>OZ026523.1:18940380-20256630 GCA_964019695.1 Loripinus fragilis
ATCCTTCATTCAAAACATAACATTTTTTAAAGTTTTGGCGGTTTCAATGAACAGTAAGTAAACAATTTTTCATCCAAAACATAACATTTTAAGTTTCAGCGGTTTCAATACGCTCACATGTCCAGCGCTTTTAATGTCAACGGTTGTTTCATTTTACAAAGGAACGACGTTCGCAAAGTCTGTGCAAGAAAGTAAGGTTTCATGGCCATTGAGTAAATCACCAATCATTCAAGACATGACATACCCGATAAAATAAAATCTCCTTCACTTAGTTCAGCACCCCAGGTGAGTACTCTATTTGTTTTCTCCATACGTAGGCTCGGGCCTAGCTTCTACTGTCCACCCTCAAAACATAACAGGAATTTCTAGTACCCCCAAAAATATTTGAAATTTTAGCAACCCAAAAGAATATCCCCATTCTGTACCTTGTCCTTAATAAAAGACCCTTAAATGCATAGAAATGACCCCTAAATATAAGCAAATTTTGTTGTGACCCCAAAAAGATATCCACAAAATCTTCATACCCCAAAAAATATTCATTTTTCTCAAAACCCTAAAAAATATTGCAATTCAAAATTTTTAATCCAAATAAATAACCTGAGCCTACGTATGTATAAAAATTTAAGAGTACATCCATCCCCCTGGGTCCTCCCCCCCCCCCCCCCCCCCCCCCCCCGTTTATTAAAGTCAAAGGCAAAGATCGGGAATCGATTCAATCGAGTACCACGACTGACACAGGTAACACATCGACAGGTGACAAAAACACAAGACAAAATCACACACAAAACTTGTTCATGGTCAACACACATGAGCAAGGAGTTTTGTCTGCACAAAAAACTAAAATGCTGAAAAGATAATATGTTTTGCTTCAAACCTCTCAGACGTTGTGTTTAACCTGCAAATAAAAGTTAAAATACCAAAGAATGAGATGCCAAATTAAAACAATAATTAACGTAATTTAGCCTAGTAAGCCATACATGGACCATGGAGCTGGCATCAAGGCTTCCCCTAAGTATGCATCTCTCTTTATATCAGTCATCTCTCATATTAACTGCTTTGTCACACGTTGCCTGATAAACGTTGTCTATCTCACGGCATGTGCCTTTTTCAGGTCATGATGACGTTGCACTTTTTGAATGACGTCGTTAATGACGCTGACTCAACACTAAAATCGATAATTACGTCATAATCGCTAGTTTGAAGAGCGAAACAATAGGTAAGCTGGTAAACAGAATACCAGGCTTGCGTCTATTGATATCAAGTTTACCAGGTTCGGCTAAGAGAATGAACGTTGAATCGCTTGGCAAGCCTCGCGATGTCAACTAGCATTCGAAAAGCCTTGCCTGGTAAACTTGATATCAAAAGACACTAACCTAGTATTCTCTATATCGTGGCAAACCTCGCGATGTCAACAAGCATTCTCAAAGCCTTGCCTGGTAAACTTGATATTAAAAAAGACACTCACCAAGTATTCTCAATGTCTCAGCAAGCCTCGCGATGTCAACACGTGTTCTCAACAGCTTTGCCTGGTAAATGTGATATCAAAAGACGCTCCTCTAGTATTATCTATATCTCGGAAAGTCTCGCGATGTCAACAAGCGTTCACAAAGCTTTGCCTGGTAAACTTGATATCAAAAGACACTCACCTAGTATTCTCTATATCTGGGCAAGCCTCGCGATGTCAACACATATTTCTCAAAGCCTTGCCTCGTAAACTTGATATCAAAAGACACTCACCTAGTTCTCTCTATATCTCGGCAAGCCTCAGGATGTCAACAAGCTTTTTCCAAGCCTTGTCTAGTAAACTTGATATCAAAAGACGCTCACCTCGTGTTCTCTATATCTTGGCAAGCCTCGTGATGTCAACAAGCGTTCTCAAAGCCTGGCCTGGTAAACTTGATATCAAAGACACTCACTTAGTATTCTCTATATCTCGTCGAGCCTTGCGATGTCAACAAGCGATCTCAAAGCCTTGCCTGGTAAACTTGATATCAAAAAAGACACTCGCCTAGTACTCTCTATATCTCGGCAAGCCTCGTGATGTCAACAAGTGTTCTCAAAGACTTGCCTGGTAAACTTGATATCAAAAAAGACACTCACCTAGTATTCTCTCTATCTTGACAAGCCTCAGGATGTCAACAAACGTTCTCAAAGCCATGCCTGGTAAACTTGCTATCAAAAGACACTCACCTAGTATTCCCTATATCTCGGAAAGCCTTGTGATGTCAACAAGCATTCTCAAAGCCTTGCCTGGTAAACTTGATATCAAAAGACACTCACCTAGTATTCTCTATATCTCGGCAACCCCCGCGATATCAACAGGCATTCTCAAAGCCTTGCCTGGTAAACTTGATATCAAAAGACACTCACCTAGTATTCTCTATTTATTTCAGGGTAGAAAGTTTAGAAGAACAAGGTGTGAGGTTTGTGTATCGTGGTAACAATAATACTTTTGCCAATGACGTCGAACCTGAGTATATAACGTTAAACAGAGAAGAAACGAAGGCATATATAAGTCTACAGGTATATTAAAAGAATCCATCATGAATGTGAGGGTAGCATAGAAAATTCTTGCACACCGGATAAGGGTATCTGAGATTCTACCCAAGGATAGAAAGTCTTATCTTAACCATGCTATCTTACCCAGGACGTCAGGTAACGTTATCATGTGAAATTGAATCTAAGTGTATTCGGGGACTTCTGGAAGCTCTTTTGTTTAGAACATTTTTTCAAAAATCCTTAATAATCAGATTGTGTGGCTTCGACGCAAGTATTTTGCTTTACTATTTATGAAATCACTCAAATTCATTATTTCAAGCCTCTGTGCAAATAAGCAACTTTTTTGAGATGGCATGCAGCCATGCATGCAGCTCAACGTATATATATAAGCCATTTCATACATTGAGCGCCCTCTTCCAATCCGGGATTTTGTTTAAGGCTTTAAAATAAAATTTTAGCAGCGGCATTTTCGAAAAGAAGAAATGATAGTCAAAGGAGTGTAGTTATTACGAATGTACTGTCCTGCCGGCCAAGAGTGACCGTAACGTCATATTTTGTTTACAAAGTTATCAGGGACTTATATTCGATATATCACTTGTCACTTGTCACAAGTGATCTATCGATTCGCGTTAGCAAGTGGAGTGTACACGTTAATGTTTTACTTAACAATTGTAAACAAAATATTACGTCGCTGTCACTCTTTATTGGCACGAGAGTATATACTTTTAAGCGAAAATTGAGATTAAGCCTTACCATTAAGGCATACAAATCAAAAACACACACATTTTATTCTTTTCTTTTTATATATTTTCCAGAGTAACAAAGGTTCTAATCGTACTGCAGATATGCAGGCTGATGTGTGCGTTCAACAAAACAGGGTTAACTTTCCAATAGGATCATATAAGAATTTATCATAAGTGTGAGGGCTTGCCGAGTGATGACAAATGGTGATCCCGAGGGACGGATTAGGCTATTTTACCCTCACACCAGTAATGGATTCTTTGTCTTGCTCATACCTTTTTGTTTATCTCATAGTTTACTTTAAATAAGCTTCCAGAAGTCCCTGAATACGCTAAGATGCAATTTCACATGGTGAGGTTACTTGACGTCTTGGCTAAGATAACATGGGTAAGATAAGATTATCTATCCCAGGGTAAAATATCCGATATCCTTATCCGGTGTGCAAGAACATCAGCTCTTGCTCAGTGTCCTCTCAGTGAGACAACATTATTTCATTTTCATAGGATATTGAAATAGGGGGGCGGGCAGGGGGGTCAAGCTAACCCATGAACCCCCTCTGGATCTCTGAGCTCTGGATCAGCCATAGATTGGCTCCAATCCTTAAAACAATTTTCATCAATGTGTCATTTCATATAATTGTAGCCAGTCTAACTCTGATGGCTCTGTCTTAAAACAGAGCCATCAGAGCTAGACTGGCTACACGTATATGGTATGCCTAGATCAGCCACTTCAATTGCTCGACATAGTCGTTAAAATCGAAGTCAGTTAATACCCACTGGGACAGGTGGGCGATTCGGGACGCTCATTCACAAAATATAGGTCAACACAACGGTGTCAAGTCAAGTAGGTTAAGTTTTATCATTTGATCTTACACGACCTCTCAAAAAATCTCATATTTCTTTGACTGAAACGCTCCATCGCGTCACCTATTTTTTTTTATTTCTTTAATATATGTAATATACCTGGTGAAAACTAATCATCGTCGCGCGAGAAAACCTGCCTCAGCTGTTTGTGACCAGGGCCCGGAACTACAATGCCTCCTAAATGTTAAGGAAGACTTAAGTTAAGTATTGATTTTTCAAGATGCGAAGAATAACGTTTTAAACTGATAAAAATCAAAATAGTTTCATTTTTCTGTAGATCACAATAATATCTTTGACCACAAGTACTGCATCGATCCAGGCAAATTATTTAGGATTTAATATAGCATATGTTGAAATATCAATACTTAACTTAAGTCTTCCTAAACTTTAAGGAGGCATTATAATTCAGGGCCCAGGTCAAGTTTAAACCAGCCAGCTCATTTGTCAGCTCAAGTTCAGCGTCTAGCTAGAATAAGTAGAGGATTTTACATGCGTGCTCATGTTCTATTGAAGTTATTAAACGAGTTGGGGAATAAGATGAAATGCGAGACTTGCCTAGCATTTTATCTTTTTTCGCAACGAGTTTAATGAATTCAATTATACAAGAGCGCGAATGTTAGATTCTATTTAGTTTAAACATAAACACAAAAATTGGTCCATCATCGAGTCATCAGATAAGTTGAAGGATATTTACCAGAGCAAACCAGTCATGGCTTTCAGACGCCCCAAAATCCTTCGTGATTTCCTGGTACGAGCACGACTCAAACCAAACTCTGATGATGACAACCAAACTGGTGAATGTCGACCCTGTGGCAGAAAAAAGATGTCAATGCTGCAAAATGATAACCTCTGATGGCACTGTGAAGTCATCTTCTGGGGCCACTGTAAGACTGAGACAGAACACAGACTGCACAACAGAGAATGTTGTGTATCTGATCTCTTGCAGCAGTTGCAACAAACAGTACGTAGGAGAAACCAAAGGCCCATTGAACAAACGTATGAATGGCCATCGTGACGACTGGAGACACCGTAGGTTTGAAAGATCACCAACAGCAGAACATTTTCATTCTGCAGATCATGACTTCTTGAGTAATGCATCTGTCTGCTGCCTTGAACACAACAAGGAGTGGTCAGATTCGACCAGGAAACTCCGTGAGAGCTACTGGATTCGGCGTCTGAACACCCTGTGTCCATTTGGCATCAACAAGGGTGACTGACTCTATCTGGTCATATAGTAGAACACATGGTGTGCTGTGTTGTTGTAGACGATCTTTTAGACTTCTGTTCTACACAAATTTTCGTACAAGACATTTCTTGCCAGAACGCCAATTTTGTACGCTGTATTTAATTCATTAATATTGTGCAGTCATATTTGCGAAAATACACGTACAATATCTAGGCCCTTTTTAGGGCTTAAATAATCACATAATTCATGTATATAGTTATATTTTGTTAACTATTCACCTAATCTATTGTGTCTTGAAACTCTGATGAAGGCCGAAAGCGCTTAGTTTCAAAAAAAATTTAGCACTGTTTTTTATTTATATCCTTTTATATATATATATATATATATATATATATATATATATATATATATATATATATATATATATATATATATATATATATATATATATATATATATATTGTATATGATTATAGGGACATATCATTGTCCAAAGGGCATCTTGTGTCTAGGGGGTGGGGAGCATTTAAAAACAAACTGAAAAACACCAGTTTCACCTTTTCAATGACAAACGTCACAGTTTTAAGAATGTGTCGTTCGCATGCGCAGAATGAATACCATAAAGTTTTTGAAATGAAAAGAATTTTTATCCTAACCATTTTAGTACTTAAACTTTTTAAAAAAAAAAATGTATAACTATAAAACTGGTCTAAATGGAGCCCAGTATAAAGATGTAAAATGAGAGGCGGGAGTAGAAAGCGCAAGCTTTAAGGACTTTGTAAATAATGAATCGTTTTGAGACACATTTTATAGCTAACTTAACATATTTTACTGCCGAACCACACCAATATAAAAAAATCATTAGGACAATTAGAAAATGTGTTTTTTGTAATCATGTCATATTGGGAAAATGTACGCCTTATCGCTAGATCTCCTTACTACAATGTGCCGTGGTTAACTCGAATATAAGGTCAATGTCATCAAATCATAATAAACCCTTTTCTGTCTCCAAACAATGCAATGTAAGTCCGGTGGAGAAAAGTAAGAAAGGCGACAATGATCAGGAAACAATATAATCAAGTGCTACACTTGACCCAGGATACCACATGGGAAAGTAACAGAAATACAATAAACATCACCAACAAGAGCCAAGAGGTCATCCCTTTCCCAGTAGGTGACCTAAAGACAGCAATGAACAGACGCGAAATCTTGAGAAACACAATACATAAATAACACAAAAGAAGTACCGCCTTCGAAGGGTCAGTAAAATATATTTTACTGGAGGGCTTAAACTGGTTTCACGGCGCGCCAACATCACCCTTAGTAAAACCCACTGGTTCAGAAGACAGATCTGAAAAGGCTTATTTTATAGTTTTAAAGTTTGGTGATCTTGAAAATGAAAGGACCTTAAAAGCTATGTCAAAGTCATTAAGATCAACTCTTCATTTTGCCACAACGATACAACACATGTAGTTTAGCTAGAATAAATTGTTAAATTCAAGAGATATCATACAAAATCCCTTTTTTTGGTCAAAATTTTACATTTCAAAGTTCTGACGTGACTTTGAAAATAAGGTCAGGGTCACAAAAATCTAATCAACCCTTAACCCATTCCTAACTTTATCTATGTAAGTTGGGTTAACTTTGAGCCACCGGTTTTGGAGGCAGTGTGTCGTAATGGCCTATTAACAAGGGGCAAATTGCTTCTGCAGGGGGTCCGTACCAAAACTTGTATTGAAACCTATAGCCACTTGCGGTTTTGAAGGGGTTGTCCGGACACGCCCCCCTCTCTGGACCCCCATACAGCATGACAAGGATTACGTTTTGACACAGTGACATCCTTTGGCATCACTGAACAACTTTGTTATTGGATCTAATGACAACCAATGTAAACGAAAGAATGACATTCTCATCTAATTTAGGGTAAAAGAAGTATCTTTTAAGACAGTTGTTGAATCCTAGCGTGTTCACAGGTCGTACGAGCTCATTTTACCTTTTGAATAATTAAGTAAACTCCCATGATGTCCAACAATGTGGTATTTTAACATGTGTAGACTCAGACGAGTCTGTGCAGTCTCTTTTTAAGCTTAGAAACTCCAAATGATGTTCAGTCAGTAGCTTAACACTCATAACATATTTAAGCGACTAGCGAAGGCTCTGATCAGACTGCGCGTATGCGTAGGTTGATCTGAGGCTTTGCTGGTCGCACATACCACATTGCTGGAAATCTCATGCACTGGCTCATATATCATATTCAGACCTTATTTTAGGACAAAAATTGGCGATGCTCAGTCCCTACTCTCCACCAAAAATGGTCATTAACACGAAAAGGGCCTGACATGAGTTTAGGACAACAGCTGTCCTTTTCTCATTTTGTCCAGATAAATATTTCTGCTCTGTAACATTTCAACTAAGTACAACAAAGAAAAGGTAGACATGAAAGCAACTTCAAGGCATCAGGGGATAGTTTCGCATTTAGGGGAGATCTTTAAGATATTCTGACTCAGGGGTCGAAAAGGTCCTATTCGATGATTAAAGTGTGATATATAAATATTTAACATAACATTTGTAGGACATGAATTTTGTTTCTACAAGCAGGAATGAAATACGAAGTCTTATAGGATTACTTCAGGTCATGTCCATTACATTGACTGTTGCTGTCAGCTGATTAGAAGTAGTGCTTAAATGTCCTCTTTTCACAGGGATTTTGCGTAAAATATTATAGTTATTATATTATAGTTATTGACATACCTCCATTTAGTTTTGGGTATTGTGCAATGTTGATCTAGAGACTGAATCTGAGTGACAGGGCCCAGTGCTGGCGCCTACTTCATAGTTTCGAGGTATATTGTGGTATCAGTGTATTTCACAATAGACTAAAAAGACGAAATAACGCTAAGCAAAAAGATGAAATTAAAAAAAAAAAAAAAAAAAAAAAAAAACATTTTAAGATCTATTTTTTGTCTTTACCTGACGTCTGGCGTTATTTTCACTTTTTGTATGATGTTATATCGTCTTTTTTTTTATTTCGCCTGATGTTTTTTCGCTACTTTGTTTTTTTTTCGCATGATATTATTTTGTCTTTTCGCCGCCCATACTGCCAGGCGAAAAGGTGAAATAATGAAATAACAAGAAATATCTTTGAAAAAAAAGATATACGACGAAGTTACAGAAAACATATTCCAAAATGTCTGTAGTGATGCTTCTAGGGTACATGATTGCTGGAATCTCACGAAAACTCAAGTCAGAACGAAAATAATGCCCTGCACCCAAATGCTACATTCAAATAGCTAATGTCATACATGCTTCTCAATAGCTAGTGACATACGTGCCTGATGCAAAGAATCTAAAACAGTAGTAGAATTTAGTTGATCGTATCCTAGAAACATGCGCAGATCCAGAGGGAGGACAGGGGTCCGGCCCCCTCCCCTGAAAAATTACAAAAATAGGGTTTCTTAGCAATACTAGTCTGGATCCCTGAAAAATCACAAAGCTGCAAAGCCAGCTTTCAATGTTAGGCGCGCAATGTTCTCCCCTCATGAACAAAAAAAAGCAAAAAAAAAGTCGTCATAGTTGACCCCCCTCTGAAAAACTGTCTAGATTCGCACATGGCACATTTTAGTTTAGTTGACCGTAACCTACATAAATCGGCAATTATTTCCTACTGAAGAGGCATCGTGCCATACTTTTTTTAAACCATCGACGCATCATATTTTTTAACATTTCTCGCGTTTACAACTATCATTCTTTCAGCGTCAACATAAAAATCATATTTAGAACTAATGAAAAAGTTCAAGAGTAACGACAAAAACATATCATACTACTAGATCTCTGCGATAGATAAGTAACCATTTCATGGCATGTACTATCTTCCATACAGATATCAAGTCAGCTTTTTAGGTCAACAATGACATTATAAGACTTCGTCTAACAAATTGACACAAACAAGTCACCATAATTAATTCGCAAATAGTAGTCCCAGAATTGACAAGAATGCATTGTTTTTTACAGTGAACATTAAATATAAATCCTATCAGTCACTGTAGAAAAATATCAATTGCACTCATTGTGTGCATTGAATTCACTGCTATGTATAAAATAAAAGCAGTCCCAACTTTTAGCTATCTAGGAGAAAAACGCCAAAGTGGAAGGTGATTTTGTCGCAAGGGAGATAACAAAAACACAGATCTAGAAATTTAAAGATTCGAGTCAGTTGGAGGTGTACCCCAGTGACGTTATCCATGTTGTATGTTGATGTACACATTCACTGATAAATGATGTTCAAATTTCTTTCATTAAGGAGAATGATGCTATAGTGGGAGTTCATTTTGTCACAGGGGAGATAACAAAAATGAACGGTCTATGATTTATAGGTTGGAGTCATTTGGAGATGGGCCCCAGTGACAGGGGTGGGGTTTGAAAGGGTTGACCTCTTGGCTCTCGTTTGTGGTGTCTAACTGTGACTTTGTCACTTTTCAATTGGTATCCTGTGTCAGGTGTGGTACTTAATTGTATCGATTCCTGATCTTTGCACCCTTACTTACTTTGTTATCCGTCTTGTATCATGATGTAGACATACACTGATAAATGTTGTTAAATACTTTATTTATCAAGGAGAACAATGCTATAGCGGAAGTTGATCTTGTCGCAGGGGAGATAACAAAAATACACGGCCTAGGATTTAAAGATTGGAGTCAGTTGGCGATGGACCCCAGTGACAGGGATGGAGGTATTTTTCATCATTTTTAGATTAAAGGTCCCTAAAGGGGAACTTTTGATTTACAAGTTTGTTTGAACATAAAAAATATTTAGCTCTAATGCAAAATAGTAAGTGAGTATGATCAGGAAATAACACAATCACAAACTACAGACAAACCTGTGGCATCGTGAGGAAGACCCAAACGACAATCACGAGACAGCAGGAAGACAAACAAAGCAAAGCCACAAGCTCTCTCTTCCCCATCGAGATGATTGCAAAACTAGAATGGACACAAAGTTATACACAACAAAACATAAAACAATTACAGAATCCCACAAAGGTAGTAACAATCAACAACGAATCAGCGACAATAGAACCTACGCCTTAGAACAGATAGCAGCCAACGCCACTGGGGACTTAAAGCATTTTACTGGTACCAAATCTTCGCCCTAGATACTGCTGTTGTTGAAGCCCAAAAAAGTTAAGCTCGCATGGAGGATTCCTAACAATTGCAATGTATCATCATAGAGAAACAATATAATCTAATTAACGCACTATGATGAAACAGAGAAAAGGGCTCACGAATCTCAGATAGTCAGAGCTAAAGAAAACCTCAAGTTGAGCCATGGTGGGCCCAGCTACAGCCAAGCAACAGGCACCAACCCACCGATTCAAGCTTTACGTCAGAGCCTTCATTGAGCCTGATCCACCGTCGTGCAATTAAAGAGGAAACCATAGCTATAAACTTTAATTTGTTATACAACCAGGCATCCAGACTGTCGCGCGTTATATCCATTTTTTTAAAAAATGTCGCGAATCTCCTTTTCAGGTGTACATATGCGACAATGGCCTGTTTTTGGCATGTACCAACCAGACGCTATCAAACTCGTGACCATAAGGGATGTCGACTATATCATAACAGCCAATGAAGGTGACTCTAAAGATTACGATTTCTTCTCTGAAGAGGAAAGAGTCGAGGACATAAAACTCTCAGACAAATTTGGTAAGACTATATGATTACAATACGTTCATCGTAAAATGACAACAGCTAGTGTTACTTGAATTAGCAACATGGCAAATCTGTACATTTAAATAAAATATAAAAAACAAAGAAAATGAGGGCGAATGGATTAATATTTCCTTATCTGTGAGTTTTAACAAACGTGTTGGTGCTCAACGTAACTGTCTCATTCATGGGTAAAAATAATTTTAACACTCAAAAGATATCATTTTCATTAACACCAGATAAGGATATCTGAGGTTTTAACCTGGGATAGAAAATCTTATCTTACCCATGTTATCTTAGCCAGGACGTCAAGTAATGTCATCATCAGAAATTGCATCTTAGCATATTCAGGGACTTCTGGAAGCTTATTTTAAAATAAATAAATAAATAAACAAATAAATAATAAACAGTGGTGAGCAAGAAAAAGAATCCATTATTCGTGCATGGGTAGGAAAGAAAAAATCGTCCCTCCGGATCACCATTTGTCATCACTCGGAAAGCCTTGTGATGTCATAAGGCGATCCTCGGGACGGATTTTTCTATCCTACCCTTACACTCATGGTGGATTTTTATTATCTGGTCATATGGATTATAGATCAAACGTCAAATTATCACCACAACTGCTTGCAATTTAGCTCTTGCTGATGGATAATGTCAATAATAATAACATATTATGTCTTGATCATTATAAATCTCAACTTTTGGAATGTTCTCTTGATTTTGCAATGTTGTTATTCAAAAAGTTTATAGTGTATTGTGTTGTTTTAATGTTTGATGTCAAAACGCTCTGCTTTAAATTAACGTCAAAAGACAAATGCGGCTAATTCCATTGCTAAAAACGTTGTCTGGGTCCTACCTTCTCAGACCATTTATGAATTTGATTTATTATAGTTTTCAGATACTCTTATGTCAGGTATATATCCACATAATAATGACAAAATAAAGCAACTAGAAAGTGTCTAAAATAACTTTTGACAATTTATCATAACTAAATGTGTTAGTACGAAATGCAGATAACATGATCAAGCGAAATCAATGTACAAATTTCTCAACTTTTATAGTGTATGCAAATACGAATATGGCCAATACACGGATTGTGTGTCTGATATGTACAGTTATTTTGGGCCATACACGATCTGACCACGTGGCCTAGTTTTTAGTGCGTTGGACTTCGTACCCAGAGGACTAGGGTCGATTCCTGAGTGGGCACCTGTTATTAATTGTTTGTTCTTCTTTTTAGCGTTTTAATGATGAATTACTTCCTTTATGTAATATGAAATAATATAAATGACAAAAAATGCACTCCCCAAAGTTTTATATTGAATTATGTCGAAATTCGTGGAGTTGGGATTAAAGTTTGCCCTCCTGAAAAAGCAGAATTTGTCCAGATGAACAATTTCTCATTCAACAAAAAGTTTTCATTGATCGCTCTAAATATGAACACCCTTTACGAAGTGGGTACGTGTCACTAAATACACTGACAGCTATTTTGTGTATGTGTAGGGTAAGTTTGGCTATGGGCCCAACCTGCCCCTACTTAAGTGGCCGAACTAGCCCCTGACAGACTATTTCCAAATATCATGTGACAGCCTCTTTAAGGATGCAGGAGATGGAATTGAAAATGTGTTACATGTATATTAAAGCACATTATACTTTCATAATAATCATATAGAGTTTAAATCAGAATTATGGCACATCTTAAGAAAAATAAAAATTGTAGTTACCCTGGAAAAATTACATGTCATGCAAGAAAATGCGTTTACAGTTACATGTACAAAATCAATGCACCCTTTAAAAATGCAGCTCTTGTATGCTCATGCAAACAAACTCGTCAAAAGTGTGATGTCCAAATATGTTTCTCAGCTCCAAATCTTAATTTGCATGCTAAATATAACCATATGCTGAACATGCCCGAGTCTGAACTAGTCCATGTATCTCCTTTTGCACGACTACAAAGAATAAAAACATTTTGTCCAAAAAAGCCACACTGCGATCATCAACCTACTCTATACCCGCTTGATATATGCAAGCACATGCCAATACTATAACTAAGTGTTCACGTCTCCGTAAATGCTTCATAAATTGATTCCAGTAATATGAGCAATATGCATTTTTTCTCCAATTCAGAGGCTAATGCAACACGAAGAGAGCAGTTTCAGTCAGAAGAACAACTTGGTAAGACTGTTGTTGTAAAATTCATTTTTAATAGTCAGTAAAGTTTTAAATAAAAAGCACAAATATGCCTTATAAACTCATTCAAGTAAAAATATATTGAATTTTCTATTAGATAACTTTTTATATCAACCCAGTCAGAATAAATTCTTAATTCTAAAATCAAGGGGGAGATCACCCATGGTTCCTTCATGTACACAGCAAATGCTCTGGTCAGAACTGTTTCATGTCAAAGTTGACATGAGCTTATACTAGAAGCAGATATGGGCCATTGCACAAGGTTTTGGAACTTAAGCCAGAATAGTTTATTACTTGATTTCAAAAATTTGTTTTCCGATTTAGGGTCCGGATGAAAGTAGCAAAAACAAAACTCTGAAAAATGACCATTTGACTGTTAATTTTCTGAGCTTTTTTAAATATCGTCAGAAAAAAACAACAACAGTAAGCCTAATAAGGTAAACCAACAGTCTGTATTAAATCATGAATATCTTATCATTTTCTAAAAATACTGGACAGGATAATCACTTTCAAAAATACACAGGCAAAAGCTCAAAAACATTTTTTTCAATGAAAGAAATACTATTTAGAGTTTGCATTTAAAATAAAAAGAAAGAAATTATTTATCTACTTTCTGGAAAATTACACTACGAGGGTTTGTAAATCAACTCTTAAAAAAATTCTGACCTTATTACATATGTGTGATGTCTCCAACAAACCCCCTGGCTGATAGACCCTGGAGGGGCTAGAGGTCTTATATTGACAGGGGACCTCTTCTTTGTTCATAATTTGTGTATTTGATTAACAAAGGCTTAGGCGTTAGTTTGCGCATATGCTTGATTTAAACAATATTTATTTTCAAACTCAATACATTTAAATACACTTATAGTCACATAATAAATAGCAAGTATCCACAAAATTTGAACAAAGTAAGTAAGGGTGCAAAGATCAGGAATCGATACAATCCAGTACCACACCTGACCCAGGATACCAATGGGAAAGTGACAAACTCACAGTTAGACACCACAAACGAGAGCCAAGAGGTCAGCCCTTTCCCGGCAGGTGACCACAAAGCACATATAAACATACGTGCACAAAGACATAGCAAACACAAGACAGAAAGAACATATAAGATCCACAAAAGAAGTACCGCCTTGGAGCGGTCAGTAAAATATTTTACTGGAGGGCTTAAACCGTTTTAACGGCGCCAATCTCACCCTTAATTCAGATGTGGATCAAGACACATAGATATTTGGTTTGGATGAAAGACCCCTAACTTATCAATGCATCATATCCTAAACATAGAAATCAATATTTAACAAGGAGGTAAAGCAAAGATAAGGACTCAACAGTAAATAAAACTGAATACCTTAGCAAAAGAAATCCAACAGGTAAACCCCGGTAGGCCTGACAAACAGCCAAAGCATCAGGCCCCTACCATCTCATCAATAGATAAGTCTTTAAGTGGGAACCAATATAGAGTCTGAAGTCCGACCCACCGGCGTGCAAATAAAGAGGAAAGCAAAGTTGCTCCTGCAATACATTAATGTTATAGCCAATCTTTTTATAATGAGAAATTATTTTAATGAACTGCGCTGAAAAATTATAAGAGCCAACAATCTTCTTCAATTTATACACCAAATCACCATAGAAATCAGGTTCCGAAAGTCCTTGGTGCAAGAGAGATTTAAGTCCAACTTGGAATTTAGAAATCAAATCATAGTATCGTCTATAAAATTTAGATAAGGATTTATGATACGTTTATGATACCGATAGCCTTGTTTTAGAAGTTTCTGAGTTAACAATTTATTGCAAGTGTTGAAGTCAGCATCATAGCTAGATGCTCTAGCAAAACGAATGAGTTGAGAGATAAAGACTCCATAGGATGTAGAGCGAGGAACATCACCATCTAAAAATGGGAAATTGACAATTTCAAACTCAAAGTCGTCACGTTTATCATAAATTTTGGTAGAAACAATTTCATTAGAAATAGACAAATGCAAGTCTAAAAATGCGGCTACAGTATCAGAGGCATTGGCCTTATTAAGTTGGAGCTCTGAAGGGTATATTTGACTTACCATATTGTAAAAATAAACATTATTAATGTTTCAAATATCGTCCAAATATCTGGATGTAGTGTTAAATAAATCAATAACATCAGCCGGATTATCATCAGAAAGAGACATCATAAAGTCCTTCTCATAACAAAACAGGAATAAATCTGCAACCAGGGGAGCACAATTAGTGCCTATAGGAATCCCAACTAATTGTCTATACAGCTTGGTGCCAAATCAAAAAAAAATGTTGTCTAACAAAAAGGTCAGCGCATCACATATATTTTGACATGATCATGCATGATATTTTTAAGGTTTTTCTGAAGTAAAAAAATGCATTTCTGTCATTACATGCAAGGTAAGGATAGCCTTCTCTTTGGAATGTTCTTTCAATAAGATCAATAAGTTTATCTTTAATTAAATTATGAGGTTAAGTAGTGTAAAGAGTAGAAAAATCATAAGTAGACAAACTGGTTGCATTGAAATCTCTAGCTTTAAGTTTATCTATTATTTACCTGAATTTTTAATAGACCAAAATAGGGTTTTACCAGATCTCTCATATACCTTTTCACAATACTTGATAACATGTTTTTAACAGCTGTAAGACACAAGGTTAACAATTTAGAAAGCTCTGTTGTCGTACAAGAACTAGAATTAGCAATAAATCTTGCTTTATATGTTTTTATGGAGTTTAGGTAAAAGCAAGAAAGAAAATACTGCATATAATGAGTCGAACCAAGAATGAACACTGTTATGTTTTAAGACAAAACTTAACTATTCAAGTGTTCATGCCTTGTAATTCCAATTATATGTATCTTAATAGTATATAGTGACCAGAATAAATAAACTTTAATTTGATGAATATATTTATGAACTGCTTTAAGTACCATTTCATTATTTCTATCTCATAAGTTACTATCAGCAGATAGGAGGACTGTTTCAGATATATCAATATACCTACTGACGGTTTGCAACATTTCCCTACGCATAATATTATACCTTTGACATCCATTAAACATGGAAATTATTTTTTATAGCTCTATTGATACATACCGCATCTTGGGTCAAATTTTTATTGTAAAGATGATATTTTAATGCATATCTTTACAACATGTTTTTCACAAATTCTGTTAAAAATGGATAACAAATATAGCTACCATATATATTCCACAAAGCCTAGTAGGTTTATAATATTCCAAATTCAAACTTATAGAATTAGCTTAAGTCAAAGCTAGTATTTGGGTATATCTAAATACTTTATCATACCATGTGACGTTTAGAATATTTTGACTATTGTTCGTGAAGTTACATACTTCTGTTTTCATTTTTTTTTAAATCTGAAGTGCTAAATATTTTCTTCTCTATTGCCTACAGGTAGGCTGACAATAACATCACAAAATGGACGAGATCTGACATCTGGAGAATACGATACACTCTATGCTTTTGGTGGCAGGAGCTTTAGTATTTGGAGAGCTGACAACATGTATTTGGTATATGACAGTGACGCTGACATTGGCCTCCAAACTGCACAGTTTTGCCCTGACCTTTTTAATAGTAAGGTGGACGAGAGTAAGCAAGTAAGAGATACGATGGATTCAAGATCCGATGACAAGGTAGTATAATAAAACCTCAAAATACTCTTCCATTTTCGAAATATTCCCTAATTTGAAATAAATTTTGGGCACACTGAATTCCAAGAATAAGACATATTCGTGGTCTATTTTAATAACAGTCTATAATAACATGTTTTGGGTGTGTTGAAGAATGTCTCAATGAGATGTCTTTTAAGTGCCCATACTTGTTTTTTAAAAAAATCTCATCATATTTTTGCTGGTTAGGGGCTATATGTTTTATGTCTACCTCTCTATAATTCGAGCTAATAATTATTCAAAAATAAACCTCTAGAGTCCCAATGATATTAAGTTTGCAAGATTTGACTGTATATCTACTCTCGCGAAAGTTCTTAATTGCCAGTTTATTTTAAGCAATGGGTACCTTAACCATAAGGACATCTTCAGAGTGTATTAAAAAGCAAGTACGAGGGACGTTTTTTATGTTCGTAGAAAGGTAGATTTAATGAAAACGGCGAAAGTAAATGCATACATCATGCATATATTTGGAAAGATTGAACTTTTATCTACACATGCAACCCAAAATTATTTCAAAATGCATTTCTTTAATGACTTCTAAGAGGCAAAGACATACCTATATATCGCACACTGGAAATATGGTAAAAATATGACATTTATGGACTTAGTTTCTGACAGACCGTTAGAAACAATTGCATGAAAATTGGTCCACAGCCATACCCAGCTTCTGAAAATATGGCTGCAGATCAAGGACACCACGTGCTACAATATTATATAAGCATTATAGCAAATGCGCAGCAATTATTGGATATGGAAGATTTGTTTGGAACCTCAGCAAATTGGACAGTAGGCATATAAACTTTTATTGTAAAAAGTTGACACAAGTTGAAGTTGGATACGGGCTTTTGAATGTGGCTTAATATGTTAGCTGTAAAGTAGTATTATATTTTTTCTTGTTTATATGGTAGATGGAAGTGTTATGGTAACTTTCATCCCAAAACAAAGTTGATACTTTTGTTTTATTAGAAATGAACTGCAAAACAAATAGCCTAGGGGGTGCTAAAATTCCTTATTTTGTGTATAAATGACGTCATGGAGCGTTACTATATTTAGAGAATACATTAAAACTGTTTTTGTGCCTCTTAACATGTTTTGAAACAACTGCAATAAGACAATTATGCAGATCCGACTGTTATTGTGTATTTTACGCGAGGCTTATTTACCCCGCCCACTTTTTATAATATGGGGGTATGCCAGTACCGGAAGTTGCCAGTTACACGCTAAAATCGATACATCAATATAACTGCTGACGAATGATTGAGTATATCATGTGCTATGCAAAACCAGAAGAAATTTTAAAATTTGTTCATAATCGTAATTTTAACAGACTGATATAATAACTAGCACTTGACTGTGATTATTGTGGTATATTGATGGGTGTTTTAAAATTGTTATAGAAGAGCAAACAACATGCTTAAAGTTTTGCTGCACTTGTCTATGATTAGCGTTTGAATAATTGATTTTGATGGTGCAAAGAAAAAAATCGGCTTGAAAAATGATTATATCACCATAGCGAATGGAACTTAACAGCGTCTAATTTCCTAATGGCTGCGTGGTTAAAATGACACGGGTTTCGGCATTTTTTCTGTTTGTTGGCATCAAAAATATATTCAGATCACTCATGCGAAACATTCTGCTGCGTCAAAGGCAATTTTACTTACTTTGACAAAAATGCACGAGCAACCTGAACGTCTATAATATCTATTTGCGTTTTGTGCTAGGCATTATCTATGGTGATTGTTGTGACAGAAAAACACCAAAAATAATAATTTTATTCAAGTAAAACCGCTTTTTTCGGTCGTTGAATTTAGCAACACCGTTATTTTTTGAAGAAATGCTCGTTTTGGCGTCATATTAACGTCAGTTACAATAATCAAACAGATTTGCCTTCGCAAATTGTTTTGTTATGAGTCACTTGTTGGCAAAGAAGTATAAAAACACTAAAACGTCTTATCATTGACACGTCTTATAACCTTGGTAGTAGTGACGTCAACACTAACGTCAACACCAAGACGCCAATGAATCTGTTATTTTTTTACGAAAATAAACGGCGGATACATGGTTGTTTAAAATGAAATTATAAAAGAAAAGGTTTGATATCTAGTTTACTCAGAATCATATAACATTTTAACTAACTTATTTTTTTTTATTAAAACCAACTTTTTCAAATCTTGGCCAGCTGGGAACCATGATAGTAAAACGTTTAAAAAATGATGAAGTTAACAAACACATTCCAGTCTTCGATATTGCCAAGAATAAATTGGCTCTTTTCTCTGGCATAGCAGAAATACGACCCTGAAAAAAGTGCAATGTGAACTGAGTTTCATTCGAAATAATGCAATGTGAAATGGTGTGTTGAGGGTAGTGCCCTTCAAGATCCATTTTCTCATTTGTATCTGATTTGATCACAATGAAATTGCAATGGGTAATGCAAATATAGATGCGCTTTACGCTGGTAGTCTCAGAATAAAAATATCATATTTCTTTTCAGAGTAATTTTACATTTTATAAGTTGTGCGTAACTAAAGTGGCTCACTGTATGTTAAGACATGGGATTTTGGTGATACTAATACATTTACATATTAACCTGGTTTAATTTTAGTGGCTTCTTAAGTTTAAGACATTTAAAGTAATTTAATTTCATATTGATTAGATTAGTATTAATGAGACAGAAGTTATTCCATTGAGGGTAGCCTTTTTAAGGAGTGTTTTGTTTAATGGGGAAAACAAGACACCCGCATAATAAAGCTGTTTCAATGATATAGACAGAAGCATATCATGGACGAGTGCACATTCATTGCACATTGTGTTGTCTTTTTACAATCATTTATTTTACCATTAATCATTGATACCACCAATAGAGTCAAATTACAAATACTGCCAAAAAGCTTGTTTACCATACGTATAGACGTAATGCATAAGGTTAGCTACCTTCTATAGCAGAATATGCTGTTTTATTTGTATATTACTGGCTGCATTTAATTAGAATTTACACTGTTCGCTAGGATAAAAACATCTTTAAGGATAAATGCATCATACTTTAGAAATTTCGAACTTCGATGTTTTACTGTACGCCCTACAACAAATGAGCCAGCTAAAACATGTTAAATATGGGTAAAAAGTTTACAGTGAATAAGCTTTAAACATTCTCATTGATGTGTTTTACTAGTAATATATGTGCATACAATCGATCATACAAACGCTCTACAATAGAATTATGGTTGTTCTAAACTATCAAAGTAAGAAAAATTGCAAAGATCAGGAATCGATACAATCAAACACCACACCAGACCCAGGATACCAATGGGAAAGTGACAACTTCACAATAAGACATCACAAACAAAAGCCAAGAGGTCTGCCCTTCCCCAGCAGGTGACCACAAGGCATTTACCGATTAGTCTTTTCTTAGTTATCTGAATATGTGACAAGGATTTATTCAAAATTTCTGAACATGCTTTATGAGGAAAACGTGTTTCAGATAACTGTATTTTGTCATCTCTTAGTTGTGTCAGAAGGAACGCTCATGGTACCTTAGCGTCCTAGCCACGAAAAATCTTACTTTTGCTGCATGGGAATAAGACAGGTGCATACCAGCCTGTGCAATTGTGTGTGTGACTAGTGACTTTGTATTCACTGCGGACAAGGATTAGCACATACCACACGCTAATAATTGAGACAGTGCATGAGATTTCCAACAATATGATATTTTGACAAGTGTAGACCCAGACGAGCCTCTGCAGCCTCCTTTAAAGCTTAGAAACTCCAAATGGTGTTCAGTCAGTAGCTTAACACTCATAGAATACTCAACCGACTAGCAAATGCTCTGATCAGACTGCGCGTATGCGCAGGCTGATCTGAGGCTTTGCTGGTCGCACACACCACATTGTTGGAAAGCTCATGCACTGGCACAATTTTATTCAATTATTCAGATAAATGTACATGTAAAGCATGGCTTAGTGCCCCATATTCAAAATGCAAGTATGTTTTGACAGGGTGCAGAAACGGAAAACTTGGCTGTTGCTGAATTAGAAAACCATATTGTCATTTTTGTTGGAAATGAAAGACCTGGGACCATTACTGTATTTTCTATTGACAAGTCAGAGTCGAACATACGACCTAAGTTCGAGGGAATGGTGCATGATGTACAGGAGACAGATGACACCTGGGAGAATCTGTATACAGACCGTAAAGTTACCATGTTGGATCCAGAAGACATGAAGTAAGTCAGACAGACAGATGGACATATAGACACACAGATAGATAGATAGATAGAAAGATAGATAGATAGATAGATAGATAGATAGATAGATAGATAGATAGATAGATAGATAGATAGATAGATAGATATTCAATGGAATGATATATAGATGGATGGATCGATCAATCCATGATAAAATGCGAGGCTTGCTGAGCATTTTATCATTTTCGCGCAACAAGTTTAATAAATTAAATAATACAAGAGCAAGAATGTTAAATTCTATTTATGCCCACAACTTTGAAAAAAGTTGAAGGGACATATTGCTTTGGGTTTGTCGGTTGTGCGTCCTCCATCTGGCCTTCCGTACTTTACAAATTTAAGATAGGGTTTTAAAATTTCATAGATGGATTCTTCATCAAAAAATAACTGACCCATATTTTTTAAATCTGGATTATCTCTCTTTGTGGAGTTATGCCCCTTTTATAGGGCCATAATGAAATTTTGTAATCAGGATATTTCAAAAACTATAACAGCTAGGAGCTTCAAACAAACTTGCTCAGCTTATAGCTGATAATGAGTAGATTACCTGGTGAAATTATTGCCCTTTGAAAATTTGGACATAGAAAACTTGATATCTCAAAACCGTTACAGTCGGGAGCTTCAAACTTGCTCAGCTTATAGAGGATACAAAGTTGATTACCTGGTCGAAAATTTAAAAAAATGTTGAGTTATCGCCCTTTGCAAATTTTGTTATTGAAAAATTGATATCTCAAAAACTGTTACAGATAGGGGCTTCAAACTCGGACAGCTGATAGAGGTTGATCATTAAATTACCTGGTGATTTTTTTTTTCATATTTTCATCGCGCTTGGCATTCATTTCGAGTAAGTGCCCTTTGCAAATTTGGACATTGACAGCTTCCAATAAAGATATCATGATAACGTTTTCCGCCTGTAGCCTCAGGTTTGGTCAACTGATAGAGGACGATGAATGAAAATTACCTAGTGAACAGGATGGTGGACAAACCAAAGTGTTGCGGGCATAGTGTTTCATAAACACAATTTCTAGTTATCAATCATTTCCAGACGCGACGTCAAATGATAATATGCAATTATTGATTTCAATGAGGTAGACAGGAGGATTTATTTACCAGAAAAAGTGATATTCACCGAAGCAGCGGGGCCTAAGTGAATGCAACTTTTAAGGGTAGATAAACCCTATATCTACGGAAATTGAAGTCTATAACTGTTTTGTTTTATGACTTTTCATCCATAAATGTAAATGTTCTACTTTAAGTTTAAGTCTGAAGTAAGTAAGGGTGCAAAGATCAGAAATCGGTACAATCAAGTACCACACCTGACCCAGGATACCAATGGGAAAGTGACAGACTCACAGTAGACACCACAAACGAGAGCCAAGAGGTCAGCCCTTTCCCAGCAGGTGACCACAAATCACATATAAACAGACGAGCACAAAGACAGTGAAGTCAAGTTTAACTTAAGACTTACTCACGATTACTGTTATTAAAATACTTTCATGTAGTATTTTGTAATTTTGAAATGTATATAAATTCTCCGAACGTGGAATGTTAAGTTAAATCATACATACACATTTTATGATTTTATTATTCAAACAAAGAAAAATCAACAAACAAACAAAACAAAACTGTTGTCAATGTTCAGGAAAGTCTTTTATTTACCTGTTTTGAGGTGAAACAGCAAATCATGTCAATTTCACGCTCCGCATGCTAGTTTTATACTCATCATGCTCTTTAAGCTCTCAAGAGGTTAATATTGAAAAGTGTCAGAAATATTAACTTCTGAAAACTATTTGAGTTGATTTTTATCCTATGTCATCCTGTAGGCCAACCTAAACCAGTCTCAGGTGTACATTGAGATTTATGAAGACAAATTTGGCCAATCAGGAGACAGGATTCTCTCAAGTCATATTACAAACATCTATATTCTTTGCTTTCTCTTGTTTGGCTAATATTATTAGTATCCATCCAATTTCCCCTAATCAAACGATGCTTTTTTTTACAGATATGTGGCAGCGGAAGAAAGTCCAAATGGTAAACCTCTTCTGGTTGTTGGGGGAAGTAACAGCGGTACTGTAACAATATTTGAGATTAATTTTGGAGGTAAATTTAGACAAGTTTGTGCGGTTTCAATACATTACAATGCGTAATGACATTTCTGAAACAAGCATGGGCATATAACACTGGGGTCTAGATTACAAAAGACTTGAGTGATCATTCAAATGCTTTCATGTGTCTATGTGATACCGTAGATTCGGAAACTTTCGTGAGAATTTTATTTTCGCGAAAAAAAAAATTTTGGGAATAGCATTTAATGATATATTAGTGATGTGATGTGAAAAATTCGCTACTAAGGCAAGGTTGACCTGTATCAATCAACGACAGAGTGATTTTACCATTTTGCAAGGGTTTTATTTTTGCAAAACTTTGCACAAAGTTTTTGCGAAAACAAAGTCCTCGCGAAAATTTCGGAGTTTACAGTAGCAGCTAGTGTTCCAGTAAGCTCATGCATTTGCAGAGCCCCATCTGAGTATCACTGGTGCCCAAACAATGCACAGCAATGTTTTCTAATATCAGTGACGTGGCTAGAATGCTAAAAAAGTAACTCAGATGAAAAGGAGACTACTACGCCAAGCACTTTAGGTGACCTCCCTTAAATGTTACTATTATTAATACACACGTGAGTAACTGCGTAATGGGAGCTACACAAATGAATGTTTTTCCCCATACTCATGAGAATATGATTCTTATCGCCACAAAGACAACTATAATGTGCAGTAGATGGGACACCATTACAAATCCCTACCCTAAAGTTTTTTTTACCCACCCTAGTACCCCCTAGTCCCATCCCCGGGGCATGACCCAGCAACAGCATGAAAATTCTGTTCAATATGTTTTCTATCTTTTATTTGTGAGAACACACACAAAGTTTGGTATAAAAATCTTTGACATTGACACGATAACCAGAATTTGATAAAATTTGACCTTTTGACCTCACCCCAAGGTCAACAGTTTGACCCTATGATCTAATTTTACTTGCATTCTGTTCTGCTCGTCATCTCCGTCGATTTGATATGCCATGCGACCATGTTTGAAAAAAATAATTTTTGACCCCCTGGGCTACCCCAGCACCCCAAAGTCCCACCCCTGGGGCATGACACAGGTGACAAAATAAAAAATCTCGTCTGATATGTTTTGTATCCTTAATTGGTGAAAACACACACAGAGTTTGGTATAAAAAATCTTTTAAATTGACTTTGTAATTGAAATTAAATGATATTTGACCTTTTGACCCCTCACCAGGGCCCCAGGGAGCGGGACAAAAATATATAATAACTTTATGTGAGTAACTCACATACCAAATTTGGTTGAATTTGGATCAATGGTTTAGGAGGGGATAGCATAACGGACGGACGGATGGACAGATGGTTGGAGGCAATTACAATATCCCCTTTGCTTTTTTTAAAAAAGCGTGGGGATAATAAGAGAAGCACAGAACAGACTGTGTATTTACGTTATCATGCAGTGTTGACCCTATAGATGCAACTGAAGGATCTAACCATGTATTAAGCATCTAGTTCCACTAGCTGTATATACATCCCTTGTATAATGTTCTTACTTTTGCTTAAATTGTACAAACGTTGCTACACTGTTTAGGTCATGTCAGGTGTGACCAGTTCAGTGCACAAGTATGCATGCATAAATGCAGGGGAATATTAAAAAGGCAAAATATTATTTTCATAAATCTGATCATCACCAAATGAGCCCTGGCATGAGATTTCCAACAAGTGGTTTGTGTGACCAGCAAAGCCTCAGACCAGCCTGTGCATACGCACAGTCTGATCAGAGCCTTTGCTAGTGCTTTGATTATTCTATAAGTTATAAGCTACTGACTGAGCATTATTTGGAGTTTCTACAACTTAAAAGGAGGCTGTAGAGGCTCGTCTGAGTCAACACTTGTAAAAATGCCACATTGTTGGAAATCACATGTCGCGGCTCAAATAATAAACGTCTACAGCAGCAAGTATACAAATATCTCTTATTCGATCAGGTGCTGTATTTCTGTGGACTTCACTTATGATATAAATTATAATTCTTTTCAGCATAATTACCATGCTGTTTATCAGCTTGATCAGACCAGTTGTCCAATCTAATTTAACAGTAGTTGACCTTCATTATATCTGAAACTCCTAAATGGTTACTTTGTCTAACAGTGAAAAGCCCAGATTAAAAGCACCATAAATATTTGGGCTTTGACGCGAGAAAACCTATCTTCGGAGGTTTGCCAACAGCAAAGGCGCAGACCAGCCTGCGCATACGCGCAGTCTGTTCAGTGCTTTTGTTGTTCGCTTACCGGAAAGTATAATGTCTAAACATTCTACAAGCGAAATTTCAATGTTCTAGCTTGTCTCTGTAGCTGAGTAGGCTAATTTGAATATCACTTTGTCAGAAACCCCAAAGACAGATTTTGTCGCGACGGGCCCATTTAAATGATGCTTACTCTTTGTTTTCTTTTGCAGATCTGTTATCCACTTCATCCTCTGTGCGAATTACAGCTTCCTTTTTGTGCATCCTGTTACTGTTCGTTACCAGACTATGATTTATATATATATATATATATATATATATATGAGCGCCGATCTGAGAAAAGGATCCTTCAGGCATTTTAGCTGTTTTTGTGTAATCGAAATTTCAAAAACGTCTAAATTTTCAAGATTTTGCATGTTCTTACACTAGACTCAAATTGCTTCTAACATGTAATACAATCAAAGGCGCAAACAGTTCTGATAAAATTAAGTGATACATATAATGTATGTTGCCATTGCAACAGCTGTGCATATGGACTACACACTTCCTTGAAAACGGGATACCTCATTTCTCAGAAAATATTGATTGAACCAGGGGGGACGTGGTTGCAAATGACTGGTGCATAACCATATTGGTCATTCCTTGTATGAAGAGAAAACTATTGAATACAAGAGAAGTGGTTGACAGCTCAATCTTGTTACCAAATATGCTACTTGTCTTTGTTAAAAATCTTATCAGTAGCTTCGTAGCTTTAAAGGATAATCCTAAAAATCTAAATCAGTAAATATTTTTAGGGATCATTGGTTACAATTTTCAAAATTACCAGAGGTTATAAAACTTATTCATACTAAACTCAGCTGAGCAAGAAATTTATCCTGCTCATAAACAATTGTTGGCATTTTAACATTTATTAGCATGATAAATACAACATCTGAGAGGCTTAAAGCAAGAAACGTTCTTTATTTGTCAGTATGTTAGTTTTTATGAGCAGTTAAAATTTCATACTCAGTTGAGTTGAGCATGAAAAAAAATTGATAACCTCGGGGCTAGGACTTCATATTTTTGCCCCTCTTGACAGCTTTTATTAGCAAACAGTGCAGACCCTGATTCTGTGTCATCTTCATCTGGGTCTACAATGTTGTAAAAGTCTCCTCGAAGATGAAAGGATTGTTATTTTCTAAATGGAAAGCTTACCTATTTCCCAGGACACCCAGGCTTTCACCATAGTAACAGTAGTTAATAGGGTTA
Organism: Loripinus fragilis; assembly: GCA_964019695.1. Lineage (NCBI taxonomy): Eukaryota > Metazoa > Mollusca > Bivalvia > Lucinida > Lucinidae > Loripinus > Loripinus fragilis. Next base: position 18,967,037 of record OZ026523.1, read on the forward strand.
GTGTTTCCATGGTAACCAGAGGTCATTGTTGGAGCCTGGTGAGCATGACCTGGTGCAGTGTCTGCCCAGTTTGGATAAGAATACTTGTCTTGCCAGCTATAGCCTGTGCTGTGTTGTAAGTGCTCTGCCCTCCCCAACTCCCCATGTAGCTGGTGCTTGTCTTTCCCAGCAGCATAGTAACTGGGTGTCCAGAGGCTAGAAGACATGGAAACTGGAACAACTATTGAAATGGAAAACAAAAACGCAAAATGTTATTTATATTAAAAATGATAGGAGCCGCTGTGGTGTAGTGGATAAACCACTTGCCTTGTAAACCAGGGGTCGCAGGTTCGATTCCCAGCTTCACAAGTCTATCAGATGAGAATTTAAGCCGTAGCCCTGTCTCCATATGACCTTAGCTGTTGGTGGGACATTAAACACAAACACAACAACAAATATTAAAAATGTCTAAAACAATAGAAAGCATTAAGAATACCTGCCTAATGGCATCAGGTTGCCTACAAAACAATTTCCAAATTTGATAAAAATTTAAATGATTGAAACCAAAAAATATAATTGAACAAAAAAAAATATAGTATAGATCTGTTGTTGATAGCTTTAAACATTGTTTCAGTCATCTTGACAGTCAGTTTACTTTGTACACTATAAATGGGCAGGCTGCTCTTGAGAGGTTTACCAGTACTTAACCCTTTGTATACTAATGGGTTCTTCCTACTGGTTTGATACAATAAACTTGGGATGGTCAATTTTATGAAAATATTGTATTCTTTTATCTGAAGATCTTTTAGTCTAGACTGATGAAATACCGCATTATGTGGTTTTTAGTCTTGGTCTTCACTGTTTGTAAAAATAACTGTTTAGAGGTTTCCTTGTATACAAAGGTTTCCTGTATGATGTTTTTTTGGGTTTTCTTATATTTAATTTAATTCATTAAATGAAAGGTGTACAATTGAGTGAAATCCATATGGAGCAGTCTGAGCTGGGCACATACTGTTTGCATGCAAGTTAAAATTGATGTTAAAAGAAAATCTCTGAGTATGACATACACAGACATTTTCAGCTGCAGTTTAAGTTGCTGAATGATATTTTGTTATGGACATGTTTTAGATAGGTATACTTCTACCACCACTTCTAAGTAATGACCCTCAATTCAATCGATGCATTTACCATTACATTCACGCCTCAAAGCGTATTGTGGATGTATAGTTGCATCACTCCTTTTATAACCATGACATCACAGACTAAATGGAAAGAAGTGTGAATCATGATCAAGTCGCTTTGTCACCATTTTGAAGAAAGGATTTATATCCATGTTGGTAAAGAGTATTGGCCAAAATAGAAGTGGTGCCTATGTACCTTGAGAGGCGTTCTGCGGATAATTCTCTCTGAGATGAAACTCTGCTGGGTGGCTTCCAATTTCTGCCTCATCTGTAATGAAAGTGAAGTATAACATCTTCAACCTAATAAGCACACATGCTCAAGGGGATTTTCTGCCCTTCTCCAGAGGACGAATTTCGGCCCCTGGAAATTCCCAATAAAAAATAGCCACATTTTTCCCAATACCATGTCTGTTTTCCCAATTAAGAAACGGAAAAAAAAATACTTTTTTTAGAGAATGAGAAACAATGACCCATATCAGAATGATACAATCTTAAATAACTGATTTTGAGGATATATTTTGCTACCCTTGTTATATGTTCTATCTCATTAATATCTCCCAGCTTTGCTGTTAAGTTGAACATTTTTTTCCCGATTTTGGCCACAGGCCTTTTCCCTAAATTGCTGGAAAAAGCCCTGCTAATGGATTCTTCCTTCTGGTTTGATACAATAAACCTGGGATGGTCCATAAAATGTATCGAGGGGTCACAGGATAATATTTCAAAATAAAATTGGATTTCTTTGTATTCCTTTTTGTCTTGTAAAACAGTGTAGGTCCTTGTGAAATGCTGCATGAATTATGCTGCATTTCAGCTAGGTCTTCACTGCTTGCCACAAAGGGTGAACAAGGTTCATACAGGCAGGTTTGTGTAACATTCAAGGACTTTTCCACTTTCCTACTGTTTTCAAGGACTGAAAATTTATGAAAAATACTGATCTACACGTTAAAATTTTACTTCTGAAATGCTAGAGTAGACTGCATTACTAAAGACATAAATTTTAGATAATTAGTATAAAATTGCGGTGCCTTTATTTGGTGCAGCATATGCTGCACCAAATAAAAGCACCACAATTTTATACGGATTTAAGTCTCCAAAGACAGAGTTGAATCCTCCTGTAAATGGTAAAATTCAAGGACTTTTCAAGGCCTTTCAGTGTTTTTTAAGTACTTTTCAAATTTAATTTTCAAGGACTTTTCAAGACAGTCCTGTATATTCAAGTACTTTTCAAGTCTGTGCGAACCCTGGTTAAGTAAGCAATTCCAGTGGATGCAATTTCATCATTAGTATGTTTATACTGTATAGTGGGGATGGGAAAAAGTGTTGATCCTAATCAGCTGCTTCATCAGAAGCCAGCCAATCTGGGTCTACACCATTACAAATATGGTATAAAATGTTCATATATCATAATTAGCTTTTTGATTTACATGCAGGTACAAGGGCATCATCCACACCATCGTATGTTGTTAAATTCTCCCAATTTTGCTGTTAAGTCGATCATTTTTCCCCAATTTAATCCAGGGGCCTTTCCCAAAATTGCTGGAAAAAGCAGATCTGAATTAATATTTCTTCGTTATAAAATGCTTTTGTCATCAATATTATTTGTTTTACTCTGCATGCTGGGTAATGATGCATGTTTCATTGTTGTCTTCTGATATATTTCAAAATTAACCCATAAAGCGCCACCTAAAATTTGCAGCAGACGACAATTTAAATTTTACACTTTTTTCAAAAATAGCAAATAAGGCATGATAGGTCAAGGTCACCAAAATCTAATCAACTCTTTCCCCCCTCCCAACAATGTATCTATGCAAGTTTGGTCAAAATTTTTGTAACCTGATTTTGAGGAGAACCATTCCAAAGAAAAGTTCTTAATACTGCCAGTAGACGATTCTCATGATATATTATATCTTATTTTTTTTTAAATTTGGAAAGATTTCGCAAAATTTGTCGTCTGCTGCAGTGGTGATAGGCGCTTTAAGGGTTAAATTTTTAAAGACTTTCAAGAATACTATCACAGTGTCAAACAGTTTGAATCCAAACCAGGCTGATCTGGTTGCAAACTATTTTCAAATAATTGTTGATTCTTGTCTAGATCCACTATCTTATTTTCAGCAGACAATAAGATAGTGGATCCAGACAAGACTCATCATTTTGTTGGGCCTGGTCAAGGTCCAAACTATTATCAAAGGTTATTAACAGGAGATAAAAGCACACACTAGCACGCAGAGAGTTAACGAAAGATCATCAACATACCAGCGATTTTGGGGGACTGTAAAGTCATCTGGTTGCTGGTAGCATGGTATATGCGTCTGTAACCTTGAGTAGATGAAAAATCAACAGCCCCGCTCTTACAATGACTAGTCTTACTGTTGTCTTGCTTGTAACCTGATTTTGAGTGGAACCAATTCAAAGAAAAATTCTTAATACTTTCATTCCAGGCTGTCCTAAATCTTTCAGATAGCTTTGGTCTCTTGTGTGCAGCCTTCCTTCTCGATGGCTGAAGTAATGATGAAGTTCTGTTATATTTACATGCAGGATCATATTCAATTCTATTACAAAGCTCAGATATTGCTGTGAGACTTTCTAAACTACTGTAATTTCTATTAGACTCAGTACATGACTGACTAGTAGTTGTAGCTAATTGTCTACCAGCGTTATGAGGAATCAGATTTGAGCATTTATTATCATCTTGTTTATTTTGTCCTGATGTCAGTTTTTGTCTCAGCAATGATTTTATATATTCTGCAGAATATTCCCTAGATTGACTATTTGTGTCTAAAATTCTACTATTTTCAAATGCACTATCATTAAGGTCTTTGTCAGTAGCTTTAGTATACCTATCTGTTTGGGTTGTATCAACATTTTTAGTAAATCTATTCGTTTCGCTTGTACTAACAGTCTTAGTAAATCTATCTATTTTTGTTGTATCAGTATTTTTTGTCAATCTATCTGTTTTGGTTAAGTCCAAAATTTCAGTTGATCTACCTGTTTTAATTCTGTCAAAATATTTATCAATTTTAAATTTAAAATCATCTATTTTGGTTTTGTCAATGCTTTTTGTAAGTCTTCCATCTTTGGTTGTCTCAAAATTTTCAGTTAATCTAACACTGTTGGTTCTGTCAGCGTTTTTAGTACATTTACCTGTTTCTGTTCTAGATGTCACACTGATACATGCATTTGTTGGCTTTGATCTTACAAATGAATGGTTGCCCTTAAATTTATTATCAGCTTCAGATTGTCCTTGCTTTTCACTTAATGATTCCAATCTTCTTAACTTTCTGTCAATCTCTTCTTTTAAAACATTACCTGATCTTTTAAGCTTTTCTTTAACTACAAATTTTTTATCATGTCTTTTAGCCAGCTCTGTTAGATCTCCTTTATCTGCTTGTTTAGTTCCCTTCAAGTGAACATGATTGTCATTCTCATGTATTTTAGCCAGTTCTAATAGATCTCCTTTATCTGCTTTTTCAGTTCCCTTCATGTGAACGAGATTGTCATTCTCAGTTCCCTTCATGTGAACATGATCGTCATTCTCAGTTCCTTCATGTGAACAAGATTGTCATTCTCAGTTCCCTTCATGTGAACAAGATTGTCATTCTCAGTTCCCTTCATGTGAACAAGATTGTCAAACTCAGTTCCCTTCATGTGAACATGATTGTCCTCATTTTGAGAATGACAATCTTGTTCACATGAAGGGAAAGAATTTATAGAAACAGTATGAGCATTTTCTGATAAATTTGTAACTCTAGGTTTTATTTCATTGTACACCTTTAGATGATCGTGTGCCAGGTTTCCATGATGCTCAGCTGGAACATTTACAGCTTCTGCATTTATTGCTTGGTCAATTAAGTAAAGGTTTGCATTCCCACTATTTCTAGCAATGGAAACATTCTGAGCATTGTTTTGGTGTTCACATATACTTGTATCTGATTTTGGAACTATGGGTTGATTTCCTTTACTTTGAACAGAATTGTCCGACAGATTTATACATGTAACATCATCTGAATTCCTAACATGGGATAACGGTATTTTAGAAACAGTTTCAGGATTAAATGTATCAGATTCTGGATTTAAAACTTCATTTTCTTTGTTTTGAACAGACACATCCTACCCATCAGCACTCATAGCAGTGTAGAAATTCTGAGCAACAACAACTGGTATTTGAGAAACTATTTCTGAATCATTTGCATCTGGTTTTGTACTTACAGGTTCTATTTCTTCCCCTTTAACAGATTCGTTTGCGGTTGCAACAGTGTGAATATTGTTAAGTTGAACAACTGGTATGTTAGAAACAGTTTGTACACGAGTACCAGAATCATCAAAAACTTCTAAATTTAGTCCAACATGATCCATAGTATATTCATAAGTCTCAACCACAGACTCTCCAGCTGCCTCGTGATCATTACTGTCAACATCAACTTCATATACTTTCCATTCATTTATATCGGAATCAGTCTGTGGTTTAGGTGTATGTATCACCTGTTTTGATGGTTGTTCCTGAATTTTTATAACCTTGTTTCGTCGTTTCTTATGTCTTCTGGCATTGGCAAACCAGGTTTTAACCTGAAACAGTGGACAATGAAGAAAAAAACATCATTTTTGTTTATAAAAGTTTTTTCATGCCTGGTCATCACCCTGCTCATAAATCTAAAAATGCCTGGGCCTAAATTAAAATTTTACCCGACCAACCCTGAAAAAAGGCCCTACTCAAAAAATTTTATTCAATTTTCAGTCAAGAATATTTTTTTTGATATCATTGCAACCTGAGAGAATATCCAATGTAAACAGTGTTATCTGAGCAAATTGTTTGTATACTTAATTTTATAATAGACTCGTCAGTAAAACCTACCTAAAACGGCCACTCAAAGATATACGCAAAGGTCGTTCAGACAATTGGGCGCTAAATGCAGGTCGAAAGTATTGCAGAATGCTCCCTGGGGAGCATTCTGCAATACTTTTAACCTGCATTATGCGATGTTTTTTTTTGAGTGGCCTCTTAAGACAGATTTTACTGTATACAATTAAGTTTAATGGGTATCCAATTTGAGATTTTTGGTTTAAAAAAAAGTTTCCGACTGACTCATACGGGTAAAACAGAGTCGGGTAAGGGGAAACGAAAATATTTTTAGGTTGGCCCTAGAGTTCTTGGCACTTTAAAATTTTATTCACATGATATATACAACATATGAGAATTTTAAAGGAAGAAAAATCTTTATTTTTCAGCATTTTAGTTTTTATATCAGTATAAGCAGTTGAATTGTCATGCTTAATTGAGTTGGGCATGAAAAGTTAAAAAAATTCAAGGCCAGACCCCAAGGTTATAAAACTTTTCATGCTCAACCCCATTTAGCATGAAATTTATCTTGCGTATGAAATTCATCATGCACATGAAATATATTATGCTCATAAATTTCAACAATTGTTGGCATTTTAACATTTATTAACAGGATATATACAGCATAAGAATGTGAAAGCATGACAAAATTTTATTTTTTAGCATTGTAGTTTTTATAAGCAGTTGAAATTTCATGCTCATTAGACTTGAGCGTGAAAAAGTTTCATAAACTACAGACCAGGATGCTAGAAAATAATGAGTTTTTCTGGCTTATTTCTTTTGATTATCACTACATGGGTGAAATCGGAATCTTTCCAAATTCCTTAAAATTGCAGTTTGCCTATAAAATATAAATTTCAGGTTTAACTCTTTGGCTCGTTCACGCCTACCAAACGCTCGAATGCTCAACATCTGGTTGAATATTAAAAACAATTCCTCCAGGAAGAGAATCAAAAATTGGGGAATGTCATGCAACAGACCATGCATTCCTATGTTTGTGGTACAAATTTGAGGTCAGAAAGTTCTCTCGTTTTGTCAGATTTACATTTTCACATAAAATAGGTGTACCAGAATTCGACAGTAACGTGTTTATCGCGTGAAAGTAAATATGACCTAATGAGAATACTTTCTGAGCTCGTATTTTTACCACAAACACAGAAATCCATAGGCTGTTGCATAACATTCCCCGAATTTTGATTTTCTTCATAGAGCAGTTGTTTTTAATATTCAACCAGATGTTGAGAATTCGAGCGTTTGGTAGGCGTGTCCTTGGAAATTTTTCTGAAATTTTGTCAGCCCCTGATCCTTTATAAAATCAACCTTTATGAAAAATTCTTTCAGGAATACCATCAGTGTAAAACAGTTTGGAACCAGATCAGGCCTGACAAAATGTTCTGGTTCAGACCCCCAAAAAACTATGGGCTGGCTAATTTTTGATGAGGAAATTCCATATATGAAATTTCAAAACCCTTAATTTATTTAACAGACACACACATGCACCCACGGACAGTAGAACAAGCTGAAAAAGCAATATTCCAAAACAGTGAAGCTATTATAAGCTATTTTTCAGATGAAAATATAATTTTATGCATTTTGAAAGGCATTTCGCCTTTCAAAATGCATAAAATTACATTTTTTTCAGAAAACCTGAAAAAAAATCTAGGTTTCACTATTATCAGCATATTTCAGTATTTTGAGGCTAAATTTGAACCAAATGATGCCCACCTGTGTCAATGTAAGGCCAGTGTCTTCAGCCAGTTTTTGCTTCTTCAACTTGGAGGGGTAGGGGTCAGCCTGGTGCCTCAAGAACCAATTCTTCAGAATGGCTTTAGCTCTGTCTGGCATTGCATTCAACTGTCGACCTTCTGGACAGATACTAACTGGGGGAGGATTCCTGCAACAGGTACTAGCATTGGGTAAATCAAAAATATCCTGACAAAAATTTTGAGCGTAATATTTTGATATTTTCTTATCAATCATTTTAAATATATGTTTTGGGTGCTCAAAAGAACCGTCTCATTGAGACGGTTCTTTTGAGTACCCACAACATATATTTTGGTTGAGAAATGTGAAGAATGATTTTCAATTACAGACTCTTTTCTGGAGGCTTGTAATTTTAGTAATACAGACCAATCTGACCAAATGTGTTATATATCCATGGCCTACTTAATTTTTAAAAATCATGTTTATTTTTCAAAAAAATATATAAATGGTCAAAATGAGCCAGCTTAGGCCAAATAAAAAATATCTGTGTAAAAGGTCACCCGACCCTACTTAAATTTTCTGGTGAAACCTAGGAATTTTTTTCCAGGTTTCTGAGAAAAAATATAATTTTATTGCTTGATTGTTTGTTTGATTTGATTCTTTACATTCCATCCACAATCTTTCAGTTATAAAGGGACAGGTCTTCCTGGGCTGAACCAGTACTAGGCTAGGATTAATGTTCTTGCTCAAGGACACAACGCAGTGACGCTGGTAAGGCTCGAACCCGCGGCCCCTCGATCTTGAGTCAAGCACTCTACCACTGGGCCACTGCGCTACTGAAATATAATTTTATGCATTTTAAAAGGCATTTCAGTCGATAAAAAAAAGAATGTGTTCTTACCCTATCTGAAATTTTCAGACCTGTTACCCAAAACGCACTTATATTTTTATTTAGTCTTATGAGCATGAGATTTGGTGCTTATCAATTTAACATATTTTAACATATAAACCATCAAAATGCATACAAGCAACCATTCAAAAGGTATTGTATATGAATGGATGACTCCATCCAAGAAATGTTTAACAACACTTAGGAAAAACTGTAACCCACAAATTGCTTTCTCAAACTGTCAATCAGTGCTTTGAAATCACTTTTTAAACATCTGTTCTTGGGCTGCAGGCTGGTTCATAAGGTGTGTACTTTAACAGAAACTAAAGATGTTCAGATTTTTAACACTAAGGCCAAAAAAAAATATCTGTGTTTAGGGTAACCTGACTCTACCTAACCTAGATTTTTTTTCCAGCTTTTCTGAAAAATAAATGTAATTTTATGCATTTTGAAAGGCAAAATGCCTTTCAGAATGCATAAATCATATTTTTTTCCAGAAAAAAAATTCAAAAAAAATATGTGTGCCAACCCCTACCTAATTTTTTCAGGCCCCTTACCTGAAACACTTATTTTTTATTTGGCCTAACTGTATCAATTTGAACAAAAATCAGATTGATATCATATCTCTACAGTGTCAACATGCAGTCACTGAAACTGACATGATCTGAAGTATATGGAAATATACATGCTTTTCAGTATATAACCAAGACAAAAACCAGATATTTTGTCATTTCCAAAAAAGTAGAATAAAACTGATTTAATTCTTATATCCTTTGTGTACTGAAAAGCCCTAAATTGGTAATTTGGCAATCAGTGACTACCCAGATGAAGTTTCATCAGGTTTTCGCTAATAGGCAAATTTTTAATATAACTAAGATTGATACTCACAGTGTCAACTGTCACTGAACTCTGACATGATCAAGAGTATTGAAATATATACATGCACAACAATTAGGCCAGAATTTTTTTATTAATTGATTTTCAAACCCTCCTACTGTAATTTTCCGGAAAGTAGAGAAAAACTAAAATTTAATTTTTATTTTATCCACCGAGTCTAAATATTATTTGTTTCGTTGAAAATAATAATAATTTTTTGAGGTTCTAGCTAGCTAGCTGTCTGTGTATTTTTCAGAGTGATTGTCCTGTCCAGATTTTTAGAAAAATGATGAAATATTTAAAGATTTAATACAGACTGTTGGTGTACCTTACTAGTTTTACTGTTTTTATTAAAAAAAAGCTCTGAAAAAAAGACAAAAAGACAAAGCTCTGAAAATTAACAGTCAACCGGTCATTTTCAGAGCTTTTTTTCTTTCTTTTTTCGTCCCCCCGACCCCGAATCTGAAAAAAAATTCCCGCAAATCAACTAATAAAAAAATTCTGGCCTTCCTTGCAGCTCCAAGACAAAAAGCAGAAATTTTTCGTCTTATTAAACCATAGAAGGAGATTATTTCTTTTAACTCTAAGGCCTTTGCGTACTGCAAAGCCTTAAATGGGTATGTTAGCAAATAGTGAAGACTCAGCATTTCATCAGTGTCTGCACTGTTTGCTAAGATAAATATATGATATCTGTCATTTGTAACCTCTGTACCCCCACTTATGGGCTGCTATGGGTAGGGGATAGCTGGGATAATGAGCAGGGCAATGATCTCTCATTCTCTTTGCCACCTGGGAAACTTTTCCTGTTTTTCTGTCTTCTGCTGATTTTTTTCATAATCAACTTTTTCGAAAAATTCTTTCAGGAATACCATCTGAGTGTCAACAGATTGGATCCAGATCAGGCCTGACATTTTGTCAGGCCTGATCTGCGTCCAAACTGTTTGCAAAAGTTATCAGCAGATGACACTAGGAGATATAGAGTTAAGTTCCACCACAGGAATTCCTCATTATAAAAGGTGGGGCAATAATCATTGGATGGCCCCTTGCAGTACAGGGCTTTTAGCAGGGCTGTAAATTCTGAAAAGTTATTGTCTTTTGCACTTCACTGTAGGTGGGATGAGAGCACTTATAAATAACTAGTGCATAACCTGTGACCCCTTGATGTGTACAATGAGTCATCCCAAACCAGATGCAGGAGTGGATCCAGGATTTCTTGAAAGGGGGTTCTGACATATGTATAAAGGTGTGGATGTTCCTTTGCTGAGTTTATCTCATTTTTCTTAAATATCCTATGAAAATGAAATAATTTGGTCTCGGGTATTGAAAAATGGAGGGCAGGGAGGGTTTTTTTTTAACCCCCTCTGTCACCGAGACGGAATAAATTCCTTTCATATACAAAGGGTTATAAATACCTTTTTCTGACTCGGAACTTTTCAAGCGAAGTTAGTCCATGCTTTAAAAATTGTTGTCTTTCTAGATAGTGTGCTTCATCCCATATTTCTAGCAACCCCTCTGTATTCTGGAAACTACCCTTCTGAAAATAATACTATACTTAGACCAAAATGAAATATATGTGTGGTTCCTGTTTCAAACCAACAAAATTTAGGGTAGGTAGGTAGGGAAATTATTAAATTTTGTTATAACATTTCATACAGAAAATAGTGACAAAAACTGAAAGAGTGCCCATTTTTGGTATTTTTTTCCGAAGACCAATTTAATGTTTAGGGTAGGGTTAAAAAAATTAGGGCAGGTAGGGAAACAGGAACCACACATATATTTCATTTAAGCCTTATGGTAAACGTTCTAAAATTTTGAACAATTTTCTTGTTCTGTTCTCAAACAAAATGTTGATTGTCACAGCTGGAATTCACAAAAGCAAACAGGGAAGACCTCATTTCAGAAGCAGTCTGATCCACAGGGGCTTGTCATCATGGTTTTTGAGAGAAACAATACAATATACATTTTTCTATAGTATAATGTATTTTTTTTTCTCAAAAACAATTTTACAAGCCCCTGTGGTCTGATCTGGGTCTCCGACTGCACTGTTTATCTTGGCAGCTATTGTTCAAAATTTAAGAACATTTACCATATCAATATTCAGTCAGAGATTCAATTTGGCATTGGCCCTCTTACATAGTAAAAAAACACAAAAAAACTTCCAAAATCTTTGAAACTTTTCTGGTCAGAACATAATTTGTCTGAAACAATTGCACCTCAAATGGAACACAATTTTTCGTTTTTACATAAATGTTTCTTCACCCTGAAAATTTGCATGCGCATTGATATAGCAAAACCCTAACTAGATTTAAATTTTGGTGGAGAATGATATGAAACTTACTGCTCTGATATCTTGTAAAAATAAATAACTTAGTTTTTGTTGGAATGAAAATACCCGTTTAGTACCCATTTTTGTACTGTCAGTGCAAATAACCTGGGATAGATATCGTAGTATTTGCTCAGCTATAAAATGTCTATTAGAGATTGTAGTATGGCCGATGCTTTTTTCTTTGATCTTTGCTGATGTTTAATCAGACACCCTAGAATAACGACGAAGAAGGAGCTTAAAACTGTACTCTAACTTCCAATTTTAGTTAAACAGCGATGTAGGCGGTAACTATCTAAATAGCGACAAAATAAGCCGTAGGTAAATGTAATATAATTGACAGCTTAGGCCGGATGCAGGGAGGAGCGAATGTAAATTTCGTCAGGTGTCAGTAACACGTGTCTATTTGCGCCTGCGCCATACTACAAGCTAAATAAAGGATTCTTCCTCGGCTTTCTGTTTAAACCGCTCGGTGGGCTACGCCCACCTCGCGGTTTAAACAAGAAAGCCTCGGAAAAGAATCCTTTATCTATTACTTACAGCAGAGGATTATTTTGTAACATCAAATGGTGCGGTTTACGATGCAATCCAAGCTGCTTATTTAGTTCTACGGATACTGGGTTATTTACGCATTTCATGCCTACCAAGTACCATCATTTTGCCTGCTTCCGTCTGTCTACCTTTCTGTTTGCTTTGTTCATGTGACTGTATGTGCGAGCGTACAACTCATGCGTGGATCCAGGAATTTTTGCCAGGGGGGTCCAGGCCTGACTGTCAGAAAACTGTTGACGTGTTTTTTTAGTTATCTTATTTTACAGTTAAGAAAACTATAATTTTCCATGGTTTCAGAGGGGGGGGGGACAACATTTGCCAGGGGGTACAACTTTTAATGGGGGGGGGTCCAAATGCTAATTTCTATAGAAATCCATATAACTTGTGATTTTCCAGGGGGGTCCCGACCCCCTATCCCCCCTCTGGATCCGCACATGCAACTAGAAATACACAGTCCTGAAAATACGAATAAGATCACAGATGTACGGGCGCTTACATGTACTACATTTCATTTTATATTTAGCTTTTACTTCTTCTTTATATGATGGAAAAATATGTCTGTGTTGAGATCATTAGCCAGACTCATTCATGGAATAGCTAGGCAAATGGGCGATTCCAAATAAGAGGGCATTTCGGGCAGTAGACATCTATAGATGTAGCATTTCGTTTGGGTCACCGTCTTTGTGACATGGTTAGATAACTGAAATATTGTTGACTATGCTGATAAACACCAACGCAAGCCAATATGCAGCTACATTTAAAACCCACTGATGCATTGTTGTGAATTGACTTATATTAGAATAAACATGGCTTTATGTTCAACTGATAGTCATTGATCCATATCGCTCAAGGTACAAGAAGGGAATGTTATTTGCATTAAAACATTAAGAATGTTAAAATTCCATCCTATCACAGCATTTATGTAAATGTATACAAACTTCAAAAAATATTTTTGATTAGGGTTTTTTTGGTTAAAATGTATTTTTCGAATTAAATTTAAATTCCCTTTTTAGTTTTAATTTTATTGCCAAAAAAACAGTGTTCCATTTGAAGGGCTATAGGCCAGTAATAAATAACCCTTTGTATACTGGTGACTCCTATTAAAATGATGATTTTGGCAAATAGTGAAGAGCCATATGAAATGCCACATAATGTGGCATTTCATCAGGATCTACTCTGTTTGCAGAGACAAAAACTATCTTCACACGCAGAGAATAAAATACAATTTTGCATTGGACCATCCCAAGTTTATTGTATCTAGCAAGAATAGAGATCCACTCGTATAAAAAGTGTAAACATATATACTGTTCACAAAAAGTAGGGGATATTCGAATATTAAAAATTATAACGTTTACCATACGAATGTAATAAACCTGAAAAAGCTAGAATTAATTAGCAAAGTCATTTCACAGTCAATATGAATAAAATTTTCAAGGATTAATCTGGTCACATGTTTCTGAGACAACCATAATTAGACCAGGACTAGCCTTTCAATTTTCACACGTGAATATCACGGTGACAGATTATGCAATGTCTATGCTTTTTTTTAAAGAAAATACCCGTTATTCAATATTCTTTATGTTCAGCAATTGTTTTGATCTCTTTGGCCTAAATTTCAGGAATCTGAGGCTAAAATCTGTCAATTTTTAGTGAATTTTGTCATTTTTTACAGTTTTGTCACCGCCCTATCTCCTAGAAATAAAAATTATGGTACATGAAAAAAAAAAATCTTAAAAAACAAGATGTCCATAATGCATCTTTAGCATGCATTATTGAAAGCATGCCCAAAAATTTGATACTTTTTTTGTGAAATTTGGGTCTTGACCCCTAGTTTCTTTGGCACGTCCTTAAGGTCACATTACCCAATTTTCAGCCCTCAAATTAAGCAGGAAAACTGGCTTACATATTGCTCTATGAAAAAACAAAATTATTTATGCGAAAAATTAGGATTTTAATTTTTAGACTTCTTTATTTCCCAATATCCCCTACTTTTTGTGGACAGTATATATTTTTTCAATTTTCTCTAGGTCCTCACCAAAAAGACTTGCAAAATAAATTATTGTCCAGCAAAAACATGTCTTGTCTAGACAAATTCCAATCATGTCTCACAAATATAAGGGACCATAGATTTCCTGCAAAAAATTAAGTAAACAATGATTGTCGGGAATGTCCTGGCATTGAGGTTTTCAACTTTTTCACATTCAACTCAACCATGCATGAAATGTTTCATGCTCATATATGTTAAAATGCCATTGTTGGCATTTTAGTATTTATTAGCATGAAAAATACAACACCCGAGAGTTTGAGAGCAAAAAAAAATATTTATTTTTCAGCAGTTTAGTTTTATGAGCAGTTAAAATTTGTGCTCATTTCAGTTGAGCACGAAAAAAGTTTTATAACCTCAAGGACCGATCTCTTTCTAGAGTATATTTTATGCACTTTTTACCATGAAAATTTCTGCTGGTACATTAAAATAAAAAGGAAATGCACTGAAAGCTATATATGGAAGCCTAAAAAATGACATTTTGTGATATTTAACATCCACATCCTTTTTATTCGGAAACCCAGGGTTTTTTTTTAATAAAGTAGGAAATATTTGTGAATCCAAAAATTGGAATTTGAGATATTTTTCATTAAAAACAAAGACTTAAGTAGGATTAGGTTTCACACCAAAAAAATGAAGTTTGAGACAAGAGTCTAGAAATATTATATTGATTGAAAAATAAAAAAAACTGAGAAAAGTGGAAAATTATGGAGATGAAAAAAACAGATCTAAAAAATTTGAATTTGAGACAAGTAGAAGTTTATTGATAGACTTATTATAAGAATAGTAGGACATTTTTGTGACAAAAAATAAACTAAAAAAATTGTGACAAAAAAGTTGATTTTACGCGAATAGAGTCTCTAGTCTACTTTGAATTTGAGACAAGCAAACATTTTACTGATAGACAAAAAAGAGAGAAGAAAATGTTCAAAAACAGCATAAGGCAAGTGAATTTTTGTTTTGAATAATGAGCCCAACATGTTGGATTCGTTTACCCATAAATGAGTTTGGACAGTTGTGCATTACTTCACATTTTTTCATTGCCGGATCCTGACGGGAGGACAGGGTGTCCGGAACACCCCCCCCCCCCCTTGGAAAATCGATTTATATGGGTTTATATAGGGAATAAGCAAGGTGGACTATCCCTGTAAAATGTTGGACCCCCTCTGGAACCTTGGATTTTTTTTTAATAAACCCTTGGACCTCTGTAAAATTATAAGTTGAGGACTAAAAACCACGGCAGAGCTATTTTGTGTTAGACGGACCTAGACCCCGCGTGACGAAAATTCCTGGATGCGCATGTTCTCAGCACAACAAATAACATTGGGGACAAAGAAAGATATTGGGCCGATTTTGCTTGGAATTGGAAAGCTTGAAATAAATGTGACAATTTAATATTAGATGTTAAAATAGAATGCCGCCATACTACTCCAATTTTTAGGGTTCGCATTCATTTTTTTTTTATCATCGGACGTTTCTAGCGAATTCTAAATCGGCTTGTCAATGTAAATATATAAACATAAATATAAAAAGTCAAAATGAAAATGTTAATATTGATGTGAATGATAATAACTGAATTTATAAGTATCAGTTGGGGGGACTACCGCCATGATAAAGCAAACTGAAAATTTAAGAAACTATTGCCTTAATATATTTTGCGGCAAAAACGGCGATTTTGGAGTTAGCTTTCAAAAGTGCACATAAAACCAGTGTAAACCTGTGATTCCATAATAACATAATAGCTAAATGATTTTAGGATTCTAACAGCAGAAGCTAGCGACAATTAATGAAATAAACGCTTTATTTAAAAAAAATACACACCTGTATATTTAAAAAAAAATGAAAAAAAATCGTTTGTTTGTTGGATTTTGCGAGTTGTTGTTTTGTTGTTTTAACTCGGTCTGAGTTTTTAAGAAAAAACAAAAAAAACTTTTGAAATAATATCAATTCCTTACCTTCAGTAAGTGGAATACATCTTCGAAAGAATTCCTGTGCATTTTCAGCTGAATGTACGCCTTCAAAAATTGTTCATTTCGTTTGAGCAGCGCCATCGCCTCGGGTTTAACTTCTTGTAGGAAAGTTTCAAACATTTCGAATAAATTTTGACTGACAAAAATTGATGCAAAAACTCCCGCAATACTAATGTGTTCTTCACAAAATCCATATTGGTCAGAAGAATTAATGTTACGCCAAAGCTCAATGTAATTTTCAGGACTTAGTTCTGTTATGTCCGTAATGTGGAATTCCGAGAAACTTGCATAAGAGATAGGCTCCATTTTGGGTGCAATTTGCTTTAAAGATTGTAAATTGCCAAAAAAGGTTTCAATGCATTAAACTGAAGCATCTGCAGCTGCAACGGAAATGGGCGTATCTGCAAGAAATGATAAACGTTTTCATTGGTGTACTGTTAAGGTGGGCGTTTCCATATTTTTGATATTTCCCGCGCTTATAAGATCTAAGGTGCGCCTTATTTTCAGGGCTGCACACTAACAATTAACCTGATCCAGGGTGTACTGTATGTTATATTTACACGAAACACGTTTTGGAATGCCCGTCAATGAAACACGTTTTGGAATGCCCATCAATGGTGTTTTTTTTATTATTATTACATCGAGCAGTTTTAAGTACGCTTTTAACGGTCGTTTTGGGTGCTCAAAAGACGTCTCTATGAGACGGTTCTTTTGAGCACCCACAGCATATATGTTTTTGATTGAGCAAAAAACAAACAAACTAATTATGCACTCTTATCTATAGAAGCCTGGAGCATGTGCTTTAATTATCTATCTGCCTTTGGCAGCTTTTGTCGTCTGCTGATAACCTTTGCAAACAGTTTGCTCATATCAGAAACTAAATGAGAACGTCTAGGAAATGCCACAACCACACACTACAGACCAACCCACACTGCCGTGGGGAAGAGACACAGAACACCAGCGGTCTCATCCTCAGCGGGATGAATTGCAAAACTAGAAATGACACTAAGTACTGCATAACAAAACACAAACACACACACACACACACACACACACACACACACACACACACACACACACACACAATGGGAGCAAAAATAAACAATGAATGAACAACAACAGAACCGAAGCACTTGGGGGGTTACATGCATTGTACTGGCCAGAAAAGGAACCACCGTGGTGTAGTGGATATACAACTCTCATTGTATCCAGACGTTTTGAGTTTGATCCCCGGCTGCTCCAGACGGTCAAGTGAGACTCTGATCCGTGTCACTGTCTCCATATGACCTAAGCTGTTGATGAGACGTTAAACACAAACTCCGTCACTACTGGACGAAATGTCGGGTCTACTGGGCCAATTTTGGGTCAAAAACTTTAAAATACCCTGATGGTATTCTTTGACTTTTCACTTACTGTAAAGGCGGCGCCTCATGAATGCGTAATTAGGACTGGTCAACATTAGACATAGGTAAAAGCTGAAAATGAGGCGTGTTTTTATTCAAAAAGTAACTGTATCATCTTGCGCCATTATCTCAGTATAGACGCAAAACGGATTATTGAGTCCTTAAAACGCCAGCAAAATAACTGCATCTGAAAATGTCTATTTAACATAAGCATAGAGGCAAACACTGTAGACCCAGACCAGACTGCTCCCACAGGAGCAGTCTGGTCTGGGTCCACACTGTTTGCCTACGAGGCATTAGATATTTTAGTGGACGACAAAAACATACATTTTGTGATTATACGCTTTAAGGGTTAATAATATGAGTTCAGTGTGTATACGGTTAGGATTTTCATTAAATGCACGCACGTTTGCGGCCCAAAAAGCTTATTAACTCTTTATCAAATTATAAATGAAAACTAATTAACCTTCCTTAGCAAATGAAATAGCCGAACCACGCCCAGATATGAATATTAAAGTTGCCGCCTTTACAGTAAGCGAAAAGTCTATTAATATTCCTGAAAGAAGTGACCATTTTGTCTAAAACAGAGAAAAGTTGGATTCGGACAGATGCTAATGTCTATGGTATAGTTTAACGTTATTGCATCGAAGATCATGAGTTTCTTTTAACTATTCACCTGAAAGTTGTCACTTTTGTTGTCTGCTTATAACTTTTGCAAACAGTTTGGACACAAATCAGGACTGATAAAATCATTGGTCCTGATCTGGATCCAAACACTTTGACGATCTGGTGTGCATTTATGACGGCTCACCTGAGCCTTCCGACAAGTACACATGCAGAGAAAGTGAAAGACAGACAGAAATATTGAAAGAGCAAGAGAAATAGAGGGAGAAAGAGCAAACCAGAGAATTAAAGTCTGAGATAAGTGTTATATTTTCATACATTCATATATGTGAATATACAGGCGTATTCCTTCTTCACAATATGAGCTGGGACATGAGATTTTCAACAATGTGGTATGTGCGACCAGAAAATACCTCAGATCAGCATGTGCATATGTTTAGTCTGATCCGATCCTTTGCTAGTCGCTTGAATATTCCATGAGTGTTAAGCTACTGACTGAACATCATTTGGAATTTCTAAGTGGGCTGCACAGGCTCATCTGAGTCTACACATGTCAAAATGTCACATTGTTGGAAATCACATGTCACGGCTCAATTATGTATTAAAGTGATACCCAAGAGGTAAAGCAATCAAAGATCTCAGCCAACATAAGCACGGCCTCCAATCTCGGCCTCCTTCTCCAAAAAGAGAAGAACGTAAAGGGAGGCGAAGGCCCTTCCGGGAAGCAGGCAGTGGGCATAAACAATGGAACACGGTAAGTTGTGTTGACACATTTTCAATCATAAGTAAATTTTCAGCGCAAAACTCGAAAATCTAAGAATGCTATGCTTCGGGCAATTGTTCAAGCTATCCGTAGAGCATGCTGTTTGCACATTTGAACTTAGTTTGTAAGCGTGAGAGCTTTTCTCCCGTTGCACAGTTGTCCAAGAAACGGTGGTTCCCGCAAGGTTTTGCCTTCTAACCAAACGTATAGTAGCGTTTGGACCCTTATTTATACTACCGAGGCCCCTCCACACCCATGTTGTCCCAAATGCAATTTTTCGAGATATTTCAATGATAATTGAGTGATTTAGAGCCAAATTTCTTTAGGGGCAGGAGGCGAAGGGCAGGAGAAGGAGGCTGGGAGAGGAGGAGCAGGCGGCGATGATATCAAAATTTGCATTGATTTTGCTTATTTTTAATAATATACTTATCCAATCTATATCAAACTTGCATGTATGATACGAATGATTAAACGCTATTGTTAATTGAATTATTCTGATCACAAACATTGCTATATATACCTCTCTTATAATATACAGTATATACCTCTAGCAAGCTCATGACGTTCTGGGTTAAACAAACAACACAATGGGAGAATAAGCGGAACGCTTTTGTTTCCTTTATAATGCGTGTACGGACATTATCAGATTTGCAATAATTAAGTTCACATCTTTTGAGACTGCTCTTATACACGAGTTGTTATATCAGTTATATGATGGTTAGGTTTGGTTTGAATTCCTCTTTTTTCTGCGTCTAAGTCTTTTGCACCATCAGTAATTGTTGCTCTTAATCAAAGCTTGAGAGGGGTTGGGTATAAAACAGAGGTTCGACCCAGTCTGAGATTTTTGATAATCCTTTTCCCAAGAACTTAGGGAGAAATACACTAGTATCACTAATCTGTGGGCATTACATGATTCCAATGAGAAAAAAGTGAACCACACATTACGTTGGTGGTGGCATTTAAAGCGAAGTAATTTCGATTTATTTAAATGGTTTGAAATATTCATACATGCAAGTTTGATATAGATTGGATAAGTATATTATTAAAAATAAGCAAAATCAACGCAAATTTTGATATCATCGCCGCCTGCTCCTCCTCTCCCAGCCTCCTTCTCCTGCCCTTCGCCTCCTGTCCCTAAAGAAATTTGGCTCTAAATCACTCAATTATCATTGAAATATCTCGAAAAATTGCATTTGGGACAACATGGGTGTGGAGGGGCCTCGGTAGTATGAATAAGGGTCCAAACGCTACTATACGTTTGGTTAGAAGGCAAAACCTTGCGGGAACCACCGTTTCTTGGACAACTGTGCAACGGGAGAAAAGCTCTCACGCTTACAAACTAAGTTCAAATGTGCAAACAGCATGCTCTACGGATAGCTTGAACAATTGCCCGAAGCATAGCATTCTTAGATTTTCGAGTTTTGCGCTGAAAATTTACTTATGATTGAAAATGTGTCAACACAACTTACCGTGTTCCATTGTTTATGCCCACTGCCTGCTTCCCGGAAGGGCCTTCGCCTCCCTTTACGTTCTTCTCTTTTTGGAGAAGGAGGCCGAGATTGGAGGCCGTGATAAGGCACCTGGGAAAACATGCACGGACCCAGAGGGAAGGGCGGGGTCAGGAAATCACAAAGCTATAGGATTCCTAAGCAATACTGGTCCAGATCCCCTGGAAAATCCCAAAGCTACCAAGCCTACATACAATGTTGAGCCATTATCGGCCCGCCAGCAAAACGCCATTTATGATGGCCCGCTTTTTGTGGTATATGGATCCTCGCCACCACCCCCTCACCATCTAAAAAAAGGTGGACCCCCTCTGTCAAAACTTTCTGGATCCGCGCATGAAAAATGACTTACATACACGAACATTATGCTCTGTAAACATAGAAGAGGGTCTGGATGGGGGGTCTGGTATTCACTATTCAATAAAAATTTAGCCCATTATTCATCTCATTAAAAATTTGGGTTATTCATTAAAATAAGACCAATTATTCATTAAAAGTAAGAAAGGTGGCAAAGAAATCTGATTATTCACTATTCATTACTTTTTTCTTCAATTCATTTAAAAAGCAGGATTATTCATTACTTTTTAGGCCTTCGTTATTCACTATTCATTATTTTTTGGCTTATTATTCACTATTCATTATAAAAAGGGGACATTATTCACTAATCATTATACCCCATACAGACCCTAATACAAGAACTCGGGTAGGCAAATTGATGATGTTCTCTCTTTCCTATAGAGATGATCATAATGAAAGGCAAACTCCACTTTTGAGAAAAAATATTGATAGGGGCATTAACAAAAGATCTAAAGATTATTAGCAAACTTCGTCACGATGCCGCTGCAGTTTGTGATTATGGTATTTCCTGATCATACTCACTTACTATTTTAGATGTTGTTTGCTCAGTGATATAAAAACGCAGTTTTTACATAACAGGATTTTTACTAAAAGGGAGTCGCGAAGAAATATATCCATAATCAATAATAATATCCATAACCACCCCCCCCCCCCGAAAAACACACACACACACACACACACACACACACACACACACACACACACTTAGAATACCCTTCGCATTGTTGAGCCAGTGAGCTAGAACCTACACAAATTATGGATTTAGGTGAAGACTCAGATCAAATGGATGCGCTAATGCATATGCGGTAAGTACTAACAGAGCTCAAAAACTAGTGGTGCGCATTCTTACAGGTGCGACTGATTGGCGTTTCCGTGTATCTAAAATTAAACCTCAGCTTCCTGTTCCGCCCAGGTATAAAAATTAGCTGCTAACATTTTCACACCTATTCAGGTCTTTGGGCAACCGCACTAAGGGTCTGTTGGGGCAGGGAGTCGCAAGGTCGGCATTGTTGTTCAAATCTAAGTCTAGAATTTAAAGTTATAATCAAAATTGGAGATAATCACACTTCGTTGTAAAGATTCCATTTTAGCTCACCTGCGCCATAGGCTCAAGGTGAGCTTTTGTGTTCATAGCATGTCCATGGTCCATCCGTCCGTTCGTCAAAAATTAACATCTCATAAACCACTTGATGGAATTTCACCCAAACTTCACAGGAATAATCCTGAGGTGGTCCCCTTTGAAAGTTGCTAAAATATTTCCATTCCATTCAGAATTCTGATTGCCATGGCAACCGAAAGTAAAAAGCTTTTAAATCTTGTGAAAACGTTTCGAAAATTATTTGGCACAAATGGTCCTTGAGCGTCCCTCTACCAGGTTTGATATGTTGAAAAACATAGCCGCCATGTGGCAGAGTAAGTTTTTCCTATGCACATAGAGGGAAAACATAAAAACCTCAAAAAAAGCTACTGTTCCGATTTGAAAATGATTTTGCACGTATATATAGGGAAACACACACACACACACACAAATTTTCCTGTCAAAACTGCTGGGCCGATTTAAAAAAAAATGCACAAATTGTCTGAGTAACCCGATGATCTACCAAGATTGCTAAATAAATTTGATCCGTGACATGTGATTTCCAACAATGTGGCATTTTGACAAGTGTATACTCTGACGAGCATGTGCAGCCTCCCTTTAACGTAGAATCTGTAAGTAACTTAAACACGCGACTAGCAAAGGCTCTGATCAGACTGCTGGCGCAGGAGCCAGTTTTTCCTTTGTATATATTGATCAAAATTGGGAAAACATTTAAAAAATAATGTTGTCAAAATTAATGGGCCGATTTGGAAATAATTTGGCACAAATGGGCCGCCTCACCACGGGTAGATTCAGTTTTAGGCCTAGGATTAGATTCTACTCCCTCCGCAACGAGCAGGTGAAATATTACTAGACGAATGACGAGCATCATTGGTACTTGTTTCAGAGTTCTTAGTTGGATCTTGCACTTCCTGGGCATAGTGAAACAGCCAGTACGTAAGCACCAAAGCGTCTGGTTATATGTGCCTTGTGGTCACCTGCTGGGAAACGGCTGACCTCATGGCCCTCGTTTGTGGTGTCTTACTGTGAGTTTGTAACCTTCCCATTGGTATCCTGGGTCAGGTGAGGCACTTGTTTGTATCGATTCCTGATCTTTGCAACCTTCATTCCAGTAAAACATCTAAAGATCAGCTGTCAATAATATAAAATTGGCTATCTATTATTGTCATCCAGGTGCATGCCAAACAACACAAAAACTTGTTCATTTCTACATGCTCATTACACTGAAACATAAAAAAATAGTCGAGAAGGTTGTGAAAAACCTGTTTTATGGTGAAAAACACACATTTATTGAATGGACATATGTTGTAGGTGCACATTGGAATTGCCTCTATGAGGCAATTCCAATGTGTACCAACAACATATGTTACTGAAATTAAGGAAACCTATTTTGAAATATACACTTATCAAGTATCATGTCCATTGGCTTTCCTCGTTTAAACATCTCAAACTGCCAATCACTGGCAATCAGTATCAGCATATGTCCAAAAAGTTAACTCTTAAAGCGCCAATCACAACAAAAGTTGTCTGCTTTTCTCGTCTGCTGAAATGTTTAAGAAGCCTCTATGGCAAACAGTGTGGACCCAGATCAGAAGGAGCAGTCTGTTCTGGGTTCACGCTGTTTGCTTCTATACTTAATAAGTCAGTAATGTTAGGCAATTATTTGCAGCAGACGACTTCAGCAGACGACATTTTCAGATGTATTTTTTTCTTGGCGCTTTAATGGTTAACATGGCAGCTATATCACCAAATTTGATTTCATGAACTATGCTTTTGCTAAGCTGGTAGTCAGGTAGTTGCATGGTAGTAATTGGAGCCAGGATATGTGCTTTCTAGCAATGTGGCATTTTGACAAGTGTGACTCAGACAAGCCTGGGCAGCCTCCTTTTACGTTTAGAAACTCCAAATGATGTTCGGTTAGTAATTTAAAAGTCACAAAATCATTAGTTAGCAAAGACTCTGATCAGATCGCGCGTATGCGCAAGCAAGTCTGAGCCTTTGCTGGTCGCACATACCACAATGTTGGAAATATCATGTCGCGGCTCATTGAATTAATACTGCCAAGATAAAGAAGACTGTCTGTATGTATCGTAGCGGACTGTCTTTGCTACGGATGGAATTCAAGACCATATGCCAGGTGGTACATTAGTTTAATTAAGATACAGAAATCAAAATACATATCTTCAATATATGTGTAAATAATCGCTTCGCCATGGTAGGCGTTCGAATCTCTCCAGTCAGGCAACAGCTTTTCTTTGTGTGACCATAAAAATGGGACTTAAATAATATGCTAGCAGCGAATGCTACCATTGTGCCTGAGCATCCGCGCAGTCTGGCCACAACAGCTTTCTTGGGAACTTACACTAACTATAGATAGATAAAACTGTATCCCCACTATATATCTGAGCATGCACTTTTTACACCAATTCAATAAGATCTCAATCTCATCGGCTACCCTTTATAAGCACACATGAGTCACGACATGGGATTTCCAGCAATGTGGTATGTGCGACCAGCAAAGCCTCAGACCAGCCTGCGCATACGCGCAGTCTGACCAGAGCCTTTGCTAGTCGCTTTAATATTCTATAACTGTTAAGCTACTGACCGAACATCATTTGCAGTTGCTAAGCTTAAAAGGTGGCTGCACAGACTCGTCTGAGTCTACACTTGTCAAAATACCACGTTGTTGGAAATGTCATGTCGCGGCATAAATAAGTGTAATTCACGCACAGAGAGAGAGAGAGAGAGAGAGAGAGAGAGAGAGAGAGTTCCGAAACAATTTTAAATCGGGTGTAAATTCGCCTTAGAAACGGCCTCTTACGTAGATCAAAGGGACACAACTCAAAAGTGTAAATACTAGAGTTATGGCTGCTGTGTTCTGCATGTCTTCAAATGGTGGTAAATATTTGTATGAAATTTCATGTACATGTAATAGATAAAGGATGCTTTAGGCTTTCTTGTTTAAACCGCGAAGTGGGCGTGGCCCACCGAGCGGTTTAAACAGAAAGCCGAGGAAGAATCCTTTATCTAGCTTGTAGTATGGCGCAGGCGTAAATAAACACGTGTTACTGACACCTGATGAAATTTACATTCGCTCCTCCCTGCATCCGGCCAAAGCTGTCAATTATATTACATTTACCTACGGGTTAATTTGTCGCTATTTAGGAATTTCCCGTCTACATCGCTGTTTAACTAAAATTGGAAGTTAGAGTACGGTTTTAAGCTCCTCCTTCGTCGTTATTCTAGGGTGTTTGATTTGAACATCAGCAAAGATCAAAGAAAAAAGCATCGGCCATATTACGATGAGTTCTTGCTGTTCTGTACGCCTAAGTAGCTATTTGCAAAGAGGCTTGAAATAATGAATTTGAGTGGCTTTATTAACAGTAAAGTGAAATAATTACGTGTTTCGAAAGAAAATCTGATGATTTAAGGATATGGAAAAGCATTAGAAATAATACGTTGGAACTTTTTCAAAACAATATCGATATCAGAATGCTGTTTTTTTAAAGAAATAACTGGATGCCAAAATCCAATAGGTCCCTAATCACCACTAAGCTAATTCGTGAAATATTCTACCTAACTTTTGAAAGTTTTCCTTTATAATTTTCTATATATCTATCTCTTCTGCATCACCCCTCTCGGAGATTACGTGCAGGTGCGCGTCAGTGTGGTGTTAGTGGAAGAAATGCTTTTAAAAAGAAAAAGTCTCCATAAGTTTTGTTAGTTGGAGTGGAATAAAAGATGATAGGGTTAAAATGTTAAAAGTCAGAAACAGGCTGACAATGATAGGCTAAAAAAATTAAAACCAGTATTAATATACTTTTCGCTTACTGTAAAGGCGGCAACTTTAATATTCATATCTGGGCGTGGTTCGGCTAGCTCATCTGCTAAACAAGGGAAATCAGGTTCTATTTATAATTTGGTGAAAAATTAATAAGTTGCTTGGGCCGCGCAAACGTGCATGCATTTCACGAAAATCCTAACCGTATACACACTGAACTCACATTTATTAACCCTTAAAGCGAATAATCACAAAATGTATATTCCGCTAAAATATGTGAAGCCTCATAGACAAACATTGTGGACCCAGATCAGACTGCTCCTGTAGGAGCAGTCTGATCTGGATCCACAATGTTTGGTTCTATGCTTATGTTAAATGGACATTTTCAGATGCAGTTATTTTGCTGGCGTTTTAAGGACTAAATACTGTGTTTTTCGTCAATACTGAGGTATACAGTTACTTTTGAATAAAACCACGCCTAACTTTCAGCTTTTACCTATGTCTAAGGTTGACCAGTCCTAATTACGCATTCATGAGACGCCGCCTTTACAGTAAGCGAAAAGTCAAAGAATACACTGACATTTATGGCATTGGGTGAGTGACTGTGCACACTGCCCTCTTAAAGGAATCAAAGGTGAACAGAAGTGCTATGTGTGATGGCAGCTAGTTCCATTGCACGATTAAGAGGGGATAGAATGAGTATTTGTAGTAATCTACAGTGGTTTGAATTTGACGGGTGTGTGAATTCCTGAGAGTTCTCAGTGGATGAACAACATATGAGGGTATGCCAATGGCTACAAGGCATTATATGATCTGAAGTCGGACCTTCGCTGCCCAAGAGACCGCCAGCCCAGGAATTGGAGCATCTGTGTCACACTTGCATATATGGAGTATTCACTAAGAGTCCAGCTTGAACCATTTCAAGCCTGCATGGCAATATTCTTTTGGTGTAGGGGCTCCAGTCTGGCAAACTGATGATGAATACTCCACTTATGGGCGAACAAGAGTTTTGTATGCCATTTCCCATTTTACTTGGATTGAACTCCATATCCCACTCCAGCTCTCATTGATGGAGGTGATCGAGGTCCTGCTGCAGAATCTGAGAATCTTCTAAGCTGGAGACTGCCAAATAAATGGCCGTGTCATCTGCAAACAACCGTACCTTGGACCTTGTTTTATCAGGGAGGTCATTTATGGAAACTAGAAAGAGAATGGGACCTAGGACAGAGCCCAGATGAGACTGGTACGGTGGTGGACTTTTCATTATGGATAACTCGGACCAAGTCTGAGTCGATAACAACATAAAACGCCTGGAATGATTATCGTTTGGATATTTTAACCAATGTCCCAGATGTTTCAACTGTAATTTACCTGTAACCTGTTAGAACCGCGCCAATTATAAAATCACGCCACGCATGTGAAGAATTGGAATCGAATGCAAAATGCAGCAGATCTGGGGGGTATTTTAGCAATGTGAAGAATACCCATGAATGTCTCTTTTCCGGATACGCATGAAATGTGAAATATTGGTATGAAATACGTGACGTACTGGTACCAAATTTTCACGCGCTGTGAGGAATTGGTAACAATTTTTCACGGTGTGATTTGCGAAGTGTGAAATTTGCGGTTCGACATAGCTACAACGATAACAGGAAGCAATCTTTAACCTTTATCACTCTGCTGCCATCTCTTTTTGTGTTACCTTACACATTTTAACAGTGTATCGTTTGAATTATTACTAACACTTATCCTAGCGTCTTTGACTGCATTTCTAGGGGTCGTGAGTTCGATCACCCATACTTTCGTGGTGATTGATCATGAAATATTTTCTACGGGCTTTCTCCTCCTTCCGCTGATTCAAGACGGGTTGATGTAAGTTACAAGCGAAAGTATGTGCACGAAGTACTGGTAAACCGCTTGGTCAAGTTTGCCTGGTTAGGTGAACTGGTCGTCTGGACATGACCACAGATGTTGACTGAAACTTAAAGAATCAAATTAAACTAGAAATGTGTCCATAGGACACGGATGTCCCCGCTATTGCCAAATTCATATAAATAGGGAATTGTCATTAACAAAGGGCAACAACTCCTGAAGGTATGATGCGATATGGGCCATTCTGAAACTGGAACACAATATTGTGACCAAGTTTCATAGAATTATAATAAAAACTATTCATGTTAGAGAGCAGACGTCGTTTCAACCGATGATTTTTCATAAACTAAAGGCAATTACTCCTTAAAGCATGGTGCCATATAGACCTTTATCAAACTTGAAAAAGACATCATGGTACTAATGGTAGAGCAAAAAACAGGCAAAAAGTCGCTTATTTAAGGCAGAACCCCTCCCCATCTGTAAAATGGAAAACGATTGCATGAATGATACGGCAAGATGTTGAAGTTTCTTGAATCGCCGGAATTACTTTTTCGAAGAGGGGCAATAGTGTTAAAATTTGGCAAAAACTTCATTTTTAGAAGTGAAATTGTGAATTTCTGAAATCCATTTGCAGCAACAGATACACGACAGCGACAAAGAAAGACTGAAAAATGATCATTGAGTTTTATGCAATCCTGACCTGACTTTGTTATGAAGTCAAAGTCAGAAATGAAATGTCTTTATTTTTTGGTGAAAAACAGTATTTTCATAAAAAATAATCCAATTTTTTGTAATCTGACAGGTAAAGTTTTTAAAATATATTGTTTTTATTTATCTTGTTTTAAATTTGATGCTGCCTTATTCAACATACATATATCCTGTCGTATTTACTAATAAAACCTGCCAAAATATTTTCTTGTTTTGCCTCGAAAACGGCCTTTTTAATATACAGGTGTATTTTGGGAAATGCATGTTTTGCTGTTCCATAGATATCAGGGCATTGTTATATTATAAAAATGACGTACATATAGTAAACATTTCAAATGGAAACAGCATTTATTATGTTCTGTGATATCATATCAAGTATTGACACACACTAAAAGAGGACCAAGTTACCCTGGATCGCTCACCTGAGTTTATGATTAAAACCTTTAATCTATATGTATCTATTAAAAAATGACCATGCTCTGGTGAGCCCTTGGTGAAGCCATTTTTGTCCCCAGAGCTCTATTTGGAGCAAATTTAAATATGGTCCATCCACTGGGTGATATCAGGGATCTAGACCTATTGGTTTCAAACCAGGAGATTTTGTATGTTTCAATTTATAAGTCAATGTACACTTTGTGACATCCAGGATGAGGCCATTTTGACCACGTAACCACAATTTGAGCAAACTCGGTAGAATACCACAAGGTGATGTTTCATACCAAATATCAAAACTTTGGGGCATTTTGTTTTCTGGCAAGAATATTTTTAATGTATTCTCTAAATAACCTATTGATCGAGGAAAAATCAGGCAAATTATAATTAGCTCAGTTGAAGTGGAACCTCTCCCTACTTGATGAATAGGATTGTGATCACCAATGGAAAGTTTTATAACTGTACATTATGGAACCACTGGAATTACTTTTCAAAACAGTGGCAATGACTCTTTATTAGGCTTCGAAGAAGGGCACGCTCACTTAGCATCTAAAATAAGCAAAAATCAGCTGGATGAAAAGAAATGCAAAAATGCAAATAATTTCAAAATCTTAAAGTATTAGGGGTGCAAATTTAACCATATAAGCTATGCATTAAAACAGTTAGGCGTATTCTAATGTAATACATAAGAACGCCGATCTGACAAAAGGGACCTTAGGGAATCCAAGTAGTAATTACGTAAGAGACATTTGTAAAATACTTAAAATAACATAAAATTACATACCTTTATATTTCCATGAAAATGCTTTTTAAACTTTGATACCATCAAAATAATAAAAGTTTCTGATTATACTTTTTTAAGTTTTCTATAAGGGTTGTTGCCATGTGAACACTTTAATCTATTGTCTTCATTTTACACATAGTGTCAGTGCGTACGATTTGAACGCATTCCAAATAAAGTATGGTCTTTTATCCGTCAACTAATTAAAAATATAGGTTTTCTCTTTGAGTATTAGTAGCAGCATGGAGTTTGTGCATCGCCACTTGTCCTCTTAAATCTGTTTTGAGAGTAACTATGTAAGTGTTATAACAAGAACTTGCCATTTAACTTTATGCCTCGATGTTCATATTTGGTGTGTATTTCAAACTATCAATTTAATCTTGGAGTTAAAGGTCAAGGTCAAATTAAGACAAAAATAGTAAGTGAGTATGATCAGGAAATACCACAATCACAAACTGCAGACAACCCTGTGGCATCGTGAGGAAGGCCCACACAACAATCACGAGACAGCAGGAAGACAAACAAAGCAAAGCCACAAGCTCTCTCTTCCCCATCGAGATGATTGCAAAACTAGAATGGACACAAAGTTATACACAACAAAACATAGAACAATTACAGAATCCCACAAAGGTAGTAACAATCAACAACGAATCAGCGACAATAGAACCTACGCCTTAGGACAGACAGCAGCCAACGCCACTGGGGACTTAAAAGCATTTTACTGGTACCAAATCTTCGCCCTAGATACTGCTGTTGTTGAAGCTCAAAAAAGTTAAGCTCGAATGGAGGATTCCTAACAATTGCAATGTATCATCATAGAGAACCAATATAATCTAATTAACGCACTATGATGAAACAGAGAAAAGGGCTCACGAATCTCAGATAGTCAGAGCTAAAGAAAACCTCAAGTTGAGCCATGGTGGGCCCAGCTACAGCCAAGCAACAGGCACCAATCCACCGATTAAAGCTTTACGTCAGAGCCTTCGTTGAGCCTGACCCACCGTCGAGTAATTAAAGAGGAAACCATAGCTTTAAACTATAATTTGTTATACAACCAGGCATCCAGACTGTCGCGTTATATCCATTTTTTTTAAATGTCGCGAATCTCCTTTTCAGGTGTACATATGCGACAATGGCCTGTTTTTGGCATGTACCAACCAGACGCTATCAAACTCGTGACCATAGGGGATGTTGACTATATCATAACAGCCAACGAAGGTGACTCTAAAGATTACGATTTCTTCTCTGAAGAGGAAAGAGTCCAAGACATAAAACTCTCAGGCACCGCGAGGAAGAACCACTCAACTATCACGAGACACCAGAAAGACAAATTAAGCAAAGCAATCAGCTCTCTCTTCCCCATCAAGATGATTGCAATACTAGAATGGACATAAAGTAACGTACAACAAAACATAGAACAATTACAGACTCCCACAATGGGAGTAACAATAAACAAAAAGTCAACAACAACAGAATCACCGCCTTAGAACGGACAGCAGCCTAAGCCACCGGGGGGCTTAAATGCATTTTACTGGTACCAAATCTTCGCCCTAGATTCTGCTGTTGTAGAAGTACAAGAAATGTTCAGCTTGCATGGAGGCCATCTAACTAATGCAATGTATCATCATGGAAAACACTCTAATCAAATTACACTCCATGATAAAACAAAGAAAAGGGCCATGACTCACAGATAGTCAGAGCTAAAGAAAACCTCAAGTAAAAATCTGCAATACGACTCATAACATGAACTCCTCTCGAGGGTGTTCATATATGGCACAATGATTGTCTATGAGGTGTAGATTACAACATAGGTTTCTTATCACCGCTTTGCCATTGGTGTCAAAAGACAAGATCACATATACTTACAATCAGTTTATGGCTTGTTATGCGAACTCCTCCTTCATTTTTTAACCAATGGTATTCATACTTAGCACAATTATTGCTTTTGTAGTGTGATAACAAAGTACATTACATATCACCGACATGGCCCTGGAGTCAAAGGTTAGTTAGAATTTGTCTTACAGTGGCATGTTTTTGACAGAGATGCTTCATATTTTGTAGAATAATTGCCAATATGACAATTGAGCATTAATTTTCAAAATAATTTGATGCCGGTTGTATAGATTGTAAAGCAATATCTCTAACATGTTTTGTTGTAGATGGTTCATATTTTGCACACTGATTGTCTAAGGTGTTCTTGTCAATAATAGCTACTGATATGACCTTTGTATCAAAGTTCAAGGTCAAACTGCTTAAAATCTACATTTTAAACCCTCAACGTGGTACTAATCATAAATGTGTTTATGACTCTCCTAGGTTCTATGCGAGGCAGACCAAATAGTGGATTATGAATTCCCTGCATGTGGAAATAAAGAGGTACTTTAAAGGGTTTAACTATTTTCTGATAAAACATTTATATTAATCTTAGTGAACCTATATAGGTGGTAAGTCCCCTTTTGGAGCCCCCTTAGTCCGGTGAAATATTGAAATACACTTAGACATGAAATAATCTTTCCCGTAGCAGTTAATCTGCTGATGACCACTCATAAACCAAAATATAGACCTTTAAACTCTGCATATTCTACATGTAATGCATTCTGTTTGGAAAGAGATGTATAAATGACCATGTTTGGGACACTGGCTGTCTATGGTTTTATGATGGCACAATCTCCTCCTAAATTACTAGCTAGATTTTAACTAAACTTTGCAGTAATGATTCTTATATGACCCTCTTAAATAATTGTTTAAATAGTTTAGTCAATTGCATATCTAGGTCACATGGGCTAAAATAGATTTTCAAAATGAAAACTTCCTTTTTGAAACCACAATGTCTAGAGTCTTAATATTTGGTATGTATCATAACCTAGTAGATCTCCACCAAGTTTGTTCAAATAATAGCCATGTGGTTTAAATGGCACATTCCTGGAGGTGGCATATTTTACATAGGTATGTGATCAGCTGCTGGGAAAGAGCTGATCTCTTGGCTCTCTTGTATGTGGTGTTTTCTTGTATTTTGTCACTTTCCCATATGGTGTCTCGGGTCAGTTGTGATACTTGATTGTATAGATTTCTGGTTTTTGCCCTCTGCTTTACTTTATATTGGGAAAACAAACCAAATCTTCTTGTCTGGAACGACAATGCCTAGTACCTTGATATTTGGTATGCAACATCACCTAGTACGCCTCTACCCATTTAATTCAATTTGGGGCACAGGGACTATTAAGTGTACTCGCCTGCGAGCTCACACATTCACTATAGGAATCTATTGGGAAAATCTTCTTGTCTGACACCACAAGGCATATAACATTGATAATTGTTATGTAGCATCACCTACTATACCTCTTCTAAGTTTGTTCATATAATGATCCTTGTGCCAAAACTGGCCCCACCCTGGGGTCACATGTTTTACATCGGCTTATATATGAAACACTTAAAATAGTTTAGTCTGAAACCACATAACCTAGAGTCTATATTTGGTATGTAGCATCATATAGTAGACTTACTAAGTTTGTTGAAAATTATGGACCTGTGGCCGAAAATGAGACCACCTTTGGGATCAAGGTTTTATATTTAGCTTATATAGAGAACATATTAAAACACATTCTTGTCAGATACTAAAAGGCTTGATATTTAATATGTAGCATCACCAAGTGGTACTCTACCAAGATTGGTCAAATTATGGTTCTGTGGTCAAAATGGCATCGTCCTGGAGGTCACAGAGTTTATGAGGCTGTTATTGTTCTTTGACTTTTCCTCTCAGTGCCGTGGGTTTGTACGCAGTTTGTGAGTGTGAAATTTGCTGGTCATAAATTCTTTCTTACATTGACTTACATATGGTGAAAACATAAAAAAAATATTTGTGTCTAAAACCACCAGGCCTAGAGCCCTTATATTTGGTATGTAGCATTAGCTGGTAGACAACATTTAAATGTGTTCCAATTATGACTATGAGACCAAACAGGGACCACAAGGCAGGCCATCAAGAGCGTGGCCAGTTTCCAATAGATACCTATAGATAAGCTGTTTAAAACAAAACTCAGATGAGCGATCCAGGGTCACTTGGTCCTCTTTTTACTATGTCATTACTTGATATGATATCATAGTACACGATAAATGTTGTTTCCATTTGAAATGTTTACTATATGTACGCCATTTTCTATATATGGCAATGACCAGATATACAAGTAATAGTAATACATGTATTTCACAAATTATACCTGATTATCAAAATGCCAGATTTTGAGGTCAAAACGAAAATATTTTGGTGGGTTTTTTAAGTATACACGACAGAGATATATGTAAGTTGACTAATTCAGTATCAGGTTTGAAACAAGTTAAATAACAACTCTAAATTTTAAAACTTTATCAGCCAGATTACAAAAAATCGTGTTTAAATTTATAAAAACCACCGATTTTCACCCAAAAATCAAGACATTAAAATTCCGGTTTTGACACCATAATAAAATCAGAGATGACTTATATAAGACTCAATAATCATTTTTCAGTCATTCTTTTCTGGTGTCATATATCTGTTGCTGCAAATGGATTTCAGAAATTCGCAATTTCACTTCTAAAAACGAAGTTTTTGCCAAATTTTAACACCACTGCCCCTCTTTGCAAAAGTAATTCCGGCGATCCAAGAAACTTCCACATCTTGTCACATCATTCATACAATCATTTTCCATTTTACTGATAGGGAGGGGTTATCGGTCAATTTTCGCTAGTTTTTGCTCTACCATAAACAATGTGACAAAGTTTCATAAAATTCTGATCAAAACTATTCGACTTAGAGAGCGGACATTGTTTAAAACTGTGAATTTTCATAAACAAAGGGCCATAACTGCTGAAAGCATGGTGCGATATAGATCATTATCAAACTCGAAGAAGACATCACGGTACTTAACAATCTGACTAAGTTTCATAAAATTCTGATAAAAAATATTCGACTTAGAGTGCGGACATCGTTTAAAATGGTGAATTTACATAAACCTCGGACCCAATAAACACGGACTGGTCACTTACATACAGGTAAGTGTATATATTGGAAATATGTTGTCGTGGCTCAACGGTGGCTGAGCTTTCAAAACTGACGTATGTTGAAGATTAAATAATCATATCTCCGTTATTTCTCTGCATATTTTTGAATTTTCATCAAAAAGCAATTGTTCAATATACTATCTTTAAGACTGTATTGTTATATTTATTGAAAGTTTTTTTCGTCTTTATGAACATCAGCAAAGTAAGTAAGGTTGCAAAGATCAGGAATCGATACAATCAAGTACCACACCTGACCCAGGATACCAATGGGAAAGTGACAAACTCACAGAAGACACCACAAACGAGAGCCAAGAGGTCAGCCCTTTCCCAGCAGGTGACCACGAAGCACATATAAAGACACATAGGTACCCTTTTTAGCTATTTTCTGCACTTTTAGCCGAAATTCGTCAGAAATCAACATTAAAAGATGAGAAAACTTAAATTATTTTTACTGTAACTCGTAATATTTCAGCTCGCATACCGGTAGTAACCTCTTATAATCTCGTGTATGTTCAGAATCAATTTTATTGGCTGCAGTACTTTGAAATAGCGCTAAAATAAAGCCTCGACAACATAACTTTGTATTTCAGTCAGTTACCAGTCCGTTTATACTGAGTCCGAGCATAAACAAAGGGCCATAAATACAGAAAGCATGGCGCGATATGAACCATTATCAAACTTGAAGAAGACATCATGGTACTTGACAATGTGACAAAGTTTCATAAAATTCTGATCAAAACTATTTGACTTAGAGAGCGGACATTGTTTAAAACGGTGAATTTTCATAAACAAAGGGCCATAACTGCTGAAAGCATGGTGCGATATGGACCAGTATCAAACTTGAAGAAGACATCATGGTACTAAACAATGGTATAAGTTGACATCATGTGATGTTGGAAGCTAAACAGGCTTGGTGTCTACTGGCGTTTTGACTGTTATCTATCGTGTTTGGCTTTAGTAACCAAAGTATTTGTTAAACATATTTTGGCGCTGTATCACAATTTGGAATATTTAGAGTTTGAAGACCCCTTAGATTGACCCCTATTGATGGATCCCTATCATCAAAATCTGTAAAGCAAATACTTTGATCACCAGGGCACAACACAATATATACCAGCCAAGATGCAAGAAGACACCGTGTTTGTTAGCTTTCCACATCACATGATGTCAACTTGCATACCATAATCAATGCTGAAAATATTTTGCTGTGGGGAAAGATCAGGTTGCCATTCAACCAGTAACAGTGATTCACAACTTTCTGCTTATTCATATAGGGGAAGTGAAATTATGTCACCAGGTACTGGTACTGCTTTGAACAAAAATAACATGAGCAGTGAACAGGAAGTGGCACAACCCAAACCAAACCCTGTCCTTAAAACCTTAACGTGCAATAACTGATATTACAAAACTTAAGATTTCACTGAAAAGTGGATATGCCCATTTGTCATCTAACTGATATCTGATCCAGACGTACATTTTTAGCTTATTTTTTGTATTCATATCCTCTAAGAAACAGTATGGACCCTGTTTCTAAAGAGTCTGGTCTGGATCTAGACTGTTTACCTATGCTCAATATCAGTTAGCCAAATGACAGATAAGATTGAATTATAGGGAGATGATTTATGCTCTCAGTTGGGACCAAAGGCTGAAGAAATATGATTTAAAGTAACTTTCTATAATTATGACCTGTCATCAATGTTAGCCAGTAAAATTCATGACCTGTTACTGAACAGAACAGAACAGAACAGAACAGAACTTTATTGAAAACTATGCATCTCAGGCCACTCACAGGTTGCGTAAGAGATAAACACAAACATGTTATGCAGTAAAATATACGTAATACATAAATACAGTGTACTATGAAATACAATATAATTTTATTGGGAATATAGTCTGTGACAGGAAATTGACCTTTAATAACAAAGAATATATGATTAATCTTCCTATAGATTGGAACATAATTTATTTCAATCATTTGGAAAAACAATCTACACAGAAAACTTTTCCATATTAATTGCCACAAATTTTGATAATTTAATGAGCGTTGCTTCATTGGTTGAGGTAAAAAGCTCCCTATACTTGCTTATATTTGGCTTAACATTAAAATACGGTTTCAATTTTCTGTCACTCGTAAAATAGTCACAAGTAAACAAATAATGATACTCATCACCAATGTCGTCTTTAGTGCGAATTTTACATTTTCGCTCATTTAATGGTATATCATCCCATCGTCCTGTCTCAACTGGAAGCCGATGGTTACCAGTCCTATATTTGATAATTTTGGAATAACAAAATTTTGAAACATTAATCAAATATTTTTCAAAATTGAGATTGTCTTTAAATAAAAGATATTGTTTTCCTTTTGATGAAACGTTAGCTTTCTCATTCCATTCTTGAATATACAAATCTGACAATGTTCGAGAAATATCCGTTTTCACAGAATTTGGGCTATTGATTGGCTCAGTTCTAAAAAGATCAGGTCGGCCAACAGCAACAAGTATGTCATTAATACAGCGGATCCATTTGAAATTATAAGAACCCTTTTCGTGTTCTTTAAGCATTATTGAGTACAGTAATTTTGATAATTTGGATTCTTTTCCATTGACAATTGATAACCAGAAACCTATCATTCTTGACTTTATATTAATTTGTATTGGATGTCGTCCCAATTCTGCATGTAACATATATATAGGGGTACTTTTTCTCAGGTTAATAATCTGTCTAAGGA
Source organism: Loripinus fragilis (assembly GCA_964019695.1). NCBI lineage: Eukaryota > Metazoa > Mollusca > Bivalvia > Lucinida > Lucinidae > Loripinus > Loripinus fragilis. The sequence continues at coordinate 19,004,479 of OZ026523.1, forward strand.
AATCATTATGTAATTTTTCAATAATTTGGCTATTTTCAAAGCCCCATATTTCACAACCATATAATGCTATAGGTAAAATAACATGGTCAAATAAATACAACTGCAAATCAATTGGCATATCAAGATTACGAATTCGTTTGAAAAGTACATGCATTGCCTTCCTAGCTTGCTCAACATTATGTTTCTTTGTTTGGTTGAAGTGCCTATTTCTACTAAAAATAACACCAAGATATTTAAAGTCAGTACAGATGTCAATTTTGCTAAAGACACTCACTTCAAAATTGATCTGTGGATAAAAACAGCCGTTTTTCCTCTACCTGTCATCTTTGATGGGCTGCAATAACTTTATAAAATCAAACCGCGGCTTCAAACTTGACAGAAATGTAGCTGAATAATAGAAGTTCTATTGTATTTAAGTGTAGATAGCATACTTTGACAGATAACACAACCTGAACAGATAACCGTCTTTTGTGACTTTTCTCGGGAAACTTCTGAAATGATGATCCATTGTGGCTTTATTTGTTAAAGGTATGACTTCAGCTTGTTTCTGTAGGGTCTCTCAACATTAACAAGTGTACTAATTTACCACAGAGTACCAGAGGACATCTCTAGCATTTTTGCCAACCGAAAATTATAACCTACCCTTCATGGGACATAAAATGCCGTATCTGTCATCGTTGTTAGTAACCTGTCATCAAAGAAGCTGGTTGAACGGTGTGTTTACTTTACATTTACACTATCAGGGTACCTTTGAGGCCAAATGTGGTTATACCTAGCACATGGTTGACCAGCCAATTACCAAATGAAAGATGGAGCTCGAACGGCCTAATCATACCATCCGGTGGGGGGCGGAAATCTCACTTTTTCACTACGTAGGCTTGGGCCCAGCATCTACTGGTTACCAAGAAAAAAATATCAGGAATGTCAGGCAAACCCCAAAAATATTTGAAATTTTAGCATATTTTGTGATGACCTCCCTCCACCCCCCCCCCCCCACACACACACAAAAGAACCCCTCCCCCCCCCCCAAAAAAAAAAAAAAAAAAAAACAAGCTTACGTATATATGAAAATATCAGAGTACCCCCCATCCCTGAGCGTACCGCTATGACTGATAACCAAGCCGGCACACAACGTTGACTCAACATTGATTCGTCGTTGATTCAACGTCATAACGTTGAATCAATCTTGAGAAAACGTTGTGTGCCTGCTGGGAAGGGTCCTTTCCTTTTTACGTGTTACGTACGACAAGGTGTGCAATATTGTTTGCTGTATATTTTCAATCAGTTGATATTACAGCTGAGAAGAGAAATATGCATCGTTTCCTATGGAATATATTATCAAGACGTAAGGATAATAATTTCGAGATATTGATTTCAATTTTTTTTTTTTTTTTTTTTTTTTTTTTGCTAACCTGACCATTTTTATTATTATTATTAGTATTATTATTATTATTATTATTATTATTATTATTATTTATTGTTATTATTATTATTATTATTATTATTATTATTATTATTATTATTATTATTAAAACTTGGCCGTTTTTTGTGTGTTTTGTGTGTGTTTTTCGCCGCAGAAGTAATTCTGGTAACTTTTATTATTTTTCTTTTTTTTTAATTTACTGCATGCTGCTGACTTAGCCATATTTGCTACAGTAAAAAAATGCTGCTTACTTGACTGTTTTTTTTTTTTTTTTGCTGCAGTAATATTTCTGCTAAATTGTCCAAGTTGATTCGAGGAGATATTTTTAAAAAGTGTTTATACAAATCCGTTTTAAATTTTAAATTACTAAAATAATGTAATCAGATCCTTAGATAAGAGTTCGAATTTTATTTTTTATTAAAACATAAGTTGTACCCAAAAGCACCGTCTCAAAGGGGCGGTTCTTTTGAGTAGCCAAAACTTACGATGAAATTGATGGGTAAAAACAGACGCTTTACTATAACATAGGATCCGGGGTACGAAAGTATTCAGAACAATTTTACGCGCAAAAAGCTTGTTCAACAAGACCTGTCATGGTAATTTTCTATGTTTTTGACGCAGTTTTTCTCTCATTATTTAAAAAATGAAGCCAAATACTGCAAAATGTTTATGTTCAACTTTCCTTATATTTTTCAGATTCACACAATCACGTTAAATGTACAGCGTTTGAAACTGGATCTGAAGGCTTACTAATTGGAAGGGGCTGTTTTTCCATGGTTCTGGAGAGTCTCTAGCCATTGAGGTTCCACTACACATTGAGATGCAAGATTGGCGTAAATGTATATTTTAATATTAAAAGAAAATTGTAGTTTGTAAGGCGTGAGAGGAGGGTGGTCCTCCTCGACCCCCTACACACCAAATGGACGGGGAGATTAAACAACAACAACGAAAAAAAATGCATGTAGCGTATGAAACATGTGCAGTGTTTCACTGGATGATTGTGTACATTCGGTACATATGAGCGTTGTTGCTTAACCAAACCTTTTAAGCCCAGCGCCCTTTTTGTGGGACATAAGCAAAAAGTGCAAACCTAGATCAGCCGCCGTATAACGCGGCGTCTGATCAAGGTCTCCACTGTTTGCTTATAGAATATTCTATGAACTTTTGAATAAAATGAAAAAATACCACCCAACAGCCCTAAGATTTGAAATAGACTCGTCCTATCGATAGAGATAGGACAGTTTATTTGGCTTAAATGGGTTAAATATATTGCCAGCTCGCTCTTGATAGTTTTGATAAAATGCAGCTGAATTTCCACTGCACATATCAATACAACGGATACCCCATGATAAGGCAATTTTAACCCTTAATGCCCAATCGCAACAAAAGTCGTCTGCTTTTCTCGTCTGCTGAAATGTTTAAGAAGCCTCTATCATGGCAAACAGTGTGGACCCAGATCAGACTGCTCCTATAGGAGCAGTCTGTTCTGGGTCCACGCTGTTTGCTTCTATGCTTAATTTGTCAGTAATGTTAGGCAATCATTTGCAGCAGACGACTTCAGCAGACGACATTTTCAGATGCACTTTTTTGGCGCTTTAAGGATTAAACATAGAATATTGCTGTTGGCACCTCTGCTAGCAGGGTACATAGAGGCAACGACCATACCTTCCCTATACAAATTTCCGGAATCTCCAACCCCTTCGCAAGTGCGATTCAAGACCAGGCCCCCACTACCCTGAAAATCACAAAAGGCTATAGATCTTCTTAGAAATTCTCGAGGGAGGTCCATGCGGCCCTCTTTGAAATTAATTAATGACTAAAAAAAGTTATCAGGACCCCAACGTTTTTGATCCGCGCATGCTTGGAGACAACAAGGGTCACTGCATTTTGTAAATAGTCATATTCCCTTTCAAAAATCAAATTCATACTTTTGCAAATATAAAGAAATTTTGACAAAAACGTCTGCAGTTGAATCTCAATAATTCGAAGTCACCGTGACCAGAATCGAATTATCATTTGTTCGAGTTAAAGGGAATGAGTTAAAGCCCAACACAACAACTGTTTTTTAACCCTTTAAGCGACAATCACGACTGCAGCAGACGACACATTTTGTGACATCTTTCTTAATTAAAAAATATAAGGTGTGATATTTCATGAGAATTGTCTGCCAGCAGACGATTCTCATGAAATATCATGCCTCATTTGTAATTTTTGAAAAAGCAGCAAAGTTTGAAATTGTCGTCTGCTGCAACTAATAAGGTGGCGCTTTAAGAGTTAACAAACATGGTCTGCGTTATTTTATTCCACCCTTACCAACTTAAGCAAGAAATATCTCGTGGTGTGCGAGGTCTACACTGATGTAGGTGGTATAAAATAGTTACACCATGTTTGCCGGCATGTAAAGCCCGTTGGCTCCCTTCCGCTGAATCATTCAAGAAGGGTTGTTGTCAGTTACAAGCGAAAGTATGTGCACGAAGTACTGGTTAACTGCTTGTTCAAGCTTGCTAAGGAAAGGGGTGGTTAGGTGAACTGACCGTCCTGCAATGACCATAGCTGTTGACTTGGGACGTTAAGCAACAAAAACAAACAAACACAAGCTCGTTGATATTCACCACCTATAGGCGGACAACCCATTGCATGGTATAACTAAAATCAAATATTACAAAGGAAACGCCCAGAGCGTACGGTTTCGAAAGGAAATTTACAACCACATATATGTTCCAATGGAGCATCTCAAGATAAGCTGTTAAAAGCATGAAATGCAGTGGCAGATCCAGAGGGGGTCCCCCACCCCCATTTTTAAATATCCTATGAAGATGAAATACCCTCTGGTCTCAATGTTAGACTTCGAAATATAACACTAGGCGACATAGCTGGCGACATAACCTACTTTTGCGGCGAATAATACGATCAGAGCCTAACAGCACCATGTGCCCCCAAAATATTTACTCAGACCTATAATGCCCTATTTCGTTTCAGGCAGACGACGGCTGTTTACTGCCGTAGCAGCCACACTATCTACATTCCTTCTGCTCAGGAGCATGCTTGTAACAACTCATAAGAATGGTCGCAAGGATAACGGTAGGCCCATCAAAGGAAAAACACATCTTAACAAATATGGAATACTTTGATCATTTTAAAAGTTGAAACTTCTTTAAAAATTATCGCCCTTTGAGTTTAAAAATGGCGAATTGCTCAAAATTTTATCTCGTTGAGCTCTCTCTCTCTCTCTCTCTCTCTCTCTGTGTTTTGACTCTGACCTAGATATTTCATCGATGGGTTGGTGCCTGTTAAGTGTAATATTTGCACTTAAATGACCTTTAACCTTGCACAGGCATAATACGGCATATGCTCAATTCTTGTCTAGGTCATTATTAAATGCAACATGTATCTTAAGTATATTCTCGATAGTTTTAGTGAATTTAATGGGTATCATATTGTCAGATGAGGACATAGAAAGGAGTGTTTTTTCCGTTTTTGTGTTACAATATATAGTTTACACCCGGTTGACCTTTGGCCTAATTCTGAGACCCAGGGACATTTCCAGACTTGGCATCCACCCCATTCGATTTTACTACATAAAAAACATAATTAGCATGGATGCCAGCTTCTACCCCATTTTGCCATCAGAAGTTATTTTTTCATGAAATGGACTGCCAACTCTTAACCATGTTACAAATAGTTTTGAGTGCAAATAAATTGATGTTTGGGCATTACCAGTTTCAATGAATTAAGCACATGGCGAACTTATACTGCACAGGGCAAAATAAGTTTTGCATATTAACAAAATAAATTTTGCTCATAAGCAATTGTTTTGGGCCCCATCAAATTGATATAATTGGACAAAACTGATTACAATGTGTGCATAACAACTTGTTTAATGATATAAAAAATGAATTATGCATATAGCTAAGTAATACTGTACAAGACTGAATACATTTTGCACATGACAAATTATTTTGACTACATACCTAATCGTGTTTATACCACGTGTTCACTTGTTCTGCTTAACTCTTTTCAGGCCGATGGCATTTTCCACAAAGCTACATGGACAGACAACTGGTTATAGAATCCATTATTTCAGATTTTGGTTTTGTTCCCATCAACGAATCTGTTGCCATGGATACCATTTATTCGCTTCAGGAAATTGCAGGTGGTTTAGTTTTATCAGGTTGTCTCGGAAAGTTCCACTGAACTGTTTCTCCATCTCTAAGCAGGCAGAAGTAAGTGCGTCTCTTTGGTCCCATGTATGCGCATGCGTGGTGGCCGTATTGTGTGACCAATATGGCCGCCACGCATGCGCAGACCTGGGACCAAAGAGGCACACTTACTTCTGCCTGCTTAGAGATGGAGAAACAGTTCAGTGGAACTTTCCGAGACAACCTGATAAAACTAAACCACCTGCAATTTCCTGAAGCGGATAAATGGATAGATAGACTTGGCTTGAATAAGAAAAGGACGTGGGAAGTTCCAGCATTTCCGGTTTTAGCTACTGCAGCTTGAAGTGGATTTTTTGATGTGTCACAGGGGCTCATAAAAAGTGTGCATGAAAAACTTTTGCCCAAATACCCCGGGTTAAAGCTGATATATTACGACCTAGGACTATCTAATGACCAAAGAAAGAAGGTAATCATATCTATTAGGCCAGGAACTTTAACTTTTAAGGTCAAGATAATTCCTTGAGAAATTTTTTTTAGCACCAAAGTACAGGGTTGAGTAATGTAAATAACCATAAAAAGGTCCTCAAAAAATATCGTTGCCAAATTCGAGAAAATTAAGATTTAAGGTTTTATCATTAGTGGGTTGGGTACCTGAAAAATGTAAATAATGATTTTTGACAAAATATGCTTATAAATTTCACATTCTTTTTAAGCAAATGTTGAATAAATCAGGTGTGGATGGTTTTCTGAATATAAGTGTGTAAACTGAGTGGTCAGCAGAGAGCATATTCGTTTCCATGACAACCCATAATCCTAAATTATGGGGGTGTACCAACAAAAATATGCCTATCTCAGCAGCAATTCATCCTAGAATACTAAATTTGGTACCAAATTATTTCTTAGTTATCTAACGTTTTCCTGATTGTTCGCTATGCAAATTGTCTAATTTGTATATGCATGATTATTTATGAGAACATAAGAAATTGGAGAAAAATGCAGGAAATTAAAGGGATATACCTAAAAAATATCCTGTATAACAAATGCTAATTAAACTATAGGTTAAAAATTGGTACAAAATTGATGCTGAGACATTGTCCCTTTACACAGTGGTTTAATATGCAAATTTACTTATTTTCATATCCATCCATGTCAATGAAAACATTAGAAATAAGAGAAAATTCAAAGAAAAACTACGGGGTATACATACAAAATTGATTATATCTCAGCTACCGATTTCCATGAATTACCAAACATGGTACCAAACTGATGCCAAGATACAACCCTTTTACCCATTGGTTCAACATGGAATAAAAACAGAAGGTATTATAGAAAAATCGCAGAAAATTAAAGGGGGTATCTCTACAGAATTACTCATATCACAACTGCTAGTTGCCCTGAGTAACCGACCTTGGTTCTGAATTGATGCTAAGACACCTTCCTTTTATCCATTGCTTCAATGTGAGAGTAATCTAAATTTAATATTCATGATTATTAATAAGAACTAAAATCACAGAAAATTTAAGGGGGGTATACCTACCAAATTACTAATATCTCAGCTGCTAATTGCCAAAGAGCAGCAAACATGGTTTTAACATAATGCTAAGAGCCTTAATCATATGCTCTTTATTGGAAATATTTGAATTGCAAAAACACCATTATTAATTAAAAAAATATCAGAAATGAGTCTGCTCTGCCAGCAAAGATGGCCGCCAGAGCTCTAGATATAAAATATTTTAACAACAAATGAACTACATTGTACTGGTCCAAATTGTAAATCATTTCATACAATTTGTAATGACATTCCTTGTAAAGCCTTCTACTAAAGCTTCCCAACCCGTTATGCTCTTCTGAACATTATAATCACCTGAGCTAAAATAAAACTCTTTACACAACACCCGATCCATTGATTCAGATTCAGAATAATTACAAAAAATGTTTCAGATTGATCTATGTTCCTTATATTACTCAAAATCACTCAACTATGCTTCAAAAGTGCCTCCAGGGCTACGATTCAGGTGAGCGTTCCAGAGCCACCAATGATTGCCCTCTTGTTCAATATTATATGGAGATTCCTCCTTTTTGGCCATATTTTCCCCCATTCATCCCATATATATTTTTTAGAAAACAAATCCAATCTACCTACCTTATTTTAATTTTCCATGCAATCGCAAACTCACATTTTTGGCCTAAGTAATTTTGTATGTATACTCTCCTATTTTTTTCTGCGATTTTTCTATCATTTCCAATGTTTCATAAATTCATATGAACATATAATTAGATTATATACATATCGAACCACAGGTTATAAGGACTATGTCTAAGCATCAATTAAGAGCCGAGTTTGGTAATTTAGGACATCTAGCAGCTGCGATATGAGTAATTTTGAAAGCATACCCACTTATTTTTTTTCTGAGATTTGTCTATTTTTTCCAATATTTCATTGATATCCGTGAATATATAAATTCAGTCATTTGAATGTTAAACAAGTGGGTAAAAAAAATCTGAGATATGTGTTTACCACGCCTTTTTCCCTTGTTTTTCTTTTTTCTTTTTCTCTTACTTCTACAATTTTCATTTATATTGATGGATATGACAATTAGGTGATTTACATATATAACCAGAATAGAAAAGCTTTGTCTCAGCATTAATTTTGTATCAGTTAAGTATACTAGAGCAATAAGCAGATGAGTTGTTTACCCCATTTTTCCTGAGTTTTCTCTCTAATTTCTGAGGTTTTTATAAATATTCATGAATACTCAAATGAGATAATTTGCATACCAGACAGCCCAGAAAAAGTATATGACTAAGGATTAGTTTGATACCAAGTTAAGTATTCTTGGGTGAGTTGCTGCTGAAATATGATTATTTCTGTAACAACATTCCATTCTTCAGAATTATTTTATAGGTTTTCATGGAAAGCATTCAATTTCACATTACCCAAATGGGTTTAATTTTGAGGACAATACTTTTGCATTTTGGTGGTCCAAATGAACAGTTTGGCATCCAGTAGAAATCGTCATAGGGGTGTAAGGTAGGTCTACTAGCACAGGGTCTAAATTTCTAGTCGTAGGCATCCAGTAGAAATCGTCATAGGGGTGTAAGGTAGGTCTACTATCACAGGGTCCAAATGTTTAGTCATTGCTTCCTGTTTGTCTCTCCAATGATTTTCCTATCATTTTTCAAGTTTTCATAAATATTCATGAATATGCAAATGGGCGTATTTACATCTAGAACCACCAGATGAAAGAACTTGTCAAATTGTATCACTAATGCTATAACAATATACAATGTACATCAGTGATGTTTTGGGCAGAAATCATTTAATTCACGGATATTTCTTTCCATTTTTTCCATATTTTAAAGTTCTCAATAATATTCATGAATATTCAAATTAGAAAATTTGCATATCTGACCATGTAATGAAAGGTCTATGCCTAGGCTTTCATTTGGTACCAAGGTTAGTAGTCTAGACTGAAAAACAGCTTGTATGGTTGATTTTGTAGGTACATCCCCATTCAGGATAAAAGCATTATGGGTTGCCATGGAAACCATGCATATTGACATAGCTAGAATAAAAAAAATTCTGGGGACAAATTTTTGGGGCATGACTTGGGTTCCAATGAACAATTCAACACCAATGAAAACTTGTCCTGGGGTAGCAAGGTAGGTCAAATTAGATCCTATGGCACCAGTTACATGATATTAATTGCCTGTTTTCAGCGATTTTTCATCATTTTCCGTATTTTTTCACCCTGCAAAAATACCATTACCCCTTGGATTTTTTGAGGACTTTTTTTCTATAAAACAGGGCACCTTCCTGATACTAAAACTGATGATAACATTTCTCAAGGAATTAGTTTTGGGTCAAGGGTCATTTTCGGCTAAATGTACTGGCCTATATTACAAATGTAAATACACCATCGAGTGTCTACAATACCATATTTTTGTATAGCCTGTGGAACATGGCTGATACATAGGGATAATATATCCTGTGGTATCACCCTCATGGTGGTTGGTGTCGTCGGCACACTTTTGATTTCCAATTAATAACGCTTGAAAGGAACCTGCAATTTCATCTATAGTTAGCAGAAGTGTAAAGTATGGTAGAATAGGCTATATATTTTTAACTTTTCACTTTAAATTGATTAATTTTGTATCTCATCTAATCTATTGAATGTACAATATACAAAAAATTATTGAATGTAGCAACTTTCATCTTGAGATCATCTGCGTAACTGAGTTACGACCCTTTTTGGTTTAGGTTTTCTTGTTTGGTAAAGAAATTTGTTTCCGTTTGAAAACTTTTAAGGTATACATTGTTTTCATTTAAAATTTGGAGAAGGGCATACCATTGTAAAACACTGGCTAACTATCATCAGCAATTTTTCTTTTTTATCACCTGTGAAGATAAAGTTATTGCATTGTCTATCCAAAACCCTATCTCTGATCCTATGGGCCAGACTTTGTATAAGTGATGAGCACTATGGAGGGTCGATCTTTTAGTTTGTCAAATCGAATATGAAATCATTATCTGAGTAACCACTTTTAACTTCTTCAGAATAGGCAAGTTCAGTGCAAAGCGCATAGTGCATTTGTGGCTAAACCCATATAAGCCTAGCGTCCTTTTTGTTGGACATTGGCAAACAGTGCAAAACCATATCAGTTGCCGCAAAACGCGACGTCTGATCAGGTTCTCCATTGTTTGCTTACAGAAGTTTCTTTAAAAATTTGAATAAATATGAAAAATACCACCCAACAACCCTCAAATTGGTAATCGACTCGTCCAATTGATAAACATGGGAAAATACATTTGGCATAAATGGGCTGACTTGATTATTTCAAATTTCATCTGAGCTATTAAAGGTACAATGTAGCAACTTCTCACTACAAACTGCGGTTGCCATGTGTCTATTGATTAGAGCCTAAGGCTGTGCCAATTTCTTAATCTCACCCACCCACTTGACCCCTTGGGTATGGCCAAACGTAAATCTTTAAGCTATGCAATAAATAAGTCGGCATTTTAGATATGTTTTAGCTTTATTTCGAATATCCAAACAGAGGTTCAAACGATGCAAACATATAACTCAAATTTATTCACCTGATCCAAATGCCATGTGGGAACTTGGGAGATTTGGCTTGGGCCAAAAGTCATCTTTAAGAAAAAAAGGCAAATTTAATCAAATAAAAAAGAATGAAGAGTACGACAACATTCAATGACAGTCTGCCCATTAACATCTCAGGGTTCTAAAATCAACTTTTGTCAAAACTTGTTAGGTTACATATCAACTTCAAGAGAATAAAATGTATACCAGTATGCAAGAAAATGTTGGTGCCGTGAAACCGGTTAAAGCCCTCCAGTAAAATATTTCAACTGACCATTCCAAGGCGGTACTTGTGGATCATTTGTGTTATTTATGTCTTGTCTTTGTCGTGCTTTCGCGTCTGTGCATTGCTTGTGGTCAGCAAACCTCTTGGCTCTCGTTTGTGATGTTTAATTGTGTTTTTGTCATTTTCCCATGTAGTATCCTGGGTCAGGTGTGGTACTTGATTGTATCCATCCCTGATCTTTGCCACCTTACTTACGTTTACACTTACAAACAGCTGTGACCCTTGCATGGGAGCCAGAGATCGACAGTCATTGTTTTTCAAAGTGGGCATATTGCATATCATTTTTGGGGAATGCAGAGTATACCAATATGTAACTAAAATACACACATTTCTTGCGTTACTTACGTTAGTACATCGGCATTTCATGTGATTGGCCGATAAACTGGGAACGTTATCGTATATATTGACCAATGATATGACGAGATTCAATACACACTGTGTAAACAAGAAATGGGGGGGCGTATCCAGCAACTGTTTAAATCATAATTTCAATTGAAAATAACGACATGGCCATGATACTGTGGCTGTGGATCAATTCTGTGATATGTGACAGAAGATAGTAAATACATGTACGTATTTTTAGTGGATATGTGCATGAGTTTGTAAACTGGTTAACAACGTTGAACTTCGCCCAGAAATCAGTTAACTGTCTGATAGACTATAATTATGATAACTCCCTGATAAAGGTCAGTTCTTGGACTATGAGAGTGGTAACTGTCTGATAAAGACAGCTACTTAAGCTCTGTGTTTCGTTTATGTCCAATAGAGGCAGTGCTGGGACTAGGGTGAAGAGGCAGTCTGATAAAGCCCATAACTTAAATTATAGGTGTGGTACCAGCCTAATTATGACCAGTTATGGAACTTCACGTTAGTCAACTGTCTTATAAACGCCGTTACATTGACTATTAGTGTGATAACTGTCTGATAAAGGCAGGTGTTTAGGCTATGTATGTGGTAGCTGACTGATAACTGTCAGAACTTGGACTATGAATATGGTAACTGTCTGACTAGGCTATGAATGTGGTAGCTGTCTGATAGAGGCCTGTACTACGGCTATGAGTGTAATATCAGTCGAATACTTAGGCTAAGAATGTGGTAACAGTCTGGTAAAGGGCTATTGGTGTGGCTTAAGTCTGAAGAAAGCCATTGCTTGGACTATGGATGTATTAGCAGTCTGATAAAGGCCAGTTCTTGGACTATGAGTGTAGTAACAGTCTGATAGAGGCAAGTACTGTGACTATTTGTTTGCAACTCTGTGATGAAAGCCAGTACTTGGACAATGAATGAGATTATTGTCCGTTAAAGGCCAGAAATTGGGCTATGATATGAGTGTAGTAGCTCTCTAATAAATAAAGGCCAGAACTTGGACTTTGGGTGTGGTGACTGTCTGATAAATGTCAATACTTGGACTATGATGGTTTGAACTGTCGTTAAAACGCCAGTACTTTGACTTTGACTGTGGTAACATTCTGATAAAGGTCAGTAAAAGGACTATCAGTATGTACACTCAGTGGCCATTAGTGAGTTCCCAAATCAGCCTACAAGAAATTTACAAAAAAATATGGTCTGAAACAATGGTCTTTTCTAGCCAATTAAGACAATTTCCCCAAATGATAATTGCCCTGGATAAATATACAGAGAAAATATTTACGTAATCACCTAATTGTATGATGTCATCATCTGTTGCTATGAAGATGTTGTATAACACAAACATTGGCTCCATTTCTTCAAAAAAGATAGCAGGTGTTGAAAAATTGCTGTAAAAATGTCAGATTGTAATATTTGTTATTGAAATTTTGCAGAAATATTTGAAATGTACTGGAAAACATTCTGTTAAAGTTCAAATTAGTATAGACACTGAACATAAAATATTGCAGAGCAGAGAACTGGACCGAAAAAATGCCATGAAAATGACCCGACTGCAGTATACTTTGGCTGAAAAAACAAACTAAATAAACAAATGAAGGAATATGGGGTATGTACATTTTGTGAGGTATCAATACAGTGCTCTTTTTGAAAATAATAGCAACCAACCAACTCGTTGTTGCCGCGCAGCGGCAACAACGAGGGTTGGTTGCTGTTACGATTAGAGGCTCTGTTCTGTTCTATTCATCTGCTATATGAAGGCCTGATTTCCATTCTGTCAAAACGGAGTTCCGGTATCTATACGGAGTCGATTCGATCGAACTAATAACCTTATTCTACCTTTGAAAAATGTGCCGAGATCATCATTGACATTGAAAAAATACAAAAAGTAAAAGTGAATCGCGAAGATGCCAGTTTTGATGATATTTAACTTGTATTTTAACCATAAGACTGAGGGATGTTTTCGATCACCAGGAGCTTGAACGTTAACGATAGCTCTTTCAAGCAAGCGGCTGTGTAATCCCCATGACGTGACGTCACAATTCTTATAACGTTACGTCACGACGTGATAACGACTTGAGCCATACGCCAACTGCCACGTGCATCGTCGCGCCTATGAAAAAAGACGGCCACAAATGAGCCGCGACATAAGATTTCCAACGATGTGATATGTGCGACCACCAAAGACTCAGATCAGCCTGCGCATACACGCAGTCTGATCAGAGCCTTTGCTAGTCGCTTGAATTTTCTATGCGAGTTATGCTACTGACTGAACATCATTTGGAAGCTGCACAGGCTCGTCTGAGTCTACACTTGTCAAAATGACACATTGTTGGAAATCACATGTCGCTGCTCAAATTAAAATCCTTATGGTATCCAATAGGAACTTCCGTTCAAGAGTCCCAGCGCCTTTAAAATAGCTTGCAGGATTATTTTATTTCATTATACTCAGAGCAGCGACAACTTACTGAAACGCTTTTGTCACTTTTCATCAGGTGTTCTGTGCTACTAATTGTATCGATTCCAGATATTTGCCTTCTTCCTTACTTTTTATACTCACACGAGTAACGGCGTATACTGTGCTATCCTCTAAGACCAAATAGTGGTTGGTTGCCCATTAGTTGTGCCTATTTCATATTATTTTTTGTATAAATGTTGATAGATATAAGCTATGGTTGGATCCTAAGAAAATCTGCTAATTTTCACTCTCAGTCCTGATATAGGTGCCACAAGCAGCATAACCAGTGATATGATATTTGTGTAATAATTATTTTCAGTTGAAAGTACCATTAGGGGTTACAGTTTTACAGAATATTTTTTCAAGAAGAACTATCCTATGATTTCGCACGAAAGTTTGGGTACCCCCTCGTGAAGAAAAACTTGGCCAAGGGGCTAGGTATCGCTGGGTGCTGTCTTTTCTATTTGAAAGAGACTAATTGCTTCAAACACTCATGTATAGACCCTAGAAAGCCTGATACTTGTTGCTAAGTTACCATGTGGATTCATTCAATAATATAGATTTTTTTGGTCAGGGGTACAAATACCCCACCCACCCCTAATATGACGGTGAATAAATTAGGGAGTTGTTAACACATCTTGTTTACAGCTCACGATTATAACATATTAGCACCATTATCATCAATATATATAGAAAATAAGCAATGTCTATAGTCATGTAAAAACGGAAGAAGTTTAGAACCCACATCAACTTTTCAAAATGTTTCAGAAATCAGGGGTGGTCGAATGAATAACATCCACGAACTCTAGGTGATATTAGTTCTATAATAATCTAGCATTCTAATGAAGTAGTGATATGTTCAACATTTCAGATAGTTTGCATTCCTCGTTTTCAAATTATACAAATTGTAAATGTACTTATTGTTTTTTGCAAATGAAACAACGTTTGCCATTTGGGGAACTCACTTATGGCCACTGAGTGTTTTATAAGGGCTAGTAATTGGACTATGAGTATGTCAAAAGTCTAACAAAGGCCAGGACTTGGACTATGAGTGTGGTAACTCTCTCATAAATGCCAGTGCTTGAATTATGAGTGTGATAACAGTCGGATAATGGCCAGTACTTGGACTATGGGTTTTGTAACTGTTTAATAAAGGTCAATACTAAGGCTATGAGTGTGGAATCTGTATGATAGAGACCAATACTCGGACTATGAGTGTGGTAACAGTCTGATAATTGCTTTGAGTTTAATAACTGTTTAATAAAGGTCAATACTAAGGCTATGAGTGTGGCAGATGCCAGTACTGGGACTATGAATGAAGAATCTGTCTGATAAAGGCCTGAAATTAGATTATGGGTGTGATAACAGTCTAATAAAGGTCGGTATTGGGGTTATGGGTGTTTGGTCAACGTATATGTAACCCTGCTAACAGCCTGTGTAAGGTGTCTATTAATTATAGAAAATATGCCACTTTTTATTTTGATACGACTTGTCATTTAATAAATTTGCTTCTAATGAAGTTCCGCATGGTAGTTATTGGCAATAAATTGTAAAAGCCATACCTAAAATGTTTTTTTTTCTTCTTCATTTTTTTGTATCTTAATATAAAAAAGCACTTATATTGCAATGCATCATGCAGGTGTTCGTTTATAAGTTTGCTTGAGTATACCCATGCGTATATCCAGAGGGGGGGGAGGGGGCAGGGGGTATGGGCACCTCCACCCCCTGGGAAATCACAAATCTATAGGGTTCCTAAGCAGTACTGGTCTGGTTCCCTTGGAAAATCACAAAGTTACCCAGCCATTATTCCATATTGGGTCATTATCGGCCCGTCAGTGAAACGCCATTTAGATGATGACCCGCTTTTGGTGGTATGTGAATCCTCACACCACTCATAAAAAAAACAAAAACAAAAACAAAAAAAAAACAACATAAAAAAAATCATGATCCGCGTGTGATACCATCAGGTCTTTTGTCTTTCTATGACTATGTTTTCATATATTTTTCCAGCTAGAAGCTCATTGTAAGTGCGAGGTATTACTTGACTTTTCGCTTACTGTAAAGGCGGTAACTTTAATATTCATATCTGGGCGTGATTCGGCTATTTCATCTGCTAAACAAGGGAAATCAGGTTCTATTTATAATCTGATGAAGAATTAATAAGTTGTTTGGTCCGCGCAAACGTGCCTGCATTTCATGCTAATCCTAACCGTATACACACTGAACTCACATTTATTAACCCTTAAAGCGCATAATCACAAAATGTATGTTTTTGTCGTCCTCTTAACTATTTGAAGCCTCATAGATAAACAGTGTGGACCCAGATCAGACTGCTCCTGTAGGAGCAGTCTGATCTGGGTCCACAATGTTTGCCTCCCTGCTTATGTTAAATAGACATTTTCAGATGCAGTTATTTTGCTGGCGTTTTAAGGACTAAATAATGACTGAGGTGGTGGCACAAGATGATTCAATTACTTTTGACTAAAACCACGCCTCCTTTTCAGCTGTTACCTATGCCTAAGGTTGACTAGTCCTAATTAGGCATTCATGAGGCGCCGCCTTTACAGTAAGCGAAAAGTCAAGTTATACGAGATTTTCCTACATCCAGAGATCTACCGTCGCATGCTACAAACTGGCCTAACTTCGCTTTTAAATCTATTATAGTGTCTGTAAGTTTGTTTGTTGGGCTCAGGCCCCGAGGTTATACAACTTTTTTCATGCTCAACCCAACTGAGCACGATATTTCAACTGCTCACAAAAACTAAAATACTGACAAATCAAGAAGTTTCTTGCTTAAAGCCTCTCAGATGTTGTATTGATCATGTAAATAAATGTTAAAATGCCAACATTGGCATTTGCCAACAATTGTTGGCATTTTAACATTTATGAGCAGGATAAATTCTGTGCTCAGCTGAGTTGACCATGAAAAAGTTTTATAACCTCGGGGTCTGGTCTTACTTCGCTTTAAAATCTATTATAGTGTCTGTAAGTTACGATTTCTAGGCTCTAAAGTTCAATTCACCTTTCCCCAAAACCACGCCTACTTTAAAGCCACGCCTACTTTTTCTCTTTGTTTTTAGTGCCGTCTGCTGATACGCGACCCAGATTAGGCCTGACAATATGCCGGGTCTGACCTGGATCCAAACTGTTTGATATCCCCGTGGTATTCCTGAAATAATTTATCAAAAAAGAGGATTTAAAAATCAGCAGACGACGTCAAAACGCATGAAAAAATTATCAATCATGCAAAGAGTTAAGTCCATTAAATGTAAGATGAACCTCGATTTGTTGTGGGAGATTGAACATGCGCCATTTTGTTTGTGGTACTTTATCACGTGCTAAGTGAAGGTATACACGATCAGTTGAGGTTCGAGTGACACTCTGGAAGTATTTAACATTTACTTAATTAATAATTGATATTGCAACATTAAATTTTGAATATTTAATACAATGCAAGGTTCTGTCTAGTACATAAGGTCAAATGCGCAGTGTATCTTTCAGATTGATAAATCCTAGCGGCCATTTTGTGGGACATAGGAAAACAGTGCAGACCAAGATTAGATGCAGCAGAACGCGGCGTCAGATCAAGGTTTTCACTGTTTGCACACAGAATGATCTATTAAAAAATTAATAAAATGAAAAATACCACCCACCAACCCATAAACGGAAATGGACTGGTCCAATTGAGAAATGTGGTAAATTGCATTTGGCTTAAATGGGTTAAAATATTTCACTAGTGAGATCTGATTTTTGCCTGAGCTACTTTGAGCAGGGACACTAGTGATGATTTGATTTCCTGCCTGCCTGTGTATAACTACGCACTTTTTTCTGTGTTACTTTTTCTTGTCTTGTTCTGTCTCTTTTTTCTTGGAAATAACGTATACAGAAAAATACATTGTGTTTCAATGATATGAAAATCTGTCATTCAGGCTTGGCTGAATATGCGTAAACTGACTGGTCATTCATTGCGAATTCAGTCAAGCCTTTTTCTAAATTTTACCACCGATACTATGATTTGGTATCTAAATTCCATGTTGGACTTAAATCTCTCTTGCGTCAAGGACTTTCGGAACCTGAGTTCTATGGTGACTTAGTGTATAAGTTGAAGAAGATTGTTGGCTCTAATAATTTTTCAGCGCAGTTTATTAAAATAATTTCTCATTATAAAAAGATTTGCTATAGTATTAATGTGTTGCAACAGACTGCATGCTTAGTGGTCAACCCAATCTGTTAAGAGGAAATAAAGAGTATATAAAGACTTAACTATAGCGGAGATGGTTGGTGCCTGATGCTTTGGCTGTTGTCAGGCCCACCTGGGTTTACCTGGGCCCGGAATTACAATGCCTCCTTAGAGTTAAGGAAGACTTAAGTTAAGTATTGATTTTTCAGGATGCGAAAAATAACGTTTAAAACTGATTAAAATCAAAATAGTTTTGTTTTTTCTGAAGATTTCAATGATATTTTTGACCACAAATACCACATCGATCTTGGCAATTTATTTAGCATTTAATATAGCATGTTGAAATATCAATACTTAACTTAAGTCTTGCTTAACTTTAAGGAGGCATTGTAATTCCGGGCCCTGTTGGATTTCTTTTGTCCCGGTATTCAGTTTTATGTACTGTTGAGTCCTTATCTTTGCTTTATCTCCTTTTTATATCTTGATTTATATGTTCTAGGAGATAATTCATGGATTAGTTTTGGGTCTTTCACGCAGACCAAACACCTATGTGTCTTGATACGCACCTGAACTAAGGGTTAGCGCTGTAAAACTAGTTTAAGCCCTCCAGTAAAAGTATTTTATCTGACCGTTCAAAGACGGTGCTTCTTTTGAGGATCATTTTTGTTGTATATGTTTCGTGTTTGTCATGTTTTCTTGCCTGTTCATTGCAGCCTTTTAGTTACCTGCTGGGAAATGGCTGTCCTCTTGGTTCTCTTGTATGTGATGTTTTATCACATTTCCAGGTGGTGTCCTAAGTCAGGCGTGGTGCTTGTTTGTATCGATTCCTGATCTTTGCCCTCTTTCTTACTTTTTAAAAGTTTTTTCTTATATATTATTCTCTATAAATCCTCTGAACTTCTTCATTTTCTTTCTACATTTCAGATCTTGTTTCAAGAATTTGGTCATGTTTGGTGGGCAGATAGCTCTGTGCGGTTTATAACAGACGACTTAGATGGACCTCTACAATATCTAAGAAACACTAGCTCCTTGTTTTTCACGTACAGTAAAGACTTAGCTGTCGCACCCCATACTCGTATCGAAACTTTCAATTATTTTCAAGAACACCCATGTCCATACTCAGAACTTGGTGAGATCGAGGCTGGAAATATAGCTTTCCATGACAGTCACGTGTCACGTACTATTATTCGAAAGTGGTTGTCATGTGCTTTAATTAGAGAATGTATTCAGCCGAGGGGAAGTGTCAAGCATTGTACTGGTAGTACTCTAGTCGGAGGGTGTCACAGAAATGACCAATCAGCATTGAGTTTAATTTTGAGACGTTTATACCATGAGCGAAACGACTATCCTCTTGTTGAAAAGCCCTTTAGGATAATAGAAGTAAAGCGAGGTGAAGCTGTTCATTATTTTGCATGATACACCAATATAAGTAAAAGAAAAAAAATACACCAACATTTGTTTATTTCATTTTTGAAGTTGGCACTATCACGATATTTCACATATGTTTGTGGGAACGAAATGACATGTCGCTCTACAAAAGTTGAGGAATTCCCGTTCCTCACTTAAATATTCTCCTGCCAGAAAATAAGGCCTCCCTAATGTAATGGTCCGTTTACTATTTATTCATGCAACTCAGGGCATATTTGATAAAGGCCACTGCTATATATTGATGAAGACCTTCACCCACATGTACTGCTGATATATCAGACTGTCAGAAACAATTTTCTCTTCCGCCAAGACAATCCACGACCCATACCTGCAATAGAGCAAGGCGATGCTTGCAAGCCAGTCATGTCAACACTCTAGACAGATCGTCCAGATCCTCTGCTCTATTCCAAACTGAATACCTCAATGATATCTTAGGCCGGCGGGTACGTGACTTGTATACCTTTCCAGCTGCCTCATTACAACGCCAGAGAACCAGTGTACTCGAACAGCGCACTCATCGCGTGGTGTTGCAGTGGACAAGTAATGCTTACTTTAGCTTAAATGCAAAATAACACTGTACTTTATTGCGAAAGAAGTTAGAAATCTGAGGCTGGAGCATTTTGAAAGTTATTCAAGCTATTCATACTGTACCCATAGCTCTGTATATCGGGTGTTCTGGCGCAGTGGCCAGGTCATTGACTGCAACGTATTGATTTTATTTAGACACTCGACTACTGGGCCAGAACACCTGATATACAGAACTATGCGTACAGTATGAAAAGCTTGAATAACTTTCAAACTGCCCTTTCCTCAGATTTCATACTTTGTGCACATTAAAGGACTGGTATTTTCCATTTTATCGAAAGTAAGCATAAATTCCAGAATATAAGCAAAATTTTCTTTTATTCTTTTTCAGGAAAAAAATCACATTTTGTCATAACTCTGGCGCTGTAGCGACTTTTACTCAACCCACAAACCATTTGCTAAGCATTTTAATACAATGCAATTTTAGACTGGAACAGTTTACCAGATGATATCAAATCAATTACAAATAAATCTCCTTATAGAACTGCTGTAAAAATGCATCTCTTGACTGCTGGTCAGTCAAGAGAAGCAGGTATTTATAACTATTTTTAAGTAGACATTTTATATTTTTTTAACAATGCAGTATTATAAAAATCTATCTGTGATAATTTAGGTATATAGGATCAGACTTTTATGGATGATACACTTAATGACACATTCTGTTATATTTAATAATTCAACAATTTAAGGCTCTTTTCATATTTAAATTTGCAAATTGTATTGTTTAACTACAGGACCCCATTGGAAATAAGCCATTAAATTGGTTTTCATGGGTTACCCTAGGTTATGAGATCAAAATCATTTTATACAATATGTCTTAGAGTATATCAATTTTTAGGTAGCTCTATCAAAGTTTTTATATTTATTCTATGTGATTTAATCTGTATGTATGATATGTGCCATTTAGTATTGATTTATATGTTTATGTCTGATCTTGTACCTGAATAGAATTGAATTGAATTGAAGCAGATACACAGCTGGTTTTATAAGTAATAACAATTCGCGATGAGTATTTTCAGAAGTAATTATCAAAATATTACCGGTACACTATTTTATGCACTCGCCGACTGCAACCACCACGCGATGACTGCGCTGTTCGAGTACAGTGGTTCTCTGGCGTGATTACTCAAACTAGAATTCCGGCTAGTTGAACAATGATAACGCATTCCATTATAACGCAATAGGCTAACAGAATGCATCAATAAAGGTGACGGTCATACAAGACATTGACCCATTACAATTAATGTGTCATCATAACATGTTCACGCCTATACCTTCTTTCAACAAAGCTTGTAAATTGGGGTGGCCTTCTTTTCTGGCATCAGAAGACCTGTTTATCTTTTTTTCCAGTTCACGCTATCTTGTCTATTGTTTTAATTAAAGTGTTCAACTACTTAACATTTACGACGGTGAGTGGGATACATGTGGCGGATCAAGAAGGGGTTCGGGGGGTTCAAGCGAACCCCCTCCCCGGTTTTAAATATCATATGAAAATGAAATAATTTGGTCTCATTCTTTGATTTTCATGGGATATTTTTAAAAGAAAAAATAGATAAAACCAGCAAAGTGAACCCACACACCTATCTTTCCAGAAATCCTGGATACTTAATACAGGTGTTCATATTTTAAATGAGTTTGATTGTCCTATGGCAAAATAGTGACCGTTTAACTTCAGTTTGACAAAAACTGCATGCACAAAAAAACGAACAGAGACGTGGTGTAAGTCTTCGTTAGAAATCTATCAATGACAGAATCGCCGTCTATTATTCGGTTTTGATTTGAAGCAGTGCCGTGTTTGTTTTGTTATGTCCCACAGTGTCATACTCTGTTACTGCCACTGCAGTTTTTATATTACCGTGAAAAATACCTTGCACTGGACTTTTGTGAATCGATGTTAGGAGCGCTAATTTACACACACATATATAAACATATACAGAGAGATATAATGAACCAACTGAGCCGATAGATACTGTAAATATTTTGCCCCTAGCGCGATTCGAACCCACGTCCATGGCAAGTCCGCCTAGCCAGACATCGACGCTACTAACTGCGCCACTGAGACATCCCCAAAAAAGGATGTTCAGGTAGCGCTGATATTGACGACGACTGATGCAGTACACGTCTTATATTGGTTCCTTTTTCAATGGATGGCATCTATTTAGTTCGCAAATGAACGCCTGATGGATCATAGGATACAAGTGAAATTAGATAAATATCAGAAGTGCGGAAATATAATTTCACAAACATCATTGCTTTCGAGCTACACAGGATCATATATATATATAAACACGATTTAATTATTTTAGAAAAAGTTTGCTCATAGGTAAAATAACTAGAATAAGTACTAAGAACGGTAATCTGCCAACTCTGTTGCCTATCTTTTTATTAAAAATGAAATGCTGCAAAAAGGCAAACACTGAAAAAGTTTACCAATATAATTATGTAAACATTCTCAAAGATAGTGAATTTTGAGTTTGAAAACAAACTGTTTATCATTAATGTTATTGTCATTCCTGTTACCGCCAAAAGTTACAGGGAAGACGCTTTAAACATGATTAAATAATAAACATTAAGTCACTTAGAGCATTTAGAGTTCATACTTTCCAAAATATATCCACCAAGTTTGCACTTTACTATTGGTCAGATATCAAGTTACTTTTGCCATTTTCACATCCATCAGTTTAGCTGTCATTCCTGTTACTGAATATCATTCTTGCTACGATTGATGTTAATGAAGAAGAAACAGTGTTGTCATTCTTATTACTAAATTTCATTTTTGTTGCTAAATCTGTTAACTTATTCAATGGTCTGATGCTGCAATTATTTAAGGGGTTTTTAGAAAAAAGAAAATAACTACGATAATATTTATTCTATGGAATAAGGTTTTTGCTGTGGTAACAGGAATCGAATTTTAAACTAGCACAGCCATCAAAATAACCCAGCATTTATCGCATTAATGAGCAAGTGAGCCTTCATAGACGGGTCTTCATAAATACGTTGGCTCGCCATAGTCATTGTGGCTGCTCGCAGACAAAAAAGTATGAATTTTGGTGAAGACTTAGATAAAAAAAAAAATCTGCTGGACATGAACATAATTAGTGGTGCATATTCGACTGGCGTAATTGACCCCGGTAGAATTTTCAAGCACATTTGTAAATTAGCTGGCAACATTTTTACACCAATAGGCGATGAACATATGAAAAATGTATAAATCGCATAGGCGACTCGGCCAGCGAAAACTCAAGCGAGTGTCAACGCAGTCGCATTCTTCAGATCTCGGTTTAAGAGTATATCGCATAACGGACGGACGAATAGATTGAGGGACAAAAGGCGACGATGTCAGCGTTTTTCAAAATTAGTTGACCTCCCAACAGTAACATGTCAAATCACACAATGCACAGACGGGGAGAGTCGCAGTGGCGTTACATCTAGAGTCGTGAGTTCGTGACTCATTGAAGGTTCTCCAGAGTTTTTTGAGAGTTTTGAGAGTTTTATTCATTGACCAAAACCGCTAACCGGGGTGCAAGTCAAAACATACTAACAAATAAATATTTGAGGAAAGTTTAAAATATGATTACGAGAATCAGCATAATCTCCTCAATGGGTATTCATGTCTACTTAAAGCAAACACAGTGAGACCTCCAAGCAATTAAACACCTCTTTAGATGAGAATAGCAATAGTCAGGAAAAAATCAGAAAAAGACGCTTATTTAAGAAGGTACAGGCATTTTGTGAAGAAAAGGTTTTGAGATACCTATTAGGGGTATTTTGGTATGCTGAATCCAAAAACCAATGTTCACACCCAGGGAGCGGAAGTGACCGGACAATTGCGAGTGAACGGCAAAATACGGCACTTGCGACGTTGTACATTGGAGGATCAGTCACTTGCTCTCAAAAGAAAACACAGGGTGCATAAATATGTCAACACAACAAACATTTGTGTATCTGTAATGAATTAATTCATACTCACGTAAGTACCCAGATAATTATCCTGTAAATAGGTAATATTAAAACTGATATTTGTCATCGTTCTCTTAAAAATAATGACACTGATCAATCCATTGTTGCTTCGTTTCCATGTGATCACTTTGTAAAGTTGGAATGAAATATAGCATAACAATAAAGTTTTTACGTTCTTCTTATTTATCTACCTTCTACAATTGCATATCATGTTTATTCTTGAATAAAAGTTGCTGAAAGAGTGTTAACTGGAATAATATGTGATGACTTGTCATGCCACATTTTTACACCATGTGAACGGGCACTTGGCAGTAAACTGAACGGGTGCTTGTGATCTTGGCTGTCTGTATTGAATGGGCACTTGCCATCATTAACACATTTAGTTGAAATGAATATTACTATATTTTGGTACCAATTTGTTTTTCCAAACAACAAACAGTCTTGATATCGTTAATATTACATGCTTTGAAGTAAATATAAAACAAAAAAAGTGTTTATTCAACATGAATTCATTTAGTACTGGTTTGTTTTAATAATACACCCTGATAGGAGACAAAGCATACATTTTAACCGCCAAGAACTATAGTACAACCGACAGTGTGTACAGTCCAGCCTTTTGGAGTTTGTGTTTTTGATTTCCAAACTTTACTATTATCCTTTAAATGAGATGGTCATTAAAATAAGGCTGCAAAGGGGGGGGGGGGGAAATTGTGATTTGAATAAATAGCCATCCTTCAATGTCCACAGGATTAAGCCCTGGACATTAAGCAACTAACCAAATAGACAAAAGTGCATGCTTTGGCTGTTTTTGGTCGTAATGTTGCAATTTCATCTTTATGAAATGTGCATTTATATGGTTTGTGTAAACATTATGGGAAATGATCAGACTGCTACTTTATGGTAATTTGGGAACAGCCTAAGCAGGGTTCATAGTGTGAGCTTCCATATGATCAAGTGCAATTGGATATATTATAAAACAGACAGCAGTTTCAGGACACAATATATAAACATGATCAGGCTTAATAAATTATGAATGAGTTGAAAAGATGTTTTCCATAATAGTTTAAAATTACTTAATTGCTTTCCTTATATTTGTAAAAAAGGCGTAAACGTAAAACCCTTATCAGTGTATCAGTGAGACAGTTCTTAATTTCAACAACATATCTTTCCCTAGGAAAAAAAAGAACCTTATTTAAATTGATGTCTGCCCTCACAGCTGCTGATACACTTTCTAATTCTATATTGCAAACGATATGGACTCATAAAAGGCTTCCAAGATAAACGTTATTGACCATAGAACCTGTAATCTCCTCTTAGGGGATTTTTGTCACTATGATTTCCTGATACTACAATATATATGGCACACAATGAGGTATGTTAGCCCTCAGAGAAAAGTCACATTATTATGTAACATCAAACTTATATACGTTGCCCAAAATATATTCAAGAATAGTTTGGTGCCAATGTTCAGGTACTCTTAGGCATAGTTACATAACTTTTTAAGCTTGCATGTGCCCTTTTTATTGCAGGATGGCTTTTAAAAGCGTTTAGATCAAGCAGAAGTGTGTTACTTACATTACTTTATGTTACATACGTTATATTTGTAAACTACACTTTATAAATTATTGATATCTTTTTTAATAATTTAATTTGATAAACTTTGATGCATATTTTAATTCACAATACCATAACCTTTACAGGCATTTTACTGCCAACTGCAAAACTGCAAATAGTTAGATTCATCCACAGGATTATAAGAGTTATAAGCTACTGAGTATGATGACCCTAAATAAAATGTGTTATAAGGTAAATACCTTTTCATTGAACTTAAGCACACAATCCTATCTGTAAGCATTCTATTGATAAAGAATAGTGTAAGGCGAACATTTTCTGGTGTATATTACCATTATATTGTTTGTTTATGTAATGTGTAGTATATATTACTTACTTTAATACATTCTAATTAATGCCTAGTACTTGCCATAAATTATACATCATGAGGTGTTAAGATTTATTTAAATCTAATTTTGAACTATATATATATATATATATATATATATATATATATATATATATATATATATATATATATATATATATATATATATATATATATATAGTTCAAAATTAGATTTAAATATATATATATATAGCTTCTAGCTTGTACAAAATAGAACTTTATATCTATTTAAAAGTCATAATCAATCCACATTTATCTTTGCAAAACATAATGTTTTTTTTTTAACTTTTTCTAAAATAACAGCATGATTTTATTGGTTTGTTCAAAGTTATTTGGTTTTAAATTCTTAATAAAGAGGATAAAATAGAAATCAAGTAACAGCTGAATAAAGACTTTTCCCATGTTCTGTCAATTTTAAGGTAAAATATATTATGATATAAAACATATGATATGGGTCTATATTTGTCCAAAATGTCAAAAATAATAAAACTTTACCCTGAAATGCTAAAATACGTTGAATAAAGATTGCAGTAATATTTATTTGAATTGATTGATAAAGTTAAGGTCTAATATCCCAGTAAACAAAATTTCAGTCATGTCAGGGCTCCTCCCAGAGGAAGGGAGAAGGAAAAGAAGAATATGCTAGACTAAATGCCCCCACAAAAACTAAGTTTGTCTCATGTGAAATAAATCTCATCCTGCCAACATTCCAAATATGATGGGCCATCTCTCTGAAAGCTGTGACAGAGACAGCACCACTCTTTACTCATAAAACTGTAAAAAAGGTGTCTTTATTAGATACAGTTATACTGCAAGTCATTTGCGTTCAATTAAAAACTACATGTAAGAATAGGAACTAATTTAGAACTCCTGTTTTTTAAAGTAACGTATTAAACTTTGATATTGCAGGATATCTGCTGAAGAGCTAACATATATTTTTGTGGATTATATAAAGAGTTTGTTGAAGACCATAATGAACAAAGCCTCGGAGGTCTTATGGCAGCCATTGGTCTAGTGATATCACTGTACTATATATTAATATATTTGAAATTAAGCAACGTATCTAACAGTACTATTATAGATGAAGGTCGTTTTGCTGCATACTGTTACTTTTGGATGAATTTATTTAATAGCGTACAATGCGTTTAAGAGAGCATGATGATTAATAAGAATTAGATCTGACTTTTATTTGCACAATAGGATTTGAGACTAAATAGGGTAACACAGTTAAAATGGCTGTAATACAGTAAACCACAAACTGTCAGAAACTTACATGAGTCATTTTGCATCTTATATTCTTATATACAGTTGATGCAGTTTTAGAAAATCATAGTGTTTAAATATCCACTCAATTAGGGAGGGTTTCCATTAGCATATTTTATGTTACATACGGGTACTATTTGCATTTTGGTTTCAAGATAAGTATTTTACTCAAGTTTAATATACTGCTGGTAATTTATCTATTAAGATGGCTGCTGAATATATATATATATATATATATATATATATATATATATATATATATATATATATATATATATATATATATATATATATATATATATATATATATATATATATATATATATATATATGTGTGTGTGTGTGTGTGTGTGTGTGTGTGTGTGTGTGTGTGTTTTTAAACCTCACGACTTTATGCTAAGCTTTTTAGCAAAACATGTTTTTGTTATTATTGAAAATTTATGAAGTGGTAGCTATTTTCAAAATGCCTAAACACTCTAAAAGGTAGGGAGCTGGTATTTGAAGTTTTGGTTCGGTTACTTAATTGTCTTTGTAGCAGCATCAAAAATTAGACCCAGTAAACAGTAATAAACATTTCTGGAGATTCAACAGACATAAAATATTCCCAGAAATAGGGTAGTAATGCGAAATGTAACATAAGTACATACGTAATAGTA
Source organism: Loripinus fragilis (assembly GCA_964019695.1). NCBI lineage: Eukaryota > Metazoa > Mollusca > Bivalvia > Lucinida > Lucinidae > Loripinus > Loripinus fragilis. Next base: position 19,032,306 of record OZ026523.1, read on the forward strand.
TGTTACAATATAACATCACACTTGTCAGTGGGTAACGTTTTTCAAATGTAAGACATTGGGCATCATGGAAATCAGAGTCAACAAAATCCCCCTGTGTGTGTGGTAGGGGTGAGGGAAGGGGTTGGATCAGACCCATATATATCCCATGGCCTATTAGTCTGGATTTCATTCAGGATCGTGCTTCATATTGAAATTATTGAATGAAAAATGGGTCAGCTTATGGCATTTTGGAATGAGATTTAAGTTGCTCCTTAAGGATCAATATTTGGTTTCATATTATTAAAATAGCCTGTAGTGTGGGTGGAATATATGCAGGAGTCGATATAGCAGGCAACATTTACGAACAAACGTTTCTTTACAGGGAAAGGTGAAATATTGACACTGGTATGCATAAATTGCGAAAAATTATATGACCCTTATTATACAAGTGACCGTTCAGTAAAGTCGCAGTTGTCATGTACAATCCGTAAGCGAACGACAGCAAGTGACTGAACGGTGCCATGCTCCCACGTGTGTCATGTTTTCGCCATTTGCCATGCTCTGGTATTGTTTTGACAAAAATTATTAGTGTTTCCTTAGAAAGTACTAATATTAGAAAAGTAAAACTCCTAATGACAGCGATTTTGCGTTTTTATGCACGTTTGTTTCATGTTTGAAAATTCGAAAATTAATCACCCGTTGTTGATAAACAAGTGATTAGAAGTCAAATTCACTGAACATGGACAATGAAATAGGATTTCAATCCAGCCAGAAAGTTACTCACAAATATAACTTACTTTCTATACCCAAAAAACGCATATGCTGGGGTTTTTCGTGTAAGAAAAAGAAGTTTGTTTATAGTGTAAATGAATAATCAATACCGCAAGTGACCAACCGTCCAATGCACAGCATCACAAGTGCCGTTTCTTGTCGTACACTCGCAATTGTGCGGTCACTTCCGCTCCCTGGGTGTGAATGTTGGCAAGCTGAAAAATGGCGTCTTCACTATCTCGTTTGCATATTTCCAAGATGGCCACCAAATTGAACAAAAATCCATAAAAATTTGTAGAGTAACGCGTTAAGGATACCAAACTGGTACAAATCAATCCAAAAACATATTCTCATGATTGGGGGTCTTCAAAGACATCAATTAATGCAATTAGAATTAAAAATATGACCAAGAGGTAATCAGGGGGGACAACTTGAGCAAAAAATCTTTCTTCCGACTTAGTTAAGGTTTTTTTCATGATAGTCCATGCATATTATCTGGCCCAAATGTGTCAGGAATGATTTCATTAAAACGAGAACTTAAAAAATGCATCGCAATGATATCACTATTGCTTGCAGGAAAATAATGCGATTTAATCAAAATTCTGTAAGTTTCCGCTAGGGGAGAGGGTTAATGCGGTTTTCTAAAGAAAGTGGGTCTGTACCTACAAAATGACTCGTATCTCATCAGCAAATCACCCTACACTATTAAACTTGCTAGCAAATTAATGCTTAGATATAGTACTTTCATCAGATGGAATGGTCTGATATACAGATTACTTATCTAATTTGCATATTCATCAATACTGATGAAAATTTCAGAAAATTATAAAAAAGCATATCTTCCCCAAACTGTCCTTGTTGCATGTTTTTATAATTATCATCAGTGATACAATTTGACAAGTCCTTTCATCCAATAGTCATATATGAAATTATCTCATTTGCATATTCATGAATATTTATGAAGCTAAATATAGAGGTAAAATCATGGAATAACTATTCCCCCCCCCCCCAAACACACACACCTACCTCGGGAGGGGGAGGGTGCTTATTAGACTTACCTTGCACACAAGGACAATTACTCATGGATGCGAAACTGTTCAGTTGGACCACTGAATAACAAAAATTCTTATTGTCTTCGAAAATAAGCCTGTTTGGACAACATAAAATTGTATGGTGTCCGTGGCAATCCATGGGGCACTGTAGCTGGGTTATTTTCAAGCAGACCCAAGATCGACACTTGCGAGATACACATTCTTTCATGGATTTTTTTCTCTCTTCCACATATTCAAGAAAAGCAAGCTGTCAGTTACTGGCGAAACAAAATGGTCGCTTAATAGCAAAGAAAAATGGCTCAGGGAGTCTTGCCTAGAGCAATTTACCCTCCCCCCCCCCATAATGTGAAAAACCACAAGATGATCCTAAAAAGTGGGTGTACCTACAAAATGCTAAGATGCAACTCATCCTACACTTCCGACCTTGGTACCAAAATAAAGCTCAGGCATAGTTTTTCATTCAATGTGCTGATATGCAAATTTTCGCTTTTGCCTATTCATGAGTATTAATAAAAAATAGAAATAAAAGAAAATTAGCAGAAAAAAATAAGGGTGTGTACCTATACACATTACCCATATGTCAGTTGCTAGTTATCATAGACTATCAAACTGGGTACCAAATTAAAGCCTAGACAACAAAGTTTTTTTACCCAATGGTACAATATGCAAATGATCTAATTTGAATATTCATAAATATTTATGAAAACATGAGAATAAGAGAAAAATGGTTGAAAAAATAAGGAGGGTACGCACACCATTACCTATATGTCAGCTTCTAACTATTCTAGACTACCAAACTTGTTCCCAAATAAAAGTTGAGACATAACAATTTAACCCAAAAGTATGATATACAAATGATCTAATTTGCATATTGATGAATATTAATGAAAACTTTAGAAATAAGAGAAAAATGTTAGAAAATTTAAAGGGGTGTACGTACAACATTAACCATATGTCAGCTGCAAACTATTATGGACTTCCAAAATTGGTACCAAATGAAATGTGAGTCATAGTACTTTAACACAATAGTCTGATATACAAATCTAGGTTTACATATTTGTGAATATTAATGAAAAAATTTAACAAAGAAAGAAAAATTGTAGAAAAATTAAAATGGGTATATCTATAAAATTACCTATATTTCATCTGCTAATTGTCCTAGACTAACAAGCTAGGTACCAAATAAATGCTAAAACATAGCACATGTTATGCCATGATCGGATATGCAAATCATTTTATGATTATATTCTTGAATATTAATTTAAATGTTGGAAATGAGAGAAAAATGGTAACACAATTAAGGGGGTGTATCTACAAAATTACTCATATAGTAGCTGCTAATATTCCTACATTACCACACTTGGTACCGAGATAAAGCGAAGACATTTTACTTTACTCAATAGTCATTATTTGAAATTATCCATTTTTTAATTTAATAATATTAATGTAAACATAAGAAATGAGAGAAAGACGTAGAAAAATCAGTGGGATCTACTTCTAAAATCACTCCTATCTCATCTTTTACTTGTTCTAGACCATTAATCTTAGTATCAAATTAAGGCTGAGACAAAGTATTTTATTCCAATGGTCAGATATACAATCATTTAACAAAACTATTCATGAATATTGATGAAAACTATAGAAAACTAAAGAAAAATTGAAAACGAATCAATAAGGTTGCATCTTCAAAAATACTCATTATTAAACAAATTAAATAATTTGCGTATCCACCAACACTATTATAGAGTTTTTCTGGACTTCAATTTGGGAACAAGTTTAGAAAGTAAGTGAGTATGAAATTTAGGATAAATAGCAGCTAAGATATGAGTGATTTTGCATGTATATTCTATTGATTGTTCTCTGGTTATTTTCTCAATAATATTCATGAATACAATTTTAGATAATTTGCATATTGGACCATTAAGTAAACATGCTATGTATTAGCATTAAATTGGTACCAAGGCTGGTAGTATAGGATAGTAAGCAGCTGAGATGTAGATAAATTTGCATGTACACCCCTTAATTTTTTTTACGGTTTTCTCTTATTTCTAATGTTTTCATTAATATTCATGAATATGCAAATTTTACAATTTGCATATCTGAACATAGGATGAAAGTCCTATGTCTAAACAATCGGTTGGTACCAAGTTGGTACAAATTTTAAAAGTTTTGGATGAGTTGCTGCTGAGATATGAGTACTTTTGTAGGGACATCCCCATTCTTTAGAAGCGCATTATGCTGAAATGGGTTTATTCTTTAGGGCAATATTTTTTCCCATTTAGGTGGCCTCCCAAAACAATTTGAAACACATTAGAAGTTTTCCTGATGGTGCAAGGTTGGTCTAATTAGATCCTAGGGTACTAAGGAATGTGCATGCTGTTACTTTTTATAGATACAAAATGTACGGTATATCTGGGCATGGACATTATGACATATTTGTTTTAAAACAAAACAACTTGTTGATTATCAAAGTTTCTTGAAAAGCTGGTAAACAGTCCAAAATCGTGCTATGAATAAAAATAACATTTAAATAGGAGGATACTGAATAAGGCAAGTTTATATATGATTTTATAGACTAAACGGCCATTTATTACCATGGATATGGTAATATCTTGGAATAATTATGTAAATTGCCGCCAAAACCATATACTCTAATGGTTAAACAATCTTAGGACATAATACATATGATTTTGGATAAAAACATTGTCAAAAAATCAAATATTTCAGTAATATGTAAAATTCCATGATTTTGGCGGCCATTTTGAAAATATGCAAATTAGGTCATTAAGGCGTCATTTCTCAGCTTGCCAACATTGGTTTTCGGATTCAGCATACTAAATTACTCCTAAGCAAGGTGTCAAACCCTTTTCTTTACAAAATGCCTGTACTTGTTAACTTTTCTGATTTTTTCCTGACTACAATACTTCAGTGCAAAACATGAAGAAACACTGAGAGAGAGAGTGATAACTCATGCAGAATGTATATGGTTTCAATACTCATCAGAGTATCTTGACTAGTTCCATGGTGACTAGGTGCACAAAAGTTCATTAACATGTATTATAATGGCTGTGAGATCCATATTATGCCTGTGAGATCTATACTAATTGGTGTAACAAACACCTATATATTCCTGAAAATTTCTTGAAATGTCTTTAGCACTATTTTACAGTATTTTGCTATCTTGAATAGTTCCTGAGTATCACTTGAACACATAAGGCGCCTAAAAGTATCAGTATTTGGTCTAGCAAGCAAGTCCCTTGGCAGATAAACCCTTCTAGCGTCACTAAAGTAAGAACACTCAAGTAAATAGTGATATTCATCACCAATTTTGTTATGAAAATTTAATTCACATATCCTGTCATCCCTAGATTTCCCAAGAAATCTACCCCATTTAATAGGTATCCTATGATTTGGAATACGAAAATGGCAAAATGCCTCAGATAAATCATCAGGCAAAATATTGAAGTATTTTTCAAGTGTAAAATCTTCCTTAAAAATTCTATAGTTTAAACATTTTGGGCTATCAAAAATTGACTGTTTCCACGAGGTACTATGAAGTTCCATCAACTTTAACCTCACACTCATTGATATATTAGTAGGAATTTCGTTCTGATTTAATCAAAAATAATCTTTACCACAATCGTTCAAAATGCTTTTAATATACAACAACCATTTAGAGTGAAAGAGATCTCTCTCCCTTGTGATCTTGAGCAAGTAACATTAGAAATCGTCCCGGCATGACTGAAAAATTGTTATTTTGGGATACTGGTAAGGACCCACCCCCCCCCCAACACACACACACACACACACTGAAAAATCACAAAACTACCTACCAGCCATCATTTATTGTCGGGCCATCATCGACCCGTCAGCGAAATGCCTTTTAAATGGTGTTTCGCTGAAGGGCCAATGGTGGCCCGCCATTGGTGGCCCGCCCTTGGCCCGCTTTGTTCACTTTAGCTGGCAAAGAGACCGCCTACTTATATAATGCATTGTCACAGAGAAACAATCAAATGAAACTGTGATGAAACAGAAGAAATGTGCCCATAGCCCACAGACAGCCAGAGTTTTCAAAGTCTCCCAACGTATGGTTAGGCATCGAGAACAGAATGCGGGATGCAACACTACCTAAAGAGCAGACACAATCAGCTGTCTATCTGTACCCGTTTAATCTGCTTAAATTATAAATCAGAATTCAGGGTATATGAAGCAGTCGGAACAAGATGACTGAATCTCAAGATGCCACACAATCTAGATAACCAGCAATGAAGACTCATTCCCAGAGCTCAATGGAAAGCATGCCACGTAGTGTGACAAATCTAATTCCAACTTGAATATGAACTTTAGCGTAGCTTGAGTGGAGAATATTGCTAAAAATCCAAATCAGGGTAAATATATACAGTTAACCTGTCTTCAGCGGGCACTCAAAAAGACCAAAATTGGTTTTCAAGACAGATTATCGCTTTAATAATGCAGGTCAAAAGTATTGCAGAATGCTCTCTTGGAGCATTCTGCAATACTTTCGACCTTCATTAAGCTACCATTTGTCTTTTAAGACCTTTGTTTTGTCTATTTTTGAGTGGCCGCTTAAGACAGGTTTCACTGTAGAAATTCACCCTCCTATCAAGAAACTCTTTGCTTAAATTGGCAGAATTGTGGTGAAATCAAGCAATACTACCACTAAAAGATACAAATGACACTGTAGTCATATCACTACGGCAAATTGGGTCTCGTCACTTATTCCGGTGTTACGGTAACTTTCTCATCATGTTCAATTTGTTCATTTAATCACATATTAATGCCCCAAATGCTTGGGTTCCGATTGATTTTTGTTCATCAAATTCACATTATTTCTTTTAGCTTTAAAATTATATGAAAACTTTACCGTTTGATGTCTAGGCATGAAATAACTAATTACGGTTTCGTCATCATGGACAAATAATCAATGACGAAACCGTATAATTATGACTAAACCGTAATTGTTATTTTTTTAATATAACTGTAAAAGAACAAATTTAAAATCCGACTTTATCTCCGTTTTGGCAAAACAGCACAGAGGTTATTAACTAGACGCTGCAATCTCGAAGCAAACATATTCGAAAGTTCTCATTTTTGTCAGCCTTTATTTGAAGGTAATTTTACTATAACACCGGAGTGGGTGACGAGACCCAAATTGCCGTAGTGGAATGACTACAGTGAATGAACCCAATACAGATTAACTTTAAGATGTCCAAGATGTCAGCATATTATCAGAGAAAGGACAAACTGCACTACTATCAATGGACCTGTAAAATTAAAATGATCAACATAATTAAGCATTAGCACACTGGTATGTATACGTCGATTTGGTGGTATTTACGCGTATTGCCGGTACTTCATAGACCGGAAGTGGTAGATATTGGTGTTAATACTATGTAGAAAAACATGCCATATGTCTAAAGGACTATAGAATTAGATCATTTTTAAGTATTCAGTATGTGCATGGCGATTTATGTAAGCATTTAGGAATAGATTCGAGTACCGATCATCCAGATCGGTACTCGAATTTATTCCTAAATGCTTACATAAATCGCCATGCACATACTGTATACTTAAACATGCTTGAAGTCTGTAGTCCTTCAGGCATATGACATGCTTTTCTATATAGTATTAACACCAATATCTACCACTTCCGGTTTATGAAGTACCGGCAATACGCGTAAATACCAGCAAATCGACGTATACATTTACCAGTGTGATAATATTAGTTAATTTTCTCTCTGTTCTCATAACTTCCACAGTATGGAGTCTCTTCAAGATGCATCACAATGAAAGAGACAACCTTTATGTCACCGATGAGTCATCATGCGCGGATCCAGAAAGTTTTTTCAGAGGGGGTCCAACTAGTTTTGTTAATGAGTGGAACCAAATATTACTAAAATCGGGCCATCATTGGCGTTTCGCTGGCCCAACATTGAATGCTGGCTTGGAAGCTTTGTGATTGTTCCGGGGATCCGGACCAGTATTGCTTAGAAACGCCTGTATTTTCGTGATTTTCAGGGGGGTCCAGACCTCTGGACTTCATATGATCATTACAAAACATAATAATCTCTGAACACGTGTATAGTTTTCTGCTGGAAGTAAACATTGGTGGTCAACAGAATCATAGTTGAAGAAATGTTTTAGTAATAGGCTAGAATCTTAATAGACTTGTGCAGTCGTTTCAGTTAAGTTTTATCCTGATTATACTATTATATTATAGAAATATACATTTTCTCTTCTCTAATATCCCAATGAAAGCTAAAACTGTAACGACCATACAGTTTGAAAGAGTTAAAGTGCTATTAGAGAGGATCATTTCTTGTTAGTATGAGGTATTGGCTGAGTACAGGCACATTTCAACTGTTTGGGCGGTTTCCAGTCTAGAATCTTGACTGTGGAAGGCAGAACAGAAACTGAACTTACTCAGTGCTGTGAATAAACATCACCTCTGCCTCAAAACCAAAACAAAGATGACATTTAGTAACCTGGTGAGATGTCAATGCCAGTCTCCTCTAACGCAATTGGTTAGGTGCATGAGAACCTAACCACAATATATAAGGCGACATGGAGCAGCATGTGACCGAATATAACCAATCATGGGACCTCTGTCTAAAATTTAACTGATGTCATTTGCAAATATAGATTTTCCATTTGTAAATATAGATTTCTGGTTTCCCAGTCTATTGGTGAAATTCTGTTTGCATCATATTCTTCGAATATTGACCTAGGCTGACCTGTTATGGCATTTAGCCACTATTCTGCTGTAGAGAATAATACTCAGAGCAAATTAACAATAATGATGACTTTGCCAAGTGCAACCTCGCCTTAAAACAATGACTTTTTTCAGTGGAATGCTATTGATTGTAAAGTGATATTCACACTAACATTATTTAATACTTAGTTATTGTCACTTTTACACGCGCACTTCATGTCATATAAACGGACCCAATATACATATATAAATCGATTTAAGCAGACCTATCAGAAGGATTAACATATTTCTAATTTAAGGGGTGGTGTTTTTTTTGTCAATAGACCATTCTGCCCAGCAAACAGTGGAGACCCTGATCAGATGCAGCATTGTGCGGCATCTCATCTGGGTCTGTGCTGTTTGCCTATATCGTCTCACAAAAGGACATTAGACTAATCTCTCAGTTGGTCAGTCAGAAACCCAAAGTAAAAAGGGAGCTCATTTAAACACAAATAACATGAAATTATACAAATTACACGACGCATGGATTTTGAAGAGGCAAATAGTCAAGTAAATTCTTTATGTGGTGCCTGTAACCCAGAGATGATTTGCAAATGCATAAATGCATAAAGTCTGACATCTCCTTTGATAGAGAGAAAAGGTCCATTTACTAAGGTCATGTACCAGATGAAATGTATGAACCCTTTGCATCCTAGTCTTACTGATAAACTTTCAGACCCTAATCAGACTAGCAAAATGTTGGTTGTCATCCAAATCCAAACTGTTCGACATACAATATTACTGATGGTATTGGATGGTACTTTAAGTCTAGACTGGCCTCAGTCCTGAAAAAATTGATACACCAGAAAAAATAAGAGTTTCTCCCACCTTTGCTCATATAAGATAGGCTGTCAGCTCATGTAAGAAATTTCTATCTTACATGACCACGTGACTGCTTTCTTACATGGGCAGTGTTAAATATTCTTTTATCCCGAAAAAGGATACTTAAAGGACCAATATATTGCGCCTAGGTAACCCAAAGGCACCAAGCAAGGTTAAGCGTTACTTACTGACGTCATATAACGTTAATGACGTCACCGAACGTGCGCCGCGTGACGATCACGGCAATGTTACGCTAGTGGCACAGGGAGCCGAGGAGGAATATATTTTGCATATTGCAACTTAACTAATGCTCCAATGGTGTTTTCCTGACAATATCAAGGTGCAAACTACGTTTACACCCATTTTAATGCCCGATAAAAACACTCGTGAACTCAGAAATAATGTAAACCCAACGAGTAAAAAGTTAGAAATTTCAGGTTTTCATGGAGTTTTTATGTTCTGACAAAAACCCTTCGAAAAGTGGGAGAAAAACGATCCATCATGAGCCTGTCCATGTAGGATAGAGAAATCTCACCCTCGGGGTCGGAATTTAACCAGGGACTCGGCAAGCCTCGTCCCTGGTTAAACTTCCGACCCCTCGGGTGAGATATCTCTATCCTACATGGAAGCTCATGGTGGATTGTTATAATCTTTTACTTTCAGTTGGAGGTATTAAGACTCGCGCCAGTCAAGACAGAAAAAAACAATTTTCCATTCAAGCACTCTTACTAAATGACTGCAAACTTTTGAGTGTGCTAATAGATAGAGAATACTAGGTGAGTGTCTTTTGATATCAAGTTTACCAGGCAAGGCTTTGAGAACGCTTGTTGACATCGCGAGGCTTGCCGAGCGATTCAACAAGCGTTCTCAAAGCCGAGCCTGGTAAACTTGATATCAAAAGACGCGAACCTGGTATTCTATTTATCAGTTTACCCATTGTTTCATTCTTCAAACTAGCGATTATGACGTAATTTTCGATTTTTGTGTTGATTCAGCGTCATTAGCGACGTCATTCAAAAAGTGCACTGTCATCATGACCTGATAAAGGCAACATGCCGTGAGATAGACAACGTTTATCAGGCAACGCGCAACAATGCAGTTAATGTGAAAGGTAACTGATAAATACAATTATAATGACTTGTTTGTACAGTGGAATGGAACATTTTGTATAACCGGCATTATGAGGATCATAATATATTTTTATGAACTTATTTTAAAACTAAAGATAATCCTCTTTTAGCTAACCTCAGCCATATGCTCTAGGTTAGGACTTCCGTAATGCGTCTGTTCATCATCAGTGTCATCAATATATACTGACTGACAAAAGAAACGCTACATTAAAATTCAAAGCCATTTCACTTCAATTCTTATACATTAGGTAATAAAAGTAAATTTGGATTATTTTTACTTTTAAGGGCATGTTAATGTTGTACCAAAAATGTACCCTTCGAGAAAATTCAATGGGTAAAATCAAAACATGGGAAATTGATGTCTTTTCTTTCTTAGTTTCGTTAAGAATTTAAAACGACATATATGTGGTATGATATTCCTGAATAGATCCATTATAATTTTGCATTGCTTTCATTTTGATTCCAAGGTAGCAAATATATATAAATTTAAGCATCTGTTTGGTAACCTGTTACATGTATGTGTGTATGTGGTGTGGCTGTAAAGCCTCTTTATAGCTAATGACATCATTACGTCAAACGCCAGACATAAACTGTAATAACAATGCTAAACGATACCTTAACTGTAGACTTCAAACTTCACTTATAAATATAGCATGTTTCTGGCTTTTCATAAGTGCTTCAAAATCAGAATTTTCTTTTGTCAGTCAGTTTACATATCCTCCATATTTCACCTTACTTTACAGTGGAGATCCTAGTGTGGTCTTTTAAGTTCTTCAAAGATTTCTATTCCCGCCATGATGCTGGTTGTCATGACAATAAAAAGAAAACAACTTTTGATATCTCCTTGACAAAATCATATCAATAATTGGCTTATTTCACGAAATTGGCCACAGTGCGTGTCCTGCATATACCTCATGGCGATGGGCCATACTGTGCCTTCATCAAAACTAAACATAGTAGTAAGCTAAACTGGGCCGATTTAAAAATAATTTGGCATTATATATTATACTATATTTTATTTGATGATCCTTGGCCAAGATTCTTCAAATCATATTGGTCCATTGAAAACTTTGCAGCCAGAGTATTTGATCTGTATATATTGGGAAATTTTAACAAAATTCTCATAGAAAACTTATGAATGGACCTTTTTAAAAATAAGTTTGATCTGCACAGTGTGCCAAATACATGTATGCATATTTCATTATGTGTCAAATGGTAGCTACATTTTTCTGTGTTAAGTTTTCACCCAAACTGCAAGAAACACACATTGAAACAGAGCTGCCCAGTGCAGTTTGGAAACAAGCACGAATCCTATATTTTTCCAATAAGAGATACATTATTAGTATTTAGCTAATGTGAGAGGCTGCCAGTTTTCTATACAATAGGCATGTCAGTCTGTTGTGTGGTTTATTGAAAAACATCAATAATTTTAGGGAGCACACACAATTTCTGTACTTTATTGTTTGGTAAAACCCTATAAAGACCTACCCAGCGTCTTAAAGGTCTAGATTTTGGTCAGACTATTTAATAGCGGAGGTTCATTCGCAAAAGCTCATGCTCAATAATGCAATCTGACCAAATATCAAATAATCTTTTCAAACACCTATTCTGCTGACTCTAAGTTTTGTTTAACAGGACCTATAATAATAATAATAATAATAATAATAATAATAATAATAATAATAATAATAATAATAATAATAATAAAAGTAAAAGAATGCTGTCATAAAACAACCTATTTGCCAAACCTAACCTATTGGCGGCTTTTTAAAAGCAGCCAACTTGTTTCTAGCTTATATGACTATTTTCTAGCTGAAGGCTATACAGCAATGAATTGAGTGTATCAAACCTTACCAATGAGTGCAGTTGAAGACATAACAAGTATTAGCTTTTCAAAAAAGCTGGCGGTCGTTTAGCCCTATCATTGTATGCATTCTTGCCCACTGCATGCTTCCATTTTGAACTTCTAGAGCTTGTCCATGTAGATTTATTCTCAGCTCTGATTATTAACATCTGAACTGTGATTTGTTACTGTTCACAAACCAAATTTGGGATTCCTAGAATTCATGCTCGTGGCACGATTTTTCCAGATCTGATGGCAGTGGTAAAGGTGTGTGACGCTCCATGACCCTAAATGCATTAAGACATGAATTTTGGCATTCCTACCTAAAATAATATAGGAGATATACACCGGATATGATATGAACACTCAAACACTTAGGACACTAAGGACTGGCAGTTTGATTACTATATGCCTCCCTTTGGGGGCATAAAACCTGTTTGTCATGACCGCCATAAGACAGTGCCTGAGTTCATAGTAATTCTATGTGATCAGATGTGGATGACAATCACATAAGTACGTTTACTGATGTGAAGTTCGCTCGCACTCTGTGCCAATCAAGGACGTTTTGACTTTGGGACGTTTAACTTTCGCCAGCTTTTTTGAAAAGCTAATACTTATTGGGTTTATATAAGCGGCAGGGCAAGTTGACGCCTTCTTTGTGAAAATTAAATTCGTAAACTGCTTCGCGCTATAGGTAGCCCTACAGATTTCGCGGACAGTTTACTGCGCGCCGTAGGTCAACCCATGATATTTGGTACCCCACTCGTTGTTTGGCAGCGGATAAAATATAGGATAAAATATAGCATGAGCACGGCATAAAGGTTTGGTAAAAACACGAATTTGATGTGTGTTTAGAATGATGTTTATATAAGTGGCCGGCCATGGCCGACCGCAATAAACCCCATATAAACTATAAATAGCAATTAACAAATCGGCTCTTATGGCACATGCTTATGCTTCAATCAAAGGTGAGAGTAAAGTTACTGTACACATTACCATACACAGCATGGGTGGATCCAGAAGGGGGGACAGGGGGTCCGGACCCCCTGAAAATCACAAAAATATAGGGTTTCCTAGCAATATTGATCCGGATCCCCTTAAATCACAAAGCTATCAGATGGGCCATTATCGGCACGCCAGCGAAACGCCATTTCAATGGCGTTTCACTGGCGGGCCGATGATGGCCCACTTTAAGTGGCATTTTGATCCTCTCTCCATCCCATCAACTAAAAAAAAGCAAAAAAAAAGTCAGTGTTGGACCCCCTCTGATAAAACTTTCTGGATCCGCGCATGCACAACATGGCCATAAACTTTGCCTGGCAGCATTTTCAAAACGTTTTTGAAGTGGTATATGCCTTGAGCTGGCTATAGACCCCCCCTCCCCCCCCCCCAGGGGGAATTTTGTACACTATGATTTTCTGAAACTACATTATATAAAACACAAAATAAAAGATGTTAGCCCTCTGAGAGTGGCAGCGTTAACGTGTAACAGCACGTTATATACGTTACCCCCCAAAATAGCATTACAGGTCCCTGATAATGTCTCAACCATGACATGTTCGTACATATTTGCATGCTGACACAGGTTTATGAACTTCTTATAACACAGTTACATATTTTTTAGTATTAATTTTATAAATGTCTTGAGTAATTATCGTTGTATACGTTACTTAGTGTTTCCTGCGTTATTTCCGAGTATCAGTATGGTATTTATTGACTATACGTGTATTAATCTGTCACAGAATATAGTAAATCTATAAGGCTGCTACTTTAATGATTTAAAGTTCTTTATTATGGTCGCTTACACTATTTTTCAGGTCCATGTTATGTATGTTACCTTCAAAATAGCATCAAACATATAAGTAAATGTCTCTAACAAGCCCTGTTTATACTTATTTGCATGCTTGCACAGGTTTATGTACTTCTTTTAACAAGGTTTACCTATTTTAAGTATTCATTTAATAAATGCCTTGAGCTTTAACTGTTATGTGTGTTACCAAATGATACATAAGTTATTCTGAGTATCTGTATAGAAGTTGTTGACTATACATGTATAAACTCTGTCAGAGAATTTAGAAAATTTATAAGGCTGAAATAAAATGAAGTTCCTTATTAATCTATGGTGACTTAAACTAATAATATATTGTGATCTATCAACCTTCGCTGTTTGCTCACATAAACAGTATAGATACCATGCATTCAAATCTGAAGTTCTGAAAGTCAGTCACTGTGAAACAGCTCAGTTCTGGGCAAGGTGTATGGATATGATTCAGATGGTATTGACACTGATTAGGGCTACAAGGAAAACAACTTTGAATTGCATGTCATCTCTATCTGTATGCCTTGTTCCCAATGTCCATTGCAAACAATCACAACAACCACGCACAATATGTACCTGTGTAATAGATTACACTCATAAAGTTGATACACATCGCAGATGCAAAGAACTTCTCGAACAAAATGGGTTTAGTGTGTCACAACCATTGGTTCTTTGCTTGAGAAATGCTTTTGACATAACTACCAGGCAAACAATATATAGGTATTATAGGCTTCAGCAACTAGAACTAAGCTTCGTACTACAGATGGAATTGTGCTTTACTCATCACATCAGAGCTCAATATATTGAAACAACTCTTCAATGCACTGAAATGAAATATTCAATCTGCTCAGATGCAAAGTAGAATGAGTACTAGAGGCAGTTTCAGGCTTCACCAATCCTTTTAGTTCGAGTTTTGAAGACAATGAACTGTACTTTTGTCTTTCGGTGTGCCTGCTAAGCCTGGCATAGCTAAGGATCTTATTGAGGCTGATGACATTGGCAGGAAGGCTGTTGCAGACTTCATTGACTCATTTTTAGTTAAAAAAATCTGTCTTTCACCCCCCCCCCCCAAATGCTACCAGCTAATAAAGTTTTGATGCTTGCGAGGTCAAGCAAGAAAAAATTGCCCAATTTACAAATGGTAAACAGCCAGATGAGAGCTTAAAGGAGCGTCCTTGGTAAGCATGGCCTTCTTTCTATTGGGCATAATGTTGACCTTGAGTTGACACTGCCGTTCCTTCTGGGACCTGTACCATGGTCACTGTCAACACCTGATAGAATTTCCACCAATACTGACAAGTCCAAACTTCAGCATGGCTTGCAATCACACATTAAACCAACATTAGATTGGCCATGTAGTGCTGCATATAACTTTGATGTTAATGCCGTAACTACAGAGCATAATAGCTTTTCCTGTCACCTTCATGGATCTGATGGCACCAGTATTCAACCAGGCACTAAAGGCAGGGTGTGTTGGTTTTGTCACTGATACATATATACAATGTATAAGCAGCAGTTTATAAAGTCTAACAAACATTCTCGCAGAGGATAACCTGGGTGTTTTGTTCAACAATGGTGTATGCAACAAAAAGTTCACCTTCTGAATGTCAACAGCATTGGCCAGAATTTGGGGAAAGAGATCTACATTAATACACTGTTTAACAGATTGTGAGACTACCAATGTGCCGATGTGCTAGTACCACGGAAAGGTTATTCCTATCAAACTGATAGAGAACCCCTCCCCCACTAGTTCATCAACATTCTAAGTAGTGTAGGAAAACAAATAAAGAATTGCTCTAGGCACTCATCAGTGATATGAAGCCATAACATGTGCTATTTATGTAATTGTGAATAAGCTGCAGTATGACATGTTTCTGAAAAAAGTACCAAAGCCATACACATATACTGACTATTTCAAATTGCATGAACATGAGCTTACCTCCAATCTGCTTTTCTGTCCTTAAGATGTACATACAAAGATTAAACCATCAAGTCTTTCCCATGAAAACAAGTGAGGCTTTCCAGATATGGACAAAATGTGTGGAAAATAAATGGGGAGGAAATCGAGTACCTCTGGGTGAAAGAAAACTTGATTGTACCCTAACAAATGAGCCACAGAATTATATTTCACATTTTGTGTGATATGGGGTTACAATGTTCAAAACTCAACAACTCAAACCTTATAAAAGATAAAAACATAATATTTGCAGTTTCCAAAAGGTACATAAACATTCTTTGATACAAAATGAGTTAGTAAGCACATTCACAATTAAAAAATATCAAACTATATTAGTTTCATAAATCATTTATATAGGAATAATGAAAAAAGTAACATACGTAACACTTTGGGGTGCATAACTGTTTTCAAAGGTCCATATCTGTGAGGCAAAAATAGCTTACTTGGATGATATAGCCAATTTGGAAATCTGACCTTATAGTTTGCACTTTTCAGAAGTCATGTCATTTACTAAAATTATCAAAGATGTTGATGGGTATTATATATAATTGGCTGTTACAGGGTAATGGTGCCATTACCAGAGTGCAAGCATATTGCAAAATCCTTGCAAGATAAATCTGATAGAGGAGTAATAAGTAGTATAGGAAAATTCTTTAAAACTCTTGGATAATATACTAAGATTTACTCTAGATTTTCTACCTGATGGGTTTTCTTTGATCTTTAAAGTTGTTACTCGCACATTGCACTGAATGTTACAAACTTTCCAAGAGTATTATGATAACTATATATCTGATGTCTCTATAAAAGAAAAGAAGGTTTATGGTAGTTTATGTATTGAGTTACTTCCTCAGCAAATGAGTCAGAGTAAAAATAAGTACATGGACCTGTGCCAGCATGCAAATAAGTACAAGCTGGTCGTGTTGGAGACCATATCTTGAATGTTTAATGGTATTCAGAGAGTAACGTATGTAACCTGGGCTGTAAAATAGTATAATAAGGAACTTTAATTCATTTGAATAGCAGCCTTACAGATTTACTATATTCACTGACGGATGTAATACATGTAGGGTCAATAACTTCCATACTGATACTTGGAAATAACATACAAAACACTAAGTAACATATACAACCGCAAAATCTCAAGACATTTATAAAACAAATGCTAAAATTATGTAACTGTGCTATGAGAAGTTCTTAAACCTGTGCCAGACTTCAAAAAAAGTGTGAATATGTCATGTTGGAGACATTATCAGGAAAATTTAATGTTATTTTGCGGGTTACGTACGTAACATGATGTTACCTGCTAACGCTGCCACTCTCAGAGGGCTAACATATTTCATTTTGTGGCTTTTATAATGTAGTATCTGGAAATCATAGTGTACGAAATTCCCCCTTGGGGGAAGAGGGGTCTATAGCTAGCGCGAGGCCTGGAGAATTACATTTTACATTTTTGTGTGATATGGGGGATACCATGTTCATCATCTAATAACTCAAAAAGTTTATAAGATAGAAACGTAATGCTTGCAGTTTTGAAAAGGTTAATAAACAATCTTTAATGTAATACCAACTTAATGAACATAAACTGGTTTCAAAAAAAATTAAGACAAACTATATTAGATACATTTATCATTTAAAAGGGGTTCAATAAAAAAATGTAACATACACTACATCGGGGGTGACTATATTTGTTTTCAAATGTCATTATCTGTAGCCAAGTAATAGCTTATTTAGAAAATGTAACCAATTTGGAAATCTTACCTTATCTTTTTCACTTTTCTGAAGTCTTAAAAAGAATTTTAATTATCAAATATTTTGTAGGGTAACGTATGTAACAGGCTGTTACAGCTTAACGCTGCCATTGTCAGAGGGCTAACATGTTGCAAAATCCTCGCAAGACATTGGGCTTTAAGAAAAATATGGTCTACAAAATTCCCCCTGGGGGGGGGAGGTAAACCATATCCAGCCAGTGGCCTAGTATATCTTCAGATCAAGTGTCTTCAATTTTAGATTTTAATGTAATATAGGAGAATTCTACAATGGAAAAAGGTATGTCATTCGGACAAAGGACATAACTTTACATCAAAATTTTGACATATGCAATTTTTACCTAAAAAGCAATGCCTTTACATGTGTCCCGATGATACTGATATAATATACTAGAACGAGCAGTCGATGGTGCGCCATCGCAAATCTTTACGCTAAAGTTTTTGACCCCCAACACCCCAAGTCCGACCACTGAGGCATGATCCTGGTGACAGAACAAAAATTACTTTAGACATGTTTTACATCTTTAATGTGTGAGATGAGAACACACACAGTTTGGCATAAAAATCTGTGAAATTGACTCTGTAAGTGAAATTTAATTAATGATATTTGACCTATGACCTCACCCCAACGTCACCATTTATACTTGCATTCTGTTCTACTCATAATCCCCATCAATTGAATATGCCACACGACCATGTTCGAAAAAATAAAATTTTGACCTCCTGGGCGCCCCTGGCACCCGCAAGTCCCACCCCTAGGGCATGACCTACTTTCCTGCCAGCCAATAGTGACAGTGACGTCATGTTTTGTTTACAAAGTTATATGGGGCTTAGAATCGATATATCACTTGTGTATTAATCATATCCTGAGGATAGGATTAATACACAAGTGATCTATCGATTCGCGTTAGGTCAAATGGAGTGTACAAGTTAAAATTTTACTTAACAATTGTAAACAAAACTTGATGTCACTGTCACTCTTGGTTGGCACGACAGTAGGCATCAGAACAAACATCCCATTCAATATGTTTCATATCTTCAATTTGTAAAAACACAAAAGAGTTTGGTATAAAACCTTTGAAATCGATTTTGTTATTGAAATTTAATGATATTTGACCTTCGACCCCTCCCCAGGGCCCCAGGGGGCGGAGCAAAAAATGCAGTTGCACACCCCATGCATGTGAGTAGCTCAAACACCAAATTTGGTTGAATTTGGTCCAATTGTTTAGGAGGAGATACCATAACGGTCGGACGGGCGGAATTTAATTTTTGACCCCTATGTACCCCCAAGCCCCACCCCTAGGGCATGACTGAGGCGACAGAATGAAAATCCCGTCTGATATGTTTTGTATCTATCATTTGTGATAACACACACAAAGTTTGGTATAAGATTCTTTGAAATTGACATTATAATTGAAATTTAATGATATTCGATCTTTTGACCCCTCCCCAGGGCCCCTGGGGCGGGACCAATATTATTGCCGTAGAACGCCCCATTCATGTGAGTGACTCACACACCTAATTTGGTTGATTTTGGTCCAATGGTTTAGGAGTAGATAGCATATTGGACAGACCACTGGACGGAATTTAATTTTGGACCCCTTTGTACCCTCAAGTCCTTCTCCTAGGGCGAAAATCCGGTCTGATATGTTTTGTATCTTTCATTTGTGAGAACACACACAAAGTTTTGTATAAAAAAACTTTCAAATTTACTTTTTAATGGATATTTGAAATAAAATGATATTTGACCTTTTAACCCCTCCCCAGGGCCCCAGGGGCGGGGCAAAAAATAATGCCGTTGCACGCCCCATTCACGTGAGTAACTCGTACACCAAATTTGGTTGAATTTCGCCTAATTGTTTAGGAGGAGATAGCATAACGGACGGACAGACGGACACTCTTACAGTTGGATACTTCTTGGGTACTTACAGTGTTAGAATAAGTAGCAGTACCTAACAAATCCCAAATAATTTTTACAGAATAAACCTCATTTTGAGTAAATTTGCTCCCTTTATATGCAAATGAGTTTTATTCCGTAATTGATTTTTAAAAACTATAAATCTGAAGAAACTATTAGGACGAGTAGGTTTGGGAGATGCGTGGGAAAAAAGAGTCCATCCGCCGTGGTGTAGGGGATGAACCTATGTCTTGTACACCAGGGGTCGCAGGTTCGATTCCCGGCTTCTCCCAGTCTGTGGGATGAGACTTTAAGCCGTTGCCCCGTCTTCTGAGACGCTTTAAAACCAGAACCACTGCCGGTTGAGCCTTCGGGAGTTCCTGGACATAGAACCACAAAAAACCATAAACCCACCTGGCCAGTACTGGTACAGCCAAGGAACGCGGCCACAAAAACAAAAGGGTCCATCCGTGAGTACAGACGAACGGACGGACGGAGGCGATAACAATATCCCCTTCGCTTTTTTTGGATAAAATTAGAGAAAAACTCACACACCCGCCCTCGAAATAGATTTCAATGGCAAAAAGGCTACACTGTAGCCGTTCCTCGAGAAAATTACGAACAAATTGACTCTGCTAAAGTACATGCCCGGATCTAGAAGGGGGGGGGGGCAGGCCGAATCCAGAGCCCCCCCCCCCCCCCGAAAAATCACAAAAATATAGAAAAATCACAAACTGCGGCTACCAAACCAGAATTCCATGTTGCGCCATCATCGGCATTTCAGCAAAACGCCATTTAAATGGTATTTCGCTGGCGGGCCGATGATTGTTCGCTTATAGTGGTATATGGATCCTCCCTCCCCTCATCAAATAAAACAAGAAAAACTATAACATGTGTTACATGTTATAAACGGCGTTGTTGAAAGGTTCTTATGAGTAATAATAGATGAAGGATGATAATGAAGTTTTTTTTCTCGCAATGAGATATACATTAAAGCGGCTTTGAAATGAGTCATTAAATGCTTGACGTTTCGCTAATACATAAACTATTCAATCAGACGGTGTGATGCGGAAGCAAGCTTTTGTGAAAGCTTATGTTTGTTTCAAACCACAGTGTCACCGACACCCTTCGATTATGAATACAAAAATATAAGACTTCTTCCTTAACATAACTGTAAGTGGGCCGATCAAATATTAGATATACATTTAATTGTTCAAAATATCCATTTTGGTCACTTGCTATACCACCGCAACTTTTCTTTACAAACACGGGTAGCTCTAAAAACACAGTATGTAAACTGAAATAAACATCCTGTACCCATTCCTCCTAGCTCACGCCTTATACATTATGAATTACAGCACTCGTGCGTAACCAGTTATCGGAAATCGTGATGTGAGAGTTGTTGGTACAGCTGTAATTGCGAGGGCCCACCTATTAAAATTCATTTTTTCCATAGATCTAAGTAACTGTTACAGTTATAACCATGTAATCATGTATACATGTGATTGCCAATTCCACTAAAACCGTGCAATCTGGCATTTAAGCTCGTTTTCGACACAGAATGGCTCTGATTGTGAGCAAGTCGTTTTTTAACAAAGCAAAATGCAAAGGAGGAAACCGTTAAAATCATGGAATAAGACGGAATATAATAGATAAAATGGCTTTTCTTACCTTGTTCGAATGTGTATTGTCTGTATCGCTAACAATATAAATCAAAACGTGTACATGTACCTAAATACACGCATTTTCCGACTACTGGTTACGCACGAGTGCTGTTATTCATGTTTATAAGGCGTGAGCTAGCGGAGGAACGGTACAGGAATTATTTCAGTTTACATAATGTGAAAAAGAAACAGACAGTCAGTGTTGAAAAACGTGTCCCTAAGTGATAATCAGCCCGGGACCAAAAACGTCATTAATTTTTCTATTGCGGTATTAACGATGTTAAGGGAATTTCAATATATTAAGCCTACAGAAACGTTTGAGATATCAATCTTATTTGGTACTTATCGCATCTTCAAGCAGAGAAGGCTCAGTCGAGTTTATGCCAATGCACAGCCTCGCCTGAGCTTTCGCTGCTTGCAGTAAACTAGAAAGAAATTCTTGAGATTAGGTATCTGTCGCAATTTAAAGCAACGAAGGCTCAGTCGAGTTAAATATGCAAATGCACATGCAGTCTCGCCTGTGATTTCGCTGCTTGCATCAGATGAGAAAAAAATATGAAAATTTGCTTTTTTCGAATTTTAAAGCTAAGTCGAATTTACGAAAATGCGCAGACTCGCCTGAGCCTTCGCTGATCACTGAAATGAGAAATAATACAGAAATTCGCTATTTCTCGATTTTTGAAGCTCAGTCGAGTTTGCGACAAGAGAAGCGTCTCAGTGGTGAGATGCAGCAGTATCAGGGCTTTTATACCCAGCATGTTTTTTTTTTTTTTTTGTTTTGTTTTTTGGATAAGTGAAATATGGCAACGTGAATTGTTCGCATATTATTTTGCATGTTAATTTGGCCGCCAAAGATAACTTGATTGTCCATTGTTTCTATGATGTTTCAGAATAATGTTAGCTCCTATCATAATTAAATCTCGTTATAATCCGTTTCTTGTTTACTGTCGTGAGTTGGCTCCCAGTACTGTTAGTTTAACAGGTGACCGGGCCCGGGGCGACGACAGTAAACATGATTCGCACTATAGCTAATTAATTAATCATATACAATTATGGGAGTGATCAGTTAAATTCCTTAACACTCTCGTTAAAGGTGGGTTATCAAGTCATTGACAAACTTAACCGCTATAACGTATAGCTTTATTATCTGAATTCAAGTTAAACCGATTCAAATATACTTTTTGATTTTCATACTCTTTGCTAGCTTTATATACTGACTTTTTCTTTATCATTTTTTATCCTCTTGCAAAATGGACCATGATTTGCCATGATTTCGATTTGCTCATGCTGTTCATTCTGACGTAATATCGACGTAAGTGTTTTTCAACAATTGTCGTCTGACAAATGTGAATTTATTTCAATTTGAAAACAAACACTTTTAGGTGGTAGCCAGATGTTTTAACAAATGGAAAAAAACACAAAAGTTTTCAGAAAAAATCGTTTTATTACACTCCCACTCGCAGCGTTTCTTTGCTAACGTCAGTCTTAAATTTTCAAATATCAATAACAGACGGGTGACGTCCGAGTATGTCGCGATAGTTTTGTCTTTTATGCAACTGATTGAGGAGTATCTGTTGGCATCATTTTTTTTTATTATTCCCGATCCTTATGATATAAACGGCCAATTACGTCAAAAATCAATGACGTCATATAGACGTAATGAACGTTGCCAAAGGCCTAAAACTTCATGATTTGATTTTGTCTTTCCTTTTGCTTTCAAGAACAAACATCAGTTCGAAAACTTTTTTCGTTCATAATGGAAGGTATGGGTACTCTGTGACTTTTTGATTTTGAGTTGTCTCAGAATTATCGCGATGTCACGGCAATCATAAGACACAGCGTTTCGATTTTCTTATTGAATGCAAGCTGAGTGACGGAACTTGTCAATTTTATTTTCCACATAATGAAAATATCTAATTTTCGACATAAATTAGCATTTATCAAGTGGTGCGTTTTTAAAGTCCTTCAGTATAGATGACAAAACGAAATATATAATTGGCATCTAAAAAGTTTTTGTAGGCAAAAATTGAAATTCCCTTGACATCGTCAATGCCGCAATAGATATATAAATGGTGATTTTGGTCCCTTGATTAATTTTCATGTAGAATATTAGATCAATTCAATTTTTTTTTATTTTATACCCTTTGGGATCTTTTTAAACAATAATATGAAAAAAATTGGGATTTAAAAGGTTTCTGTAGCCAAATTTTGGAATATACTTGACATCTTCAATACCGCGAAAACTGGTCCGGGGTGTAAAATGCATGACAGGGTCCGGTATTAGTGCTAGTAATTAACAAAAAATCAAAAGTCATAAAGAATCTTTATTAGTATTTTTAAGAATGCTATAATGAACATGTGATCCAATTTTTAGGTCGACATTTGCATTTTAAATACCATTTTGATGCTTGCAAATTTTGGTCCCGGAATTTGGTCTCGAGTCTCGGGCGTTGGTCCCGGCTTTTATTCCTTCCCCTTGTTATCTTCAATCTTTTATGAAAACCAATACTTGTCCGCGGGGAAAGAAGACTTCTCGAGTCGAAAGAATAATATCCCAGGCATTTTCCTCTTTTAGATGGAAAGTAATCCAACCCCAGCCATGAATTTGCGGATGATAGGAAAAATCTACAATCATGATGATCGTTTGACACAATTTGCTTCGATGACATGAAAACAAACTTGAGGTCAAACCAATCGAATGACCTATTTTCCGCGTTTCTCCTTTAATCTTTCTTAGATTATTTTCTTTGCTTATTCATTTTTCTGCTTGTATGCCCGTTGTCCGTTCTGTTTGTTTGTTTAACATTTCTTGCTTCTATTTTCTAATAAAATGAAAAGTTCGTTTCTGTTTTATCGTGGCACGAAATAATTTAACCTCGTACACAGCTAAATATAGAATGAATGACGTCACAATGATTTACAGAATAGTCCTTCATATACTTATTTAAGAATTTCGTATCTATAGTAATGAATTTATCAATAAGTTCGCCCCAAAAAAGCACTGATAACACATAATCGGAAATAGTTTCTTCGTAGAAATATTAATTACAATTCTAAGTTATTCTAAGTTAGACCATTAGACCAGCTGGCGAGGGTGAAAAATAGGTACAGCCCGTGGGGAGAACAGCTGTTGAACATCCGACATTTACACTGAAAAGACACCCGATTTTAGACGTTTTAAATACTCTTTTAATAAGAGAAGTCTACATTTGTTTTACTTTACCCTTGGAAAAACGAAAAATTTAATCAAAACGTTTTTTCATTGAACAATAACTTTGATCACACCCCTCTTCGGAAGAGTCCATTTCAAAACCAATTACAATTATAGGCTAAGTAACCACTGTTTCATAAATGAACTAATATTAGTAACTTATGCATTAATAAGTAACGCCGTAGAAAAAAATGAAAAAAAAAAAAAAAAACATTGTCAAAGTTGGGCCCCCCTCTGACAAAACTTTCTGGATCCGCGCATGAAGTGGCAAGGATAGGTTGCAGACAACAAATAACAAACGTTGACCGGACTGTCCGGATCCGCCAATTGATCTGCTATTCACCTTTGCAGTTTACATACGAAAGGTTTTCGGATAAATATCGTGTTAACCTCCTGGGTAAGAATTCATGCTTATTGTCGTCTGCTGATTTTTTTTTTCAAAATCAACTTTTTGAAAAATTATTTCAGGATTACCATCAGCGTCAAAAAGTTTAGATCCAGATCAGGCCCGACCTTTTGTCGGGCCTGATCTGGGTCCAAACTGTTCGCAAAGGTTATCAGCAGACACCACTAGGAGGCAAAGCGTTGGCAAAGGCGTTTGCTGTGTCGTTAGTTGACACTGTTTAAGAAGCCTTTGGCAAGCAGTGCATGGTCAGATAAGACTGCTCCTATGATCAGTATCCTCTATGTTTGACTCTACACTTACTTTTGCAACAGGCGACATTTACAGATGCTATACGGGTTAACTCTACATACTACATGTAATATCGTCTGCTGATGACTTTTGCATACAGTTTGGACCCAGCTTAGGTCCGACAAAACGTTGGGCCTGATATAGATCCAAGCTGTTTGACAGTTTGACATTCTTAACCCTTAAAGCGCCAAGAAAAAAATGCATCTGCAGTGTCGTCTGCTGAAGTCGTCTGCTGCAAAAAATTGTCTTACAATACCGACGAATTAAGTATAGAAGCAATCAGCGTGGACCCAGAACAGACTGCTCCTATAGGAGCCGTCTGATCATAGGAGCAGTCTGATCTGGGCCCACACTGTATGCCATAGAGGCTTCTTAAACATTTCAGCAGACGAGAAAAGCAGGCGACTTTTGTTGCGATTGGCGCATTAAGTGTTAAGGTATTCCTGTAATAATTTTTCGAAAAAGTTTATTTTGAAAAAAAAAAAAATCAGCAGACGACAAACAAACATGCATAATGATTAGGCAAAGAGTTAATTGTCCGGGGAACAATTACAAAATGTTCTTTTCTCGAGCACACAAAAATACTGACGATGTGAGTGGTCAATTACATAAGTGAATGAGTGAAAACCTTTTGTATTGAATATGCATTTCGTAAAAGCATGCTTTTTGCTTGAGCTTCACTTTTGGATCAACTGTTGAAGTATTCAGACGTATTCATGAAGCAGAGGAGCTTGTGCGCTTTCTGGTTGCTGCCGATGTTCTATACGTAAGTAATCTAGCTAGTAATTACGCAAAAGCGGGCCCGCTAGCGAAACACCATTTAGGCGGGCCAGTATTGGCCTGCTAGCGAAACGCCAATCGCTAGCGGGCCGATTCATGACGGCCCGAGATTGCATGCTGATTGGGCATACAGCACCATACTGAACTGGGTGAGCGACGTTTCATACCCAGCTAACAAACAGTCAGACGGCGCGCATGGTATTGGCGTTCAAAACGTAACGTCGAATTGTAACGTCGCGACGCTAAATAGTTTTTTCTTTCTCCTTATAGATAGCTAGACGCCTTGCTTCTGGATCGCTGGTTAAATATATTAAAACCGGTTTCTAGCTTTCAAACATCAATAAATTCGATTTCATTCAAGAATTTCCAACTGAGTACACACGCATACACAAGAGAACTGAAAACGGCAGCTTATTCCCAAATTGCCTCGTTTTACGTCTCTATGTTTAACGTCATTTAAACGTCATTTTTACCGCCGGTAACAAAATTTAAGACTGAGGTAAGTGTTCACATTTTCTTTATTTTTCGGCGGATAAACTTCATATACCGCATTTATAAGTAAGCAAGCAAAGTACATTGTAGAGATATAATTTTCTAGTGAGTTTCATTCTCAACGATAAAGATATGCTTAAATTTCAAGAGAATGTGTATTTATTTTAATGAAAATTGTGTTTTGGTAACAAATTTTAAGACTTGGGGTTTTCTTGAACATTTTTAAATGGAAAGCGGCAATGCAAATATTTTTTGATTATCTTTCACAACGGAAAAAGTTCATTTCAAACAAACAAATATTTTGTCAATAAAGCGCCATCAATATTACAAAATCACTTACCGAAGAGACCATGCCTGTATTTTTCGCGCATTTCTTGTCACGAATTACAGATTTTATTTTACAAAACTTAACTTTCTGAGACGCCGTTGTAGAGAAATAAACAACAAACTGGATATGACGTTGAACGGTGACGTTTCAGCTTTGACGTAGACTAAATTTCGTAACAATTGACGTCAAAATGGCGTTGTAACACGCATTTGCGCATGCCTACTACAGCGATATTGTTACAGAGTTACAGCCGTTTAACACCCAAATTTTGAGTTCTTGAGCTCTCCTTTAACTGTTTTGATACAATAAACTCTTAATAGGGCGAACGTACACCCCTAGTTTCAAAACAAAAAATATGACCAGAACATTAAAAATCGGTTCCTGTAAACAGATTAAAGGCAAAACCACGCGTTGTACGCCAATACTGTGCGCGACGTCTCACGGGCCACTATCGGCCCACCTGCGAAACGCTTTTTAAATGCTTACTGGGTAACGATTGTCGTCTTTGTCAGCGCTCACAATGTCGTGCGCGAATCCAGAAAATTTGTCAAAGCGGGTCCAACTTTGATAACGTTTAATTATTATTTTTTATTTTTATTTATTTTTTTTCGATGAGAGAAGAGAGATGATCCAAATACCACTCTAAGTGGTTTTTGTGTACTTGAGGGTTGACATCTCCAGTGGCCTATCTTGGAACTCACACTGGAAATGCAAATAGAATACATACGGAGAAATACTAAATTTAAAAAAAGTGAAAGAACCGCCTATAATACGCTTGTCCGTGCCCAGCTGGAGTATGCGGCCCCCATTTGGGACCCTTACACTAAGGGAAAAACACACTAGCTTAAAAAAGTTTAAAGAAGGGCCGCACGCTGGGCGACCAGTTATTATGATTACAGGTCAAGCGTAACAGCTATGCTTGACCAACTCAGTTGAAGATCCCTTGAGCAAAGACTGGCAGATGCCCGCCTTTGCCTCTTCTACAAGATTGTCCATGGAATTGTGGCAGTACCCCTCCCAGATTACGTCCAACCCACACATAGAGTGTCCTGTTTCTGTCACTCAATGACATGTCGTCAGATTCATACAAACAGGAACTAGGCTAGATTTTGTTTCATTAGTTGAATTACGGGATTTTTTTCAGATCTAGGGTCGGGGGGACGAAAAAAATAAATAAATAAGCTCTGAAAATGACCAGTTGACTGGTCATTTTCAGAGCTTTTTTTTCTTTTTTTTTTCTTTAATATCTCCAGAAAAACAGTAAAACTAGTAAGGTAATCTTTAAATATTTCATCATATTCCTAAAAATCTGGACAGGACAATCACTTTTAGCAGTGTCACTCTCAAAAATGCACAGACAGAACCTCAAAAAAATATTATTTTTTTCAACAAAACAAATAATATTTAGAGTCGGCGGATAAAATATTTTTTTTTTTTTAGAAATTAATTTTTATTTTCCTACTTTCCGGAAAATTACAGTAGGAGGGTTCGTAAATCAACTAATAAAAAAATTCTGACCTTATCTTTCCACTGGCCATAGTCCAGTGAAATGCACCTCCAGAGTCTGTTGTTAGAAGCCTTCAAGGTCGCTGTGAGCAAACTGCAACACTCAAGGGGAGCACAGCGGCTCAGTGGTAGAGTGCTTGACTCGAGACCGAGGGGCCGCGGGTTCGAGCCTCACCGGCGTCACTGCATTGTGGTCCTTGAGCAAGACACATTTATCCTAGCTTAGTATACTGGTGCAACCCAGGAAGACCCGTCCCTGTTTAACTGAAAGATTGTTGATGGGACGTAAAGAATCAAATCAAACAAACAAAAACAAAAGCACACTCTAGATCCTGACACTGTTGTCTTTAACCTGATTTTAATTTCATCTTCACTATTTTTAACCTATCGTCTTTTATTTCCCTTAACTATCTTGCTTTTATTCTTTTTCTTTTCTACTAACATTGCTGGACAGCGCGCAACTGCCTAAAATGTCCGCGAGGGCGTATGGCAGAATATGAAGATAAATAAGTGGGCCATCATCGGTCCGCCAGCGAAACGCCATTTAATGCGTTTCGATGGCGTGCCGGTGGTGGCCCAACAGGTAGCTTTGTTAATTATCAGGGATCCGGACCAGAATTGCTAAGAGATCCTATATTTTTGTGATTTTTCAGGGGGAGGGGGTTCGGACCCCTTGTCCCCCTCTCTGGATCCGCCCATGAATGTGCAGTTTGCCGCTGTTTTTTTTTTTTTTTTTTTTTTGCATTTTTACTTTTTGCGCAATTTTATAGCACCATGGGCCAGTAAACGATTTCAATTATTTAGCAATGGCGACAGGCAAAAGCTCGCACGAGCCAGACTGACTTCACTGCTCATCCACACTGAGTAGAGGCGTAAATAAATGCTCAGACCAAAGAGCTACATTTTCATGTATATGCGTGCATTAAGGGGCTAATTTGGCCCCCTCTGGAGCCAAAAACTGAAAGTTGCTTTTTACCAATTTCTTCTGTTTGGTTTATTAGAAGGACAACTTAAATGTAAAATTCTGGCATTTATTTCACTTTTACCATTGTTATGGTAACAAAACTGACCGACAAAAATAGGCTTGAAATAGAGAAATTGCCAGTTTGGACCAATATTGGCTTTGGGAGGACGTTTTTTTTAAGAATTAGCTATCAGCACAGTTACAGCGAATCCAGGGAGTACCCGAAAGTTTCTTCTAATATTCTTGGTGGATAAGAAAGTTGACTCTAAATCATTGAAAGATCCTTAGAGCTGATTTCATTTATTTTCATTACAATGTTCATCAGTGATTGGTTTACAAAACAAGTGTTATAAGTACTTTACATGTGACAATACAAGGAACCTGTTGGAAACGAAAATATTTTTCCAGGTTCTATTGTGAAGAGATTATGAACATAGATTTTGATGAAGTTAAGAGGAAACTACCAACAAAATCATTTCTCAAATATTCAACCTACCCCTAGCCTAACCAAAATTCATTGTCCTATCAACACCTCGCGATAAGTTAAGGACACACATATTAAAATCTTTTCTTTGCTTGCCAATTAACTTTGTAATCCCTCAATGAATATTAATGGTGAGTTCATAGCTTGACAAGAGGTTTAAAATAATTTCCCATTATAAAAAGATTGGCTATAACATTAATGTATTGCAACAGAATGCATGCTTGGTAGTCAACCCAATCACAGTTGGCAACTTTCCTTTCCTCTTTAATTGCACGCCGGTGGGTCGGACTTCAGACTCTATGATGGTTCCGACTTAAAAACTTATCTATTGATGAGATGGTAGGGGCCTGATGCTTTTGCTGTTTGTCGGGCCCACCAGGGTTTACCTGTTGGATTTCTTTTGCTCCGGTATTCAGTTTAATTTACTGTTGAGTCCTTATCCTTGCTTTATCTCCTTGTTATATCTTGATTTATATGTTTTGGGAGATGATGCATTGATAAGTTAGGGGTCTTTCATGCAAACCAAATATCTATATGTCTTGATCCACATCTGAATTAAGGGTGAGGTTGGCGCCGTTAAACCGGTTTAAGCCCTCCAGTAAAATATTTTACTGACCGTTCCAAGGCGGTACTTCTTTTGTGGATCTTTTATGTTTTTGTTCTGTCTTGTTTGCTATGTTTTGTGCGCGTCTGTTTATATGTGCTTCGTGGTCACCTGCTGGGAAAGGGCTGACCTCTTGGCTCTCGTTTGTGGTGTCTTCTGTGAGTTTGTCACTTTCCCATTGGTATCCTGGGTCAGGTGTGGTACTTGATTGTATCGATTCCTGATCTTTGCAACCTTACTTACTTAGAAGAAACTTCATATTTTTTATGCATCTTTGTCTGCATTAGCTGTAAATACACAAAAAATATGTTGTGTGTAGTGATAATTCTCATCATCTGTTTAAATATCTTTTGGTAATTTCTCTGTCAAATGCCTCAAATTTGCTCCAAAATGGTCACTTTCCTATTTTCAGCCTCTTTTGGCGGCCATTTTTGTTACCATGGCAACGGTGAAAGTCAAAATAATACTAGAGTTTTACACGTTGGCTATTGGTCTAATAAAGTAACAACTCGGACAATTTTTTTTTATATTTTAGCCTCATAGGGGGGGGGGGGCAAACTAGTCCCTTAATGCACGTAGCTCTGTATCACTTATTCCCTTAATCATGCTGGCGTGTGCCATGCAATATATTCCTACAAACAGCATTCATCAATGTTGATATAACAGAACCTGTCCATTCATTGCCCCACACATGAAAATGTACATCTTAAGTGAAATATTCGGATGAGTATTCATAGAGCGAATAACGAATGCGCAGACCAGACTATGCTGATGCGCATACTGGTCAGTGCCTTTGTGAAAACAGTATCAGACGAGTTCATTCATTCATAATTTAGGGAGTGTTGTTCGTATAGTCTTTTAACTAAGAATTATGCGCTATAATTAGTTAAGTTTGGTTAGAGCGCTTTACGAATGTGCTGATCAGACTGTGCGGATGTGCATACTGGTCAGTGCTTTTGTTGTTTTTGAAACATGCTCTGGACAGTGGATAACACGCTTTTCCCAGGCTTTGAAAATGCCAAGCAAGATCCTGTTTTTTTATCCTTTGGACAACGTAACAGTGCAATGACTCTAACTAGCATGCATGTTGTGTCGGGCCACTATCGGCCCACCAGCGAAACGTCATTCTATTGGTGGCCCACTTTAAAATGTTAACTGGTATACGCCATCATAACATTTGTGAAGACGGGAGTTTTTGTGCTATATCGTGTGTGTGACAAAGCTTCCGTAAAACACCTATTTTGACAAATTTTGTATGGGTTATATGTCTAGATTTTGGTCCTAGTCCTGATTCGCTTGCGCATGAGAGCAGCGAAGGATCTTCTGAAACTGCGCCGTTGAGCAGACTCGTCAAAGTCTTTGTTGCTCTATAATGCACCAATATCAACAAGGCGAAAAACGTATCAATATCTCGACGTGCTAAGGCATCGTACATAGATGCTTTTTTCGGATTATGTTTTTTAACAGTAGATATCTGCTTGCTAACTATTATTCGAATTGTGTCTGTTGCATGTTTCATTGAAAAATAAAATTATAAAAAAAAACTATTATTCAAATTAAACAAATGAATAAATAAGAAATAAATAGATCAGATACTTTTTAAAAAGTCCTTTTCTTAACAATGAAACTCCTTTCCGTAAGACAAATTTCTGCCATGTCCGTGAAATATCATTACAAAAACGATATTTATATGGCATATATTGTTAGATTTATATCGTTTAACTTCAGTTCTAAAATATTAAATACCATACATAATCCTAAAAAATAGTTTTGCGATAATATAAGTCCTTTTCGCAAAAATTAAACTCCTTTTCGCGAAAAGGAGTCCATTACGCGAAAAGGAGTCCTTTGCGCATTTTAGAGTCACCCGTTTTACTTAGAAATTGCATCACTGCCACTCTTGGTTGGTACAACAGTAACTATTGGCTTTATTTGTCATTTACTGACAACACCAAACTGCAAAGATGACAAAGCACAAAAAGTCGTTTGCAAATGGTGCAAATTATGACTAGAACATTTTAGGTTGCAGTCCACAGTTTCGCAGGAATGGCCCTGGGGAAATTTTTCAATATCAAGGGGTTGGGCCGTATTTCAGCCTGTTAAATGTTTTTTTTTTCTAAATTTAATGAAGAAATGTTGGATTGCACCTGGCAGAGGCTTAGTCAGTAGTGAGAAAAATGCATTTTATCAGTGTCACTGGACCTTACTATGTTTGTTTGAAGGAAAATACAAAATTCTGAATGTTGACTGGTTGTCTGTTTTCGCCTTGTTGATATTGGTGCATTAAGGTGAGAGTGGTCTGCTGAAAATCAATGGGGATGATTGGTGATGAATTGCTGACCAATGACACGAAGGGGACCTAAATCTGGTAAATGAGTCAAATTTGTGGCAAGTTTTGAAATAGGTTGTATTGTTTCTATTCCTTTCTGCAGTGTAGAAAATGTATTGGACAATTCAAGGGTTGTTTTCACTATATGAACTTTTGATTTTTACTCAAATTAAGTGTAAATAGAAGGCAGCTGATCAGGATCTACACTGTTTTTCATCCACATCATAAATCCAAATTAACTAGCCAGCTGATCTGAATCTTCATTGGGCGCACATGTCACTTTTTGGTTTTGTCAAAAACGATTGACTTATGTTATTATCACCTGCACACTTGATTGCTTGCCTCTTCAAAACCAAGTGACCAGAAAATAGCACAATCAGAGATCAAATCTCGACCAATGACACCAAGGGGACCTAAATCTAGTAAATAGGTCAAATTTGTGGCAAGTTTTGAAATAGGTTGTATTGTTTCTATTCCTTTCTGCAGTGAAGAAAATGTATTGGACAATTCAAGGGTTGTTTTCACTATATGAATTTTTGATTTTTACTCAAATTAACTGTAAATAGAAGGCAGCTGATCTGGATCTACACTGTTTTTTATCCACATCATAAATCCATATTAACTAGCTAGCTGATCTGGATCTTCATTGTTTTCAAAAGAGGGCGTCTAATTTAGAAGTTATGCAACAGTGGCTGCTGTACAAATTGTGTAGATCCTGATGAGATGGCTCTTTTGAGAACTCTCATCAAGGTAGACACTGTTCATAATTAGATGTGAAAAGCTAAGCTTAAGTTTCTTAGAAGGGTTTCATTGATAATCTAATCCATATTTGTAATGTATTTATCAGGTGCTGGCTGGCTGAATGAATGCCTTTGAAGTTACAAGTCCATTGCGAAGACCAGGCAGGGTGCAGCAATTAATCTGGAGTCTTGACTCTACAGTAGGTTCTTTTTTTTATACTATTTTATATTCTCTTTGCCCTATCCCGTTAAACAACAACAACAACAACAGCAACAACAACAACAACAACAACAACAACAACAACAACAACAACAACAACAACAACTACTAAATAAAAACAACAACAAATAACAACAACAAAAACTTGCTTAAAATAATTTTCTCTAACGTCTACAGTACTCTGAGTACTATGTGTCAATTTTATTGCGTTGTGTTGTGTTGCGTTGCGTTGCGTTGCGTCGTGTTGCGTTGCATTGTCATTGACATTTTTTTACTAATTCGATAATAATGGCAATGTTCTACTATGACCTGGTCACCTAAAAACTACCCTCTCCCACCCACATAATAGCAGCCCTGATCCCCTAAAAACTACCCTCTCCCACCCACATAAAAGCAAAACAAAACAACAACAACAACAACAACAACAACAACAAACAAACAGAGTTGCGTTAAAATATCGTTTTCTAAAAGTATATTATTGTGGCCATTTTATATACATGTATATTAATTGCTTACTTTTTTGGGATTGGTCATTCTCAGAAAGCATAAGGTTGCACAAGATGTTTTTTGCTTATTTTATATATTTGTACTTGAATGCCATGCCACTTCTGTGTTAAAAAAAAACTTATGAAAGCTACATTTCAGGTGTTTTGTGTTTAACGGGTAAATCTTACAGGGGTACGTATTCTAATGAGTATCAATCAGAGATTTGCCTGCATAAGACAAGCATGCATCTCATTCAATAAACATGGCTGTAAAATGCATTGTTTTGTAATTTCAGGTGCCAGGGATTTGACGAAATGTGTTTTGAGAAGATCTGGATAAGTAGGTGGAGGTATGATTTTATTTTTTACACAAATGGGTCATCAAATTGGCATGTTTAAGACTCAGATCAGCATGACATCTGCCTAGTCTGATCAGTCTTCTATGTGCATTCTATGGCTAGGTTAGGACCAGCAGTATTTTCCAGTGCATGTTGAAGAAGCTTATCTGACTGTGCAAATACACAGGCTGATCTGGATTTTCACTGGGCGCACATGTCACTTTTTGGTTTTGTCAAAAACGATTGACTTATGTTATTATCACCTGCACACTTGATTGCTTGCCTCTTCAAAACCAAGTGACCAGAAAATAGCACAATCAGAGATCAAATCTTGACCAATGACACGAAGGGGACCTAAATCTGGTAAATAGGTCAAATTTGTGGCAAGTTTTGAAATAGGTTGTATTGTTTCTATTCCTTTCTGCAGTGTAGAAAATGTATTGGACAAATCAAGGGTTGTTTTCACTATATGAAATTTTGATTTTTACTCAAATTAACTGTAAATAGAAAGCAGCTGATCTGGATCTACACTGTTTTTCATCCACATCATAAATCCATATTAACTAGCCAGCTGATCTGGATCTTCATTGTTTTCAAAAGAGGGCGTCTAATTTAGAAGTTATGCAATGGTGGCTGCTGTACAAATTGTGTAGATCCTGATGAGATGGCTCTTTTGAGAACTCTCAACAAGGTAGACACTGTTCATAATTAGATGTGAAAATCTAAGCTTAAGTTTCTTAGTAGGGTTTCATTGATAATCTAATCCATATTTGTAATGTATTTATCAGGTGCTGGCTGGCTGAATGAATGTCTTTGAAGTAACAAGTCCATTGCGAAGACCAGGCAGGGTGCAGCAATTAATCTGGAGTCTTGACTCTAGAGTAGGTTCTTTTTTTATACTATTTTATATTCTCTATGCCCTATCCCTTTAAAAAACAACAACAACAACAACAACAACAACAACAACAACAACAACTAAATAAATACACCAACAAATAACAACAACAAAAACTTGCTTAAAATAATTTTCTCTAACGTCTACAGTACTCTGAGTACTATGTGTCAATTTTATTGCGTTGTGTTGTGTTGCGTTGCGTTGCGTCGTGTTGCGTTGCATTGTCATTGACATTTTTTTACTAATTCGATAATAATGGCAATGTTCTTCTATGACCTGGTCACCTAAAAACTACCTTCTCCCACCCACATAATAGCAGCCCTGATCCCCTAAAAACTACCCTCTCCCACCCACATAAAAGCAAAACAAAACAACAACAACAACAACAACAACAACAAACAAACAGAGTTGCGTTAAAATATTGTTTTCTAAATGTATATTCTTGTGGCCATTTTATATACATGTATAATTTATTGCTTAGGTTTTGGGGATTGGTCATGCTCAGAAAGCATAAGGTTGCACAAGATGGTTTTTGCTAATTTTATATATTTGTACTTGAATGCCATGCCACTTCTGTGTTAAAAAAACTTATGAAAGCTACATTTCAGGTGTTTTGTGTTTAACGGGTAAATCTTACAGGGGTATGTATCCTAATCAGTATCAATCAGAGATTTGCCTGCATAAGACAGGCATGCATCTCATTCAATAAACATGGCTGTAAAATGCATTATTTTGTAATTTCAGGTGCCAGAGATTTAACGAAATGTGTTTTGAGAAGATCTGGATAAGTAGGTGGAGGTATGATTTTATTTTTTACACAAATGGGTCATCAAATTGGCATGTTTAAGACTCAGATCAGCATGACATCTGCCTAGTCTGATCAGTCTTCTATGTGCATTCTATGGCTAGGTTAGGACCAGCAGTATTTTCCAGTGCATGTTGAAGAAGCTTATCTGACTGTGCAAATGCACAGGCTGATCTGGATCTTCACTGGGCGCACATGTCACTTTTTGGTTTTGTCAAAAACGATTGACTTATGTTATTATCACCTGCACACTTGATTGCTTGCCTCTTCAAAACCAAGTGACCAGAAAATAGCACAATCAGAGATAAAATCTTGACCAATGACACCAAGGGGACCTAAATCTGGTAAATAGGTCAAATTTGTGGCAAGTTTTGAAAAAGGTTGTATTGTTTTTATTCCTTTCTGCAGTGTAGAAAATGTAGTGGACAATTCAAGGGTTGTTTACACTATATGAAATTTTGATTTTTACTCAAATTAACTGTAAATAGAAGGCAGCTGATATGGATCTACACTGTTTTTCATCCACATCATAAATCCATATTAACTAGCCAGCTGATCTGGATCTTCATTGTTTTCAAAAGAGGGCGTCTAATTTAGAAGTTATGCAACGGTGGCTGCTGTACAAATTGTGTAGATCCTGATGAGATGGCTCTTTTGAGAACTCTCATCAAGGTAGACACTGTTCATAATTATATGTGAAAAGCTAAGCTTAAGTTTCTTAGAAGGGTTTCATTGATAATCTAATCCATATTTGTAATGTATTTATCAGGTGCTGGCTGGCTGAATGAATGTCTTTGAAGTTTCAGGTCCATAATCTGGAGTCTTGACTCTACAGTAGGTTCTTTTTTTATACTATTTTATATTCTCTATGCCCTATCCCCTTAAAAAAACATCAACAACAACAACAACAACAACAACAACAAATACTAAATAAAAACAACAACAAATAACAACAACAAAAACTTGCTTAAAATAATTTTCTCTAACGTCTACAGTACTCTGAGTACTATGTGTCAATTTTATTGCGTTGTGTTGCGTTGCGTTGCGTTGCGTTGCGTTGCGTCGTGTTGCGTTGCATTGTCATTGACATTTTTTTACTAATTCGATAATAATGGCAATGTTCTACTATGACCTGGTCACATAAAAAGTACCCTCTCCCACCCACATAATAGCAGCCCTGATCCCCTAAAAAACTACTCTCTCCCACCCACATAAAAGCAAAACAAACCAACAACAACAACAACAACAACAACAACATTAACAACAACAACAACAACAACAAACAAACAGAGTTGCGTTGAAATATTGTTTTCTAAATGTATATTCTTGTGGCCATTTTATATACATGTATATTAATTGCTTAGGTTTTGGGGATTGGTCATGCTCAGAAAGCATAAGGTTGCACAAGATGTTTTTTGCTTATTTTATATATTTGTACTTGAATGCCATGCCACTTCTGTGTTAAGAAAACTTATGAAAGCTACATTTCAGGTGTTTTGTGTTTAACGGGTAAATCTTACAGGGGTACGTATCCTAATCAGTATCAATCAGAGATTTGCCTGCATAAGACAGGCATGCATCTCATTCAATAAACATGGCTGTAAAATGCATTATTTTGAAATTTCAGGTGCCAGAGATTTGACGAAATGTGTTTTGAGAAGATCTGGATAAGTAGGTGGAGGTATGATTTTATTTTTTACACAAATGGGTCATCAAATTGGCATGTTTAAGACTCAGATCAGCATGACATCTGCCTAGTCTGATCAGTCTTCTATGTGCATTCTATGGCTAGGTTAGGACCAGCAGTATTTTCCAGTGCATGTTGAAGAAGCTTATCTGACTGTGCAAACGCACAGGCTGATCTGGATCTTCACTGGGCGCACATGTCACTTTTTGGTTTTGTCAAAAACGATTGACTTATGTTATTATCACCTGCACACTTGATTGCTTGCCTCTTCAAAACCAAGTGACCAGAAAATAGCACAATCAGAGATCAAATCTCGACCAATGACACGAAGGGGACCTAAATCTGGTAAATAGGTCAAATTTGTGGCAAGTTTTGAAATAGGTTGTATTGTTTCTATTCCTTTCTGCAGTGTAGAAAATGTATTGGACAATTCAAGGGTTGTTTTCACTATATGAAATTTTGATTTTTACTCAAATTAACTGTAAATAGAAGGCAGCTGATCTGGATCTACACTGTTTTTCATCCACATCATAAATCCATATTAACTAGCCAGCTGATCTGGATCTTCATTGTTTTCAAAAGAGGGCGTCTAATTTAGAAGTTATGCAACGGTGGCTGCTGTACAAATTGTGTAGATCCTGATGAGATGGCTCTTTTGAGAACTCTCATCAAGGTAGACACTGTTCATAATTATATGTGAAAAGCTAAGCTTAAGTTTCTTAGAAGGGTTTCATTGATAATCTAATCCATATTTGTAATGTATTTATCAGGTGCTGGCTGGCTGAATGAATGTCTTTGAAGTTTCAAGTCCATAATCTGGAGTCTTGACTCTACAGTAGGTTCTTTTTTTATACTATTTTATATTCTCTATGCCCTATCCCCTTAAAAACATCAACAACAACAACAACAACAACAACAACAACAACAAATACTAAATAAAAACAACAACAAATAACAATAACAAAAACTTGCTTCAAATAATTTTCTCTAACGTCTACAGTACTCTGAGTACTATGTGTCAATTTTATTGCGTTGTGTTGTGTTGCGTTGCGTTGCGTTGCGTCGTGTTTCGTTGCATTGTCATTGACATTTTTTTACTAATTGGATAATAATGGCAATGTTCTACTATGACCTTGTCACCTAAAAACTACCCTCTCCCACCGACATAGTAACAGCCCTGATCCCCTAAAAACTACCCTCTCCCACCCACATAAAAGCAAAACATAACAACAACAACAACAACAACAACAACAACAACAACAACAACAAACAGAGTTGCGTTAAAATATTGTTTTCTAAATGTATATTCTTGTGGCCATTTTATATACATGTATATTAATTGCTTAGGTTTTGGGGATTGGTCATGCTCAGAAAGCATAAGGTTGCACAAGATGTTTTTTGCTTATTTTATATATTTGTACTTGAATGCCATGCCACTTCTATGTTAAAAAAAAAACTTATGAAAGCTACATTTCAGGTGTTTTGTGTTTAACCGGTAAATCTTACAGGGGTACGTATTCTAATGAGTATCAATCAGAGATTTGCCTGCATAAGACAGGCATGCATCTCATTCAATAAACATGGCTGTAAAATGCATTATTTTGTAATTTCAGGTGCCAGAGAATTGACGAAATGTGTTTTGAGAAGATCTGGATAAGTAGGTGGAGGTATGATTTTATTTTTTACACAAATGGGTCATCAAATTGGCATGTTTAAGACTCAGATCAGCATGACATCTGCCTAGTCTGATCAGTCTTCTATGTGCATTCTATGGCTAGGTTAGGACAAGCAGTATTTTCCAGTGCATGTTGTTGAAGCTTATCTGACTGTGCAAATGCACAGGCTGATCTGGATCTTCACTGGGCGCACATGCCACTTTTTGGTTTTGTCAAAAACGATTGACTTATGTTATTATCACCTGCACACTTGATTGCTTGCCTCTTCAAAACCAAGTGACCAGAAAATAGCACAATCAGAGATCAAATCTCGACCAATGACACCAAGGGGACCTAAATCTGGTAAATAGGTCAAGTTTGTGGCAAGTTTTGAAATAGGTTGTATTGTTTCTATTCCTTTCTGCAGTATAGAAAATGTATTGGACAATTCAAGGGTTGTTCTCACTATATGAAATTTTGATTTTTACTCAAATTAAGTGTAAATAGAAGGCAGCTGATCTGGATCTACACTGTTTTTCATCCACATCATCAATCCATATTAACTAGCCAGCTGATCTGGATCTTCATTGTTTTCAAAAGAGGGCGTCTAATTTAGAAGTCATGCAACGGTGGCTGCTGTACAAATTGTGTTGATCCTGATGAGATGGCTCTTTTGAGAACTCTCATCAAGGTAGACACTGTTCATAATTAGATGTGAAAAGCTAAGCTTAAGTTTCTTAGAAGGGTTTCATTGATAATCTAATCCATATTTGTAATGTATTTATCAGGTGCTGGTTGAATGAATCCTGATGAGATGGCTCTTTTGAGAACTCTCATCAAGGTAGACACTGTTCATAATTATATGTGAAAAGCTATGCTTAAGTTTCTTAAAAGGGTTTCATTGATAATCTAATCCATATTTGTAATGTATTTATCAGGTGCTGACTGGCTGAATGAATGTCTTTGAAGTTACAAGTCCATTGCGAAGACCAGGCAGGGTGCAGCAATTAATCTGGAGTCTTGACTCTACAGTAGGTTCTTTTTTATACTATTCTATATTCTCTATGCCCTATCCCCTTAAAAACAACAACAACAACAACAACAACAACAACAAATACTAAATAAAAACAACAACAAAAACCAACAACAAAAACTTGCTTAAAATATTTTTCTCTAACGTCTACAGTACTCTGAGTACTATGTGTCAATTGTATTGCGTTGTGTTGTGTTGCGTGGCGTTGCGTTGCGTCGTGTTGCGTTGCATTGTCATTGACATTTTTTACTAATTCGATAATAATGGCAACGTTCTACTATGACCTGGTCACCTAAAAACTACCCTCCCCCACCCACATAATAGCAGCCCTGATCCCCTAAAAACTACCCTCTCCCACCCACATAAAAGCAAAACAAAACAACAACAACAACAACAACAACAACAACAATCAAACAGAGTTGCGTTAAAATATTGTTTTCTTAATGTATATTCTTGTGGCCATTTTATATACATGTATATTAATTGCTTAGGTTTTTGGGATTGGTCATGCTCAGAAAGCATAAGGTTGCACAAGATGTTTTTTGCTTATTTTATATATTTGTACTTGAATGCCATGCCACTTTTGTGTTAAGAAAACTTATGAAAGCTACATTTCAGGTGTTTTGTGTTTAACGGGTAAATCTTACAGGGGTACGTATTCTAATGAGTATCAATCAGAGATTTGCCTGCATAAGACAGGCATGCATTTCATTCAATAAACATGGCCGTAAAATGCATTATTTTGTAATTTCAGGTGCCAGAGATTTGACGAAATGTGTTTTGAGAAGATCTGGATAAGTAGGTGGAGGTATGATTTTTTTTTACACAAATGGGTCATCAAATTGGCATGTTTAAGACTCAGATCAGCATGACATCTGCCTAGTCTGATCAGTCTTCTATGTGCATTCTATGGCTAGGTTAGGACCAGCAGTATTTTCCAGTGCATGTTGAAGAAGCTTATCTGACTGTGCAAATGCACAGGCTGATCTGGATCTTCACTGGGCGCACATGTCACTTTTTGGTTTTGTCAAAAACGATTGACATATGTTATTATCACCTGCACACTTGATTGCTTGCCTCTTCAAAACCAAGTGACCAGAAATAGCACAATCAGAGATCAAATCTCGACCAATGACACCAAGGGGACCTAGATTTAGTAAATAGGTCAAATTTGCGTCAAGTTTTAAAATAGGTTGTATTGTTTCAATTCCTTTCTGCAGTGTAGAAAATGTATTGGACAATTCAAGGGTTGTTTTTCACAATATAACCTTTTGATTTTTACTCAAATTGACTGTAAATAGAAGGCAGCCGATCTGGATCTACACTGTTTTTCATCCACATCATAAATCCATATTAACTAGCCAGCTGATCTGGATCTTCATTGTTTTCAAAAGAGGGTGTCTAATTTAGAAATTATGCAACGGTGGCTGCTGTACAAATTGTGTAGATCCTGATGAGATGGCTCTTTTGAGAACTCTCATCAAGGTAGACACTGTTCATAATTAGATGTGAAAAGCTAAGCTTAAGTTTCTTAGAAGGGTTTCATTGATAATTTCCATATTTGAAATGTATTTATCAGGTGCTGGCTGGCTGAATTGATGTCTTTGAACATACAAGTCCATTGTGAAGACAAGGCAGGGTGCAGCAATTAATCTGGAGTCTTTACACTACAGTAGGTTCTTTTTTATACTATTTTATATGCTCTATGCCCTCTCCCCTTACAAATAAACAACAACAACAACAACAACAACAACAACAACAACAACAACAACAAAAGTACTAAATAAAAATAAAAACAACAAACAACAACAACAAAACCATTGCTTTAAAATAATTTTCTCTGCCGTCTATAGTACTCTGAGTACTATGTCTCAATTTTATTGCGTTGCGTTGTGTTGCGTTGCGTTGTGTTGCGTTGTGTTGCGTTGCGTCGTGTTGCGTTGCGTTGCGTTGCATTGTCATTGACATTTTTTTTACCAATTCGATAATAATGGCAATGCTTTACAATGCCCTGGTCTCCTAAAAAACTACCCTCTCCCAACCACATAAAAGCAGCCCTGGTCCCCTAAAACTACCCTCTCCCACCCACATAAAAGCAAAACAAAACAACAACAACAACAACAACAAACAAACAGACTTGCGTTAAAATATTGTTTTCTAAGTGTATATTCTTGTGGCCAATTTTAATATATTAATTGCTTAGGTTTGGGGATTGGTCATGCTCAGAAAGCATAAGGTTGCACAAGATGTTTTTGCTTAATTTATATATTTGTACTTGAATGCTATGCGAATTCTGTTTTAAAACTTATGAATGGTACATTTCAGGTGTTTTGTGTCAAACAGGTAAATCTTACAGGGGTACGTATGCTAATGAGTATCAATCAGAGATTTGCCTGCGTAAGACAGGCATGCATCTCATTCAATAAACATGGCTGTAAAATGCATTATTTTGTAATTTCAGGTGCCAGAGATTTGACAAAATGTGTTTTGAGAAGATCTGGATAAGTAGGTGGAGGTTTGATTTTATTTTTTTACACAAATGGGTCATCAAATTGGCATGTTTAAGACTCAGATCAGCGTGACATCTGCCTAGTCTGATCAGTCTTCCATGTGCATTCTATGGCTAGGTTAGGACCAGCAGTATTTTCCAGTGCATGTTGAAGAAGCTTATCTGACTGTGCAAATGCACAGGCTGATCAGGATCTTCACTGTGCTCACATGTCACTTTTTGGTCTTGTCAAAAACGATTGACTTTTGTTATAATCACCTGCACACTTGATTGCTTGCCTCTTCAAAACCAAGTGACCAGAAATAGCACAATCAGAGATCAAATCTCGACCAATGACACCAAGGGGACCTTAATTTGGTAAATAGGTCAAATTTGCGTCAAGTTTTAAAATAGGTTGTATTGTTTCTATTCCTTTCTGCTGTGTAGAAAATGTATTGGACAATTCAAGGGTTGTTTTCACTATATGAACTTTTGATTTTTACTCAAATTGACTGTAAATAGAAGGCAGCCGATCTGGATCTACACTGTTTTTCATCCACATCATAAATCCATATTAACTAGCCAGCTGATCTGGATCTTCATTGTTTTCAAAAGAGGGTGTCTAATTTAGAAATTATGCAACGGTGGCTGCTGTACAAATTGTGTAGATCCTGATGAGATGGCTCTTTTGAGAACTCTCATCAGGGTAGACACTGTTCATAATTAGATGTGAAAAGCTAAGCTTAAGTTTCTTAGAAGGGTTTCATTGATAATTTCCATATTTGAAATGTATTTATCAGGTGCTGGCTGGCTGAATGGATGTCTTTGAAGTTACAAGTCCATTGTGAAGACAAGGCAGGGTGCAGCAATTAATCTGGAGTCTTGACACTACAGTAGGTTCTTTTTTATACTATTTTATATGCTCTATGCCCTCTCCCCTTAAAAATAAACAACAACAACAACAACAACAACAACAACAACAACAACAACAAAAGTACTAAAGAAAAATAAAAACAACAAATAACAACAACAAAAACATTGCTTTAAAATAATTTTCTCTGCCGTCTATAGTACTCTGAGTACTATGTCTCAATTTTATTGCGTTGCGTTGTGTTGCGTTGCGTTGTGTTGCGTTGCGTTGCGTTGTGTTGCGTTGCCTCGTGTTGCGTTGCATTGTCATTGACATTTTTTTTACCAATTTGATAATAATGGCAATGCTCTACAATGCCCTGGTCTCCTAAAAAACTACCCTCTCCCACCCACATAAAAGCAGCCCTGGTCCCCTAAAACTACCCTCTCCCACCCACATAAAAGCAAAACAAAATTACAACAACAACAACAACAACAACAAACAAACAGACTTGCGTGAAAATATTGTTTTCTAAGTGTATATTCTTGTGGCCATTTTTTATATATTAATTGCTTAGGTTTGGGGATTGGTCATGCTCAGAAAGCATAAGATTGCACAAGATGTTTTTGCTTAATTTATATATTTGTACTTGAATGCCATGCGAATTCTGTTTTAAAACTTATGAATGGTACATTTCAGGTGTTTTGTGTCAAACAGGTAAATCTTACAGGGGTACGTATGCTAATGAGTATCAATCAGAGATTTGCCTGCGTAAGACAGGCATGCATCTCATTCAATAAACATGGCTGTAAA
This sequence comes from Loripinus fragilis, assembly GCA_964019695.1. Lineage (NCBI taxonomy): Eukaryota > Metazoa > Mollusca > Bivalvia > Lucinida > Lucinidae > Loripinus > Loripinus fragilis. Next base: position 19,077,179 of record OZ026523.1, read on the forward strand.
ATGCATTATTTTGTAATTTCAGGTGCCAGAGATTTGACGAAATGTGTTTTGAGAAGATCTGGATAAGTAGGTGGAGGTATGATTTTATTTTTTTACACAAATGGGTCATCAAATTGGCATGTTTAAGACTCAGATCAGCATGACATCTGACTAGTCTGATCAGTCTTCCATGTGCATTCTATGGCTAGGCTAGGACCAGCAGTATTTTTCAGTGCATGTTGAAGAAGCTTATCTGACTGTGCAAATGCACAGGCTGATCTGGATCTTCACTGGGCGCACATGTCACTTTTTGGTCTTGTCAAAAACGATTGACTTTTGTTATAATCACCTGCACACTTGATTGCTTGCCTCTTCAAAACCAAGTGACCAGAGATAGCACAATCAGAGATCAAATCTCGACCAATGACACCAAGGGGACCTAAATTTGGTAAATAGGTCAAATTTGCGTCAAATTTTAAAATAGGTTGTATTGTTTCTATTCCTTTCTGCAGTGTAGAAAATGTATTGGACAATTCAAGGGTTGTTTTCACTATATGAACTTTTGATTGTTACTCAAATTGACTGTAAATAGAAGGCAGCCGATCTGGATCTACACTGTTTTTCATCCACATCATAAATCCATATTAACTAGCCAGCTGATCTGGATCTTCATTGTTTTCAAAAGAGGGTGTCTAATTTAGAAATTATGCAACGGTGGCTGCTGTACAAATTGTGTAGATCCTGATGAGATGGCTCTTTTGAGAACTCTCATCAAGGTAGACACTGTTCATAATTAGATGTGAAAAGCTAAGCTTAAGTTTCTTAGAAGGGTTTCATTGATAATCTCCATATTTGAAATGTATTTATCAGGTGCTGGCTGGCTGAATGGATGTCTTTGAAGTTACAAGTCCATTGTGAAGACAAGGCAGGGTGCAGCAATTAATCTGGAGTCTTGACACTACAGTAGGTTCTTTTTTATACTATTTTATATGCTCTATGCCATCTCCCCTTTAAAATAAACAACAGCAACAACAACAACAACAACAACAACAAAAGTACTAAATAAAAATAAAAACAACAAATAACAACAACAAAAACATTGCTTTAAAATAATTTTCTCTGCCGTCTATAGTACTCTGAGTACTATGTCTCAATTTTATTGCGTTGCGTTGTGTTGCGTTGCGTTGCGTCGTGTTGCGTTGCGTTGCATTGTCATTGACATTTGTTTACCAATTCGATAATAATGGCAATGCTCTACAATGCCCTGGTCTCCTAAAAAACTACCCTCTCCCACCCACATAAAAGCAGCCCTGGTCCCCTAAAACTACCCTCTCCCACCCACATAAAAGCAAAACAAAACAACAACAACAACAACAACAAACAAACAGACTTGCGTTAAAATATTGTTTTCTAAGTGTATATTCTTGTGGCCATTTTTTATATATTAATTGCTTAGATTTGGAGATTGGTCATGCTCAGAAAGCATAAGGTTGCACAAGATGTTTTTGCTTAATTTATATATTTGTACTTGAATGCCATGCGAATTCTGTTTTAAAACTTATGAATGGTACATTTCAGGTGTTTTGTGTCAAACAGGTAAATCTTACAGGGGTACGTATGCTAATGAGTATCAATCAGAGATTTGCCTGCGTAAGACAGGCATGCATCTCATTCAATAAACATGGCTGTAAAATGCATTATTTTGTAATTTCAGGTGCCAGAGATTTGACGAAATGTGTTTTGAGAAGATCTGGATAAGTAGGTGGAGGTATGATTTTATTTTTTTACACAAATGGGTCATCAAATTGGCATGTTTAAGACTCAGATCAGCATGACATCTGCGTAGTCTGATCAGTCTTCCATGTGCATTCTATGGCTAGGTTAGGACCAGCAGTATTTTCCAGTGCATGTTGAAGAAGCTTATCTGACTGTGCAAATGCACAGGCTGATCTGGATCTTCACTGGGCGCACATGTCACTTTTTGGTCTTGTCAAAAACGATTGACTTTTGTTATAATCACCTGCACACTTGATTGCTTGCCTCTTCAAAACCAAGTGACCAGAAATAGCACAATCAGAGATCAAATCTCGACCAATGACACCAAGGGGACCTAAATTTGGTAAATAGGTCAAATTTGCGTCAAGTTTTAAAATAGGTTGTATTGTTTCTATTCCTTTCTGCTGTGTAGAAAATGTATTGGACAATTCAAGTGTTGTTTTCACTATATGAACTTTTTATTTTTACTCAAATTGACTGTAAATAGAAGGCAGCCAATCTGGATCTACACTGTTTTTCATCCACATCATAAATCCCTATTAACTAGCCAGCTGATCTGGATCTTCATTGTTTTCAAAAGAGGGTATCTAATTTAGAAATTATGCAACGGTGGCTGCTGTACAAATTGTGTAGATCCTGATGAGATGGCTCTTTTAAGAACTCTCATCAAGGTAGACACTGTTCATAATTAGATGTGAAAAGCTAAGCTTAAGTTTCTTAGAAGGGTTTCATTGATAATCTCCATATTTGAAATGTATTTATCAGGTGCTGGCTGGCCGAATGGATGTCTTTGAAGTTACAAGTCGATTGTGAAGACAAGGCAGGGTGCAGCAATTAATCTGGAGTCTTGACACTACAGTAGGTTCTTTTTTATACTATTTTATATGCTCTATGCCCTCTCCCCTTAAAAATAAACAACAGCAACAACAACAACAACAACAACAACAACAAAAGTACTAAATAAAAATAAAAACAACAAATAACAACAACAAAAACATTGCTTTAAAATAATTTTCTCTGCAGTCTATAGTACTCTGAGTACTATGTCTCAATTTTATTGCGTTGCGTTGTGTTGCGTTGCGTTGTGTTGCGTTGCGTCGTGTTGCGTTGCGTTGCATTGTCATTGACATTTTTTTACCAATTCGATAATAATGGCAATGCTCTACAATGCCCTGGTCTCCTAAAAAACTACCCTCTCCCACCCACATAAAAGCAGCCCTGGTCCCCTTAAACTACCCTCTCCCACCCACATAAAAGCAAAACAAAACAACAACAACAACAACAACAACAAACAAACAGACTTGCGTTAAAATATTGTTTTCTAAGTGCATATTCTTGTGGCCATTTTTTATATATTAATTGCTTAGGTTTGGAGATTGGTCATGCTCAGAAAGCATAAGGTTGCACAAGATGTTTTTGCTTAATTTATATATTTGTACTTGAATGCCATGCGAATTCTGTTTTAAAACTTATGAATGGTACATTTCAGGTGTTTTGTGTCAAACAGGTAAATCTTACAGGGGTACGTATGCTAATGAGTATCAATCAGAGATTTGCCTGCATAAGACAGGCATGCATCTCATTCAATAAACATGGCTGTAAAATGCATTATTTTGTAATTTCAGGTGCCAGAGATTTGACGAAATGTGTTTTGAGAAGATCTAGATAAGTAGGTGGAGGTATGATTTTATTTTTTTACACAAATGGGTCATCAAATTGGCATGTTTAATACTCAGATCAGCATGACATCTGCCTAGTCTGATCAGTCTTCTATGTGCATATTATGGCTAGGTTAGGACCAGCAGTATTTTCCAGTGCATGTTGAAGAAGCTTATCTGACTGTGCAAATGCACAGGCTGATCTGGATCTTCACTGGGCGCACATGTCACTTTTTGGTCTTGTCAAAAACGATTGACTTTTGTTATAATCACCTGCACACTTGATTGCTTGCCTCATCAAAACCAAGTGACCAGAAATAGCACAATCAGAGATCAAATCTCGACCAATGACACCAAGGGGACCTAAATTTGGTAAATAGGTCAAATTTGCGTCAAGTTTTAAAATAGGTTGTATTGTTTCTATTCCTTTCTGCAGTGTAGAAAATGTATTGGACAATTCAAGGGTTGTTTTCACTATATGAACTTTTGATTTTTACTCAAATTGACTGTAAATAGAAGGCAACTGATCTGAATCTACACTGTTTTTCATCCACATCATAAATCCATATTAACTAGCCAGCTGATCTGGATCTTCATTGTTTTCAAAAGAGGGTGTCTAATTTAGAAATTATGCAACGGTGGCTGCTGTACAAATTGTGTAGATCCTGATGAGATGGCTCTTTTGAGAACTCTCATCAAGGTAGACACTGTTCATAATTAGATGTGAAAAGCTAAGCTTAAGTTTCTTAGAAGGGTTTCATTGATAATCTCCATATTTGAAATGTATTTATCAGGTGCTGGCTGGCTGAATGGATGTCTTTGAAGTTACAAGTCCATTGTGAAGACAAGGCAGGGTGCAGCAATTAATCTGGAGTCTTGACACTACAGTAGGTTCTTTTTTATACTATTTTATATGCTCTATGCCCTCTCCCCTTAAAAATAAACAACAACAACAACAACAACAACAACAACAACAAAAGTACTAAATAAAAATAAAAACAACAAATAACAACAACAAAAACATTGCTTAAAAATAATTTTCTCTGCCGTCTTTAGTACTCTGAGTACTATGTCTCAATTTTATTGCGTTGCATTGTGTTGCATTGCGTTGTGTTGCGTTGCGTTGTGTTGCGTTGCGTCGTGTTGCGTTGCGTTGGATTGTCATTGACATTTTTTTACCAATTCGATAATAATGGCAATGCTCTACAATGCCCTGGTCTCCTAAAAACTACCCTCTCCCACCCACATAAAAGCAGCCCTGGTCCCCTAAAACTACCCTCTCCCACCCACATAAAAGCAAAACAAAACAACAACAACAACAACAAACAAACAGACTTGCGTTAAAATATTGTTTTCTAAGTGTATATTCTTGTGGCCTTTTTTTATATATTAATTTCTTAGGTTTGGGGATTGGTCATGCTCAGAAAGCATAAGGTTGCACAAGATGTTTTTGCTTAATTTATATATTTGTACTTGAATGCCATGCAAATTCTGTTTTAAAACTTATGAATGGTACATTTCAGGTGTTTTGTGTCAAACAGGTAAATCTTACAGGGGTACGTATGCTAATGAGTATCAATCAGAGATTTGCCTGCGTAAGACAGGCATGCATCTCATTCAATAAACATGGCTGTAAAATGCATTATTTTGTAATTTCAGGTGCCAGAGATTTGACGAAATGTGTTTTGAGAAGATCTGAATAAGTAGGTGGAGGTATGATTTTATTTTTTTACACAAATGGGTCATCAAATTGGCATGTTTAAGACTCAGATCAGCATGACATCTGCCTAGTCTGATCAGTCTTCTATGTGCATTCTATGGCTAGGTTAGGACCAGCAGTATTTTCCAGTGCATGTTGTAGAAGCTTATCTGACTGTGCAAATGCACAGGCTGATCTGGATCTTCACTGTGCGCACATGTCACTTTTTGGTTTTGTCAAAAACGATTGACTTTTGTTATAATCACCTGCACACTTGATTGCTTGCCTCTTCAAAACCAAGTGACCAGAAATAGCACAATCAGAGATCAAATCTCGACCAATGACACCAAGGGGACCTAAATTTGGTAAATAGGTCAAATTTGCGTCAAGTTTTAAAATAGGTTGTATTGTTTCTATTCCTTTCTGCAGTGTAGAAAATGTATTGGACAATTCAAGGGTTGTTTTCACTATATGAACTTTTGATTTTTACTCAAATTGACTGTAAATAGAAGGCAGCCGATCTGGATCTACACTGTTTTTCATCCACATCATAAATCCATATTAACTAGCCAGCTGATCTGGATCTTCATTGTTTTCAAAAGAGGGTGTCTAATTTAGAAATTATGCAACGGTGGCTGCTGTACAAATTGTGTAGATCCTGATGAGATGGCTCTTTTGAGAACTCTCATCAAGGTAGACACTGTTCATAATTAGATGTGAAAAGCTAAGCTTAAGTTTCTTAGAAGGGTTTCATTGATAATTTCCATATTTGAAATGTATTTATCAGGTGCTGGCTGGCTGAATGGATGTCTTTGAAGTTACAAGTCCATTGTGAAGACAAGGCAGGGTGCAGCAATTAATCTGGAGTCTTGACACTACAGTAGGTTCTTTTTTATACTATTTTATATGCTCTATGCCCTCTCCCCTTAAAAATAAACAACAACAACAACAACAACAACAACAACAACAACAACAACAACAACAAAAGTACTAAATAAAAATTAAAACAACAAATAACAACAACAAAAACATTGCTTTAAAATAATTTTCTCTGCCGTCTATAGTACTCTGAATACTATGTCTCAATTTTATTGCGTTGCGTTGTGTTGCATTGCGTTGTGTTGCATTGTCATTGACATTTTATTACCAATTCGATAATAGTGGCAATGCTCTACAATGCCCTGGTCTCCTAAAAAACTACCCTCTCCCACCCACATAAAAGCAGCCCTGGTCCCCTAAAACTACCCTCTCCCACCCACATAAAAGCAAAACAAAACAACAACAACAACAACAACAAACAAACAGACTTGCGTTAAAATATTGTTTTCTAAGTGTATATTCTTGTGGCCATTTTTTATATATTAATTGCTTAGGTTTGGGGATTGGTCATGCTCAGAAAGCATAAGGTTGCACAAGATGTTTTTGCTTAATTTATATATTTGTACTTGAATGCCATGCGAATTCTGTTTTAAAACTTATGAATGGTACATTTCAGGTGTTTTGTGTCAAACAGGTAAATCTTACAGGGGTACGTATGCTAATGAGTATCAATCAGAGATTGCCTGCGTAAGACAGGCATGCATCTCATTCAATAAACATGGCTTTAAAATGCATTATTTTGTAATTTCAGGTGCCAGAGATTTGACGAAATGTGTTTTGAGAAGATCTGGATAAGTAGGTGGAGGTATGATTTTATTTTTTTACACAAATGGGTCATCAAATTGGCATGTTTAAGACTCAGATCAGCATGACATCTGCCTAGTCTGATCAGTCTTCTATGTGCATTCTATGGCTAGGTTAGGACCAGCAGTATTTTCCAGTGCATGTTGAAGAAGCTTATCTGACTGTGCAAATGCACGGGCTGATCTGGATCTTCACTGGGCGCACATGTCACTTTTTGTACTTGTCAAAAACGATTGACTTTTGTTATAATGACCTGCACACTTGATTGCTTGCCTCTTCAAAACCAAGTGACCAGAAATAGCACAATCAGAGATCAAATCTCGACCAATGACACCAAGGGGACCTAAATTTGGTAAATAGGTCAAATTTGCGTCAAGTTTTGAAATAGGTTGTATTGTTTGAATTCCTTTATGCAGTGTAGAAAATGTATTGGACAATTCAAGGGTTGTTTTCACTATATGAACTTTTGATTTTTACTCAAATTGACTGTAAATAGAAGGCAGCTAATCTGGATCTACACTTTTTTTCATCCACATCATAAATCCATATTAATCAGCCAGCTGATCTGGATCTTCATTGTTTTCAAAAGAGGGTGTCTAATTTAGAAATTATGCAACAGTGGCTGCTGTACAAATTGTGTAGATCCTGATGAGATGGCTCTTTTGAGAACTCTCATCAAGGTAGACACTGTTCATAATTAGATGTGAAAAGCTAAGCTTAAGTTTCTTAGAAGGGTTTCATTGATAATCTCCATATTTGAAATGTATTTATCAGGTGCTGGCTGGCTGAATGGATGTCTTTGAAGTTACAAGTCCATTGTGAAGACAAGGCAGGGTGCAGCAATTAATCTGGAGTCTTGAAACTACAGTAGGTTCTTTTTTATACTATTTTATATGCTCTATGCCCTCTCCCCTTAAAAATAAACAACAACAACAACAACAACAACAACAACAACAAAAGTACTAAATAAAAATAAAAACAACAAATAACAACAACAAAACCATTGCTTTAAAGTAATTTTCTCTGCCGTCTATAGTACTCTGAGTACTATGTCTCAATTTTATTGCGTTGCGTTGTGTTGCGTTTCGTCGTGTTGCGTTGCGTTGCGTTGCATTGTCATTGACATTTTTTTTACCAATTCGATAAAAATGGCAATGCTCTACAATGCCCTGGTCTCCTAAAAAACTACCCTCTCCCAACCACATAAAAGCAGCCCTGGTCCCCTAAAACTACCCTCTCCCACCCACATAAAAGCAAAACAAAACAAAACAACAACAACAACAACAACAACAACAACAAACAAACAGACTTGCAATAAAATATTGTCTTCTAAGTGTCTATTCTTGTGGCCATTTTTAATATATTAATTGCTTAGGTTTGGGGATTGGTCATGCTCAGAAAGCATAAGGTTGCACAAGATGTTTTTGCTTAATTCATATATTTGTACTTGAATGCCATGCGAATTCTGTTTTAAAACTTATGAATGGTGCATTTCAGGTGTTTTGTGTCAAACAGGTAAATCTTACAAGGGTACGTATGCTAATGAGTATCAATCAGAGATTTGCCTACATAAGACAGGCATGCATCTCATTCAATAAACATGGCTGTAAAATGCATTATTTTGTAATTTCAGGTGCCAGAGATTTGACGAAATGTGTTTTGAGAAGATCTGGATAAGTAGGTGGAGGTATGATTTTATTTTTTTACACAAATGGGTCATCAAATTGGCATGTTTAAGACTCAGATCAGAATGACATCTGCCTAGTCTGATCAGTCTTCTATGTGCATTCTATGGCTAGGTTAGGACCAGCAGTATTTTCCAGTGCATGTTGAAGAAGCTTATCTGACTGTGCAAATGCACAGGCTGATCTGGATCTTCACTGTGCGCACATGTCACTTTTTGGTCTTGTCAAAAACGATTGACTTTTGTTATAATCACCTGCACACTTGATTGCTTGCCTCTTCAAAACCAAGTGACCAGAAATAGCACAATCAGAGATCAGATCTCGACCAATGACACCAAGGAGACCTTAATTTGGTAAATAGGTCAAATTTGCGTCAAGTTTTAAAATAGGTTGTATTGTTTCTATTCCTTTCTGCAGTGTAGAAAATGTATTGGACAATTCAAGGGTTGTTTTCACTATATGAACTTTTGATTTTTACTCAAATTGACTGTAAATAGAAGGCAGCCAATCTGGATCTACACTGTTTTTCATCCACATCATAAATCCATATTAACTAGCCAGCTGATCTGGATCTTCATTGTTTTCAAAAGAGGGTGTCTAATTTAGAAATTATGCAACGGTGGCTGCTGTACAAATTGTGTAGATCCTGATGAGATGGCTCTTTTGAGAACTCTCATCAAGGTAGACACTGTTCATAATTAGATGTGAAAAGCTAAGCTTAAGTTTCTTAGAAGGGTTTCATTGATAATTTCCATATTTGAAATGTATTTATCAGGTGCTGGCTGGCTGAATGGATGTCTTTGAAGTTACAAGTCCATTGTGAAGACAAGGCAGGGTGCAGCAATTAATCTGGAGTCTTGACACTACAGTAGGTTCTTTTTTATACTATTTTATATGCTCTATGCCCTCTCCCCTTAAAAATAAACAACAACAACAACAACAACAACAACAACAACAACAAAAGTACTAAATAAAAATTAAAACAACAAATAACAACAACAAAAACATTGCTTTAAAATAATTTTCTCTGCCGTCTATAGTACTCTGAATACTATGTCTCAATTTTATTGCGTTGCGTTGTGTTGCATTGCGTTGTGTTGCATTGTCATTGACATTTTTTTACCAATTCGATAATAATGGCAATGCTCTACAATGCCCTGGTCTCCTAAAAAACTACCCTCTCCCACCCACATAAAAGCAGCCCTGGTCCCCTAAAACTACCCTCTCCCACCCACATAAAAGCAAAACAAAACAACAACAACAACAACAAACAAACAGACTTGCGTTAAAATATTGTTTTCTAAGTGTATATTCTTGTGGCCATTTTTTATATATTAATTGCTTAGGTTTGGGGATTGGTCATGCTCAGAAAGCATAAGGTTGCACAAGATGTTTTTGCTTAATTTATATATTTGTACTTGAATGCCATGCGAATTCTGTTTTAAAACTTATGAATGGTACATTTCAGGTGTTTTGTGTCAAACAGGTAAATCTTACAGGGGTACGTATGCTAATGAGTATCAATCAGAGATTTGCCTGCGTAAGACAGGCATGCATCTCATTCAATAAACATGGCTGTAAAATGCATTATTTTGTAATTTCAGGTGCCAGAGATTTGACGAAATGTGTTTTGAGAAGATCTGGATAAGTAGGTGGAGGTATGATTTTATTTTTTTACACAAATGGGTCATCAAATTGGCATGTTTAAGACTCAGATCAGCATGACATCTGCCTAGTCTGATCAGTCTTCTATGTGCATTCTATGGCTAGGTTAGGACCAGCAGTATTTTCCAGTGCATGTTGAAGAAGCTTATCTGACTGTGCAAATGCACGGGCTGATCTGGATCTTCACTGGGCGCACATGTCACTTTTTGTACTTGTCAAAAACGATTGACTTTTGTTATAATGACCTGCACACTTGATTGCTTGCCTCTTCAAAACCAAGTGACCAGGAATAGCACAATCAGAGATCAAATCTCGACCAATGACACCAAGGGGACCTAAATTTGGTAAATAGGTCAAATTTGCGTCAAGTTTTGAAATAGGTTGTATTGTTTGAATTCCTTTATGCAGTGTAGAAAATGTATTGGACAATTCAAGGGTTGTTTTCACTATATGAACTTTTGATTTTTACTCAAATTGACTGTAAATAGAAGGCAGCTAATCTGGATCTACACTTTTTTTCATCCACATCATAAATCCATATTAATCAGCCAGCTGATCTGGATCTTCATTGTTTTCAAAAGAGGGTGTCTAATTTAGAAATTATGCAACGGTGGCTGCTGTACAAATTGTGTAGATCCTGATGAGATGGCTCTTTTGAGAACTCTCATCAAGGTAGACACTGTTCATAATTAGATGTGAAAAGCTAAGCTTAAGTTTCTTAGAAGGGTTTCATTGATAATCTCCATATTTGAAATGTATTTATCAGGTGCTGGCTGGCTGAATGGATGTCTTTGAAGTTACAAGTCCATTGTGAAGACAAGGCAGGGTGCAGCAATTAATCTGGAGTCTTGAAACTACAGTAGGTTCTTTTTTATACTATTTTATATGCTCTATGCCCTCTCCCCTTAAAAATAAACAACAACAACAACAACAACAACAACAACAAAAGTACTAAATAAAAATAAAAACAACAAATAACAACAACAAAACCATTGCTTTAAAATAATTTTCTCTGCCGTCTATAGTACTCTGAGTACTATGTCTCAATTTTATTGCGTTGCGTTGTGTTGTGTTGCGTTGCGTCGTGTTGCGTTGCGTTGCGTTGCATTGTCATTGACATTTTTTTTACCAATTCGATAAAAATGGCAATGCTCTACAATGCCCTGGTCTAATAAAAAACTACCCTCTCCCAACCACATAAAAGCAGCCCTGGTCCCCTAAAACTACCCTCTCCCACCCACATAAAAGCAAAACAAAACAAAACAACAACAACAACAACAACAACAAACAAACAGACTTGCAATAAAATATTGTTTTCTAAGTGTCTATTCTTGTGGCCATTTTTAATATATTAATTGCTTAGGTTTGGGGATTGGTCATGCTCAGAAAGCATAAGGTTGCACAAGATGTTTTTGCTTAATTTATATATTTGTACTTGAACGCTATGCGAATTCTGTTTTAAAACTTATGAATGGTACATTTCATGTGTTTTGTGTCAAACAGGTAAATCTTACAGGGGTACGTATGCTAATGAGTATCAATCAGAGATTGCCTGCGTAAGACAGGCATGCATCTCATTCAATAAACATGGCTGTAAAATGCATTATTTTGTAATTTCAGGTGCCAGAGATTTGACGAAATGTGTTTTGAGAAGATCTGGATAAGTAGGTGGTGGTATGATTTTATTTTTTTACACAAATGGGTCATCAAATTGGCATGTTTAAGACTAAGATCAGCATGACATCTGCCTAGTCTGATCAGTCTTCTATGTGCATTCTATGGCTAGGTTAGGACCAGCAGTATTTTCCAGTGCATGTTGAAGAAGCTTATCTGACTGTGCAAATGCACAGGCTGATCTGGATCTTCACTGTGCGCACATGTCACTTTTTGGTCTTGTCAAAAACGATTGACTTTTGTTATAATCACCTGCACACTTGATTGCTTGCCTCTTCAAAACCAAGTGACCAAAAATAGCACAATCAGAGATCAAATCTCGACCAATGACACCAAGGGGACCTAAATTTGGTAAATAGGTCAAATTTGCGTCAAGTTTTAAAATAGGTTGTATTGTTTCTATTCCTTTCTGCTGTGTAGAAAATGTATTGGACAATTCAAGGGTTGTTTTCACCATATGAACTTTTGATTTTTACTCAAATTGACTGTAAAAAGAAGGCAGCCGATCTGGATCTACACTGTTTTTCATCCACATCATAAATCCATATTAACTAGCCAGCTGATCTGGATCTTCATTGTTTTCAAAAGAGGGTGTCTAATTTAGAAATTATGCAACGGTGGCTGCTGTACAAATTGTGTAGATCCTGATGAGATGGCTCTTTTGAGAACTCTCATCAAGGTAGACACTGTTCATAATTAGATGTGAAAAGCTAAGCTTAAGTTTCTTAGAAGGGTTTCATTGATAATCTCCATATTTGAAATGTATTTATCAGGTGCTGGCTGGGTGAATGGATGTCTTTGAAGTTACAAGTCCATTGTGAAGACAAGGCAGGGTGCAGCAATTAATCTGGAGTCTTGACACTACAGTAGGTTCTTTTTTATACTATTTTATATGCTCTATGCCCTCTCCCCTTAAAAATAAACAACAGCAACAACAACAACAACAACAACAACAACAACAAAAGTACTAAATAAAAATAAAAACAACAAATAACAACAACAAAAACATTGCTTTAAAATAATTTTCTCTGCCGTCTATAGTATTCTGAGTACTATGTCTCAATTTTATTGCGTTGCGTTGTGTTGCGTTGCGTTGTGTTGCGTTGCGTCGTGTTGCGTTGCGTTGCGTTGCATTGTCATTGACATTTTTTTACCAATTCGATAATAATGGCAATGCTCTACAATGCCCTGGTCTTCTAAAAAACTACCCTCTCCCTCCCACATAAAAGCAGCCCTGGTCCCCTAAAACTACCCTCTCCCACCCACATAAAAGCAAAACAAAACAACAACAACAACAACAAACAAACAGACTTGCGTTAAAATATTGTTTTCTAAGTGTATATTCTTGTGGCCTTTTTTTATATATTAATTGCTTAGGTTTGGGGATTGGTCATGCTCAGAAAGCATAAGGTTGCACAAGATGTTTTTGCTTAATTTATATATTTGTACTTGAATGCCATGCGAATTCTGTTTTAAAACTTATGAATGGTACATTTCAGGTGTTTTGTGTCAAACAGGTAAATCTTACAGGGGTACGTATGCTAATGAGTATCAATCAGAGATTTGCCTGCGTAAGACAAGCATGCATCTCATTCAATAAACATGGCTGTAAAATGCATTATTTTGTAATTTCAGGTGCATGAGATTTGACGAAATGTGTTTTGAGAAGATCTGGATAAGTAGGTGGAGGTATGATTTTATTTTTTTACACAAATGGGTCATCAAATTGGCATGTTTAAGACTCAGATCAGCATGACATCTGCCTAGTCTGATCAGTCTTCCATGTGCATTCTATGGCTAGGTTAGGACCAGCAGTATTTTCCAGTGCATGTTGAAGAAGCTTATCTGACTGTGCAAATGCACAGGCTGATCTGGATCTTCACTGTGCGCACATGTCACTTTTTGGTCTTGTCAAAAACGATTGACTTTTGTTATAATCACCTGCACACTTGATTGCTTGCCTCTTCAAAACCAAGTGACCAGAGATAGCACAATCAGAGATCAAATCTCGACCAATGACACCAAGGGGACCTAAATTTGGTAAATAGGTCAAATTTGCGTCAAGTTTTAAAATAGGTTGTATTGTTTCTATTCCTTTCTGCAGTGTAGAAAATGTATTAGACAATTCAAGGGTTGTTTTCACTATATGAACTTTTGATTTTTACTCAAATTGACTGTAAATAGAAGGCAGCCGATCTGGATCTACACTGTTTTTCATCCACATCATAAATCCATATTATCTAGCCAGCTGATCTGGATCTTCATTGTTTTCAAAAGAGGGTGTCTGATTTAGAAATTATGCAACGGTGGCTGCTGTACAAATTGTGTAGATCCTGATGAGATGGCTCTTTTGAGAATTCTCATCAAGGTAGACACTGTTCATAATTAGATGTGAAAAGCTAAGCTTAAGTTTCTTAGAAGGGTTTCATTGATAATCTCCATATTTGAAATGTATTTATCAGGTGCTGGCTGGCTGAATGGATGTCTTTGAAGTTACAAGTCCATTGTGAAGACAAGGCAGGGTGCAGCAATTAATCTGGAGTCTTGACACTACAGTAGGTTCTTTTTTATACTATTTTATATGCTCTATGCCCTCTCCCCTTAAAAATAAACAACAGCAACAACAACAACAACAACAACAACAAAAGGACTAAATAAAAATAAAAACAACAAATAACAACAACAAAAACATTGCTTTAAAATAATTTTCTCTGCCGTCTATAGTACTCTGAGTACTTTGTCTCAATTTTATTGCGTTGCGTTGTGTTGCGTTGCGTTGTGTTGCGTTGCGTCGTGTTGCGTTGCGTTGCGTTGCGTTGCATTGTCATTGACATTTTTTTACCAATTCAATAATAATGGCAATGCTCTACAATGCCCTGGTCTCCTAAAAAACTACCCTCTCCCACCCACATAAAAGCAGCCCTGGTCCCCTAAAACTACCCTCTCCCAAACACATAAAAGCAAAACAAAACAACAACAACAACAACAACAACAACAAACAAACAGACTTGCGTTAAAATATTGTTTTCTAAGTGTATATTCTTGTGGCCATTTTTTATATATTAATTGCTTAGGTTTGGGGATTGGTCATGCTCAGAAAGCATAAGGTTGCACAAGATGTTTTTGCTTAATTCATATATTTGTACTTGAATGCCATGCGAATTCTGTTTTAAAACTTATGAATGGTGCATTTCAGGTGTTTTGTGTCAAACAGGTAAATCTTACAGGGGTACGTATGCTAATGAGTATCAATCAGAGATTTGCCTGCATAAGACAGGCATGCATCTCATTCAATAAACATGGCTGTAAAATGCATTATTTTGTTATTTCAGGTGCCAGAGATTTGACGAAATGTGTTTTGAGAAGATCTGGATAAGTAGGTGGAGGTATGATTTTATTTTTTTACACAAATGGGTCATCAAATTGGCATGTTTAATACTCAGATCAGCATGACATCTGCCTAGTCTGATCAGTCTTCTATGTGCATTCTATGGCTAGGTTAGGACCAGCAGTATTTTCCAGTGCATTTTGAAGAAGCTTATCTGACTGTGCAAATGCACAGGCTGATCTGGATCTTCACTGGGCGCACATGTCACTTTTTGGTCTTGTCAAAAACGATTGACTTTTGTTATAATCACCTGCACACTTGATTGCTTGCCTCTTCAAAACCAAGTGACCAGAAATAGCACAATCAGAGATCAAATCTCGACCAATGACACCAAGGAGACCTTAATTTGGTAAATAGGTCAAATTTGCGTCAAGTTTTAAAATAGGTTGTATTGTTTCTATTCCTTTCTGCAGTGTAGAAAATGTATTGGACAATTCAAGGGTTGTTTTCACTATATGAACTTTTGATTTTTACTCAAATTGACTGTAAATAGAAGGCAGCCGATCTGAATCTACACTGTTTTTCATCCACATCATAAATCCATATTAACTAGCCAGCTGATCTGGATCTTCATTGTTTTCAAAAGAGGGTGTCTAATTTAGAAATTATGCAACGGTGGCTGCTGTACAAATTGTGTAGATCCTGATGAGATGGCTCTTTTGAGAACTCTCATCAAGGTAGACACTGTTCATAATTAGATGTGAAAAGCTAAGCTTAAGTTTCTTAGAAGGGTTTCATTGATAATCTCCATATTTGAAATGAATTATCAGGTGCTGGCTGGCTGAATGGATGTCTTTGAAGTTACAAGTCCATTGTGAAGACAAGGCAGGGTGCAGCAATTAATCTGGAGTCTTGACACTACAGTAGGTTCTTTTTTTATACTATTTTATATGCTCTATGCCCTCTCCCCTTAAAAATAAACAACAGCAACAACAACAACAACAACAACAACAACAACAACAACAACAACAACAACAACAGTACTGAATAAAAATAAAAACAACAAATAACAACAACAAAAACATTGCTTTAAAATAATTTGCTCTGCCGTCTATAGTACTCTGAGTACTATGTCTCAATTTTATTGCGTTGCGTTGTGTTGCGTTGCGTTGTGTTGCGTTGCGTCGTGTTGCGTTGCGTTGCATTGTCATTGACATTTTTTTACCAATTCGATAATAATGGCAATGCTCTACAATGCCCTGGTCTCCTAAAAAACTACCCTCTCCCACCCACATAAAAGCAGCCCTGGTCCCCTAAAACTACCCTCTCCCACCCACATAAAAGCAAAACAAAACAACAACAACAACAACAACAAACAAACAGACTTGCGTTAAAATATTGTTTTCTAAGGTGTTTTGTGTCAAACAGGTAAATCTTACAGGGGTATGTATGCTAATTAGTATCAATCAGAGATTTGCCTGCGTAAGACAGGCATGCATCTCATTCAATAAACATGGCTGTAAAATGCATTATTTTGTAATTTCAGGTGCCAGAGATTTGACGAAATGTGTTTTGAGAAGATCTGGATAAGTAGGTGGTGGTATGATTTTATTTTTTACACAAATGGGTCATCAAATTGGCATGTTTAAGACTCAGATCAGCATGACATCTGCCTAGTCTGATCAGTCTTCTATGTGCATTCTATGGCTAGGTTAGGACCAGCAGTATTTTCCAGTGCATGTTGAAGAAGCTTATCTGACTGTGCAAATGCACAGGATGATCTGGATCTTCACTGGGCGCACATGTCACTTTTAAGTCTTGTCAAAAACGATTGACTTTTGTTATAATCACCTGCACACTTGATTGCTTGCCTCTTCAAAACCAAGTGACCAGAAATAGCACAATCAGAGATCAAATCTCGACCAATGACACCAAGGGGACCTAAATTTGGTAAATAGGTGAAATTTGCGTCAAGTTTTAAAATAGGTTGTATTGTTTCTATTCCTTACTGCAGTGTAGAAAATGTATTGGACAATTCAAGGGTTGTTTTCACTATATGAACTTTTGATTTTTACTCAAATTGGCTGTAAATAGAAGGCAGCCGATCTGGATCTACACTGTTTTTCATCCACATCATAAATCCATATTAACTAGCCAGCTGATCTGGATCTTCATTGTTTTCATAAGAGGGTGTCTAATTTAGAAATTATGCAACGGTGGCTGCTGTACAAATTGTGTAGATCCTGATGAGATGGCTCTTTTGAGAACTCTCATCAAGGTAGACACTGTTCATAATTAGATGTGAAAAGCTAAGCTAAAGTTTCTTAGAAGGGTTTCATTGATAATCTAATCCATATTTGAAATGTATTTATCAGGTGCTGGCTGGCTGAATGGATGTCTTTGAAGTTACAAGTCCATTGTGAAGACAAGGCAGGGTGCAGCAATTAATCTGGAGTCTTGACACTACAGTGGGTTCTTTTTTTTATACTATTTTATATGCTCTATGCCCTCTCCCCTTAAAAATAAACAACAACAACAACAACAACAACAACAACAACAACAACAACAACAACAACAACAACAAAATACAACAACAACAACAAAATACCAAATATTAACAACAACAAATAACAACAACAAAAAACTTGCTTAAATTAATTTTCTCTACCTTCTATAGTAATCTGAGTACTATGTGTCAATTTTATTGCATTGCGTTGTGTTGCGTTGCGTCGTGTTGCGTTGCGTTGCATTGTCGTTGACATTTTTTCTACTAATTCAATAATAATGGCAATGTTCTACTATGACCTGGTTGTATATGATGTTGTTGTTGTAGATGCTGTTGTTGTTGTAGATGCTGTTGTTGTAGTATATGCTGTTGTTGTTGTAGATGCTGTTGTTGTTGTTGTAGATGCTGTTGTTGTTGTAGATGCTGTTGTTGTGGTCGATGCTGTTGTTGTGGTCGATGCTGTTGTTGTGGTCGATGCTGTTGTTGTTGTAGATGCTGTTGTTGTTGTAGATGCTGTTGTTGTAGTAGATGCTGTTGTTGTAGTATATGCTGTTGTTGTTGTAGATGCTGTTGTTGTTGTATATGCTGTTGTTGTTGTAGATGCTGCTGTTGTAGATGATGCTGTTGTTGTAGATGATGCTGTTGTTGTTGTAGATGCTGTTGTTGTAGATGATGCTGTTGTTGTAGATGATGCTGTTGTTGTTGTAGATGCTGTTGTTGTTGTAGATGGTGTTGTTGTTGTAGATGCTGTTGTTGTAGTAGTAGATGCTGTTGTTGTTGTAAATGCTGTTGTTGTTGTAGATGTTGTTGTTGTTGAAGATGCTGTTGTTGTTGTATATGCTGTTGTTGTTGTAGATGCTGTTGTTGTAGATGCTGTTGTTGTTGTATATGTTGTTGTTGATGTGATGGCTGTTGTTGTAGATGCTGTTGTTGTTGTAGATGCTGTTGTTGTTGTGATGGTTGTTGATGTAGATGCTGTTGTTATTATAGATGCTGTTGTGGTTGTAGATGCTGTTGTTGTTGTAAATGCTGTTGTTGTTGTTGTAGATGCTGTTGTTGTTGTGATGGTTGTTGTTGTAGATGCTGTTGTTGTTGTAGATGTTGTTATTATTGTGATGGTTGTTGCTGTAGATGATGGTTGTTGTTGTAGATGCTGTTGTTGTTGTAGATGCTGTTGTTGTTGTAGATGCTGTTGTTTTTGTGATGGTTGTTGTTGTAGATGCTGTTGTTGTTGTTGTTGTATATGCTGTTGTTGTTGTTGTATATGATGTTGTTGTTGTAGATGCTGGTGTTGTAGTAGATGCTGTTGTTATTGTGGTGGTTGTTGTTGTAGATGCTGTTGTTGTTGTAGATTTTGTTGTTGTTGTAGATGCTGTTGTTGTTGTATATGCTGTTGTTGTTGTAGATGCTGGTGTTGTAGTAGATGCTGTTGTTATTGTGATGGTTGTTGTTGTAGATGCTGTTGTTTTTGTATATGCTGTTGTTGTTGTAGATGCTGTTGTTATTGTGATGGTTGTTGTTGTAGATGCTGTTGTTGTTGTAGATTTTGTTGTTGTTGTAGATGCTGTTGTTTTTGTAGATGCTGTTGTTTTTGTAGATGCTGTTGTTGTTGTAAATGCTGTTTTTGTTGTAGATGCTGTTGTTGTTGTAGATTTTATTGTTGTTGTAGATGCTGTTGTTGTTGTAGATGCTGTTGTTGTTGTAGATGCTGTTGTTGTTGTAAATGCTGTTTTTGTTGTAGATGCTGTTGTTGTTGTAGATATTATTGTTGTTGTAGATGCTGTTGTTGTTGTAGATGCTGTTGTTGTTGTAGATGCTGTTGTATTTGTGATTGTTGTTGTTGTAGATGCTGTTGTTGTTGTAGATGCTGTTGTTGTTGTTGTAGATGCTGTTGTTGTTGTTGTAGATGCTGTTGTTGCTGTAGATGCTGTTGTTATTGTTGATGTTGTTGTTGTTGTTGTTGTAGATGCTGTTGTTGTTGTAGATGCTGTTGTTGTTTAGTAGATATTATTGCAGTAGATGTTGTTGCTGTATACGATGTTGTGATGGTTGTTGTTGTAGAGGTTGTTGTTGTTGTTTTAGTAGATATTATTGCAGTAGATGCTGTTGCTGTAGTGGATGTTGTGATGGTTGTTGTTGATGCTGTTGTTGTTGTAGATGCTGTTGCTGTTGTAGATGCTGTTGTTGTTGTAGATGCTGTTGTTGTAGTAGTAGATGCTGTTATTATTGTGATGGTTGTTGCTGTAGATGCTGTTGTTGTTGTGATGGTTGTTGTTGTAGATGCTGTTGTTGTTGTTATAGATGCTGTTGTTATTGTGATGGTTGTTGTTGTAGATGCCGTTGTTATTGTGATGGTTGTTGTTGTAGATGCTGTTTTTGTTATGATGGTTGTTGTTGTAGATGCTGTTTTTGTTATGATGGTTGTTGTTGTAGATGCTGTTGTTGTTGTAGATGCTGTTGTTGTTGTAGATGCTGTTGTTGTTGTAGATACTGTTGTTATTGAAGACGCTGTTGTGGTTGTAGATGCTGTTGTTGTTGTAGATGCTGTTGTTGTTGTAGATGCCGTTGTTATTGTGATGGTTGTTGATGTAGATGCTGTTGTTGTTGTAGATGCTGTTGTTATTGTAGATGCTGTTGTTGTTGTAGATGCTGTTGTTGTAGATGCTGTTGTTGTTGTAGATGCTGTTGTTGTTTTAGATGCTGTTGTTGTTGTGATGGTTGTTGTTGTAGATGCTGTTGTTGTTGTAGATGCTGTTGTTGTTGAAGATGCTGTTGTTGTTGTATATGCTGTTGTTGTTGTAGATGCTGGTGTTGTAGTAGATGCTGTTGTTATTGTGATGGTTGTTGTTGTAGATGCTGTTGTTGTTGTAGATGCTGTTGTTGTTGTAGATGCTGTTGTTGTTGTAGATGCTGTTGTTGTTGTAGATGGTGTTGTTGTAGTAGTAGATGCTGTTATTATTGTGATGGTTGTTGTTGTAGATGCTGTTGTTGTTGTAGATGGTGTTGTTGTTGTAGATGCTGTTGTTGTAGTAGTAGATGCTGTTGTTGTTGTAGATGCTGTTGTCGTTGTTGTAGATGCTGTTATTTATGTTGTAGATGCTGTTGTTGCTGTAGATGCTGTTGTTATTGTTGATGTTGTTGTTGTTGTTGTAGATGCTATTGTTGTTGTAGATGCTGTTGTTGTTGTAGATGCTGTTGTTGTTGTAGATGCTGTTGTTGTTTAGTAGATATTATTGCAGTAGGTGTTGTTGCTGTAGTGGATGTTGTGATGGTTGTTGTTGTAGATGATGTTGTTGTTGTAGATGATGTTGTTGTAGTATATGCTGTTGTTGTTGTAGATGCTGTTGTTGTTGTAGATGCTGTTGTTGTTGTAGATGCTGATGTTGTTGTAGATGCTGTTTTCGTTGTAGATGCTGTTGTTGTTGTAGATGCTGTTGTTGTAGTATATGCTGTTGTTGTTGTAGATGCTGCTGTTGTAGATGATGTCGTTGTAGTATATGCTGTTGTTGTTGTAGATGCTGTTGTTGTTGTAGATGATGTTGTTGTAGTATATGCTGTTGTTGTTGTAGATGCTGTTGTTGTTGTAGATGCTGTTGTTGTTGTATATGCTGTTGTTGTTGTAGATGCTGTTGTTGTAGATGATGTTGTTGTAGTATATGATGTTGTTGTAGTATGCTGTTGTTGTTGTAGATGCTGTTGTTGTTGTAGATGCTGTTGTTGTTGTAGATGCTGTTGTTGTTGTAGATGGTGTTGTTGTTGTTGTAGATGTTGTTGTTGTTGTAGATGCTGTTGTTAATGTGATGGTTGTTGTTGTAGATGCTGTTGTTGCTGGAGATGCTGTTGTTGTTGTTGTAGATGCTGTGGTTGTTGTAGATGCTGTTGTTATTGTGATGGTTGTTGTTGTAGATGCTGTTGTTGCTGTAGATGCTGTTGTTATTGTTATGGTTGTTGTTGTATATGCTGTTGTTGTTGTATATGCTGTTGTTGTAGTGTATGATGTTGTTGTTGTAGATGCTGTTTATTTTGTAGATGCTGTTTATGTTGTAGATACTTTTGTTGTTGTAGATGCTGTTGTTGTTGTAGATGTTGTTGTTGTTGTAGATGCTGTTGTTGTTGTAGATGCTGTTGTTGTTGTAGATGCTGTTGTTGCTGTAGATGCTGTTGTTGTTGTTGTAGATGCTGTTGTTGTTGTAGATGCTGTTGTTATTGTGATGGTTGTTGTTGTAGATGCTGTTGTTGTTGTGATGGTTGTTGTTGTATATGCTGTTGTTGTTGTAGATGCTGTTGTTGTTGTATATGCTGTTGTTGTTGCATATGCTGTCGTTGTTGTAGATGCTGTTGTTGTTGTTGTAGATGCTGTTTTTGTTGTAGATGCTGTTGTTATTGTGATGTTTGTTGTTGTAGATGCTGTTGTTGCTGTAGATGCTGTTGTTATTTTGAAGGTTGTTGTTGTATATGCTGTTGTTGTTGTATATGCTGTTGTTGTTGTATATGCTGTTGTTGTAGTGTATGATGTTGTTGTTGTAGATGCTGTTGTTGTAGATGCTGTTTATGTGGTAGATGCTGTTTATGTTGTAGATACTTTTGTTGTTGTAGATGCTGTTGTTGTTGTAGATGCTGTTGTTGTAGTAGATGCTGTTGTTGTTGTTGTAGATGCTGTTTTTGTTGTAGATGCTGTTGTTTTAGATGCTGCTGTTGTAGTATTCGATGTTGTTGTAGATGATGTTGTTGTAGATGATGTTTGTTGTAGTATATGCTGTTGTTGTAGTAGATGTTGTTGTTGTTGTAGATGCTGTTGTTGTTGTAGATGCTGTTGTTGTTGTAGATGCTGTTGTTGTTGTAGATGCTGTTGTTGTATATGCTGTTGTTGTTGTAGATGCTGTTATTGTTGTATATGCTGTTGTTGTAGTATATGCTGTTGTAGATGCTGTTGTTGTTGTTGTTGTAGATGCTGTTGTTGTAGATGATGTTGTTATTGTAGATGCCGTTGTTGTTGTAGATGCTGTTGTTGTAGATGCTGTTGTTGTTGTATATGCTGTTGTTGTAGTATATGCTGTTGTTGTTGTAGATGCTGTTGTTGTTGTAGATGCTGTTGTTGTAGATGATGTTGTTGTTGTATATGCTGTTGTTGTAGTATATGCTGTTGTTGTTGTAGATGCTGTTGTTGTTGTAGATGCTGTTGTTGTAGATGATGTTGTTGTATTATATGCTGTTGTTGTAGTAGATGCTGTTGTTATTGTGATGGTTGTTGTTGTAGATGCTGTTGTTGTTGTAGATGCTGTTGTTGCTGTAGATGCTGCTGTTGTAGTATATGCTGTTGTTGTTGTAGATGCTGTTATTTTAAGTGATGTTGTTGTAGTATATGCTGTTGTTGTAGTATATGCTGTTGTTGTTGTAGATGCTGTTGTTGTTATATATGTTGTTGTTGTTGTAAATGCTGTTGTTGTTGTAGATGTTGTTGCTGTAGTATATGCTGTTGTTGTTGTATATGCTGTTGTTGTGGTAGATGCTGTTGTTGTAGATGATGTTGTTGTAGTATATGCTGTTGTTGTTGTAGATGCTGTTGTTGTTGTATATGTTGTTGTTGTTGTATATGCTGTTGTAGATGCTGTTGTTGTTGTAGATGCTGTTGTTGTTGTAGATGCTGTTGATTTTGTAGATGCTGTTGTTGTTGTAGATCTGTTGTTGTTGTAGATGCTGTTGTTGTTGTTGTTGCTGTAGATGTTGTTGTTGCTGTAGATGCTGTTGTTGCAGTATATGCTGTTGTTGTTGTACATGCTGTTGTTGTTGTAGATGCTATTGTTGTTGTAGATGCTGTTGTTGTTGTAGATGCTGTTGTTGTTGTAGATGCTGTTGATTTTGTAGATGTTGTTGTTGTTGTTGTAGATGCTGTTGTTGTTGTTGTAGATGCTGTTGTTGTTGTAGATGCTGTTGTTGTTGTAGATGCTGTTGTTGTTGTAGATGCTGTTGTTGTTGTAGATGCTGTTGTTGTTGTAGATGCTGTTGTTATTGTGATGGTTGTTGTTGCTGTAGTTGCTGTAGATGCTGTTGTTGTTGTTTTAGTAGATATTATTGCAGTAGATGTTGTTGCTGTAGTGGATGTTGTGATGGTTGTTGTTGTAGAGGTTGTTGTTGTTGTTGTTGTTGAAGTTGTTGTTGTTGTTTCAAGTTGTTGTTGTTATAGTTGATCTTTTTGTTGTTGTAGATGTTGTAGTAGATGTTGTTGCTGTTGTAGTTGACGTTTTTATTGTAGTATATGCTGTTGTTGTAGTAGAAGTTGTTGTTGTTGTTTAAGTTGATATAATTGAAGTAGATGTTGTTTGTGTAATGGATGTTGTTATGGTTGTTGTAGTAGTTGTTGTTGTAGTAGATGTTGTTGTTGTTGAAGTTGTGGTCGTTGAAGATTGTTGTTGTTATAGTAGATCTTTTGTTGTAATATATGTTGTTGTTGCTGTTGTATTAGATGTTGTTGTTGTTGCAGTAGAGGTTATTGTTGTTGTTGAAGTTGTTGTTGTAGTAGATGTTGTTGCTGTTGTAGTAGACGCTGTTTGTGTTGTTGCAGTAGATGTTGTTGTAGTAGATGCTCTTGTTGTTGTTGTAGATGTTGCTTTTGTTTTTGTAGATGTCGTTGCTGTTTTGGATGTTGTTGTTGTAGAAGTTTTTGCTGCGGTAGTTGTAGTAGTAGTAGTTGTTGTTGCAGTAGATGTTTATGTTGTTGTAGATGTTCTTGTTGTAATAGTAGATGTTAATGTTGTAGAAAATGGTGTTTTTAAGTTGTTGTTGTTGTTGTTGTTGTTGTTGTTGTTGTTGTTGTTGTTGTTGTTGTTGTTGTTGTTGTAGTTTTGTATGCTGTTGCAGTAGTTGTTGTTATTGATGTAGATGTTGTTGTTGTTGTTTTGTATGCTGTTGTTGTTGTTGTTGTTGATTGAAGTACATGATTTTGTTGTTGTTGTAGTGGATATAGTTGTTGTAGTTGTTGTTGTAGATACTGTTGTTGTTGCAATAGTTGTTGTTGTTGATGCTGTTGTTGCAGTTGTAGTAGGTGTTGTTGTTATTGTATATGTTGCTGCTGTTGTTGTTGTTGTTATTGTAGTATTAGATGTTGTTGTAGAAAATATTTTAACGTTATTGTAGTAGATGTTGTTGTTGTTGTTGTTGTTGCAGAAGATGTTGTTGTTGTATTTGTTGTTGTTGTAGATAATGTTGTCATCTGTTTCACTGTCTTCTTGTTCCATCTACTGTTATTGTCTTTAATCCCATCTGTTTCACTGTCTTCTTGTTCCATCTTCTCTTCTTGTCTTTAATCCCATTTGTTTCACTGTCTTCTTGTTCAATCTGCTTTTCTTGTCAATGCTTACTCCCATCTGTTTCACTGTCCTCTTGTTCAATCTTCTTTTCTTGTCTCTATTTATTCCCATCTTCTTCACTGTCTTCTTGGTCCATCTGCTTTTCTCGTCTATACTTATTTCCCTCTGTTTCAACGTCTTCTTGTTCAATCTTCTCTTCTTGTCTCTACTTATTCCAATCTGCTTCACTATTATGCTGTTCCATTCACACTTCTTGTCTCTATTTACTCCAATCTGTTTCACTGTCTTCTTGTTCAATCTTCTCTTCTTGTCTCTACTTATCCGCATCTGTTTCACTGTCTTCTTGTTCAATCTTCTCTTCTTGTCTTTATTCCCATTTGTTTCACTGTCCTCTTGTTCCATCTTCTTTTCTTGTCTCTGTTTATTCCCATCTGTTTCACTGTCTTGTTGTTCAATCTTCTCTTCTTGTCTCTGCTTATTCCAATCTGTTTCACTGACTTCTTGTTCAATCTTCTCTTCTTGTCTCTACTTATTCCCATCTGTTTCACTGTCCTCTTATTCCATCTACTCTTCTTGTCTCAGCTTATTCCCATCTGTTTCACTGTCCTCTTGTTCCATCTGCTTTTCTTGTTTCTGCTTATTCCCATCTGTTTCACTGTCCTCTTGTTCCATCTGCTCTTCTTGTCTCTGCTTATTCCCATCTGTTTCACTGTCCTCTTGTTCCATCTGCTCTTCTTGTCTCTGCTTATTCCCATCTGTTTCACTGTCCTCTTGTTCCATCTGCTCTTCTTATCTCTGCTTATTCCCATCTGTTTCACTGTCCTCTTGTTCAATCTTCTCTTCTTGTCTCTGCTTACTCTCATCTGTTACACTGTCCTCTTGTTCCATCTGCTTTTCTTTTTTCTACTTATTCCCATCTGTTTCACTGTCTTCTTGTTCAATCTTCTCTTCTTGTCTCTACTTATTCCCATCTGTTTCACTGTCCTCTTGTTCCATCTTCTTTTCTTGTCTCTACTTATTCCCATTTGTTTCACTGTCCTCTTGTTCCATCTTCTCTTCTTGTCTCTGCTTATTCCCATCTGTTTCACTGTCTTCTTGTTCTATCTACTCTTCTTGTCTATACTTATTCCCATCTGTTTCACTGTCTTCTTGTTCAATCTTCTCTTCTTGTATCTACTTATTCCCATTTGTTTCACTGTCCTCTTGTTCCATCTTCTTTACTTGTCTCTACTTATTCCCATTTGTTTCACTGTCCTCTTGTTCCATCTTCTCTTCTTGTCTATACTTATTTCCATCTGTTTCACTGTCTTCTTGTTCAATCTTCTCTTCTTGTCTCTGCTTATTCCCATCTGTTTAACTGTCCTCTTGTTCAATCTTCTCTTCTTGTATCTACTTATTCCCATCTGTTTCACTGTCCTCTTGTTCCATCTACTCTTCTTGTCTCAGCTTATTTCCATCTGTTTCACTGTCTGTTTGTTCTATCTGCTTTTCTTGTTTCTGCTTATTCCCATCTGTTTCACTGTCCTCTTGTTCCATCTTCTTTTCTTGTCTCTGCTTATTCCAATCTTTTTTACTGTCTTCTTGTTCAATCTTCTTTTCTTGTATCTACTTATTCCCATCTTTTTCACTGTCTTCTTGTTCAATCTTCTCTTCTTGTCTCTACTTATTCCCATCTGATTCACTGTTATGTTGTTCCATTCATACTTCTTGTCTCTATTTACTCCCATCTGCTTTACTGTCTTCTTGTTCCATCTACTCTTCTAGTCTCTGCTTATTCCCATCTGTTTCAATGCCTTCTTGTTCAATCTTCTCTTCTTGTATCTTCTTATCCCCATCTGTTTCCCTGTCTTCTTGTTCTATCTTCTCTTCTGTATCCTCTTATTTCCATCTGTTTCACTATCTTCTTGTTCTATCTTCTCTTCTTGCATCTTCTTATCTTCGTATTTCCATCTGTTTTACTGTTTCCTTGTTCAATCTTCTCTTCTTGTCTCTACTTATTCCCATCTGTTTCACTGTCTTCTTGTTCCATCTGCTTTTCTTGTCAATGCTTACTTCCATCTAATTCACTGTCCTCTTGTTCAATCTTCTTTTCTTGTCTCTACTTATCCGCATCTGCTTCACTGTTTTCTTGTTCCATTCAGACTTCTTGTCTCTATTTACTCCCATCTGTTTCACTGTCTTCTTGTTCCATCTACTTTTCTCGTCTATACTTATTCCTAACTGTTTCACTGTCTTTTTGTTCAATCTTCTCTTCTAGTCTCTACTAATCTGCATCTGCTTCACTGTTATGTTGTTCCATTCATACTTCTTGTCTCTATTTACTCCCATCTGCTTTACTGTCTTCTTGTTCCATCTACTTTTCTTGTCTCTACTTATTCCCATCTGTTTCACTATCTTCTTGTTCAATCTTCTCTTCTTGTCTCTACTTATTCCCATTTGTTTCACTGTCTTCTTGGTCCATCTTCTCTTTTTGTCTCTACTTATTCCCATCTGTTTCACTGTCTTCTTTTTTTAATCTTCTCTTCTCGTCTCTGCTTTTTCAATCTGTTCACTGTCTTCTTGATCCATCTTCTCTTCTCGTTTCTACTTTTTCAATCTGTTTCACTGTCATCTTGTTTCGTCTTCTTATTCAATCTTCTCTTATTGTCTCTACTTAATCTCAACTGCTTCACTGCTGTGTTGTTCCATTCAGACTTCTTGTCTCTATTTACTCCCATCTGTTTCACTGTTTTCTTGTTCAATCTTCTCTTCTTGTATCTACTTATTCCCATCTGCTTCACTGGCTTCTTGTCCAATCTTTTCTTCTTGTCTCTACTTATTCCAATCTGTTTCACAGTTTTCTTGTTCCATATTCTCTCTTGTCTCTACTTATTCACATCTGTTTCATTATCTTCTTCTTCTATCTACTCTTCTTGTCCCTGCTTATTCCCATCTGTTTTACTATTTTCTTGTTCCATTCAAACTTCTTGTCTCCATTTATTCACATCTGTCTTACTGTCTTCATGTTCCATCCACTCTTCTTATCCCTTCTTTTTCCCATCTGTTTTACTGTCTTCTTGTTCCATCTTCTCTTCTTGTCTCTGCTTATTCCCATCTGTTTTACTATTTTCTTGTTCCATTCAAACTTCTTGTCTCCATTTATTCACATCTGTCTTACTGTCTTCATGTTCCATCCACTCTTCTTATCCCTTCTTTTTCACATCTGTTTCACTGTCTTCTTGTTCCATCTTCTCTTCTTGTCTCTGCTTATTCCCATCTGTTTAACTATTTTCTAGTTCCATTCAAACTTCTTGTCTCCATTTATTCCCATCTGTTTTACTGTCTTCTTGTTCCATCTTCTTTTCTTTTCTATACTTATTTCCATCTGCTTCACTGTCTCCTTGTTCCATCTGCTTTCCTTGTCTCTACTTATTCCCATCTGTTTCACTGTCCCCTTGTTCCATCTACTCTTCTTGTCTCTGCTTATTCCCATCTGTTTCACTGTCTTCTTGTTCCATCTTCTTTTCTTGATTTTTCTTAGTCCAATCTGTTTCACTGTCTGTTTGTTCTATCTACTCTTCTTGTCTCTATTTATTCCAATCTGTTTCACTGCTTTCTTGTTCAATCTACTCTTCTAGTCTCTACTCATTCTCATCTGTTTCACAGTTTTCTTGTCTCTACTTATACCGAATTGTTTTACTGTCTGTTTGTTCTATCTATCTTCTTGTCTCTATCTATTCCCATCTGTTTCACTGTCTTCTTGTTCCATCTACTTTTCTTGATTCTTCTTAGTCCCTTCTGTTTCAGTGTCTTCTTGTTCCATCTACTTTTCTTGATTCTACTTATTCCCATCTGTTTCACCGTCCTCTTGTTCCATCTGCTTTTCTTGTCTCTACTTATTCCCATTTGTTTCACTGTCCTCTTGTTCCATCTTCTCTTCTTGTCTCTACTTATTCCCATCTGTTTCACTGTCTTCTTGTTCAATCTTCTCTTCTTGTCTCTACTTATTCCCATCTGTTTCACTGTCTTCTTGTTCCACCTTTTCTACTAGTCTCTACTTATTCCCATCTGTTTCACTGTCTTCGTGTTTTATCTATTCTTCTAGTCTCTACTTATCCCCGTCTGCTTCACTGTTATGCTGTTCCATTCACACTTCTTGTCTCTATTTACTCCCATCTGTTTCACTGTCTTCTTGTTCTATCTTCTCTTCTTGTCTCTACTTATTCCCATCTGTTTCACTGTCTTCTTGTTCAATCTTCTCTTCTAGTCTCTACTTATTCCAATCTGTTTCACTGTCTTCGTGTTCTATCTACTCTTCTAGTCTCTACTTATCCTCATCTGCTTCGCTGTTATGCTGTTCCATTCACACTTCTTGTCTCTATTTACTCCCATCTGTTTCACTGTTTTCTTGTTCAATCTTCTCTTTTTGTATCTACTTATTCCCATCTGCTTCACTGCCTTCTTGTCCAATCTTTTCTTCTTGTCTCTACTTATTCCAATCTGTTTCACAGTTTTCTTGTTCCATATTCTCTCTTGTCTCTACTTATTCACATCCTTTCCATTATCTTCTTCTTCTATCTACTCTTCTTGTCTCTGCTTATTCCCATCTGTTTTACTATTTTCTAGTTCCATTCAAACTTCTTGTCTACATTTATTGACATCTGTCTTACTGTCTTCATGTTCCATCCACTCTTCTTATCCCTTCTTTTTCCCATCTGTTTCACTGTCTTCTTGTTCCATCTTCTCTTCTTGTCTCTGCTTATTCCCATCTGATTCACTATTTTCTTGTTCCATTCAAACTTCTTGTCTCTATTTACTCCCATCTTTCTAGTTTTATCTACTTTTCTTGTCTTTACTTATTCCCATCTGCTTCACTGTCTAGTCTATCTTCTTCTCTGTCCCTACTTTTTCCATCTGATTCACTATTTTCTTGTTCCATGTACACTTCTTTTCTCTATTTATTCGCATCTGTCTTACTGTCTTCTTGTTCCATCTCCTCCTCTAGTCTACTTATTTCCATCTGTTTCACTGTCTTCTTGTTCTATCTTCTTTACTTGTCTCTACTTATTTCCATCTGTTTCACTCTTTTCATCTCCTCGTCTTGTAACTGGCTGCAACTCTGTCCTCATGTTTCATCATCTCCTCTTGTCTACTTATTCTCATCTGTTTCACTGTTTTCTTATTCCATATACTTTTCTTATCTCTACTTATTCCCATCTGTTTCACTGTTTTCTAATTCCATCTACTTTTCTGGTCTCTACTTTTTCCCGGTAACATCTCTGTTCTCATGTTCCTCACACCTCTTGCCTCTACTCATCCCATATATTCTCCTATTTACTCTTCTCGTCTGGTCTACTTATAACTGGCTGCAACTCTGTCCTCATGTTCCATGTCCTCCTCTTGTCTACTTATTCCCATCTGTTTCACTGTTTTCTTTTCCCGTCCTTTTTATGGTCACTACTTATTCCCATTCTTTTTATTTTTTAATCAATAAGCTTTTTTCTTTACTTTCGTTTGCTCCAGTTTTTTTTTTTTTTTTTTTTTTTTTTTTTTGTTTTTTTTATTTTTGAATAATTTTGCCTTTTCTTTATTCTAGATGGATCCAGTTTTTAGTTCTTAATAACTAAGCACTTTCTTCATTCTAGATTGTTCCAGTGTTTTCCAGTGTTCCTGTTTTCCATTTTCTGTTCCTGCTGTCTGAACGCTGAGGCCCATAGTATTAGGTTTTGTTGATGGTACTAAAACGGTTGTATTGTGGAGTTATCTCTGTGAGAAGACCGGGTATAGTCTGGTCCATAGCGACATTCAGGTATGCACTTACCATATGAGACGGAACTGAAACGCCAGGGATACCAAGGTTAGTTCCTTAAGGACAGTTATAGAGATGGGTTTGGATTGTTCCTGTGTTTAAGTTTTTAATCAATAAACTTTTTTCTTCATTCTAGATTGTTCCAGTGTTGTTTTTCTAATTAATAAGCTTTGTCTTCATTTTAGATTGTTCCAGTGTTGTTGTTTTTTTAATCTTTTAGCATTTAGTTTTTAATCAATTGGCTTCTTCTTAATTCTAGATTGGCCAAGTGTTTTAATTAATCGTTTAGCTTTTTTCTTTATTCTAGATCGTTTCAGTGTTTTCCAGTGTTCCTGTTTTCCATTGTTCCATTTTCTGTTCCTGCTGTCTGAACGCTGAGGCCCATAGTATTAGGTTTTGTTGATGGTACTTAAACGGTTGTATTGTGGAGTTATCTCTGTGAGAAGACTGGGTATAGTCTGGTCCATAGCGACATTCAGGTATGCACTTACCATATGAGACTGAACTGAAACGCCAGGGATACCAAGGTTAGTTCCTTAAGGACAGTAATAGAGATGGGACTGGATTGTTCCTGTGTTTAAGCTTTTAATCAATAAACTTTTTTTCTTCATTCTAGATTGTTCCAGTGTTGCTTTTCTAATTAATAAGCTTTGTCTTCATTCTAGATTGTTCCAGTGTTGTTGGGTTTTTTTTCACCATTTAGAATTTAGTTTTTAATCAATTGGCTTCTTCTTTATTCTAGAAGGACCAAGTGATTTTAGCTAATCGTTAAGCTTCCTTTCTTTATTCTAGATTGTTCTAGTGTTTTCCAGAGTTCCTGTTTTCCAGTGTTCCATTTTCTGTTCCTGCTGTCTGAACGCTGAGGCCCATAGTATTAGGTTTTGTTGATGGTACTAAAACGGTTGTATTGTGGAGTTATCTCTGTGAGATGACCGGGTATAGTCTGGTCCATAGCGACATTCAGGTATGCACTTACCATATGAGACTGAACTGAAACGCCAGGGATACCAAGGTTAGTTCCTTAAGGACAGTTATAGAGATGGGTTTGGATTGTTCCTGTGTTTAAGATTTTAATCAATAAACTTTTACCTTCATTCTAGATTGTTCCAGTGTTGTTTTTCTAATTAATAAGCTTTGTCTTCATTCTAGATTGTTCCAGTGTTGTTGTTTTTTTTAATCTTTTAGCATTTAGTTTTTAATCAATTGGCTTCTTCTTAATTCTAGATTGGCCAAGTGTTTTAATTAATCGTTTAGCTTTTTTTTTTATTCTAGATCGTTTCAGTGTTTTCCAGTGTTCCTGTTTTCCAGTGTTCCATTTTCTGTTCCTGCTGTCTGAACGCTGAGGCCCATAGTATTAGGTTTTGCTGATGGTACTAAAACGGTTGTTGTTGTTGTTGTAGTAGATGCTGTTGTTGTTGTAGATGCTGTTGTTGTTGTAGATGCTGTTGTTGTTGTAGATGCTGTTGTTGTTGTAATAGATGATGTTGTTGTTGTAGATGCTGTTGTTGTTGTAGATGCTGTTGTTGTTGTAGTAGATGTTGTTGTTGTAGATGCTGTTGGTTTTGTAGATGCTGTTGTTGTTGTAGATGCTGTTGATGTTGTAGACGCTGTTGTTGTTGTAGATGCTGTTGTTGTTGTAATAGATGATGTTGTTGTTGTAGATGCTGTTGTTGTAGTAGATGCTGTTGTTTTTGTAGTAGATGTTGTTGTTGTAGATGCTGTTGTTGTAGTAGATGCTGTTGTTGTTGTAGATGTTGTTGTTGTAGATGCTGTTGTTGTAGTAGATGCTGTTGTTGTTGTAGTAGATGCTGTTGTTGCTGTTGTAGATGCTGTTGTTGTAGATGCTGTTGTTGTTGTAGATGCTGTTGTTGTTGTAGATGCTGTTGTTGTAGATGCTGTTGTTGTAGTAGATGCTGTTGTTGTTGTAGTAGATGTTGCTGTTGTAGTAGATACTGTTGTTGTTGTTGTTGTAGATGCTGTTGTTGTTGTAGTAGATGTTGTTGTTGTAGTAGATGTTGTTGTTTTAGATGCTGTTGTTGTTGTAGATGCTGTTGTTGTTGTAGATGTTGTTGTTGTAGATGCTGTTGTTGTAGTAGATGCTGTTGTTGTTGTTGTAGATGCTGTTGTTGTAGATGCTGTTGTTGTTGTAGATGCTGTTGTTGTAGATGCTGTTGTTGTAGTAGATGCTGTTGTTGTTGTAGTAGATGCTGTTGTTGTAGTAGATACTGTTGTTGTTGTTGTTGTTGTAGTAGATGCTGTTGTTGTTGTAGATGCTGTTGTTGTTGTAGATACTGTTGTTGTTGTAGATGCTGTTGTTGTTGTAATACATGATGTTGTTGTAGTAGATGCTGTTGTTGTTGTAGATGCTGTTGTTGTTGTAGTAGATGTTGTTGTTGTAGATGCTGTTGGTTTTGTAGATGCTGTTGTTGTTGTAGATGCTGTTGATGTTGTAGATGCTGTTGTTGTTGTAGATGTTGTTGTTGTTGTAATAGATGATATTGTTGTTGTAGATGCTGTTGTTGTAGTAGATGCTGTTGTTGTTGTAGTAGATGTAGTTGTTGTAGATGCTGTTGTTGTAGTAGATGCTGTTGTTGTTGTAGATGTTGTTGTTGTAGATGCTGTTGTTGTAGTAGATGCTGTTGTTGTTGTAGTAGATGCTGTTGTTGTTGTTGTAGATGCTGTTGTTGTAGATGCTGTTGTTGTTGTAGATGCTGTTGTTGTTGTAGATGCTGTTGTTGTAGATGCTGTTGTTGTAGTAGATGCTGTTGTTGTTGTAGTAGATGTTGTTGTTGTAGTAGATACTGTTGTTGTTGTTGTTGTTGTTGTTGTTGTTGTTGTAGATGCTGTTGTTGTTGTAGTAGATGTTGTTGTTGTAGTAGATGTTGTTGTTGTAGATGCTGTTGTTGTTGCAGATGCTGTTGTTGTTTTAGATGTTGTTGTTGTAGATGCTGTTGTTGTAGTAGATGCTGTTGTTGTAGTAGATGCTGTTGTTGTTGTTGTAGATGCTGTTGTTGTAGATGCTGTTGTTGTTGTAGATGCTGTTGTTGTTGTAGATGCTGTTGTTGTTGTAGATGTTGTTGTTGTTGTAGATGCTGTTGTTTTTGTAGATGCTGTTGTTGTTGTAGATGCTGTTGTTGTTGTAGATGCTGTTGTTGTTGTAGATGCTGTTGTTGTTGTAATAGATGATGTTGTTGTTGTAGATGCTGTTGTTGTAGTAGATGCTGTTGTTGTTGTAGATGCTGTTGTTGTTGTAGTAGATGTTGTTGTTGTAGATGCTGTTGGTTTTGTAGATGCTGTTGTTGTTGTAGATGCTATTGTTGTTCTAGATGCTGTTGTTGTTGTAGATGCTGTTGTTGTTGTAATAGATGATGTTGTTGTTGTAGATGCTGTTGTTGTAGTAGATGCTGTTGTTGTTTTATATGCTGTTGTTGTTGTAGATGCTGTTGTTGTAGTAGATGCTGTTGTTGTAGTAGATGTTGTTGTTGTAATAGATGATGTTGTTGTTGTAGATGCTGTTGCTGTTGTTGTAGATGCTGTTGTTGTTGTAGATGCTGTTGTTGTTGTAGATGCTGTTGTTATTGTAGATGCTGTTGTTGTTGTTGTAATAGATGCTGTTGTTGTTGCAGATGCTGTTGCTGTTGTAGATGCTGTTGTTGTTGTAGATGCTGTTGTTGTAAGAGATGTTGCTGTTGTTGTTGTTGTAGATGCTGTTGTTGTAGTAGATATTATTGCAGTAGATGTTGTTGCTGTAGTGGATGTTGTTATGGTTGTTGTAGTAGAGGTTGTTGTTGTTGAAGTTGTTGTTGTTGTAAGTTGTTGTTGTCATAGTAGATCTTTTTGTTGTAGTAGATGTTGTTGTTGTAGATGTTTTAGTTGAGGTTTTGCTGCTGTAGTCGATGTTTTTATTGTAGTAGATGCTTTTGTTGTAGTAGATGTTGTTGTTGTTGTTGTTGTAGATGCTGTTGTTGTAGTAGATATTATTGCAGTAGTAATAGTAGCAGTAGATGTTGTTGTTGCTTTTGCAGTAGTTGAAGTTGTTTTATATGTCCTTGTTGTTAAAGCAGATGTTGCTTTTGTAGTAGATTTTTTTTGTAGTAAAGTAGATTTTGTTGTTGTTGGAGAAGATGTTTTTGTTGTAATATATGTTGTTGTTTGTTGTTGTAGATGTTGTTGATGTTGTAGTTGTTGCTGTTGTAGTAGATAATGTCGTTGTTGTTATAGTAGAGGTTGTTGTTGAAGTTGTTGTTGTAGTAGATGTTCTCTTCTTGTCTCTACTTATCCCCATCTGCTTCACTGTTATAATGTTTCATTTACACTTCTTGTCTCTACTTATTGCCATCTGTTTCACTGTTTTCTTATTCCATCTAATTCTCTGGTCTTAAATTATTCAAGGTTACAACTCTGTTCTTATGTTCCATCACCTCTTGCCTCTACTTATCCCATCTGCTTCACTGTTATGTTGTTCCATTCACAGTTCTTGTCTCTATTTATTCCCATTTGTTTAATTGTCTTCTTGTTCAATCTTCTTATTGTCTCTACTTATCCCCATCTGCTTAACTGTCTTCTTGTTCATCTTCTCTACTTGTCTATACTTATTCCCATCTGTTTCACTGTCTTCTTGTTCAATCTTCTCTCCTTGTCTATACTTATTCCCATCTGTTTCACTGTCTCCTTGTTCAATCTCCTCCCCTTGTCTCTACTCATTCACATCTATTTCACTGTCTTCTTGTTCAATCTACTCTTCTTGTTATACTAATTACCATCTTTTTCACTGTCTTCATGTTCAATCTTCTCTTCTCGTCTCTACTTTTTTAATCTCTTTCACTGTGTTCTTATTCAATCTTCTCTTCTTGTCTATACTTATTCCCATCTGTTTCACTGTCTTCTTGTTCAATCTTCTCTTCTTGTCTATACTTATTCCCATCTGTTTCACTGTCTTCTTGTTCAATCTTCTCTTCTCATCTCTACTTTTTTAATCTCTTTCACTGTCTTCTTATTCAATCTTCTCTTCTTGGCTATACTTATTCCCATCTGTTTCACTGTCTTCTTGTTCAATCTTCTCTTCTTGTCTCTACTTATTCCCATCTGTTTCACTGTCTGTTTGTTCAATTTTCTCTTCTTGTCTATACTTATTCCCATCTGTTTCACTGTCTTCTTGTTCAATCTTCTTCTTGTCTATACCTATTTCCATCTTTTTCACTGTCTTCTTGTTCAATCTTCTCTTCTTGTCTATACTTATTCCCATCTGTTTCACTGTCTGTTTGTTCAATCTTCTCTTCTTGTCTATACTTATTCCCATCTGTTTCAACGTCTTATTGTTCAATCTTCTCTTCTTGTCTCTACTTATCCCCATCTGCTTTACTGTTATGATGTTTCATTTACACTTCTTGTCTCTATTTACTCCCATCTGTTTCACTGTTTTCTTGATCAATCTTCTCTTCTTGTATCTACTTATTCCCATCTGCTTTACTGTCTTCTTGTCCAATCTTCTCTCCTTGTCTCTACTTATTCCCATCTGTTTCACTGTCTTCCTTGTCGATCTTCTCTTCTTGTCTATACTCATTCCCACCTGTTTCACTGCCTTCTTGTTCAATCTTCTATTCTTGTATCTTCTTATTCCTATCTGTTTCACTGTCTTCGTGTCTATACTCATTCCCACCTGTTTCTCTGTCTTCTTGTTCAATCTTCTCTCGTTTCTACTTTTTTAATCTGTTTCACTGTCTTCTTGTTCCATCTACTTTTCTTGATTCTACTAAGTCCCATCTATTGCACTGTCTTCTTGCTTTATTTATTGTTCATGTCTCTACTAATTCCCATCTGTTTTACTGTTTTCTTGTTCAATCTACTATCCTCTCTCTCTACTAATTTAATCTGTAATAACTGTCTTCTTGTTCCATCTACTCTTCTTGTCTCGGCTTATTTCTATCTGTTTCACAGTTTTCTTGTTCCAAATTTTCTATTGTCTGTACTTAATCCCATCTGTTTCACTGTCTTCTTGTTCAATCTTTTCTTCTTGTCTCCACTTAATCTCATCAGCTTCACTGTTATAATGTTCCATTCAGACTTTTTGTCTCTATTTGTTCTCGTCTGTTTCAGTGTCTTCTTGGTCCATCTACTTTTCTTTTCTATACTAATTCCCATTTGCTACACTGTCTTCATGTTCCATCTGCTTTCCTTGTCTACTTATTTTCACCAGTTTCACTTTTTCTGAGGCCCATAGTATTAGGTTTTGTTGATGGTGCTAAACGGTTATATCTTAATTAGAGTTATCTATGTGAGAAGACCAAGTATAGTCTGGTCCATAGCGACATTCAGGTATGCACTTACCAAATGAGATGGAACTTAAACGCCAGGGATACCAAGGTTAGTTCCTTAAGGACAGTAATAGAGATGGGCTGGATTGTTCCTGTGATGTTTTAAATCATTTTGCTTTTTCTTTATTCTAGATTGCCCCTTCTTGTTCAATCTTCTCTCCTTGTCTCTACTTATTCTCATAGCTTTCACTGTCTTCTTGTTCAATCTTCTCTTCTTGTCTATACTCATTCCCACCTGTTTCACTGTCTCCATGTTCAATCTTCTCTCCTTGTGTCTACTTATTCCCATCTGTTTCACTGTCTCCTTGTTCAATCTTCTCTCCTTGTCTCTACTTATTCTCATCTGTTTAACTGTCTTCTTGTTCAATCTTCTCTTCTTGTTTATACTTATTACCATCTGTTTCACTGTCTTCTTGTTCAATCTTCTCTCCTTGTCTATACTTATTCCCATCTATTTCACTGTCTCCTTGTTCAATCTCCTCCCCTTGTCTCTACTCATTCACATCTATTTCACTGTCTTCTTGTTCAATCTACTCTTCTTGTTATACTAATTACCATCCTTTTCACTGTCTTCATGTTCAATCTTCTCTTCTCGTCTCTACTTTTTTAATCTCTTTTACTGTCTTCTTATTCATCTTCTCTTCTTGTCTATACTTATTCCCATCTGTTTCACTGTCTTCTTGTTCAATCTTCTCTCCTTGTCTATACTTATTCCCATCTGTTTCACTGTCTCCTTGTTCAATCTCCTCCCCTTGTCTCTACTCATTCACATCTATTTCACTGTCTTCTTGTTCAATCTACTCTTCTTGTTATACTAATTACCATCTTTTTCACTGTCTTCATGTTCAATCTTCTCTTCTCGTCTCTACTTTTTTAATCTCTTTCACTGTCTTCTTATTCAATCTTCCCTTCTTGTCTATACTTATTCCCATCTGTTTCACTGTCTTCTTGTTCAATCTTCTCTTCTTGTCTATACTTATTCCCATCTGTTTCACTGTTTTCTTGTTCAATCTTCTCTTCTTGTATCTACTCATTTCCATCTGCTTCACTGTCTTCTTGTCCAATCTTTTCTTCTTGTCTCTACTTATTCCAATCTGTTCACAGTTTTCTTGTTCCATATTCTCTCTTGTCTCTACTTATTCACATCTGTTTCATTATCTTCTTCTTCTATCTACTCTTCTTGTCTATGCTGATTCCCATCTGTTTTACTATTTTCTAGTTCCATTCAAACTTCTTGTCTCCATTTATTCACATCTGTCTTACTGTCTTCATGTTCCATCCACTCTTCTTATCCCTTCTTTTTCACATCTGTTTCACTGTCTTCTTGTTCCATCTTCTCTTCTTGTCTCTGCTTATTCCCATCTGTTTTACTATTTTCTTGTTCCATTCAAACGTCTTGTCTCCATTTATTCACATCTGTCTTACTGTCTTCATGTTCCATCCACTCTTCTTATCCCTTCTTTTTCCCATCTGTTTCACTGTCTTCTTGTTCCATCTTCTCTTCTTGTCTCTGCTTATTCCCATCTGATTCACTATTTTCTTGTTCCATTCAAACTTCTTGTCTCTATTTACTCCCATCTGCTTCACTGTTTTCTAGTTTTATCTACTTTTCTTGTCTTTACTTATTCCCATCTGCTTCACTGTCTAGTCTATCTTCTTCTCTGTCCCTACTTTTTTCCATCTGATTCACTATTTTCTTGTTCCATGTACACTTCTTGTCTCTATTTATTCGCATCTGTCTTACTGTCTTCTTGTTCCATCTCCTCCTCTAGTCTACTTATTTCCATCTGTTTCACTATCTTCTTGTTCTATCTTCTTTACTTGTCTCTACTTATTTCCATCTGTTTCACTCTTTTCTTGTTTCATCTCCTCGTCTTGTAACTGGCTGCAACTCTGTCCTCATGTTTCATCATCTCCTCTTGTCTACTTATTCTCATCTGTTTCACTGTTTTCTTATTCCATATACTTTTCTTATCTCTACTTATTCCCATCTGTTTCACTGTTTTCTAATTCCATCTACTTTTCTGGTCTCTACTTTTTCCCGGTAACATCTCTGTTCTCATGTTCCTCACACCTCTTGCCTCTACTCATCCCATATATTCTCCTGTTTACTCTTCTCGTCTGGTCTACTTATAACTGGCTGCAACTCTGTCCTCATGTTCCATGTCCTCCTCTTGTCTTCTTATTCCCATCTGTTTCACTGTTTTCTTTTCCCGTCCTTTTTATGGTCACTACTTATTCCAATTCTTTTTATTTTTTAATCAATAAGCTTTTTTCTTTACTTTCGTTTGCTCCAGTTTTTTTTTTTTTTGTTTTTTGTTTTTTTTATTTTTGAATAATTTTGCCTTTTCTTTATTCTAGATGGATCCAGTTTTGTAGTTCTTAATAACTAACCCTTTTCTTTATTCTAGATTGTTCCAGTGTTTTCCAGTGTTCCTGTTTTCCATTTTCTGTTCCTGCTGTCTGAACGCTGAGGCCCATAGTATTAGGTTTTGTTGATGGTACTAAAACGGTTGTATTGTGGAGTTATCTCTGTGAGAAGACCGGGTATAGTCTGGTCCATAGCGACATTTAGGTATGCACTTACCATATGAGACTGAACTGAAACGCCAGGGATACCAAGGTTAGTTCCTTAAGGACAGTTATAGAGATGGGTTTGGATTGTTCCTGTGTTTAAGCTTTTAATCAATAAACTTTTTTCTTCATTCTAGATTGTTCCAGTGTTGTTTTTCTAATTAATAAGCTTTGTCTTCATTCTAGATTGTTCCAGTGTTGTTGTTTTTTTAATCTTTTAGCATTTAGTTTTTAATCAATTGGCTTCTTCTTAATTCTAGATTGGCCAAGTGTTTTAATTAATCGTTTAGCTTTTTTCTTTATTCTAGATCGTTTCAGTGTTTTCCAGTGTTCCTGTTTTCCAGTGTTCCATTTTCTGTTCCTGCTGTCTGAACGCTGAGGCCCATAGTATTAGGTTTTGTTGATGGTACTGAAACGGTTGTATTGTGGAGTTATCTCTGTGAGAAGACTGGGTATAGTCTGGTCCATAGCGACATTCAGGTATGCACTTACCATATGAGACTGAACTGAAACGCCAGGGATACCAAGGTTAGTTCCTTAAGGACAGTAATAGAGATGGGACTGGATTGTTCCTGTGTTTAAGCTTTTAATCAATAAACTTTTTTTCTTCATTCTAGATTGTTCCAGTGTTGCTTTTCTAATTAATAAGCTTTGTCTTCATTCTAGATTGTTCCAGTGTTGTTGTTTTTTTTTTCACCATTTAGAATTTAGTTTTTAATCAATTGGCTTCTTCTTTATTCTAGAAGGACCAAGTGATTTTAGCTAATCGTTAAGCTTCCTTTCTTTATTCTAGATTTTTCTAGTGTTTTCCAGAGTTCCTGTTTTCCAGTTTTCCATTTTCTGTTCCTGCTGTCTGAACGCTGAGGCCCATAGTATTAGGTTTTGTTGATGGTACTAAAACGGTTGTATTGTGGAGTTTTCTCTGTGAGAAGACCGGGTATGGTCTGGTCCATAGCGACATTAAGGTATGCACTTACCATATGAGACTGAACTGAAACGCCAGGGATACCAAGGTTAGTTCCTTAAGGACAGTAATAGAGATGGGACTGGATTGTTCCTGTGTTTAAGCTTTTAATCAATAAACTTTTTTCTTCATTCTAGATTGTTCCAGTGTTGTTTTTCTAATAAATAAGCTTTGTCTTCATTCTAGATTGTTCCAGTGTTGTTGTTTTTTTCATCATTTAGAATTTAGTTTTTAATCAATTGGCTTCTTCTTTATTCTAGATTGGCCAAGTGTTTTAATTAATCGTTAAGCTTTCTTTCTTCATTCTAGATTGTTCCAGTGTTGTTGTAGATGCTGTTGTTTAAGTAGATGTTGTTGTTGTTGTAGATGCTTTTGTTGTTGTAGATGTTGTTGTTGTTGTAGATTCTGTAGTTGTAGTAGATGTTGTTGTTGATGCT
Source organism: Loripinus fragilis (assembly GCA_964019695.1). Lineage (NCBI taxonomy): Eukaryota > Metazoa > Mollusca > Bivalvia > Lucinida > Lucinidae > Loripinus > Loripinus fragilis. The sequence goes on from OZ026523.1 coordinate 19,118,216, forward strand.
GTTGTAGATGTTGTTGTTGTTGTTGTTGCAGATGCTGTTGTTGTAGAAGATGTTGTAGTAGATGCTGTTGTTGTTGTAGATGCTGTTGTTGTTGTAGTAGATAATGTTGTTGTTGTAAATGCTGTTGTTGTTGTTGTTGTAGATGATGTTGTTGTTGTATATGCTGTTGTTGTTGTAGATGCTGTTGTTGTTGTAGATGATGTCGTTGTAGTAGATGCTGTTGTTGTTGTAGAAGCTGTTGTTGTAGTAGATGATGTTGTTGTTGTAGATGCTGTTGTTGTTGTAGATGCTGTTGTTGTTGTAGATGCTGTTGTTGTTGTAGATGCTGTTGTTGTAGTAGTAGATGTTGTTGTTGTTGTTGTAGAAGCTGTTGTTGTAGTAGACGTTGTTGTTGATGCTGATGTAGATGCTGTTGTTGTTGTTATTGCAGATGCTGTTGTTGTAGTAGATGTTGTAGTAGATGCTGTTGTTGTAGTAGATGCTGTTGTTGTTGTAGATGCTGTTGTTGTTGTAGATGCTGTTGTTGTTGGAGATGCTGTTGTTGTAGTAGATGCTGTTGTTATTGTAGAAGCTGTTGTTTAAGTAGATGTTGTTGTTGATGCTGTTGTAGATGCTGTTGTTGTAGTAGATGTTGTAGAAGATGCTGTTGTTGTTGTAGATGCTGTTGTTGTTGTAGATGTTGTTGTAGATGTTGTTGTTGTTGTAGATGTTGTTGTTGTTGTAGATGCTGATGTTGTTGCTGTTGTAGTAGATGCTGTTGTTGTAGTGGATATTTTTGTTGTTGTAGATGCTGTTGTTGTAGTAGATGCTGTTGTTGTAGATGCTGTTGTTGCTGTAAATGATGTTGTTGTTGTAGATGCTGTTGTTGTAGTAGATGCTGTTTTGTTATAGATGGTGTTGTTGTAGATGGTGTCGTTGTTGTAGATGCTGTTGTTGTTGTAGATGCTGTTGTTGTTGTTGTAGATGCTGTTGTTGTTGTTGTAGATGCTGTTGTTGTAGTAGATGCTGTTGTTGTAGTAGATGCTGTTGTTGTAGTAGATGTTGTAGTAGATGCTGTTGTTGTAGTAGATGCTGTTGTTGTAGTAAATGTTGTTGTTGTTGTTGTTGTTGTTGTTGTTGTTGTAGATGCTGTTGTTGTTGTAGATGCTGTTGTTGTTGTAGATGCTGTTGTTGTAGTAGATGCTGTTGTTGTAGTAAATGTTGTTGTTGTTTGTTGTTGTTGTTGTTGTTGTTGTTGTTGTAGATGCTGTTGTTGTTGAAGATGCTGTTGTTGTTGTAGAGGCTGTTGTTGTTGTAGATGCTGTTGTTGTTGTAGATGCTGTTAGTGTAGTAGATGCTATTGTTGTTGTAGATGTTGTTGTTGTTGTAGATGCTGTTGTTGTTGTAGATGCTGTTGTTGTTGTTGTAGATGCTGTTGTTGTTGTTGTAGATGCTGTTGTTTTTGTACATGCTGTTAGTGTAGTAGATGCTGTTGTTGTTGTAGATGCTGTTGTTGTAGTAAATGTTGTTGTTGTTGTTGTTGTTGTTGTTGTTGTTGTTGTTGTTGTTGATTGTTGTTGTTGTTGTTGTTGTAGATGCTGTTGTTGTTGAAGATGTTGTTGTTGTTGTTGTAGAGGTTGTTGTTGTTGTAGATGCTGTTGTTGTTGTTGTAGATGCTGTTGTTGTTGTTGTAGATGCTGTTGTTGTTGTAGATGCTGTTTTTGTTGTAAATGCTGTTGTTGCAGATGCTGTTGTTGTTGTAATAGATGCTGTTGTTGTTGTAGATGCTGTTGTTGTTGTAGATGCTGTTGTTGTAGTAGATGTTGTTGTTGTTATAGATGCTGTTAGTGTAGTAGATGCTATTGTTGTTGTAGATGTTGTTGTTGTTGTAGATGCTGTTGTTGTTGTAGATGCTGTTGTTGTTGTAAATGCTGTTGTTGCAGATGCTGTTGTTGTTGTAATAGATGCTGTTGTTGTTGTAGATGCTGTTGTTGTTGTAGATGCTGTTGTTGTTGTAGATGCTGTTGTTGTAGTAGATGTTGTTGTTGTTGTAGATGCTGTTGTTGTTGTAGATGCTGTTGTTGTAGTAGATGCTCATGTTGTTGTAGATGCTGTTGTTGTAGTAGATGTTGTTGTAGATTCTGTTGTTGTTGTAGATGCTGTTGTTGTTGTTGTAGAGGCTGTTGTTGTTGTTGTAGATGTTGTTGTTGTTGTAGATGCTGTTGTTGTTGTAGATGCTGTTGTTGTTGTAGATGCTGTTGTTGTAGATGCTGTTGTTGCTGTAGATGATGTTGTTGTTGTAGATGCTGTTGTTGTAGTAGATGCTGTTTTGTTAAAGATGGTGTTGTTGTAGATGGTGTCGTTGTTGTAGATGCTGTTGTTGTTGTAGATACTGTTGTTGTTGTTGTAGATGCTGTTGTTGTTGTTGTAGATGCTGTTGTTGTAGTAGATGCTGTTGTTGTAGTAGATGCTGTTGTTGTTGTAGTAGATGCTGTTGTTGTAGTAGATGCTGTTGTTGTAGTAAATGTTGTTGTTGTTGTTGTTGTTGTTGTTGTTGTTGTTGTTGTTGTTGTTGTTGTTGTCGTCGTTGTTGTTGTTGTTGTAGATGCTGTTGTTGTTGTAGATGCTGTTGTTGTTGTAGATGCTGTTGTTGTAGTAGATGCTGTTGTTGTAGTAAATGTTGTTGTTGTTGTTGTTGTTTGTTGTTGTTGTTGTTGTTGTTGTTGTTGCTGTTGTAGATGCTGTTGTTGTTGTAGATGCTGTTGTTGTTGAAGATGCTGTTGTTGTTGTTGTAGAGGCTGTTGTTGTTGTAGATGCTGTTGTTGTTGTAGATGCTGTTAGTGTAGTAGATGCTATTGTTGTTGTAGATGTTGTTGTAGATGCTGTTGTTGTTGTAGATGCTGTTGTTGTTGTTGTAGATGCTGTTGTTGTTGTTGTAGATGCTGTTGTTTTTGTACATGCTGTTAGTGTAGTAGATGCTGTTGTTGTTGTAGATGCTGTTGTTGTAGTAAATGTTGTTGTTGTTGTTGTTGTTGATTGTTGTTGTTGTTGTTGTTGTTGTAGATGCTGTTGTTGTTGAAGATGCTGTTGTTGTTGTTGTAGAGGTTGTTGTTGTTGTAGATGCTGTTGTTGTTGTTGTAGATGCTGTTGTTGTTGTTGTAGATGCTGTTGTTGTTGTAGATGCTGTTGTTGTAGTAGATGTTGTTGTTGTTGTAGATGCTGTTAGTGTAGTAGATGCTATTGTTGTTGTAGATGTTGTTGTTGTTGTAGATGCTGTTGTTGTTGTAGATGCTGTTGTTGTTGTAAATGCTGTTGTTGCAGATGCTGTTGTTGTTGTAATAGATGCTGTTGTTGTTGTAGATGCTGTTGTTGTTGTAGATGCTGTTGTTGTTGTAGATGCTGTTGTTGTAGTAGATGTTGTTGTTGTTGTAGATGCTGTTGTTGTTGTAGATGCTGTTGTTGTAGTAGATGCTCATGTTGTTGTAGATGCTGTTGTTGTAGTAGATGTTGTTGTAGATTCTGTTGTTGTTGTAGATGCTGTTGTTGTTGTTGTAGAGGCTGTTGTTGTTGTTGTAGATGTTGTTGTTGTTGTAGATGCTGTTGTTGTTGTAGATGCTGTTGTTGTTGTAAATGCTGTTGTTGTAGATGCTGTTGTTGTAATAGATGCTGTTGTTGTTGTAGATGCTGTTGTTGTTGTAGATGCTGTTGTTGTTGTAGATGCTGTTGTTGTAGTATATGTTGTTGTAGATGCTGTTGTTGTAGTAGATGTTGTTCTAGATGATGTTGTTGTAGATGCTGTTGTTGTTGTAGATGCTGTTGTTGTTGTAGATGCTGTTGTTGTAGATTATGTTATTGTAGATGCTGTTGTTGTAGATGCTGTTGTTGTTGTTGTATTTGTTGTTGTTGTAGATGTTGTTGTTGTAGATGCTGTTGTTGTAGATGCTTTTGTTGTTGTATTAGATAATGTTGCTGTTGTAGATGCTGTTGTTGAAGTAGATGCTGTTGTTGTTGTAGATGCTGTTGTTGTTGTAGTATATGTTGTTGTTGTAGATGCTGTTGTTGTTATAGATGCTGTTGTTGTAGATGCTGTTGTTGTTGTAATAGATGTTGTTGTTGTAGATGTTGTTGTTGTAGTAGATGCTGTTGTTGTTGTAGAAGCTGTTGTTGTAGTAGATGCTGCTGTTGTTGTAGATGCTGTTGTTGTTGTAGATGCTGTTGTTGTTGTAGATGCTGTTGTTGTTGGAGATGCTGTTGTTGTAGTAGATGCTGTTGTTGTTGTTGTAGAAGCTGTTGTTGTAGTAGATGTTGTCGTGATGCTGATGTGGATGCTGTTGTTGTTGTTGTTGTTGCAGATGCTGTTGTTGTAGTAGATGTTGTAGTAGATGCTGTTGTTGTTGTAGATGCTGTTGTTGCTGTAGATGCTGTTGTTGTTGTAGATGCTGTTGTTGTAGTAGATGCTGTTGTTGTTGTTGTAGAAGCTGTTGTTGTAGTAGATGTTGTTGTTGATGCTGATGTAGATGCTGTTGTTGTTGTTGTTGTTGCAGATGCTGTTGTTGTAGTAGATGTTGTAGTAGATGCTGTTGTTGTTGTAGATGCTGTTGTTGTTGTAGATGCTGTTGTTGTTGTAGATGCTGTTGTTGTTGTAGATGCTGTTGTTGTAGTAGATGCTGTTGTTGTTGTTGTAGAAGCTGTTGTTGTAGTAGATGTTGTTGTTGATGCTGATGTAGATGCTGTTGTTGTTGTTGTTGCAGATGCTGTTGTTGTAGTAGATGTTGTAGTAGATGCTGTTGTTGTAGTAGATGCTGTTGTTGTTGTAGATGCTGTTGTTGTTGGAGATGCTGTTGTTGTTGGAGATGCTGTTGTTGTAGTAGATGCTGTTTTTCTTGTAGAAGCTGTTGTTGTAGTAGATGTTGTTGTTGATGCTGTTGTAGATGCTGTTGTTGTTGTTGTTGTTGCAGATGCTGTTGTTGTAGTAGATGTTGTAGTAGATGCTGTTGTTGTTGTAGATGCTGTTGTAGATGTTGTTGTTGTTGTAGATGTTGTTGTTGTTGTAGATGCTGATGTTGTTGCTATTGTAGTAGATGCTGTTGTTGTAGTGGATATTTTTGTTGTTGTATATGCTGTTGTTGTAGTAGATGCTGTTGTTGTAGATGCTGTTGTTGCTGTAGATGATGTTGTTGCTGTAGATGCTGTTGTTGTAGTAGATGCTGTTGTTGTAGTAGATGCTGTTTTGTTATAGAAAGTGTTGTTGTAGATGGTGTCGTTGTTGTAGATGCTTTTGTTGTTGTAGATGCTGTTGTTGTTGTTGTAGATGCAGTTGTTGTTGTTGTAGATGCTGTTGTTGTAGTAGATGCTGTTGTTGTTGTAGTAGATGCTAATGTTGTTGTCGATGCTGTTGTTGTTGTAGATGCTGTTAGTGTAGTAGATGCTGTTGTTGCTGTAGATGCTGTTGTTGTAGTAAATGTTGTTGTTGTTGTAGCTGTTGTTGTTGTTGTTGTTGTCGTCGTTGTTGTTGTCGTCGTTGTTGTTGTTGTTGTTGTTGTTGTTATTGTTGTTGTTGTTGTAGATGCTGTTGTTGTTGTAGATGCTGTTGTTGTTGTAGATGCTGATGTTGTTGTAGATGCTGTTGTTGTAGTAGATGCTGTTGTTGTTGTTGTAGATGCTGTTGTTGTAGTAGATGCTGTTTTTGTTGTAGATGCTGTTAGTGTAGTAGATGCTATTGTTGTTGTAGATACTGTTGTTGTTGTAGATGATGTTGTTGTTGTTGTAGATGCTGTTGTTGTTGTTGTAGATGCTGTTGTTGTTGTACATGCTGTAAGTGTAGTAGATGCTGTTGTTGTTGTAGATGCTGTTGTTGTAGTAAATGTTGTTGTTGTTGTTGTATGTTGTTGTTGTTGTTGTTGTTGTTGTTGTAGATGCTGTTGTTGTTGTAGATGCTGTTGTTGTTGAAGATGCTGTTGTTGTTGTTGTAGAGGCTGTTGTTGTTGTTGTAGATGCTTTTGTTGTTGTTGTTGTAGATGCTGTTGTTGTTGTAGATGCTGATGTTGTTGTAGATGCTGTTGTTGTAGTAGATGCTGTTGTTGTTGTTGTAGATGCTGTTGTTGTAGTAGATGCTGTTTTTGTTGTAGATGCTGTTAGTGTAGTAGATGCTATTGTTGTTGTAGATACTGTTGTTGTTGTAGATGCTGTTGTTGTTGTAGATGATGTTGTTGTTGTTGTAGATGCTGTTGTTGTTGTTGTTGTAGATGCTGTTGTTGTTGTACATGCTGTTAGTGTAGTAGATGCTGTTGTTGTTGTAGATGCTGTTGTTGTAGTAAATGTTGTTGTTGTTGTTGTATGTTGTTGTTGCTGTTGTTGTAGATGCTGTTGTTGTTGTAGATGCTGTTGTTGTTGAAGATGCTGTTGTTGTTGTTGTAGAGGCTGTTGTTGTTGTTGTTGTAGATGCTTTTGTTGTTGTTGTTGTAGATGCTGTTGTTGTTGTAAATGCTGTTGTTGTAGATGCTGTTGTTGTTGTAATAGATGCTGTTGTTGTTGTAGATGCTGTTGTTGTTGTAGATGCTGTTGTTGTTGTAGATGCTGTTGTTGTAGTAGATGCTCATGTTGTTGTAGATGCTGTTGTTGTAGTAGATGTTGTTGTAGATGCTGTTGTTGTAGATGCTGTTGTTGTTGTAGATGCTGTTGTTGTTGTAGATGCTGTTGTTGTTGTAGATGCTGTTGTTGTTGTAGAGGCTGTTGTTGTTGTTGTAGTAGATGTTGTTGTTGTTGTTGTTGTAGATGCTGTTGTTGTTGTAGATGCTGTTGTTGTTGTAATAGATGCTGTTGTTGTTGTTGTTGTTGTAATAGATGCTGTTGTTGTTGTAGATGCTGTTGTTGTTGTAGATGCTGTTGTTGTTGTTGTAGATGCTGTTGTTGTACTAGATGTTGTTGTTGTTGTAGATGCTGTTGTTGTTGTAGATGCTGTTGTTGTAGTAGATGCTCATGTTGTTCAACATGCTGTTGTTGTAGTAGATGTTGTTGTAGATGTTGTTGTTGTAGATGCTGTTGTTGTTGTAGATGCTGTTGTTGTTGTAGATGCTGTTGTTGTTGTAGATGCTGTTGTTGTAGATGCTGTTGTTGTAGATGCTGTTGTTGTAGATACTGTTGTAGTTGTTGTATTTGTTGTTGTTGTAGATGTTGTTGTTGTAGATGCTGTTGTTGTAGATGCTTTTGTTGTTGTAATAGATGATGTTGCTGTTGTAGATGCTGTTGTTGAAGTAGATGCTGTTGTTGTTGTAGATGCTGTTGTTGTTGTAGTAGATGTTGTTCGTGTAAATGCTGTTGTTGTTATAGATGCTGTTGTTGTAGATGCAGTTGTTGTTGTAATAGATGTTGTTGTTGTAGATGCTGTTGTTGTAGTAGATGCTGTAGATGCTGTTGTTGTTGTAGTAGATGTTGTTGTTGTAGATGCTGTTGTTGTTGTTGTAGATGACGTCTTTTTGTTCAATCTTCTCTTCTTGTCTCTACTTATCCCCATCTGCTTTACTGTTATGTTGTTCCATTTACACTTCTTGTCTCTATTTACTCCCATCTGTTTCACTGTTTTCTTGTTCAATCTTCTCTTCTTGTATCTACTTATTCCCATCTGCTTCACTGTCTTCTTGTCCAATCTTCTCTCCTTGTCTTTACTTATTCCCATCTGTTTCACTGTCTTCCTTGTCAATCTTCTCTTCTTGTCTATACTCATTCCCACCTGTTTCACTGCCTTGTGTTCAATCTTCTCTTCTTGTATCTTCTTATTCCTATCTGTTTCACTGTCTTCTTGTCTATACTCATTCCCACCTGTTTCACTGTCTTCTTGTTCAATCTTCTCTCGTTTCTACTTTTTTAATCTGTTTCACTGTCTTCTTGTTCCATCTACTTTTTTTGATTCTACTAAGTCCCATCTATTGCACTGTCTTCTTGCTTTATTTATTGCTCATGTCTCTACTAATTCCCATCTGTTTTACTGTTTTCTTGTTCAATCTACTATCCTCTCTCTCTACTAATTTAATCTGTTATAACTGTCTTCTTGTTCCATCTACTCTTCTTGTCTCGGCTTATTTCTATCTGTTTCACAGTTTTCTTATTCCAAATTTTCTATTGTCTATACTTAATCCCATCTGTTTCACTGTCTTCTTGTTCAATCTTTTCTTCTTGTCTCCACTTAATCTCATCAGCTTCACTGTTATAACGTTCCATTCAGACTTTTTGTCTCTATTTGTTCTCGTCTGTTTCAGTGTCTTCTTGGTCCATCTACTTTTCTTTTCTATACTAATTTCCATTTGCTACACTGTCTTCATGTTCCATCTGCTTTCCTTTTCTACTTATTTTCACCAGTTTCACTTTTTCTGAGGCCCATAGTATTAGGTTTTGTTGATGGTGCTAAACGGTTGTATCTTAATTAGAGTTATCTATGTGAGAAGACCAAGTATAGTCTGGTCCATAGCGACATTCAGGTATGCACTTACCAAATGAGATGGAACTTAAACGCCAGGGATACCAAGGTTAGTTCGTTAAGGACAGTAATAGAGATGGGGCTGGATTGTTCCTGTGATGTTTTAAATCATTTTGCTTTTTCTTTATTCTAGATTGCCCCTTCTTGTTCAATCTTCTCTCTTTGTCTCTACTTATTCTCATAGCTTTCACTGTCTTCTTGTTCAATCTTCTCTTCTTGTCTATACTCATTCCCACCTGTTTCACTGTCTCCTTGTTCAATCTTCTCTCCTTGTGTCTACTTATTCCCATCTGTTTCACTGTCTCCTTGTTCAATCTTCTCTCCTTGTCTCTACTTATTCTCATCTGTTTAACTGTCTTCTTGTTCAATCTTCTCTTCTTGTTTATACTTATTACCATCTGTTTCACTGTCTCCTTGTTCAATCTTCTCTCCTTGTCTATACTCATTCACATCTATTTCACTGTCTTCTTGTTCAATCTACTCTTCTTGTTATACTAATTACCATCTTTTTCACTGTCTTCATGTTCAATCTTCTCTTCTTGTCTATACTTATTCCCATCTGTTTCACTGTTTTCTTGTTCAATCTTCTCTTCTTGTATCTACTCATTTCCATCTGCTACACTGTCTTCTTGTCCAATCTTTTCTTCTTGTCTCTACTTATTCCAATCTGTTTCACTGTTTTCTTGTTCAATCTTCTCTTCTTGTATCTACTCATTTCCATCTGCTTCACTGTCTTCTTGTCCAATCTTTTCTTCTTGTCTCTACTTATTCCAATCTGTTTCACAGTTTTCTTGTTCCATATTCTCTCTTGTCTCTACTTATTCACATCTATTCATTATCTTCTTCTTCTATCTACTCTTCTTGTCTCTGCTTATTCCCATCTGTTTTACTATTTTCTTGTTCCATTCGAACTTCTTGTCTCCATTTATTCACATCTGTCTTACTGTCTTCATGTTCCATCCACTCTTCTTATCCCTTCTTTTTCCCATCTGTTTTACTGTCTTCTTGTTCCATCTTCTCTTCTTGTCTCTGCTTATTCCCATCTGATTCACTTTTTTCTTGTTCCATTCAAACTTCTTGTCTCTATTTACTCCCATCTGCTTCACTGTTTTCTAGTTTTATCTACTTTTCTTGTCTTTACTTATTCCCATCTGCTTCACTGTCTAGTCTATCTTCTTCTCTGTCCCTACTTTTTTCCATCTGATTCACTATTTTCTTGTTCCATGTACACTTCTTTTCTCTATTTATTCGCATCTGTCTTACTGTCTTCTTGTTCCATCTCCTCCTCTAGTCTACTTATTTCCATCTGTTTCACTGTCTTCTTGTTCTATCTTCTTAACTTGTCTCTACTTATTTCCATCTGTTTCACTCTTTTCTTGTTTCATCTCCTCGTCTTGTAACTGGCTGCAACTCTGTCCTCATGTTTCATCATCTCCTCTTGTCTACTTATTCTCATCTGTTTCACTGTTTTCTTTTTCCATCTACTTTTCTTATCTCTACTTATTCCCATCTGTTTCACTGTTTTCTAATTCCATCTACTTTTCTGGTCTCTACTTTTTCCCGGTAACATCTCTGTTCTCATGTTCCTCACACCTCTTGCCTCTACTCATCCCATATATTCTCCTGTTTACTCTTCTCGTCTGGTCTACTTATAACTGGCTGCAATTCTGTCCTCATGTTCCATGTCCTCCTCTTGTCTTCTTATTCCCATCTGTTTCACTGTTTTCTTTTCCCGTCCTTTTTATGGTCACTACTTATTCCCATTCTTTTTATTTTTTAATCAATAAGATTTTTTCTTTACTTTCGTTTGCTCCAGTTTTTTTTTTTTTTTATTTTTGAATAATTTTGCCTTTTCTTTATTCTAGATGGATCCAGTTTTTAGTTCTTAATAACTAAGCACTTTCTTTATTCTAGATTGTTCCAGTGTTTTCCAGTGTTCCTGTTTTCCATTTTCTGTTCCTGCTGTCTGAACGCTGAGGCCCATAGTATTAGGTTTTGTTGATGGTACTAAAACGGTTGTATTGTGGAGTTATCTCTGTGAGAAGACCGGGTATAGTCTGGTCCATAGCGACATTCAGGTATGCACTTACCATATGAGACGGAACTGAAACGCCAGGGATACCAAGGTTAGTTCCTTAAGGACAGTTATAGAGATGGGTTTGGATTGTGTGTTTAAGCTTTTAATCAATAAACTTTTTTCTTCATTCTAGATTGTTCCAGTGTTGTTTTTCTAATTAACAAGCTTGGTCTTCATTCTAGATTGTTCCAGTGTTGTTGTTTTTTTAATCTTTTAGCATTTAGTTTTTAATCAATTGGCTTCTTCTTAATTCTAGATTGGCCAAGTGTTTTAATTAATCGTTTAGCTTTTTTCTTTATTCTACATCGTTTCAGTGTTTTCCAGTGTTCCTGTTTTCCAGTGTTCCATTTTCTGTTCCTGCTGTCTGAACGCTGAGGCCCATAGTATTAGGTTTTGTTGATGGTACTAAAACGGTTGTATTGTGGAGTTATCTCTGTGAGAAGACCGGGTATAGTCTGGTCCATAGCGACATTCAAGTATGCACTTACCATATGAGACTGAACTGAAACGCCAGGGATACCAAGGTTAGTTCCTTAAGGACAGTTAAAGAGATGGGACTGGATTGTTCCTGTGTTTAAGCTTTTAATCAATAAACTTTTTTCTTCATTCTAGATTGTTCCAGTGTTGTTTTTCTAATTAATAAGCTTTGTCTTCATTCTAGATTGTTCCAGTGTTGTTGTTTATTTCATCATTTAGAATTTAGTTTTTAATCAATTGGCTTCTTCTTTATTCTAGATTGGCCAAGTGTTTTAATTAATCGTTAAGCTATCTTTCTTCATTCTAGATTGTTCCATTGTTGTTGTACATGCTGTTGTTTTAGTAGATGTTGTTGTTGTTGTAGATGCTTTTGTTGTTGTAGATGTTGTTGTTGTTGTAGATTCTGTTGTTGTAGTAGATGTTGTTGTTGATGCTGTTGTAGATGTTGTTGTTGTTGTTGTTGTTGCAGATGATGTTATTGTAGCAGATGTTGTAGTAGATGCTGTTGTTGTTGTATATGCTGTTGTTGTTGTAGATGCTGTTGTTGTAGTAGATGCTGTTGTTGTTGTAGATGCTGTTGTTGTTGTAGATGCTGTTGTTGTTGTAGATGCTGTTGTTGTTGTAGATGCTGTTGTTGTTGTAATAGATGATGTTGTTGTTGTAGATGCTGTTGTTGTAGTAGATGCTGTTGTTGTTGTAGATGCTGTTGTTGTTGTAGTAGATGTTGTTGTTGTAGATGCTGTTGTTGTAGTAGATGCTGTTGTTGTTGTAGATGTTGTTGTTGTAGATGCTGTTGTTGTAGTAGATGCTGTTGTTGTTGTAGTAGATGCTGTTGTTGTTGTTGTAGATGCTGTTGCTGTAGATGCTGTTGTTGTTGTAGATGCTGTTGTTGTTGTAGATGCTGTTGTTGTAGATGATGTTGTTCTAGTAGATGCTTTTGTTGTTGTAGTAGATGTTGTTGTTGTAGATGCTGTTGTTGTTGTAGATGTTGTTGTTGTTGTAGATGCTGTTGTTGTAGTAGATGCTGTTGTTGTAGTAGATGATGTTGTTGTTGTTGTAGATGCTGTTGTTGTAGATGCTGTTGTTGTTGTAGATGCTGTTGTTGTTGAAGATGCTGTTGTTGTTGTAGATGCTGTTGTTGTTGTAGATGTTGTTGTTGTTGTAGATGCTGTTGTTTTTTTAGATGCTGTTGTTGTTGTAGTAGATTTTGTTGTTGTAGATGCTGTTGTTTTTGTAGATGCTGTTGTTGTTGTAGTAGATTTTGTTGTTGTAGATGCTGTTGTTGTAGTAGATGCTGTTGTTGTTGTAGATGCTGTTGTTGTAGATGCTGTTGTTGTAGTAGATGCTGTTGTTGTTGTAATAGATGCTGTTGTTGTAGATGCTGTTGTTGTAGATGCTGTTGTTGTTGTAGATGCTGTTGTTGTTGTAGATGCTGTTGTTGTTGTAGATGTTGTTGTTGTTGTAATAGATGATGTTGTTGTTGTAGATGCTGTTGTTGTAGTAGATGTTGTTGTTGTAATAGATTATGTTGTTGTTGTAGATGCTGTTGCTGTTGTTGTAGATGCTGTTGTTGTTGTAGATGCTGTTGTTGTTGTAGATGCTGTTGTTATTGTAGATGCTGTTGTTGTTGTTGTTGTAATAGATGCTGTTGTTGTTGCAGATGCTGTTGCTGTTGTAGATGCTGTTGTTGTTGTAGATGCTGTTGTTGTAAGAGATGTTGTTGTTGTTGTTGTTGTTGTTGTTGTAGATGCTGTTGTTGTAGTAGATATTATTGCAGTAGATGTTGTTGCTGTAGTGGATGTTGTTATGGTTGTTGTAGTAGAGGTTGTTGTTGTTGAAGTTGTTGTTGTTGTAAGTTGTAGTTGTTATAGTAGATCTTTTTGTTGTAGTAGATGTTGTTGTTGTAGATGTTTTAGTTGATGTTTTGCTGCTGTAGTCGATGTTTATATTGTAGTAGATGCTGTTGTTGTAGTAGATGTTGTTGTTGTTGTTGTTGTTGTAGATGCTGTTGTTGTAGTAGATATTATTGCAGTAGTAATAGTAGCAGTAGATGTTGTTGTTGCTTTTACAGTAGTTGTTAGTGTTTTATATGTCCTTGTTGTTACAATAGATGTTGCTTTTGTAGTAGATTTTTTGTAGTATAGTAGATTTTGTTGTTGTTGTTGGAGAAGATGTTTTTGTTGTAATATATGTTGTTGTTGTTGTTGTTGTTGTTGTAGATGTTGTTGCTGTTGTAGTTGTTGCTGTTGTAGTAGATAATGTCGTTGTTGTTATAGTAGAGGTTGTTGTTGAAGTTGTTGTTGTAGTAGATGTTCTCTTCTTGTCTCTACTTATCCCCATCTGCTTCACTGTTATAATGTTCCATTTACACTTCTTGTCTCTACTTATTGCCATCTGTTTCACTGTTTTCTTATTCCATCTAATTCTCTGGTCTTAAATTATTCAAGGTTACAACTCTGTTCTTATGTTCCATCACCTCTTGCCTCTACTTATCCCATCTGCTTCACTGTTATGTTGTTCCATTCACACTTCTTGTCTTTATTTATTCCCATTTGTTTAATTGTCTTCTTGTTCAATCTTCTTATTGTCTCTACTTATCCCCATCTGCTTCACTGTCTCCTTGTTCAATCTTCTCTCCTTGTCTCTACTTATTCTCATCTGTTTAACTGTCTTCTTGTTCAATCTTCTTTTCTTGTTTATACTTATTACCATCTGTTTCACTGTCTCCTTGTTTAATCTTCTCTCCTTGTCTATACTTATTCCCATCTGTTTCACTGCCTCCTTGTTCAATCTCCTCCCCTTGTCTCTACTCATTCACATCTCTTTCACTGTCTTCTTATTTAATCTTCTCTTCTTGTCTATACTTATTCCCATCTGTTTCACTGTCTTCTTGTTCAATCTTCTCTTCTCGTCTCTACTTTTTTAATCTCTTTCACTGTCTTCTTATTCAATCTTCTCTTTTTGGCTATACTTATTCCCATCTGTTTCACTGTCTTCTTGTTCAATCTTCTCTTCTTGTCTCTACTTATTCCCATCTGTTTCACTGTCTGTTTGTTCAATCTTCTCTTCTCGTCTATACTTATTCCCATCTGTTTCACTGTCTTCTTGTTCAATCTTCTTCTTGTCTATACCTATTCCCTTCTGTTTCACTGTCTTCTTGTTCAATCTTCTCTTCTTGTCTATACTTATTCCCATCTGTTTCACTGTCAGTTTGTTCAATCTTCTCTTCTTGTCTATACTTATTCCCATCTGTTTCAACGTCTTATTGTTCAATCTTCTCTTCTTGTCTCTACTTATCCCCATCTGCTTTACTGTTATGTTGTTCCATTTACACTTCTTGTCTCTATTTACTCCCATCTGTTTCACTGTTTTCTTGTTCAATCTTCTCTTCTTGTATCTACTTATTCCCATCTGCTTCACTGTCTTCTTGTCCAATCTTCTCTCCTTGTCTCTACTTATTCCCATCTGTTTCACTGTCTTCCTTGTCGATCTTCTCTTCTTGTCTATACTCATTCTCACCTGTTTCACTGCCTTCTTGTTCAATCTTCTCTTCTTGTATCTTCTTATTCCTATCTGTTTCACTGTCTTCTTGTCTATACTCATTCCCACCTGTTTCACTGTCTTCTTGTTCAATCTTCTCTCATTTCTACTTTTTCAATCTGTTTCACTGTCTTCTTGTTCCATCTACTTTTCTTGATTCTACTAAGTCCCATCTATTGCACTGTCTTCTTGCTTTATTTATTGTTCATGTCTCTACTAATTCCCATCTGTTTTACTGTTTTCTTGTTCAATCTACTATCCTCTCTCTCTACTAATTTAATCTGTTATAACTGTCTTCTTGTTCCATCTACTCTTCTTGTCTCGGCTTATTTCCATCTGTTTCACAGTTTTCTTGTTCCAAATTTTCTATTGTCTATACTTAATCCCATCTGTTTCACTGTCTTCTTGTTCAATCTTTTCTTCTTGTCTCCACTTAATCTCATCAGCTTCACTGTTATAATGTTCCATTCAGACTTTTTGTCTCTATTTGTTCTCGTCTGTTTCAGTGTCTTCTTGGTCCATCTACTTTTCTTTTCTATACTAATTCCCATTTGCTACACTGTCTTCCTGTTCCATCTGCTTTCCTTGTCTACTTATTTTCACCAGTTTCACTTTTTCTGAGGCCCATAGTATTAGGTTTGTTGATGGTGCTAAACGATTGTATCTTAATTAGAGTTATCTATGTGAGAAGACCAAGTATAGTCTGGTCCATAGCGACATTCAGGTATGCACTTACCAAATGAGATGGAACTTAAACGCCAGGGATACCAAGGTTAGTTCCTTAAGGACAGTAATAGAGATGGGGCTGGATTGTTCCTGTGATGTTTTAAATCATTTTGCTTTTTCTTTATTCTAGATTGCCCCTTCTTGTTCAATCTTCTCTCCTTGTCTCTACTTATTCTCATAGCTTTCACTGTCTTCTTGTTCAATCTTCTCTTCTTGTCTATACTCATTCCCACCTGTTTCACTGTCTCCTTGTTCAATCTTCTCTCCTTGTGTCTATGTATTCCCATCTGTTTCACTGTCTCCTTGTTCAACATTCTCTCCTTGTCTCTACTTATTCTCATCTGTTTAACTGTCTTCTTGTTCAATCTTCTCTTCTTGTTTATACTTACTACCATCTGTATCACTGTCTCCTTGTTCAATCTTCTCTCCTTGTCTATACTTATTCCCATCTATTTCACTGTCTCCTTGTTCAATCTCCTCCCCTTGTCTCTACTCATTCACATCTATTTCACTGTCTTCTTGTTCAATCTACTCTTCTTGTTATACTAATTACCATCTTTTTCACTGTCTTTATGTTCAATCTTCTCTTCTCGTCTCTACTTTTTTAATCTCTTTCACTGTCTTCTTATTCAATCTTCTCTTCTTGTCTATACTTATTCCCATCTGTTTCAACGTCTTATTGTTCAATCTTCTCTTCTTGTCTCTACTTATCGCCATCTGCTTTACTGATATGTTGTTCCATTCACACTTCTTGTCTCTATTTACTCCCATCTGTTTCACTGTTTTCTTGTTCAATCTACTCTTCTTGTATCTACTTATTCCCATCTGCTTCACTGTCTTCTTGTCCAATCTTTTCTTCTTGTCTCTACTTATTCCAATCTGTTTCACAGTTTTCTTGTTCCATATTCTCTCTTGTCTCTACTTATTCACATCTTTTCCATTATCTTCTTCTTCTATCTACTCTTCTTGTCTCTGCTTATTCCCATCTGTTTTACTATTTTCTTGTTCCATTTAAACTTCTTGTCTCCATTTATTCACATCTGTCTGACTGTCTTCATGTTCCATCCACTCTTCTTATCCCTTCTTTTTCCCATCTGTTTCACTGTCTTCTTGTTCCATCTTCTCTTCTTGTCTCTGCTTATTCCCATCTGATTCACTATTTTCTTGTTCCATTCAAACTTCTTGTCTCCATTTATTCACATCTGTCTGACTGTCTTCATGTTCCATCCACTCTTCTTATCCCTTCTTTTTCCCATCTGTTTCACTGTCTTCTTGTTCCATCTTCTCTTCTTGTCTCTGCTTATTCCCATCTGATTCACTATTTTCTTGTTCCATTCAAACTTCTTGTCTCTATTTACTCCCATCTGCTTCACTGTTTTCTAGTTTTATCTACTTTTCTTGTCTTTACTTATTCCCATCTGCTTCACTGTCTAGTCTATCTTCTTCTCTGTCCCTACTTTTTTCCATCTGATTCACTATTTTCTTGTTCCATGTACACTTCTTTTCTCTATTTATTCGCATCTGTCTTACTGTCTTCTTGTTCCATCTCCTCCTCTAGTCTACTTATTTCCATCTGTTTCACTGTCTTCTTGTTCTATCTCCTTTACTTGTCTCTACTTATTTCCATCTGTTTCACTCTTTTCTTGTTTCATCTCCTCGTCTTGTAACTGGCTGCAACTCTGTCCTCATGTTTCATCATCTCCTCTTGTCTACTTATTCTCATCTGTTTCACTGTTTTCTTTTTCCATCTACTTTTCTTATCTCTACTTATTCCCATCTGTTTCACTGTTTTCTAATTCCATCTACTTTTCTGGTCTCTACTTTTTCCCGGTAATATCTCTGTTCTCATGTTCCTCACACCTCTTGCCTCTACTCATCCCATATATTCTCCTGTTTACTCTTCTCGTCTGGTCTACTTATAACTGGCTGCAACTCTGTCCTCATGTTCCATGTCCTCCTCTTGTCTACTTATTCCCATCTGTTTCACTGTTTTCTTTTCCCGTCCTTTTTATGGTCACTACTTATTCCCATTCTTTTTATTTTTTAATCAATAAGCTTTTTTCTTTACTTTCGTTTGCTCCAGTTTTTTTTTTTTTTTTTTTTTTTTTTTTTGATTTTTGAATAATTTTGCCTTTTCTTTATTCTAGATGGATCCAGTTTTTAGTTCTTAATAACTAAGCACTTTCTTTATTCTAGATTGTTCCAGTGTTTTCCAGTGTTCCTGTTTTCCATTTTCTGTTCCTGCTGTCTGAACGCTGAGGCCCATAGTATTAGGTTTTGTTGATGGTACTAAAACGGTTGTATTGTGGAGTTATCTCTGTGAGAAGACCGGGTATAGTCTGGTCCATAGCGACATTCAGGTATGCACTTACCATATGAGACGGAACTGAAACGCCAGGGATACCAAGGTTAGTTCCTTAAGGACAGTTATAGAGATGGGTTTGGATTGTTCCTGTGTTTAAGCTTTTAATCAATAAACTTTTTTCTTCATTCTAGATGGTTCCAGTGTTGTTTTTCTAATTAATAAGCTTTGTCTTCATTCTAGATTGTTCCAGTGTTGTTGTTTTTTTAATCTTTTAGCATTTAGTTTTTAATCAATTGGCTTCTTTTTAATTCTAGATTGGCCAAGTGTTTTAATTAATCGTTTAGCTTTTTTCTTTATTCAAGATCGTTTCAGTTTTTTCCAGTGTTCCTGTTTTCCAGTGTTCCATTTTCTGTTCCTGCTGTCTGAACGCTGAGGCCCATAGTATTAGGTTTTGTTGATGGTACTAAAACGGTTGTATTGTAGAGTTATCTCTGTGAGAAGACCGGGTATAGTCTGGTCCATAGCGACATTCAGGTATGCACTTACCATATGAGACTGAACTGAAACGCCAGGGATACCAAGGTTAGTTCCTTAAGGACAGTTATAGAGATGGGACTGGATTGTTCCTGTGTTTAAGCTTTTAATCAATAAACTTTTTTCTTCATTCTAGATTGTTCCAGTGTTGTTTTTCTAATTAATAAGCTTTGTCTTCATTCTAGATTATTCCAGCGTTGTTGTTTATTTCATCATTTAGAATTTAGTTTTTAATCAATTGGCTTCTTCTTTATTCTAGATTGGCCAAGTGTTTTAATTAATCGTTAAGCTTTCTTTCTTCATTCTAGATTGTTCCAGTGTTGTTGTACATGCTGTTGTTTTAGTAGATGTTGTTGTTGTTGTAGATGCTTTTGTTGTTGTAGATGTTGTTGTTGTTGTAGATTCTGTTGTTGTAGTAGATGTTGTTGTTGATGCTGTTGTAGATGTTGTTGTTGTTGTTGTTGCAGATGCTGTTGTTGTAGCAGATGTTGTAGTAGATGCTGTTGTTGTTGTATATGCTGTTGTTGTTGTAGATGCTGTTGTTGTAGTAGATGTTGTTGTTGTTGTAGATGCTGTTGTTGTTGTAGATGCTGTTGTTGTTGTAGATGCTGTTGTTGTAGTAGATGTTGTTGTTGTTGTAGAACCTGTTGTTGTAGTAGATGTTGTTTTTGATGCTGTTGTAGATGCTGTTGTTGAAGTAGATGTTGTAGTAGATGCTGTTGTTGTAGTAGATGCTGTTGTTGTTGTAGATGCTGTTGTTGTAGATGCTGTTGTTGTTGTAGATGTTGTTGTTATAGTAGATGCTGTTGTACTTGTAGAAGCTGTTGTTGTAGTAGATGTTGTTGTTGATGCTGTTGTAGACGCTGTTGTTGTTGTTGTTGCAGATGCTGTTGTTGTAGTAGATATTGTAGTAGATGCTGTTGTTGTAGTAGATGCTGTTGTTGTTGTAGATGCTAATGTTGTTGTAGATGTTGTTGTTGTTGTTGTAGATGTTGTTGTTTTTGTAGTTGCTGATGTTGTTGCTGTTGTGGTAGATGCTGTTTTTGTAGTGGATATTTTTGTTATTGTAGATGCTGTTGTTGTAGAAGATGCTGTTGTTGTTGTTGTAGATGCTGTTGTTGTTGTAGATGCTGTTGTTGTTGTAGATGCTGTTGTTGTAATAGATGCTTTTTTGTTGTAGATGGTGTTGTTGTAGATGGTTTCGTTGTTGTAGATGCTGTTGTTGTTGTAGATGCTGTTGTTGTTGTTGTAGATGCTGTTGTTGTAGGTGCTGTTGTTGTAGTAGATGCTGTTGTTGTTGTAGTAGATGCTGATGCTGTTGTCGATGCTGTTGTTGTTGTAGATGCTGTTAGTGTAGTAGATGCTGTTGTTGCTGTATATGCTGTTGTTGTAGTAAATGTTGTTGTTGTTATTGTTGTTATTGTTGTTGTTGTTGTTGTTGTTGTTGTAGATGCTGTTGTTGTAGATGCTGTTGTTGTAATAGATGCTGTTGTTGTAGTAGATGCTGTTGTTGTTGTAGATGCTGTTGTTGTTGTAGATGCTGTTGTTGTAGTAGATGCTGTTGTTGTTGTAGATGCTGTTATTGTAGTAGATGCTGTTGTTGTAGTAGATGCTGTTGTTGTTGTAGTAGATGCTGTTGTTGTAGAAGATACTGTTGTTGTTGTTGTTGTTGATGCTGTTGTTTTTGTTGTAGATGATGTTGTTGTTGTAGATGCTGTTGTTGTAGTAGATGCTGTTGTTGTTGTAGATGCTGTTGTTGTTGTAGTAGATGTTGTTGTTGTAGATGCTGTTGTTGTTGTAGATGCTGTTGTTGTTGTAGATGCTGTTGTTGTTGTAGATGCTGTTGTTGTTGTAGATGCTGTTGTTGTTGTAATAGATGATGTTGTTGTTGTAGATGCTGTTGTTGTTGTAGATGCTGTTGTTGTAGATGCTGTTGTTGTAGTAGATGCTGTTGTTGTTGTAGTAGATGCTGTTGTTGTTGTAGTAGATGCTGATGCTGTTGTTGTTGTAGATGCTGATAGTGTAGTAGATGCTGTTGTTGCTGTATATGCTGTTGTTGTAGTAAATGTTGTTGTTGTTGTTGTTTTTGTTGTTGTTGTTGTTGTAGATGCTGTTGTTGTAGATGCTGTTGTTGTAGTAGATGCTGTTGTTGTTGTAAATGCTGTTGTTGTTGTAGATGTTGTTGTTGTTGTAGATGCTGTTGTTGTTGTAGATGCTGCTGTTGTTGTAGATGCTGGTGTTGTAGTAGATGCTGTTGTTGTTGTAGATGCTGTTGTTGTTGTAGATGCTGTTGTTGTTGTAAGAGATGATGTTGTTGTTGTGGATGCTGTTGTTGTAGTAGATGCTGTTGTTGTTGTAGATGCTGTTGTTGTTGTAGATGCTGTTGTTGTTGTAGATGCTGTTGTTGTTGTAGTAGATGCTGTTGTTGTAGTAGATACTGT
The DNA here is from genome assembly GCA_964019695.1 of Loripinus fragilis. Taxonomy (NCBI): domain Eukaryota; kingdom Metazoa; phylum Mollusca; class Bivalvia; order Lucinida; family Lucinidae; genus Loripinus; species Loripinus fragilis. Next base: position 19,138,768 of record OZ026523.1, read on the forward strand.
TGTTGTTGTTGTTGTTGTTGTTGATGCTGTTGTTTTTGTTGTAGATGATGTTGTTGTTGTAGATGCTGTTGATGTAGTAGATGCTGTTGTTGTTGTAGATGCTGTTGTTGTTGTAGATGCTGTTGTTGTTGTAGATGCTGTTGTTGTTGTAGATGCTGTTGTTGTTGTAGATGCTGTTGTTGTTGTAGATGCTGTTGTTGTTGTAGATGCTGTTGTTGTTGTAGATGATGTTGTTGTTGTAGATGCTGTTGTTGTTGTAGATGCTGTTGTTGTTGTAGATGCTGTTGTTGTTGTAGATGATGTTGTTGTTGTAGATGCTGTTGTTGTTGTAGATGCTGTTGTTGTTGTAGATGCTGTTGTTGTTGTAGTAGATGTTGTTGTTGTAGATGCTGTTGTTGTAGTAGATGCTGTTGTTGTTGTAGATGCTGTTGTTGTAGGTGCTGTTGTTGTAGTAGATGCTGTTGTTGTTGTAGTAGATGCTGTTGTTGTAGTATATACTGTTGTTGTTGTTGTTGTTGTTGTTGTAGATGCTGTTGTTGAAGATGCTGTTGTTGTAGTAGATGCTGTTGTTGTTGTAGATGCTGTTGTTGTTGTAGATGCTGTTGTTGTTGTAGTAGATGCTGATGCTGTTGTTGTTGTAGATGCTGTTAGTGTAGTAGATGCTGTTGTTGCTGTATATGCTGTTGTAGTAAATGTTGTTGTTGTTGTTGTTGTTGTAGATGCTGTTGTTGTAGATGCTGTTGTTGTAGTAGATGCTGTTGTTGTTGTAAATGCTGTTGTTGTTGTAGATGTTGTTGTTGTTGTAGATGCTGTTGTTGTTGTAGATGCTGCTGTTGTTGTAGATGCTGTTGTTGTTGTAATAGATGATGTTGTTGTTGTAGATGCTGTTGTTGTAGTAGATGCTGTTGTTGTTGTAGATGCTGTTGTTGTTGTAGATGCTGTTGTTGTTGTAAGAGATGATGTTGTTGTTGTGGATGCTGTTGTTGTAGTAGATGCTGTTGTTGTTGTAGATGCTGTTGTTGTTGTAGATGCTGTTGTTGTTGTAGATGCTGTTGTTGTAGTAGATGCTGTTGTTGTTGTAGATGCTGTTGTTGTAGTAGATACTGTTGTTGTTGTTGTTGTTGTTGATGCTGTTGTTTTTGTTGTAGATGATGTTGTTGTTGTAGATGCTGTTGATGTAGTAGATGCTGTTGTTGTTGTAGATGCTGTTGTTGTTGTAGTAGATGTTGTTGTAGATGCTGTTGTTGTTGTAGATGCTGTTGTTGTTGTAGATGCTGTTGTTGTTGTAGATGCTGTTGTTGTTGTAGATGCTGTTGTTGTTGTAATAGATGATGTTGTTGTTGTAGATGCTGTTGTTGTTGTAGATGCTGTTGTTGTAGATGCTGTTGTTGTAGTAGATGCTGTTGTTGTTGTAGTAGATGCTGTTGTTGTTGTAGTAGATGCTGTTGTTGTAGTAGATACTGTTGTTGTTGTTGTTGTTGTTGTTGTTGTTGTAGATGCTGTTGTTGAAGATGCTGTTGTTGTAGTAGATGCTGTTGTTGTTGTAGATGCTGTTGTTGTTGTAGATGCTGTTGTTGTTGTAGATGCTGTTGTTGTTGTAGATGCTGTTGTTGTTGTAATAGATGATGTTGTTGTTGTAGATGCTGTTGTTGTAGTAGATGCTGTTGTTGTTGTAGATGCTGTTGTTGTTGTAGTAGATGTTGTTGTTGCAGATGCTGTTGGTTTTGTAGATGCTGTTGTTGTTGTAGATGCTGTTGTTGTTGTAGATGCTGTTGTTGTTGTAGATGCTGTTGTTGTTATAATAGATGATGTTGTTGTTGTAGATGCTGTTGTTGTTGTAGATGTTGTTGTTGTAGATGCTGTTGTTATAGTAGATGCTGTTGTTGTTGTAGTAGATGCTGTTGTTGTTGTTGTAGATGCTGTTGCTGTAGATGCTGTTGTTGTTGTAGATGCTGTTGTTGTTGTAGATGCTGTTGTTGTAGATGCTGTTGTTGTAGATGTTGTTGTTGTAGTAGATGCTGTTGTTGTTGTAGATGTTGTTGTTGTAGATGCTGTTGTTATAGTAGATGCTGTTGTTGTTGTAGTAGATGCTGTTGTTGTTGTTGTAGATGCTGTTGCTGTAGATGCTGTTGTTGTTGTAGATGCTGTTGTTGTTGTAGATGCTGTTGTTGTAGATGCTGTTGTTGTAGTAGATGTTGTTGTTGTAGTAGAAACTGTTGTTGTTGTTGTTGTTGTTGTAGATACTGTTGTTGTTGTAGATGCTGTTGTTGTTGTAGATGCTGTTGTTGTTGTAGATGCTGCTGTTGTTGTAGATGCTGTTGTTGTTGTTGTTGTTGTTGTAGATGCTGTTGTTGTAGATGCTGTTGTTGTAGTAGATGCTGTTGTTGTTGTAGATGTTGTTGTTGTTGTAGATGCTGGTGTTTTTGTAGATGCTGCTGTTGTTGTAGATGCTGTTGTTGTTGTAATAGATGATGTTGTTGTTGTAGATGCTGTTGTTGTAGTAGATGCTGTTGTTGTTGTAGATGCTGTTGTTGTTGTAGTAGATGTTGTTGTTGTAGATGCTGTTGTTGTTGTAGATGCTGTTGTTGTTGTAGATGCTGTTGTTGTTGTAGATGCTGTTGTTGTTGTAAGAGATGATGTTGTTGTTGTGGATGCTGTTGTTGTAGTAGATGATGTTGTTGTTGTAGATGCTGTTGTTGTTGTAGTAGATGTTGTTGTTGTAGATGCTGTTGTTTTAGTTGATGCTGTTGTTGTTGTAGATGCTGTTGTTGTAGATGCTGTTGTTGTAGTAGATGCTGTTGTTGTTGTAGTAGATGCTGTTGTTGTTGTAGTAGATGCTGTTGTTGTAGTAGATACTGTTGTTGTTGTTGTTGTTGTTGTTGATGCTGTTGTTTTTGTTGTAGATGATGTTGTTGTTGTAGATGCTGTTGTTGTAGTAGATGCTGTTGTTGTTGTAGATGCTGTTGTTGTTGTAGTAGATGTTGTTGTTGTAGATGCTGTTGTTGTTGTAGATGCTGTTGTTGTTGTAATAATGATGTTGTTGTTGATGTAGAAGCTGTTGTTGTAGTAGATGCTGTTGTTGTTGTAGATGCTGTTGTTGTTGTAGTATATGTTGTTGTTGTAGATGCTGCTGTTGTTGTAGATGCTGTTGTTGTTGTAATAGATGATGTTGTTGTTGTAGATGCTGTTGTTGTTGTAGATGCTGTTGTTGTTGTAATAGATGATGTTGTTGTTGTAGATGCTGTTGTTGTTGTAGATGCTGTTGTTGTTGTAGATGCTGTTGTTGTTGTAGATGCTGTTGTTGTTGTAGATGCTGTTGTTGTTGTAATAGATGATGTTGTTGTTGTAGATGCTGTTGTTGTAGTAGATGCTGTTGTTGTTGTAGATGCTGTTGTTGTTGTAGTAGATGTTGCAGTTGTAGATGCTGTTGTTGTAGTAGATGCTGTTGTTGTTGTAGATGCTGTTGTTGTAGATGCTGTTGTTGTAGTAGATGCTGTTGTTGTTGTAGTAGATGCTGTTGTTGTAGTAGATACTGTTGTTGTTGTTGTTGTTGTTGTAGATGCTGTTGTTGAAGATGCTGTTGTTGTAGTAGATGCTGTTGTTGTTGTAGATGCTGTTGTTGTTGTAAATGCTGTTGTTGTTGTAGATGCTGTTGTTGTTGTAGATGCTGTTGTTGTTGTAATAGATGATGTTGTTGTTGTAGATGCTGTTGTTGTAGATGCTGTTGTTGTTGCAGTAGATGTTGTTGTTGTAGATGCTGTTGGTTTTGTAGATGCTGTTGTTGTTGTAGATGCTGTTGTTGTTGAAGATGCTGTTGTTGTTGTAGATGATGTTGTTGTTGTAATAGATGATGTTGTTGTTGTAGATGCTGTTGTTGTAGTAGATGCTGTTGTTGTTGTTGATGCTGTTGTTGTTGTAGTAGATGTTGTTGTTGTAGATGCTTTTGTTGTAGTAGATGCTGTTGTTGTTGTAGATGTTGTTGTTGTAGATGCTGTTGTTGTAGTAGATGATGTTGTTGTTGTAGTAGATGCTGTTGCTGTAGATGCTGTTGTTGTTGTATATGCTGTTGTTGTTGTAGATGCTGTTGTTGTAGATGCTGTTGTTGTAGTAGATGCTGTTGTTGTTGTAGTAGATGTTGTTGTTGTAGTAGATACTGTTGTTGTTGTAGATACTGTTGTTGTTGTAGTAGATGTTGTTGTTGTAGTAGATGTTGTTGTTGTAGATGATGTTGTTGTTGTAGATGATGTTGTTGTTGTAGATGCTGTTGTTGTAGTAGATGCTGTTGTTGTATTAGATGCTGTTGTTGTTGTAGATGCTGTTGTTGTAGATGCTGTTGTTGTTGTAGATGCTGTTGTTGTTGTAGATGCTGTTGTTGTTGTAGATGCTGTTGTTGTTGTAGATGTTGTTGTTGTTGTAGATGCTGTTGTTTTTGTAGATGCTATTGTTGTTGTAGTAGATTTTGTTGTTGTAGATGCTGTTGTTGTAGTAGATGCTGTTGTTGTTGTAGATACTGTTGTTGTAGATGCTGTTGTTGTAGTAGATGCTGTTGTTGTTGTAGTAGATGCTGTTGTTGTAGATGCTGTTGTTGTAGATGCTGTTGTTGTTGTAGATGCTGTTGTTGTTGTAGATGCTGTTGTTGTTGTAGATACTGTTGTTGTAGATGTTATTGTTGTTGTAAAAGATGATGTTGTTGTTGTAGATGCTGTTGTTGTAGTAGATGTTGTTGTTGTAATAGATGATGTTGTTGTTGTAGATGCTGTTGCTGTTGTTGTAGATGTTGTTGTTGTAGATGCTGTTGTTGTTGTAGATGCTGTTGTTGTAAGAGATGTTGTTGTTGTTGTTGTTGTAGATGCTGTTGTTGTAGTAGATATTATTGCAGTAGATGTTGTTGCTGTAGTGGATGTTGTTATGGTTGTTGTAGTAGAGGTTGTTGTTGTTGAAGTTGTTGTTGTTGTAAGTTGTTGTTGTTATATTAGATCTTTTTGTTGTAGTAGATGTTGTTGTTGTAGATATTTTAGATGAGGTTTTGCTGCTGTAGTCGATGTTTTTATTGTAGTAGATGCTGTTGTTGTAGTACATGTTGTTGTTGTTGTTGTTGTTGTTGTAGATGCTGTTGTTGTAGTAGATATTATTGCAGTAGTAATAGTAGCAGTAGGTGTTGTTGTTGCTTTTGCAGTAGTTGTTGTTTTATATGTCCTTGTTGTTATCGTAGATGTTGCTTTTGTAGTAGATTTTTTTTGTAGTAAAGTAGATTTTGTTGTTGTTGGAGAAGATGTTTTTGTTGTAATATATGTTGTTGTTGTTGTTGTTGTAGATGTTGTTGCTGTTGTAGTTGTTGCTGTTGTAGTAGATAAAGTCGTTGTTGTTATAGTAGAGGTTGTTGTTGAAGTTGTTGTTTTAGTAGATGTTCTCTTCTTGTCTCTACTTATCCCCATCTGCTTCACTGTTATAATGTTCCGTTTACACTTTTTGTCTCTACTTATTGCCATCTGTTTCACTGTTTTCTTATTCCATCTAATTCTCTGGTCTTAAATTATTCAAGGTTACAACTCTGTTCTTATGTTCCATCACCTCTTGCCTCTACTTATCCCATCTGCTTCACTGTTATGTTGTTCCATTCACACTTCTTGTCTCTATTTATTCCCATTTGTTTAATTGTCTTCTTGTTCAATCTTCTTATTGTCTCTACTTATCCCCATCTGCTTCACTGTCTCCTTGTTCAATCTTCTCTCCTTGTCTCTACTTATTCTCATCTGTTTAACTGTCTTCTTGTTCAATCTTCTTTTCTTGTTTATACTTATTACCATCTGTTTCACTGTCTCCTTGTTTAATCTTCTCTCCTTGTCTTTACTTATTCCCATCTATTTCACTGTCTCCTTGTTCAATCTTCTCCCCTTGTCTCTACTCATTCACATCTATTTCACTGTCTTCTTGTTCAATCTACTCTTCTTGTTATACTAATTACCATCTTTTTCACTCATTAACCAAATGAGATGGAACTTAAACGCCAGGGATACCAAGGTTAGTTCCTTAAGGACAGTAATAGAGATGGGGCTGGATTGTTCCTGTGATGTTTTAAATCATTTTGCTTTTTCTTTATTCTAGATTGCTCCTTCTTGTTCAATCTTCTCTCCTTGTCTCTACTTATTCTCATAGCTTTCACTGTCTTCTTGTTCAATCTTCTCTTCTTGTCTATACTCATTCCCACCTGTTTCACTGTCACCTTGTTCAATCTTCTCTCCTTGTCTCTACTTATTCTTATCTGTTTCACTGTCTCCTTGTTCAATCTCCTCCCCTTGTCTCTACTCATTCACATCTATTTAACTGTCTTCTTGTTCAATCTTCTCTTCTTGTTATACTAATTACCATCTGTTTCACTGTCTTCTTATTCAATCTTCTCTTCTCGTCTCTACTTTTTTAATCTCTTTCACTGTCTTCTTATTTAATCTTCTCTTCTTGTCTATACTTATTCCCATCTGTTTCACTGTCTTCTTGTTCAATCTTCTCTTCTCGTCTCTACTTTTTTAATCTCTTTCACTGTCTTCTTATTCAATCTTCTCTTCTTGGCTATAATTATTCCCATCTGTTTCACTGTCTTCTTGTTCAATCTTCTCTTCTTGTCTCTACTTATTCCCATCTGTTTCACTGTCTGTTTGTTCAATCTTCTCTTCTTGTCTATACTTATTCCCATCTGTTTCACTGTCTTCTTGTTCAATCTTCTTCTTGTCTATACCTATTCCCATCTGTTTCACTTTCTTCTTGTTCAATCTTCTCTTCTTGTCTATACTTATTCCCATCTGTTTCACTGTCTGTTTGTTCAATCTTCTCTTCTTGTCTATACTTATTCCCATCTGTTTCAACGTCTTATTGTTCAATCTTCTCTTCTTGTCTCTACTTATCCCCATCTGCTTTACTGTTATGTTGTTCCATTTACACTTCTTGTCTCTATATACTCCCATCTGTTTCACTGTTTTCTTGTTCAATCTTCTCTTCTTGTATCTACTTATTCCCATCTGTTTCACTGTCTTCCTTGTCGATCTTCTCTTCTTGTCTATACTCATTCCCACCTGTTTCACTGCCTTCTTGTTCAATCTACTCTTCTTGTATCTTCTTATTCCTATCTGTTTCACTGTCTTCTTGTCTATACTCATTCCCACCTGTTTCACTGTCTTCTTGTTCAATCTTCTCTCGTTTCTACTTTTTTAATCTGTTTCACTGTCTTCTTGTTCCATCTACTTTTTTTGATTCTACTAAGTCCCATCTATTGCACTGTCTTCTTGCTTTATTTATTGTTCATGTCTCTACTAATTTCCATCTGTTTTACTGTTTTCTTGTTCAATCTACTATCAACTCTCTCTACTAATTTAATCTGTTATAACTGTCTTCTTGTTCCATCTACTCTTCTTGTCTCGGCTTATTTCCATCTGTTTCACAGTTTTCTTGTTCCAAATTTTCTATTGTCTATACTTAATCCCATCTGTTTCACTGTCTTCTTGTTCAATCTTTTCTTCTTGTCTCCACTTAATCTCATCAGCTTCACTGTTATAATGTTCCATTCAGACTTTTTGTCTCTATTTGTTCTCGTCTGTTTCAGTGTCTTCTTGGTCCATCTACTTTTCTTTTCTATACTAATTCCCATTTGCTACACTGTCTTCATGTTCCATCTGCTTTCCTTGTCTACTTATTTTCACCAGTTTCACTTTTTCTGAGGCCCATAGTATTAGGTTTTGTTGATGGTGCTAAACGGTTTTATCTTAATTAGAGTTATCTATGTGAGAAGACCAAGTATAGTCTGGTCCATAGCGACATTCAGGTATGCACTAACCAAATGAGATGGAACTTAAACGCCAGGGATACCAAGGTTAGTTCCTTAAGGACAGTAATAGAGATGGGCTGGATTGTTCCTGTGATGTTTTAAATCATTTTGCTTTTTCTATATTCTAGATTGCCCCTTCTTGTTCAATCTTCTCTCCTTGTCTCTACTTATTCCCATAGCTTTCACTGTCTTCTTGTTCAATCTTCTCTTCTTGTCTATACTCATTCCCACCTGTTTCACTGTCTCCTTTTTTCAATCTTCTCTCCTTGTGTCTACTTATTCTCATCTGTTTCACTGTCTCCTTGTTCAATCTTCTCTCCTTGTCTCTACTTATTCTCATCTGTTTAACTGTCTTCTTGTTCAATCTTCTCTTCTTGTTTATACTTATTACCATCTGTTTCACTGTCTCCTTGTTCAATCTTCTCTCCTTGTCTATACTTATTCCCATCTATTTCACTGTCTCCTTGTTCAATCTCCTCCCCTTGTCTCTACTCATTCACATCTATTTCACTGTCTTCTTGTTCAATCTACTCTTCTTGTTATACTAATTACCATCTTTTTCACTGTCTTCATGTTCAATCTTCTCTTCTCGTCTCTTCTTTTTTAATCTCTTTCACTGTCTTCTTATTCAATCTTCTCTTCTTGTCTATACTTATTCCCATCTGTTTCACTGTCTTCTTGTTCAATCTTCTCTTCTTGTCTATACTTATTCCCATCTGTTTCAACGTCTTATTGTTCAATCTTCTCTTCTTGTCTCTACTTATCCCCATCTGCTTTACTGATATGTTGTTCCATTCAGACTTCTTGTCTCTATTTACTCCCATCTGTTTCACTGTTTTCTTGTTCAATCTACTCTTCTTGTATCTACTTATTTCCATCTGCTTCACTGTCTTCTTGTCCAATCTTTTCTTCTTGTCTCTACTTATTTCAATCTGTTTCACAGTTTTCTTGTTCCATATTCTCTCTTGTCTCTACTTATTCACATCTGTTCCATTATCTTCTTCTTCTATCTACTCTTCTTGTCTCTGCTTATTCCCATCTGTTTTACTATTTTCTTGTTCCATTCAAACTTCTTGTCTCCATTTATTTACATCTGTCTGACTGTCTTCATGTTCCATCCACTCTTCTTATCCCTTCTTTTTCCCATCTGTTTCACTGTCTTCTTGTTCCATATTCTCTTCTTGTCTCTGCTTATTCCCATCTGATTCACTATTTTCTTGTTCCATTCAAACTTCTTGTCTCTATTTACTCCCATCTGCTTCACTGTTTTCTAGTTTTATCTACTTTTCTTGTCTTTACTTATTCCAATCTGCTTCACTGTCTAGTCTATCTTCTTCTCTGTCCCTACTTTTTTCCATCTGATTCACTATTTTCTTGTTCCATGTACACTTCTTTTCTCTATTTATTCGCATCTGTCTTACTGTCTTCTTGTTCCATCTCCTCCTCTAGTCTACTTATTTCCATCTGTTTCACTGTCTTCTTGTTCTATCTTCTTTACTTGTCTCTACTTATTTCCATCTGTTTCACTCTTTTCTTGTTTCATCTCCTCGTCTTGTAACTGGCTGCAACTCTGTCCTCATGTTTCATCATCTCCTCTTGTCTACTTATTCTCATCTGTTTCACTGTTTTCTTTTTCCATCTACTTTTCTTATCTCTACTTATTCCCATCTGTTTCACTGTTTTCTAATTCCATCTACTTTTCTGGTCTCTACTTTTTCCCGGTAACATCTCTGTTCTCATGTTCCTCACACCTCTTGCCTCTACTCATCCCATATATTTTCCTGTTTACTCTTCTCGTCTGGTCTACTTATAACTGGCTGCAACTCTGTCCTCATGTTCCATGTCCTCCTCTTGTCTTCTTATTCCCATCTGTTTCACTGTTTTCTTTTCCCGTCCTTTTTTATGGTCACTACTTATTCCCATTCTTTTTATTTTTTAATCAATAAGCTTTTTTCTTTACTTTCGTTTGCTCCTTTTTTTTTTTTTTTTTTTTTTTTATTTTTGAATAATTTTGCCTTTTCTTTATTCTAGATGGATCCAGTTTTTAGTTCTTAATAACTAAGCACTTTCTTTATTCTAGATTGTTCCAGTGTTTTCCAGTGTTCCTGTTTTCCATTTTTTGTTCCTGCTGTCTGAACGCTGAGGCCCATAGTATTAGGTTTTGTTGATGGTACTAAAACGGTTGTATTGTGGAGTTATCTCTGTGAGAAGACCGGGTATAGTCTGGTCCATAGCGACATTCAGGTATGCACTTACCATATGAGACGGAACTAAAACGCCAGGGATACCAAGGTTAGTTCCTTAAGGACAGTTATAGAGATGGGTTTGGATTGTTCCTGTGTTTAAGCTTTTAATCAATAAACTTTTTTCTTCATTCTAGATTGTTCCAGTGTTGTTTTTCTAATTAATAAGCTTTGTCTTCATTCTAGATTGTTCCAGTGTTGTTGTTTTTTTAATCTTTTAACATTTAGTTTTTAATCAATTGGCTTCTTCTTAATTCTAGATTGGCCAAGTGTTTTAATTAATCGTTTAGCTTTTTTCTTTATTCTAGATCGTTTCAGTGTTTTCCAGTGTTCCTGTTTTCCAGTGTTCCATTTTCTGTTCCTGCTGTCTGAACGCTGAGGCCCATAGTATGAGGTTTTGTTGATGGTACTAAAACGGTTGTATTGTGGAGTTATCTCTGTGAGAAGACCGGGTATAGTCTGGTCCATAGCGACATTCAGGTATGCACTTACCATATGAGACTGAACTGAAACGCCAGGGATACCAAGGTTAGTTCCTTAAGGACAGTTATAGAGATGGGACTGGATTGTTCCTGTGTTTAAGCTTTTAATCAATAAACTTGTTTCTTCATTCTAGATTGTTCCAGTGTTGTTTTTCTAATTAATAAGCTTTGTCTTCATTCTAGATTGTTCCAGTGTTGTTGTTTATTTCATCATTAAGAATTTAGTTTTAATCAATTGGCTTCTTCTTTATTCTAGATTGGCCAAGTGTATAAATTAATCGTTAAGCTTTCTTTCTTCATTCTAGATTGTTACAGTGTTGTTGTATATGCTATTGTTTGAGTAGATGTTGTTGTTGTTGTAGATGCTTTTGTTGTTGTAGATGTTGTTGTTGTTGTAGATTCTGTTGTTGTAGTAGATGTTGTTGTTGATGTTGTAGTAGATGCTGTTGTTGTAGTAGATGCTGTTGTTGTTGTAGATGCTGTTGTTGTTGTAGATGCTGTTGTTGTTGTAGATGCTGTTGTTGTTGTAGATGCTGTTGTTGTTGTAGATGCTGTTGTTGTTGTAGATGCTGTTGTTGTTGTAGATGCTGTTGTTGTTGTAGATGCTGTTGTTGTTGTAGATGCTGTTGTTGTTGTAGATGCTGTTGTTGTTATAATAGATGATGTTGTTGTTGTAGATGCTGTTGTTGTTGTAGATGCTGTTGTTGTTGTAGATGCTGTTGTTGTTGTAGATGATGTTGTTGTTGTAGATGCTGTTGTTGTTGTAGATGCTGTTGTTGTTGTAGATGCTGTTGTTGTTGTAGTAGATGTTGTTGTTGTAGATGCTGTTGTTGTAGTAGATGCTGTTGTTGTTGTAGATGCTGTTGTTGTAGGTGCTGTTGTTGTAGTAGATGCTGTTGTTGTTGTAGTAGATGCTGTTGTTGTAGTATATACTGTTGTTGTTGTTGTTGTTGTTGTTGTTGTTGTAGATGCTGTTGTTGAAGATGCTGTTGTTGTAGTAGATGCTGTTGTTGTTGTAGATGCTGTTGTTGTTGTAGATGCTGTTGTTGTTGTAGTAGATGCTGTTGTTGCTGTATATGCTGTTGTAGTAAATGTTGTTGTTGTTGTTGTTGTTGTTGTAGATGCTGTTGTTGTAGATGCTGTTGTTGTAGTAGATGCTGTTGTTGTTGTAAATGCTGTTGTTGTTGTAGATGTTGTTGTTGTTGTAGATGCTGTTGTTGTTGTAGATGCTGCTGTTGTTGTAGATGCTGTTGTTGTTGTAATAGATGATGTTGTTGTTGTAGATGCTGTTGTTGTAGTAGATGCTGTTGTTGTTGTAGATGCTGTTGTTGTTGTAGATGCTGTTGTTGTTGTAAGAGATGATGTTGTTGTTGTGGATGCTGTTGTTGTAGTAGATGCTGTTGTTGTTGTAGATGCTGTTGTTGTTGTAGATGCTGTTGTTGTTGTAGATGCTGTTGTTGTAGTAGATGCTGTTGTTGTTGCAGATGCTGTTGTTGTAGTAGATACTGTTGTTGTTGTTGTTGTTGTTGATGCTGTTGTTTTTGTTGTAGATGATGTTGTTGTTGTAGATGCTGTTGATGTAGTAGATGCTGTTGTTGTTGTAGATGCTGTTGTTGTTGTAGTAGATGTTGTTGTTGTAGATGCTGTTGTTGTTGTAGATGCTGTTGTTGTTGTAGATGCTGTTGTTGTTGTAGATGCTGTTGTTGTTGTAGATGCTGTTGTTAATGTAATAGTTGCTGTTGTTGTTGTAGATGCTGTTGTTGTTGTAGATGCTGTTGTTGTAGTAGATGCTGTTGTTGTAGTAGATGCTGTTGTTGTTGTAGTAGATGCTGTTGTTGTTGTAGTAGATGCTGTTGTTGTAGTAGATACTGTTGTTGTTGTTGTTGTTGTAGATGCTGTTGTTGAAGATGCTGTTGTTGTAGTAGATGCTGTTGTTGTTGTAGATGCTGTTGTTGTTGTAGATGCTGTTGTTGTTGTAGATGCTGTTGTTGTTGTAGATGCTGTTGTTGTTGTAATAGATGATGTTGTTGTTGTAGATGCTGTTGTTGTAGTAGATGCTGTTGTTGTTGTAGATGCTGTTGTTGTTGTAGTAGATGTTGTTGTTGCAGATGCTGTTGGTTTTGTAGATGCTGTTGTTGTTGTAGATGCTGTTGTTGTTGTAGATGCTGTTGTTGTTGTAGATGCTGTTGTTGTTATAATAGATGATGTTGTTGTTGTAGATGCTGTTGTTGTAGTAGATGCTGATGTTGTTGTAGATGCTGTTGTTGTTGTAGTAGATGTTGTTGTTGTAGATGTTGTTGTTGTAGTAGATGCTGTTGTTGTTGTAGATGTTGTTGTTGTAGATGCTGTTGTTATAGTAGATGCTGTTGTTGTTGTAGTAGATGCTGTTGTTGTTGTTGTAGATGCTGTTGCTGTAGATGCTGTTGTTGTTGTAGATGCTGTTGTTGTTGTAGATGCTGTTGTTGTAGATGCTGTTGTTGTAGTAGATGTTGTTGTTGTAGTAGAAACTGTTGTTGTTGTTGTTGTTGTTGTAGATACTGTTGTTGTTGTAGATGCTGTTGTTGTTGTAGATGCTGTTGTTGTTGTAGATGCTGCTGTTGTTGTAGATGCTGTTGTTGTTGTTGTTGTTGTTGTAGATGCTGTTGTTGTAGATGCTGTTGTTGTAGTAGATGCTGTTGTTGTTGTAGATGTTGTTGTTGTTGTAGATGCTGGTGTTTTTGTAGATGCTGCTGTTGTTGTAGATGCTGTTGTTGTTGTAATAGATGCTGTTGATGTTGTAGATGCTGTTGTTGTAGTAGATGCTGTTGTTGTTGTAGATGCTGTTGTTGTTGTAGTAGATGTTGTTGTTGTAGATGCTGTTGTTGTTGTAGATGCTGTTGTTGTTGTAGATGCTGTTGTTGTTGTAGATGCTGTTGTTGTTGTAAGAGATGATGTTGTTGTTGTGGATGCTGTTGTTGTAGTAGATGATGTTGTTGTTGTAGATGCTGTTGTTGTTGTAGTAGATGTTGTTGTTGTAGATGCTGTTGTTGTAGTTGATGCTGTTGTTGTTGTAGATGCTGTTGTTGTAGATGCTGTTGTTGTAGTAGATGCTGTTGTTGTTGTTGTAGATGCTGTTGTTGTTGTAGTAGATGCTGTTGTTGTAGTAGATACTGTTGTTGTTGTTGTTGTTGTTGATGCTGTTGTTTTTGTTGTAGATGATGTTGTTGTTGTAGATGCTGTTGTTGTAGTAGATGCTGTTGTTGTTGTAGATGCTGTTGTTGTTGTAGTAGATGTTGTTGTTGTAGATGCTGTTGTTGTTGTAGATGCTGTTGTTGTTGTAATAATGATGTTGTTGTTGATGTAGAAGCTGTTGTTGTAGTAGATGCTGTTGTTGTTGTAGATGCTGTTGTTGTTGTAGTATATGTTGTTGTTGTAGATGCTGCTGTTGTTGTAGATGCTGTTGTTGTTGTAATAGATGATGTTGTTGTTGTAGTTGCTGTTGTTGTTGTAGATGCTGTTGTTGTTGTAATAGATGATGTTGTTGTTGTAGCTGCTGTTGTTGTTGTAGATGCTGTTGTTGTTGTAGATGCTGTTGTTGTTGTAGATGCTGTTGTTGTTGTAGATGCTGTTGTTGTTGTAATAGATGATGTTGTTGTTGTAGATGCTGTTGTTGTAGTAGATGCTGTTGTTGTTGTAGATGCTGTTGTTGTTGTAGTAGATGTTGTTGTTGTAGATGCTGTTGTTGTAGTATATGCTGTTGTTGTTGTAGATGCTGTTGTTGTAGATGCTGTTGTTGTAGTAGATGCTGTTGTTGTTGTAGTGGATGCTGTTGTTGTAGTAGATACTGTTGTTGTTGTTGTTGTTGTTGTAGATGCTGTTGTTGAAGATGCTGTTGTTGTAGTAGATGCTGTTGTTGTTGTAGATGCTGTTGTTGTTGTAAATGCTGTTGTTGTTGTAGATGCTGTTGTTGTTGTAGATGCTGTTGTTGTTGTAATAGATGATGTTGTTGTTGTAGATGCTGTTGTTGTAGATGCTGTTGTTGTTGCAGTAGATGTTGTTGTTGTAGATGCTGTTGGTTTTGTAGATGCTGTTGTTGTTGTAGATGCTGTTGTTGTTGTAGATGCTGTTGTTGTTGTAGATGATGTTGTTGTTGTAATAGATGATGTTGTTGTTGTAGATGCTGTTGTTGTAGTAGATGCTGTTGTTGTTGTTGATGCTGTTGTTGTTGTAGTAGATGTTGTTGTTGTAGATGCTTTTGTTGTAGTAGATGCTGTTGTTGTTGTAGATGTTGTTGTTGTAGATGCTGTTGTTGTAGTAGATGATGTTGTTGTTGTAGTAGATGCTGTTGCTGTAGATGCTGTTGTTGTTGTATATGCTGTTGTTGTTGTAGATGCTGTTGTTGTAGATGCTGTTGTTGTTGTAGATGCTGTTGTTGTTGTAGATGCTGTTGTTGTTGTAGATGCTGTTGTTGTTGTAAGAGATGATGTTGTTGTTGTGGATGCTGTTGTTGTAGTAGATGATGTTGTTGTTGTAGATGCTGTTGTTGTTGTAGTAGATGTTGTTGTTGTAGATGCTGTTGTTGTAGTTGATGCTGTTGTTGTTGTAGATGCTGTTGTTGTAGATGCTGTTGTTGTAGTAGATGCTGTTGTTGTTGTAGTAGATGCTGTTGTTGTTGTAGTAGATGCTGTTGTTGTAGTAGATACTGTTGTTGTTGTTGTTGTTGTTGATGCTGTTGTTTTTGTTGTAGATGATGTTGTTGTTGTAGATGCTGTTGTTGTAGTAGATGCTGTTGTTGTTGTAGATGCTGTTGTTGTTGTAGTAGATGTTGTTGTTGTAGATGCTGTTGTTGTTGTAGATGCTGTTGTTGTTGTAATAATGATGTTGTTGTTGATGTAGAAGCTGTTGTTGTAGTAGATGCTGTTGTTGTTGTAGATGCTGTTGTTGTTGTAGTATATGTTGTTGTTGTAGATACTGCTGTTGTTGTAGATGCTGTTGTTATTGTAATAGATAATGTTGTTGTTGTAGATGCTGTTGTTATTGTAGATGCTGTTGTTGTTGTAATAGATGATGTTGTTGTTGTAGCTGCTGTTGTTGTTGTAGATGCTGTTGTTGTTGTAGATGCTGTTGTTGTTGTTGTAGATGCTGTTGTTGTTGTAGATGCTGTTGTTGTTGTAATAGATGATGTTGTTGTTGTAGATGCTGTTGTTGTAGTAGATGCTGTTGTTGTTGTAGATGCTGTTGTTGTTGTAGTAGATGTTGTTGTTGTAGATGCTGTTGTTGTAGTAGATGCTGTTGTTGTTGTAGATGCTGTTGTTGTAGATGCTGTTGTTGTAGTAGATGCTGTTGTTGTTGTAGTAGATGCTGTTGTTGTAGTAGATACTGTTGTTGTTGTTGTTGTTGTTGTAGATGCTGTTGTTGAAGATGCTGTTGTTGTAGTAGATGCTGTTGTTGTTGTAGATGCTGTTGTTGTTGTAAATGCTGTTGTTGTTGTAGATGCTGTTGTTGTTGTAGATGCTGTTGTTGTTGTAATAGATGATGTTGTTGTTGTAGATGCTGTTGTTGTAGATGCTGTTGTTGTTGCAGTAGATGTTGTTGTTGTAGATGCTGTTGGTTTTGTAGATGCTGTTGTTGTTGTAGATGCTGTTGTTGTTGTAGATGCTGTTGTTGTTGTAGATGATGTTGTTGTTGTAATAGATGATGTTGTTGTTGTAGATGCTGTTGTTGTAGTAGATGCTGTTGTTGTTGTTGATGCTGTTGTTGTTGTAGTAGATGTTGTTGTTGTAGATGCTTTTGTTGTAGTAGATGCTGTTGTTGTTGTAGATGTTGTTGTTGTAGATGCTGTTGTTGTAGTAGATGATGTTGTTGTTGTAGTCGATGCTGTTGCTGTAGATGCTGTTGTTGTTGTATATGCTGTTGTTGTTGTAGATGCTGTTGTTGTAGATGCTGTTGTTGTAGTAGATGCTGTTGTTGTTGTAGTAGATGTTGTTGTTGTAGTAGATACTGTTGTTGTTGTAGATACTGTTGTTGTTGTAGTAGATGTTGTTGTTGTAGTAGATGTTGTTGTTGTAGATGATGTTGTTGTTGTAGATGATGTTGTTGTTGTAGATGCTGTTGTTGTAGTAGATGCTGTTGTTGTATTAGATGCTGTTGTTGTTGTAGATGCTGTTGTTGTAGATGCTGTTGTTGTTGTAGATGCTGTTGTTGTTGTAGATGCTGTTGTTGTTGTAGATGCTGTTGTTGTTGTAGATGTTGTTGTTGTTGTAGATGCTGTTGTTTTTGTAGATGCTATTGTTGTTGTAGTAGATTTTGTTGTTGTAGATGCTGTTGTTGTAGTAGATGCTGTTGTTGTTGTAGATACTGTTGTTGTAGATGCTGTTGTTGTAGTAGATGCTGTTGTTGTTGTAGTAGATGCTGTTGTTGTAGATGCTGTTGTTGTTGTAGATGCTGTTGTTGTTGTAGATGCTGTTGTTGTTGTAGATACTGTTGTTGTAGATGTTATTGTTGTTGTAAAAGATGATGTTGTTGTTGTTGTAGATGCTGTTGTTGTAGTAGATGTTGTTGTTGTAATAGATGATGTTGTTGTTGTAGATGCTGTTGCTGTTGTTGTAGATGTTGTTGTTGTAGATGCTGTTGTTGTTGTAGATGCTGTTGTTGTAAGAGATGTTGTTGTTGTTGTTGTTGTAGATGCTGTTGTTGTAGTAGATATTATTGCAGTAGATGTTGTTGCTGTAGTGGATGTTGTTATGGTTGTTGTAGTAGAGGTTGTTGTTGTTGAAGTTGTTGTTGTTGTAAGTTGTTGTTGTTATAGTAGATCTTTTTGTTGTAGTAGATGTTGTTGTTGTAGATATTTTAGTTGAGGTTTTGCTGCTGTAGTCGATGTTTTTATTGTAGTAGATGCTGTTGTTGTAGTACATGTTGTTGTTGTTGTTGTTGTTGTAGATGCTGTTGTTGTAGTAGATATTATTGCAGTAGTAATAGTAGCAGTAGGTGTTGTTGTTGCTTTTGCAGTAGTTGTTGTTTTATATGTCCTTGTTGTTACAGTAGATGTTGCTTTTGTAGTAGATTTTTTTTGTAGTAAAGTAGATTTTGTTGTTGTTGGAGAAGATGTTTTTGTTGTAATATATGTTGTTGTTGTTGTTGTTGTTGTAGATGTTGTTGCTGTTGTAGTTGTTGCTGTTGTAGTAGATAAAGTCGTTGTTGTTATAGTAGAGGTTGTTGTTGAAGTTGTTGTTTTAGTAGATGTTCTCTTCTTGTCTCTACTTATCCCCATCTGCTTCACTGTTATAATGTTCCATTTACACTTTTTGTCTCTACTTATTGCCATCTGTTTCACTGTTTTCTTATTCCATCTAATTCTCTGGTCTTAAATTATTCAAGGTTACAACTCTGTTCTTATGTTCCATCACCTCTTGCCTCTACTTATCCCATCTGCTTCACTGTTATGTTGTTCCATTCACACTTCTTGTCTCTATTTATTCCCATTTGTTTAATTGTCTTCTTGTTCAATCTTCTTATTGTCTCTACTTATCCCCATCTGCTTCACTGTCTCCTTGTTCAATCTTCTCTCCTTGTCTCTACTTATTCTCATCTGTTTAACTGTCTTCTTGTTCAATCTTCTTTTCTTGTTTATACTTATTACCATCTGTTTCACTGTCTCCTTGTTTAATCTTCTCTCCTTGTCTTTACTTATTCCCATCTATTTCACTGTCTCCTTGTTCAATCTTCTCCCCTTGTCTCTACTCATTCACATCTATTTCACTGTCTTCTTGTTCAATCTACTCTTCTTGTTATACTAATTACCATCTTTTTCACTCATTAACCAAATGAGATGGAACTTAAACGCCAGGGATACCAAGGTTAGTTCCTTAAGGACAGTCATAGAGATGGGGCTGGATTGTTCCTGTGATGTTTTAAATCATTTTGCTTTTTCTTTATTCTAGATTGCTCCTTCTTGTTCAATCTTCTCTCCTTGTCTCTACTTATTCTCATAGCTTTCACTGTCTTCTTGTTCAATCTTCTCTTCTTGTCTATACTCATTCCCACCTGTTTCACTGTCACCTTGTTCAATCTTCTCTCCTTGTCTCTACTTATTCTCATCTGTTTCACTGTCTCCTTGTTCAATCTCCTCCCCTTGTCTCTACTCATTCACATCTATTTAACTGTCTTCTTGTTCAATCTTCTCTTCTTGTTATACTAATTACCATCTGTTTCACTGTCTTCTTATTCAATCTTCTCTTCTCGTCTCTACTTTTTTAATCTCTTTCACTGTCTTCTTATTTAATCTTCTCTTCTTGTCTATACTTATTCCCATCTGTTTCACTGTCTTCTTGTTCAATCTTCTCTTCTCGTCTCTACTTTTTTAATCTCTTTCACTGTCTTCTTATTCAATCTTCTCTTCTTGGCTATAATTATTCCCATCTGTTTCACTGTCTTCTTGTTCAATCTTCTCTTCTTGTCTCTACTTATTCCCATCTGTTTCACTGTCTGTTTGTTCAATCTTCTCTTCTTGTCTATACTTATTCCCATCTGTTTCACTGTCTTCTTGTTCAATCTTCTCTTCTTGTCTATACCTATTCCCATCTGTTTCACTTTCTTCTTGTTCAATCTTCTCTTCTTGTCTATACTTATTCCCATCTGTTTCACTGTCTGTTTGTTCAATCTTCTCTTCTTGTCTATACTTATTCCCATCTGTTTCAACGTCTTATTGTTCAATCTTCTCTTCTTGTCTCTACTTATCCCCATCTGCTTTACTGTTATGTTGTTCCATTTACACTTCTTGTCTCTATATACTCCCATCTGTTTCACTGTTTTCTTGTTCAATCATCTCTTCTTGTATCTACTTATTCCCATCTGCTTCACTGTCTTCTTGTCCAATCTTCTCTCCTTGTCTCTACTTATTCCCATCTGTTTCACTGTCTTCCTTGTCGATCTTCTCTTCTTGTCTATACTCATTCCCACCTGTTTCACTGCCTTCTTGTTCAATCTTCTCTTCTTGTATCTTCTTATTCCTATCTGTTTCACTGTCTTCTTGTCTATACTCATTCCCACCTGTTTCACTGTCTTCTTGTTCAATCTTCTCTCGTTTCTACTTTTTTAATCTGTTTCACTGTCTTCTTGTTCCATCTACTTTTTTTGATTCTACTAAGTCCCATCTATTGCACTGTCTTCTTGCTATATTTATTGTTCATGTCTCTACTAATTCCCATCTGTTTTACTGTTTTCTTGTTCAATCTACTATCAACTCTCTCTACTAATTTAATCTGTTATAACTGTCTTCTTGTTCCATCTACTCTTCTTGTCTCGGCTTATTTCCATCTGTTTCACAGTTTTCTTGTTCCAAATTTTCTATTGTCTATACTTAATCCCATCTGTTTCACTGTCTTCTTGTTCAATCTTTTCTTCTTGTCTCCACTTAATCTCATCAGCTTCACTGTTATAATGTTCCATTCAGACTTTTTGTCTCTATTTGTTCTCGTCTGTTTCAGTGTCTTCTTGGTCCATCTACTTTTCTTTTCTATACTAATTCCCATTTGCTACACTGTCTTCATGTTCCATCTGCTTTCCTTGTCTACTTATTTTCACCAGTTTCACTTTTTCTGAGGCCCATAGTATTAGGTTTTGTTGATGGTGCTAAACGGTTTTATCTTAATTAGAGTTATCTATGTGAGAAGACCAAGTATAGTCTGGTCCATAGCGACATTCAGGTATGCACTAACCAAATGAGATGGAACTTAAACGCCAGGGATACCAAGGTTAGTTCCTTAAGGACAGTAATAGAGATGGGCTGGATTGTTCCTGTGATGTTTTAAATCATTTTGCTTTTTCTATATTCTAGATTGCCCCTTCTTGTTCAATCTTCTCTCCTTGTCTCTACTTATTCTCATAGCTTTCACTGTCTTCTTGTTCAATCTTCTCTTCTTGTCTATACTCATTCCCACCTGTTTCACTGTCTCCTTTTTTCAATCTTCTCTCCTTGTGTCTACTTATTCTCATCTGTTTCACTGTCTCCTTGTTCAATCTTCTCTCCTTGTCTCTACTTATTCTCATCTGTTTAACTGTCTTCTTGTTCAATCTTCTCTTCTTGTTTATACTTATTACCATCTGTTTCACTGTCTCCTTGTTCAATCTTCTCTCCTTGTCTATACTTATTCCCATCTATTTCACTGTCTCCTTGTTCAATCTCCTCCCCTTGTCTCTACTCATTCACATCTATTTCACTGTCTTCTTGTTCAATCTACTCTTCTTGTTATACTAATTACCATCTTTTTCACTGTCTTCATGTTCAATCTTCTCTTCTCGTCTCTTCTTTTTTAATCTCTTTCACTGTCTTCTTATTCAATCTTCTCTTCTTGTCTATACTTATTCCCATCTGTTTCACTGTCTTCTTGTTCAATCTTCTCTTCTTGTCTATACTTATTCCCATCTGTTTCAACGTCTTATTGTTCAATCTTCTCTTCTTGTCTCTACTTATCCCCATCTGCTTTACTAATATGTTGTTCCATTCAGACTTCTTGTCTCTATTTACTCCCATCTGTTTCACTGTTTTCTTGTTCAATCTACTCTTCTTGTATCTACTTATTTCCATCTGCTTCACTGTCTTCTTGTCCAATCTTTTCTTCTTGTCTCTACTTATTTCAATCTGTTTCACAGTTTTCTTGTTCCATATTCTCTCTTGTCTCTACTTATTCACATCTGTTCCATTATCTTCTTCTTCTATCTACTCTTCTTGTCTCTGCTTATTCCCATCTGTTTTACTATTTTCTTGTTCCATTCAAACTTCTTGTCTCCATTTATTTACATCTGTCTGACTGTCTTCATGTTCCATCCACTCTTCTTATCCCTTCTTTTTCCCATCTGTTTCACTGTCTTCTTGTTCCATCTTCTCTTCTTGTCTCTGCTTATTCCCATCTGATTCACTATTTTCTTGTTCCATTCAAACTTCTTGTCTCTATTTACTCCCATCTGCTTCACTGTTTTCTAGTTTTATCTACTTTTCTTGTCTTTACTTATTCCAATCTGCTTCACTGTCTAGTCTATCTTCTTCTCTGTCCCTACTTTTTTCCATCTGATTCACTATTTTCTTGTTCCATGTACACTTCTTTTCTCTATTTATTCGCATCTGTCTTACTGTCTTCTTGTTCCATCTCCTCCTCTAGTCTACTTATTTCCATCTGTTTCACTGTCTTCTTGTTCTATCTTCTTTACTTGTCTCTACTTATTTCCATCTGTTTCACTCTTTTCTTGTTTCATTTCCTCGTCTTGTAACTGGCTGCAACTCTGTCCTCATGTTTCATCATCTCCTCTTGTCTACTTATTCCCATCTGTTTCACTGTCTTCTTGTTCAATCTTCTCTTCTTGTCTCTACTTATTCCCATCTGTTTCACTGTCTGTTTGTTCAATCTTCTCTTCTTGTCTATACTTATTCCCATCTGTTTCACTGTCTTCTTGTTCAATCTTCTTCTTGTCTATACCTATTCCCATCTGTTTCACTTTCTTCTTGTTCAATCTTCTCTTCTTGTCTATACTTATTCCCATCTGTTTCACTGTCTGTTTGTTCAATCTTCTCTTCTTGTCTATACTTATTCCCATCTGTTTCAACGTCTTATTGTTCAATCTTCTCTTCTTGTCTCTACTTATCCCCATCTGCTTTACTGTTATGTTGTTCCATTTACACTTCTTGTCTCTATATACTCCCATCTGTTTCACTGTTTTCTTGTTCAATCTTCTCTTCTTGTATCTACTTATTCCCATCTGCTTCACTGTCTTCTTGTCCAATCTTCTCTCCTTGTCTCTACTTATTCCCATCTGTTTCACTGTCTTCCTTGTCGATCTTCTCTTCTTGTCTATACTCATTCCCACCTGTTTCACTGCCTTCTTGTTCAATCTTCTCTTCTTGTATCTTCTTATTCCTATCTGTTTCACTGTCTTCTTGTCTATACTCATTCCCACCTGTTTCACTGTCTTCTTGTTCAATCTTCTCTCGTTTCTACTTTTTTAATCTGTTTCACTGTCTTCTTGTTCCATCTACTTTTTTTGATTCTACTAAGTCCCATCTATTGCACTGTCTTCTTGCTTTATTTATTGTTCATGTCTCTACTAATTCCCATCTGTTTTACTGTTTTCTTGTTCAATCTACTATCAACTCTCTCTACTAATTTAATCTGTTATAACTGTCTTCTTGTTCCATCTACTCTTCTTGTCTCGGCTTATTTCCATCTGTTTCACAGTTTTCTTGTTCCAAATTTTCTATTGTCTATACTTAATCCCATCTGTTTCACTGTCTTCTTGTTCAATCTTTTCTTCTTGTCTCCACTTAATCTCATCAGCTTCACTGTTATAATGTTCCATTCAGACTTTTTGTCTCTATTTGTTCTCGTCTGTTTCAGTGTCTTCTTGGTCCATCTACTTTTCTTTTCTATACTAATTCCCATTTGCTACACTGTCTTCATGTTCCATCTGCTTTCCTTGTCTACTTATTTTCACCAGTTTCACTTTTTCTGAGGCCCATAGTATTAGGTTTTGTTGATGGTGCTAAACGGTTTTATCTTAATTAGAGTTATCTATGTGAGAAGACCAAGTATAGTCTGGTCCATAGCGACATTCAGGTATGCACTAACCAAATGAGATGGAACTTAAACGCCAGGGATACCAAGGTTAGTTCCTTAAGGACAGTAATAGAGATGGGCTGGATTGTTCCTGTGATGTTTTAAATCATTTTGCTTTTTCTATATTCTAGATTGCCCCTTCTTGTTCAATCTTCTCTCCTTGTCTCTACTTATTCTCATAGCTTTCACTGTCTTCTTGTTCAATCTTCTCTTCTCGTCTCTACTTTTTTAATCTCTTTCACTGTCTTCTTATTTAATCTTCTCTTCTTGTCTATACTTATTCCCATCTGTTTCACTGTCTTCTTGTTCAATCTTCTTCTTGTCTATACTTATTCCCATCTGTTTCACTGTCTTTTTGTTCAATCTTCTCTTCTTGTCTATACTTATTCCCATCTGTTTCACTGTCTGTTTGTTCAATCTTCTCTTCTTGTCTATACTTATTCCCATCTGTTTCAACGTCTTATTGTTCAATCTTCTCTTCTTGTCTCTACTTATCCCCATCTACTTTACTGTTATGTTGTTCCATTTACACTTCTTGTGTCTATCTACTCCCATCTGTTTCACTGTTTTCTTGTTCAATCTTCTCTTCTTGTATCTACTTATTCCCATCTGCTTCACTGTCTTCTTGTCCAATCTTCTCTCCTTGTCTCTACTTATTCCCATCTGTTTCACTGTCTTCCTTGTCGATCTTCTCTTCTTGTCTATACTCATTCCCACCTGTTTCACTGCCTTCTTGTTCAATCTTCTCTTCTTGTATCTTCTTATTCCTATCTGTTTCACTGTCTTCTTGTCTATACTCATTCCCACCTGTTTCACTGTCTTCTTGTTCAATCTTCTCTCGTTTCTACTTTTTTAATCTGTTTCACTGTCTTCTTGTTCCATCTACTTTTTTTGATTCTACTAAGTCCCATCTATTGCACTGTCTTCTTGCTATATTTATTGTTCATGTCTCTACTAATTCCCATCTGTTTTACTGTTTTCTTGTTCAATCTACTATCAACTCTCTCTACTAATTTAATCTGTTATAACTGTCTTCTTGTTCCATCTACTCTTCTTGTCTCGGCTTATTTCCATCTGTTTCACAGTTTTCTTGTTCCAAATTTTCTATTGTCTATACTTAATCCCATCTGTTTCACTGTCTTCTTGTTCAATCTTTTCTTCTTGTCTCCACTTAATCTCATCAGCTTCACTGTTATAATGTTCCATTCAGACTTTTTGTCTCTATTTGTTCTCGTCTGTTTCAGTGTCTTCTTGGTCCATCTACTTTTCTTTTCTATACTAATTCCCATTTGCTACACTGTCTTCATGTTCCATCTGCTTTCCTTGTCTACTTATTTTCACCAGTTTCACTTTTTCTGAGGCCCATAGTATTAGGTTTTGTTGATGGTGCTAAACGGTTTTATCTTAATTAGAGTTATCTATGTGAGAAGACCAAGTATAGTCTGGTCCATAGCGACATTCAGGTATGCACTAACCAAATGAGATGGAACTTAAACGCCAGGGATACCAAGGTTAGTTCCTTAAGGACAGTAATAGAGATGGGCTGGATTGTTCCTGTGATGTTTTAAATCATTTTGCTTTTTCTATATTCTAGATTGCCCCTTCTTGTTCAATCTTCTCTCCTTGTCTCTACTTATTCTCATAGCTTTCACTGTCTTCTTGTTCAATCTTCTCTTCTTGTATATACTCATTCCCACCTGTTTCACTGTCTCCTTTTTTCAATCTTCTCTCCTTGTGTCTACTTATTCTCATCTGTTTCACTGTCTCCTTGTTCAATCTTCTCTCCTTGTCTCTACTTATTCTCATCTGTTTAACTGTCTTCTTGTTCAATCTTCTCTTCTTGTTTATACTTATTACCATCTGTTTCACTGTCTCCTTGTTCAATCTTCTCTCCTTGTCTATACTTATTGCCATCTATTTCACTGTCTCCTTGTTCAATCTCCTCCCCTTGTCTCTACTCATTCACATCTATTTCACTGTCTTCTTGTTCAATCTACTCTTCTTGTTATACTAATTACCATCTTTTTCACTGTCTTCATGTTCAATCTTCTCTTCTCGTCTCTTCTTTTTTAATCTCTTTCACTGTCTTCTTATTCAATCTTCTCTTCTTGTCTATACTTATTCCCATCTGTTTCACTGTCTTCTTGTTCAATCTTCTCTTCTTGTCTATACTTATTCCCATCTGTTTCAACGTCTTATTGTTCAATCTTCTCTTCTTGTCTCTACTTATCCCCATCTGCTTTACTGATATGTTGTTCCATTCAGACTTCTTGTCTCTATTTACTCCCATCTGTTTCACTGTTTTCTTGTTCAATCTACTCTTCTTGTATCTACTTATTTCCATCTGCTTCACTGTCTTCTTGTCCAATCTTTTCTTCTTGTCTCTACTTATTTCAATCTGTTTCACAGTTTTCTTGTTCCATATTCTCTCTTGTCTCTACTTATTCACATCTGTTCCATTATCTTCTTCTTCTATCTACTCTTCTTGTCTCTGCTTATTCCCATCTGTTTTACTATTTTCTTGTTCCATTCAAACTTCTTGTTTCCATTTATTTACATCTGTCTGACTGTCTTCATGTTCCATCCACTCTTCTTATCCCTTCTTTTTCCCATCTGTTTCACTGTCTTCTTGTTCCATCTTCTCTTCTTGTCTCTGCTTATTCCCATCTGATTCACTATTTTCTTGTTCCATTCAAACTTCTTGTCTCTATTTACTCCCATCTGCTTCACTGTTTTCTAGTTTTATCTACTTTTCTTGTCTTTACTTATTCCAATCTGCTTCACTGTCTAGTCTATCTTCTTCTCTGTCCCTACTTTTTTCCATCTGATTCACTATTTTCTTGTTCCATGTACACTTCTTTTCTCTATTTATTCGCATCTGTCTTACTGTCTTCTTGTTCCATCTCCTCCTCTAGTCTACTTATTTCCATCTGTTTCACTGTCTTCTTGTTCTATCTTCTTTACTTGTCTCTACTTATTTCCATCTGTTTCACTCTTTTCTTGTTTCATCTCCTCGTCTTGTAACTGGCTGCAACTCTGTCCTCATGTTTCATCATCTCCTCTTGTCTACTTATTCCCATCTGTTTCACTGTCTTCTTGTTCAATCTTCTCTTCTTGTCTCTACTTATTCCCATCTGTTTCACTGTCTGTTTGTTCAATCTTCTCTTCTTGTCTATACTTATTCCCATCTGTTTCACTGTCTTCTTGTTCAATCTTCTTCTTGTCTATACCTATTCCCATCTGTTTCACTTTCTTCTTGTTCAATCTTCTCTTCTTGTCTATACTTATTCCCATCTGTTTCACTGTCTGTTTGTTCAATCTTCTCTTCTTGTCTATACTTATTCCCATCTGTTTCAACGTCTTATTGTTCAATCTTCTCTTCTTGTCTCTACTTATCCCCATCTGCTTTACTGTTATGTTGTTCCATTTACACTTCTTGTCTCTATATACTCCCATCTGTTTCACTGTTTTCTTGTTCAATCTTCTCTTCTTGTATCTACTTATTCCCATCTGCTTCACTGTCTTCTTGTCCAATCTTCTCTCCTTGTCTCTACTTATTCCCATCTGTTTCACTGTCTTCCTTGTCGATCTTCTCTTCTTGTCTATACTCATTCCCACCTGTTTCACTGCCTTCTTGTTCAATCTTCTCTTCTTGTATCTTCTTATTCCTATCTGTTTCACTGTCTTCTTGTCTATACTCATTCCCACCTGTTTCACTGTCTTCTTGTTCAATCTTCTCTCGTTTCTACTTTTTTAATCTGTTTCACTGTCTTCTTGTTCCATCTACTTTTTTTGATTCTACTAAGTCCCATCTATTGCACTGTCTTCTTGCTTTATTTTTTGTTCATGTCTCTACTAATTCCCATCTGTTTTACTGTTTTCTTGTTCAATCTACTATCAACTCTCTCTACTAATTTAATCTGTTATAACTGTCTTCTTGTTCCATCTACTCTTCTTGTCTCGGCTTATTTCCATCTGTTTCACAGTTTTCTTGTTCCAAATTTTCTATTGTCTATACTTAATCCCATCTGTTTCACTGTCTTCTTGTTCAATCTTTTCTTCTTGTCTCCACTTAATCTCATCAGCTTCACTGTTATAATGTTCCATTCAGACTTTTTGTCTCTATTTGTTCTCGTCTGTTTCAGTGTCTTCTTGGTCCATCTACTTTTCTTTTCTATACTAATTCCCATTTGCTACACTGTCTTCATGTTCCATCTGCTTTCCTTGTCTACTTATTTTCACCAGTTTCACTTTTTCTGAGGCCCATAGTATTAGGTTTTGTTGATGGTGCTAAACGGTTTTATCTTAATTAGAGTTATCTATGTGAGAAGACCAAGTATAGTCTGGTCCATAGCGACATTCAGGTATGCACTAACCAAATGAGATGGAACTTAAACGCCAGGGATACCAAGGTTAGTTCCTTAAGGACAGTAATAGAGATGGGCTGGATTGTTCCTGTGATGTTTTAAATCATTTTGCTTTTTCTATATTCTAGATTGCCCCTTCTTGTTCAATCTTCTCTCCTTGTCTCTACTTATTCTCATAGCTTTCACTGTCTTCTTGTTCAATCTTCTCTTCTTGTCTATACTCATTCCCACCTGTTTCACTGTCTCCTTTTTTCAATCTTCTCTCCTTGTGTCTACTTATTCTCATCTGTTTCACTGTCTCCTTGTTCAATCTTCTCTCCTTGTCTCTACTTATTCTCATCTGTTTAACTGTCTTCTTGTTCAATCTTCTCTTCTTGTTTATACTTATTACCATCTGTTTCACTGTCTCCTTGTTCAATCTTCTCTCCTTGTCTATACTTATTCCCATCTATTTCACTGTCTCCTTGTTCAATCTCCTCCCCTTGTCTCTACTCATTCACATCTATTTCACTGTCTTCTTGTTCAATCTACTCTTCTTGTTATACTAATTACCATCTTTTTCACTGTCTTCATGTTCAATCTTCTCTTCTCGTCTCTTCTTTTTTAATCTCTTTCACTGTCTTCTTATTCAATCTTCTCTTCTTGTCTATACTTATTCCCATCTGTTTCACTGTCTTCTTGTTCAATCTTCTCTTCTTGTCTATACTTATTCCCATCTGTTTCAACGTCTTATTGTTCAATCTTCTCTTCTTGTCTCTACTTATCCCCATCTGCTTTACTGATATGTTGTTCCATTCAGACTTCTTGTCTCTATTTACTCCCATCTGTTTCACTGTTTTCTTGTTCAATCTACTCTTCTTGTATCTACTTATTTCCATCTGCTTCACTGTCTTCTTGTCCAATCTTTTCTTCTTGTCTCTACTTATTTCAATCTGTTTCACAGTTTTCTTGTTCCATATTCTCTCTTGTCTCTACTTATTCACATCTGTTCCATTATCTTCTTCTTCTATCTACTCTTCTTGTCTCTGCTTATTCCCATCTGTTTTACTATTTTCTTGTTCCATTCAAACTTCTTGTCTCCATTTATTTACATCTGTCTGACTGTCTTCATGTTCCATCCACTCTTCTTATCCCTTCTTTTTCCCATCTGTTTCACTGTCTTCTTGTTCCATCTTCTCTTCTTGTCTCTGCTTATTCCCATCTGATTCACTATTTTCTTGTTCCATTCAAACTTCTTGTCTCTATTTACTCCCATCTGCTTCACTGTTTTCTAGTTTTATCTACTTTTCTTGTCTTTACTTATTCCAATCTGCTTCACTGTCTAGTCTATCTTCTTCTCTGTCCCTACTTTTTTCCATCTGATTCACTATTTTCTTGTTCCATGTACACTTCTTTTCTCTATTTATTCGCATCTGTCTTACTGTCTTCTTGTTCCATCTCCTCCTCTAGTCTACTTATTTCCATCTGTTTCACTGTCTTCTTGTTCTATCTTCTTTACTTGTCTCTACTTATTTCCATCTGTTTCACTCTTTTCTTGTTTCATCTCCTCGTCTTGTAACTGGCTGCAACTCTGTCCTCATGTTTCATCATCTCCTCTTGTCTACTTATTCTCATCTGTTTCACTGTTTTCTTTTTCCATCTACTTTTCTTATCTCTACTTATTCCCATCTGTTTCACTGTTTTCTAATTCCATCTACTTTTCTGGTCTCTACTTTTTCCCGGTAACATCTCTGTTCTCATGCTCCTGACACCTCTTGCCTCTACTCATCCCATATATTCTCCTGTTTACTCTTCTCGTCTGGTCTACTTATAACTGGCTGCAACTCTGTCCTCATGTTCCATGTCCTCCTCTTGTCTACTTATTCCCATCTGTTTCACTGTTTTCTTTTCCCGTCCTTTTTTATGGTCACTACTTATTCCCATTCTTTTTATTTTTTAATCAATAAGCTTTTTTCTTTACTTTCGTTTGCTCCTTTTTTTTTTTTTTTTTTTTTATTTTTGAATAATTTTGCCTTTTCTTTATTCTAGATGGATCCAGTTTTTAGTTCTTAATAACTAAGCACTTTCTTTATTCTAGATTGTTCCAGTGTTTTCCAGTGTTCCTGTTTTCCATTTTTTGTTCCTGCTGTCTGAACGCTGAGGCCCATAGTATTAGGTTTTGTTGATGGTACTAAAACGGTTGTATTGTGGAGTTATCTCTGTGAGAAGACCGGGTATAGTCTGGTCCATAGCGACATTCAGGTATGCACTTACCATATGAGACGGAACTGAAACGCCAGGGATACCAAGGTTAGTTCCTTAAGGACAGTTATAGAGATGGGTTTGGATTGTTCCTGTGTTAAAGCTTTTAATCAATAAACTTTTTTCTTCATTCTAGATTGTTCCAGTGTTGTTTTTCTAATTAATAAGCTTTGTCTTCATTCTAGATTGTTCCAGTGTTGTTGTTTTTTTAATCTTTTAGCATTTAGTTTTTAATCAATTGGCTTCTTCTTAATTCTAGATTGGCCAAGTGTTTTAATTAATCGTTTAGCTTTTTTCTTTATTCTAGATCGTTTCAGTGTTTTCCAGTGTTCCTGTTTTCCAGTGTTCCATTTTCTGTTCCTGCTGTCTGAACGCTGAGGCCCATAGTATGAGGTTTTGTTGATGGTACTAAAACGGTTGTATTGTGGAGTTATCTCTGTGAGAAGACCGGGTATAGTCTGGTCCATAGCGACATTCAGGTATGCACTTACCATATGAGACTGAACTGAAACGCCAGGGATACCAAGGTTAGTTCCTTAAGGACAGTTATAGAGATGGGACTGGATTGTTCCTGTGTTTAAGCTTTTAATCAATAAACTTTTTTCTTCATTCTAGATTGTTCCAGTGTTGTTTTTCTAATTAATAAGCTTTGTCTTCATTCTAGATTGTTCCAGTGTTGTTGTTTATTTCATCATTAAGAATTTAGTTTTAATCAATTGGCTTCTTCTTTATTCTAGATTGGCCAAGTGTATAAATTAATCGTTAAGCTTTCTTTCTTCATTCTAGATTGTTACAGTGTTGTTGTATATGCTATTGTTTGAGTAGATGTTGTTGTTGTTGTAGATGCTTTTGTTGTTGTAGATGTTGTTGTTGTTGTAGATTCTGTTGTTGTAGTAGATGTTGTTGTTGATGTTGTAGTAGATGCTGTTGTTGTAGTAGATGCTGTTGTTGTTGTAGATGCTGTTGTTGTTGTAGATGCTGTTGTTGTTGTAGATGCTGTTGTTGTAGTAGATGCTGTTGTTCTTGTAGACGCTGTTGTTGTAGTAGATGTTGTTGTTGATGCTGTTGTAGATGCTGTTGTTGTTGTTGTTGCAGATGCTGTTGTTGTAGTAGATGTTGTAGTAGCTGTTGTTGTTGTAGTTGATGCTGTTGTTGTTGTAGATGCTGTTGATGTTGTAGATGTTGTTGTTGTTGTAGATGTTGTTGTTTTTGTAGTTGCTGATGTTGTTGCTGTTGTAGTAGATGCTGTTGTTGTAGTGGATATTTTTGTTGTTGTAGATGCTGTTGTTTTTGTAGTAGATGTTGTTGTTGTTGTAGTAGATGTTGTTGTTGTAAATGCTGTTGTTGTAGTAGATGCTGTTGTTGTTGTAGGAGATGCTGTTGTTGTTGTAGATGCTGTTGTTGTAGATGCTGTTGTTGTTGTAGATGCTGTTGTTGTAGATGCTGTTTTTATAGTAGATGCTGTTGTTGTTGTAGATGCTGTTGTTGTTGTAGATGCTGTTGTTGTTGTAGTAGATGTTGTTATTGTAGATGCTGTTGTTGTTGTAGATGCTGTTGTTGTTGTTGTAGATGCTGTTGTTGTTGTAGATGCTGTTGTTGTAGATGCTGTTTTTATAGTAGATGCTGTTGTTGTTGTAGATGCTGTTGTTGTTGTAGATGCTGTTGTTGTTGTAGTATATGCTGTTGTTGTTGTAGATGATGTTGTTGTTGTAGATGCTGTTGTTGTTGTAGATGCTGTTGTTGTTGTTGTTGTAGATGCTGTTGTTGTAGTAGATGCTGTTGTTGTTGTTGTTGTAGATGCTGTTGTTGTAGATGCTGTTGTTGTTGTAGATGCTGTTGTTGTTGTAGATGCTGTTGTTGTTGTAGATGCTGTTGTTGTTGTAGATGCTGTTGTTGTTGTAGATGCTGTTGTTGTTGTAGATGCTGTTGTTGTAGATGCTGTTGTTGTTGTAGATGCTGTTGTTGTTGTTGTTGTTGTTGTAGATGCTGTTGTTGTAGTAGATGCTGTTGTTGTTGTAGTAGATGCTGATGCTGTTGTCGATGCTGTTGTTGTTGTAGATGCTGTTAGTGTAGTAGATGTTGTTGTTGCTGTAGATGCTGTTGTTGTAGTAAATGTTGTTGTTGTTGTTGTTGTTGTTGTTGTTGTTGTTCTTGTTGTTCTTGTTGTTGTAGATGCTGTTGTTGTAGATGCTGTTGTTGTAGTAGATGCTGTTGTTGTTGTAGATGCTGTTGTTGTTGTAGATGCTGCTGTTGTTGTAGATGCTGTTGTTGTTGTAATAGATGATGTTGTTGTTGTAGATGCTGTTGTTGTAGATGCTGTTGTTGTAGATGCTGTTGTTGTAGTAGATGCTGTTGTTGTTGTAGTAGATGTTGTTGTTGTTGTAGATGCTGTTGTTGTAGATGCTGTTGTTGTAGTAGATGCTGTTGTTGTTGTAGAAATTGTTGTTGTTGTAGATGCTGTTGTTGTTGTAGATGCTGTTGTTGTTGTATATGCTGTTGTTGTTGTAGATGCTGTTGTTGTTGTAATAGATGATGTTGTTGTTGTAGATGATGTTGTTGTAGTAGATGCTGTTGTTGTTGTAGATGCTGTTGTTGTTGTAGTAGATGTTGTTGTTGTTGTAGTAGATGTTGTTGTTGTAGATGCTGTTGTTGTAGTAGATGCTGTTGTTGTTATAGTAGATGCTGTTGTTGTAGTAGATACTGTTGCTGTTGTTGTTGTTGTTGTTGTTGTAGATGCTGTTGTTGTAGAAGATGCTGTTGTTGTTGTAGATGCTGTTGTTGTTGTAGATGCTGTTGTTGTTGTAGTAGATGTTGTTATTGTAGATGCTGTTGTTGTTGTAAATGCTGTTGTTGTTGTTGTTGTTGTAGATGCTGTTGTTGTAGTAGATGCTGTTGTTGTTGTTGTTGTAGATGCTGTTGTTGTAGATGCTGTTGTTGTTGTAGATGCTGTTGTTGTTGTAGATGCTGTTGTTGTTGTAGATGCTGTTGTTGTTGTAGATGCTGTTGTTGTTGTAGATGCTGTTGTTGTAGATGCTGTTGTTGTTGTAGATGCTGTTGTTGTTGTAGATGCTGTTGTTGTAGTAGATGCTGTTGTTGTTGTAGTAGATGCTGATGCTGTTGTCGATGCTGTTGTTGTTGTAGATGCTGTTAGTGTAGTAGATGTTGTTGTTGATGTAGATGCTGTTGTTGTAGTAAATGTAGTTGTTGTTGTTGTTGTTGTTGTTGTTGTTGTTCTTGTTGTTGTAGATGCTGTTGTTGTAGATGCTGTTGTTGTAGTAGATGCTGTTGTTGTTGTAGATGCTGTTGTTGTTGTAGATGCTGCTGTTGTTGTAGATGCTCTTGTTGTTGTAATAGATGATGTTGTTGTTGTAGATGCTGTTGTTGTAGATGCTGTTGTTGTAGATGCTGTTGTTGTAGTAGATGCTGTTGTTGTTGTAGTAGATGCTGATGCTGTTGTCGATGCTGTTGTTGTTGTAGATGCTGCTGTTGTTGTAGATGCTGTTGTTGTTGTAATAGATGATGTTGTTGTTGTAGATGCTGTTGTAGTAGATGTTGTTGTTGTTGTAGATGCTGTTGTTGTAGATGCTGTTGTTGTAGTAGATGCTGTTGTTGTTGTAGAAATTGTTGTTGTTGTAGATGCTGTTGTTGTTGTAGATGCTGTTGTTGTTGTATATGCTGTTGTTGTTGTAGATGCTGTTGTTGTTGTAATAGATGATGTTGTTGTTGTAGATGATGTTGTTGTAGTAGATGCTGTTGTTGTTGTAGATGCTGTTGTTGTTGTTGTAGATGTTGTTATTGTAGATGCTGTTGGTTTTGTAGATGCTGTTGTTGTTGTAGATGCTGTAGTTGTTGTAGATGCTGTTGTTGTTGTAGATGCTGTTGTTGTTGTAATAGATGATGTTGTTGTTGTAGATGATGTTGTTGTAGTAGATGATGTTGTTGTTGTAGATGCTGTTGTTGTTGTAGTAGATGTTGTTGTTGTAGATGCTGTTGTTGTAGTAGATGCTGTTGTTGTTGTAGATGTTGTTGTTGTAGATGCTGTTGTTGTTGTATATGTTGTTGTTGTTGTAGTAGATGCTGTTGTTGTTGTTGTAGATGCTGTTGCTGTAGATGCTGTTGTTGTTGTAGATGCCGTTGTTGTAGATGCTGTTGTTGTAGTAGATGCTGTTGTTGTTGTAGTAGATGTTGTTGTTGTAGATGCTGTTGTTGTTGTAGATGCTGTTGTTGTTGTTGTAGATGCTGTTGTTGTTGTAGATGCTGTTGTTGTTGTAGATGCTGTTGTTGTTGTAGATGCTGTTGTTGTAGATGCTGTTGTTAAAGTAGATGCTGTTGTTGCTGTAGATGCTGTTGTTGTTGTAGATGCTGTTGTTGTTGTAGATGCTGTTGTTGTTGTAGTAGATGTTGTTGCTGTAGATGCTGTTGTTGTTGTAGATGCTGTTGTTGTTGTTGTAGATGCTGTTGTTGTTGTAGATGCTGTTGTTTTAGATGCTGTTTTTATAGTAGATGCTGTTGTTGTTGTAGATGCTGTTGTTAGTGTAGATGCTGTTGTTGTTGTAGTATATGCTGTTGTTGTTGTAGATGTTGTTGTTGTTGTAGATGCTGTTGTTGTTGTAGATGCTGTTGTTGTTGTAGATGCTGTTGTTGTTGTAGATGCTGTTGTTGTTGTAGATGCTGTTGTTGTTGTAGATGCTGTTGTTGTAGATGCTGTTGTTGTTGTAGATGCTGTTGTTGTTGTTGTTGTTGTTGTAGATGCTGTTGTTGTAGTAGATGCTGTTGTTGTTGTAGTAGATGCTGATGCTGTTGTCGATGCTGTTGTTGTTGTAGATGCTGTTAGTGTAGTAGATGTTGTTGTTGCTGTAGATGCTGTTGTTGTAGTAAATGTTGTTGTTGTTGTTGTTGTTGTTGTTGTTGTTGTTGTTGTTGTTGTTGTTCTTGTTGTTGTAGATGCTGTTGTTGTAGATGCTGTTGTTGTAGTAGATGCTGTTGTTGTTGTAGATGCTGTTGTTGTTGTAGATGCTGCTGTTGTTGTAGATGCTGTTGTTGTTGTAATAGATGATGTTGTTGTTGTAGATGCTGTTGTTGTAGATGCTGTTGTTGTAGATGCTGTTGTTGTAGTAGATGCTGTTGTTGTTGTAGTAGATGTTGTTGTTGTTGTAGATGCTGTTGTTGTAGATGCTGTTGTTGTAGTAGATGCTGTTGTTGTTGTAGAAATTGTTGTTGTTGTAGATGCTGTTGTTGTTGTAGATGCTGTTGTTGTTGTATATGCTGTTGTTGTTGTAGATGCTGTTGTTGTTGTAATAGATGATGTTGTTGTTGTAGATGATGTTGTTGTAGTAGATGCTGTTGTTGTTGTAGATGCTGTTGTTGTTGTAGTAGATGTTGTTGTTGTTGTAGTAGATGTTGTTGTTGTAGATGCTGTTGTTGTAGTAGATGCTGTTGTTGTTATAGTAGATGCTGTTGTTGTAGTAGATACTGTTGCTGTTGTTGTTGTTGTTGTTGTTGTAGATGCTGTTGTTGTAGAAGATGCTGTTGTTGTTGTAGATGCTGTTGTTGTTGTAGATGCTGTTGTTGTTGTAGTAGATGTTGTTATTGTAGATGCTGTTGTTGTTGTAAATGCTGTTGTTGTTGTTGTAGATGCTGTTGTTGTAGTAGATGCTGTTGTTGTTGTTGTTGTAGATGCTGTTGTTGTAGATGCTGTTGTTGTTGTAGATGCTGTTGTTGTTGTAGATGCTGTTGTTGTTGTAGATGCTGTTGTTGTTGTAGATGCTGTTGTTGTTGTAGATGCTGTTGTTGTAGATGCTGTTGTTGTTGTAGATGCTGTTGTTGTTGTTGTTGTTGTTGTAGATGCTGTTGTTGTAGTAGATGCTGTTGTTGTTGTAGTAGATGCTGATGCTGTTGTCGATGCTGTTGTTGTTGTAGATGCTGTTAGTGTAGTAGATGTTGTTGTTGCTGTAGATGCTGTTGTTGTAGTAAATGTTGTTGTTGTTGTTGTTGTTGTTGTTGTTGTTGTTGTTGTTGTTGTTCTTGTTGTTCTTGTTGTTGTAGATGCTGTTGTTGTAGATGCTGTTGTTGTAGTAGATGCTGTTGTTGTTGTAGATGCTGTTGTTGTTGTAGATGCTGCTGTTGTTGTAGATGCTGTTGTTGTTGTAATAGATGATGTTGTTGTTGTAGATGCTGTTGTTGTAGATGCTGTTGTTGTAGATGCTGTTGTTGTAGTAGATGCTGTTGTTGTTGTAGTAGATGTTGTTGTTGTTGTAGATGCTGTTGTTGTAGATGCTGTTGTTGTAGTAGATGCTGTTGTTGTTGTAGAAATTGTTGTTGTTGTAGATGCTGTTGTTGTTGTAGATGCTGTTGTTGTTGTATATGCTGTTGTTGTTGTAGATGCTGTTGTTGTTGTAATAGATGATGTTGTTGTTGTAGATGATGTTGTTGTAGTAGATGCTGTTGTTGTTGTAGATGCTGTTGTTGTTGTAGTAGATGTTGTTGTTGTTGTAGTAGATGTTGTTGTTGTAGATGCTGTTGTTGTAGTAGATGCTGTTGTTGTTATAGTAGATGCTGTTGTTGTAGTAGATACTGTTGCTGTTGTTGTTGTTGTAGATGCTGTTGTTGTAGAAGATGCTGTTGTTGTTGTAGATGCTGTTGTTGTTGTAGATGCTGTTGTTGTTGTAGTAGATGTTGTTATTGTAGATGCTGTTGTTGTTGTAAATGCTGTTGTTGTTGTTGTAGATGCTGTTGTTGTAGTAGATGCTGTTGTTGTTGTTGTTGTAGATGCTGTTGTTGTAGATGCTGTTGTTGTTGTAGATGCTGTTGTTGTTGTAGATGCTGTTGTTGTTGTAGATGCTGTTGTTGTTGTAGATGCTGTTGTTGTTGTAGATGCTGTTGTTGTAGATGCTGTTGTTGTTGTAGATGCTGTTGTTGTTGTAGATGCTGTTGTTGTAGTAGATGCTGTTGTTGTTGTAGTAGATGCTGATGCTGTTGTCGATGCTGTTGTTGTTGTAGATGCTGTTAGTGTAGTAGATGTTGTTGTTGATGTAGATGCTGTTGTTGTAGTAAATGTAGTTGTTGTTGTTGTTGTTGTTGTTGTTGTTGTTGTTGTTGTTCTTGTTGTTGTAGATGCTGTTGTTGTAGATGCTGTTGTTGTAGTAGATGCCGTGTTGTTGTAGATGCTGTTGTTGTTGTAGATGCTGCTGTTGTTGTAGATGCTCTTGTTGTTGTAATAGATGATGTTGTTGTTGTAGATGCTGTTGTTGTAGATGCTGTTGTTGTAGATGCTGTTGTTGTTGTAGATGCTGTTGTTGTTGTAGATGCTGTTGTTGTAGTAGATGCTGTTGTTGTTGTAGTAGATGCTGATGCTGTTGTCGATGCTGTTGTTGTTGTAGATGCTGTTAGTGTAGTAGATGTTGTTGTTGATGTAGATGCTGTTGTTGTAGTAAATGTAGTTGTTGTTGTTGTTGTTGTTGTTGTTGTTGTTGTTGTTCTTGTTGTTGTAGATGCTGTTGTTGTAGATGCTGTTGTTGTAGTAGATGCCGTGTTGTTGTAGATGCTGTTGTTGTTGTAGATGCTGCTGTTGTTGTAGATGCTCTTGTTGTTGTAATAGATGATGTTGTTGTTGTAGATGCTGTTGTTGTAGATGCTGTTGTTGTAGATGCTGTTGTTGTAGTAGATGCTGTTGTTGTTGTAGTAGATGCTGATGCTGTTGTCGATGCTGTTGTTGTTGTAGATGCTGCTGTTGTAGTAGATGTTGTTGTTGTTGTAGATGCTGTTGTTGTAGATGCTGTTGTTGTAGTAGATGCTGTTGTTGTTGTAGAAATTGTTGTTGTTGTAGATGCTGTTGTTGTTGTAGATGCTGTTGTTGTTGTATATGCTGTTGTTGTTGTAGATGCTGTTGTTGTTGTAATAGATGATGTTGTTGTTGTAGATGATGTTGTTGTAGTAGATGCTGTTGTTGTTGTAGATGCTGTTGTTGTTGTTGTAGATGTTGTTATTGTAGATGCTGTTGGTTTTGTAGATGCTGTTGTTGTTGTAGATGCTGTAGTTGTTGTAGATGCTGTTGTTGTTGTAGATGCTGTTGTTGTTGTAATAGATGATGTTGTTGTTGTAGATGATGTTGTTGTAGTAGATGATGTTGTTGTTGTAGATGCTGTTGTTGTTGTAGTAGATGTTGTTGTTGTAGATGCTGTTGTTGTAGTAGATGCTGTTGTTGTTGTAGATGTTGTTGTTGTAGATGCTGTTGTTGTTGTATATGTTGTTGTTGTTGTAGTAGATGCTGTTGTTGTTGTTGTAGATGCTGTTGCTGTAGATGCTGTTGTTGTTGTAGATGCCGTTGTTGTAGATGCTGTTGTTGTAGTAGATGCTGTTGTTGTTGTAGTAGATGTTGTTGTTGTAGATGCTGTTGTTGTTGTAGATGCTGTTGTTGTTGTTGTAGATGCTGTTGTTGTTGTAGATGCTGTTGTTGTTGTAGATGCTGTTGTTGTTGTAGATGCTGTTGTTGTAGATGCTGTTGTTAAAGTAGATGCTGTTGTTGCTGTAGATGCTGTTGTTGTTGTAGATGCTGTTGTTGTTGTAGATGCTGTTGTTGTTGTAGTAGATGTTGTTGCTGTAGATGCTGTTGTTGTTGTAGATGCTGTTGTTGTTGTTGTAGATGCTGTTGTTGTTGTAGATGCTGTTGTTTTAGATGCTGTTTTTATAGTAGATGCTGTTGTTGTTGTAGATGCTGTTGTTAGTGTAGATGCTGTTGTTGTTGTAGTATATGCTGTTGTTGTTGTAGATGTTGTTGTTGTTGTAGATGCTGTTGTTGTTGTAGATGCTGTTGTTGTTGTTGTAGATGCTGTTGTTGTAGTAGATGCTGTTGTTGTTGTTGTTGTAGATGCTGTTGTTGTAGATGCTGTTGTTGTTGTAGATGCTGTTGTTGTTGTAGATGCTGTTGTTGTTGTAGATGCTGTTGTTGTAGATGCTGTTGTTGTTGTAGATGCTGTTGTTGTTGTAGATGCTGTTGTTGTTGTAGATGCTGTTGTTGTAGATGCTGTTGTTGTTGATGCTGTTGTTGTTGTTGTTGTTGTAGATGCTGTTGTTGTAGTAGATGCTGTTGTTGTTGTAGTAGATGCTGATGCTGTTGTCGATGCTGTTGTTGTTGTAGATGCTGTTAGTGTAGAAGATGTTGTTGTTGCTGTAGATGCTGTTGTTGTAGTAAATGTTGTTGTTGTTGTTGTTGTTGTTGTTGTTGTTGTTGTAGATGCTGTTGTTGTAGATGCTGTTGTTGTAGATGCTGTTGGTGTAGTAGATGCTGTTGTTGTTGTAGATGCTGTTGTTGTTTTAGATGCTGTTGTTGTTGTAGATGCTGTTGTTGTTGTAGATGCTGCTGTTGTTGTAGATGCTGTTGTTGTTGTAATAGATGATAATGTTGTTGTAGATGCTGTTGTTGTAGATGCTGTTGTTGTAGATGCTGTTGTTGTAGATGCTGTTGTTTCAGTAGATGCTGTTGTTGTTGTAGTAGATGTTGTTGTTGTTGTTGTAGATGCTGTTGTTGTAGATGCTGTTGTTGTAGTAGATGCTGTTGTTGTTGTAGAAATTGTTGTTGTTGTAGATGCTGTTGTTGTTGTAGATGCTGTTGTTGTTGTATATGCTGTTGTTGTTGTAGATGCTGTTGTTGTTGTAATAGATGATGTTGTTGTTGTAGATGATGTTGTTGTAGTAGATGCTGTTGTTGTTGTAGATGCTGTTGTTGTTGTAGTAGATGTTGTTGTTGTTGTAGTAGATGTTGTTGTTGTAGATGCTGTTGTTGTAGTAGATGCTGTTGTTGTTATAGTAGATGCTGTTGTTGTAGTAGATACTGTTGCTGTTGTTGTTGTTGTTGTTGTTTTAGATGCTGTTGTTGTAGAAGATGCTGTTGTTGTTGTAGATGCTGTTGTTGTTGTAGATGCTGTTGTTGTTGTAGTAGATGTTGTTATTGTAGATGCTGTTGGTTTTATAGATGCTGTTGTTGTTGTAGATGCTGTAGTTGTTGTAGATGCTGTTGTTGTTGTAGATGCTGTTGTTGTTGTAATAGATGATGTTGTTGTTGTAGATGATGTTGTTGTAGTAGATGCTGTTGTTGTTGTAGATGCTGTTGTTGTTGTAGTAGATGTTGTTGTTGTAGATGCTGTTGTTGTAGTAGATGCTGTTGTTGTTGTAGATGTTGTTGTTGTAGATGCTGTTGTTGTTGTTGTATATGTTGTTGTTGTTGTAGTAGATGCTGTTGTTGTTGTTGTAGATGCTGTTGCTGTAGATGCTGTTGTTGTTGTAGATGCCGTTGTTGTAGATGCTGTTGTTGTAGTAGATGCTGTTGTTGTTGTAGTAGATGTTGTTGTTGTAGATGCTGTTGTTGTTGTAGATGCTGTTGTTGTTGTAGATGCTGTTGTTGTTGTAGATGCTGTTGTTGTTGTAGTAGATGTTGTTGTTGTAGATGCTGTTGTTGTAGTAGATGCTGTTGTTGTTGTAGATGTTGTTGTTGTAGATGCTGTTGTTGTAGTAGATGCTGTTGTTGTTGTAGTAGATGCTGTTGTTGTTGTTGTAGATGCTGTTGTTGTAGATGCTGTTGTTGTTGTAGATGCTGTTGTTGGAGATGCTGTTGTTGTAGTAGATGCTGTTGTTGTTGTAGATGCTGTTGTTGTAGATGCTGTTGTTGTTGTAGATGCTGTTGTTGTAGATGCTGTTGTTGTAGATGCTGTTGTTATAGTAGATGCTGTTGTTGTTGTAGATGCTGTTGTTGTTGTAGATGCTGTTGTTGTTGTAGTATATGCTGTTGTTGTTGTAGATGCTGTTGTTGTTGCTATAGATGCTGTTGTTGTTGCTGTAGATGCTGTTGTTGTTGCTGTAGATGCTGTTGTTGTAGTAGATGCTGTTGTTGTTGTAGTAGATGTTGTTGTTGTAGATGCTGTTGTTGTTGTTGTAGATGCTGTTGTTGTTGTAGATGCTGTTGTTGTAGATGCTGTTGTTGTTGTAGATGCTGTTGTTGTAGATGCTGTTGTTATAGTAGATGCTGTTGTTGTTGTAGATGCTGTTGTTGTTGTAGATGCTGTTGTTGTTGTAGATGCTGTTGTTGTTGTAGTATATGCTGTTGTTGTTGTAGATGCTGTTGTTGTTGTAGATGCTGTTGTTGTTGCTGTAGATGCTGTTGTTGTAGTAGATGCTGTTGTTGTAGTAGATGCTGTTGTTGTTGTTGTTGTTGTAGATGCTGTTGTTGTAGATGCTGTTGTTGTTGTAGATGCTGTTGTTGTTGTAGATGTTGTTGTTGTTGTAGATGCCGTTGTTTTTGTAGATGCTGTTGTTGTTGTAGTAGATTTTGTTGTTGTAGATGCTGTTGTTGTAGTAGATGCTGTTGTTGTTGTAGATGCTGTTGTTGTAGATGCTGTTGTTGTAGTAGATGCTGTTGTTGTTGTAGTAGATGCTGTTGTTGTAGATGCTGTTGTTGTAGATGCTAATGTTGTTGTAGCTGCTGTTGTTGTTGTAGATGCTGTTGTTGTTGTAGATGCTGTTGTTGTAGATGTTATTGTTGTTGTAATAGATGATGTTGTTGTTGTAGATGCTGTTGTTGTAGTAGATGTTGTTGTTGTAATAGATGATGTTGTTGTTGTAGATGCTGTTGGTGTTGTTGTAGATGCTGTTGTTGTTGTAGATGCTGTTGTTGTTGTAGATGCTGTTGTTATTGTAGATGCTGTTGTTGTTGTTGTAATACATGCTGTTGTTGTTGCAGATGCTGTTGCTGTTGTAGATGCTGTTCATGTTGTAGATGCTGTTGTTGTAAGAGATGTTGTTGTTGTTGTTGTTATAGATGCTGTTGTTGTAGTAGATATTATTGCAGTAGATGTTGTTGCTGTAGTGGATGTTGTTATGGTTGTTGTAGTAGAGGTTGTTGTTGTTGAAGTTTTTGTTGTTGTAAGTTGTTGTTGTTATAGTAGATCTTTTTGTTGTAGTAGATGTTGTTGTTGTAGATGTTTTAGTTGATGTTTTGCTGCTGTAGTCGATGTTTTTATTGTAGTAGATGCTGTTGTTGTAGTAGATGTTGCTGTTGTTGTTGTAGATGCTGTTGTTGTAGTAGATATTATTGCAGTAGTAATAGTAGCAGTAGATGTTGTTGTTGCTTTTGAAGTAGTTGTTGTTGTTTTATATGTCCTTGTTGTTACAGTAGATGTTGCTTTTGTAGTAGATTTTTTTTTGTAGTATAGTAGATTTTGTTGTTGTTGGAGAAGATGTTTTTGTTGTAATATATGTTGTTGTTGTAGATGTTGTTGCTGTTGTAGTTGTTGTTGTTGTAGTAGATAATGTCGTTGTTGTTATAGTAGAGGTTGTTGTTGAAGTTGTTGTTGTAGTAGATGTTCTCTTCTTGTCTCTACTTATCCCCATCTGCTTCACTGTTATAATGTTCCATTTACACTTCTTGTCTCTACTTATTGCCATCTGTTTCACTGTTTTCTTTTTCCATCTAATTCTCTGGTCTTAAATTATTC
Source organism: Loripinus fragilis (assembly GCA_964019695.1). Taxonomy (NCBI): domain Eukaryota; kingdom Metazoa; phylum Mollusca; class Bivalvia; order Lucinida; family Lucinidae; genus Loripinus; species Loripinus fragilis. Next base: position 19,180,986 of record OZ026523.1, read on the forward strand.
AAGGTTACAACTCTGTTCTTATGTTCCATCACCTCTTGCCTCTACTTATCCCATCTGCTTCACTGTTATATTGTTCCATTCACACTTCTTGTCTCTATTTATTCCCATTTGTTTAATTGTCTTCTTGTTCAATCTTCTTATTGTCTCTACTTATCCCCATCTGCTTCACTGTCTCCTTGTTCAATCTTCACTCCTTGTCTCTACTTATTCTCATCTGTTTAACTGTCTTCTTGTTCAATCTTCTTTTCTTGTTTATACTTATTACCATCTGTTTCATTGTCTCCTTGTTTAATCTCCTCCCCTTGTCTCTACTCATTCACATCTATTTCACTGTCTTCTTGTTTAATCTACTCTTCTTGTTATACTAATTACCATCTGTTTCACTGTCTTCTTGTTCAATCTTCTCTTCTCGTCTCTACTTTTTTAATCTCTTTCACTGTCTTCTTATTTAATCTTCTCTTCTTGTCTATACTTATTCCCATCTGTTTCACTGTCTTCTTGTTCAATCTTCTTCTTGTCTATACTTATTCCCATCTGTTTCACTGTCTTTTTGTTCAATCTTCTCTTCTTGTCTATACTTATTCCCATCTGTTTCACTGTCTGTTTGTTCAATCTTCTCTTCTTGTCTATACTTATTCCCATCTGTTTCAACGTCTTATTGTTCAATCTTCTCTTCTTGTCTCTACTTATCCCCATCTACTTTACTGTTATGTTGTTCCATTTACACTTCTTGTGTCTATTTACTCCCATCTGTTTCACTGTTTTCTTGTTCAATCTTCTCTTCTTGTATCTACTTATTCCCATCTGCTTCACTGTCTTCTTGTCCAATCTTCTCTCCTTGTCTCTACTTATTCCCATCTGTTTCACTGTCTTCCTTGTCAATCTTCTCTTCTTGTCTATACTCATTCCCACCTGTTTCAATGCCTTCTTGTTCAACTTTCTCTTCTTGTATCTTCTTATTCCTGTCTGTTTCACTGTCTTCTTGTCTATACTCATTCCCACCTGTTTCACTGTCTTCTTGTTCAATCTTCTCTCGTTTCTACTTTTTCAATCTGTTTCACTGTCTTCTTGTTCCATCTACTTTTCTTGATTCTACTAAGTCCCATCTATTGCACTGTCTTCTTGCTTTATTTATTGTTCATGTCTCTACTAATTCCCATCTGTTTTACTGTTTTCTTGTTCAATCTACTATCCCCTCTCTCTACTAATTTAATCTGTTATAACTGTCTTCTTGTTCCATCTACTCTTCTTGTCTCGGCTTATTTCCATCTGTTTCACATTTTTTTTTGTTCCAAATTTTATATTGTCTATACTTAATCCCATCTGTTTCACTGTCTTCTTGTTCAATCTTTTCTTCTTGTCTCCACTTAATCTCATCAGCTTCACTGTTATAATGTTCCATTCAGACTTTTTGTCTCTATTTGTTCTCGTCTGTTTCAGTGTCTTCTTGGTCCATCTACTTTTCTTTTCTATACTAATTCCCATTTGCTACACTGTCTTCTTGTTCCATCTGCTTTCCTTATCTACTTATTTTCACCAGTTTCACTTTTTCTGAGGCCCATAGTATTAGGTTTTGTTGATGGTGCTAAACGGTTGTATCCTAATTAGAGTTATCTATGTGAGAAGACCAAGTATAGTCTGGTCCATAGCGACATTCAGGTAGCACTTACCAAATGAGATGGAACTTAAACGCCAGGGATACCAAGGTTAGTTCCTTAAGGACAGTAATAGAGATGGGGCTGGATTGTTCCTGTGATGTTTTAAATCATTTTGCTTTTTCTTTATTCTAGATTGCCCCTTCTTGTTCAATCTTCTCTCCTTGTCTCTACTTATTCCCATAGCTTTCACTGTCTTCTTGTTCATTCTTCTCTTCTTGTCTATACTCATTCCAACCTGTTTCACTGTCTCCTTGTTCAATCTTCTCTCCTTGTGTCTATGTATTCCCATCTGTTTCACTGTCTCCTTGTTCAATCTTCTCTCCTTGTCTCTACTTATTCTCATCTGTTTAACTGTCTTCTTGTTCAATCTTCTCTTCTTGTTTATACTTATGACCATCTGTTTCACTGTCTCCTTGTTCAATCTTCTCTCCTTGTCTATACTTATTCCCATCTATTTCACTGTCTCCTTGTTCAATCTCCTCCCCTTGTCTCTACTCATTCACATCTATTTCACTGTCTTCTTGTTCAATCTACTCTTCTTGTTATACTAATTACCATCTGTTACACTGTCTTCATGTTCAATCTTCTCTTCTCGTCTCTACTTTTTTAATCTCTTTCACTGTCTTCTTATTCAATCTTCTCTTCTTGTCTATACTTATTCCCATCTGTTTCACTGTCTTCTTGTTCAATCTTCTCTTCTTGTCTATATTTATTCCCATCTGTTTCAACGTCTTATTGTTCAATCTTCTCTTCTTGTCTCTACTTATCACCATCTGCTTTACTGATATGTTGTTCCATTCACACTTCTTGTCTCTATTTACTCCCATCTGTTTCACTGTTTTCTTGTTCAATCTTCTCTTTTTGTATCTACTTATTCCCATCTGCTTCACTGTCTTCTTGTCCAATCTTTTCTTCTTGTCTCTACTTATTCCAATCTGTTTCACAGTTTTCTTGTTCCATATTCTCTCTTGTCTCTACTTATTCACATCTGTTTCATTATCTTCTTCTTCTATCTACTCTTCTTGTCTCTGCTTATTCCCATCTGTTTTACTATTTTCTTGTTCCATTCAAACTTCTTGTCTCCATTTATTCACATCTGTCTTACTGTCTTCATGTTCCATCCACTCTTCTTATCCCTTCTTTTTCCCATCTGTTTCACTGTCTTCTTGTTCCATCTTCTCTTCTTGTCTCTGCTTATTCCCATCTGTTTTACTATTTTCTTGTTCCATTCAAACTTCTTGTCTCCATTTATTCACATCTGTCTTACTGTCTTCATGTTCCATCCACTCTTCTTATCCCTTCTTTTTCCCATCTGTTTCACTGTCTTCTTGTTCCATCTTCTCTTCTTGTCTCTGCTTATTCCCATCTGATTCACTATTTTCTTGTTCCATTCAAACTTCTTGTCTCTATTTACTCCCATCTACTTCACTGTTTTCTAGTTCTATCTACTTTTCTTGTCTTTACTTATTCCCATCTGCTTCACTGTCTAGTCTATCTTCTTCTCTGTCCCTACTTTTTTCCATCTGATTCACTATTTTCTTGTTCCATGTACACTTCTTGTCTCTATTTATTCGCATCTGTCTTACTGTCTTCTTGTTCCATCTCCTCCTCTAGTCTACTTATTTCCATCTGTTTCACTGTCTTCTTGTTCTATCTTCTTTACTTTTTCCCGGTAACATCTCTGTTCTCATGTTCCTCACACCTCTTGCCTCTACTCATCCCATATATTCTCCTGTTTACTCTTCTCGTCTGGTCTACTTATAACTGGCTGCAACTCTGTCCTCATGTTCCATGTCCTCCTCTTGTCTACTTATTCCCATCTGTTTCACTGTTTTCTTTTCCCGTCCTTTTTATGGTCACTACTTATTCCCATTCTTTTTATTTTTTAATCAATACGCTTTTTTCTTTACTTTCGTTTGCTCCAGTTTTTTTTTTTATTTTTTATTTTTTTATTTTTGAATAATTTTGCCTTTTCTTTATTCTAGATGGATCCAGTGTTTAGTTCTTAATAACTAAGCACTTTCTTTATTCTAGATTATTCCAGTGTTTTCCAGTGTTCCTGTTTTCCATTTTCTGTTCCTGCTGTCTGCACGCTGAGGCCCATAGTATTAGGTTTTGTTGATGGTACTAAAACGGTTGTATTGTGGAGTTATCTCTGTGAGAAGACCGGGTATAGTCTGGTCCATAGCGACATTCAGGTATGCACTTACCATATGAGACGGAACTAAAACGCCAGGGATACCAAGGTTAGTTCCTTAAGGACAGTTATAGAGATGGGTTTGGATTGTTCCTGTGTTTAAGCTTTTAATCAATAAACTTTTTTCTTCATTCTAGATTGTTCCAGTGTTGTTTTTCTAATTAATAAGCTTTGTCTTCATTCTAGATTGTTCCAGTGTTGTTGTTTTTTTAATCTTTTAGCATTTAGTTTTTAATCAATTGGCTTCTTCTTAATTCTAGATTGGCCAAGTGTTTTAATTAATCGTTTAGCTTTTTTCTTTATTCTAGATCGTTTCAGTGTTTTCCAGTGTTCCTGTTTTCCAGTGTTCCATTTTCTGTTCCTGCTGTCTGAACGCTGAGGCCCATAGTATAAGGTTTTGTTGATGGTACTAAAACGGTTGTATTGCGGAGTTATCTCTGTGAGAAGACTGGGTATAGTCTGGTCCATAGCAACATTCAGGTATGCACTTACCATATGAGACTGAACTGAAACGCCAGGGATACCAAGGTTAGTTCCTTAAGGACAGCAATAGAGATGGGACTGGATTGTTCCTGTGTTGAAGCTTTTAATCAATAAACTTTTTTTCTTCATTCTAGATTGTTCCAGTGTTGCTTTTCTAATTAATAAGCTTTGTCTTCATTCTAGATTGTTCCAGTGTTGTTGGGTTTTTTCACCATTTAGAATTTAGCTTTTAATCAATTGGCTTCCTCTTTATTCTAGAAGGACCAAGTGATTTTAACTAATCGTTAAGCTTCCTTTCTTTATTCTAGATTGTTCTAGTGTTTTCCAGAGTTCCTGTTTTCTAGTGTTCCATTTTCTGTTCCTGCTGTCTGAACGCTGAGGCCCATAGTATTAGGTTTTGTTGATGGTACTAAAACGGTTGTATTGTGGAGTTTTCTCTGTGAGAAGACGGGGTATGGTCTGGTCTATAGCGACATTCAGGTATGCACTTACCATATGAGACTGAACTGAAACGCCAGGGATACCAAGGTTAGTTCCTTAAGGACAGTAATAGAGATGGGACTGGATTGTTCCTGTGTTTAAGCTTTTAATCAATAAACTTTTTTTCTTCATTCTAGATTGTTCCAGTGTTGTTTTTCTAATTAATAAGCTTTGTCTTCATTCTAGATTGTTCCAGTGTTGTTGTTTTTTTCATCATTTAGAATTTAGTTTTTAATCAATTGGCTTCTTCTTTATTCTAGATTGGCCAAGTGTTTTAATTAATCGTTAAGCTTTCTTTCTTCATTCTAGATTGTTCCAGTGTTGTTGTAGATGCTGTTGTTTCAGTAGATGTTGTTGTTGTTGTAGATGCTTTTTTTGTTGTAGATGTTGTTGTTGTTGTAGATTCTGTTGTTGTAGTAGATGTTGTTGTTGATGCTGTTGTAGATGTTGTTGTTGTTGTTGTTGCAGATGCTGTTGTTGTAGTAGATGTTGTAGTAGATGCTGTTGTTGTTGTAGATGCTGTTGTTGTTGTAGTAGATGATGTTGTTGTTGTAAATGCTATTGTTGTTGTTGTTGTAGATGATGTTGTTGTTGTATATGCTGTTGTTGTTGTAGATGCTGTTGTTGTTGTAGATGCTGTCGTTGTAGTAGATGCTGTTGTTGTTGTAGAAGCTGTTGTTGTAGTAGATGCTGTTGTTGTTGTAGATGCTGTTGTTGTCGTAGATGCTGTTGTTGTTGTAGATGCTGTTGTTGTAGTAGATGCTGTTGTTGTTGTTGTAGAAGCTGTTGTTGTAGATGATGTTGTTGTTGATGCTGATGTAGATGCTGTTGTTGTAGTAGATGTTGTAGTAGATGCTGTTGTTGTAGTATATGCTGTTGTTGTTGTAGATGCTGTTGTTGTTGTAGATGCTGTTGTTGTTGGAGATGCTGTTGTTGTAGTAGATGCTGTTGTTCTTGTAGAAGCTGTTGTTGTAGTAGATGTTGTTGTTGATGCTGTTGTAGATGCTGTTGTTGTTGTTGTTGCAGATGCTGTTGTTGTAGTAGATGTTGTAGTAGATGCTGTTGTTGTTGTAGATGCTGTTGTTGTTGTAGATGTTGTTGTTGTTGTAGATGTTGTTGTTGTTGTAGATGCTGATGTTGTTGCTGTTGTAGTAGATGCTGTTGTTGTAGTGGATATTTTTGTTGTTGTAGATGCTGTTGTTGTAGAAGATGCTGTTGTTGTAGATGCTGTTGTTGTAGTAGATGCTGTTTTGTTATAGATGGTGTTGTTGTAGATGGTGTCGTTGTTGTAGATGCTGTTGTTGTTGTAGATGCTGTTGTTGTTGTTGTTGTAAATGCTGTTGTTGTTGTTGTAGATGCTGTTGTTGTAGATGCTGTTTTTATAGTAGATGCTGTTGTTGTTGTCGATGCTGTTGTTGTAGTTGTTGTTGTTGTTGTTGTAGTAGATGCTGTTGTTGTTGTAGATGCTGTTGTTGTTGTAGATGCTGTTGTTGTCGTAGATGCTGTTGTTGTTGTAGATGCTGTTGTTGTAGTAGATGCTGTTGTTGTTGTTGTAGAAGCTGTTGTTGTAGATGATGTTGTTGTTGATGCTGATGCAGATGCTGTTGTTGTTGTTGTTGCAGATGCTGTTGTTGTAGTAGATGTTGTAGTAGATGCTGTTGTTGTAGTAGATGCTGTTGGTGTTGTAGATGCTGTTGTTGTTGTAGATGCTGTTGTTGTTGGAGATGCTGTTGTTGTAGTAGATGCTGTTGTTCTTGTAGAAGCTGTTGTTGTAGTAGATGTTGTTGTTGATGCTGTTGTAGATGCTGTTGTTGTTGTTGTTGCAGATGCTGTTGTTGTAGTAGATGTTGTAGTAGATGCTGTTGTTGTTGTAGATGTTGTTGTTGTTGTAGATGCTGATGTTGTTGCTGTTGTAGTAAATGCTGTTGTTGTAGTGGATATTTTTGTTGTTGTAGATGCTGTTGTTGTAGTAGATGTTGTTGTTGTAGATGCTGTTGTTGCTGTAGATGATGTTGTTGTTGTAGATGCTGTTGTTGTTGTAGATGCTGTTGTTGTTGTTGGAGATGCTGTTGTTGTTGTTGTAGATGCTGTTGTTGTAGTAGATGCTGTTGTTGTAGTAGATGCTGTTGTTGTAGTAGATGCTGTTGTTGTAGTAGATGCTGTTGTTGTTGTAGATGCTGTTGTTGTAGTAGATGCTGTTGTTGTTGTAGATGCTGTTAGTGTAGTAGATGCTATTGTTGTTGTAGATGCTGTTGTTGTTGTAGATGCTGTTGTTTTTTTAGATGCTGTTGTTGTAGTAGATGCTCATGTTGTTGTAGATGCTGTTGTTGTAGTAGATGTTGTTGTAGATGCTGTTGTTGTAGTTGTTGTTGTTGTTGTTGTTGTTGTTGTTGTTGTTGTTGTTGTTGTTGTTGTTGTTGTTGTTGTTGTTGTTGTTGTTGTTGTTGTTGTTGTTGTTGTTGTAGATGATGTTGTTGTTGTAGATGCTGTTGTTGTTGTTGTAGATGCTGTTGTTGTTGTTGTATATGCTGTTGTTGTTGTAGATGCTGTTGTTGTTGTAAATGCTGTTGTTGTAGATGCTGTTGTTGTTGTAATAGATGCTGTTGTTGTTGTAGATGATGTTGCTGTTGTAGATGCTGTTGTTGTAGTAGATGTTGTTGTTGTTGTAGATGTTGTTGTTGTTGTAGATGCTGTTGTTGTAGTAGATGCTCATGTTGTTGTAGATGCTGTTGTTGTAGTAGATGTTGTTGTAGATGCTGTTGTTGTAGATGCTGTTGTTGTTGTAGATGCTGTTGTTGTTGTATTTGTTGTTGTTGTAGATGTTGTTGTTGTAGATGCTGTTGTTGTAGATGCTTTTGTTGTTGTAATAGATGATGTTGCTGTTGTAGATGCTGTTGTTGAAGTAGATGCTGTTGTTGTTGTAGATGCTGTTGTTGTTGTAGTAGATGTTGTTGTTGTAGATGCTGTTGTTGTTATAGATGCTGTTGTTGTAGATGCTGTTGTTGTTGTAATAGATGTTGTTGTTGTAGATGCTGTTGTTGTAGTAGATGCTATAGATGCTGTTGTTGTAGTAGTAGATGTTGTTGTTGTACATGCTGTTGTTGTTGTTGTAGATGATGTTGTTGTTGTAGATGCTGTCGTTGTAGATGCTGTATTTGTTGTAATAGATGATGTTGTTGTTGTAGATGCTGTTGTTGTTGTAGATGCTGTTGTTGTTGTAGTAGATGCTGTTGTTGTTGTAGATGCTGTTGTTGTTGTAGATGCTGTTGTTGTAGTAGATGCTGTTGTTGTTATAGTAGATGCTGTTGATGTAGATGCTGTTGTTGTTGTAGATGCTGTTGTTGTTGTAGATGATGTTGTTGTTGTAGATGCTGTTGTTGTAGATGCTGTTGTTGTTGTAGATGCTGTTGTTGTTGTAGATGCTGTTGTTGTTGTAGTAGATGCTGTTGTTGTTGTAGATGCTGTTGTTGTAGTAGATGCTGTTGTTGTAGTAGATGCTGTTGTTGTTATAGTAGATGCTGTTGATGTAGATTATGTTGTTGTTGTAGATGTTGTTGTTGTTGTAGATGCTGTTGTTGTTGTAGATGCTGTTGTTGTATATTATGCTGTTGTTGTTGTAGATGCTGTTGTTGTTGTAGATGCTGTTGTTGTTGTAGTAGATGCTGTTGTTGTAGATGCTGTTGTTGTAGTAGATGCTGTTGTTGTAGTAGATGCTGTTGTTGTTATAGTAGATGCTGTTGTTGTAGATGCTGTTGTTGTTGTAGATGCTGTTGTTGTTGTAGATGCTGTTGTTGTTGTAGATGCTGTTGTTGTAGATGCTGTTGTTGTAGATGCTGTTGTTGTTGTAGATGCTGTCGTTGTTGTAGTAGATGCTGTTGTTGTTGTAGATGCTGTTGTTGTTGTAGTAGATGTTGTTGTTGAAGATGCTGTTGTTGCTGTAGATGCTGTTGTTGTTGTAGATGCTGTTGTTGTTGTAGATGCTGTTGTTGTTGTAGATGCTGTTGTTGTTGTAATAGATGTTGTTGTTGTTGCAGATGCTGTTGCTGTTGTTGTTGTAGATGCTGTTGTTGTAGTAGATATTGTTGTTGTTGTTGTTGTTGTTGTAGATGCTGTTGTTGTAGTAGATATTATTGCAGTAGATGTTGTTGCTGTAGTGGATGTTGCTATGGTTGTTGTAGCAGAGGTTGTTGTTGTTGAAGTTGTTGTTGTAGTAGTTGTTGTTGTTATAGTAGATCTTTTTGTTGTAATATATGTTGTTGTTGTATATGTTGTAGTTGATGTGTTGCTGTTGTAGTCGATGTTTTTATTGTAGTAGATGCTGTTGTTGTAGTAGATGTTGATGTTGTTGTTTAAGTAGATATTATTGTAGTACATGTTGTTTGTATGGTGGGTGTTTTTATGGGGGTTGTAGAAGTTGTTGTTTTAATAGAGGTTGTTGTTGTTGAAGTTGTTGTTGTTGTAGATTGGTTGTAATAGTAGATATTTTGTTGTAATATTTGTTGTTGTTGTAGAGGTTGTAGTAGATGTTGTTACTGTTGTATTAGATGTTGTTGATATTGTTGTTGTTGTAGTAGTAGAGGTTATTGTTGTTGTTGAAGTTGTTGTTGTAGTAGATGTTGTTGTTGTTGTAGTAGACGCTGATTGTGTTGTTGTTGTTGTTCTAGATGTTAATGCGGTTTAAGATGTTCTTGTTGTAGAAGTTTTTGTTGTAAGTGTTGTTGTAATAAGAGTAGTAGTTGTAGTAGTAGTAGTAGCAGTAGATGTTGTTGTTGTTTTTGCAGTAGTTGTTGTTGTTGTATATGTCCTTGTTGTTACAGTAGATGTTGCTTTTGTAGTAGATTTTTTTGTTGTATAGTAGATTTTGTTGTTGTTGGAGAAGATGTTTTTGTTGTAATATATGTTGTTGGTGTTGTTGTAGATGTTGTTGCTGTTGTAGTTGTTGCTGTTGTAGTAGATAATGTCGTTGTTGTTGTATTAGAGGTTGTTAGTGAAGTTGTTGTTGTAGTAGATGTTCTCTTCTTGTCTCTACTTATCCCCATCTGCTTCACTGTTATAATGTTCCATTTACACTTCTTGTCTCTACTTATTGCCATCTGTTTCACTGTTTTCTTATTCCATCTAATTCTCTGGTCTTAAATTATTCAAGGTTACAACTATGTTCTTATGTTCCATCACCTCTTGCCTCTACTTATCCCATCTGCTTCACTCTTATGTTGTTCCATTCACACTTCTTGTCTCTATTTATTCCCATTTGTTTAATTGTCTTCTTGTTCAATCTTCTTATTGTCTCTACTTATCCCAATCTGCTTCACTGTCTTCTTGTTCAATCATCTCTTCTTGTATCTACTCATTCACATCTGTTCCACTGTCTTCTTGTTCCATCTACTTTTCTTGTCTCTACTTATTCCCATCTGTTTCACTGTCTTCGTGTTCAATCTTCTCTTCTCGTCTCTACTTTTTTAATCTCTTTCACTGTCTTCTTATTCAATCTTCTCTTCTTGTCTATACTTATTCCCATCTGTTTCACTGTCTTCTTGTTCAATCTTCTCTTCTTGTCTATACTTATTCCCATCTGTTTCACTGTCTTCTTGTTCAATTTTCTCTTCTTGTCTATACTTATTCCCATCTGTTTCACTGTCTGTTTGTTCAATCTTCTCTTCTTGTCTATACTTATTCCCATCTGTTTCAACGTCTTATTGTTCAATCTTCTCTTCTTGTCTCTACTTATCCCCATCTGCTTTACTGTTATATTGTTCCATTTACACTTCTTGTCTCTATTTACTCCCATCTGTTTCACTGTTTTCTTGTTCAATCTTCTCTTCTTGTATCTACTTATTCCCATCTGCTTCACTGTCTTCTTGTCCAATCTTCTCTCCTTGTCTCTACTTATTCCCATCTGTTTCACTGTCTTCCTTGTCAATCTTCTCTTCTTGTCTATACTCATTCCCACCTGTTTCACTGCCTTCTTGCTCAATCTTCTCTTCTTGTATCTTCTTATACCCACCTGTTTCACTGGCTTCTTGTTCAATCTTCTCCCGTTTCTACTTTTTCAACCTGTTTCACTGTCTTCTTGTTCCATCTATATTTCTTGATTCTACTAAGTCCCATCTATTGCACTGTCTTCTTGCTTTATTTATTGTTTTTCCATCTGTTTTACTGTTTTCTTGTTCAATCTACTATCCTCTCTCTCTACTAATTTAATCTGTTATAACTGTCTTCTTGTTCCATCTACTCTTCTTGTCTCTGCTTATTTCCATCTGTTTCACAGTTTTCTTGTTCCAAATTTTCTATTGTCTATACTTAATCCCATCTGTTTCACTGTCTTCTTGTTCAATCTTCTATTCTTGTCTCCACTTAATCTCATCAGCTTCACTGTTATAATGTTCCATTCAGACTTCTTGTCTCTATTTGTTCTCGTCTGTTTCAGTGTCTTCTTGGTCCATCTACTTTTCTTTTCTATACTAATTCCCATTTGCTTCACTGTCTTCTTGTTCCATCTGCTTTCCTTGTCTACTTATTTTCACCAGTTTCACTTTTCCTGAGGCCCATCGTATTAGGTTTTGTTGATGGTGCTAAAACGGTTGTATCTTAATTAGAGTTAACTCTGTGAGAAGACCGGGTATAGTCTGGTCCATAGCGACATTCAGCTATGCACTTACCAAATGAGATGGAACTTAAACGCCAGGGATACCAAGGTTAGTTCCTTAAGGACAGTAATAGAGATGGGGCTGCATTGTTCCTGTGATGTTTTTAATCATTTTGCTTTCTCTTTATTCTAGATTGCCCCTTCTTGTTCAATCTTCTCTCCTTGTCTCTACGTATCCTCATAGCTTTCACTGTCTTCTTGATCAATCTTCTCTTCTTGTCTATACTTTTTCCTATCTGTTTCACTGTCTCCTTGTCATCTTCTCTTCTTGTCTATACTCACTCATTCACACCTGTTTCACTGTCTCCTTGTTCAATATTCTCTCCTTGTGTCTACTTATTCCCATCTGTTTCATTATCGCCTTGTTCAATCTTCTCTCCTTGTCTCTACTTATTCTCATCTGTTTAACTGTCTTCTTTATCAATTTTCTCTTCTTGTTTATACTTATTACCATCTGTTTCACTGTCTCCTTGTTCAATCTTCTCTCCTTGTCTATACTTATTCCCATCTGTTTCACTGTCTCCTTGTTCAATCTCCTCCCCTTGTCTCTACTCATTCACATCTATTTCACTGTCTTCTTGTTCAATCTACTCTTCTTGTTATACTAATTACCATCTGTTTCACTGTCTTCTTGTTCAATCTTCTCTTCTCGTCTCTACTTTTTTAATCTCTTTTACTGTCTTCTTATTCATCTTCTCTTCTTGTCTATACCTATTCCCATCTGTTTCACTGTCTTCTTGTTCAATCTTCTCTTCTTGTCTATACTTATTCCCATCTGTTTCAACGTCTTATTGTTCAATCTTCTCTTCTTGTCTCTACTTATCCCCATCGGCTTTACTGATATGTTGTTCCATTCACACTTCTTGTCTCTATTTACTCCCATCTGTTTCACTGTTTTCTTGTTCAATCTTCTCATCTTGTATCTACTTATTCCCATCTGCTTCACTGTCTTCTTGTCCAATCTTTTCTTCTTGTCTCTACTTATTCCAATCTGTTTCACAGTTTTCTTGTTCCATATTCTCTCTTGTCTCTACTTATTCACATCTGTTTCATTATCTTCTTCTTCTATCTACTCTTCTTGTCTCTGTTTATTCCCATCTGTTTTACAATTTTCTTGTTCCATTCAAACTTCTTGTCTCCATTTATTCACATCTGCCTTACTGTCTTCATGTTCCATCCACTCTTCTTATCCCTTCTATTTCCCATCTGTTTCACTGTCTTCTTGTTCCATCTTCTCTTCTTGTCTCTGCTTATTCCCATCTGATTCACTATTTTCTTGTTCCATTCAAACTTCTTGTCTCTATTTACTCCCATCTGCTTCACTGTTTTCTAGTTTATCTACTTTTCTTGTCTTTTCTTATTCCCATCTGCTTCACTGTCTAGTCTATCTTCTTCTCTGTCCCTACTTTTTTCCATCTGATTCACTATTTTCTTGTTCCATGTACACTTCTTTTCTCTATTTATTCGCATCTGTCTTACTGTCTTCTTGATCTATCTCCTCCTCTAGTCTACTTATTTCCATCTGTTTCACTGTCTTCTTGTTCTATCTTCTTTACTTGTCTCTACTTATTTCCATCTGTTTCACTCTTTTCTTGTTTCATCTCCTCGTCTTGTAACTGGCTGCAACTCTGTCCTCATGTTTCATCATCTCCTCTTGTCTACTTATACTCATCTGTTTCACTGTTTTCTTTTTCCATATACTTTTCTTATCTCTACTTATTCCCATCTGTTTCACTGTTTTCTAATTCCATCTACTTTTCTGGTCTCTACTTTTTCCCGGTAACATCTCTGTTCTCATGTTCCTCACACCTCTTGCCTCTACTCATCCCATATATTCTCCTGTTTACTCTTCTCGTCTGGTCTACTTATAACTGGCTGCAACTCTGTCCTCATGTCCCATGTCCTCCTCTTGTCTACTTATTCCCATCTGTTTCACTGTTTTCTTTTCCTGTCCTTTTTATGGTCACTACTTATTCCCATTCTTTTTATTTTTTAATCAATAAGCTTTTTTCTTTACTTTCGTTTGCTCCAGTTTTTTTTTTTTTTTTTTTTTTTTTTTTGATTTTTGAATTATTTTGCCTTTTCTTTATTCTAGATGGATCCAGTTTTTAGTTCTTAAAAAGTAAGCACTTTCTTTATTCTAGATTGTTCCAGTGTTTTCCAGTGTTCCTGTTTTCCATTTTCTGTTCCTGCTGTCTGAACGCTGAGGCCCATAGTATTAGGTTTTGTTGATGGTACTAAAACGGTTGTATTGTGGAGTTATCTCTGTGAGAAGACCGGGTATAGTCTGGTCCATAGCGACATTCAGGTATGCACTTACCATATGAGACGGAACTGAAACGCCAGGGATACCAAGGTTAGTTCCTTAAGGACAGTTATAGAGATGGGTTTGGATTGTTCCTGTGTTTAAGCTTTTAATCAATAAACTTTTTTCTTCATTCTAGATTGTTCCAGTGTTGTTTTTCTAATTAATAAGCTTTGTCTTCATTCTAGATTGTTCCAGTGTTGTTCTTTTTTTAATCTTTTAGCATTTAGTTTTTAATCAATTGGCTTCTTCTTAGTTCTAGATTGGCCAAGTGTTTTAATTAATCGTTTAGCTTTTTTCTTTATTCTAGATCGTTTCAGTGTTTTCCAGTGTTCCTGTTTTCCAGTGTTCCATTTTCTGTTCCTGCTGTCTGAACGCTGAGGCCCATAGTATTAGGTTTTGTTGATGGTACTAAAACGGTTGTATTGTGGAGTTTTCTCTGTGAGAAGACCGGGTATGGTCTGGTCCATAGCGACATTCAGGTATGCACTTACCATTTGAGACTGAACTGAAACGCCAGGGATACCAAGGTTAGTTCCTTAAGGACAGTAATAGAGATGGGACTGGATTGTTCCTGTGTTTAAGCTTTTAATTAATAAACTTTTTTTCTTCATTCTAGATTGTTCCAGTGTTGTTTTTCTAATTAATAAGCTTTGTCTTCATTCTTAATTGTTCCAGTGTTGTTGTTTTTTTCATCATTTAGAATTTAGTTTTTAATCAATTGGCTTCTTCTTTATTCTAGATTGGCCAAGTGTTTTAATTAATCGTTAAGCTTTCTTTCTTCATTCTAGATTGTTCCAGTGTTGTTGTAGATGCTGTTGTTTAAGTAGATGTTGTTGTTGTAGATGCTTTTGTTGTTGTAGATGTTGTTGTTGTTGGAGATTCTGTTGTTGTAGTAGATGTTGTTGTTGATGCTGTTGTAGATGTTGTTGTTGTTGTTGTTGTTGTTGTTGTTGTTGCAGATGCTGTTGTTGTAGTAGATGTTGTTGTAGTAGATGATGTTGTTGTTGTAAATGCTGTTGTTGTTGTTGTAGATGATGTTGTTGTTGTATATGCTGTTGTTGTTGTAGATGCTGTTGTTGTTGTAGATGCTGTCGTTGTAGTAGATGCTGTTGTTGTTGTAGAAGCTGTTGTTGTAGTAGATGCTGTTGTTGTTGTAGATGCTGTTGTTGTTGTAGATGCTGTTGTTGTTGTAGATGCTGTTGTTGTTGTAGATGCTGTTGTTGTAGTAGATGCTGTTGTTGTTGTTGTAGAAGCTGTTGTTGTAGTAGATGTTGTTGTTGATGCTGATGTAGATGCTGTTGTTGTTGTTGTTGCAGATGCTGTTGTTGTAATAGATGTTGTAGTAGATGCTGTTGTTGTAGTAGATGATGTTGTTGTTGTAGATGCTGTTGTTGTTGTAGATGCTATTGTTGTTGGAGATGCTATTGTTGTAGTAGATGCTGTTGTTCTTGTAGAAGCTGTTGTTGTAGTAGATGTTGTTATTGATGCTGTTGTAGATGCTGTTGTTGTTGTTGTTGTTGTTGCAGATGCTGTTGTTGTAGTAGATGTTGTAGTAGATGCTGTTGTTGTTGTAGATGCTGTTGTTGTTGTAGATGTTGTTGTTGTTGTAGATGTTGTTGTTGTTGTAGATGCTGATGTTGTTGCTGTTGTAGTAGATGCTGTTGTTGTAGTGGATATTTTTGTTGTTGTAGATGCTGTTGTTGTAGTAGATGCTGTTGTTGTAGATGCTGTTGTTTTGCTGTAGATGATGTTGTTGTTGTAGATGCTGTTGTTGTAGTAGATGCTGTTTTGTTATAGATGGTGTTGTTGTAGATGGTGTCGTTGTTGTAGATGCTGTGTTGTTTTAGATGCTGTTGTTGTTGTTGTAGATGCTGTTGTTCTTGTTGTAGATGCTGTTGTTGTAGTAGATGCTGTTGTTGTAGTAGATGCTAATGCTGTTGTCGATGCTGTTGTTGTTGTAGATGCTGTTGTTGTTGTAGATGCTGTCGTTGTAGTAGATGCTGTTGTTGTTGTAGAAGCTGTTGTTGTAGTAGATGCTGTTGTTGTTGTAGATGCTGTTGTTGTTGTAGATGCTGTTGTTGTTGTAGATGCTGTTGTTGTTGTAGATGCTGTTGTTGTAGTAGATGCTGTTGTTGTTGTTGTAGAAGCTGTTGTTGTAGTAGATGTTGTTGTTGATGCTGATGTAGATGCTGTTGTTGTTGTTGTTGCAGATGCTGTTGTTGTAGTAGATGTTGTTGTAGATGCTGTTGTTGTTCGAGATGCTGTTGTTGTAGTAGATGCTGTTGTTCTTGTAGAAGCTGTTGTTGTAGTAGATGTTGTTGTTGATGCTGTTGTAGATGCTGTTGTTGTTGTTGCAGATGCTGTTGTTGTAGTAGATGTTGTAGTAGATGCTGTTGTTGTTGTAGATGCTGTTGTTGTTGTAGATGTTGTTGTTGTTGTAGATGTTTCTGTTGTAGTAGATGCTGTTGTTGTAGTGGATATTTTTGTTGTTGTAGATGCTGTTGTTGTAGTAGATGCTGTTGTTGTAGATGCTGTTGTTGCTGTAGATGATGTTGTTGTTGTAGATGCTGTTGTTGTAGTAGATGCTGTTTTATTATAGATGGTGTTGTTGTTGTAGATGCTGTTGTTGTTGTAGATGCTGTTGTTGTTGTTGTAGATGCTGTTGTTGTTGTTGTTGTAGATGCTGTTGTTGTAGTAGATGCTGTTGTTGTTGTAGTAGATGCTAATGCTGTTGTCGATGCTGTTGTGTTGTAGATGCTGTTGTTGTTGTAGATGCTGTTAGTGTAGTAGATGCTGTTGTTGCTGTAGATGCTGTTGTTGTAGTAAATGTTGTTGTTGTTGTAGTTGTTGTTGTTGTTGTTGTTGTTGTTGTGGTTGTGGTTGTTGTTGTTGTAGATGCTGTTGTTGTTGTAGATGCTGTTGTTGTTGTAGATGCTGTTGTTGTTGTAGATGCTGTTGTTGTTGCAGATGCTGTTGTTGTTGTTGTAGATGCTGTTGTTGTAGTAGATGCTGTTGTTGTAGTAGATGCTGTTGTTGTAGTAGATGCTGTTGCTGTTGTAAATGCTGTTGTTGTAGATGCTGTTGCTGTTGTAATAGATGCTGTTGTTGTAGATGCTGTTGTTGTAGTAGATGCTGTAGATGCTGTTGTTGTTGTAGTAGATGTTGTTGTTGTAGATGTTGTTGTTGTTGTTGTAGATGATGTTGTTGTAGTAGAAGCTGTTGTTGTAGATGCTGTTGTTGCTGTAGATGATGTTGTTGTTGTAGATGCTGTTGTTGTAGTAGATGCTGTTTTGTTATAGATGGTGTTGTTGTAGATGGTATCGTTGTTGTAGATGCTGTTGTTGTTGTAGATGCTGTTGTTGTTGTTGTAGATGCTGTTGTTGTTGTTGTTGTAGATGCTGTTGTTGTAGTAGATGCTGTTGTTGTTGTAGTAGATGCTAATGCTGTTGTCGATGCTGTTGTTGTTGTAGATGCTGTTAGTGTAGTAGATGCTGTTGTTGCTGTAGATGCTGTTGTTGTAGTAAATGTTGTTGTTGTTGTAGTTGTTGTTGTTGTTGTTGTAGTTGTGGTTGTGGTTGTTGTTGTTGTTGTTGTTGTTGTAGATGCTGTTGTTGTTGTTGATGCTGTTGTTGTAGATGCTGTTGTTGTTGTAGATGCTGTTGTTGTTGTAGATGCTGTTGTTGTTGCAGATGCTGTTGTTGTTGTTGTAGATGCTGTTGTTGTAGTAGATGCTGTTGTTGTAGTAGATGCTGTTGTTGTAGTAGATGCTGTGGTTGTTGTAGATGCTGTTGTTGTAGTAGATGCTGTTGTTGTTGTAGATGCTGTTAGTGTAGTAGATGCTATTGTTGTTGTAGATGCTGTTGTTGTTGTAGATGCTGTTGTTGTTGTAGATGCTGTTGTTGTTGTTGTTGTAGATGCTGTTGTTGTTGTTGTAGATGCTGTTGTTGTTGTAGATGCTGTTAGTGTAGTAGATGCTGTTGTTGTTGTAGATGCTGTTGTTGTAGTAAATGTTTTTGTTGTTTGTTGTTGTGTTGTTGTTGTTGTAGATGCTGTTGTTGTTGTAGATGCTGTTGTTGTTGAAGATGCTGTTGTTGTTGTTGTAGAGGCTGTTGTTGTTGTTGTAGATGCTGTTGTTGTTGAAGATGCTGTTGTTGTTGTTGTAGAGGCTGTTGTTGTTGTTGTAGATGCTGTTGTTGTTGTTGTAGATGCTGTTGTTGTTGTAGATGCTGTTGATGTTGTAAATGCTGTTGTTGTAGATGCTGTTGCTGTTGTAATAGATGCTGTTGTTGTAGATGCTGTTGTTGTAGTAGATGCTGTAGATGCTGTTGTTGTTGTAGTAGATGTTGTTTTTTATAGATGATGTTGTTGTTGTTGTAGATAATGTTGTTGTTGTAGATGCTGTCGTTGTAGATGCTGTATTTGTTGTAATAGATGATGTTGTTGTTGTAGATGCTGTTGTAGTAGATGCTGTTGTTGTTGTAGTAGATGTTTTTGTTGTATATGCTGTTGTTGTTGTAGATGCTGTTGTTGTTGTTGTTGTTGTTGTAGAGCTGTTGTTGTTGTTGTAGATGCTGTTGTAGATGCTGTTGTTGTAGATGCTGTTGTTGTTGTAGATGCTGTTGTTGTTGTAGATGCGGTTGTTGTTGTTGTTGTTGTAGAGCTGTTGTTGTTGTTGTAGATGCTGTTGTTGTTGTTCTAGATGTTGTTGTTGTTGTAGATGCTGTTGTTGTTGTAAATGCTGTGATTGTAGATGCTGTTGTTGTTGTAATAGATGCTGTTGTTGTTGTAGATGCTGTTGCTGTTGTAGATGCTGTTGTTGTTGTAGATGCTGTTGTTGTAGTAGATGTTGTTGTTGTTGTAGATGCTGTTGTTGTAGATGCTGTTGTTGTTGTAGATGCTCATGTTGTTGTAGATGCTGTTGTTGTAGTAGATGCTCATGTTGTTGTAGATGCTGTTGTTGTAGTAGATGTTGTTGTAGATGCTGTTGTTGTAGATGCTGTTGTTGTTGTAGATGCTGTTGTTGTTGTAGATGCTGTTGTTGTAGATGCTGTTGTTGTAGATGCTGTTGTTGTAGATGCTGTTGTTGTAGATGCTGTTGTTGTTGTTGTATTTGTTGTTGTTGTAGATGTTGTTGTTGTAGATGCTGTTGTTGTAGATGCTTTTGTTGTTGTAATAGATGATGTTGCTGTTGTAGATGCTGTTGTTGAAGTAGATATTGTTGTTGTTATAGATGCTGTTGTTGTAGATGCTGTTGTTGTTGTAATAGATGTTGTTGTTGTAGATGCTGTTGTTGTAGTAGATGCTGTAGATGCTGTTGTTGTTGTAGTAGATGTTGTTGTTGTAGATGCTGTTTTGTTGTTGTAGATGATGTTGTTGTTGTAGATGCTGTCGTTGTAGATGCTGCATTTATTGTAATAGATGATGTTGTTGTTGTAGATGCTGTTGTAGTAGATGCTGTTGTTGTTGTAGTAGATGTTGTTGTTGTATGTGCTGTTGTTGTTGTATATGTTGTTGTTGTTGTAGATGCTGTTGTTGTTTTAGATGCTGTTGTTGTTGTAGTAGATGCTGTTGTTGTTGTTGTAGATGCTGTTGTTGTTGTAGATGCTGTTGTTGTTGTAGATGCTGTTGTTGTTGTAGATGCTGTTGTTGTAGATGCTGTTGTTGTTGTAGATGCTGTTGTTGTTGTAGATGCTGTAGTTGTTGTAGTAGATGCTGTTGTTGTTGTAGATGCTGTTGTTGTAGTAGATGCTGTTGTTGTTATAGTAGATGCTGTTGTTGTAGATGCTGTTGTTGTTGTAGATGCTGTTGTTGTTGTAGATGCTTTTGTTGTTGTAGATGCTGTTGTTGTAGATGCTGTTGTTGTAGATGCTGTTGTTGTAGATGCTGTTGTTGTTGTAGCAGATGCTGTTGTTGTTGTAAATGCTGTTGTTGTTGTAGTAGATGTTGTTGTTTTAGATGCTGTTGTTGTTGTTGTAGATGCTGTTGTTGTTGTAGATGCTGTTGTTGTTGTAGATGCTGTTGTTGTTGTAGATGCTGTTGTTGTTGTAATAGATGCTGTTGTTGTTGCAGATGCTGTTGCTGTTGTTGTTGTAGATGCTGTTGTTGCTGTAGATGCTGTTGTTGTAGTAGATGTTGTTGTTGTTGTTGTTGTTGTTGTTGTTGTTGTAGATGCTGTTGTTGTAGTAGATATTATTGCAGTAGATGTTGTTGCTGTAGTGGATGTTGCTATGGTTGTTGTAGTAGAGTTTGTTGTTGTTGAAGTTGTTGTTGTAGTAGTTGTTGTTGTTATAGTAGATCTTTTTGTTGTAATATATGTTGTTGTTGTAGATGTTGTAGTTGATGTTTTGCTGTTGTAGTCGATGTTTTTATTGTAGTAGATGCTGTTGTTGTAGTAGATGTTGATGTTGTTGTTTAAGTAGATATTATTGTAGTACATGTTGTTTGTATGGTGGGTGTTTTTATGGGTGTTGTAGTAGTTGTTGTTTTAATAGAGGTTGTTGTTGTTGAAGTTGTTGTTGTTGTAGATTGGTTGTAATAGTAGATATTTTGTTGTAATATTTGTTGTTGTTGTAGATGTTGTAGTAGATGTTGTTACTGTTGTATTAGATGTTGTTGATGTTGTTGTTGTTGTAGTAGTAGAGGTTATTGTTGTTGTTGAAGTTGTTGTTGTAGTAGATGTTGTCGTTGTTGTAGTAGACGCTGATTGTGTTGTTGTTGTTGTTCTAGATGTTAATGCGGTTTAAGATGTTATTGTTGTAGAAGTTTTTGTTGTAAGTGTTGTTGTAATAAGAGTAGTAGTTGTAGTAGTAGTAGTAGCAGTAGATGTTGTTGTTGTTTTTGCAGTAGTTGTTGTTGTTGTTGTATATGTCCTAGTTGTTACAGTAGATGTTGCTTTTGTAGTAGATTTTTTGTTGTATAGTAGATTTTGTTGTTGTTGGAGAAGATGTTTTTGTTGTAATATATGTTGTTGTTGTTGTTGTAGATGTTGTTGCTGTTGTAGTTGTTGCTGTTGTAGTAGATAATGTCGTTGTTGTTGTAGTAGAGGTTGTTAGTGAAGTTGTTGTTGTAGTAGATGTTCTCTTCTTGTCTCTACTTATCCCCATCTGCTTCACTGTTATAATGTTCCATTTACACTTCTTGTCTCTACTTATTGCCATCTGTTTCACTGTTTTCTTATTCCATCTAATTCTCTGGTCTTAAATTATTCAAGGTTACAACTCTGTTCTTATGTTCCATCACCTCTTGCCTCTACTTATCCCATCTGCTTCACTCTTATGTTGTTCCATTCACACTTCTTGTCTCTATTTATTCCCATTTGTTTAATTGTCTTCTTGTTCAATCTTCTTATTGCCTCTACTTATCCCCATCTGCTTCACTGTCTTCTTGTTCAATCATCTCTTCTTGTATCTACTCATTCACATCTGTTTCACTGTCTTCTTGTTCCATCTACTTTTCTTGTCTCTACTTATTCCCATCTGTTTCACTGTCTTCTTGTTCAATCTTCTCTTCTCGTCTCTACTTTTTTAATCTCTTTCACTGTCTTCTTATTCAATCTTCTCTTCTTGTCTATACTTATTCCCATCTGTTTCACTGTCTTCTTGTTCAATCTTCTCTTCTTGTCTATACTTATTCCCATCTGTTTCACTGTCTGTTTGTTCAATCTTCTCTTCTTGTGTATACTTATTCCCATCTGTTTCAACGTCTTATTGTTCAATCTTCTCTTCTTGTCTCTACTTATCCCCATCTGCTTTACTGTTATATTGTTCCATTTACACTTCTTGTCTCTATTTACTCCCATCTGTTTCACTGTTTTCTTGTTCAATCTTCTCTTCTTGTATCTACTTATTCCCATCTGCTTCACTGTCTTCTTGTCCAATCTTCTCTCCTTGTCTCTACTTATTCCCATCTGTTTCACTGTCTTCCTTGTCAATCTTCTCTTCTTGTCTATACTCATTCCCACCTGTTTCACTGCCTTCTTGCTCAATCTTCTCTTCTTGTATCTTCTTATTTCTATCTGTTTCACTGTCTTCTTGGCTATACTCATACCCACCTGTTTCACTGCCTTCTTGCTCAATCTTCTCTTCTTGTATCTTCTTATTCCCACATGTTTCACTGGCTTCTTGTTCAATCTTCTCTCGTTTCTACTTTTTCAACCTGTTTCACTGTCTTCTTGTTCCATCTACTTTTCTTGATTCTACTAAGTCCCATCTATTGCACTGTCTTCTTGCTTTATTTATTGTTTTCCCATCTGTTTTACTGTTTTCTTGTTCAATCTACTATCCTCTCTCTCTACTAATTTAATCTGTTATAACTGTCTTCTTGTTCCATCTACTCTTCTTGTCTCTGCTTATTTCCATCTGTTTCACAGTTTTCTTGTTCCAAATTTTCTATTGTCTATACTTAATCCCATCTGTTTCACTGTCTTCTTGTTCAATCTTCTATTCTTGTCTCCACTTAATCTCATCAGCTTCATTGTTATAATGTTCCATTCAGACTTCTTGTCTCTATTTGTTCTCGTCTGTTTCAGTGTCTTCTTGGTCCATCTACTTTTCTTTTCTATACTAATTCCCATTTGCTTCACTGTCTTCTTGTTCCATCTGCTTTCCTTGTCTACTTATTTTCACCAGTTTCACTTTTTCTGAGACCCATCGTATTAGGTTTTGTTGATGGTGCTAAACGGTTGTATCTTAATTAGAGTTATCTCTGTGAGAAGACCGGGTATAGTCTGGTCCATAGCGACATTCAGCTATGCACTTACCAAATGAGATGGAACTTAAACGCCAGGGATACCAAGGTTAGTTCCTTAAGGACAGTAATAGAGATGGGGCTGGATTGTTCCTGTGATGTTTTTAATCATTTCGCTTTTTCTTTATTCTAGATTGCCCCTTCTTGTTCAATCTTCTCTCCTTGTCTCTACGTATCCTCATAGCTTTCACTGTCTTCTTGATCTATCTTCTCTTCTTGTCTATACTTTTTCCCATCTGTTTCACTGTCTCCTTGTCATCTTCTCTTCTTGTCTATACTCACTCATTCACACCTGTTTCACTGTCTCCTTGTTCAATCTTCTCTCCTTGTGTCTACTTATTCCCATCTGTTTCACTATCGCCTTGTTCAATCTTCTCTCCTTGTCTCTACTTATTCTCATCTGTTTAACTGTCTTCTTTATCAATTTTCTCTTCTTGTTTATACTTATTACCATCTGTTTCACTGTCTCCTTGTTCAATCTTCTCTCCTTGTCTATACTTATTCCCATCTGTTTCACTGTCTCCTTGTTCAATCTCCTCCCCTTGTCTCTACTCATTCACATCTATTTCACTGTCTTCTTGTTCAATCTACTCTTCTTGTTATACTAATTACCATCTGTTTCACTGTCTTCTTGTTCAGTCTCTCTTCTCGTCTCTACTTTTTTAATCTCTTTCACTGTCTTCTTATTCATCTTCTCTTCTTGTCTATACTTATTCCCATCTGTTTCACTGTCTTCTTGTTCAATCTTCTCTTCTTGTCTATACTTATTCCCATCTGTTTCAACGTCTTATTGTTCAATCTTCTCTTCTTGTCTCTACTTATCCCCATCTGCTTTACTGATATGTTGTTCCATTCACACTTCTTGTCTCTATTTACTCCCATCTGTTTCACTGTTTTCTTGTTCAATCTTCTATTCTTGTATCTACTCATTTCCATCTGCTTCACTGTCTTCTTGTCCAATCTTTTCTTCTTGTCTCTACTTATTCCAATCTGTTTCACAGTTTTCTTGTTCCATATTCTCTCTTGTCTCTACTTATTCACATCTTTTTCATTATCTTCTTCTTCTATCTACTCTTCTTGTCTCTGCTTATTCCCATCTGTTTTACTATTTTCTTGTTCCATTCAAACTTCTTGTCTCCATTTATTCACATCTGTCTAACTGTCTTCCTGTTCAATCCACTCTTCTTATCCCTTCTTTTTCCCATCTGTTTCACTGTCTTCTTGTTCCATCTACTCTTCTTGTCTCTGCTTATTCCCATCTGATTCACTATTTTCTTGTTCCATTCAAACTTCTTATCCCTATTTACTCCCATCTGCTTCACTGTTTTCTTGTTCTATCTACTTTTCTTGTCTTTACTTATTCCCATCTGCTTCACTGTCTTCTAGTCTATCTTCTTCTCTGTCCCTACTTTTTTCCATCTGATTCACTATTTCTTGTTCCATGTACACTTCTTGTCTCTATTTATTCGCATCTGTCTTACTGTCTTCTTGTTCCATCTCCTCCTCTAGTCTACTTATTTCCATCTGTTTCACTGTCTTCTTGTTCTATCTTCTTTACTTGTCTCTACTTATTTCCATCTGTTTCACTCTTTTCTTGTTTCATCTCCTCGTCTTGTAACTGGCTGCAACTCTGTCCTCATGTTTCATCATCTCCTCTTGTCTACTTATTCTCATCTGTTTCACTGTTTTCTTTTTCCATCTACTTTTCTTATCTCTACTTTTTCCCATCTGTTTCACTGTTAACTTATTCCATCTACTTTTCTGGTCTCTGTTTTTTCCCGGTAACATCTCTGTTCTCATGTTCCTCACACCTCTTGCCTCTACTCATCCCATATATTCTCCTGTTTACTCTTCTCGTCTGGTCTACTTATATATGGCTGCAACTCTGTCCTCATGTTCCATGTCCTCCTCTTGTCTTCTTATTCCCATCTGTTTCACTGTTTTCTTTTCCCGTCCTTTTTATGGTCACTACTTATTCCCATTCTTTTTATTTTTTAATCAATAAGCTTTTTTCTTTACTTTCGTTTGCTCCAGTTTTTTTTTTTTTTTTTTTTTTTTTTTGACTTTTGAATAATTTTGCCTTTTCTTTATTCTAGATGGATCCAGTTTTTAGATCTTAATAACTAAGCACTTTCTTTATTCTAGATTGTTCCAGTGTTTTCCAGTGTTCCTGTTTTCCATTTTTCTGTTCCTGCTGTCTGAACGCTGAGGCCCATAGTATTAGGTTTTGTTGATGGTACTAAAACGGTTGTATTGTGGAGTTATCTCTGTGAGAAGACCGGGTATAGTCTGGTCCATAGCGACATTCAGGTATGCACTTACCATATGAGACGGAACTGAAACGCCAGGGATACCAAGGTTAGTTCCTTAAGGACAGTTATAGAGATGGGTTTGGATTGTTCCTGTGTTTAAGCTTTTAATCAATAAACTTTTTTCTTCATTCTAGATTGTTCCAGTGTTGTTTTTCTAATTAATAAGCTTTGTCTTCATTCTAGATTGTTCCAGTGTTGTTGTTTTTTAATCTTTTAGCATTTAGTTTTTAATCAATTGGCTTCTTCTTAATTCTAGATTGGCCAAGTGTTTTAATTAATCGTTTAGCTTTTTTCTTTATTCTAGATCGTTTCAGTGTTTTCAAGTGTTCCTGTTTTCCAGTGTTCCATTTTCTGTTCCTGCTGTCTGAACGCTGAGGCCCCTAGTATTAGGTTTTGTTGATGGTACTAAAACGGCTGTATTGTGGAGTTATCTCTGTGAGAAGACCGGGTATAGTCTGGTCCATAGCGACATTCAGGTATGCACTTACCATATGAGACTGAACTGAAACGCCAGGGATACCAAGGTTAGTTCCTTAAGGACAGTTATAGAGATGGGACTGGATTGTTCCTGTGTTTAAGCTTTTAATCAATAAACTTTTTTCTTCATTCTAGATTGTTCCAGTGTTGTTTTTCTAATTAATAAGCTTTGTCTTCATTCTAGATTGTTCCAGTGTTGTTGTTTATTTCATCATTCAGAATTTAGTTTTTAATCAATTGGCTTCTTCTTTATTCTAGATTGGCCAAGTGTTTTAATTAATCGTTAAGCTTTCTTTCTTCATTCTAGATTGTTCCAGTGTTGTTGTACATGCTGTTGTTTTAGTAGATGTTGTTGTTGTTGTAGATGCTTTTGTTGTTGTAGATGTTGTTGTTGTTGTAGATTCTGTTGTTGTAGTAGATGTTGTTGTTGATGCTGTTGTACATGTTGTTGTTGTTGCAGATGCTGTTGTTGTAGCAGATGTTGTAGTAGATGCTGTTGTTGTTGTATATGCTGTTGTTGTTGTAGATGCTGTTGTTGTAGTAGACGCTGTTGTTGTTGTAGATGCTATTGTAGTTGTAGATGCTGTTGTTGTAGATGCTGTTGTTGTAGTAGATGCTGTTGTTGTTGTAGAACCTGTTGTTGTAGTAGATGTTGTTGTTGATGCTGTTGTTGAAGTAGATGTTGTAGTAGATGCTGTTGTTGTAGTAGATGCTGTTGTTGTTGTAGATGCTGTTGTTGTTGTAGATGCTGTTGTTGTTGTAGATGCTGTTGTTGTAGTAGATGCTGTTGTTCTTGTAGAAGCAGTTGTTGTAGTAGATGTTGTTGTTGAGGCTGTTGTAGATGCTGTTGTTGTTGTTGTTGCAGATGCTGTTGTTGTAGTAGATATTGTAGTAGATGCTGTTGTTGTAGTAGATGCTGTTGTTGTTGTAGATGCTGTTGTTGTTGTAGAAGTTGTTGTTGTAGATGATGTTTTTGTAGTTGCTGATGTTGTTGCTGTTGTAGTAGATGTTGTTGTTGAAGTGGATATTTTTGTTGTTGTAGATGCTGTTGTTGTAGTAGATGATGTTGTTGTTGTTGTAGATGCTGTTGTTGTTGTAGATGATGTTGTTGTTGTAGATGCTGTTGTTGTAGTAGATGCTGTTTTGTTGTAGATGGTGTTGTTGTAGATGGTTTCGTTGTTGTAGATGCTGTTGTTGTTGTAGATGCTGTTGTTGTAGTAGATGCTGTTGTTGTTGTAGATGCTGTTGTTGTTGTAGTAGATGTTGTTGTTGTAGATGCTGTTGTTGTAGTAGATGCTGTTGTTGTTGTAGATGTTGTTGTTGTAGATGTTGTTGTTGTAGATGTTGTTGTTGTAGTAGATGCTGTTGTTGTTGTAGTAGATGCTGTTGTTGTTGTTGTAGATACTGTTGCTGTAGATGCTGTTGTTGTTGTAGATGCTGTTGTTGTTGTAGATGCTGTTGTTGTAGATGCTGTTGTTGTAGTAGATGCTGTTGTTGTTTTAGTAGATGTTGTTGTTGTAGTAGATACTGTTGTTGTTGTTGTTGCAGATGCTGTTGTTGTTGTAGATGCTGTTGTTGTTGTAGATGCTGTTGTTGTTGTTGTAGATGCTGTTGTTGTAGTAGATGCTGTTGTTTTAGTAGATGCTGTTGTTGTTGTAGATGCTGTTGTTGTTGTTGTAGATGCTGTTGTTGTTGTTGTAGATGCTGTTGTTGCTGTAGATGCTGTTCTTATTGTTGATGTTGTTGTTGTTGTTGTAGAGGCTATTGTTGTTGTAGATGCTGTTGTTGTAGTAGATGTTGTTGTTGTAATAGATGATGTTGTTGTTTTAGATGCTGTTGCTGTTGTTGTAGATGCTGTTGTTGTTGTAGATGCTGTTGTTGTTGTACATGCTGTTGTTTAAGTAGATGTTGTTGTTGTTGTAGATGCTTTTGTTGTTGTAGATGTTGTTGTTGTTGTAGATTCTGTTGCTGTAGTAGATGTTGATGCTGTTGTTGTTGTATATGCTGTTGTTGTTGTAGATGCTGTTGTTGTAGTAGATGCTGTTGTTGTTGTTAATTCTGTTGTTGTTGTAGATGCTGTTGTTGTTGTAGATGCTGTTGTTGTTGTAGATGCTGTTGTTGTAGTATATGCTGTTGTTGTTGTAGATGCTGTTTTTTTGTAGTAGATGTTGTTGTTGTAGATGCTGTTGGTTTTGTAGATGCTGTTGTTGATGTAGATGCTGTTGTTGTTGTAGATGCTGTTGTTGTTGTAGATGCTGTTGTTGTTGTAATAGATGATGTTGTTGTTGTAGATGCTGTTGTTGTAGTAGATGTTGTTGTTGTTGTATATGCTGTTGTTGTTGTAGATGCTGTTGTTGTAGTAGATGCTGTTGTTGTAGTAGATGTTGTTGTTGTAATAGATGACGTTGTTGTTGTAGATGCTGTTGTAGATGCTGTTGTTGTTGTAGATGCTGTTGTTGTTGTAGAAGCTGTTGTTATTGTAGATGTTGTTGTTGTAATAGATGCTCTTGTTGTTGCAGATGCTGTTGCTGTTGTAGTTGCTGTTGTTGTTGTAGATGCTGTTGTTGTAAGAGATGTTGTTGTTGTTGTTGTTGTTGTTGTAGATGCTGTTGTTGTAGTAGATATTATTGCAGTAGATGTTGTTGCTGTAGTGGATGCTGTTATGGTTGTTGTAGTAGATGTTGTTGTTGTTGAAGTTGTTGTTGTTGTAAGTTGTTGTTGTTATAGTAGATCTTTTTGTTGAAGTAGATGTTGTTGTTGTAGATGTTTTAGTTGAGGTTTTGCTGCTGTAGTCGATGTTTTTATTGTAGTAGATGCTGTTGTTGTAGTAGATGTTGTTGTTGTTGTTGTTGTAGATGCTGTTGTTGTAGTAGATATTATTGCAGTAGTAATAGTAGCAGTAGATGTTGTTGTTGCTTTTGCAGTAGTTGTTTTTGTTTTATATGTCCTTGTTGTTACAGTAGATGTTGCTTTTGTAGTAGATTTTTTTTGTAGTAAAGTAGATTTTGTTGTTGTTGGAGAAGATGTTTTTGTTGTAATATATGTTGTTGTTGTTGTTGTAGATGTTGTTGCTGTTGTTGTTGTTGCTGTTGTAGTAGATAATGTCGTTGTTGTTATAGTAGAGGTTGTTGTTGAAGTTGTTGTTGTAGTAGATGTTCTCTTCTTGTCTCTACTTATCCCCATCTGCTTCACTGTTATAATGTTCCATTTACACTTCTTGTCTCTACTTATTGCCATCTGTTTCACTGTTTTCTTATTCCATCTAATTCTCTGGTCTTAAATTATTCAAGGTTACAACTCTGTTCTTATGTTCCATCACCTCTTGCCTCTACTTATCTCATCTGCTTCACTATTATATTGTTCCATTCACACTTCTTGTCTCTATTTATTCCCATTTGTTTAATTGTCTTCTTGTTCAATCTTCTTATTGTCTCTACTTATCCCCATCTGCTTCACTGTCTCCTTGTTCAATCTTCTCTCCTTGTCTCTACTTATTCTCATCTGTTTAACTGTCTTCTTGTTCAATCTTCTTTTCTTGTTTATACTTATTACCATCTGTTTCACTGTCTCCTTGTTTAATCTTCTCTCCTTGTCTATACTTATTCCCATCTGTTTCACTGTCTCCTTGTTCAATCTCCTCCCCTTGTCTCTACTCATTCACATCTATTTCACTGTCTTCTTGTTCAATCTACTCTTCTTGTTATACTAATTACCATCTGTTTCACTGTCTTCTTGTTCAATCTTCTCTTCTCGTCTCTACTTTTTTAATCTCTTTCACTGTTTTCTTATTTAATCTTCTCTTCTTGTCTATACTTATTCCCATCTGTTTCACTGTCTTCTTGTTCAATCTTCTCTTCTCGTCTCTACTTTTTTAATCTCTTTCACTGTCTTCTTATTCAATCTTCTCTTCTTGGCTATACTTATTCCCATCTGTTTCACTGTCTTCTTGTTCAATCTTCTCTTCTTGTCTCTACTTATTCCCATCTGTTTCACTGTCTGTTTGTTCAATCTTCTCTTCTTGTCTATACTTATTCCCATCTGTTTCACTGTCTTCTTGTTTAATCTTCTTCTTGTCTATACCTATTCCCATCTGTTTCACTGTCTTCTTGTTCAATCTTCTCTTCTTGTCTATACTTATTCCCATCTGTTTCACTGTCTGTTTGTTCAATCTTCTCTTCTTGTCTATACTTATTCCCATCTGTTTCAACGTCTTATTGTTCAATCTTCTCTTCTTGTCTCTACTTATCCCCATCTGCTTTACTGTTATGTTGTTCCATTTACACTTTTTGTCTCTATTTACTCCCATCTGTTTCACTGTTTTCTTGTTCAATCTTCTCTTCTTGTATCTACTGATTCCCATCTGCTTCACTGTCTTCTTATCCAATCTTCTCTCCTTGTCTCTACTTATTCCCATCTGTTTCACTGTCTTCCTTGTCGATCTTCTCTTCTTGTCTATACTCATTCCCACCTGTTTCACTGCCTTCTTGTTCAATCTTCTCTTCTTGTATCTTCTTATTCCTATCTGTTTCACTGTCTTCTTGTCTATACTCATTCCCACCTGTTTCAATGCCTTCTTGTTCAATCTTCTCTTCTTGTATCTTCTTATTCCTGTCTGTTTCATTGTCTTCTTGTCTATACTCATTCCCACCTGTTTCACTGTCTTCTTGTTCAATCTTCTCTCGTTTCTACTTTTTCAATCTGTTTCACTGTCTTCTTGTTCCATCTACTTTTCTTGATTCTACTAAGTCCCATCTATTGCACTGTCTTCTTGCTTTATTTATTGTTCATGTCTCTACTAATTCCCATCTGTTTTACTGTTTTCTTGTTCAATCTACTATCCTCTCTCTCTACTAATTTAATCTGTTATAACTGTCTTCTTGTTCCATCTACTCTTCTTGTCTCGGCTTATTTCCATCTGTTTCACAGTTTTCTTGTTCCAAATTTTCTATTGTTTATACTTAATCCCATCTGTTTCACTGTCTTCTTGTTCAATCTTTTCTTCTTGTCTCCACTTAATCTTATCAGCTTCACTGTTATAATGTTCCATTCAGACTTTTTGTCTCTATTTGTTCTCGTCTGTTTCAGTGTCTTCTTGGTCCATCTACTTTTCTTTTCTATACTAATTACCATTTGCTACACTGTCTTCATGTTCCATCTGCTTTCCTTGTCTACTTATTTTCACCAGTTTCACTTTTTCTGAGGCCCATAGTATTAGGTTTTGTTGATGGTGCTAAACGGTTGTATCTTAATTAGAGTTATCTATGTGAGAAGACCAAGTATAGTCTGGTCCATAGCGACCTTCAGGTATGCACTTACCAAATGAGATGGAACTTAAACGCCAGGGATACCAAGGTTAGTTCCTTAAGGACAGTAATAGAGATGGGGCTGGATTGTTCCTGTGATGTTTTAAATTATTTTGCTTTTTCTTTATTCTAGATTGCCCCTTCTTGTTCAATCTTCTCTCCTTGTCTATACTCATTCCCACCTGTTTCACTGTCTCCTTGTTCAATCTTCTCTCCTTGTGTCTACTTATTCCCATCTGTTTCACTGTCTTCTTATTCAATCTTCTCTTCTTGTCTATACTTATTCCCATCTGTTTCACTGTCTTCTTGTTCAATTTTCTCTTCTTGTCTATACTTATTCCTATCTGTTTCACTGTTTTCTTGTTCAATCTTCTCTTCTTGTATATACTCATTTCCATCTGCTTCACTGTCTTCTTGTCCAATCTTTTCTTCTTGTCTCTACTTATTCCAATCTGTTTCACAGTTTTCTTGTTCCATATTCTCTCTTGTCTCTACTTATTCACATCTGTTCCATTATCTTCTTCTTCTATCTACTCTTCTTGTCTCTGCTTATTCCCATCTGTTTTACAATTTTCTTGTTCCATTCAAACTTCTTGTCTCCATTTATTCACATCTGTCTTACTGTCTTCATGTTCCATCCACTCTTCTTATCCCTTCGTTTTCCCATCTGTTTCACTGTCTTCTTGTTCCATCTTCTCTTCTTGTCTCTGCTTATTCCCATCTGATTCACTATTTTCTTGTTCCATTCAAACCTCTTGTCTCTATTTACTCCCATCTGCTTCACTGTTTTCTAGTTTTATCTACTTTTCTTGTCTTTACTTATTCCCATCTGCTTCACTGTCTAGTCTATCTTCTTCTCTGTCCCTACTTTTTTCCATCTGATTCACTATTTTCTTGTTCCATGTACACTTCTTTTCTCTATTATTCGCATCTGTCTTACTGTCTTCTTGTTCCATCTCCTCCTCTAGTCTACTTATTTCCATCTGTTTCACTGTCTTCTTGTTCTATCTTCTTTACTTGTCTCTACTTATTTCCATCTGTTTCACTCTTTTCTTGTTTCATCTCCTCGTCTTGTAACTGGCTGCAACTCTGTCCTCATGTTTCATCATCTCCTCTTGTCTACTTATTCTCATCTGTTTCACTGTTTTCTTTTTCCATCTACTTTTCTTATCTCTACTTATTCCCATCTGTTTCACTGTTTTCTAATTCCATCTACTTTTCTGGTCTCTACTTTTTCCCGGTAACATCTCTGTTCTCATGTTCCTCACACCTCTTGCCTCTACTCATCCCATATATTCTCCTGTTTACTCTTCTCGTCTGGTCTACTTATAACTGGCTGCAACTCTGTCCTCGTGTTCCATGTCCTCCTCTTGTCTACTTATTCCCATCTGTTTCACTGTTTTCTTTTCCCGTCCTTTTTATGGTCACTACTTATTCCCATTCTTTTTATTTTTTAATCAATAAGCTTTTTTCTTTACTTTCGTTTGCTCCAGTTTTTTTTTTTTATTTTTTTTTATTTTTGAATAATTTTGCCTTTTCTTTATTCTAGATGGATCCAGTTTTTAGTTCTTAATAACTAAGCACTTTCTTTATTTTAGATTGTTCCAGTGTTTTCCAGTGTTCCTGTTTTCCATTTTCTGTTCCTGCTGTCTGAACGCTGAGGCCCATAGTATTAGGTTTTGTTGATGGTACTAAAACGGTTGTATTGTGGAGTTATCTCTGTGAGAAGACCGGGTATAGTCTGGTCCATAGCGACATTCAGGTATGCACTTACCATATGAGACGGAACTGAAACGCCAGGGATACCAAGGTTAGTTCCTTAAGGACAGTTATAGAGATGGGTTTGGATTGTTCCTGTGTTTAAGCTTTTAATCAATAAACTTTTTTCTTCATTCTAGATTGTTCCAGTGTTGTTTTTCTAATTAATAAGCTTTGTCTTCATTCTAGATTGTTCCAGTGTTGTTGTTTTTTTAATCTTTTAGAATTTAGTTTTTAATCAATTGGCTTCTTCTTAATTCTAGATTGGCCAAGTGTTTTAATTATTCGTTTAGCTTTTTTCTTTATTCTAGATCGTTTCAGTGTTTTCCAGTGTTCCTGTTTTCCAGTGTTCCATTTTCTGTTCCTGCTGTCTGAACGCTGAGGCCCATAGTATTAGGTTTTGTTGATGGTACTAAAACGGTTGTATTGTGGAGTTATCTCTGTGAGAAGAGCGCGTATAGTCTGGTCCATAGCGACATTCAGGTATGCACTTACCATATGAGACTGAACTGAAACGCCAGGGATACCAAGGTTAGTTCCTCAAGGAGAGTTTTTGAGATGGGACTGGATTGTTTCTGTGTTTAAGCTTTTAATCAATAAACTTTTTTCTTCATTCTAGATTGTTCCAGTGTTGTTTTTTCTAATTAATAAGCTTTGTCTTCATTCTAGATTGTTCCAGTGTTGTTTTTCTAATTAATAAGCTTTCTTTCTTCATTCTAGATTGTACCAGTGTTGTTGTACATGCTGTTGTTTTAGTAGATGTTGTTGTTGTTGTAGATGCTTTTGTTGTTGTAGATATTGTTGTTGTTGTAGATTCTGTTGTTGTAGTAGATGTTGTTGTTGATGCTGTTGTAGATGTTATTGTTGTTGCAGATGCTGTTGTTGTAGCAGATGTTGTAGTAGATGCTGTTGTTGTTGTAGATGCTGTTGTTGTTGTAGATGCTGTTGTTGTAGTAGATGCTGTTGTTGTTGTAGATGCTGTTGTTGTTGTAGATGCTGTTGTTGTTGTAGATGCTGTTGTTGTAGTAGATGCTGTTGTTGTTGTAGAACCTGTTGTTGTAGTAGATGTTGTTGTTGATGCTGTTGTAGATGCTGTTGTTAAAGTAGATGTTGTAGTAGATGCTGTTGTTGTAGTAGATGCTGTTGTTGTTGTAGATGCTGTTGTTGTTGTAGATGCTGTTGTTGTTGTAGATGCTGTTGTTGTAGTAGATGCTGTTGTTCTTGTAGATGCTGTTGCTGTAGTAGATGTTGTTGTTGATGCTGTTGTAGATGCTGTTGTTGTTGTTGTTGCAGATGCTGGTGTTGTAGTAGTTGTTGTAGTAGATGCTGTTGTTGTAGTAGATGCTGTTGTTGTTGTAGATGCTGTTGTTGTTGTAGATGTTGTTGTTGTTGTAGATGTTGTTGTTTTTGTAGTTGCTGATGTTGTTGCTGTTGTAGTAGATGCTGTTGTAGTGGATATTTTTGTTGTTGTAGATGCTGTTGTTTTAGTAGATGCTGTTGTTGTTGTTGTAGATGCTGTTGTTGTTGTAGATGATGTTGTTGTTGTAGATACTGTTGTTGTAGTAGATAATGTTTTGTTGTAGATGGTGTTGTTGTAGATGGTTTCGTTGTTGTAGATGCTGTTGTTGTTGTAGATGTTGTTGTTGTTGTTGTAGATGCTGTTGTTGTTGTACTAGATGCTGTTGTTGTAGTAGATGCTGTTGTTGTTGTAGTAGATGCTTATGCTGTTGTCGATGCTCTTGTTGTTGTAGATGTTGTTAGTGTAGTAGATGTTGTTGTTGTTGTTGTTGTTGTTGTTGTTGTTGTTGTTGTTGTTGTTGTTGTTGTTGTTGTTGTAGATGCTGTTGTTGTAGATGCTGTTGTTGTAGTAGATGCTGTTGTTGTTGTAGATGCTGTTGTTGTAGTAGATGCTGTTGTTGTTGTAGATGCTGTTGTTGATGTAGATGCTGTTGTTGTTGTAGATGCTGTTGTTGTTGTAGATGCTGCTGTTGTTGTAGATGCTGTTGTTGTTGTAATAGATGATGTTGTTGTTGTAGATGCTGTTGTTGTAGTAGATGCTGTTGTTGTTGTAGATGCTGTTGTTGTTGTAGTAGATGTTGTTGTTGTAGATGCTGTTGTTGTTGTAGATGCTGTTGTTGTTGTAGATGCTGTTGTTGTAGTAGATGCTGTTGTTGTTGTAGTAGATGCTGTTGTTGTAGTAGATACTGTTGTTGTTGTTGTTGTTGTTGTTGTTGTTGTTGTTGTTGTTGTTGTTGTTGTTGTTGTAGATGCTGTTGTTGTAGATGCTAATGTTGTAGTAGATGCTGTTGTTGTTGTAGATGCTGTTGTTGTTGTAGATGATGTTGTTGTTGTAGATGCTGTTGTTGTTGTAAAAGATGATGTTGTTGTTGTAGATGCTGTTGTTGTAGTAGATGCTGTTGTTGTTGTAGATGCTGTTGTTGTTGTAGTAGATGTTGTTGTTGTAGATGCTGTTGGTTTTGTAGATGCTGTTGTTGTTGTAGATGCTGTTGTTGTTGTTGTTGCAGATGCTGGTGTTGTAGTAGATGTTGTAGTAGATGCTGTTGTTGTAGTAGATGCTGTTGTTGTTGTAGATGCTGTTGTTGTTGTAGATGTTGTTGTTGTTGTAGATGTTGTTGTTTTTGTAGTTGCTGATGTTGTTGCTGTTGTAGTAGATGCTGTTGTAGTGGATATTTTTGTTGTTGTAGATGCTGTTGTTTTAGTAGATGCTGTTGTTGTTGT
The DNA here is from genome assembly GCA_964019695.1 of Loripinus fragilis. NCBI lineage: Eukaryota > Metazoa > Mollusca > Bivalvia > Lucinida > Lucinidae > Loripinus > Loripinus fragilis. The sequence continues at coordinate 19,216,092 of OZ026523.1, forward strand.
TGTAGATGCTGTTGTTGTTGTAGATGATGTTGTTGTTGTAGATACTGTTGTTGTAGTAGATAATGTTTTGTTGTAGATGGTGTTGTTGTAGATGGTTTCGTTGTTGTAGATGCTGTTGTTGTTGTAGATGTTGTTGTTGTTGTTGTAGATGCTGTTGTTGTTGTACTAGATGCTCTTGTTGTAGTAGATGCTGTTGTTGTTGTAGTAGATGCTTATGCTGTTGTCGATGCTGTTGTTGTTGTAGATGTTGTTAGTGTAGTAGATGTTGTTGTTGTTGTTGTTGTTGTTGTTGTTGTTGTTGTTGTTGTTGTTGTTGTTGTTGTTGTTGTTGTTGTAGATGCTGTTGTTGTAGATGCTGTTGTTGTAGTAGATGCTGTTGTTGTTGTAGATGCTGTTGTTGTAGTAGATGCTGTTGTTGTTGTAGATGCTGTTGTTGTTGTAGATGCTGTTGTTGTTGTAGATGCTGTTGTTGTTGTAGATGCTGCTGTTGTTGTAGATGCTGTTGTTGTTGTAATAGATGATGTTGTTGTTGTAGATGCTGTTGTTGTAGTAGATGCTGTTGTTGTTGTAGATGCTGTTGTTGTTGTAGTAGATGTTGTTGTTGTAGATGCTGTTGTTGTTGTAGATGCTGTTGTTGTTGTAGATGCTGTTGTTGTAGTAGATGCTGTTGTTGTTGTAGTAGATGCTGTTGTTGTAGTAGATACTGTTGTTGTTGTTGTTGTTGTTGTTGTTGTTGTTGTTGTTGTTGTTGTTGTTGTTGTTGTTGTTGTTGTTGTTGTAGATGCTGTTGTTGTAGATGCTAATGTTGTAGTAGATGCTGTTGTTGTTGTAGATGCTGTTGTTGTTGTAGATGCTGTTGTTGTTGTAGATGCTGTTGTTGTTGTAAAAGATGATGTTGTTGTTGTAGATGCTGTTGTTGTAGTAGATGCTGTTGTTGTTGTAGATGCTGTTGTTGTTGTAGTAGATGTTGTTGTTGTAGATGCTGTTGGTTTTGTAGATGCTGTTGTTGTTGTAGATGCTGTTGTTGTTGTAGATGCTGTTGTTGTTGTAATAGATGATGTTGTTGTTGTAGATGCTGTTGTTGTAGTAGATGCTGTTGTTGTTGTAGATGCTGTTGTTGTTGTTGTAGTAGATGTTGTTGTTGTAGATGCTGCTGTTGTAGTAGATGCTGTTGTTGTTGTAGATGCTGTTGTTGTAGATGCTGTTGTTGTAGATGCTGTTGTTGTAGTAGATGTTGTTGTTGTTGTAGATGCTGTTGTTGTTGTAATAGATGATGTTGTTGTTGTAGATGCTGTTGTTGTAGTAGATGCTGTTGTTGTTGTAGATGCTGTTGTTGTTGTAGTAGATGTTGTTGTTGTAGATGCTGTTGGTTTTGTAGATGCTGTTGTTGTTGTAGATGCTGTTGTTGTTGTAGATGCTGTTGTTGTTGTAGATACTGTTGTTGTTGTAATAGATGATGTTGTTGTTGTAGATGCTGTTGTTGTAGTAGATGCTGTTGTTGTAGTAGATGCTGTTGTTGTTGTTGTAGATGTTGTTGTTGTAGATGTGTTGTTGTAGTAGATGCTGTTGTTGTTGTAGTAGATGCTGTTGTTGTTGTTGTAGATGCTGTTGCTGTAGATGCTGTTGTTGTTGTAGATGCTGTTGTTGTTGTAGATGCTGTTGTTGTTGTAGATGCTGTTGTTGTTGTAGATGCTATTGTTGTAGTAGATGCTGTTGTTGTTGAAGAAGATGTTGTTGTTGTAGATGCTGTTGTTGTTGTAGATGCTGTTGTTGTTGTAGATGCTGTTGTTGTTGTTGTAGATGCTGTTGTTGTAGTAGATGCTGTGGTTGTAGTAGATGCTGTTGTTGTTGTAGATGCTGTTGTTGTAGATGCTGTTGTTGTTGTAGATGCTGTTGTTGTTGTAGATGCTGTTGTTGTTGTAGATGCTGTTGTTGTTGTAGATGTTGTTGTTGTTGTAGATGCTGTTGTTTTTGTAGATGCTGTTGTTGTTGTAGTAGATTTTGTTGTTGTAGATGCTGTTGTTGTAGTAGATGCTGTTGTTGTTGTAGATGCAGTTGTTGTAGATGCTGTTGTTGTAGTAGATGCTGTTGTTGTAGATGCTGTTGTTGTAGATGCTGTTGTTGTAGTAGATGCTGTTGTTGTTGTAGATGCTGGTGTTGTAGATGCTGTTGTTGTTGTAGATGCTGTTGTTGTAGATGTTATTGTTGTTGTAGATGCTGTTGTTGTAGTAGATGTTGTTGTTGTAATAGATGATGTTGTTGTTGAAGATGCTGTTGCTGTTGTTGTAGATGCTGTTGTTGTTGTAGATGCTGTTGTTGTTTTAGATGCTGTTGTTATTGTAGATGCTGTTGTTGTTGTTGTAAAAGATGCTGTTGTTGTTGCAGATGCTGTTGCTGTTGTAGATGCTGTTGTTGTTGTAGATGCTGTTGTTGTAAGAGATGTTGTTGTTGTTGTTGTTGTAGATGCTGTTGTTGTAGTAGATATTATTGCAGTAGATGTTGTTGCTGTAGTGGATGTTGTTATGGTTGTTGTAGTAGAGGTTGTTGTTGTTGAAGTTGTTGTTGTTGTAAGTTGTTGTTGTTGTTGAAGTTGTTGTTGTTGTAAGTTGTTGTTGTTATAGTAGATCTTTTTGTTGTAGTAGATGTTGTTGTTGTAGATGTTTTAGTTGATGTTTTGCTGCTGTAGTCGATGGTTTTATTGTAGTAGATGCTGTTGTTGTAATAGATGTTGTTGTTGTTGTTGTAGATGCTGTTGTTGTAGTAGATATTATTGCAGTAGTAATAGTAGCAGTAGATGTTGTTGTTGCTTTTGCAGTAGTTGTTGTTGTTATATATTTCCTTGTTGTTACAGTAGATGTTGCTTTTGTAGTAGATTTTTTTTGTAGTATAGTAGATTTTGTTGTTGTTGGAGAAGATGTTTTTGTTGTAATATATGTTGTTGTTGTTGTTGTAGATGTTGTTGCTGTTGTAGTTGTTGCTGTTGTAGTAGATAATGTCGTTGTTGTTATAGTAGAGGTTGTTGTTGAAGTTGTTGTTGTAGTAGATGTTCTCTTCTTGTCTCTACTTATCCCCATCTGCTTCACTGTTATAATGTTCCATTTACACTTCTTGTCTCTACTTATTGCCATCTGTTTCACTGTTTTCTTATTCCATCTAATTCTCTGGTCTTAAATTATTCAAGGTTACAACTCTGTTCTTATGTTCCATCACCTCTTGCCTCTACTTATCCCATCTGCTTCACTGTTATGTTGTTCCATTCACACTTCTTGTCTCTATTTATTCCCATTTGTTTAATTGTCTTCTTGTTCAATCTTCTTATTGTCTCTACTTATCCCCATCTGCTTCACTGTCTCCTTGTTCAATCTTCTCTCCTTGTCTCTACTTATTCTCATCTGTTTAACTGTCTTCTTGTTCAATCTTCTTTTCTTGTTTATACTTATTACCATCTGTTTCACTGTCTCCTTGTTTAATCTTCTCTCCTTGTCTATACTTATTCCCATCTGTTTCACTGTCTCCTTGTTCAATCTCCTCCCCTTGTCTCTACTCATTCACATCTATTTCACTGTCTTCTTGTTCAATCTACTCTCCTTGTTATACTAATTACCATCTGTTTCACTGTATTCTTGTTCAATCTTCTCTTCTCGTCTCTACTTTTTTAATCTCTTTCACTGTCTTCTTATTTAATCTTCTCTTCTTGTCTATACTTATTCCCATCTGTTTCACTGTCTTCTTGTTCAATCTTCTTCTTGTCTATACTTATTCCCATCTGTTTCACTGTCTTTTTGTTCAATCTTCTCTTCTTGTCTATACTTATTCCCATCTGTTTCACTGTCTGTTTGTTCAATCTTCTCTTCTTGTCTATACTTATTCCCATCTGTTTCAACGTCTTATTATTCAATCTTCTCTTCTTGTCTCTACTTATCCCCATCTGCTTTACTGTTATGTTGTTCCATTTACACTTCTTGTCTCTATTTACTCCCATCTGTTTCACTGTTTTCTTGTTCAATCTTCTCTTCTTGTATCTACTTATTCCCATCTGCTTCACTGTCTTCTTGTCCAATCTTCTCTCCTTGTCTCTACTTATTCCCATCTGTTTCACTGTCTTCCTTGTCAATCTTCTCTTCTTGTCTATACTCATTCCCACCTGTTTCAATGCCTTCTTGTTCAATCTTCTCTTCTTGTATCTTCTTATTCCTGTCTGTTTCACTGTCTTCTTGTCTATACTCATTCCCACCTGTTTCACTGTCTTCTTGTTCAATCTTCTCTCGTTTCTACTTTTTCAATCTGTTTCACTGTCTTCTTGTTCCATCTACTTTTCTTGATTCTACTAAGTCCCATCTATTGCACTGTCTTCTTGCTTTATTTATTGTTTATGTCTCTACTAATTCCCATCTGTTTTACTGTTTTCTTGTTCAATCTACTATCCTCTCTCTCTACTAATTTAATCTGTTATAACTGTCTTCTTGTTCCATCTACTCTTCTTGTCTTGGCTTATTTCTATCTGTTTCACATTTTTTTTGTTCCAAATTTTCTATTGTCTATACTTAATCCCATCTTGTTCACTGTCTTCTTGTTCAACCTTTTCTTCTTGTCTCCACTTAATCTCATCAGCTTCACTGTTATAATGTTCCATTCAGACTTTTTGTCTCTATTTGTTCTCGTCTGTTTCAGTGTCTTCTTGGTCCATCTACTTTTTTTTCTATACTAATTCCCATTTGCTACACTGTCTTCTTGTTCCATCTGCTTTCCTTGTCTACTTATTTTCACCAGTTTCACTTTTTCTGAGGCCCATAGTATTAGGTTTTGTTGATGGTGCTAAACGGTTGTATCTTAAATAGAGTTATCTATTTGAGAAGACCAAGTATAGTCTGGTCCATAGCGACATTCAGGTATGCACTTACCAAATGAGATGGAACTTAAACGCCAGGGATACCAAGGTTAGTTCCTTAAGGACAGTAATAGAGATGGGGCTGGATTGTTCCTGTGATGTTTTAAATCATTTTGCTTTTTCTTTATTCTAGATTGCCCCTTCTTGTTCAATCTTCTCTCCTTGTCTCTACTTATTCTCATAGCTTTCACTGTCTTCCTGTTCAATCTTCTTCTTGTCTATACTCATTCCCACCTGTTTCACTGTCTCCTTGTTCAATCTTCTCTCCTTGTATCTACTTATTCCCATCTGCTTCACTGTCTTCTTGTCCAATCTTTTCTTCTTGTCTCTACTTATTCCAATCTGTTTCACAGTTTTCTTGTTCCATATTCTCTCTTGTCTCTACTTATTCACATCTGTTTCATTATCTTCTTCTTCTATCTACTCTTCTTGTCTCTGCTTATTCCCATCTGTTTTACAATTTTCTTGTTCCATTCAAACTTCTTGTCTCCATTTATTCATATCTGTCTTACTGTCTTCATGTTCCATCCACTCTTCTTATCCCTTCTTTTTCCCATCTGTTTCACTGTCTTCTTGTTCCATCTTCTCTTCTTGTCTCTGCTTATTCCCATCTGATTCACTATTTTCTTGTTCCATTCAAACTTCTTGTCTCTATTTACTCCCATCTGCTTCACTGTTTTCTAGTTCTATCTACTTTTCTTGTCTTTACTTATTCCCATCTGCTTCACTGTCTAGTCTATCTTCTTCTCTGTCCCTACTTTTTTCCATCTGATTCACTATTTTCTTGTTCCATGTACACTTCTTGTCTCTATTTATTCGCATCTGTCTTACTGTCTTCTTGTTCCATCTCCTCCTCTAGTGTACTTATTTCCATCTGTTTCACTGTCTTCTTGTTCTACCTTCTTTACTTGTCTCTACTTATTTCCATCTGTTTCACTCTTTTCTTGTTTCATCTCCTCGTCTTGTAACTGGCTGCAACTCTGTCCTCATGTTTCATCATCTCCTCTTGTCTACTTATTCTCATCTGTTTCACTGTTTTCTTTTTCCATCTACTTTTCTTATCTCTACTTATTCCCATCTGTTTCACTGTTTTCTTATTCCATCTACTTTTCTGGTCTCTACTTTTTCCCGGTAACATCTCTGTTCTCATGTTCCTCACACCTCTTGCCTCTACTCATCCCATATATTCTCCTGTTTACTCTTCTCGTCTGATCTACTTATATATGGCTGCAACTCTGTCCTCATGTTCCATGTCCATCTCTTGTCTACATATTCCCATCTGTTTCACTGTTTTCTTTTCCCGTCCTTTTTATGGTCACTACTTATTCCCATTCTTTTTATTTTTTAATCAATAAGCTTTTTTCTTTACTTTCGTTTGCTCCAGTTTTTTTTTTTTTTTTGTTTGATTTTTGAATAATTTTGCCTTTTCTTTATTCTAGATGGATCCAGTTATAGTTCTTAATAACTAAGCACTTTCTTTATTCTAGATTGTTCCAGTGTTTTCCAGTGTTCCTGTTTTCCATTTTCTGTTCCTGCTGTCTGAACGCTGAGGCCCATAGTATTAGGTTTTGTTGATGATACTAAAACGGTTGTATTGTGGAGTTATCTCTGTGAGAAGACCGGGTATAGTCTGGTCCATAGCGACATTCAGGTATGCACTTACCATATGAGACGGAACTGAAACGCCAGGGATACCAAGGTTAGTTCCTTAAGGACAGTTATAGAGATGGGTTTGGATTGTTCCTGTGTTTAAGCTTTTAATCAATAAACTTTTTACTTCATTCTAGATTGTTCCAGTGTTGTTTTTCTAATTAATAAGCTTTGTCTTCATTCTAGATTGTTCCAGTGTTGTTGTTTTTTTTAATCTTTTAGCATTTAGTTTTTAATCAATTGGCTTCTTCTTAATTCAAGATTGGCCAAGTGTTTTAATAAATCGTTTAGCTTTTTTCTTTATTCTAGATCGTTTCAGTGTTTTCCAGTGTTCCTGTTTTCCAGTGTTCCATTTTCTGTTCCTGCTGTCTGAACGCTGAGGCCCATAGTATTAGGTTTTGTTGATGGTACTAAAACGGTTGTATTGTGGAGTTATCTCTGTGAGAAGACTGGGTATAGTCTGGTCCATAGCGACATTCAGGTATGCACTTACCATATGAGACTGAACTGAAACGCCAGGGATACCAAGGTTAGTTCCTTAAGGACAGTAAAAGAGATGGGACTGGATTGTTCCTGTGTTTAAGCTTTTAATCAATAAACTTTTTTTTTCATTCTAGATTGTTCCAGTGTTGCTTTTCTAATTAATAAGCTTTGTCTTCATTCTAGATTGTTCCAGTGTTGTTGGTTTTTTTTCACCATTTAGAATTTAGTTTTTAATCAATTGGCTTCTTCTTTATTCTTGAAGGACCAAGTGATTTTAGCTAATCGTTAAGCTTCCTTTCTTTATTCTAGATTGTTCTAGTGTTTTCCAGAGTTTCTGTTTTCCAGTGTTCCATTTTCTGTTCCTGCTGTCTGAACGCTGAGGCCCATAGTATTAGGTTTTGTTGATGGTACTAAAACGGTTGTATTGTGGAGTTATCTCTGTGAGAAGACTGGGTATAGTCTGGTCCATAGCGACATTCAGGTATGCACTTACCATATGAGACTGAACTGAAACGCCAGGGATACCAAGGTTAGTTCCTAAAGGACAGTAATAGAGATGGGACTGGATTGTTCCTGTGTTTAAGCTTTTAATCAATAAACTTTTTTTCTTCATTCTAGATTGTTCCAGTGTTGTTTTTCTAATTAATAAGCTTTGTCTTCATTCTAGATTGTTCCAGTGTTGTTGTTTTTTTCATCATTTAGAATTTAGTTTTTAATCAATTGGCTTCTTCTTTATTCTAGATTGGCCAAGTGTTTTAATTAATCGTTAAGCTTTCTTTCTTCATTCTAGATTGTTCCAGTGTTGTTGCAGATGCTGTTGTTTAAGTAGATGTTGTTGTTGTTGTTGTAGATGCTTTTGTTGTTGTAGATGTTGTTGTTGTTGTAGATTATGTTGTTGTAGTAGATGTTGTTGTTGATGCTGTTGTAGATGTTGTTGTTGTTGTTGTTGTTGCAGATGCTGTTGTTGTAGTAGATGTTGTAGTAGATGCTGTTGTTGTTGTAGATGCTGTTGTTGTTGTAGTAGATGATGTTGTTGTTGTAAATGCTGTTGTTGTTGTTGTTGTAGATGCTGTTGTTGTTGTATATGCTGTTGTTGTTGTAGATGCTGTCGTTGTAGTAGATGCTGTTGTTGTTGTAGAAGCTGTTGTTGTAGTAGATGCTGTTGTTGTTGTAGATGCTGTTGTTGTTGTAGATGCTGTTGTCGTTGTAGATGCTGTTGTTGTAGTAGATGCTGTTGTTGTTGTTGTAGAAGCTGTTGTTGTAGTAGATGTTGTTGTTGATGCTGATGTAGATGCTGTTGTTGTTGTTGTTGCAGATGCTGTTGTTGTAGTAGATGTTGTAGTAGATGCTGTTGTTGTAGTAGATGCTGTTGTTGTTGTAGATGCTGTTGTTGTTGTAGATGCTGTTGTTGTAGTAGATGCTGTTGTTGTTGTTGTAGAAGCTGTTGTTGTAGTAGATGTTGTTTTTGATGCTGATGTAGATGCTGTTGTTATTGTTGTTGCAGATGCTGTTGTTGTAGTAGATGTTGTAGTAGATGCTGTTGTTGTAGTAGATGCTGTTGTTGTTGTAGATGCTGTTGTTGTTGTAGATGCTGCTGTTGTTGGAGATGCTGTTGTTGTAGTAGATGCTGTTGTTCTTGTAGAAGCTGTTGTTGTAGTAGATGTTGTTGTTGATGCTGTTGTAGATGCTGTTGTTGTTGTTGTTATTGTTGCAGATGCTGTTGTTGAAGTAGATGCTGTTGTTGTTGTAGATGCTGTTGTTGTTGTAGATGCTGTTGTTGTTGTAGATGTTGTTGTTGTTGTAGATGTTGTTGTTGTTGTAGATGCTGATGTTGTTGCTGTTGTAGTAGATGCTGTTGTTGTAGTGGATATTTTTGTTGTTGTAGATGCTGTTGTTGTAGTAGATGCTGTTGTTGTAGATGCTGTTGTTGCTGTAGATGATGTTGTTGTTGTAGATGCTGTTGTTGTAGAAGATGCTGTTGTTGTTGTTGTAGATGCTGTTGTTGTTGTTGTAGATGCTGTTGTTGTAGTAGATGCTGTTGTTGTTGTAGTAGATGCTAATGCTGTTGTCGATGCTGTTGTTGTTGTAGATGCTGTTGTTGTTGTAGTAGATGCTAATGCTGTTGTCGATGCTGTTGTTGTTGTAGATGCTGTTAGTGTAGTAGATGCTGTTGTTGTTGTAGATGCTGTTGTTGTAGTAGATGCTGTTGTTGTTGTAGATGCTGTTAGTGTAGTAGATGCTATTGTTGTTGTAGATGCTGTTGTTGTTGTAGTTGCTGTTGTTGTTGTAGATGCTGTTGTTGTTGTTGTTGTAGATGCTGTTGTTGTTGTTGTAGATGCTGTTGTTGTTGTACATGCTGTTAGTGTAGTAGATGCTGTTGTTGTTGTAGATGATGTTGTTGTTGTAGATGCTGTTGTTGTAGTAGATGTTCATGTTGTTGTAGATGCTGTTGTTGTAGTAGATGTTGTTGTAGATGCTGTTGTTGTAGATGCTGTTGTTGTTGTTGTAGAGGCTGTTGTTGTTGTTGTAGATGCTGTTGTTGTTGTTGTAGATGCTGTTGTTGTTGTAGATGCTGTTGTTGTTGTAAATGCTGTTGTTGTAGATGCTGTTGTTGTTGTAATAGATGCTGTTGTTGTTGTAGATGCTGTTGTTGTTGTAGATGCTGTTGTTGTAGTAGATGTTGTTGTTGTTGTAGATGGTGTTGTTGTTGTAGATGCTGTTGTTGTAGTAGATGCTCATGTTGTTGTAGATGCTGTTGTTGTAGTAGATGTTGTTGTAGATGCTGTTGTTGTAGATGCTGTTGTTGTTGTAGATGCTGTTGTTGTTGTAGATGCTGTTGTTGTAGATGCTGTTGTTGTAGATTCTGTTGTTGTCTCTGCTTATTCCCATCTGATTCACTATTTTCTTGTTCCATTCAAACTTCTTGTCTCTATTTACTCCCATCTGCTTCACTGTTTTCTAGTTCTATCTACTTTTATTGTCTTTACTTATTCCCATCTGCTTCACTGTCTAGTCTATCTTCTTCTCTGTCCCTACTTTTTTCCATCTGATTCACTATTTTCCTGTTCCATGTACACTTCTTTTCTCTATTTATTCGCATCTGTCTTACTGTCTTCTTGTTCCATCTCCTCCTCTAGTCTACTTATTTCCATCTGTTTCACTGTCTTCTTGTTCTATCTTCTTTACTTGTCTCTACTTATTTCCATCTGTTTCACTCTTTTCTTGTTTCATCTCCTCGTCTTGTAACTGGCTGCAACTCTGTCCTCATGTTTCATCATCTCCTCTTGTCTACTTATTCTCATCTGTTTCACTGTTTTCTTTTTCCATCTACTTTTCTTATCTCTACTTATTCCATTCTGTTTCACTGTTTTCTTATTCCATCTACTTTTCTGGTCTCTACTTTTTCCCGGTAACATCTCTGTTCTCATGTTCCTCACATCTCTTGCCTCTACTCATCCCATATATTCTCCTGTTTACTCTTCTCGTCTGGTCTACTTATATATGGCTGCAACTCTGTCCTCATGTTCCATGTCCATCTCGTGTCTACTTATTCCCATCTGTTTCACTGTTTTCTTTTCCCGTCCTTTTTATGGTCACTACTTATTCCCATTCTTTTTATTTTTTAATCAATAAGCTTTTTTCTTTACTTTCGTTTGCTCCAGTTTTTTATTTTATTTTTTTTTTTTTTTTTTTTTTTTTTTTTTTTTTTTTGAATAATTTTGCCTTTTCTTCATTCTAGATGGATCCAGTTTTTAGTTCTTAATAACTAAGCACTTTCTTTATTCTAGATTGTTCCAGTGTTTTCCAGTGTTCCTGTTTTCCATTTTCTGTTCCTGCTGTCTGAACGCTGAGGCCCATAGTATTAGGTTTTGTTGATGGTACTAAAACGGTTGTATTGTGGAGTTATCTCTGTGAGAAGACCGGGTATAGTCTGGTCCATAGCGACATTCAGGTATGCACTTACCATATAAGACGGAACTGAAACGCCAGGGATACCAAGGTTAGTTCCTTAAGGACAGTTATAGAGATGGGTTTGGATTGTTCCTGTGTTTAAGCTTTTAATCAATAAACTTTTTTCTTCATTCTAGATTGTTCCAGTGTTGTTTTTCTAATTAATAAGCTTTGTCTTCATTCTAGATTGTTCCAGTGTTGTTGTTTTTTTAATCTTTTAGCATTTAGTTTTTAATCAATTGGCTTCTTCTTAATTCTAGATTGGCCAAGTGTTTTTATTAATCGTTTAGCTTTTTTCTTTATTCTAGATCGTTTCAGTGTTTTCCAGTGTTCCTGTTTTCCAGTGTTCCATTTTCTGTTCCTGCTGTCTGAACGCTGAGGCCCATAGTATTAGGTTTTGTTGATGGTACTAAAACGGTTGTATTGTGGAGTTATCTCTGTGAGAAGACTGGGTATAGTCTGGTCCATAGCGACAATCAGGTATGCACTTACCATATGAGACTGAACTGAAACGCCAGGGATACCAAGGTTAGTTCCTTAAGGACAGTATTAGAGATGGGACTGGATTGTTCCTGTGTTTAAGCTTTTAATCAATAAACTTTTTTTCTTCATTCTAGATTGTTCCAGTGTTGCTTTTCTAATTAATAAGCTTTGTCTTCATTCTAGATTGTTCCAGTGTTGTTGTTTTTTTCATCATTTAGAATTTAGTATTTAATCAATTGGCTTCTTCTTTTTTCTAGATTGGCCAAGCGTTTTAATTAATTGTTAAGCTTTCTTTCTTCATTCTAGCTTGTTCCAGTGTTGTTGTAGATGCTGTTGTTTAAGTAGATGTTGTTGTTGTTGTAGATGCTTTTGTTGTTGTAGATGCTGTTGTTGTTGTAGATTCTGTTGTTGTAGTAGATGTTGTTGTTGATGCTGTTGTAGATGTTGTTGTTGTTGTTGCAGATGCTGTTGTTGTAGTAGATGTTTTAGTAGATGCTGTTGTTGTTGTAGATGCTGTTGTTGCTGTAGTAGATGATGTTGTTGTTGTAAATGCTGTTCGTGTTGTTGTTGTTGTAGATGATGTTGTTGTTGTATATGCTGTTGTTGTTGTAGATGCTGTTGTTGTTGTAGATGCTGTCGTTGTAGTAGATGCTGTTGTTGCTGAAGAAGCTGTTGTTGTAGTAGATGCTGTTGTTGTTGTAGATGCTGTTGTTGTTGTAGATGCTGTTGTTGTTGTAGATGCTGTTGTTGTTGTTGTAGATGCTGTTGTTGTGGTAGATGCTGTTGTTGTTGTTGTAGAAGCTGTTGTTGTAGTAGATGTTGTTGTTGATGCTGATGTAGATGCTGTTGTTGTTGTTGTTGCAGATGCTGTTGTTGTAGTGGATAGTGTAGTAGATGCTGTTGTTGTAGTAGATGCTGTTGTTGTTGTAGATGCTGTTGTTGTTGTAAATGCTGTTGTTGTTGGAGATGCTGTTGTTGTAGAAGATGCTGTTGTTCTTGTAGAAGCTGTTGTTGTAGTAGATGTTGTTGTTGATGCTGTTGTAGATGATGTTGTTGTTGTTGTTGCCGATGCTGTTGTTGTAGTAGATGTTGTAGTATATGCTGTTGTTGTTGTAGATGCTGTTGTTGTTGTAGATGTTGTTGTTGTTGTAGATGTTGTTGTTGTTGTAGATGCTGATGTTGTTGCTGTTGTAGTAGATGCTTTTGTTGTAGTGGATATTTTTGTTGTTATAGATGCTGTTGTTGTAGTAGATGCTGTTGTTGTAGATGCTTTTGTTGCTGTAGATGATGTTGTTGTTGTAGATGCTGTTGTTGTAGTAGATGCTGTTTTGTTATAGATGGTGTTGTTGTAGATGGTGTCGTTGTTGTAGATGCTGTTGTTGTTGTAGATGCTGTTGTTGTTGTTGTAGATGCTGTTGTTGTTAATGTAGATGCTGTTGTTGTAGTAGATGCTGTTGTTGTTGTAGTAGATGCTAATGCTGTTGTCGATGCTGTTGTTGTTGTAGATGCTGTTAGTGTAGTAGATGCTGTTGTTGCTGTAGATGCTGTTGTTGTAGTAAATGTTGTTGTTGTTGTAGTTGATGTTTTTGTTGTTGTTGTTGCTGTTGTTGTTGTTGTTGTTGTTGTTGTTGTAGATGCCGTTGTTGATGTTGTTGTTGATGTTGATGTTAATAGATGTTGTTGTTGTTGATTTTGATGTTAATAGATGCTGTTGTTGTAGATGCTGTTTTTGTTGTAGATGCTGTTGTTGTTGTAGATGTTGTTGTTGTAGTAGATGGTGTTGTTGTTGTAGATGCTGTTGTTGCTGTAAATGCTGTTGTTGTAGTAGATGCTCATGTTGTTGTAGATGCTGTTGTTGTAGTAGATGTTGTTGTAGATGCTGTTGTTGTAGATGCTGTTGTTGTTGTAGATGCTGTTGTTGTTGTAGATGCTGTTGTTGTTGTAGATGTTGTTGTTGTTGTTTTTGAGGCTGTTGTTGTTGTTGTTGTTGTAGATGCTGTTGTTGTTGTAGTAGATGCTGTTGTTGTTGTAGATGCTGTTGTTGTTGTAAATGCTGTTGTTGTAGATGCTGTTGTTGTTGTTATAGATGCTGTTGTAGATGCTGTTGTTGTTGTAGATGCTATTGTTGTTGTAGATGCTGTTGTTGTAGTAGATGTTGTTGTTGTTGTTGTAGATGCTGTTGTTGTTGTAGATGCTGTTGTTGCAGTAGATGCTCATGTTGTTGTAGATGCTGTTGTTGTAGATGCTGTTGTTGTTGTAGATGCTGTTGTTGTAGATGCTGTTGTTGTAGATGCTGTTGTTGTTGTAGATGCTGTTGTTGTAGATGCTGTTGTTGTTGTAGATGTTGTTGTTGTTGTAAATGTTGTTGTTTTTGTAGTTGCTGATGTTGTTGCTGTTGTAGTAGATGCTGTTGTTGTACTGGATATTTTTGTTGTTGTAGATGCTGTTGTTGTAGTAGATGCTGTTGTTGTTGTTGTAGATGCTGTTGTTGTTGTAGATGATGTTGTTGTTGTAGATGCTGTTGTTGTAGTAGATGCTGTTTTGTTGTAGATGGTTTCGTTGTTGTAGATGGTTTCGTTGTTGTAGATGCTGTTGTTGTTGTAGATGCTGTTGTTGTTGTTGTAGATGCTGTTGTTGTTGTTGTAGATGCTGTTGTTGTAGTAGATGCTGTTGTTGTTGTAGTAGATGCTGATGCTGTTGTCGATGCTTTTGTTGTTGTAGATGCTGTTAGTGTAGTAGATGTTGTTGTTGCTGTAGATGCTGTTGTTGTATTAAATGTTGTTGTTGTTGTAGTTGATGTTTTTGTTGTTGTTGTTGTTGTTGTTGTTGTTGTTGTTGTTGTTGTTGTTGTAGATGCTGTTGTTGTAGATGCTGTTGTTGTAGTTGCTGTTGTTGTAGTAGATGCTGTTGTTGTAGTAGATGCTGTTGTTGTTGTAGATGCTGATGTTGTTGTTGTAGATGCTGTTGTTGTTGTAGATGCTGTTGTTGTTGTAGATGATGTTGTTGTTGTAATAGATGATGTTGTTGTTGTAGATGCTGTTGTTGTAGTAGATGCTGTTGTTGTAGTAGATACTGTTGTTGTTGTTGTTGTTGTTGTTGTTGATGCTGTTGTTGTTGTTGTAGATGATGTTGTTGTTGTAGATGCTGTTGTTGTAGTAGATGCTGTTGTTGTTGTAGATGCTGTTGTTGTTGTAGTAGATGTTGTTGTTGTAGATGCTGATCTTGTTGTAGATGCTGTTGTTGTTGTAGATACTGTTGTTGTTGTAGATGCTGTTGTTGTTGTAGATGTTGTTGTTGTTGTAATAGATGATGTTGTTGTTGTAGATGCTGTTGTTGTTGTAGATGCTGTTGTTGTTGTAGTAGATGTTGTTGTTGTAGATGCTGTTGTTGTTGTAGATGCTGTTGTTGTTGTAGATGCTGTTGTTGTTGTAGTAGATGCTGTTGTTGTAGTAGATACTGTTGTTGTTGTTGTTGTTGTTGTTGTTGATGCTGTTGTTGTTGTTTTAGATGCTGTTGTTGTTGTAGTAGATGTTGTTGTTGTAGATGCTGTTGTTGTTGTAGATGCTGTTGTTGTTGTAGATGCTGTTGTTGTTGTAGATGCTGTTGTTGTTGTAGATGTTGTTGTTGTTGTAGTAGATGTTGTTGTTGTAGATGCTGTTCTTGTTGTAGATGCTGTTGTTGTTGTAGATGCTGTTGTTGTTGTAGATGCTGTTGTTGTTGTAGATGTTGTTGTTGTTGTAATAGATGATGTTGTTGTTGTAGATGCTGTTGTTGTTGTAGATGCTGTTGTTGTTGTAGTAGATGTTGTTGTTGTAGATGCTGTTGTTGTTGTAGATGCTGTTGTTGTTGTTGTAGATGCTGTTGTTGTTGTAGATGCTGTTGTTGTTGTAATAGATGATGTTGTTGTTGTAGATGCTGTTGTTGTAGTAGATGCTGTTGTTGTTGTAGATGCTGTTGTTGTTGTGGATGCTGTTGTTGTTGTAGTTGATGCTGTTGTTGTAGTAGATGCTGTTGTTGTTGTAGTAGATGCTGTTGTTGTAGTAGATATTGTTGTTGTTGTTGTTGTTGTTGTTGATGCTGTTGTTGTTGTTGTAGATGATGTTGTTGTTGTAGATGCTGTTGTTGTAGTAGATGCTGTTGTTGTTGTAGATGCTGTTGTTGTTGTAGTAGATGTTGTTGTTGTAGATGCTGTTGTTGTTGTAGATGCTGTTGTTGTTGTAGATGCTGTTGTTGTTGTAGATGCTGTTGTTGTTGTAGATGCTGTTGTTGTTGTAGATGCTGTTGTTGTTGTAGTAGATGTTGTTGTTGTAGATGCTGTTGTTGTTGTAGATGCTGTTGTTGTTGTAGATGCTGTTGTTGTTGTAGATGCTGTTGTTGTTGTAGATGTTGTTGTTGTTGTAATAGATGATGTTGTTGTTGTAGATGTTGTTGTTGTTGTAGATGCTGTTGTTGTTGTTGTAGTAGATGTTGTTGTTGTAGATGCTGTTGTTGTTGTAGATGCTGTTGTTGTTGTTGTAGATGCTGTTGTTGTTGTAGATGCTGTTGTTGTTGTAATAGATGATGTTGTTGTAATAGATGATGTTGTTGTTGTAGATGCTGTTGTTGTAGTATATGCTGTTGTTGTTGTAGATGCTGTTGTTGTTGTAGATGCTGTTGTTGTTGTAGTAGATGCTGTTGTTGTAGTAGATACTGTTGTTGTTGTTGTTGTTGTTGTTGTTGCAGATGCTGTTGTTGTAGATGCTGTTGTTGTAGTAGATGCTGTTGTTGTTGTAGATGCTGTTGTTGTTGTAGATGCTGTTGTTGTTGTAGATGCTATTGTTGTTGTAATAGATGATGTTGTTGTTGTAGATGCTGTTGTTGTAGTAGATGCTGTTGTTGTTGTAGATGCTGTTGTTGTTGTAGTAGATGTTGTTGTAGATGCTGTTTTTGTTGTAGATGCTGTTGTTGTTGTAGATGCTGTTGTTGTTGTAGATGCTGTTGTTGTTTAAATAGATGATGTTGTTGTTGTAGATGCTGTTGTTGTAGTAGATGCTGTTGTTGTTGTAGATGCTGTAGTTGTAGATGCTGTTGTTGTAGTAGATGCTGTTGTTGTTGTAGTAGATGCTGTTGTTGTTGTTGTAGATGCTGTTGCTGTGGATGCTGTTGTTGTTGTAGATGCTGTTGTTGTTGTAGATGCTGTTGTTGTTGTAGATGCTGTTGTTGTTGTAGATGTTGTTGTTGTTGTAGATGCTGTTGTTTTTGTAGATGCTGTTGTTGTTGTAGTAGATTTTGTTGTTGTAGATGCTGTTGTTGTAGTAGATGCTGTTGTTGTTGTAGATGCTGTTGTTGTAGATGCTGTTGTTGTAGTAGATGCTGTTGTTGTTGTAGTAGATGCTGTTGTTGTAGATGCTGTTGCTGTAGATGCTGTTGTTGTTGTAGATTCTGTTGTTGTTGTAGATGCTAATGTTGTTGTAGATGCTGTTGTTGTAGATGTTATTGTTGTTGTAATAGATGATGTTGTTGTTGTAGATGCTGTTGTAGTAGATGCTGTTGTTGTTGTAGATGCTGTTGTTGTTGTAGATGCTGTTGTTGTTGTAGATGCTGTTGTTGTTGTAATAGATGATGTTGTTGTTGTAGATGCTGTTGTTGTAGTAGATGCTGTTGTTGTTGTAGATGCTGTTGTTGTTGTAGTAGATGTTGTTGCTGTAGATGCTGTTGGTTTTGTAGATGCTGTTGTTGTTGTAGATGCTGTTGTTGTTGTAGATGCTGTTGTTGTTGTAGTAGATGTTGTTGTTGTAGATGCTGTTGGTTTTGTAGATGCTGTTGTTGTTGTAGATGCTGTTGTTGTTGTAGATGCTGTTGTTGTTGTAGATGCTGTTGTTATTGTAATAGATGATGTTGTTGTTGTAGATGCTGTTGTTGTAGTAGATGCTGTTGTTGTTGTATATGCTGTTAATGTTGTTGTAGATGCTGTTGTTGTAGTAGATGCTGTTGTTGTAGTAGATGTTGTTGTTGTAATAGATGATGTTGTTGTTGTAGATACTGTTGCTGTTGTTGTAGATGCTGTTGTTGTTGTAGATGATGTTGTTGTTTTATATGCTGTTGTTGTTGTAGATGCTGTTGTTGTTGTAGATGCTGTTGTTATTGAAATAGATGATGTTGTTGTTGTAGATGCTGTTGTTGTAGTAGATGCTGTTGTTGTTGTATATGCTGTTGTTGTTGTAGATGCTGTTGTTGTAGTAGATGCTGTTGTTGTAGTAGAAGTTGTTGTTGTAATAGATGATGTTGTTGTTGTAGATACTGTTGCTGTTGTTGTAGATGCTTTTGTTGTTGTTGTAGATGCTGTTGTTGTTGTAGATGCTGTTGTTATTGTAGATGCTGTTGTTGTTGTTGTAATAGATGCTGTTGTTGTTGCAGATGCTGTTGCTGTTGTAGATGCTGTTGTTGTTGTAGATGCTGTTGTTGTAAGAGATGTTGTTGTTGTTGTTGTTGTAGATGCTGTTGTTGTAGTAGATATTATTGCAGTAGATGTTGTTGCTGTAGTGGATGTTGTTATGGTTGTTGTAGTAGAGGTTGTTGTTGTTGAAGTTGTTGTTGTTGTGTGTTGTTGTTGTTATAGTAGATCTTTTTGTTGTAGTAGATGTTGTTGTTATAGATGTTTTAGTTGAGGTTTTGCCGCTGTAGTCGATGTTTTTATTGTAGTAGATGCTGTAGTTGTAGTAGATGTTGTTGTTGTTGTTGTTGTTGTAGATGCTGGGGTTGTAGTAGATATTATTGCAGTAGTAATAGTAGCAGTAGATGTTGTTGTTGCTTTTGCAGTAGTTGTTGTTGTTTTATATGTCCTTGTTGTTACAGTAGATGTTGCTTTTGTAGTAGATTTTTTTTGTAGTAAAGTAGATTTTGTTGTTGTTGGAGAAGATGTTTTTGTTGTAATATATGTTGTTGTTGTTGTTGTTGTAGATGTTGTTGCTGTTGTAGTTGTTGCTGTTGTAGTAGAAAATGTCGTTGTTGTTATAGTAGAGGTTGTTGTTGAAGTTGTTGTTGTAGTAGATGTTCTCTTCTTGTCTCTACTTATCCCCATCTGCTTCACTGTTATAATGTTCCATTTACACTTCTTGTCTCTACTTATTGCCATCTGTTTCACTGTTTTCTTATTCCATCTAATTCTCTGGTCTTAAATTATTCAAGGTTACAACTCTGTTCTTATGTTCCATCACCTCTTGCCTCTACTTATTCCATCTGCTTCACTGTTATGTTGTTCCATTCACACTTCTTGTCTCTATTTATTCCCATTTGTTTAATTGTCTTCTTGTTCAATCTTCTTATTGTCTCTACTTATCCCCATCTGCTTCACTGTCTCCTTGTTCAATCTTCTCTCCTTGTCTCTACTTATTCTCATCTGTTTAACTGTCTTCTTGTTCAATCTTCTTTTCTTGTTTATACTTATTACCATCTGTTTCACTGTCTCCTTGTTTAATCTTCTCTCCTTGTCTATACTTATTCCCATCTGTTTCACTGTCTCCTTGTTCAATCTCCTCCCCTTGTCTCTACTCATTCACATCTATTTCACTGTCTTCTTGTTCAATCTACTCTTCTTGTTACACTAATTACCATCTGTTTCACTGTCTTCTTGTTCAATCTTCTCTTCTCGTCTCTACTTTTTTAATCTCTTTCACTGTCTTCTTATTCAATCTTCTCTTCTTGGCGATACTTATTCCCATCTGTTTCACTGTCTTCTTGTTCAATCTTCTCTTCTTGTCTCTACTTATTCCCATCTGTTTCACTGTCTGTTTGTTCAATCTTCTCTTCTTGTCTATACTTATTCCCATCTGTTTCACTGTCTCCTTGTTCAATCTTCTTCTTGTCTATACCTATTCCCATCTGTTTCACTGTCTTCTTGTTCAATCTTCTCTTCTTGTCTATACTTATTCCCATCTGTTTCACTGTATGTTTGTTCAATCTTCTCTTCTTGTCTCTACTTATCCCCATCTGCTTTAATGTTATGTTGTTCCATTTACACTTCTTGTCTCTATTTACTCCCATCTGTTTCACTGTTTTCTTGTTCAATCTTCTCTTCTTGTATCTACTTATTCCCATCTGCTTCACTGTCTTCTTGTCCAATCTTCTCTCCTTGTCTCTACTTATATGCATCTGTTTCACTGTCTTCCTTGTCGATCTTCTCTTCTTGTCTATACTCATTTCCACCTGTTTCACTACCTTCTTGTTCAATCTTCTCTTCTTGTATCTTCTTATTCCTATCTGTTTCACTGTCTTCTTGTCTATACTCATTCCCACCTGTTTCACTGTCTTCTTGTTCAATCTTCTCTCGTTTCTACTTTTTTAATCTGTTTCACTGTCTTCTTGTTCCATCTACTTTTCTTGATTCTACTAAGTCCCATCTATTGCACTGTCTTCTTGCTTTATTTATTGTTCATGTCTCTACTAATTCCCATCTGTTTTACTGTTTTCTTGTTCAATCTACTATCCTCTCTCTCTACTAATTTAATCTGTTATAACTGTCTTCTTGTTCCATCTACTCTTCTTGTCTCGGCTTATTTCCATCTGTTTCACAGTTTTCTTGTTCCAAATTTTCTATTGTTTATACTTAATCCAATCTGTTTCACTGTCTTCTTGTTCAATCTTTTCTTCTTGTCTCCACTTAATCTCATCAGCTTCACTGTTATAATGTTCCATTCAGACTTTTTGTCTCTATTTGTTCTCGTCTGTTTCAGTGTCTTCTTGGTCCATCTACTTTTCTTTTCTATACTAATTCCCATTTGCTACACTGTCTTCATGTTCCATCTGCTTTCCTTGTCTACTTATTTTCACCAGTTTCACTTTTTCTGAGGCCCATAGTATTAGGTTTTGTTGATGGTGCTAAACGGTTGTATCTTAATTAGAGTTATCTATGTGAGAAGACCAAGTATAGTCTGGTCCTTAGCGACATTCAGGTATGCACTTACCAAATGAGATGGAACTTAAACGCCAGGGATACCAAGGTTAGTTCCTTAAGGACAGTAATAGAGATGGGGCTGGATTGTTCCTGTGATGTTTTAAATCATTTTGCTTTTTCTTTATTCTAGATTGCCCCTTCTTGTTCAATCTTCTCTCCTTGTCTCTACTTATTCTCATAGCTTTCACTGTCTTCTTGTTCAATCTTCTCTTCTTGTCTATACTCATTCCCACCTGTTTCACTGTCTCCTTGTTCAATCTTCTCTCCTTGTGTCTACTTATTCCCATCTGTTTCACTGTCTCCTTGTTCAATCTTCTCTCCTTGTCTCTACTTATTCTCATCTGTTTAACTGTCTTCTTGTTCAATCTTCTCTTCTTGTTTATACTTATTACCATCTGTTTCACTGTCTCCTTGTTCAATCTTCTCTTCTTGTCTATACTTATTCCCATCTATTTCACTGTCTCCTTGTTCAATCTCCTCCCCTTGTCTCTACTCATTCACATCTATTTCACTGTCTTCTTGTTCAATCTACTCTTCTTGTTATACTTATTACCATCTGTTTCATTGTCTTCTTGTTCAATCTTCTCTTCTCGTCTCTACTTTTTTAATCTCTTTCACTGTCTTCTTATTCAATCTTCTCTTCTTGTCTATACTTATTCCCATCTGTTTCACTGTCTTCTTGTTCAATCTTCTCTTCTTGTCTATACTTATTCCCATCTGTGTCACTGTTTTCTTGTTCAATCTTCTCTTCTTGTATCTTCTCATTTCCATCTGCTTCACTGTCTTCTTGTCCAATCTTTTCTTCTTGTCTCTACTTATTCCAATCTGTTTCACAGTTTTCTTGTTCCATATTCTCTCTTGTCTCTACTTATTCACATCTTTTCCATTATATTCTTCTTCTATCTACTCTTCTTGTCTCTGCTTATTCCCATCTGTTTTACTATTTTCTTGTTCCATTCAAACTTCTTGTCTCCATTTATTTACATCTGTCTGACTGTCTTCATGTTCCATCCACTCTTCTTATCCCTTCTTTTTCCCATCTGTTTCACTGTCTTCTTGTTCCATCTTCTCTTCTTGTCTCTGCTTATTCCCATCTGATTCACTATTTTCTTGTTCCATTCAAACTTCTTGTCTCTATTTACTCCCATCTGCTTCACTGTTTTCTAGTTTTATCTACTTTTCTTGTCTTTACTTATTCCCATCTGCTTCACTGTCTAGTCTATCTTCTTCTCTGTCCCTACTTTTTTCCATCTGATTCACTATTTTCTTGTTCCATGTACACTTCTTTTCTCTATTTATTCGCATCTGTCTTACTGTCTTCTTGTTCCATCTCCTCCTCTAGTCTACTTATTTCCATCTGTTTCACTGTCTTCTTGTTCTATCTTCTTTACTTGTCTCTACTTATTTCCATCTGTTTCACTCTTTTCTTGTTTCATCTCCTCGTCTTGTAACTGGCTGCAACTCTGTCCTCATGTTTCATCATCTCCTCTTGTCTACTTATTCTCATCTGTTTCACTGTTTTCTTTTTCCATCTACTTTTCTTATCTCTACTTATTCCCATCTGTTTCACTGTTTTCTTATTCCATCTACTTTTCTGGTCTCTACTTTTTCCCGGTAACATCTCTGTTCTCATGTTCCTCACACCTCTTGCCTCTACTCATCCCATATATTCTCCTGTTTACTCTTCTCGTCTGGTCTACTTATATATGGCTGCAACTCTGTCCTCATGTTCCATGTCCTCCTCTTGTCTACTTATTCCCATCTGTTTCACTGTTTTCTTTTCCCATCCTTTTTATGGTCACTACTTATTCCCATTCTTTTTATTTTTTAATCAATAAGCTTTTTTCTTTACTTTCGTTTACTCCAGTTTTTTTTTTTTTTTTTTTTTTTTTTTTTTTTTTTTTTTTTGAATAATTTTGCCTTTTCTTTATTCTAGATGGATCCAGTTTTTAGTTCTTAATAACTTTTTTTTTTTGAATAATTTTGCACTTTCTTTATTCTAGATTGTTCCAGTGTTTTCCAGTGTTCCTGTTTTCCATTTTCTGTTCCTGCTGTCTGAACGCTGAGGCCCATAGTATTAGGTTTTGTTGATGGTACTAAAACGGCTGTATTGTGGAGTTATCTCTGTGAGAAGACCGGGTATAGTCTGGTCCATAGCGACATTCAGGTATGCACTTACCATATGAGACGGAACTGAAATGCCAGGGATACCAAGGTTAGTACCTTAAGGACAGTTATAGAGATGGGTTTGGATTGTTCCTGTGTTTAAGCTTTTAATCAATAAACTTTTTTCTTCATTCTAGATTGTTCCAGTGTTGTTTTTCTAATTAATAAGCTTTGTCATCATTCTAGATTGTTCCAGTGTTGTTTTTTTAATCTTTTAGCATTTAGTTTTTAATCAATTGGCTTCTTCTTAATTCTAGATTGGCCAAGTGTTTTAATTAATCGTTTAGCTTTTTTCTTTATTCTAGATCGTTTCAGTGTTTTCCAGTGTTCCTGTTTTCCAGTGTTCCATTTTCTGTTCCTGCTGTCTGAACGCTGAGGCCCATAGTATTAGGTTTTGTTGATGGTACTAAAACGGTTGTATTTCGGAGTTATCTCTGTGAGAAGACTGGGTATAGTCTGGTCCATAGCGACATTCAGGTATGCACTTACCATATGAGACTGAACTGAAACGCCAGAGATACCAAGGTTAGTTCCTTAAGGACAGTAATAGAGATGGGACTGGATTGTTCCCGTGTTTAAGCTTTTAATCAATAAACTTTTTTTCTTCATTCTAGATTGTTCCAGTGTTGCTTTTCTAATTAATAAGCTTTGTCTTCATTCTAGATTGTTCCAGTGTTGTTGGGTTTTTTCACCATTTAGAATTTAGTTTTTAATTAATTGGCTTCTTCTTTATTCTAAATGGACCAAGTGATTTTAGCTAATCGTTAAGCTTCCTTTCTTTATTCTAGATTGTTCTAGTGTTTTCCAGAGTTCCTGTTTTCCAGTGTTCCATTTTCTGTTCCTGCTGTCTGAACGCTGAGGCCCATAGTATTAGGTTTTGTTGATGGTTCTAAAACGGTTGTATTGTGGAGTTTTCTCTGTGAGAAGACCGGGTATGGTCTGGTCCATAGCGACATTCAGGTATGCACTTACCATATGAGACTGAACTGAAACGCCAGGGATACCAAGGTTAGTTCCTTAAGGACAGTAATAGAGATGGGACTGGATTGTTCCTGTGTTTAAGCTTTTAATCAATAAACTTTTTTTCTTCATTCTAGATTGTTCCAGTGTTGTTTTTCTAATTAATATGCTTTGTCTTCATTCTAGATTGTTCCAGTGTTGTTGTTTTTTTCATCATTTAGAATTTAGTTTTTAATCAATTGGCTTCTTCTTTATTCTAGATTGGCCAAGTGTTTTAATTAATCGTTAAGCTTTCTTTCTTCATTCTAGATTGTTCCAGTGTTGTTGTAGATGCTGTTGTTTAAGTAGATGTTGTTGTTGTTGTAGATGCTTTTGTTGTTGTAGATGTTGTTGTTGTTGTAGATTCTGTTGTTGTAGTAGATGTTGTTGTTGATGCTGTTGTAGATGTTGTTGTTGTTGTTGTTGCAGATGCTGTTGTTGTAGTAGATGTTGTAGTAGATGCTGTTGTTGTTGTAGATGCTGTTATTGTTGTAGTAGATGATGTTGTTGTTGTAAATGCTGTTGTTGTTGTTGTTGTAGATGATGTTGTTGTTGTATATGCTGTTGTTGTTGTAGATGCTGTCGTTGTAGTAGATGCTGTTATTGTTGTAGAAGCTCTTGTTGTAGTAGATGCTGTTGTTGTTGTAGATGCTGTTTTTGTTGTAGATGCTGTTGTTGTTGTAGATGCTGTTGTTGTTGTAGATGCTGTTGTTGTAGTAGATGCTGTTGTTGTTGTTGTAGAAGCTGTTGTTGTAGTAGATGTTGTTGTTGATGCTGATGTAGATGCTGTTGTTGTTGTTGTTGTTGTTGCAGATGCTAATGTTGTAGTAGATGTTGCAGTAGATGCTGTTGTTGTAGTAGATGCTGTTGTTGTTGTAGATGCTGTTGTTGTTGTAGATGCTGTTGTTGTTGGAGATGCTGTTGTTGTAGTAGATGCTGTTGTTCTTCTAGAAGCTGTTGTTATAGTAGATGTTGTTGTTGATGCTGTTGTAGATGCTGTTGTTGTTGTTGTTGTTGTTGTTGTTGCAGATGCTGTTGTTGTAGTAGATGTTGTAGTAGATGCTGTTGTTGTTGTAGATGCTGTTGTTGTTGTTGTAGATGTTGTTGTTTTTGTAGATGTTGTTGTTGTTGTAGATGCTGATGTTGTTGCTGTTATAGTAGATGCTGTTGTTGTAGTGGATATTTTTATTGTTGTAGATGCTGTTGTTGTAGTAGATGCTGTTGTTGTGGATGCTGTTGTTGCTGTAGATGCTGTTGTTGTTGTAGATGCTGTTGTTGTATAAGATGCTGTTTTGTTATAGATGGTGTTGTTGTAGATGGTGTCGTTGTTGTAGATGCTGTTGTTGTTGCAGATGCTGTTGTTGTTGTTGTAGATGCTGTTATTGTTGTTGTAGATGCTGTTGTTGTAGTAGATGCTGTTGTTGCTGTAGTAGATGCTAATGCTGTTGTCGATGCTATTGTTGTTGTAGATGCTGTTAGTGTAGTAGATGCTGTTGTAACTGTAGATGCTGTTGTAGTAAATGTTGTTGTTGTTGTAGTTGTTGTAGTTGTTGTTGTTGTTGTTGTTGTTGTTGTTGTTGTTGTTGTTGTTGTTGTTGTTGTTGTTGTTGTTGTAGATGCTGTTGTTGTTGTAGATGCTGTTGTTGTTGTAGATGCTGTTGTTGTTGTAGATGCTGTTGTTGTTGTAGATGCTGTTGTTGTTGTAGATGCTGTTGTTGTTGTTGTAGATGCTGTTGTTGTAGTAGATGCTGTTGTATTAGTAGATGCTGTTGTTGTAGTAGATGTTGTTGTTGTAGTAGATGCTGTTGGTGTAGTAGATGCTGTTGTTGTAGTAGACGCTGTTGTTGTAGATGATGTTGTTGTTGTTGTAGATGCTGTTGTTGTAGTAAATGTTGTTGTTGTTGTAGTTGTTGTAGTTGTTGTTGTTGTTGTTGTTGTTGTTGTTGTTGCTGTTGTTGCTGTTGTAGCTGCTGTTGTTGTTGTAGATGCTGTTGTTGTTGTAGATGCTGTTGTTGTTGTAGATGCTGTTGTTGTCATAGATGCTGTTGTTGTAGTAGATGCTGTTGTCGAGTAGATGCTGTTGTTGTTGTAGATGCTGTTGTTGTAGTAGATGCTGTTGTTGTTGTAGTTGCTGTTAGTGTAGTAGATGCTATTGTTGTTGTAGATGCTGTTGTTGTTGTAGATGCTGTTGTTGTTGTAGATGCTGTTGTTGTTGTTGTGGATGCTGTTGTTGTTGTTGTAGATGCTGTTGTTGTTGTACATGCTGTTAGTGTAGTAGATGCTGTTGTTGTTGTAGATGCTGTTGTTGTAGTAAATGTTGTTGTTTGTTGTTGTTGTTGTTGTAGATGCTGTTTTGTTGTAGATGCTGTTGTTGTTGTAGATGCTGTTGTTGTAGTAGATGCTGTTGTTGTTGTAGTAGATGCTAATGCTGTTGTCGATGCTGTTGTTGTTGTAGATGCTGTTAGTGTAGTAGATGCTGTTGTTGCTGTAGATGCTGTTGTTGTAGTAAATGTTGTTGTTGTTGTAGTTGTAGTTGTTGTTGTTGTTGTTGTTGTTGTTGTTGTTGTTGTTCTTGTTGTTCTTGTTCTTGTTGTTTTTGTTGTAGATGCTGTTGTTGCTGTAGATGCTGTTGTTGTTGTAGATGCTGTTGTTGTTGTAGATGCTGTTGTTGTTGTAGATGCTGTTGTTGTAGTAGATGCTGTTGTTGTAGTAGATGCTGTTGTTGTAGTAGATGCTGTTGTTGTTGTAGATGCTGTTGTTGTAGTAGATGCTGTTGTTGTTGTAGATGCTGTTAGTGTAGTAGATGCTATTGTTGTTGTAGATGCTGTTGTTGTTGTAGATGCTGTTGTTGTTGTTGTAGATGCTGTTGTTGTTGTACGTGCTGTTAGTGTAGTAGATGCTGTTGTTGTTGTTGTAGATGCTGTTGTTGTAGTAAATGTTGTTGTTGTTGTTTGTTGTTGTTGTTGTTGTTGTAGTAGATGCTGTTGTTGTAGATGCTGTTGTTGTTGTAGATGCTGTTGTTGTTGTTGTAGAGGCTGTTGTTGTTGTTGTAGATGCTGTTGTTGTTGTAGATGCTGTTGTTGTTGTAAATGCTGTTGTTGTAGATGCTGTTGTTGTTGTAATAGATGCTGTTGTTGTTGTAGATGCTGTTGTTGTTGTAGATGCTGTTGTTGTTGTAGATGCTGTTGTTGTTGTAGATGCTGTTGTTGTTGTAGATGCTGTTGTTGTAGATGATGTTGTTGTTTTTGTAGATGCTGTTGTTGTTGTTGTAGATGCTGTTGTTGTTGTTGTAGATGCTGTTGTTGTAGTAGATGCTGTTAGTGTAGTAGATGCTGTTGTTGCTGTAGATGCTGTTGTTGTAGTAAATGTTGTTGTTGTTGTAGTAGTTGTTGTTGTTGTTCTTGTTGTTGTTGTTGCTTTTGTTGCTGTTGTTGTTGTTGTTGTTGTTGTTGTTGTAGATGCTGTTGTTGTTGTAGATGCTGTTGTTGTTGTAGATGATGTTGTTGTTGTAGATGATGTTGTTGTTGTAGATGCTGTTGTTGTTGTTGTAGATGCTGTTGTTGTAGTAGATGCTGTTGTTGTAGTAGATGCTGTTGTTGTAGTAGATGCTGTTGTTGTAGTAGATGCTGTTGTTGTTGTTGTAGATGCTGTTGTTGTAGTAGATGCTGTTGTTGTTGTAGTTGCTGTTAGTGTAGTAGATGCTATTGTTGTTGTAGATGCTGTTGTTGTTGTAGATGCTGTTGTTGTTGTAGATGCTGTTGTTGTTGTTGTGGATGCTGTTCTTGTTGGTGTAGATGCTGTTGTTGTTGTACATGCTGTTGTTGTTGTAGTAGATGCTAATGCTGTTGTCGATGCTGTTGTTGTTGTAGATGCTGTTAGTGTAGTAGATGCTGTTGTTGCTGTAGATGCTGTTGTTGTAGTAAATGTTGTTGTTGTTGTTGTTGTTGTTGTTGTTGTTGTTGTTGTTGTTGTTGTTGTTGTTGTTTTTGTTGTAAATGCTGTTGTTGCTGTAGATGCTGTTGTTGTTGTAGATGCTGTTGTTGTTGTAGATGCTGTTGTTGTTGTAGATGATGTTGTTGTTGTAGATGCTGTTGTTGTTGTAGATGCTGTTGTTGTAGATGCTGTTGTTGTAGTAGATGCTGTTGTTGTAGTAAATGCTGTTGTTGTAGTAGATGCTGTTGTTGTAGTAGATGCTGTTGTTGTTGTAGATGCTGTTGTTGTAGTAGATGCTGTTGTTGTTGTAGATGCTGTTAGTGTAGTAGATGCTATTGTTGTTGTAGATGCTGTTGTTGTTGTAGATGCTGTTGTTGTTGTTGTAGATGCTGTTGTTGTTGTACATGCTGTTAGTGTAGTAGATGCTGTTGTTGTTGTTGTAGATGCTGTTGTTGTAGTAAATGTTGTTGTTGTTGTTTGTTGTTGTTGTTGTTGTTGTTGTTGTTGTTGTTGTTGTTGTTGTAGATACTGTTGTTGTTGTAGATGCTGTTGTTGTTGTAGATGCTGTTGTTGTTGAGGCTGTTGTTGTTGTTGTTGTTGTAGATGCTGTTGTTGTTGTAGATGCTGTTGTTGTTGTAAATGCTGTTGTTGTTGTAATAGATGCTGTTGTTGTTGTAGATGCTGTTGTTGTTGTAGATGCTGTTGTTGTTGTAGATGCTGTTGTTGTAGTAGATGTTGTTGTTGTAGATGCTGTTGTTGTAGTAGATGTTGTTGTAGATGCTGTTGTTGTAGATGCTGTTGTTGTTGCAGATGCTGTTGTTTATTGTAGATGCTGTTGTTGTTGTTGTAGAGGCTGTTGTTGTTGTTGTAGAGGCTGTTGTTGTTGTAGATGCTGTTGTTGTTGTAGATGCTGTTGTTGTTGTAAATGCTGTTGTTGTAGATGCTGTTGTTGTTGTTGTAATAGATGCTGTTGTTGTAGTAGATGTTGTTGTTGTTGTAGATGCTGTTGTTGTTGTAGATGCTGTTGTTGTAGTAGATGCTCATGTTGTTGTAGATGCTGTTGTTGTAGTAGATGTTGTTGTAGATGCTGTTGTTGTAGATGCTGTTGTTGTAGATGCTGTTGTTGTAGATGCTGTTGTTAAAGATGCTGTTGTTGTTGTTGTAGATGTTGTTGTTGTAGATGCTGTTGTTGTAGATGCTTTTGTTGTTGTAATAGATGATGTTGCTGTTGTAGATGCTGTTGTTGAAGTAGATGCTGTTGTTGTTGTAGATGCTGTTGTTGTTGTAGTAGATGTTGTTGTTGTAGATGCTGTTGTTGTTATAGATGCTGTTGTTGTAGATGCTGTTGTTGTTGTAATAGATGTTGTTGATGTAGATGCAGTTGTATTAGTAGATGCTGTTGTTGTTGTAGATGCTGTTGTTGTTGTAGTAGATGCTGTTGTTGTTGTAGATGCTGTTGTTGTAGAAGATGCTGTTGTTGTAGTAGATGCTGTTGTTGTTATAGTAGATGCTGTTGTGTAAGATGCTGTTGTTGTAGATGCTGTTGTTGTTGTAATAGATGCTGTTGTTGTTGCAGATGCTGTTGCTGTTGTTGTTGTAGATGCTGTTGTTGTTGTAGATGCTGTTGTTGTAGTAGATGTTGTTGTTGTTGTTGTTGTTGTTGTTGATGTAGTAGATGCTCATGTTGTTGTAGATGCTGTTGTTGTAGTAGATGTTGTTGTAGATGCTGTTGTTGTAGATGCTGTTGTTGTAGATGCTGTTGTTGTAGATGCTGTTGTTAAAGATGCTGTTGTTGTTGTTGTATTTGTTGTTATTGTAGATGTTGTTGTTGTAGATGCTGTTGTTGTAGATGCTTTTGTTGTTGTAATAGATGATGTTGCTGTTGTAGATGCTGTTGTTGAAGTAGATGCTGTTGTTGTTGTAGATGCTGTTGTTGTTGTAGTAGATGTTGTTGTTGTAGATGCTGTTGTTGTTATAGATGCTGTTGTTGTAGATGCTGTTGTTGTTGTAATAGATGTTGTTGTTGTATATGCTGTTGTTGTAGTAGATGCTGAAGAAGCTGTTGTTGTTGTAGTAGATGTTGTTGTTGTATATGCTGTTGTTGTTGTTGTAGATGATGTTGTTGTTGTAGATGCTGTCGTTGTAGATGCTGTATTTGTTGTAATAGATGATGTTGTTGTTGTAGATGCTGTTGTAGAAGATGCTGTTGTTGTTGTAGTAGATTTTGTTGTTGTAGATGCTGTTGTTGTTGTAAATGTTGTTGTTGTTGTTGTAGAAGATGCTGTTGTTGTTGTTGTTGTAGATGCTTTTGTTGTAGTAGATGCTGTTGTTATTGTAGTTGCTGTTGTTGTAGATGCTGTTGTTGTTGTAATAGATGTTGTTGTTGTAGATGCTATTGTTGTAGTAGATGTTGTTGTAGATGCTGTTGTTGTTGTAGATGCTGTTGTTGTAGATGCTGTTGTTGTAGTAGATGCTGTTGTTGTTATAGTAGATGCTGTTGATGTAGATGCTGTTGTTGTTGTAGATGCTGTTGTTGTTGTAGATGCTGTTGTTGTAGATGCTGTTGTTGTAGATGCTGTTGTTGTTGTAGATGCTGTTGTTGTTGTAGTAGATGCTGTTGTTGTTGTAGATGCTGTTGTTGTAGTAAATGCTGTTGTTGTAGTAGATGCTGTTGTTGTTATAATAGATGCTGTTGTTGTAGATGCTGTTGTTGTAGATGCTGTTGTTGTTGTAGATGTTGTTGTTGTTGTAGATGCTGTTGTGTAAGATGCTGTTGTTGTAGATGCTGTTGTTGTTGTAGTAGATGCTGTTGTTGTTGTAGATGCTGTTGTTGTTGTAGTAGATGCTGTTGTTGTAGTAGATGCTGTTGTTGTTATAGTAGATGCTGTTGTTGTAGATGCTGTTGTTGTAGTAGATGCTGTTGTTGTAGTAGATGCTGTTTTTGTTATAGTAGATGCTGTTGTTGTAGATGCTGTTGTTGTAGATGCTGTTGTTGTTGTAGATGCTGTTGTTGTTGTAGATGCTGTTGTGTAAGATGCTGTTGTTGTAGATGCTGTTGTTGTAGATGCTGTTGTTGTTGTAGATGCTGTTGTTGTTGTAGATGCTGTTGTGTAAGATGCTGTTGTTGTAGATGCTGTTGTTGTTGTAGATGCTGTTGTTGTTGTAGATGCTGTTGTTGTTGTAGATGCTGTTGTGTAAGATGCTGTTGTAGTAGATGCTGTTGTTTTTGTAGATGCTGTTGTTGTAGATGCTGTTGTTGTTGTAGATGCTGTTGTTGTTGTAGTAGATGCTGTTGTTGTTGTAGATGCTGTTGTTGTAGTAGATGCTGTTGTTGTAGTAGATGCTGTTGTTGTTATAGTAGATGCTGTTGTGTAAGATGCTGTTGTTGTAGATGCTGTTGTTGTTGTAGTAGATGCTGTTGTTGTTGTAGATGCTGTTGTTGTTGTAGTAGATGCTGTTGTTGTAGTAGATGCTGTTGTTGTTATAGTAGATGCTGTTGTTGTAGATGCTGTTGTTGTAGATGCTGTTGTTGTTGTAGATGCTGTTGTTGTTGTAGATGCTGTTGTGTAAGATGCTGTTGTTGTAGATGCTGTTGTTGTTGTAGTAGATGCTGTTGTTGTTGTAGATGCTGTTGTTGTTGTAGTAGATGTTGTTGTTGTAGATGCTGTTGTTGTTGTAGATGCTGTTGTTGTTGTAGATGCTGTTGTTGCTGTAGATGCTGTTGTTGTTGTATATGCTGTTGTTGTTGTAATAGATGCTGTTGTTGTTGCAGATGCTGTTGCTGTTGTTGTTGTAGATGCTGTTGTTGTTGTAGATGCTGTTGTTGTAGTAGATGTTGTTGTTGTTGTTGTTGTTGTTGTTGTTGTTGTAGATGCTGTTGTTGTAGTAGATATTATTGCAGTAGATGTTGTTGCTGAAGTGAAGGTTGCTATGGTTGTTGTAGTAGAGGTTGTTGTTGTTGAAGTTGTTGTTGTAGTAGTTGTTGTTGTTATAGTAGATCTTTTTTTTGTAATATATGTTGTTGTTGTAGATGTTGTAGTTGATGTTTTGCTGTTGTAGTCGATGTTTTTATTGTAGTAGATGCTGTTGTTGTAGTAGATGTTGATGTTGTTGTTTAAGTAGATATTATTGTAGTACATGTTGTTTGTATGGTGGGTGTTTTTATGGGTGTTGCAGTAGTTGTTGTTTTAATAGAGGTTGTTGTTGTTGAAGTTGCTGTTGTTGTAGATTGGTTGTAATAGTAGATATTTTGTTGTAATATATGTTGTTGTTGTAGATGTTGTAGTAGATGTTGTTACTGATGTATTAGATGTTGTTGATGTTGTTGTTGTTGTAGTAGTAGAGGTTATTGTTGTTGTTGAAGTTGTTGTTGTAGTAGATGTTGTTGTTGTTGTAGTAGACGCTGATTGTGTTGTTGTTGTTGTTCTAGATGTTAATGCGGTTTAAGATGTTATTGTTGTAGAAGATTTTGTTGTAAGTGTTGTTGCAATAAGAGTAGTAGTTGTAGTAGTAGTAGTAGCAGTAGATGTTGTTGTTGTTTTTGCAGTAGTTATTGTTGTTGTATATGTCCTTGTTGTTACAGTAGATGTTGCTTTTGTAGTAGATTTTTTGTTGTATAGTAGATTTTGTTGTTGTTGGAGAAGATGTTTTTGTTGTGATATATGTTGTTGTTGTTGTTGTAGATGTTGTTGCTGTTGTAGTTGTTGCTGCTGTAGTAGATAATGTCGTTGTTGTTGTAGTAGAGGTTGTTAGTGAAGTTGTTGTTGTAGTATATGTTCTCTTCTTGTCTCTACTTATCCCCATCTGCTTCACTGTTATAATGTTCCATTTACACTTCTTGTCTCTACTTATTGCCATCAGTTTCACTGTTTTCTTATTCCATCTAATTCTCTGGTCTTAAATTATTCAAGGTTACAACTCTGTTCTTATGTTCCATCACCTCTTGCCTCTACTTATCCCATCTGCTTCACTCTTATGTTGTTCCATTCACACTTCTTGTCTCTATTTATTCCCATTTGTTTAATTGTCTTCTTGTTCAATCTTCTTATTGTCTCTACTTATCCCCATCTGCTTCACTGTCTTCTTGTTCAATCATCTCTTCTTGTATCTACTCATTCACATCTGTTTCACTGTCTTCTTGTTCCATCTACTTTTCTTCTCTACTTATTCCCATCTGTTTCACTGTCTTCTTGTTCAATCTTCTCTTCTCGTCTCTACTTTTTTAATCTCTTTCACTGTCTTCTTATTTAATCTCCTCTTCTTGTCTATACTTATTCCCATCTGTTTCACTGTCTTCTTGTTCAATCTTCTCTTCTTGTCTATACTTATTCCCATCTGTTTCACTGTCTTCTTGTTCAATCTTCTCTTCTTGTCTATACTTATTTCCATCTGTTTCACTGTCTGTTTGTTCAATCTTCTCTTCTTGTCTATACTTATTCCCATCTGTTTCAACGTCTTGTTGTTCAATCTTCTCTTCTTGTCTCTACTTATCCCCATCTGCTTTACTGTTATATTGTTCCATTTACACTTCTTGTCTCTATTTACTCCCATCTGTTTCACTGTTTTCTTGTTCAATCTTCTCTCATTGTCTCTACTTATTCCCATCTGTTTCACTGTCTTCCTTGTCAATCTTCTCTTCTTGTCTATACTCATCCCCACCTGTTTCACTGCCTTCTTGCTCAATCTTCTCTTCTTGTATCTTATTATTCCTATCTGTTTCACTGTCTTCTTGTCTATACTCATTCCCACCTGTTTCACTGCCTTCTTGCTCAATCTTCTCTTCTTGTATCTTTTTATTCCCACCTGTTTCACTGGCTTCTTGTTCAATCTTCTCTCGTTTCTACTTTTTCAACCTGTTTCACTGTCTTCTTGTTCCATCTACTTTTCTTGATTCTACTAAGTCCCATCTATTGCACTGTCTTCTTGCTTTATTTATTGTTTTTCCATCTGTTTTACTGTTTTCTTGTTCAATCTACTATCCTCTCTCTCTACTAATTTAATCTGTTATAACTGTCTTCTTGTTCCATCTACTCTTCTTGTCTCTGCTTATTTCCATCTGTTTCACAGTTTTCTTGTTCCAAATTTTCTATTGTCTATACTAAATCCCATCTGTTTCACTGTCTTCTTGTTCAATCTTCTATTCTTGTCTCCACTTAATCTCATCAGCTTCACTGTTATAATGTTCCATTCAGACTTCTTGTCTCTATTTGTTCTCGTCTGTTTCAGTGTCTTCTTGGTCCATCTACTTTTCTTTTCTATACTAATTCCCATTTGCTTCACTGTCTTCTTGTTCCATCTGCTTTCCTTTTCTACTTATTTTCACCAGTTTCATTTTTTCTGAGGCCCACCGTATTAGGTTTTGTTGATGGTGCTAAAACGGTTGTATCTTAATTAAAGTTATCTCTGTGAGAAGACCGGGTAGAGTCTGGTCCATAGCGACATTCAGCTATGCACTTACCAAATGAGATGGAACTTAAACGCCAGGGATACCAAGGTTAGTTCCTTAAGGACAGTAATAGAGATGGGGCTGGATTGTTCCTGTGATGTTTTTAATCATTTTGCTTTTTCTTTATTCTAGATTGCCCCTTCTTGTTCAATCTTCTCTCCTTGTCTCTACTTATCCTGATAGCTTTCACTGTCTTCTTGGTCAATCTTCTCTTCTTGTCTATACTTTTTCCCATCTGTTTCACTGTCTCCTTGTCATCTTCTCTTCTTGTCTATACTCACTCATTCACACCTGTTACACTGTCTCCTTGTTCAATCTTCTCTCCTTGTGTCTACTTATTCCCATCTGTTTCACTATCGCCTTGTTCAATCTTCTCTCCTTGTCTCTACTTATTCTCATCTGTTTAACTGTCTTCTTTATCAATTTTCTCTTCTTGTTTATACTTATTACCATCTGTTTCACTGTCTCCTTGTTCAATCTTCTCTCCTTGTCTATACTTATTCCCATCTGTTTCACTGTCTCCTTATTCAATCTCCTCCCCTTGTCTCTACTCATTCACATCTATTTCACTGTCTTCTTGTTCAATCTACTCTTCTTGTTATACTAATTACCATCTGTTTCACTGTCTTCTTGTTCAATCTTCTCTTCTCGTCTCTACTTTTTTAATCTCTTTTACTGTCTTCTTATTCATCTTCTCTTCTTGTCTATACTTATTCCCATCTATTTCACTGTCTTCTTGTTCCATCTTCTCTTCTTGTCTCTGCTTATTCCCATCTGATTCACTATTTTCTTGTTCCATTCAAACTTCTTATCTCTATTTACTCCCATCTGCTTCACTGTTTTCTTGTTCTATCTACTTTTCTTGTCTTTACTTATTCCCATCTGCTTCACTGTCTTCTAGTCTATCTTCTTCTCTGTCCCTACTTTTTTCCATCTGATTCACTATTTCTTGTTCCATGTACACTTCTTGTCTCTATTTATTCGCATCTGTCTTACTGTCTTCTTGTTCCATCTCCTCCTCTAGTCTACTTATTTCCATCTGTTTCACTGTCTTCTTGTTCTATCTTCTTTACTTGTCTCTACTTATTTCCATCTGTTTCACTCTTTTCTTGTTTCATCTCCTCGTCTTGTAACTGGCTGCAACTCTGTCCTCATGTTCCATCTCCTCCTCTTGTCTACTTATTCTCATCTGTTTCACTGTTTTCTTTTTCCATCTACTTTTCTTATCTCTACTTATTCCCATCTGTTTCACTGTTTTCTTATTCCATCTATTTTTCTGGTCTCTACTTTTTCCCGGTAACATCTCTGTTCTCATGTTCCTCACACCTCTTGCCTCTACTCATCCCATATATTCTCCTGTTTACTCTTCTCGTCTGGTCTACTTATAACTGGCTGCAACTCTGTCCTCATGTTCCATGTCCTCCTCTTGTCTACTTATTCCCATCTGTTTCACTGTTTTCTTTTCCCGTCATTTTTAATGATCACTACTTATTCCCATTCTTTTTATTTTTTAATCAATAAGCTTTTTTCTTTACTTTCGTTTGCTCCAGTTTTTTTTTTGTTTTTTTTTTTTGTTTTTTGAATGATTTTGCCTTTTCTTTATTCTAGATGGATCCAGTATTTAGTTCTTAATAACTAAGCACTTTCTTTATTCTAGATTGTTCCAGTGTTTTCCAGTGTTCCTGTTTTCCAGTGTTCCATTTTCTGTTCCTGCTGTCTGAACGCTGAGGCCCATAGTATTAGATTTTGTTGATGGTACTAAAACGGTTGTAATGTGTAGTTATCTCTGTGAGAAGACCGGGTATAGTCTGGTCCATAGCGACATTCAGGTATGCACTTACCATATGAGACGGAACTGAAACGCCAGGGATACCAAGGTTAGTTCCTTAAGGACAGTAAAAGAGATGGGACTGGATTGTTCCTGTGTTTAAGCTTTTAATCAATAAACTTTTTTTCTTCATTCTAGATTGTTCCAGTGTTGTTTTTCTAATTAATAAGCTTTGTCTTAATTCTAGATTGTTCCAGTGTTGTTGTTTTTTTTCATTATTTAGAATTTAGTTTTTAATCAATTGGCTTCTTCTTTATTCTAGAAAGACCTAGTGTTTTTAGCCAATCGTTAAGCTTTCTTTCTTCATTCTAGATTATTCTAATGATTTCCAGAGTTCCTGTTTTCCAGTGTTCCATTTTCTGTTCCTGCTGTCTGAACACTTATGCCAATAGTATTAGGTTTTGTTGATGGTACTTAAACGATTGTATTGTGGAGTTATCTCTGTGAGAAGACTGGGTATAGTCTGGTCCTGGCGACATTCAGGTATGCACTTACCATATGAGACTACGACTGGATTGTTCCTGTGTTTAAGCTTTAAATCAATAAACTTTTTTCTTCATTCTAGATTGTTCCAGTGATGTTTTTTATAATTAATAAGCTTTGTCTTCATTCTAGATTGTTCCAGTGTTGTTGGTTTTTTTTCATCATTTAGAATTTAGCTTTTAATCAATTGGCTTTTTCTTTATTCTAGAAAGACCAAGTGTTTTTAGCTAATCGTTTAGCTTTCTTTCTTCATTCTACATTGTTCTAGTGTTTTCCAGAGTTCCTGTTTTCCAGTGTTCTATTTTCTGTTCCTGCCGACTGAACGCTGAGGCCCATAGTATAAGGTTTTAATGATGGTACTAAAATGGTTGTATTGTGGAGTTATCTCTGTGAGTAGACCGGGTATAGCCTGGTCCATAGCGACATTCAGTTGTGCACTTACCATATGAGACTGAACTGAAACGCCAGGGATACCAAGATTAGTTCCTTAAGGACAGTAATAGAGATGGGACTGGATTTTTCCTGTGTTTAAGCTTTTAATCTATAAGCTTTTTTCTTCATTCTAG
Organism: Loripinus fragilis; assembly: GCA_964019695.1. NCBI lineage: Eukaryota > Metazoa > Mollusca > Bivalvia > Lucinida > Lucinidae > Loripinus > Loripinus fragilis. The sequence continues at coordinate 19,252,899 of OZ026523.1, forward strand.
ATTGTTCCAGTGTTGTTTTTCTAATTAATAAGCTTTGTCTTCATTCTAGATTGTTCCAGTGTTGTTGTTTTTTTAATCATTTGGCATTTAGTTTTTAATCAATTGGCTTCTTCTTAATTCTAAATTGGCCAAGGGTTTTATTTAATCGTTTAGCTTTTGTCTTTATTCTAAATTGTTCTAGTGTTTTCCAGAGCTCCTGTTTGCCAGTGTTCCATTTTCTGTTCCTGCTGTCTGAACGCTGAGGCCCATAGTATTAGGTTTTGTTTATGGTACTAAAACGGTTGTATTGTGGAGTTATCTCTGTGGGAGACCGGGTATAGTCTGGTCCATAGCGACATTCAGGTATGCACTTACCATATGAGACTGAACTGAAACGCTAGGGATACCAAGGTTAGTTCCTTAAGGACAGTAATAGAGATGGGACTGGATTGTTCCTGTGTTTAAGCTTTTAATCAATAAACTTTTTTCTTCATTCAAGATTGTTCCAGTGTTGTTTTTCTAATTTATCAGCTTTGTCTTCTTTCTAGATTGTTCCAGTGTTGTTGTTTTTTCATCATTTAGAATTTAGTTTTTAATCAATTGGCTTCTTCTTAATTCTAGATTGGCCAAGTGTTTTAATTAATCGTTTAGCTTTTTTCTTTATTCTAGATCGTTACAGTGTTTTCCAGTGTTCCTGTTTTTCAGTGTTCCATTTTCTGTTCCTGCTGTCTGAACGCTGAGTCCCATAGTATTAGGTTGTGTTGATGGTATTAAACGGTTGTATTGTGGAGTTATCTCTGTGAGGAGACTGGGTATAGTCTGGTCCATAGCGACATTCAGGTATGCACTTACCATATGAGACTGAACTGAAACGCCAGGGATACCAAGGTTAGTTCCTTAAGGACAGTTATAGAGATGGGACTGGATTGTTCTTGTGTTTAAGCTTTTAAAGACATATGCGGCTATTTCCAATGCGCACCTTTTCCGCGTCTGCAAACGGGGAAAGTTGTCTGGGTCCTGTCTTTCGACCCTTAACGGATTCGGATCAACACAACTTCCGATATTCTTATGTCATATCCGTGTTCCGACATTTTCTTCACAAAATAACTAATTAAAGTGTGTTCGAAATATCTACTGACATCTTTTCAGAACTGATCGTCTCAGCACTAAAGACAGATAAATGTAGCTCAGTCGAAATCAAACGATGTACACAATAACTCTGGTTACGAATACGATAGTGGCCGAGTCTATACTATTTGTATGGTTATTTCGAGCGGCGCACGACCTGACCTCGTGGCCTAGTGGTTAATGTGTCTGGCTACAAAGCCAGAGGACCAGGATCGATTCCCGGATGCGCAAATATTTTCAGTGTGTTTTTCTTTCTTTTTTAACATTTTAATGCTAAATTACTTCACATACTAGTATAATGGCATCATCAAAACGACCGAAATGGTCATCCTCGAACTTTTTATATTGAATTACGCATGAACCTATGGGGGTGGGGTTAAATTTGGTCCTCTAGAAAGAGAATTAGTTCGGTGACCCCAGATTTTTATTCTGTTTTCTGAAAGGTATTATAATAGTCCATGAATTAAAAATAAATTTTCAAGATTTTCAATGTCAGATTTTTTGATACATGATTTATTCTAAAAACAAATTCCATTTTTTCGACGAATTGCCAAAATACATCATGCAGTATCTTGTCACAGCATGGGATAACAAGTAAACATGCACATTTTCTTAAAAGTTTGAGGTCATGGGCAGTAATGTAAGTTAAAAGAAAGAAGCTGGCTGAAGATTACAACCGTTTTAGCTCGATAATTAGGACTAGTGTTACTATTATATATTTCTTGAAAATTGGTCAAATGCTGTAAACTTCAATATGTGATTCTGAAAAAATAAGCACGGTGACATATCCTTTTTAATTCAAAAATGGATAGCCCATGCATAAAACAAACTGTATGCAAAGTATTAAAAATATTTCAATGTGGGAAGTATTTAGTAGCATATGTCCTTAATCAATAAACTTTTGTCATCATTCTAGATTGTTCCAATGTTGTTTTTCTAATTAATAAGCTTTGTCTTCATTCTAGATTGTTCCAGTGTTGTTGTTTTTTTTGTTTTTTTTTCATCATTAAGAATTTAGTTTTTAATCAATTGGCTTCTTCTTTATTCTAGAAAAACCTAGTGTTTTAGCTAATAGTTAAGCTTTCTTACTTTATTCTAGATTGTTCTAGTGTTTTCCAGAGTTCCTGTTTTTCAGTGTTCCATTTTCTGTTTCTGCTGTCTGAACGCTGAGGCCCATAGTATTAGGTTTTGTTGATGGTACTAAAACGGTTGTATTATGGAGTTATCTCTGTGAGAAGACCGGGTATAGTCTGGTCCATAGCGACATTCAAGTATGCACTTACCATATGAGACTTAACTGAAACGCCAGGGATACCAAGGTTAGTTCCTTAAGGACAGTAATAGAGATGGGACTGGATTGTTCCTGTGTTTAAGCTTTTAATCAATAAACTTTTTTCTTCATTCTGGATTGTTCCAGTGTTGTTTTTCTAATTAATAAGCTTTGTCTTAATTCTAGATTGTTCCAGTGTTGTTGTTTTTTTAATCATTTAGCATTTAGTTTTTAATCAATTGGCTTCTTCTTAATTCTAGATTGGCCAAGTGTTTTAATTGATCGTTTAGCTTTTTTCTTTATCCTAGATCGTTTCAGTGTTTTCCAGTGTTCCTGTTTTTTCAGAGTTCCATTTTCTGTTCCTGCTGTCTGAACGCTGAGGCCCATAGTATTAGGTTGTGTTGATGGTATTAAACGGTTGCATAGTGATATTCAGGTATTCACTTACCATATGAGACGGAACTCAAATGCCAGTGATACCAAGGTTAGTTCCTTAGGGACAGTAGAAGAGATGGGACTGGATTGTTCCTGTGTTTAAGCGTTTAATCAGCAAGCTTTTTTCTTCTTTCTAGATTGCTCCAATGTTTTATCTTTTAATCAATTAGCTATTTCTTCATTCTAGATTGCTCCAGTGGTTTCCAGTGTTTTTGTTTTCCTGATTCTCTGTTGTTGCTGTCAGAATGCTGAAGCCCCATATGATTAGGTTATGTTGATACTGGTACTAAAATGGTTGCATCATGGAGTTTCCTCTGGGCGGATACCTGGAATACATACTCTGATTCATAGTGACATTCAGGTATGCAATTATCATCAGAACTAAAACGCCAGGGATCTGTAAATGAGATGGGATCGAATTGTTCCAGTGTTTTTAGCTTTTAATCAGTTAGGTTATTCATCATTCTAGATATTTCTTGTGTTTTACAGTGTTCATGTTATTCTGTTCCTGCTGTCAGAACGCTGTGACCAATAGGATAAGGTTGTGTTGATATTGGTACTAAAACATTTGCATTGTGGTCTTTACTTATTCCTTGCCGAATATATGGCCTCATATTCCATCTCCTTTTGTTTCTACTTATTCCCATCTCTTTATCTGTTTTCATTTTTCCTCTATTTTTCTGATCTCTACTTATTTCTGGCAGCAACTCTATCCTGTTTCATCTCCTCACGTCTCTACTTATTTCCATTTGTTTCTCATTTTTCTTGTTCTATCTACTCCTCTTTTCTCTTTTTATTCCTGACCACAGCTATGTTCTCATTTTCATTCTCCTCTTGTATCTTATTATTTCTACATGGTACTGCAATTCTGTCCTCAAGTTCCATCACCTCTTCATTTCCCCTTCTTATTCCATCTTTTTCTCTGCATTCTTGTACTCTACTCTTGACCCTCCTTTTCTCTACTACATGTAATTCCCATATGTTTGTTTCTTGGTAGGTGGAAGGCTGGTGCGTTATCTGTTGCAGCTTTCAGAGAGATGGCCCTGTCATATTTGTCCTATTGGCAGGATGAAATTCGCCTCTCCACTGTGGTCTACTTATAACTGGCTCGCTGCAACTCTGTCCTCATGTTCCATCTCTTCCTCTTGTCTACTTTTTTCCCATCTGTTTCGCTGTTTTCTTGTTCCATCTACTTTTCTTGTCTCTACTTATTCCCATCTGTTTCACTGTTTTCTTGTTCTATCTCCTGTTCTGGTGTCGACGTATTCCCAATACAACTCTGTTCTCATGTTCACTCACCTCTTGCCTCTACCTATCCCATATATTCTCCTGTTTCCTCTACTCGCCTGCTATACTTATAACTGGCTGCAACTCTGTCCTCATGTTCCATCTCCTCCTCTTGTCTACTTATTCTCATCTGTTTCACTGTTTTCTTGTTCCAACTACTTTTCTTGTCTCTACTTATTCCCATCTGTTTCACTGTTTTCTTATTCAATCTACTTTTTTGGTCTCTACTTATTTCCGGTTACATCTCTGTTCTCATGTTCTATCACCTTGTGTCTACTAATCCTATATATTTTCCTGTTTCCTCTACTCGTCTGGTCTACTTATAACTGGCTGCAACTCTGTCCTCATGTTCCATCTCCTCTTTTTGTCTATTTATTCCCATCTCTGTCTTTGTTTTCTTGTTACATCTACTGTTCTTGTCTCTATTTATTCCCATTTGTTTCTCTTGTTTTCTGTTTTCCAGTGTTCCTGTTTCTCTGTTTCTGCTGTCTGAGTGTGGATGCACTTTGGAGTAGTTTGTGTTAACTAATCAGGTTATATTATAGCAGCCTGAACTGAAATGCCGGGGCTACAAAGGTTAGTTTAAAGACAGTAAAAGATATAAGATTGAATTGTTTCCGTGTTTAGTTTGTAATCAATTAGCGTTTTCTATGTTATTCCAGTGTTTAATTGTTAATAATAAAATTTTAGATCACCTGAGTCAAAGGTTTAAGGTGATTTATTGTGATTGGTCTTCATCCGCCGTTGATCGTGCGTCGTGCATAAACTTTTTCTTTACACAATCTCCTCCTGATCCATTGGCCCAAGTTAAAAATAATTTTACAGAACTGTTCCAAATAATGCCTTCTGCCAAAAAAGCACAAACGGTTTTGTTCTGTCATACAAAAGGGCAGCCAGAGCTGTAGATAAAAATATTTTAAATGACATCTCCTAAACCAATGGTGTAAATTGAAAATAATTTCACAGAAATTTTCCTGATATAGCCCTCTGCCACTGTTTTATTTCACTTGTTAATACTGGATCTTCATTATTTTCAAAATAGGGCATCTAATTTCAAAAAAGGGGATCTGATATTCAACGGTGGCTGCTTTACAAATTGTGTAGATCCTAATGAGATGTCTCTTTTGAGACATTTCATCAAGGTAGACACTGCTCATAATTAGATGTGAAAAGCTAAGCTTAAGTTTCTTAGAGGGGTTTCATTGATAATCTAATCCATATTTAAAATGTATTTACCAGGTGCAGGCTGGCTGAATGAAAGTCTTTGGAGTTACAAGTCCATTGTGAAGACAAGGCAGGGTGCAGCAATTAATCTGGAGTCTTGACACTACAGTAGGTTCTTTTCTTTATACTTTAATGTGCATCAAAGTACTATGGGTTTAATTTTGCTTTTGACTTTCCATGAAACAGTATTTGTATTAAACAAATATTATATCACTGTATTGTCATGTGGTAAGCAATGTACCGGTATCTTGTAAAGGACCATTTGGGGGTGTGGCAAGAATGTAACAATAGCTGATTAATATATGTTGTTTGCCTGAATCCATGATGCTTTTTTCTAAACTCAGAAATACAACATTGCTTAGATCGATAAAATCGTTAGATTGATTGAACTCTTAGCTTTTATGTCGCTGTAAATGATGTTTGAATTATAAATCCTTGTGAGATCAATGTAATTTTCCATAAAGCCACATACAACATAGTCAGGATGGTCCAATGTATATATTTTGGGGTCACAGGTAAAAGTTAAAGAAACATTGAATTTTTCTGAAAATCAATTTTGTCTGAGCAAAACATGTAGACCCTGATTAAATGCTCCATCATGCTGCATTTCATCTGTGTCTACACTGTTTGTCAAAGTACCTTTTTAGGCGTTTCGGATCCTCAAATGGTTAAATTCATTTTGAAAGACCTGTAAAAGTTAAATAACCGTATTTCCATAAAATATGAATAGATTGCTATATATTGGCAGAACGCAGCACCTCTCTATTATAATTGTGCCACACCATGAACATAGTTTGACGACTGGGAGCAACCAGTCAGTGCATCTGCACGCTGCACTCTGTATTTAGTGCCTTTGCCTTTCACTTCTTAGATTACCTAGTACTGTAGGCGTAGGATCAGTTAGATGTGACGTCATAACATGTTTTGATGAATGGAAGCAACCAAGGCACTGATCAGTTAGTGCATCTGCACACTGTACATTGTATTCAGTGCATTTACCTTTTTATTCTTAGATTGCCTTGTACTGTAGGCGTAGGATAAGTTAAAGGTGACTTCAGAGCCTGTTTTGATGAACTATAGCAACCAAGACACAGATCTGGTAGTGCATCTGCACACTGTACATTGTATTCAGTGCATTTACCTTTCTATTCTTAGATTGCCTTGTACTGTAGGCGTAAGATAAGTTAAAAGTGACTTCAGAGCCTGTTTTGATGAATTATAGCAACCAAGACACAGATCAGTTAGTGCATCTACACATTGTACATTGTATTTAGTGCATTTGCCTTTCACTTCTTAGATTGCATTGTACTGTATGCGTAGGTTAAGTTAAAAGTGACGTCAGAGCCTGTTTTGATGAAAAGAAGGAACAAAGACACAGAACAGTTAGTGCATCTATACACTGCATACTGTATTTAGTGCCTTTGCCTTTCGCTTCAGAGATTGTCGTGTACTGTAGGCGTAGGTTACGTTAAAAGTGACGTCATGAACTTAGTTTGATGACTGGGAGCAACCAAGACACAGATCAGTCAGTGCATCTGCACACCGCACGCTGTATTTAGTACATTTGCCTTTCACTTCTTAGATTGCCTTGTACTGTATGCGTAGGATAAGTTAAACGTGACGTCAAATCCTGATTTGATAAACGGGAGAAATCAAGACACAGAGCAGGTAGCGCATCTGCATACTGCATATTGTGTTTAGTGCCTTTGCCTTCCACTTCTTAGATTGCATAGTATTGTAGGCGTAGGATAAGTAAGAAGTGACGTCATGAACTTAGTTTGATGACTGGGAGCAACCAAGACACAGAGCAGGTAGTGTATCTACACACTGCAAACTGTATGTTGTGCCTTTGCCTTACACTTCTTAGATTGCATTGTACTGTATGCGTAGGTTAAGTTAAAAGTGACATCAGAGCCTGTTTTGATGAAAAGGAGGAACCAAGACACAGAGCAGTTAGTGCATCTATACACTGCACACTATATTTAGTGCATTTGCCTCTTACTTCTTAGATTGCCTTGTACTGTAGGCGTAGGATAAGTTAAAAGTGACGTCAGAGCCTTTTTTGATGACTGAGAGCAACCAAGACACAGAGCAGCTAGTGCATCTGCAGACTGTACACTGTACTAAATGCATTTGCCTATCACTTCTTAGATTGCCTTGTACTGTAGGCGTAGGATTAGTTAAAAGTGACGTCAGAGCATGCATTGATGACTGAGAGCACCCAAGACACAGAACAGTTAGTGCATCTGCACACTGTACGCTGTATTTAGTGCCTTTGCCTTTCACTTCTTAGATCGCCTTGTTCTGTAGGCGTAGGTTACGTTAAAAGTGACGTCATGAACTTAGTTTGATGACTGGCAGCAACCAAGACACAGATCAGTCAGTGCATCTGCACACTGCACATCATATTTAGTACATTTGCCATTCACTTCTTAGATTGCCTTGTACTGTAGGCGTAGGATAGGTTAAAAGTGACGTCAGAGCCTGATTTGATGAATGGGAGAAATCAAGACACAGAGCAGGTAGTGCATCTGCACACTATATTCAGTGCATTTTCCTTTCACTTCTTAGATTGCATAGTACTGTAGGCGTAGGTTAAGTTAAAAGTGACGTCAGAGCATTTTTTGATGAATGGAACAACCAAGACACAGAGCTGGTTGTGCATCTGCACACTGCACACTGTATTTAGTGCATTTTCCTTTCACTTCTTAGATTGCACAGTACTGTAGGCGTAGGTTAAGTTAAAAGTGACGTCAGAGCCTGTTTTGCTGAATGGAACAACCAAGACACAGAGCAGGTAGTGTATCTACACACTGCACGCTGTATTTTGTGCCTTTGCCGTTCACTTCTTAGATTACATAGTACTGTACAGAAGTGACATCGGTGCCTGTTTTGATCGTTGTAAACGGGTAACACAGTTTCGCTTTTAGTGTATATATATTGTTCTTTTGTCATAAAAATGATGTTGTTGGCTTAGCACTGTGAAAAGATGGTAGACTGAAGTACAGTGTGTAGTTTGGGAGTGTAGGTTCGAGCCACAACTCGGCATGTTTAAGCTTTGTTTTAATTATATTGTAGTTTTTTATTTTGCTTAGATCGGTTATTTAGTAAACACCTGGCATCCGCCTAGTCCGAGTCTTTGCCGTAAGCTCTAATGATCAAAATTTCTTCATGCAGGCAGCAAAGTCTCCGATCAGACTGAGGTGATACCTAGACTGATCTGAGTCTTCTCGGTACGTACATGGCTGGTTACTCTTATGTCACCGCTCACATCATGCTGTTCTACTTTCAGGACACAAATCGTTAATTCCTGTTGATCCAGCTGTGTTGCTTAAGTTGAAGCCATTGGACTGCAGTGAAAAAGTGGAAAAAGAGATTTGAGCCGTAGCATGAGATTTCCAACAATGTGGCATTTTGACATGTGTAGACTAAGACGAGCCTGTGAAGCCTACTTTTAAGCTTAGAAACGCCAAATGGTGTTCAGTCAGTAGCTTAACAATCATAGAATACTCAAGCAACTAGCAAAGGCTCTGATCAGACTGCGCATATGCGCAGGCTGGTCTGAGCCTTTGCTGGTTGCTTATACCACATTGTTGGAAATCTCATGCACAGGCTCATTTAAAATTAACTTCAAAGATTTATTGAGTCCGTCTATGTGATGATATAATTGAATATAAAACATTTTATTACCGTCGTGCCAACCAAGAGCGACAGGGCTTCACGTTAACTTTGCAAGAGACCCGAAGTATTCATGATTCAATGAACATTCCAAAAAATGAATTTATTACATATATTTGCATCTTATATTATCAGTCAAGTATCAAAATTGTCATTTTCACCTAACTTGGATGGACTTGACGTTAGCCAGCTCAAATGGCGCGTATGTGGATGTGGCTTAAATCGGTTAGTTCATGAAGGTATGAACCGTATCTCAAATGTAGAGGTTCATTTAAAGACTCGCAGTGGAAATGTAAATATTGAATATAAAACATTTTATTACTGTCGTGCCAACCAAGAGTGACAGTGACGTAAGTTAGTTCATGAAGGTATGAACCATATCTCAAATGTAACTATGTCACTGAAATAAAGGCAACCCTCTCGCACTGAGTACATCTTAGTTAGTTTACACTATCTACAAACACTTCAACATTAAAGTGTTAAACTTCTATGTCCTGAATATGCATTATCATGAAATAAGTGTATTGCACTAATGTTGAATGATTTATTAGGGTGTTTAATTCGATAACCAAACTCTGGACACGGTTCATCTCAACTGGTACAATAATCTCATCATACATGTGCATGGTGTGCTTAGAAATGTTAAAAACATGTGCATGATGTGTTTAGAAATGTTTAAAACATGTGTATGATGTGCTTAGAAATGTTCAAACATGTGTATGTTATGCTTAGTAATGTTTAAAACATGTGTATGCTGAGCTTAGTAATGTTAAAAACATGTGTGTATGCTGTGCTGAGTAATGCTTAAAATGTGTGTATGCTGTGCTTAGTAATGCTTAAAACGTGTGTATGTTGTGCTCAGTAATGTTTAAAACATGTGTATGCTGTGCTTAGTAACGTTTAAAACATGTGTATGCTGTGTTTAGTAATGTTAAAAACATGTGTATGCTGTGCTTTGTAATGTTTAAAACATGTGTATGCTATACTTAGTAATGCTTAGAACATGTGTAAGCTGTGCTAAGTAATGTTTAATACACGTGTACGTTGTGCTTAGTAATGTTTGAAACATGTGTGTGCTGTGCTTAGTAATGTTTAAAACATGTGATGCTGTGCTTAGTAATGCTTAAAACATGTACATGCTGTGCTTAGTAATGTTTACAACATGTGTATGCTGTGCTTAGTCATGTTTCAAAAACAAAGAAGTCTGACCAGAAAATATCACAATCACAAATCAGACCAACGCAGGACACTCATGGCCCAGTCATGGGTGGAGAAATTAGAAAACATACACACCAATGAAAGCAAGAATACAATTTAACGCTTTGCCCTCTGGGAAAATTTTCATGCTTTTTTCGTCTGCTGATTTTTTCAAAATCAACTTTTTCTAAAAGTTATTTCAGGAATACCTTCTTAGTGCCAAACAGATTTAATCCAGATCAGGCTCGACGTTTTGTCAGGCCTGATCTGGTTCCAATCTGTTTGCAAAAGTTATCAGCAGACCACACTAGGATATAAAGATCGAGTTACGTGTAAGTAAAGCAAGCTTTCCTCAGCCAAATGATGCCAAACTGGAAAAGACTTTTTCTAAAAATTATTTCAGGAATACCTTCTTAGTGCCAAACAGATTTGATCCAGATCAGGCTCGACGTTATGTCGGGCCTGATCTGGTTCCAATCTGTTTGCAAAAGTTATCAGCAGACCACACTAGGATATAAAGATCGAGTTACGTGTAAGTAAAGCAAGCTTTCCTCAGCCAAATGATGCCAAACTGGAAAAGACTTTTTCTAAAAATTATTTCAGGAATACCTTCTTAGTGCCAAACAGATTTGATCCAGATCAGGCTCGACGTTTTGTCAGGCCTGATCTGGTTCCAATCTGTTTGCAAAAGTTATCAGCAGACCACACTAGGATATAAAGATCGAGTTACGTGTAAGTAAAGCAAGCTTTCCTCGGCCAAATGATGCCAAACTGGAAAAGACTTTTTCTAAAAATTATTTCAGGAATACCTTCTTAGTGCCAAACAGATTTGATCCAGATCAGGCTCGACGTTTTGTTGGGCCTGATCTGGTTCCAATCTGTTTGCAAAAGTTATCAGCAGACCACACTAGGATATAAAGATCGAGTTACGTGTAAGTAAAGCAAGCTTTCCTCAGCTAAATGATGCCAAACTGGAAAAGACTTTTTCTAAAAATTATTTCAGGAATACCTTCTTAGTGCCAAACAGATTTGATCCAGATCAGGCTCGACGTTTTGTCGGGCCTGATCTGGTTCCAATCTGTTTGCAAAAATTATCGGCAGACCACACTAGGATATAAAGATCGAGTTACGTGTAAGTAAAGCAAGCTTTCCTCAGCCAAATGATGCCAAACTGGAAAAGACTTTTTCTAAAAATTATTTCAGGAATACCTTCTTAGTGCCAAACAGATTTGATCCAGATCAGGCTCGACGTTTTGTCGGGCCTGATCTGGTTCCAATCTGTTTGCAAAAGTTATCAGCAGACCACACTAGGATATAAAGATCGAGTTACGTGTAAGTAAAGCAAGCTTTCCTCAGCCATATGATGCCAAACTTGAAAAGACACCAAGGGCTTTATTTTGTTGTGTTTTGAAGCTCTACGTCCCAGTCGACAATTTCTCAGTCCTATCAGGATGATTTCCTGTATTCCCGGATTGAACCAACACTAAGCAGAGGATATTGTCATACTCAAAGACACAACACAATGCCTCTTGTGAGTCTCGAACCAGCGATCCTTTGATCTTAAGTCTAACAATTTACTGCGCTCCTCACAAAGCCCTTAATCTACATATCAGAACCTGTATTTGAGGTTTCCGACCAGGTCATACCCAAACCAGCCTGCTCAGCTACAGATACTAGCTAAAAAAATTAAATTTCGCTTGTATCAAGTTTAGATATAATAATTTCCAATAAGTGAATTGCAAAGGCGCAGACCAGTCTGCGCATCTGAGAAAACTGGTCTGTGCCTTTGTTGTTCGCAAACCCCGAGGTTTTCTCGAGTCGAGCTACTGTCGTGCCAGCCAAGAGTGACAGTGATGTCATGTTTTATTATCAGGGACTTATAATCGATAGATCACTTGTGTATTAATCCTATCCACAGGATAGGATTAATACACAAGTGATTTATCGATTGGTGTTAGCTCAAGTGGAGTATTTAAGTTAATGTTTTACTTAACAATTGTAAACAAAATATTACTCACTGTCACTCTTGGTTGGTACGACAGTATGTATGAATTGTTTTATGTATTCAGTATGTATTGTGCATGCAAAGAAATGAATAAAATATGAATAAGAGCTGACTGTTTATCTTCTTAATCCATGTTAGAATATTTGGACGATTGACAATCACCCAGCAGAGAGAATTTCTAAAATGGATTTTCCAGTTGATTATTTGGGCTTATCAATACTATTTATCAAATTATGCAATATATTTGTTGCAGAAAACACTCAAATTTAACTGACCATTCGGTCCATGCCTGGTATTGACATTTGTGCAGTAAAGTGAATAACTCGGCTCAACACCATCATCAAAAAGTAAGCGAGTATGACCAAGAAATGCTAAAATCAAACGATGCAGAATTCTAGACCTAATAGAAAAACGATGTAGTTCTAGACCGACTGTCTTCTGATCAAAAAAGGGTTTAATGGCCAGGAAATGCAACAATCATGCAATGCAGACCATAGACTGGCTCCCATCGTCAAACTTAATTATGCATACTCAAAAGAATTTTTACATTGATTTCTCAATCTAATGATGGCTAAGGGCTGAAAGAAAAGACAACTCTGATTGGGAAAACAATGTTTGGATTATTTCTCTTGGTCAGAACATCTTTATTAAATCAATGAACATACGACAGGGAGCCAGTCTATGCAGACCAACTCACTGCACCGTTAGTAAAAGACACAGAACCCCAACATCCATAAGCCAGTAGGAATACAACTAACGCAAAGCAACAAATACAATTAACGCAAGGCAGCAAAAGGGAGCGCAGTGGCTCAGTGGTAGAGTGCTTGACTCGAGACCGAGGGGCCGCGGGTTCGAGCCTCACCGGCGTCACTGCGTTGTGGTCCTTGAGCAAGACACATTTATCCTAGCTTAGTATTGCCATCTATAACTGAATAAAATGGCTTATATAATATACTAATAGCATAAAGTTAAGCATATTTTGATGGTGTTGCTATTTTTTTACCAGAATGTCAATATTTTACAAAATCATCTATTGCCCAGTAAAAAGTATAGTTATTCAATTATCCAAAAGTCAGTAATATAGAACTCTACAAATCCTGGTGACGTCATAGGAACGTACCTACTAAAATGCTACCGAAAAACAAAATGGCGATTTTCTCTTAAATTCAGATACGATTTTGTTGACTGTCTATCAAAGTTTGCAGATAATCAGCCCTGCTAAATCAAACCGGCATAACTGTATGGCTCTGGCAATTTCGAATCGGTTTAAATAAGGACGATTTTTGCCCTTTGAGACTAGGCTGTAGTTAGGATAGTGACTAGGAAAATTTTTTCATGGTTCTTATCGTCTATAAATGCAACAATGATTCTTGTCACATCACCAAGCAATATTTTGCAGCAAAAAAGGACAGATAAAAACAGTCAAATAACAAAATTATTATTATTTCATTAACACATTTCATGACTAAAATTTGCAATTTTTGCTTTCAAAATGCTCCTTACCAGATCTTCTTATATGTCACACTTTGCTGTCACCACTTAGTCTTAAAAGTCTGAAAAACTTAGCCCTTTTCTATCCGTTGCAGTTTGAACACAGGATCAAAGTTTGGCATTTTGAATACTGAGAGTTGACCCAGAAACCCCGTATGTCAATGAATGAGCTTCATAATACCAAAATTTTGGTTTCCGACTCAAAAAAATATGGTAGACTATTGTAAAAGGCATTTTATGTTAGAACATCAGATCTTATAATTGTGTTCAATGCTTAACTTAATGCCAACGGTATATTATGACAAAGAGGCGTTAGAAGTAAGAATACGATTAACTATTTTTCTCCTAGTGTCGTCTACTGATAACTTTTGCAAACAGTTTGGACCAAAATCAGGTCCGACAAAACGTCGGGCCATATCTGGATCCAAACTATTTGACACTCTGATGGTATTCCTGAAATAATTCTTCAAAAAAGTTGATTTAAAAAAAATCAACAGACTATAAAAAAGCATAAAAAATGTCCCAGGGGCAAAGAGTTAAAGCGAATAACTTGGCTCTTCTCTTCCACACAAAACTAATTTTTGACATAATTTATCAGAGATATTCATTCATAATCTATTCACTTTAAGCATTTTCAAACCGACACAAATAGGCTACAGACTGAACACAAATATCCCTCTAAAAATCGAGGTTTTTTTTACCCCAAGGTATGATATAATGGAAATGTAATTTTATTGAAGCATGCCTTTATTGCACAATTCTGCGGTGGAATGGTTTGATACAATGTGCATATGCGTGCGTCTGTCGGTCCGTAATTTGAGTTTGCAACGCTATTCCTCCATGTATTGACCGAGGCTGATTGGTACAATAGCTGCCTATTGTGTTTAGATGGGTTTCAGATCACCGCTACGACCTTGAAGTCAACGGTCAAGGTCAAATATATATACTTAAAATCTGTTACAGTTAGGAACGCAAGCTTATTTTTTTTCCTCCGAGAATATTAATGTTTCGCACAATGATTGCCTTTGTTATGTAAATTACAAGGAAGGTTACAGACAACCGATATGACCTTGGAGTCTAAAGCCAAGGTCAAATATAACGGTACTTAAAATCTGTTCTACGGTTTATTAACTCCTTTCAGTTTTAGACCGATGGTGTTCATATTTTGCACAACGCTTGCCTATGGGTGGTATATGAAAAAAAATGTATTTCGAATCGCCAATTTGACCTTAAGATGAAAGGTCAAGGTCAAAAAAACATATAATATCAGACTCTCTGGATTGTTATGCCAACTCTTCTTACTCTTTTTATAGGGGATATTCATATTTGACACTTTATTTGCTTATAAGGAGTGTAGATAGAGCATACTAGGTGAGTGTCTTTTGATATCAAGTTTACCAGGCAAGGTTATGAGAACGCTTGTTGTCATCGCGAGGTTTGCCGCGTTCTCAAAGCCGAGCCTGGTAAACTTGATATCAAAAAACGCGAACCTGGTATTCTATTTATCAGTTTACACATTTTTTCACTCTTCAAACTCGCTATTGTGACGCGATTATCTATTTTTGTGTTGACACAGCGTCATAAGCGACGCCATTCAAAAAGTGCAACGTCATCATGACCTGATAAAGGCACATGTCGTGATAGACAACGTTTATCAGGCAACGTGCAACAATGCAGTTGATATGAGAGGTAGCTGATAAATGACAATAACGTGTTTGTATTCCAAGCATATCCTTTAGGCCAATGGTCAAGGTCAAAATGCTTAAATCTGTCTATATGTTCTGTAACATTAATGTATTGCAACAGACTGCATACTTGGTGCGGTTGGCAACTTTGCTTTCCTCTTTAATTGCACTCGTGTGGGTCAGACTTTAGACTCATGACGGTTCCGACTTATCTATTGATGAGATGTTAGGGGCCTGATGCTTTGGCTGTTGTCAGGCCCACTGGGGTTTGCCTGTTGGATTACTTTTGCTCCGGTATTCAGTTTTATGCACTGTTGAGGCCTTATCTTTGCTTTATCTCCTTTTTATTGATTTATATGTTCTAGGAGATGATGCATTGAAAAGCTAGGGGTATGTCATGCAAACCAAACATCTATGTGTCTTGATCCACATCTGAGCTAAGGGTGAGGCTGGCGCCATGAAACCGGTTTAAGCCCTCCAGTAATTTTTTTCTTACTGACCAAGGCCAAGATCAAGGCTTTCTTTTGTGGATCATTTGTGTGATTTATGTCTTGTGTTTGTCATGCTTTCGCGTCTTCATTGCTACCTTGTGGTCACCTGCTGGGAAAGGGCTAACCTCTTGGCTCTTGTTTGTGATATTTAATTGTGTTTTTGTCACTTTGCCATGTTATATCCTGGGTCAGGTGTGGTACCTGATTGTATCGATTCCTGATCTTTGCCACCTTTATTACTTTACAATGCCAGCACCTTAACCCATAAAGCGCCATCTACAATTTGCAACAGACGACAATTTTAAATTACGTTGCTTTTTCAAAATAACAGATAAGGCATGATATTTCATGATATTTCATGAGAATCGTCTTATTCTTTCGAAAGCTTGGGATTTGTCGTCTGCTGCAGTCGTGATTGGCGTTTTAAGGGTTAAGATGTAAGTTTTTCATATTTGGTATACTGATTGTCAATGGCTTGTATATGACTAAACAGATTTTGGATGCGGCTGGTATGACCTTGTACACAACGATCAAGGTCATAAAATGCCATGCTATACGGTATTTAATGAAAGTACGAACAATACCCACTCTCACCTTTACTTTAATCAAAAGAAGACACACAATAAATACCCCTCAAAATGACTTTAAGTAAGAACTTGTTCAGCCTTATCTGGCATTGAGGTTGCTACAAGCATGTACTCAAATTACAAAGTCATTTTCTGGAGATGCAAAAATGTCATATCAACGCATAACCAGCAAACAAAGTGAGTACGTTCAGGAAATCCAACAATCACACACTGCAGAAAAACCCACGGCAATTGCAATATGTTTGGCTGTAACATGTCTTATCAATATTTATCACCATGCAGTGCATTGCGTCGATTTAACTGTCCGTGGACGCAGTATTTAGGCCTCCTGACCTGTATTTGGACTCCTGACCATGGATCATTATAGGGCCTCGACGCAAGAAAACCTGTCTTCGGTGGTTTGCGAGACCAGCCTGCGTATCCGCGCAGTCTGGTCAGCGCCTTTGTTATCCGTTAATTGGAAAGTATCGTATCTAGACCTGCTACAAGCGAAATTTCTGTTTTCTTGCTAGTCTCTGCGTAAATGTAAATATTTACACCCTCCATAAAAATGTAAGTTGAGTTAACGTTGCAAGCAATCAGGCGAAGTTTAAGTATAGTTTGCCTAAAAGGCAATCGGTAACCGTCGTTGTTGTAATCTACACACCTTAGGCAAGCCAACCAGTGTGCCAATAGGATCAATATAAGAGGAGTTTGTGTTACTAGCCATGATGAGTACAGACAGATGTTTTTGTATTTTCGACCTTGTCCAATGTCATATTGGCAATCCAAATTCTACACACCATAAGCAATCATGATTGCGCCAATTATGAAACCCCTCTTTGAAATATAGTATTTGTTAGCGATACGAGCCATAAGACAGTTTTTAAGAATTTTTGACCTTGGCCTTTAAATTCAATGTCATATTCGCAATTGGAAACATTCATTGTCATCTGCACAACATACACAACCCAATATGAACACCCTTCATCTAAATATGTAAGAGGAGTTTGCATTCCAAGGTATAAAACAGAGTCCCCCATGGGGGATCTGTGCTCCCTTGATCCCTGAAAATAATGCATTGATCTCCACAAATCCCTGAAAACAATTCCCTCGGCTCCCTAAAAGTATTTGCCTTTGCTCCCCAAATCCCTAAGAATAGTTCAGCTTCTCCCCCAAAAATATAAGCCAATTTTCCCTAAAATGTATTTTTCGTTCCGTAGTGTTAAAATCACATACTTATAAAATATGAAGCTATACAAGAGCACATGACTTAATGATGACTTAAAATTTTGCCTTATACAGGTAAAGACCGGGCTTAGCCATGGAATACATGACGTATAATTATTTCAATGAAATGCATGATACAATGGCTCAAAGTATGAGGCCATCTTTAAAATGCTGTTACTGTACCTGGTAGACTAGGCATGGAGGGTTTGATCTTTTCTCAATAAGAGAGACAGACCATTTGGTTTTCTGGTTGGGGCAGGTGCTGATCTTAAACTAGATTTTTTTAGACAAAGTGAAAGCATTTTGGGGGGTTCAAAATTTTGAATTTCAATATTTTGGGGGTTTTCAGAAAAATTAAAATCTTTAGGGGTATGAAGATTTTGTGGATATTTTAGGGGGTCATCTAAAAATGAGACTATATCTAGGGGTCATTTCAATGTATTTTAGGGTCTTTTCTTAAGGTCAATGAACAGAATGGAATCGAGACAGTTCACCGACAAGACAATTCGCCGACACATAGTTTGAAGACAGTTCACCGACAGAATTGAAGACAATTCACCGACACATTTGAAGACAGTTCACCGACAAATTAAAATGAGATTCTTATGTTTGAGAACGAATTTATTTCGTACACAAAATGATATGATGCCGTTAAAATGTCAGAAATAAAGTAATTTACTGTAATTGCGGGATTGTTCGGCACTAATTGGATTTTATCTGAACTGTCCATGCACGTTGTTATTACATGAACGATGGCTTGTGACTGTTAATTATAGCTGATTATTGTAATAGGCAGAGAATTTCTGAATAATTTTGCAACTTATTTTGACCTGACAAGTGGAACAGCTCTGTGTTTGTTTGTTTGTTTTTGTTGCTTTACGTCCCATGTCAACAGCTATGGTCATTGCGGGACGGTCAGTTCACTTAACCACACTTTTTCCTGGGCAGGCTTGAGCAAGCGGTTAACCAGTAATTTGTGCAAATACTTTCGCTTGTAACTGACAACAACCCTTCTTGAATAAATCAGCGGAAGGGAGGAGAATGACCGTAGAAATTTCATGATCAATCTCCACGAAAGTATGGTACCGGGCCGGGATCGAACTCGCGACCCCTGGATCTGCAGTCAGACACGCATCTGTAGCCAGACACGTTACCGACTGCGCTACGCGGCCCGGTACAGCTGTGTGTACCATATAGGACATGGCATATCTATGCTTGTTTAAATTTCAATGATATGGAGCCATCAATATAGAGCCGAAGCCGCATTTTAAAATTCAAAAAAAAATAGTGGATACTGTGTGTCATGCATGACTTTGTATAATTGAATACAGCAGTTTCAGGAATTTTCACCGTTGGACAGGAGACAAAAAACAATGAAGTTAGTTAGAATATTTACATATTTAATTATATTATTTCTTCAATGTGATTTTTTCATATTGGACGAGACACAAAAATAGCACATAAAACAAAAACAATGATCAATGGCATGTGATTTCCAACAATGTGGCATTTTGACAAGCGCAGACACAGACGAGCCCGCGCAGCCTCCCCCCTTTAAGCTTAGTAACACTGAATGGTGTTGAATCAGTAGCTTATCACTCGTTCTAGCGACCAGCAAAGGTCCTGATCAGACTGGGCATGTGCGCAAGCTCCGCGGGGCAACACTCGGTGGTTGGTTGCTATTAATTAGTGACCACTCAATCATTAGACCTGATTGCTATTACTCACTCTGATATTCTAAATTTGATGATAATGGAGTTAGACTTAATCAGAAATAAAATTGTTTCTTTTTTTCTTTCTCTTTTTTATTGTCATGTTTGTCTTCTAAGTACAGTTAAACACGAATATTACACTGTTATCTGAAAGTCAAACGGATAATGTTTGCTGGAAATGTTGTTGTATTATAGGGAATATATATATATGCGTCGGTAAGTATTTAACTTGTAAGCGTTTTCCTCTTCATGCTTCTTTCCTCATAAATGTTCATATAAATTTGTATCTTTCATTTCATCGTGACTGTTCAAAGATACTCAAATCTTTCATATCTTGTAAATGTTGTAGAAATAAAGTCTATCCGCGGTTGTTTATACCGATTGATTTATAAAAATAAATCGTTTTTCAAATTCTTGAATTCGAATAAATTTGTCGATGAACTGTCTTCAAATGTGTCGGTGAACTGTCTTCAATTCTGTCGGTGAACTGTCTTCAAAATAGGTGTCGGTGAATTGTCTTGTCGGTGAACTGTCTTGCACCCAACAGAATGGGGGTATTTTTGGGGGCTGCTTAAATTTCAAATATATTTTGGGGGTGCTTGAAATTCCTGACAATTAGATGCTGGGCCCGAGCCTATGTATGAAGAAAAAATGAGAGTACCCCCCACACACACACACCCCCTGGGCTGATAACCTGGTACAGTTTTCAAACTGTGAGCAATAGTCTAGTACTTGTCAACTCATTGACGGACGGACGGACAGACAAGACTATTACAAATATATCTGATACTTCTTTTACTTATACTATATTAATAGTAAACACTCACACAAAAAAAAACAATACAAAACAACAAAAACAATACTGCAAAAGCAATAAGCAACCGACTGGGGAGTTCGAATGGGTTATGAATTTACCAACACTTAAAAGGTCAAGGTCGGATAAATTTGACATTTGCTCGAAAGTGAAAGCAAGTTATTTATTTCGACTTTACAGGTTTGTTGGTTGTTGTTATTTTGTTTAAAATAAGCGCCTGCATTATCTGCTCTTTAATATAATTGTAAGGTGCACAACAATGTGAATCGGAAGCCCTTTTATACCTCCATTTCATTAGCATTTATTGATTGAGGTAGGAACACATTTTCGAAGGGAACTAGTTTTCGCCGAATCCGGGTCGTTTTGCCCCAGATCCAGTTCGCCACCTAGACGTTTCGCCCCAGGTTGTTTTGCCACTGGTCGTTTCGCCCCCTAGTCATTTCGTCCCTGGTCGTTTCGCCCCTGGTCGATTCGCCCCAAGAAGAAAAATCAACTTATTTTGTTGAAATCTATGTGAATAGTTAGTGCAAATATATTTGCAATGCTTTACCCCAGTAGTATTGAGTTTAACAATAAAACTCTTCGACACTTTTGGCTGGATAAAGATTATGTGCATGTTTTTTTTCGCATACAGCTATTGTGCCAGTTCATTAGACTGGCATCAGTCCACTAAATATATATCCTAGTGTAAGCAATAATCACGCATATATCGCTTGTCGGCATATTTGATATATTCAGTCCCATCAAACATAGCTCCAGATAAGGCTGCGTATTGCGTATTTACGCAATTTCGTGGACCTGAAAACGCATTAAATTAATTTCTGTGGGCACAAAAACGCAATAAAAATCCTTGATACTCAATTCCGAACTTTTTCGTAGCGGATGATGCTATTGTATACTGCTTGCGATTGTCGTTTTTCACATCACAAGCTGTTGTTGGTACAAATTTAAACACGGCGTCACGCTGAATCTAGTTTATTAAATTGTAAACCAGTCCAGGAACATTCTTATCGCTGTTTAGCTATACCCAATATTGACACGATTACGACATTCGTCTCGCTTTACAATAACAACGGTGTAACGAGTGCGAAAAAGCCTCAGAGAATCAGAATGATATCATATCGTAACTAACTCTAATTCCGCGTTGGTGGTTCGAAGAAACAAAGATGACTTGATAGATACGTTGGATTTTCGAAGTAAGTTGGGAAATAGCGATCTCAGATCTACTAATATTGCCAGTAGGCTGTAGCCCAGACCAGCGTATCTCGTAAAAAAGTCATCGATGCTTACCCCGAAAGTAGCAAAGCTGATTTTTTGCACAAATAATATTTGAACCTTCGGTAATACAAAACCACTGTATAGCAATTTGTTGCGAATTGCGAAATGCCGTATAAGCGACATTGGTATGGGAAGCCGTTTTCCTTTAAAAATCGTAAAAATGATTTAAACGCGTTGTTAAACATGTTATCATAGCAAATGGGATTGCAAATGGTATCTATTCTGCCCCATATATACTATTGTATGTTATGAGGAGGGGGAACATATTTTGATTTGCCTTATGTTTAAAATCTAGCTTGAAAACACAGACTGTCTACGCTGTTCAAAGTTTGAGTATGTTTGTTTCGATTTGTTAAGTAATCTTCATGACCAAAAGGAATATGACAATTATTTTGTTATTAGCCAAGAGGCAAATATGCTTGCAACACCAAAAACTAAAAATTGAAATAATCTACTCATTAGTTAACCCATGTGGCAAAAGCAAACGTAGGTACCCCATCAACAAAAAAGAAGAAAAAGCCCAGAGAAGTACAACAGCGTGACAATTATCCTACACAAGGCTACAAGAGGATAGGAAACTATTACCAAATGACTTGTATGATAAACATGGTTAAGAAACAATATAACTAACATTTTCTAAAGAGGTGATTATGCTGCAAGTAAGCACTGAACAGACGTAAACAATGCACACATCAATCCACAAATCACTGAAATGAATATTTTGTTTTCAGGTTATAAACACAGCTAACTGTACTCGTATAAATCGATTGAAGTCTATTATTACAAAAAAAAACTAATTCTTTCCAGTCCTCCATGAGCCATCACCGCGCGGTGATGGAAGATTTCATGAACTTTCCACAGAAAATTAAAGGTGTGATAGGTATACGTAATTTTTGGACTACTGGTGTCGTAAGCTGCAACAATGAAAGTAAGAAAGGCGGCAAAAATCAAGAATCGATACAATCAAGTACTTCACCTGACCTAGGATACCACATGGGAAAGTGACAAAAATGCAATTACACGTCACAAACAAGAGCCAATAGGTCAGTCCTTTCCCAGCAGGTGACCACAAGGCAGCAATGAACAGACGCTAAAGCATGACAAACAGAATATATAAATAAAACAAATGATCCACAAAAGATGTACCGCCTTTTAACGTTCCTTAAAAATATTTTACTGGTGGACTTAAACCAGTTTCATGGTGCCAGTTACAGCTGCATTATATATCACTACCATAGTTTTTTTATAGTTTTTTTTATCTACTTTTTGTCTTCGTCTTTTTCTTTTACGATTTTCTTTCTTTGTTCTTTTTCTTTTTTGCTACTTTTTCTTTCATTTTTATTTTTTTGTCCCTTTTTGACTGTCTTATTCAATTTTAGCTTTGTATTTGATCTTAATGAGCTTGTGTCTATGATTTGACATCTTTAAACAATTTTCTACCTTGCAAAATGTTTTGATAATACATGTAAAACATACTAGTTTGCCAAATTAAAGACCTCAAGCTCACAAAACTGCATACTTCATAAAATAGAATTTAATTAAAGTTGGAGAGCCTGATATGACTTTTTAGATGTGAACAGGTAATATATGTGCTTCAAACTATACTATAGACATTCCGGTATGCATACTATTTAAGTAAAATATGTATGAAATGTTAACATTGTGCATCCAAATGCTGCTGTGGAAGCTCTGAAACTTACTTAATTGTTTATCCCTTGTTTTGATTTTTTTTAAATATAAAATGATGATTTTTAATACACTTTGGTATTGGAAGAAATTTCAATAAATCCATATATTGATACATCAGTATGTCATTCAGGTAATGCCATAACAGTATGCAAATATGGAAAGTCTAGTTGCCGTGGTGATTGTTATATTATACCAGGTGTGACAAATAAGTCCATGTTGTATTGTTGCTAGGCAACCGTCTATTATTACGAATAAAAAATTTTGACCAGTTTTTAGGAAAGGGAATATAATTTTGTATCTAACAATCATCGTTCTTAATATTTTAAGTCTTTTCTCTCAGATTTATGATATAGAAGGTGTTGAAAATAAGCATTCAGTATTTTTGTCTTTAGATTCGCTTTGAGGACTTTAATGTGTCACTTGACGGAAATGAAGCATCCTACCATACACTTTTTACATTTCACACAATTGGCATCACAAAATGCATCCTTAACCACAGTTAATGCTAATTTCAAGATTATGTAAATAGCAAAATTCATAAATAAATTGACCACAACCCTCTACATTTATATAAATATGCTATTGTACATAATAACATTAGGTCAGTTGAACAATTTATTGTGATTGTTAAACACTATAATACACTAAATACATTGGCATTCTACATTATAACATTTAATATATCCTTAAAAATGAATTAAAGACTGCGTGTATATTACATTCAATTGATGTATAGTGTGACAGGACAGACAGAAGACCAACAGATAAGCCACCAACACTGCCCTCCACGTGTGTTGATTTTTGAAATCGGTCAATATCAAAAATTTCAAAAGATTCGCACGCTTTTCGCCCAATAACTATGTAATGAAACACAATGGTGCCATCCTATATCAACTTTATTTACATGTAGGCCATTATCGGATACCAAGAAAAAAGTAAGTAACCATTCAGGATGTACTTAACATTGCGATGTGTTTTTGCATATCTCCTCTTCTGGTTCGCCAAAACAATGCATTAAATAAAGCGAATCTATTTTACAGCCTATGTGTTTATATTCAAGGTCATCTTAAAGTGTCCATTCTTACTTGACAATACATTTTGTGCTGTGAAATAGGCAAACGGACGTCCCACTACATACGCAAGCATTCTAAACGTGACCTTTTAGTAGGATAAGGAATGATCCCAAAAAATACGTTTTCATACCTTAGTGCGACGGCAGCCATATTGGATATTTAATCTTACCCAAACAGGCAGCAATGTAATCTTTGGACAGTTATAATGTGTTTGTGTGAAAATAATCAAATTGAGTCGTGGCAGATACAGATGGGAGAAAACGAAACATTACGTTTTTTCTGGTTACATATGGTACCCACCATTGCATGCGTAATGCTAAAGCAACAGTTCTATGAAATTGAAACTTATACTCAAAACTTTTAAAACAAACACATTGTCATTCCTGAAAGGTAGTTTGATTTTAATTTGATAACGCGTTACTGAGATAATAGCGTTTGTATTAAATGCATGCATACATATGACGCACATGGGCTACCATACTTTTTTTAGCTCTAGTGGCGTTATGCAATTCCGAGAAGCTTGCTATACAGTGGTTTCGTATGCACCATATATACTTCTTCAAATTTATACTATAACAATCCTTGCTACTTTCGGGGTAACTATTTTTGAATTTTTTCACCCTGGGCCCCAGCCTACAGTGTGCTTTCCGAAAGTGAAACCGAAAGTAAACAAAAATCAGGAGAAACAAGGTCCGGTTACATTGCTTATTTGCTTTCAGATGGATACCCAATACAAAAACTTTAAATACCCAATTTAAAATTTGAAATACCCAATTAAGTCAAAAAGAGGTGGGTAAATACCCATTTGCCTCCAATCCTTATCTGGAGCTATGATCAAACAAATAATACTGGTATATTCTCGCCTTTATTCATGTAAATCCTCGCCACATAACTAATGATAAGTTTGGAAAAACTCTTTTCCTGTGCTCCAACCGGCCTTGAAAATCCCAGACAAAAATGGCAACTTGCTGTCTATGTCATCAATAATCACGCACTTCTCAAAAACCCAGCTTTATGGGAAGCCAGACGTGCAAAACTTTTAAAAATATGATCAAGATAAACAAGAGTATCTTATAAATTTTACAGGTAATGAATAATTATAGATACTGCAGAACTAATAATTGATTTTATTCAGCACAACTCAAGGGTGGGACTGTTACTGTTTATTCATTGTTTGTTTTTGATCCCATTGGCTGTGGGGTCTTAATTGAGTTCTAGGTTTAATGTGTGGTTCTAGGTATCCTTTCTGGTTTAGAAATTGCCTTGCTGAATACTAGCTGTAATGTTGATATGATTTGATCTTTTTCCAAATAATTAAATATTTAAACAACGGGGTTTCAACTGAGCCAAAGTGCAATGTAAAAGTACACATTTTCTCCCACTTTTACTCAACAACTAAGGCAGGCATGACGGTCTATACTTTTTTTAACTGCCAAAGCTAACCACATGATAGTCATTTAAATTTGAAGTAGGGATGATAACAAACGCAGCAGTCAAAGTGTCAACGACCTAGGATAAATGAAAAAATGTTTATTTTCCACCTAATTTCTACAAATTTTTGGATATAAAAAAAATATGACTAAATAACACTGTGTGAATAAATTGCGCAATAATTTTATCGGCAGAATCGCCATTTTCCATATATGATGAAGGCGAGCGAAAGTAGAGTGCTAAGAGTCCCCGAAAACTTCAGTGTGACCTCACAAGTTTATGTGTAGACAGCCTGAGAGACAGAAAAAACAACACTGTGTGATTATTGTGTAGCGTGAAAAAGCATACTCGGAGGATATAATTACATTTATAATTACATTTATCTATGAAAAAAATCATGTTCTAAAAATTCTATCCTCTCTGATAGTCAAATTTAGTGATTCTGATGTCCAAGCCGAGAACTCAGAGTTCTCACTAGGATTTTGAAAATAGGAGTAAACATGCTGTTTGCCAGAAAAATTTGGAGTTTTACCATACTTTTCTATTGGCATTTTTGAAAAAGTTGGAGTCAGAATCAAAAAGTTGGAGTAAAATAATCCAAATTTGGAGTTAGTGAGAACTCTGCAGAATTTCTACTTCTAAGTAAAGTTTATAAATTGCTACCTGTATCCTAGAGAGATTATCAGTTTTACTAAAAACAATGACATTAGAGACTGGGGCCAGTCTACCAGTTCATGAGAATCTAATACTTATCGCATATGCGATTATACCTAAAGTAATATCAATAATATTACCTCCCACGGCAAAGATGTTTTCTGATATTCATCTTGGCTGTATAAAGCTAGGTCTATTTTTTGGGCTAAGTCTCCATCTAAATCCATAAGTTTTATGTGCGATCAACACGGGCTCTGTAGATGAGTCTATGTTATTCGGCAACAAACTTGTATCAAATGCTCATGTTATGGTTTAGTTACAATTTCTGCCAAGTAGAAATTCCTAGGGTTTTGAGGTCTGAAAATTCTTAATTCTCGTCATGTAGACCATTTTAACTATCGCACATGTCGTTTTCCTCATTATAAAGATAATGTAAACATATTTGAAATTAATTACATTCAGTTTATCTAACGTCTCTGCAACGTTAAGCAATATTATATCTTGCAATTATGACAAAATCATGCTGAATACCATTTTGTCCTACCAAGGGTTGCAATTGTCTAATCAAACCCTTGGCCTCACAGCTTTGGTTTCTCCGATTGAATGCGTCATAAGTTGAAAATAGTAACAAGTAAAATGATCAATCACAAAGCGGTGCAAAAATTTGATAAACACCAGACCTCCAGATAAGATGGCGTAATTAATTTACATTCAGTTTTCTTAGTTAACAACTTAAAATATACATTTAAGGGGCTCAAAAGACTGCCACATTAAGATGGTTATTTTGAGCACCCATAACATAATTTTGAGCTGAAGTATAGAAGAAAACTAAATAATTTACCGACCAAAAGCTTTGCTAATCTGGACTTATGGAGACTTGGCAGGCGATGTATATTAGATGCCGATAAACTGCTACGTTTAATCTGATTGGCAGGAAGGGATTATCAAAAAAATCCTTCCTGGCATTTTCATTGGTCGATAAGTCTGCGCCAATAATAAATTTTGAGGGTCGGGAGGCGAAGGGTTTGTCGAAAGGCAGATATGACGAAACCTTCGCTGGTGAAGATGGCTGAATACATTCAA
The DNA here is from genome assembly GCA_964019695.1 of Loripinus fragilis. Lineage (NCBI taxonomy): Eukaryota > Metazoa > Mollusca > Bivalvia > Lucinida > Lucinidae > Loripinus > Loripinus fragilis. Next base: position 19,280,299 of record OZ026523.1, read on the forward strand.
AGGAGATTTTGAAGAAAAACTTACAGACATTAATATCACTCCAGAATTAGTAAGAAAACACCTGCTTAAACTGAAACGGAATAAATCACCTGAACCTGATAATATTGGCTCCTCACTTCTGTTGGACATTTGTGATTATATTTCAGAGCCATTAAGTTTAATATTTAATATGAGTATTCATCTCAAACAAGTGCCTACTGACTGGAAACATGCCAATGTTACTCCCATATTTAAGAAAGGTGATAAATCTGATCCTGGGAATTACCGACCAATAAGCTTAGCTTCACAGATCTGCAAAATTCTTGAATCCATTTTAAGAGACCATATTGTGAACCATCTTAATACACATACATTACTGTTAAAGTCCCAACATGGCTTTACTAAAGGAAAATCTTGTTTAACTAACTTATTATCATTCCTGGAAGATGTTACTAAAGCAATTGATGAAGGCAAGCCTTTGGATGTGATTTATCTTGACTTTAGCAAAGCCTTTGATGAGGTGCCTCACAAAAGACTTCAGCACAAAATTGAATCTCACGGTATTAGTGGCAATGTAGCAGCATGGATCGGTGAATGGTTGTGTGATCACAAGCAACAGGTTGTATTGAATGGCAAATTTTCAAGATTACAGGATGTTTTATCGGGTGTTCCCCAAGGCTCTGTCCTTGGACCGATACTTTTTCTGATTTTTGTGAATGACATTGATACAGGGGTATCCAGCCACATCCAGAAGTTTGCAGATGATTGTAAAGTTTACAGATCTGTTCCGACAGCAGAGGATAATGATATACTTCAACAAACATAAACAATTTATGTCAATGGTCCAAAGATTGGCAAATGCTATTTAATGTGAAGAAATGTAAAGTTCTCCATATAGGACATAACAATGCATATTGTGATTATAGTATGAATGGTGAAATTTTACAATCTGTTACAGAAGAGACTGACTCGGGTATTATTGTGTCAAATGACTTGAAACAATGTGTTAGCGCAGTTAAGAAAGCCAATAGGACATTAGGAATGATTAAACGCCATATAATATCAAGGGATAAAAACACCATTGTCAGACTTTACAAAAGCCCTGTGAGACCAAAGTTAGAATATTGTATACAAGCATGGAATCCGTCATTAATCAAAGATATAGAACTACTTGAACAAGTTCAACACAGAGCAACCAAGTTGATTCCTGAAATATCTCACTTGCCATATCATGATAGACTTAAGTATTTAAATCTCACCACGCTAGAGCTTAGAAGACATCGTTGAGACCTTATTGAAACATTCAAAATACTTAAAGGATTAGAAGGAATTCCATCTAGTTGCCTTTTTGAACTAAATACATCTGTCACTAGAGGAAATTCTCTCAAGTTAAATAAACCAAGATCAAGATTGAACATCAGATATAATAATTTCAGTCAACGTGTGATAAATGCATGGAATCGACTTCCAGAGCGAGTAATATCATCTACAACTGTGAACGGATTCAAAAACAACCTAGATAGACATTTTCAAGAATTACATGGGGTTTCTATGACTTGGTCGCTTAACCCCTAGGCTGCACTTTAGGGTGTGGCCAACAGGTATAACAGGTATAACATTTGTAGAATCTTAAACATGGCAAAAGATTTTCCATGTCTCTTTCCAATGGGTAAAACGGATAACGATAATTATACACGAAATAATGACAAGATAACACTTTTCATCAGTTTAATTCACTAATCGCAAACAATCAAACATCACAGACAACGATAAGGCTGTCTATCCTTTGACCTATGTTGTTCATTAATTTTGACAAGACTGCATTTTTTTTACCGGCGGGTCGATATTGGCACGAGATTGGATGCTGGCTGGGTTAGCCCTATGCAGGCCCACTTCCCAGTAAGCACATAAAATCGTGCCACTATCGGCCCACCAGCGAAACGCCATTCAAATGGCGTTTCCCAGGCGGGCCGATAGTGGCATGGGATTGGATGCTGGCTGGGTTCCTTATGTTTTAAACCAATGCGTGGTATATTTGTTTGTTTGATTTGATTCTTTACGTCCCATCAACAATCTTTCAGTTAAACAGGGACGGGTCTTCCTGGGTTGAACCAGTACTAAGCTAGGATAAATGTGTCTTGCTCAAGGACCACAACGCAGTGACGCCGGTGAGGCTCGAACCCTCGGTCTCGAGTCAAGCACTCTACCACTGAGCCACTGCGCTCCCCGTGTGTGGTATATTTTCCGTACCAAACACTTATTGAGATTATAACTTGGTGGGCGGAAATTGCAGTCCGAAATGTTGATTTATTCGAAATTAGAACCCTAAAGAGAACTATGATAAGAATGTTTACACAAAACATAGAGTCTCCACTTTTGCGCATCAGGGTAGATTGCACAAACGGCGGGGACTGATCTGTAACGTTTGATCAATGTCTAAAAAGATGTGACAGATTCGTAAAATGCTGCATAATGTGTATACTAATATGAAACCTGCTTGGAGCTAAGTGGGTTATACATTTGTTTTGTGTTGGTTATGAACACTGGCACCTGAGTCCCAAACCTTAATTTATATGGTGACAGCACCAACGGCATTGGGACTCAGGTGCCAGTGGTTATGAAATATACAAACAGGAGCTCTGTGTGCGAAGGCTCCGTCCAGTCTGCGCGTATGTCACTGCTAGGGATTTTATTTGCACTAAGCATATGACCGGTGAAAAAAAGTAAATTGATGAAAATTAATCAAATTGGCTGCATCAACCCATAGAAAATGGCCATTTACGGAAGCAATTTCAGTATTTTGGGACGAATATCACCGGCCGCTGGCCGAGTTGGACAGGTGCACACTTAATAAAGGTGCATTTACTTTCAAAATTGTTCAGGGGGCTATGAAATGGCCACTTAAGTGAGGGTCACGCTTAATAGAGGTGGCCGCAACAGCAGGTTTGACTGTAATTTTGAAAAAAATCAGCAGAGGATAAAAAAACAGGAACCAGGAGGATGTGGTGATCCTCTGAATCCAGGGATTTTTGCAATTTTTGGAAGGGGTCCTAGGGCCTTCAGATTGGGAAAATTACCCCGGTAAACCCCTAAATTGGGAAATTTGTTATAGTGCACCATTATGGCATTTTCGGTCAACTAAAAAACAAATTAGCTTTTACACATACTATTTTGCCAATAAATTGAAAGAGAAATAAGATACAATGGTAGTAGATTGTCACCATTGTGGCTTGTGTGGTGTGTTTGGTGACTGTCTAAAAATAAAAACTCTTAAAAAAATTAAGATTGGGATTTTTGTTCAAAATTGGGGAAAAATCACCTAATTTCCATTGGGACCCATATAGGGCAAAATTTCGGCCCATAGGGTGTTTATTTTGCCCTAGTCGCCCCCTAGCTTATTCTCAGCTAGCAAGGAAATATTTAATAACTTAGGCCAACCTTAAAAATATTTTTGTTTCCCCTTATCCGACCCTGTTTTACTGGTATGGGTCGGTTGGTCAGAAACTTATTTTTTATCCCCCGACGAAGTCGGAAGGATATAGTTTTGGCTGCGTCCGTCCGTCCATTCCGTCTGTCTGTCTGTCTGTCCGTCCGCACTTTGTGTCTGTCCGGAACCATATCTCAGTACCTATTGGTCAGATTTAATTCATTCTTGGTACAAAGGATTAGTACCATTAACTCTCGATATCCTATAAGTTTGGTCAAAATCGACCCCTTAACACTTGTTTAAGTTTAGGCAATTATAAGGCAAAACCTATATTAGCTTTTTTGTGTGATGATCTTCACATTTTATCAAAGCTATTATATTTAGCAACTTCTCGCTATAGACCATGATTGCCAAAAGCCTGTAGATAAGAATGGCAGTGTCAAAGTTTTACCCCACCCCCTTTGACCCCACCAAAGGTCAAATATTTAAATTTCGCAATAACTAAGGCAATTATCAATATTTTTGCTGAAATTTTGCATGCAGGCAGAGCAGCAATAGATATGAAACATATCAAACGGGATTTCAGTTTGAAGGCCTGATTCGGAGCCCCTTTGGGGGACTTAGGGGGTGGGGCCGAGGTCAAAATTAAACTTTTTCAGAATATGGTCATGTTGCATATCAAATTAAAGCTGAAGACGCTGGCAGCAACATGGTAGCAAATATTTTGCCCACAGACACACCCCCGACCCAATGGGTGGGGTCAAAAGGTCAAACTATATATTTTTCTGAAAGTAGTCATGTTGCAAATCAAATTAAAGCTGACGACGCTGGCAGCAACATGGTAGCAAATATTTTGCCCACAGACACACCCTTGACCCTGGGGGTGGGGTCAAAAGGTCAAACTATATCTTTTACTGAAAGTAGTCATGTTGCATATCAAATTAAAGGGAATTGAGCACAGAGCACCATGAAAGCAAGTATGCTGTCATAACACACACCAACGGCCCCTGGGGTGGGGTCAAAAGGTCGTTTTTTGTTCTTTTCTAAAAGTGGTCATGTTGCATACCAAAGTAAAGTGGAAGAACTGTAGACCTACATGCAAGGTAACACTTTGAATTTACACACATTCTTGACCTCTGAGGTTGGGTTTAATGGTCAGATATTGAAAATGTGCAGATGTAAGTATATTTTTTATTGTTCTAAGCACTGAAACATACTTGACAGGCGTTTGTTATGATCTGAATGATACTGTAGGTGAACTAAGGGTTAGATAAATGGGATTTATGTTTTGTGATTTACATGTTTCTCTCAAATAACCCTTCGTCGGGGGATACAAATTCGTCGAATTTGCCTTGTTTATACTAAAAATCTCAAATCAGATACCCTTTAAACTTAATTGTATACAGTAAACCCTGTCTTAAGAGGCCACCCAAAAAGACTTCCCATAATGCAGGTCAAAAGTATTGCAGAATGCAGGGAGCATTCTGAAATACTTTCGACCTGCATTTAGCGCCCATTTGTCTTAACGAGCTTTGCTAATATTTTTAAGTGGCCGTTTTAGGCAGGTTTTACTGTATTGTCCTACTATAGGCAATAAAATTAAATACACAAACAATTTGCTAAGATAACACTGTTTACATTGGACAATTCTCTCGGGTTGCAATAAAATTTTAAAAAAATATTCTTGACTGAAAATTGAAATAAATTTTTTTGAGTACGGCCTTTTTTCAGGGTCGGTCGGGTAAGGGGAAACAAATAAATTTTTAATTTAGGCCTTATCACTTAAAATTAGGACACTAATCAATATATCCTATCCAGATGAATAAAGCTTGTACCAGCTGCTCATCAATACTAGTACAACCAGATGACAACATATGATTTATTTATAAAAAGTATCTGAGAAATGAACCGTATCCGATGTCAGTTGATACTCATTTCAAATGCTTTTGTAAACACGTGATGTGCGTATGTTGGCTATTTCTGCAGTCTTTGCAATTGTATACGCATCAAATTTACAGAAAGATGAAGCATTCTTGAAATATTGCTCCTAGCGTCTTTGTATAAGCGTCATATGTTAACACAATGGTGTTGACGTCATAACGTCGTTAGCGGCGTTAAGTGACGCCATGTTTAAAACGCATCATATATATGGGTTTAAATGCTCATATCTTTTTTGTTTGTAAAGATAATCTCCTCAAATTTTCTGTAATTGTTCACAACAGCTAGGTCTTTCTTTTTCTTTAAATATCTCACTTTTGACTTTTTTTGCCAGAGGGTCCCTTTTGTCAGATCTTGGCTCATATATATATAACATCCTTTAGACTATGATACATATAGGATCTTACATGAGTGCTAAGTTTTTATTGAATTTATTAAACGAGTTGGGAAAAAGAGATAAAATGCGGGGCTTGCCGAGCATTTTATCTCTTTTTCGCAACGAACTTCATAAATTCAATAATACAAGAGCACGAATGTTAGATTTAATTTATCATATGACATTAAGATTACTTTGAAATCTCATTTATGCCGTAAAATCGTTATAGTTTTGTTATTATGTACGCAGCGTTGTTATGGACGTAATAACGTTTCCCGAAAATCGATAAACCACTAGTGGTTTACAGATTTTATTGCATGGCGTTATTTCACTCACAGACGCGACGTCATATGATAATTAACATCCTGATTCTATTTGTTACAAGACTTTGATACAAAAAATCATCACTCGTTTAGATAAACAAAGAATTTCAGCGTAAAATTGTAAATATTATCTTATCTTACCCATTAATTTTAACATATGTTTTGGGTGCTCAAAAGAACCGTCTCATTGAAACGGTAATTTTGAGTACCCACAACATATGTTTTGGTTGAGAAATAAGAATATTAAATTTTCGATATGCACTCTAAACTAAAGTCCTGAATTCATTCAACCAAGCTCGATAAGTCTATGATAAAGAAGACTACAAAATTTAACAAGACTATGATATATAACATCCTGTTATTATTTGTTACAATATTGACCTGCAATATCATGGTACTATAGAATGCTATTTGTTACAATACTATAATTATTAAGGAAGAATTGACTTCAAAATGCTGTTATATAGCTATTTGTACAGCTTCAGAGACTAGCTAGAATACGTACAGGGTAGACTCAGGTAGGCCCGAGTATCCATACAGTCTAATCAGAGCATTTGCTGTCGATATGAAGAAACGTTGGTGCCTATGCATAGCAAAGATACTGATTGGACTGCGAGGATTCACAAGCTGATCTGTTTCTTCCATATGTGTGTGTGTGTGTTACACTGAAATGCAAATACTATTAAATTGTGATACTCTAAAAATTCTTCTTTGGTTAGGTATTATACATATAAACTCATGTTTATTAATGTAACAGGTACACTTAAAATGTAAGCCAACCATATATTAAGGCTTCGATATTTTTGTTACAGGTCTTTCGCAACTTGTTTTATGGAATTGAAATCTCTAGAGTAGTTTGGACTTTATGCACAAATGTATATTTATTCTACAATAAAGTATTCAGATTTGAAACAACACCTAAGTGTTTTGTCAAAAAGGGTTGTGCTTTTAGTTCTTTGATTCTATTGGCTCAGGCCCCGAGGTTATAAAACTATTTTTATGCTCAATTCAGCTGAGCAAAAAACTAATCGTGTTCATCACTTTTTAAATGCCAACATTTTTGACATTTAAACATTTATAAGCAAAATAAATACAACACTTGCGAGATTTATAGCTATTCACTTGTCCACTTTATGGTATCTAAGTTTTCATGAGCAGTTGAAATTTTGTGCTCAGTTGAGTTGAGCATGAACACGTTTAATATAGTTGTGACCAGGCTGTCATGTTTATTCCTATTTTTATGATGCATTTCATTGTGTTATTCCTAATTTGATAATCAATCTATCGTTCCTGATCTTTGTCATCTTTCTTATCTTAAGTTGCTAACAATACAGAGCATTCTAGATAAGTGTCTTTTGATATCAAGTTTACCAGGTGAGGGCTAAAGAACGCTGCTGAGCGATTCAACATGCTTTCTCAAAGCCAAGCCTGGCAAACTTGACATCTAAAGACGTTAACCTGGTATCTAATTTAACAGTTTGCTGGTTGGTTTGCTGTTCAACCAAGATATTATGACGCAATTACTGATATTCGTGTTGATTCAATGTAATTGTTGAAGTCACCAAAAAGTGCAATGTCATGCTGGCCTGATATAAGCACATGGCATAAGATAGAGAATGTTTATCAGGTCAACGTGTAACAATGTAGCTATTGTGACAGGTAACTAAAATATATATTTCTTTATTATAGAAATTGTTAGTCGCCACACACTGTAGCGTAATAGTAAATTTATTATATATATATATTTTACAAACATGCATAAACATGAATATTATTCTGTTGTTGATTATTATTACTTCACACAAACTTTACAGTCTATCTTGCAAAAAATGTTAAAAAATAGGATAACTGTCCCATTCTAGCTTATATCATAAATTGTTAATGCTTGTTATTTATGTTCCTGGGGTTCCTTGATGCCTTTGATTTTCAATAAAAAATAAAGTTTGTCAATTGCCACTTTTTTCGCCAAAAAGCTACCCTGACTTGAGTTCTTCATGAAAGAAAAATCCAAAAAAATTTCAAATGCTTCGAAGGTATTAATTTTTGCGTATAACAATCAGTTTTTCTGCCTTGTGGTTACCTGCTGGAAAAGGGCTGACCTCTTGGCTCTTATTGGTGATGTTTATTGTATTTTTGTTACTTTACCATGTGGCATCCTGGCTCAGGTGTGCTACCTGATTGTATCGTTTGCCGATCTTTGCCATCTTTTTTTACTTTTACAAACATTCTATGAAATATTACTACCCCCCCCCCCCTTCGTGTGAGCTTTTGCCCATATATTTGTTGCATATATTTTACACTGTATGGAAGTGGCTTGCTGGCCCAAAGGGAGGGGTGTTCTGCAGCCCAAAAACCTAGGCCCTGAGCAAAGAAAAATGTTTTTTTTTTCAACCAAATAAGTAATGAGTGACAATTAGTTCCCTAAAACCAACCTCCTTAATTGCTTTGTATTATGTACTAGTTTAATTTTTGAGTACATAAAGATTATAAGTAGAATTAGCAAGGTTTATGCATTTCTTCTTAAGAAAAAAGTTCACTGTTATTTAATGACGCATATTTTAAAAACGTTCTGTGCTTATCTATTATAATGCTTTTATTTTCGTTTGTTGATTTTTTTCAAAACTAAGTTTTTACTAACAAATCACCCAGGGCATCTATCTGAGTGTAAAACAGTTTGAATCCAGTTAAAGACAGCCATTCTCTTGGTCTTGATCTGGGCTTAAACTTTTTTTCAAAAGCAAGCGGCAGACAGCAGATACACAATATTCGTTGCTGTCATGCAAAGAGTTATGCCGGGTACCCACCTTACTGTTCCAGGTATTATCTCGTATAGGTAGCTTTTCAACGATATTTACACGTATATGTAAACCATATATATTGGGACATTTTAAATATTTCGACATGCTGTACTCTTCAAACAAAAAAAAGTAAGTAGATTCAACTGAAAATCAATTAACTTTCCTGTATCATACATTTTGTGAGGCTCTTGATGCTGGTAAAGAGGTTCGGGCTGTCTTTTGCGACATCAGCAAAGCTTTTGATCGTGTCTGGCATGCTGGCCTTTTATATAAACTTCGTGCTGCTGGTGTCACAGGTAATGTTCTTCAATGGTTCAAAAGTTATCTTTCTGATCAGAAACAAAGAGTTGTACTGCCAGGTATTTCTTCTGCTTGGAACTTTATTAAGGTAGGTGTTCCTCAAGGCTCAATTTTGGGCCCTTTGCTTTTTCTAGTTTACATAAATGACATAGTAACTGATATTGGCTCCAACATACGTCTTTTTGCAGATGACACTAGCCTTTATATAGTTGTAGATAACCCAATGGTGGCTGCTGAAACTCTGAATGCTGATTTGGAAAAGATATCATGTTGGGCAACTACATGGTTGGTGACCTTTAATCCCAATAAAAGTGAAGCCCTGTTACTTTCTCGCAAAGTCAGCCACCCACTTCACCCACCACTTTTTATGGAAAACACACCCATTAACGAAGTTGAAGCTCACAAGCATCTTGGCTTATTTCTCTCTAATGACTGCAGTTGGCATCAACACATTAATTATATCAAAGATAAGGCTTGGGCTAGAATCAACATAATAAGGAGATTAAAGTATAAACTTGACCGCATATCACTTGAATCCATATACATATCTTTTATAAGACCTCTATTAGAGTATGGTGACACTATCTGGGATAATTGCACTCAATATGAAAAATATGAACTTGATAAAATTCAAAATGAAGCAGCTAGGATAGCTACAGGAGCTACAAAACTTGTTTCCCTGACCAATCTATACAAAGAAATAGGCTGGGAATCACTCTCAAAAAGACGAAGCAACCATAAATTAACTCTTCTTTATAAAATGATTAACTATCTCACACCTATCTATCTGTCTTCCCTTATACCAGCACAAGTTAGTTCTGCTTCTAGATACAATTTACGAAATGCACATAAATATCAAACAATAAGAGCAAGAACAAATCAATACAGGGATTCCTTCTTACCATCGACTCTACATTTCTGGAACAATTTACCACTAGAAGCAAGACAATCCAATACTCTAAACTCTTTCAAGCTCTTTCTAAAAAAAGACATCCTACCCATTCCTAGACATTACTATCATGGAAATAGAAAACCTCAAATACTTCACTCACGTTTACAAACAGGCTGCAGTGCACTTAATTTAGACTTATTTACTAAAAACATAACCGATTCACCATTATGTAGCTGTGGTAGTATTGAAAACTCATAACATTACTTCTTCCACTGCAAAAACTATCAAGCAATCAGACATGAACTATTAAACAGTATATCTTTAATTCAAAACCCTTCCTTACATCTTTTACTTTATGGTGACCCAGCTTTGCCAGAAGAAAGTAACAGGAGTATATTTGACCATGTACACAACTACATATTAAGATCAAGGCGATTCTGATGCGATACTTATATGTTTGATCTCCAAATGCCAAATTCACATCCAAATGATCCCGTCTCCCCTCATTAGTTTTTTTTTTGGTCTTAGTATTTTCATCATTTTACAAGTTCACATAGTATATTAAGTCATTTTCCATTCTGTATGTATGGACATAAAAATCAAACTTGCTTGACAGGTCAATGTGTGATCATATTGACTACAAATTGTTATGACACATGATACAGTCCGCCTTTCCATACCACAGTGTACTCTATAATAGGAGAAGAACTCTATAAGCTTACGCTTTCGTTCTAATCCAAATTTCCTTATGAATTGTATTTATTGTACTGTATAACTTGTTGTCTGTTGACAATAAAATATGTTTAAACTAAGAAAAAGTAATATTCAAAGAGTCTAGCTAGAATCAGCTCTATTTTCCAATGCTAAATGGGACACTTTTATACATTCAAAAGTATTTATTTTTATTGAGCTTTCAGTTTTCTATTATTTATGATACGTGTCGATAAAAATGTACAGGTAAATTCCAAAGTATCTAAAAAAAATTGTTTTATTACAAAACATATTTTGGTATTTAAAACAATTTCATCCGTTATTTTGATTCATCAATACTCTGCATATGATATATGAAATAGACCATGCCTACCAACAAATCAGAAAAAAAGGCAAACATACCTTTTTTAATCGTTTTTCATTATCATTTAATTTCAGACCCTCTTTCAATTTAACTTGTCATATCTCTCGAGTGCGTAGGAATTTTGAAAATACTTTGACAACTGGCTCTTGTCATTGCATTTACCTAATAAACTGATACTACATGCATCACAGTAGCTCAAAAAGCGTTCTGGTAGTCAGAAAAGTCGAAGTATTAGGCTCAAACTGTCAATGATCCTTATTCAGACTATAACTTATCATTCAAATTAAGTACCTAGAGCAGATTTTTTAAAAAAAACTCAACTCCTATTTTTCTAGCTGATTGTCAACCAAATCTAAGCCTAATGCTCGTTGGTTATTTCCTGACATAAGCTTTGGTTTGCTCTTTGTGACATTTCTACTTTTTGTTAGCTCTTCCTGCTTGTTAGAGCGGCTTGATCAGTATCTTCTCTGTTTACTTATGGACATATAATAAGATACTTTCCTACACTAGTGGACCTGACAAGTGATTACTTTGTTCTGCTTACAAACATTAAATTGGATCGTATATAATGAGCAATAGTGTTCATGAATAAAAGGATTAATTAAATAAAGGATCTTACATAAGTACTCATGTTTTATTGAATTTATTAACGAGTTGGGGCAAAGAGAGGTGAGGCTTGTCTATCATTTTATCTCTATTTTGCAAAGAGTTTAATAAATTCAATAATACACGACTACGAATGATAGATTCTATTTACCATTTTAATTACTTTGAAATCTCATTTCTGGCGTAAAACGTTATAATTTTGCCATTATATACGCAACATTATTATGGATGTCATAACGTTTCCCAAAAATATGTAAATCACTAGTGGTTTATCGATCTTATTGCATGACGTTATTTCACTCCCAGACGCAACGTCATATGATAATAGCTATTGAATGATAACGGTTGATTATACACTTGATCCTGACGACAGAAATGCAAAAAATATAGGTGTAGCTGTTACAACAACTACTAACATCAATGCAAATACAAGTGTATCTATCCGATGAAGCAGTTCATGAAAAGTGAGATGATTGTTTTTAACTGAGCTTTCGTCATTTTTCAAATCAGGGGAACGATTTTTATCATCCTGATCTGCTTCCGATTTTACTGATGCAGTTGAATCTGTGTGAGAATTGTGTAGCTTTCTTAGAAAATGTATATTTACTTTCTCATTTGCAAAGCGAGAATATAGATATGATTCAAAATATGAATAAACAACAGCAAGAACACTCAACAATAGCAAAAGAAAAATGTAAATTAGAATATAGGCAATATCCAATGAATTGTGCGGCAGTTCATTACTTATTGTTGTTATAAATACACCGTATGATAGAAATATTGTCACAGCAATAGATCCTTTCTCTCCAGAATCGACGGGAACAAGGAATACGCCAACGTTCAGGGCAGACAGAAATACTAGAGGATACACAGTTGTAAATAAGATAACCGTATACCTCCTTTCTAGTTCTAAGTTAATATATACCAGTGCGAGAGTAAAAAACACTTTTCTCACTGAACGTAACTGGAGAATTTTCCATTCTGTATTTTGGTTAAAGTATTCACTACTGAGTTCCGCAGTGAAATTTGTAATATTAATTTCTGCTGTATCCCTGATTGGAACAAATACGTAAAATTCACAATTCTGTTTATCAAAGGGGTAATATCTGATATCAACCTCGCACAATATAGTATATGTGTTTTCCGTAGTGAGCCATATATGTCCATCAGACTTTATTATAACAACGTCATCTGGGTCTCCAATTTTCCCCTTACCTTCATGCGTTACCGACAGCCTCAATGGCGGCACCCATATTTGATAGATCGGAAGTTTTATTTCCGCTATCCCGTCATGTAGTGAAGTATTCCAAACTAGTAATTCGTCTTTCCACGACACTAGGAAATTTCCTAGAATAGACATCATTTGAGATGCAGTATCGAAATCAAAAACGCTTTGAAGAACGAATCTACCAGATATTTCAATGGAGTGAGATAATTTCTTTCTTGGTCTTACTCTTGTATCATAGTTCTTCAAAAGTGTTTCATACAGATTTGTCATGCTGTGGTACGCAGGTCCTTCAGTCGTGGTATCAAAGTCATTACCATTGTGTCCGGCAGTTGATACGTTGAATGTAGCGAACGTTGGTGGTATGCTGTTAGTTAGTGTCATAAGCAGATTAATTAAAGCCAGATTATTCATCATGAAGTTGTTTTGTTCGTCTCGGATGTTCTTTTAGGATGGCAACAGAAACATAATACTTTAGTAATAATAGATTGAGAAATCTTTACAGTAGAAATATCACACAATTTGTCCAATGCTAATTTTATTGACATTTCAAAAAGTCAATGATAAAATTATTTTAAAAGTTGAGTTTTGTGTTATATTCCATTGATTTAGATTTTGACCTGCATATTTGAGCCAGTGCATGAGATTTCCAACAATGTGGTATGTGCGACCAGCAATGCCTCAGATCAGCCTGCGCATACGCGCAGTCTGATCAGAGCCTTTGCTAGTCGCCTGAGTATACTATGATCGTTAAGCTATTGACTGAACACCATTTGGAGTTTCTAAGCTTAAAAGGAGGCTGCAGAGGCTCGTCTGAGTCTACACTTGTCAAAATGTCAAATTGTTTGAAATCTCATGCCGCGGCTCAATTTAAGTATTTATCAGTACACAATTTAGATGCTGTGCTCAATACTTCCATAATAGTTTGTTTAGCAATGTAGGCGTCATCAATAATTTTCAAAGTTGATTTGGCGGACTGTTTAGGTGTCGATTTTTAGATAGACAGTATAGTTATTTGTCGTAAATTACCTGAATGGTTTGATATATAGTTTTGGTATTGGTTAATACCTTTGTAATAGGTACATGTTATTACGTATTTAATGTGTTTTTTAAAAAGTTTTGGCGGTGATATGTTTTAATATAAGTCTATGCGTCTGTCTATAGATTTCGTGAATGTTTGATAGACAGAGTATGTGAATGTCTACAATTTCATGGATGGTATTATAAGCAGTTTTGTGTTAGTTTTACACTTTCCTGATGGTTTTATACTGAGAAAGTTTAGTGTGACATTGTACTTTTCTAGGTGGTTAGAGGGACAATTTAGGTGTTTGAGTTACAACCTCCTGTGGCATGATAGTCAGTTTGGATGTTCCGCCATATTCTACGAAATCGCCATAGACATTTAAGATGTTATCCATTATATTCAACGATCGTGGTTTAATATGATGTATGGTGTTTTACTCATTTTCCATTGCAGTGTGATACACAGATTTGAAACATTCTAAACCCTTTCTATGCTTAGCACATGTAGTATATGTGATACTACTAGTCATAAACATTGTTTATTCAGCAACAAATTCTAATCTTGACGAAAGAGCACATTCAAACAAAGTTTTGTAACTATCATGGGCGGATCCAGAAGGGGGACAGGGGTCATATTCTATGAATAGAAATATCCACGTTATCCGCTAGTCTTAAAATCTAACTTCAGCACAGCCTTCGCGTTTAAAAATCCTGCATCTTTTTCCGGTGATCGACGCTTGTATCTTTAAGCCAAAATAAGATCCAATATAGATGGACTGAAAAACACATAGCTAAATGCATTTTGCATAATTGATTGTCAATGCATTATAATAAACAGCATTCTTCTATACAGCGCCAACATAATACCATTAATGAGTTTCTATTTGATGTCCAATATAGCTTTTGTTTCATGTTTTGTCCAGAGTATTTGAACCACACCATGAAATAATAGTACTTATCACACTGTGTAAATTCAGTCTTTCAGCTTCAATTGCGTAGCCAGTACATTGAAAAGGTTACGCACACCAAAGGGAGACTACTAGAACAAGCAGTGATTCTCTTCAATTACGTCCCTTTACATATGGAACTTCTCTGAAAGGAAAAAATTTGCTCCCAGAGCAGTTTCTTATGGTTTACCACATTAGGACACCGCCTTTGAATGTTATTAATTTCATTACGCACGCGCGTAACTGCGTAATGGGAGCTACTCCAATGAACTTGTTTGTTCTTATATCCAGCGGAACATGATGTCTGGATTTTGGACATAACCTTTATCTACTACCTCCTATATGTGTGAGAATAGCAGAGATAGGCGATAGATAGGCGAGTTAATACTGTGCATCAGTCGTGTCACAGCCTTCACTGACCAGTGGTCTATTGGATACGAAATCAACAACTCGTGATCAGGGCCCGGAATTAAAGTGCCTCCTTAAAATTAAGGAAAACTTAAGTTAAGTATTGATATTTCAACATGCTTTATTTAATGCTAAATAAATTGCCTGGATCGATGCAGTACTCGTGGTCAAAAATCCTGAAAAATCAATACTTAACTTAAGTCTTCCTTAACTCTAAGGAGGTATTGTAATTCCGGGCCCTGGTCGATTTGCTTTTTTCTTATGCACAAAAGGTCTATTAAATTGTTTTCAGTAACCTATATGGAATATTGATTGAGCTTTCTGCTAAATTAAAAAAGATGATATAGATCTCGATTGTTGTGTTGCCTAGCTTCCGTTAAATACTAGTAACTTCTGGGAGTGTCATTGCACAATAAAAACGTTTTTCAGTGGTAAACACTTGCGTATCGACAGCCTAGACGCATATTTTAGCGAACTCTGCAGAGCGCATGGTAACAAACTGTTTCGCAACGGTATTTGCTACAAACAACGCTGCGTAGCAGTACGCAACGGGTAGCTACAGAAAAAACATTTTTTATAGCACTGTCGTTGAATAACATAATCAAACCACTACACAGCGTCAAAGAAAAGCGCTCGCCTTATGCAACTTGGTCTTATATCGTGTATTTTACTCATAAAGAACAGGCAACACAGAAAGCCACAATCTATGCCACAATCTATGCAACGGTTCCCTCCCCAAAGCGTTTTCCGCAAATTAACTCGAGACATGTTACGTACAGTAAAATAGGTCTTCAGCGGCCACTCAAAAATAGGACCTAAACTTGGTTATGGCCTAATGCAAGAGAGCATTCTGCAATACTTTCGACCTTCATTAAGCTACCGTTTGTCTTTAAGACCTTTGTTTTGTCTATTTTTCAATGACAGTTTAAGACAGGTTTTACTGTAGCTCCATAAGTGCTTATTTGTAGCATACCGTTGCAGGACAAATTGCTAAACAACTATCTATAGCACAGCGCTCGCCTTATGCAACCTGTTCCTGTTTCATTTATTATACACATAACCACAAAGCACCACAAAGCACTTTGTCTGTACAACGTTTCGCTTCAAAAAGGGCTTTTTGCGAGCCAGCACAAGATTCGTACATAACAATACGAAGCGGTTTTTGCAGCATAGCAGTTTGCTTGAAGCCATATAGAGTGCTTGACATATGCAACAGGCGTCTCAGTTCAACATTTGTTACGTAGCGCTAAGTAAACGCTCTATTGTAACATATTGGTTCATAACCCTTAGCTACAGGGACTTCTGTAACACCCGTCTTGATTATGCAACGTGGCTCAATATACATTGCTGCAAATAAGGTATGCTTCATATCATACATGCACTTGACTAAATTTGTTTAATCTATTATACTATCAGTCGGTGCGATCGGGGGATTGGGTGCTTGCCTGTCATGCGTGTATATATGCTTGAACAAAGGACCGGTAAAGTTACCCTAAACAGTGTGCTTGATATGTTGAATTTGATATTCATTCACACTGTGTTCTCTTAAAATTGTAACATATTCCGTCGTGTAAAGTTAAAGAGTTGTCATTTCTAATTGTCAATTAAAGCTGCATAGTCTGTAACTTTTTATCTTTTCATTTTAGAAATAATGTTTCTATTTTTCAAGAACACAGTTAAATACTTGAACTCATGTATACATTTTACCTTTTTCGTAATAATTAACAAATTATTAGTGCCAAAACAACAGCATTTATGTTAAAAATTATCTGTCTAGAATTATTGGAGGGACGCAAATAATTACAAACAAGAGCGAAAACACCTGTTTTTATAAGATAATTCACTTTTCCATGCAGTTTGCAGCTGTAGAAATTAGATTTATTGTGACAACATAACTTTATTCTACTTTTACAAATGATTTAAAAAGAATTTTTTTTTTCGAAAATGTTCATAGTTACAGACTATGCAGCTTTAAGACGCTAAGTAAAGTTTAAACATTTTATGGCGTTGGGTTACAAGTTCTCACAAAATTAGTTATTTATAACCAATATAGTATATTATTACTAAGTCACGCATGGACTGAGAATAAACAGGTAATGCAATAGCAAACGAAGTGTCGTGTTAAATCAGTTCTAAGGCGGCTTCACAGGCGTGAGCAACACACAAAATTTTGTATAGATTCGAGCAAGAGATTTGCCCTGTTGATTCGCACGTCGTCATTGCTATGGGGTATACTGCACTGTATAAAATCACAGCAAGTTTTCGCCAAACAAAAACGAAAAGTTTGGTGTCATGTGGGCTGGACGGCAGATACTTCGGCAATGAGAAGATCTAAGGGTTAAGTAAACTGTGTTACTGGCACTGGGCTTTTACAAGCACTGCTTAAATATATATCATAAAGGTCTACAACGTCCTTCCATGTCACGCTACTCATTTGCTCACATTTAAACGCGCCAACATGCAAACTGTGTTTGTTTTCTTTGTTAGAAGTTAAGAATAGACTAGTTTTAAGTCATTTATAACGTCACTTTTCGTTGAATGACGCGCGGCTTACAACGTCCCAAGTTGCAAGGAAACTGCAGACGTGCTTTAGTGTGGGAATAGCCATATTAAAACTTTTAATTTGGGGAGGTACGAAGACTGTCGTAATCAAGCTCAAGTTTTGCTAAAACGTTCTTGTACGTTAGGGAAGCTTGTAAATACACAAATAGAGGGAATTACTTTGCTATGTACCGGAAAAAATTATATTTGTGTCAGTTGCGTTTTTAATGGCGTTAAGTATAGTATCAGTTTATTAGGTAAATGCAATGACAAGAGTCAGTTGTCAAGGTATTTTCAAAATTCCTACGCACTCAAGAGATATGACAAGTTGAATGGAGAGGGTGTCTGAAATTAAATGAAAATGAAAAACGATTAAAAAGGGATTTTTGCACTTTTTCCTGATTTGTTGGTAGGCATGGTCTATTTCACATATCATATGCAGAGTATTGATGAATCACAATAATTGATGAAATTGTTTTAAACACCAAAATATGTTTTGTAATAAAACAATATTTTGAGGAGATACTTTAGACGTTACCTCTACATTTTTGTCTACACGTATCATAAATAATAGAAAACTGAAAGCTCAATAAAAATAAAACATTTGAATGTATAAAAGTGTCCCATTTACCATTGGAAATTAAAGCTGATTCTAGCAAGACAAATGATTTAAAAAGGAAATATTTTTTTTCGAAAAATGTTCATAGTTACAGACTATGCAGCTTTAAGACGCTTAGTAAAGTTTAAACACATTTTATGGCGTTGGGTTACAAGTTCTCACAAAATTAGTTATTTATAACCAATTTCCCCTCCTTTTTCGACATACATTATATCTTCCAAGGCGGTACTTCTTTTGTGGATCTTTTATGTTTTTGTTCTGTCTTGTGTTTGCTATGTCTTTGTGCGCTTTATCCCGGATTCTCTGCAGCAGTTACCAAAGTTTGTGCAGTGGATTAGTCTGCAGTTTGTGATTGTGGTATTTCCTCATCATACTCACTTAATATTTTTGAGTGCTTTACTACACCTCCACGCCCCCACCTCAGTAGATGTTTTTCATCAATTGTGATGATTTGTGTTATTCATCAATGAATTTATTATAATTTTGGTCAAGTTATGGTTTAATTAATGATGTTGTAAGATTGTTTCACTTGTCAAATTAACCAATTCAACATTTTCTATGCAACTGTCATATGTAGCTATCTGGCCACAAATTATATCCATATGTAATTGTGTTTTCTTTTGGTTAGAGCATTGCTTATGGTATGGCAGGCTTTACCCCATCAAGTGTCAAAATTATCAATGAGGGCTATAATTTTAATGCATTAGTATATTTTGCCATGCGTTAGCATAGTAAATTGAATATGATATGTCATGCTATATATAATTTGATACTTATAAATACAATTTGATACTTATAAATGATACATTATAGTATCCAAATTGCAAATCAATCTTGACTTTTTATTGGTGCGAAAAGAACAGTTGGACTCCAGCGTTCCTGTGGAGCATTTGTCTACACCAGATCGTTTGAGTTCACTGGACCATACTGGTTATAGGCAGTCACATTGTATATTAGATGGTGGATACACATGGCTTAATATATACAAATACATATGGATATAAAACAAGTTATGTACAAAGAAAAGTGAATGTAACATAAACTAGACAAAATACCAGGAAAAACATATAGATAACTAAAAGTGATAACAATACTATAGTAAATAAGTAAGTAAAGATGTAACTGAAAAATATATACTAAAAGACTTTGAAAACGCATCACCCAGATTAAATCCTTTATTTCACAAACCCTGAGAATGTCAGTGAGATAATTTTTATTTCATATCATAGTCTAATCATCTTGTAGTGTGTCATAGAAATTTCATGGTTGTAAATTTACTTTAAGGTATTGAAAAAGTATCCGTTTTAAGACAGGGGTGGTCGATTTTGAATGACACAAATTCAGCTGCAATTTAACACGCGTTAGTTTTGATTCCTAGCTCAACGAATTTGCGTCCTTTGCTTCTTTCACGATTGCACATTCATCATTGAAGGATTAGAAATGAATAGACAGTTTGGTATGCTCAAAATTACACCCCTTTAAAATTACTGACATACCCCACCAATCCTGATTACTATAGTCTAGTAATAAAATTCAACGTCTTGGGCCTTTCAAAGTTTCGATTTCTTACGTTCGGTTTTATTGGGAGAGGCTAGGGGCATACAAAAATGACAAATTATTCATAAATTACGCTTGTATCACATGTATTTTGTATTGTGCAAGTGGCGTTAACGTAAATTTTTAAGACGTTCTCGATCACATGACAGCAGATCTCCTGCAACGATTTACATCAAAACGTCTTCCCCAAATGCGTGTCAGTGTATGTAATCAATATCAGTAATGAAAGCGTGCATAAAGGTAACTAATGGAGATGTTTCTAAAAAGGAGCTACAAATTGATGTTCAAATTTGACGTTTATTTTCGAAATTTTTAAGTTTTTAATTACATTTAATTAGAAAAAGTCTTTAAACTATTTTGGTAACATGGCATCATCATTACGCCACAGTTTAAACATAAAAATAATCAAATAGCTTCATTTATTTGTGCAGAAAGGTTCTGGATGCTGTATGTACCCATGTGACGTCATCAGCAGCGTCGCGTGATAGTACAGTCAAATTAATGACTGATTCATACCAATTCTGGGTTGCACATTAAAACCTGTGAGTATTTTTTTCAATAGCATGTACGGTTTGCAAGAAAAGTGCAAAAATAGGGTGATGCGTTTTCAAAGTCCTCTAGTATAAAATTTAATTTACTTATTGTCTAACTAGAGTTGCGTTATCTTATATTTATTTATTTATTATTTCATTTAAAACGCTTACTCTCTTACTTCGACAGGATTTGCACAGGGAAAGAAAACTCGTCAATTCAAAAGCATTCCATTAATACAAATACCAGTTGCCGAATACTATCGATGTCCATGTACATTGTACATACAACTGTGAAGTTTCAGTTAATTGTTTGCTGTATTTAAATAATCTAGCACAAACTGAAACTGATAGAAAGGTTAAATTTCTGACCAAAGTCACTTTTGGTTCCGCTTTGTGTAAACAATGGTTTTCTTCTGCTAAATTATGGCCAGGTTCTGGTAATCAGGCTTATTCTAGCCCCCTAATCACTTATCACAACATGACAGCAAGCTTATAGAAAGCATACCCGTTTCTATTAAAAAAATAGAATTTTAAGACCTAAATTATGACAGCGTTGCGCACTATTTTGCTTGCAAAGTAACCTTTCACATCGTTTTATTTGTTTGGTACACAGCTGACCAGCAAATACCCCTCGGTCCTTGACCCACCAGGCTAGTACACAACAAAGTAAACTAGCCTATGAAAATTGAATTCATCTAGAAAAGTTGAAACAGCAAAACTTGGTTTGATTCCTGATTTTTGCCCTCTTTCTTACTTTAAGAGAATCTGTTTTCAAGAGAGTTTACGAGTATATTGTGAGTGTGAGGGTGGGATAGAAAAATACATTCCAAACCTATCCGTTTGGAGATATACGGAAATAGAATCCATTATTGCACCTTTGAGTGATATTCTAATGTTTTACATTCAATTATCTCACAATGTACAAAGTGCACATGCATGTTGGTGCAATAAGAATGTTGTTGTATGGTTGTGCGTATGTACGGGATATAATACACTCGCTGAAGCTCTTAGATTATCTTCCAATTCAAACGTACAAACCATAAAATAGCTTACACTTGTATCACAATTGTAGCAGTGTGACTGTCCATCAGATGTAGTGCAGCGGGATATACGTTATTGTTTTGGTGTTTTGATAACAGATCAGAGATAAAATTAGCACATGTTACTACATTTGAACAAATGAACCAAAATGAGCCACTTCTTTAGATTTGGCACTCTTTGCTATCCCTTTATGCTCGAATGGATTCTTCTTTCTGGTTTGATAAATAA
Source organism: Loripinus fragilis (assembly GCA_964019695.1). Lineage (NCBI taxonomy): Eukaryota > Metazoa > Mollusca > Bivalvia > Lucinida > Lucinidae > Loripinus > Loripinus fragilis. The sequence continues at coordinate 19,302,135 of OZ026523.1, forward strand.
ACTTGGGATTGTCCATTGAACATATTGAGCAGTCACAGGTAATATATAATGTTGAACAAAGTTTTTATTTATTTATCTGAATATCGTTTTTGTCTTAGCAATAGGTGTATTGTCTGATGAACTGCTGCATTATGCAACATTTCATTTGTGTATTTTAATGCACTTGATTTTGTAACGCAACGTTTGATTGGATAACGTCAAAAAATTGCGACAGTATATCCTGTGATATACTTTAGAAAATAGTTTTACGCCATTTATTACGTCACATTTCGTTGGGTGACGTGCGGTTTTCTTCGGCTTGCAACGCTCCATGTTGAGAGGAAACTGCAGACGTGCATTAAAATGGGGATAACCATATTCTAAATTCTAATCTAAGGAGGTATATCGGCGGATATAAGTTCTAAAATCACGTGTTACGTCGCCATAAAACTAAATTTCCGACTGTTTATCCGACGATATACCTCCCAAAATGAAACTTTTGAATACAATTATCCCCTAATTCACTGATTGCCAAATTACTTATTGACGAGTAACCAGTATCGAGGTGGCCAATGACGTGGTCTGCCTGATTAGGTTCACAGACTTAACAAACCAGTAATCGGACATCCCAGGTATGGAAAATCGTTCATAACATTCATTATACTGAGTCAAATTTCATGCAGTAAAGTGCAGAAACCACCTGATAATTTTATTTGCACAAGACTGTGTAAAAGTTTTTCCTGGGTTCGCTGCAGTTTTCCAGATTGCCACGTACAAATGAAGAAAAACGGAAAATTCTCTGTGATTGGGTACACACCAAAGTCATAAAAAGTTGTTCGAGGCAATCTGGGAAACTGCAGCAAACCCAGGAACCGGACGCTGGTTTAGGAAATCCGTGAACTCAAGCATGCTGACCGCGTGATTGGCCACCTTGAGTATATAAAGGAATAAACATGCATGTTAAAATAATTGATTACGAATATTCTGTAAGTACCAAAATCTAATTGATTTGCTCAAAACCAGCATACATGTCTGTGTTGAAATATAGTTATATGTATATGTAACAGCAAACATACAGTAAAACCTGTGTAATTAGCCACTCTTAAAAAGAGTCTTACAATTTTCAATACCAATCATCGCTTAATGCAGGTCAAAAGTATTGCAAAATGTTCCAAGGGGACTTTCATTAAGCTACCATTTGTCATTAAGATCTTTGTTTTATCTACTTTTTGATTGGCTGTTTTACACAGGTATTACTGTTTCTCACACTGAACCTTATTTGGTATGAGGTAGCCAATTATGTAAATGAGCCCATATTCAGCATAAGGTATAAGTTGGCATGTGCATACAGCAAAAAATCAAACCAGTCTGCACATCCTCACAGTCTGATCAGAATCTTAGTTTTCCGCCCAAAGAAACGTTGGAACTGTTCCTAAAGATACCCCACCAAATACTCTGAGCAGACTGTGCAGATCATGTGCGCAGATGCTTCAATGGGTGCAAATGCCAACTTGTACTTCCTGCTGGTTGGTGGCTTAAATGTAGAAACAAGCATGGGCATTGTAAATTTTCTACAGACATTTCTGAGTTTTCGCATGCTGGGAACCAAGCGTAAACTTTATTTTATGGCATTTCAGGTATATTGTAAGTTTGACTAGATAATATTATAAGTTTGACAAAATACAGACATGATGCTTATCTGTAGCTGTACCCACCGTGGCTCAACTTGAGGTTTTACTTTAGCTCTGACTATCCATGAGTCATGAACCCTTTTCTTTGTTTCATCATGGTGTGTTAACTTAATTAGAGTGTTTCTCCATGATGATACATTGCATTAGTTAGAAGGCCTCCATGCGAGCTGAACATGTCTTGTACTTCAACAACAGCATATTCTAGGGCGAAGATTTGGTACATGTAACAGTAAAATGCCTTTAAGCCCCACTCTGTAATGTAATCCTCGTTCAGCTCTTCGACACATTGTATGGTCTATTATATTTTTATTGGATAATAATGCTGGATCATACATCAGATCCAGTTGATAGAAATGCAAAAAATATAGGTGTAGCTATAACAACAATGAATAACATCAATCCAAATACAAGTGTGTCTATCCTATGAAGCAGTTCATGCCAAGTGAGGTGATCCGTTTCATGTGAACTTTCATCATTTTTCAAAGCAGGTGAATGATGTTTATCAACCTGATCTGATTCTGCTTTTACTGCTCTGGATGACTCTGTATGGGACTTAAGTAGCTTCCTCAACAAACGTATATATACTCGTTTATTTGCGTAACGAGAATATAGATATGATTCAACATATGAATAAACCACAGCTAGAACACTCAGCAGCAGCAAAAGAAAAATGTAGATTAGAATAAAGGCGATATTTAAGGAATTGTGTGGCAGTTCACCACTTATTGTTGTTATAAATACACCGTATGATAGGAATATTGTCACAGCAATAGACCCTTTTTCTCCAGAATCGACAGGAACGAGGAATACACCAATGTTCAGGGCTGACAGAAATACTAGAGGATATACAGTTGTATATAAAATAAACGTATATCTCCTTTCCAGTTCTAAGTTAATGTATACCATTGCGAGAGATAAATATACTTTTCTCACTGAATGAAACCTGAGAATTTTCCATTCTGTATTTTGTTTAAAATATTCACTACTTAGTTCTGCGGTGAAATTTTTTATATCAATTTCTACTGTGCCCCTTGTTGCTACATATACGTAAAACTCACAGTTTTGTTTATCAAAGGGGTAATATCTTATATCAACGTCGCATAAAATATCATATGTGTTATCTGAAGCTAGCCATGAATATCCCTCTGATTGTATTATCACAACGTCATCGGGGTCTCCAACTTTACCCTTACCCCCGTGTGTTAACGCCAGTCTCAATGGTGGTACCCAGATTTGATCGATTGGAAGTTTTATTTCTTCTATTCCGCCATGTAATGAAGTATTCCATACTAATAATTCGTCTTTCCATGACACTATAAAATATCCAAGAATAGACAACCGTTGAGATGCAGTATCCAAATCAAAAACGCCTTGAAGAACGAAACTACCAGATACATCAATGGGATGAGATACGTTCTTTCTGGGTCTTACTCTTGTATCATATTTCTTCAAAAGTGTTTCATACAAATTTGTCATCTTATAATACAAAGGTCTTTCAGTCGTTATATCAAAGTCATTACCACTGGGTCCTACTGTTGAGACAGTGGATGTACTGAACATTTGTGGTATGTTGATAGTTAGTATCATTAACAGATAAATTGAAGCCAGATTATTCATCCTGAACTTTTTCCGTTTATCTTTTTACAATTTCAGTTCGATTGTGCTTTTAGGATGACAAAATGAACATAACACTTTAGTAATAATAAAGATATAGAATTTCTTTGCACTAGAAATGTGGACCAGTGGTTATTTTAATTGAAGGTTTTAAAAATCATCTAATGATAGAATCATGTTTATCACATGACATTGCGTCTGGGAGTGATATAACGCGATGCAATAGAATCGATAAACCACTGTCTAGTGGTTTACATATTTAGTAAAATTACTTATTGTTGTTCAATTTAACGTTGTGTAAAAGATTGCAAAATCTTGACGTCGTTTTCATGCCAAAAACGCGATTTCAAAAGTAAAAAGGATAGCATTAGTGTTTCTTTTTTATTGAATTTATAAAACTTGCATTTTATCTTTTTTCTCAACTCTTTTAATAAAATCAATAAAACTTAAGCACTCATGTAAGATCCTTTATTTGAACATTGAATCTTGTGGTACATTCCATCGTGGTCTGTATGGACTAGTACACAATTTAGATGCTTTGATTATTAATTCCATAACGGTTGTTTGACATGTTGGTGCTGGCAAACAATCCTGGTTGATTTGACATACTGTTACTATCCTGGATGGTGAAATAGACTTTGGCTAAATTTTTCTGGATTTCTTTTATAAAGAATTTTGGTATTATCTTATACTTTAGGCAATTAATGTGTATGTCTACAGTTTTCTTCGTGATGGATTGGTTAAATAGACAGTTACACCTTGGCTATACATGTAGTTTATGGTGAGATAGAGACTTTTAGTGTATGTCTTACACTTTCCTGGTGAGTTGATAAACACTACGGTTATTGACTGACATCATAGACAGTTTAAGATATATTTTTCCCTTTTCTGCTGGTTTGATAAAAAACAATATGTGTTTGATTGCAATTTCCTGGTGATTAGATAGACAGCGTAGACGCTTTCTTCATAATCTACAAACCTGCGATAGACAGTTTAGATGGTATACGTCATAATCGATTATAGTTTGGCATAATGTATGATATTTCTCTTATCTATTCCACTGGAGTTTAAAACATATTTTTTCATTATTGTAATTGCCAACTATTTTCCATTCTGTGTTTTGCACATGCATTACGTATAAATCAGATACCACGGGTCATGTACGACGTTTAACTCAAAACATGTTCAATAACTATTTCTTATCTGTTGGAAACCGTACAAATATATTTTACAATTATATTCCACATATCAGTAAACTGTATCTATAATACTAAATAAACGAAGTAACGCATAAACTGCATAATTGGTGGCATTTTCAAGCGTAATTTCTATACTGGTTCTTTCGCATATTGCTATCATTGATAATTTCGGTTAGCGTGTGTTTTAGTTTCACGTAGATTTAAAGAATTTGGGAATTGAATTCGTCTTTCATTTTAAATTCTCCCAAGTATTTTTCTAGAAACTTCGATGTCAACAATGGGTGTGTTCGAGTGAAATTATCGTATACTCGAATACACGTTTTAAATTAATCCGGTCGTTTCGGTTCTGCGTCGTTATATCGGCGCGCTGCTTAGCAAGACCAAATTTAGCAGGTTCTAATGCAAAAATCCGACTCATGAACGTACGTCATTCCCCATAACTAACGATTTATTTTTGTATTTTTGCTCATATGTCTAAACGGATGAAGAACTAAATGGTCATAGTCCCGACGGCCCTGGCTCGAAACGACCCATTTTCTTCCAGAACGATAGTCAATACGAGTAGCCAATCGAACTCGCCCATTGAAGAATAAAGCTCAACGCACATGGTCTTTCGAAAAGTTGGACGGACACACGGCGCCAAGTGTGTGCGGCTATGGTTACGTACCGCTGAGCCACTTGGGGAACGTCGTTAGGAGAATTCAAACTGAACCGAACTTTCGAAAAGACAAAAAGAAAGGGCATTTTTTCCAGCGAAGCAGACAAATCAATTTCAATGATTCAACGAAGCTACATGTAAATAAGCCTTTAGTCTTCAGAGGGCTTGAATATTTTCCCCAAAAACGTTCCAGGACCCAATTTTTCCAGAAAAAAAAATACCCAGGACAGGTCACATAACCAAGATGGCGAACATTTATTATGGTAAAGAATTTCAAAAATCTTCTCCCCCAGAACCACGCCGGGCCGCGTAGCGCAATCGGTAGGCACCTGACTCATAAGTCAGAGGTCCTGGGTTCGAAACCCGGTCTGGCCACATACTTTTGTTTCTCCTTCCGCTGATTCAAGAAGGGCAGTTGTCAGTTACTGGCGAAAGTATGTGCACTTAGTACTGGTTAACCGCTTAGGAGGTCTAAGCCTGCCCAGGAATAGTGTGGTTAGGTTAACTGACCATCCCGACATGACTTTAGCTGTTTACCGTGGACGTTAAGCATCAAATCAACCAATTCTCCCCCAGAACCACAAATCCTATTATCTTGAAACTTAGCATGTCGCATCAAGGACTCAAAAGCTCAACAAAATTTATATAAATGATGACCCTGGGATGACCTTGATCTGTTTTACGGCAAGGTCAACTTTTGAGTCACTTAGGTTTTTGCTATAGGAAAAAGTGAAAAAAGTTGATGTTTTTTAGAAACAATGCAGTCTGCTACCTGAAAGTTTGTAGATGCAGACAACTAATTAGGTAAATGAAGCTTTAGTGAGTATTCATGGTAAAGGTCATATCTACACCTGCGCCTAAGGCCTTTTTACATTGAAAAATTAAAACTCGCTGTTTTATATAAACTTGACAATCATGAAATATTTCCGCGCTTGCGTGGGCTCTTTTCTAGTCATGTAAAAGAATATCGATAACCCTCCTACAATGATGACACAACTTATACTTTACAAAGTTCGCAAAGAACGCATTTGTTTATAGGCGTATTGGAGCCAATAAGCCTCCATATAAATGTTTTTGAATAAATTCCATCACAAATTCTAATTTAACAATATTCTAGAGGCAACATGGGATCACCTTTGTATTCAATCGGAACATTTGTGCTCAATTCATGAATCAAGCTTCCGATGTCTGTAAGGCGTAGTACTACGAGTATGCATGAAAAAGCTTCATTTTATTAGCCGGAACTGGCTTACTGTGGCATGTTGGTACAGTCCAATTTAAATCCATTGAACGTTTTATCAACAGAATAAATGAAGTTTATTGGGTTTTCTTCAATAAAATATCGCTATAGCGATATTTTATTGAAAACACATTAACTTCATTTATAACCAATTTTTTCACTGCAATCGCACTTGTTACTGTGTTGGTATGGTTTTTTTGACGTCAGTGTCACGTTATATAACGTCAGCGTCACGCTATCAAAGTAGATCGTCGATGTACATCCGAGGTCTGATTCTATGGAATTGGCCGAGGCAGTTCTGATTGCAAATTTGTATTGTGATGCTGATTCAATGCACAAACTCAACACATGTTATGAAAGAATTTTGTTTTATATATAATTACAATATCGCGTTAGTAAACATGCATGGCAATAAACAATATTTAACTATCACCGCCAACTTACAGAACATTAATGATTTCCAATTTCATATCTAGTATAACTTTCGTGTCATGTTTTGTCCAGAATATTTTAGCCATCCCATGCAATAGTGGTACTCATCAAATATGGGTATGTTCTTTCTTTAAACGTGCATGTTCTTTTATCCAGCGGAACTTGTTTTCTACATTTTGGTCTCAATATTTATTTACTATCATCCACACGTCTGTGAGAAAAGCCAAGACTGGCGAGTTTTCACTGCTCACAGTCTTGCCACAGCCTTTGTTGGCGCCTATGTGATACGTACATACAACTGATGAGCTGGTGTATTTGTTTTTTATTATGCACAAAAGATTTATCAATCTGTTTTGAGTAACCTTAATTGAGTATTGATCGAGCTATCCGCTAGAATATAAATATATGTCTCTGTCACATATGAAACTTCTCTCTGAGACTCAGTTTTGTGTTGCGAAGCTTCAGAAAAATAAAAACCTCGGAATGACAATATGCAACACAGACAATGAAGCATTTTTTGTCAAATAGAACATTTCATATGTGAGCCGCGACATATGATTTCCAACAATGTTGTATTTTGACAAGTGTAGACTCAAATAAGCCTGTGCAGCCTCCTTTTGAGCTTAGAAACTCCAAATGCTGTTCGGTCAGTAGCTTAACAGTCATAGAGTACTCAAGCGACCAGCAAATGCTCTGATCAAACTGCGCGTATGCACAGGCTGGTCTGAGCCTTTGCTTGTCGCACATACCACATTGTTGGAAATCTCATTCCGTGGCTCTATTGTGATTTTTTTATTGTTTATTAATTTTAAGGCTTTCTGTTCTCGAATTCTCAAATCACTTTGCTAAAAAAATATGACTTTTATGATTGAAAACAGTCGCAGTATCTCATCCTGGTCTTCACTGTTTATTTTACACGTGCAATATCAAGCAAGGCCGAGGTGCATAAGGTGCGTGCTTTTACTTTGCCCTTTGTAGCGCATTCTGCTCCGACTTTGACTGACAAAAATACTAAGTGAATATGATCAGGAAATACTACAATCACAAACCGCAGAGAAAATTCACGGCACCGTGAGGAAGCGCCACACATCAACCACGAGGCACCAATAAGACAAACTAAGCAGAGCAGCCAGCTCTCTCTTTCCCATCAAGATGATTTCAAAATTTGAATGGACATAAAGTAGCGTATAACAAAACATAGACCAATTACAGAATCCCATAATGGGTGTAACAATCAACAATAAACCAATAACAATAGAACTGTTTTCTGCATCTCACTATTGTTTATCAGGAGCCGCGTTGCATTAAGTGAGCACTACAGTGATCTTTGTAACAATTGTTTTGCAAGGGTATACTACGAAAATGCCCTTCGTAGCGCTATGTCATGACACTCGAGCTGACTCACAGAAGGAACTTACTGTCGTGCCAACCAAGAGTGGCAGTGACGTATTATTTTGTTTACAACTGTTTAGTAAAACATAAAATGGTACACTCCACTTGAGCTAATGCTTATCAACACAGGATTGGATTAATACACAAGTGATCTATCGATTGTAAATCCCTGATAACTTGGAAAACACAACATGACATCACTGTCACTCTTGGCTGGCAGGACAGTAGATGGGAAAATCGCTGTATAGTTAAACATTCTCTGGCGCTTCTTATGTGTGCGAAGAAAACACTTAAAGGGGCAAACCGCTGTATAGTCAAACATGCTATGGCACTTCTTACGTTTTCGAAGAACAAACGAAATGGCTATTGTTGTGCAACGGACTGCTACAGAAAAGCATTATCATGAGGCTTAGGCATTACACAAGAGTAAGAAAGCAAGGAAGCGTGACCAGCAAAGCGTCAAATAAAAAATTAAGATCCTCTATGTACACAGCTGACCAGCTGGCCCATACTCCTTGGCCATACCAGGCCAGTGCACAGAAAACAAACTAGAATAATGGATTCTTTGGAAACAGAGTTCATCTAGAATATTTGAAACAATAAACACATGGTTTAAGTGAATCTGTTTAAGAGTCTATCGTGTGTGTGAGGGTTCGATAGAAAAATCCATCCCAAGGATAAATGTATGGCATCACACAGCTTGCCGATTGGTGGCAAATGGTGACAACGATATACGCATTATTCTATCCCATCTTCACACAAATAATTGATTCTTTATTTTAGCTTTGTCTGTATTAAATACTCTATCTAAATACTAAATACTATAGTTTTATATCTTTGAAAAGGGACTCCAGAAGGCTCCTGAATAAGTTAGATGAGACAAAACATAACAAAATCATTTTTACATGACAATGATGTCACTTGACTTCTGACAATGCTCTTTAGCTCGCCTGAGCCAAAAGCTCATGGGTGGGCTTATAATATACCAAAAACTCTAGGGTATGTCCGTCCATAGTCTGTCCATCTGGTAACATTTTCAAACGCCTATTCTGAAACAACTTGGCCTGTTCAGCTCACTTTATATGGAGACTCGGTTGTTGTTGATTCATTGTTTAGTGTTTCTCTTATTGTTTGTGGGAATTATGTCTTTAATCCTTGTGTTGTTATGCTGTACTAAGTGTCCTTCCTAGTTTTGCAATCATCTTGGTGAGGAAGAGAGAGCTGGTTGCTACTTTAGTTGTATTCATGATGTCTTCTGACTTTTAGTGTTATGTTGCTCTTCCTCGCGGTGCCTTGGGTTTATCTGCAGTGTGTGATTGGGGCATTTTCTGGTCATACTCACTTAATTTTAGGATGCGGGAACGAAAATTTGCCAAAAATGACAGCGCTCACATGACCATGATGGCCGTCTTTCTCATATATGGTAGACCCTTTTAAATTTGTTCTTCTCCATAACCAGCAGATTGATGAATTTGGGTCTTAGTGTATAACATTGGGATGTTAATTTGGTCAATGGAGGAGCCTAGGTTGACCTTGAACTACTTTACAGCAATGTTTAATTTATTTCTAAATTCATTTAACAGGGGAATTTAAAAAAATGAAAACCATTAAGCTTAAAAGTATAGAAATAAATTAGTTATCTAAAAATTTAAATGTCACAACTGTAGCAGTGTGACTATATCGTCTGCTGTAGTGCAGCTGGCTAAGCGTAATTTATTTCTGTATATCAGTAACAGATCAGAGATTTAAAAGAAATAGCACAGGTTTTGAACTCAAGCGTAAAAATACATCAAATTGAGCCAGTTCATGAGATTCGGTGCTTGTTGTATAACCCACTTTTGCACTAATGGATTCTTCCTTCTGGTTTAATACAATAAACTTGGGATGTTCAATTGCATATATTGAGAGGTCACAGGTTATACTGTTTGAACAAAAATTGTATTTATCATTCTGAAGACCGTTTATGTTTGGTCCTTGTTTTGTTATGAAGTATTTACTTTCCTTTCTAGTTTTGTTAATAATCGGCTGAGGAAGAGAAAGCAATTTGCTTTACCCTAATTGTCTTCCTGGTGAATTGTGACTGTGAATGTTCTGTGGCTCTTCCCCATTGTGCCTTGGGTTGATCTGCAGTATAATTGTGGTATTTCCTGTCATACTCACTTTCGTTTTGTCTTGGCAACTAGTGTGGACCTTGGTGAAATGCTGCATCCGGCATTTTGTTTAAAGTCATCAATGTTTGCCAACGTAAGCATTAAGAAGTCATTAGTATACAAAGGGACAAGCATGCATGTTTTAAGAGTTTTGTGTCTTGATCCACATCTGAACTAAGGGCAAGGTTGGTGCACCGTTAAACCGGTTTAAGCCCTCCAATAAAGTATATTACTGACCGTTTCAAGGTGGTACTTCTTTTGTGGATCTTTCATGTTTTTTCTGTCTTGTGTTTGCTATGCTTTTGTACGCGTCTGTTTATATGTGCCTTGTGGTAACATGCTAGGAAAGGGCTGACCTCTTGGCTCTCGCTTGTGGTGTCTAACTGTGAGTTTGTTACTTTCCCATTGGTATCCTGTGTCAGGTGTGGTACCTGATTGTATCGTTTCCTGATCTTTGCACCCTCACTTACTTTTATTAAAATACCAACAGTTTCCTCCATATGTACCAAAATTTGGTGATCTTATTTAGACACATCATATACGAGGTGAGATCAAAAAGTTATCGGCCCCATGTGCTTTGGTGAGATTCTTCGTCTTCTTCTTCCCGTGAAAGTGCAAAATCGGTGAATCCTGCATTGTCTCACTGTTTATTAAAACTATATACACATGGGTTCATTGAATTAAAATATTTGTCAGTAGGTCATTTGATCTAATTGAATGACATTGGGAGTGTGAAAAGCATGAAGTCATGCTTGGTCATTTATTTAAAGCAATTTGAAAAGAGGAGGGTGCGACACATTTGCAAAATGGAGAAACTTGAAATCAGAGTGGTTATCAAGTTCTTCTGTAAGAAAGGAAACGCCTTCCAAGGAAATTCATGAAGACTTCATGGAAACCCTTAGGAAGGAGCACAGAGAAAAAATGGGCAGCAGAGTTTAAGAGGGGGAGAGAGAGCGGTGAGTATGATGAACAGAATGGCCGACTAAAAGATGCCACTGCTGATGAAAATGTCAAGGTTGTGCACACCCTGCTTATGTGTGATAGGAGGCGAGACGTGCGAAGCATAGCTAGGGAAGTGGGCATAAATTATGAGGCTAACAAACATCTTAGATATCAAAGGTTTCAGCAAGATGGGTGCCAAGAATTGCAACCAATAATCAGAAAAGGACTCAGCTTGATATTTCTAGGTATCTCCCGTCTCGCTATACAGATGACCACGGCAATCTGTCAAGCGAGTTGTAACCCATGATGAGACATTGGTTCACCACTTAAACCAGAGTCAAATGTGCAGAGCAAACAATGGAAGCACCCTGGCCCACCCCATTATAAGAAATTCAAGAGAGTTTATTCAGCAGGGAAGGTGATGGCCTCAATCTTTTCGGATAGTCAAGGTGATCATAATTGATTATCTTGACCAAGATAGCATGATAAACAGTGCATATAATGCAGGAGAATTGAGGCGGCTATGCCATGAAATTGCAAGCAAGAGGCGAGGAAAACTGACTCGCGATGTTCTACGCCCATGGTCACACGTCACAAGTTGCCTTGACTGCTGCGACTGAATGTGGATTTGAAATCCTTCCTCATCCCCTATATTCTCTTGATATGGCTCCTTCTCCCAAAATCGAAATTCCATCTTCGTGGTACACAGTATGGAAGCAATAAAGGCGTCATACAGGCAGTAAATGACTACTTTGGGGACCAGGAAAAAGCCTTCTATTTTGAAGGAATAGAAAAGCTCGAACAGAGATGGCCTAAGTGCATTGCCTTGAAGGGAAATTATATCGAAAAGTAATGGTTAAATTTTAATTCCCTGGTAGCCTGAAGTACAAGGGGCTTAGAACTATATGATCATCCCTCGTACATAATATGTCTTCTTTGTAATATATTATATGCAGCCACATGCATCACTTGAAGAGATCCTTAAAATTGGTATAAAAGAGCCAATTATATAAATATGGTAATATCATGGACATGTTATATTTTCTACATTGCTGAGTTCTCCCCAACTGGCAACCAACCATAAACACTATTATTATGAAAGTTCAGATAGTAGTGCAATATTTGGGCCTTGTCACGAGAAAAATCGTCTGACAAAGCGAGGCTGAAACCATTCACCTCAGTTACAAAGACATCAAGTTTTCCAAAGAATGGTTAACAAACACGCTGACCAGACTGTGCGCCTAAGCTGTTAGTGTAAGTAGTAAACCCTGAAGTTAGGTTTTCTTGCGCTGCGGCACATTTGATATAAGGTTATAGAGGAATTGAAATTACAATTCTTCTCCACAAAATGGGCCTCGTCGCGAGAAAACCTGTCTTATGAGAAAAAGCGAGACTCAAACCAGTCTCCTTAGCTACAGAGACCAGCTAGAAAATAAAGATTTTGCTTGTCGTAAGCTTAGATATGGTGCTTTCAAGAAACGAATAAAAAAAAGTGTTGATCAGACCGCGCGGATGCGCAGGCTGGTCTGCGCGTTTGTTGTTCGCAAACCTCCGAAAACAGGTTTTCTCACGACGAGGTCCAAATTATCTTTACAATAACACTGCAGTCATCACTCAATGTTTAGACAAATTATATGTTCTTATTAACATTATTGGATGATAAAGTGTGATTATGCACCAGATCCTGATGACAGAAAGGCAAAAAATATAGGTGTTGCCGTAACAACAATGAATAACATCAATGCAAATACAAGTGTGTCTATCCGATGAAGCAGTACATGCCAAGTAAGGTGATCTGATTCAGGTGGACATTCGTCATTTTTCAAAGCTTTATCTACCTGATCTTTTTCTGATTTTACTGCTTCAGTCGACTTTATATGTTTATTTAGTAGCTTCCTCAAAAAACGTATATATACTCGCTTATTTGCATATCGAGAATATAAGTAAGATTCAACATACGAATAAACCACAGCTAGAACACTCAACAACAGCAAAAGAAAAATGTAAATTAGAATGTAGGCAATATCCAAGGAATTGTGGGGCAGTTCATCACTTATTGTTGTTATAAATACACCGTATGATAGAAATATTGTCACAGCAATAGATCCTTTCTCTCCAGAATCGACAGGAACAAGGAATACACCAACGTTCAGGGCAGACAGAAATACTAGAGGATACACAGTTGTATATAAAATAAACGCATACCTCCTTTCTAGTTCTAAGTAAATATATACAAATGCAAGACTTAAATAATCTTTCCTCACAGAACGTAACTTGAGAATTTTCCATTCTGTATTTTGTTTAAAATATTCACTACTTAGTTCTGCGGTGAAATTTGTTATATCAATTTCTGCTGTGCCCCTTGTTGCTATATAAGCGTAAAACGCACAGTTCTGTTTATCAAAGGGGTAATATCTTATATCAACGTCGCATAGAAGATTATACGTGTTATCTGTAGCAAGCCACGCATGCCCATTCGAGTGTATAATTGCAACGTCATCAGGGTCTCCTATTTTCCCCTTACCTTCATGCGTCAACGACAGTCTTAATGGTGGTACCCAGATTTGATTAATTGGAAGTTTTATTTCTTCTATTCCACCATGTAGTGAAGCATTCCACACTAGTAGTTCGTCTTTCCACATTACTAGAAAATATCCAAGAATTGACAATCGTTGAGTTGCAGTGTCCAAATCAAAAACGCCTTGAAGAACGAAACTACCAGATACGTCAATGGGATGAGATAAGTTCTTTCTTGGTATGACTCGTATATCATATTTCTTCAAAAGTGTTTCATACAAAGTTGTCATCGTGTGGTACACTGGTCCGTCATTTATGCTATCAAAGTCACTACTGACACTGGGTTCTACTGTCGATAAATTGAATGTACTGAACGTTGGTAGTATGCTGCAGGTAACCAGTGTTGTAACCACATTAATTAAGGCGAGACTATTCATCCTGAATTTTTCCCTTTATCTTATTACAATTTCTGTGAGATTGTCTTTTTTAGAATGGAACACACACATTTGTATTTAATGATAATAAAAAAAATCTAGAACTTTTTACACTGGCAATGTTACATTGGACCCATGTTTATTGTTGTTGAAGCTAAAAAACGTTTTATGATAAAACCATGTTTGCATTATATTCCATCTTCGTATGATAGTCTATTTAAATGTGACGTTCATATTTAGTATCTATCAGTACCCAACTTAGATGTAGTGCTCAGTAATTCCAAAATGTTTTTGACAATGTCGGTGAAGCTAACAATTTTTCAGTTGATTTGACAGACTGCTTTGGGAAAGTTTCATACAGCCTGGATAGTTTGCCTAGGCAGTGTAGGTATTTGTTTCTTAAATTATCTGGATGGTTGTTATATAAATTTGGTATTGGTAAATACTTTTGTGGTTGATATACACGCAATAAATGTATTTGCCCACAGTTTTCGTGATATGATTTAATAAACAGTGAATGTGTCTTTCTCATGCGTTTTCGCGCGTGTTTGAAAGACAGTTTATGTGCATGACTACAATTCATATACATGTATTTTAATAAAATATTTTAATTTGTTCCTGGTGGTTTGATACTGAGACGGTTTAGTATGAAATTGCAATTTTCTGGACGGTTAGATGGACAATTTAGATGTTTGTTTTACAACTTCCTGCGTGATGTTTCCTTTACTCTCCTTAAAAGGTATACACAGACAAAATATAATTTACTTCGTTCTCCAAGAAATCGCTATAGTCTGTTTAGATGTTATCCTGTCTGATGTTTTCATCGTTTTCTATTGTGGTGTGGTACTGCACAAATTCGAATCATTCTGCTAATGTCGTCCGTTTTCAATTATTTTTGGTTCGAACATGCTATATATACCTCACGTGTCTAACGCTGTTAAATTCAATAACTCTTTCTACTCAGTAAGAAATTAAGTACAAACAATATTTAGTAACTATATTCCACACATGTATAAGCACTTTCAGGCTTAGCCGAAAGCATTTGTAAATTCATGTTTTTGATTTCTAAAAGAATACATTTGCTTATTTGCTTATTGGAAGCGTGAACCTCTAAACAGGCGTTTCTTGGGAAAGTATTATCCACTTTTCGCCCTTATTCAAAAATATTCAAGAGGCAAACATGTGATTGCCTTAAGTGTGTTATGAGATACGATCGTGATGCGATAGCACAGCACAAGTTATGGGCATTATGCGAATATAATAACAAGTTCAATCAAGTGTTTGTGCACTATATTAAGTTCCTGGCCTCCAGATAAAAGTGCGTACCAGAAAATTATTTTTTTTATTTCTCATCTAAATTATATGTTGTGTGTTCTCTAAAGAACCGTCTCGATGAGGCGGTTCTTTAGAGCACCCAAAACATATGTTTAATCTGATGGTTAAGAAAATAATCACAATTATACGCTTTTTTGCTTAACTGGTCCTATGAATAACTCTAGTTTTCTACACAATGCTTAATATATTAATGAGTTTCTGTTTGGTATCCATTTAAACCTTTGTTTCACGTATTGTCCAGATTATTTGAGCCACTCCATACATTATTGGTACTTATCGAATGGTGCATTTTCATTCTTGTAACGTGTATTTTCTCCATCCAGGCAAACTTGATGTCTAAATGTTGGTCTCAATTTTTATCAACAGCAGTCTTTATATGTTGAGAAAAGCGAATACTGGCGATCCTACAATGATGCACAGTTGCGTCACAGTCATCGCTGGTGGCAATTTAGATATATACAAACAACTCCAGAGCTGGTATATTTGTTCTTTATTATGCATGAAAGGTCTATTAAATAGTCAAAAGCTACCTTAATGCAGTATTGATTGCGCTACCTGCTAAATTGAAAATAACTTTTTCAGAAATGAAACAGGTCTCGGCAATTGTTGCGTTGCCAAGCATCAGTAAATAAACCTGGGAATGGCCAATATGAATTAATATAACTGACTATGAACCATTTTTGTCAAATAGAACTTTCCATGTTTGATATTTTATCATTGTTTATTTAAAGGTTTTGTTACAACTGAATCAACCCATCGGGCGAATTACATGGCTTCGTGAAGTTTTTTGAAAGCACGATGTCACATGTACTCACAAAGCTAAAATCTGATAGGCCAATCTTTGGCATTAATGCCACCTATCAGAAGATAATGTGATTTAAAACCCGTTAGGCGACATAATGGATTCAACGGAGGGAATTTCCTGATTGAGAATTGCTGGCTCATCTCGTACTTGATGTCATGAAAGAGTTTTCCGTAGCAGTCCACTGTGCAGCGATGGCATTTTAATATTTTGAACGAATTTAGAAAAGGCACACAGAGCGTCCTGTCTGTGTAAGGGTTAGCTTCCCAAGAAGTTAGTTCGAGCTTTTCCGCAAGATGCATGTTAAGAGCACCTAAGAGCTAATGTTCGAGGCGTTTTCAGTGCAAGTTTGGTTCAAATCAGGTGAAATATAAAAGAATAACGATCACGCAAAAACATTTTATTGCCACGTCACTTGCCAGGTCTATCAGAGACGTTTCAATACTCGGCTAAGCAGTCTTGTTTTTAAACAGCTTTTGGCACAGCAAAGTTGATACCGAAAAAAGTGTAATACGTACATTGCAGTTGAACCTTTTTGTGGAATGGTAATGGACATGACCTTAGTCTTATCAGTATTGAATAGCTTTACATTGTCGTTATGTCACTGTTGAAAATGTCTAACGATTCCTTAAGATGTCTGAAGATTCCTTTCTGATTGTTGTGTAACATATATGGTAGTGTCAACTGCAAAAAAGTAATAAATGCGGCAAAGTTTTGGAGAACAAGTCAGACCACTTTAAAATGATTACAAAATTGATCCAGAAACAGAGCCTAGTGAAATGCAACATGTGATATTTTAATATGTGATTTTGAATGCAAAATACATATGGATACATACTGTGTTTGTGTTAATATGCGTAGTTTAAACCAAACTAAAGTGGTTCTGTCATCACATTTATGCTTCTCACGTTTCATTAAAAGTCGCTATGCTATACAAGGTCAACACTTTAAGAAGTCGATCTTTACACAACCAAACTTTACCTTCATTCGTTGCTTTCTGCTAAAAGTAAGTCATAAGGATCAAAGATGACACAGTCCAAGAATAGTTCTAAACCCATTTTAATTAATTCGTCATTAAAGAGTTTCAAAGTAGGCATGTCGATTAACATTTAGATCAAACACAATGCCTACTTAAAGTACCTGTTTACAGACTGACATTAGACAAAAATGTGTAACATTATATATTCTAATGTTCTTGTGTTTGTAACGCGACGTTTGATTGGATAACGTCAGAAATTTGCGACAGTATATCCTGCGATATACTGTCGGAAATAGTTTGACGTCATCAATTACGTCATCTTTCGTTGGATGACGTGCGGCTCTACGCGGCTTGCAACGCTGAAATTTGAGATCAAACTGCAGAAGTGCATTAGAATGGGGATAATGTATGGAAATCACGTCTTACGGCTCCGCTCGCGCGTCGCCGTAAAACTAAATTTCCGACCGTATATCCGACGAAATACCTCCCCAAATGAAAATTTTGAATACAGTTATCCCCTTAATTGCATATCTTCATTATTAATTAGATCCAGAGGACAGAAATTTAAAAAATATTGGTGTTGCGGTCACCACCAGAAATAATAAGAAAAGAAAAATAAGTGTGTCTATACGCAGAAGCAGTGTGTGCCATTTCAGTTGATCATTCTCTAGTGAACAATCATTGCTATCCAATGTATGCGAAAGTTGTCTATCTATCTGGTCTATTTCTGAATGCGTTGTTTTCATTGTTACTCCTTGTTTGTTTCCTGCTCCATAAAAACTTAACAACTTTCGTAGACACCTTACGTTTACTCTTTCATTGGCATAGCGAACATACAGATATGAGTGAATATATGAGTATACAACAGCTAGAACGCTCAATAGCAGCAACAGCAAGATATAGATTAGAAAATAGGAAATGTTTAGTGAATTATGGGGAAGTTCTTCACTAATTGTTGCGATAAAAACACCATATGACAGAAATATTGTCACAGCAATAGATCCCTTTTCACCAGATTCAACAGGAACCAGAAACACTCCCACGTTTAGAACAGACAGAAGAATTAGAGGACATATAATTGTAAATAAAATGAATTCATGCCTCCTCTGCAGTATTAAATTTATCTCTACATATCGGTCGCCCAAATATACTCTTTCAAATGATTGAAAACTTAGAACTTTCCATTCTGTACTTTGTTTGAAAAAGTTGATATCATCAATTACTGCAGTGAAATTCTCTAAATTTGTTTCTGGTTTGCCATGTTCTTGTACAAATACGTAAAACATACATATCTGCTTATCAAACGGGTAATATCTTATATCGACGTCACAAAGAATGTGATATGTATTATCTGTTGCTAGCATTGTTTGTCCTTCTGACTGTATAACTACTATATCACCGGGGTCGCCAATTGTCCCCTTACCTCCATAGGCTAGCGACAGTCTCGCATTCGGTACCCATATCTGAGCCACCAGAAGTTTAACTTCATCTATTCCGCCATATAATGAAGTATTCCAAACAAGTATTTCGTCCTTCCACAGAACTACAAAATATCCAAGCAGCACCAATCTTTGAGATGCAGTATCAAGTTCAAGAACCCCTTGAAGAGCGAACCTCCCAGAAACATTAACGATGTGTGATTGGTTTATTCTCGGTTTTATTTTTATATCGTAGTTCTTCAATAGGTTTTCATACAAAATCTTCTTGGTTTTGTATACATGTCTTGTTGACATGGTATGCGATGCATTACTGCTGGAATCAATTGTCAGTGGTGTAGATGTATTGACAGTTGATGACATACAGTTGGTGTAAGCTAATGACAGAATGATTAAAATCAGAAAATTCATTCTAAACAAGCTAACTACAGTCCATTAAATTATACCACCATAAATATTCCTTAATACTCAATGAGATTGTGAATTCCAAACAACACATAGCGCAATCAATGAATGATGTTTAAATAGAACACTGAATGAGCTGCGACATGTAATTTCTAGCAATGTGGTGTTTGACGTGAATAGACTAAGATGAGCCTTTTTGGCATATAAACTTCATAGCAGTAATTGTTTATTTAAGATACTAGCAAAGGCTCTGATCAGACTGCGCGTATACACAGGCTGTTCAGAGTCTTTGGTGGTATCACTTACCACATTGTTGGAAATCTCATGCCGCTGCTCAGTTAAAAGCATGGACAAACATTTCTCACATGCTTAAAATAACTGTCTTAAATGTATCCGGATTTATCACACAGTTCAACGTTTTTGTTTCTTATATTTTCAGGAAACCTGTAAAGTATTCAACACAAAAAAAACTTTTAGGCAGTCTTATATTGTCCGGAAACGAGTTAAATATTCAACACAAAAGAACTTTTAAGCAGTCTATAAGTGCCAGAGCCGAATCACTCAGACAAGAAGACATTGTGCAAACAAAATAGTTCCAGCTCAACCTGCTGCTAGAGGGGGCTATTTGTATTTGGATAAAATTTTACTCAAGATCACCAACTGGCAGATTCCACTTTAGAAACTCAGCACTTTAAATGTTAATGTAAATAAATTTAATTGAGTATTGATACACTTTCGGGAACATTAACACATTATGACAAACACAAAAAGATGGTCCATTAGTTAACAATGATGTTGGCGAATTGTTATTGAGACCTCTTAAAAAGGATTCGCCACATTAACAACTAGTGAATTATAGAGGATGTTTACTTTTATAGAGGATGTTTACTTTAATGAGGTGAATACCAAGTATATTTCATTGAGTGTGTTGAAAACATCAAAATTTTCACAAGTGCGCACCAAGAGTGAAAATTCGCATAAGATGTAATTTATTTGGTATTTACCGAAAAAAAGTAAATTTTCTTTTTATTTTATAATTTCATAGACTACATGCAATGTTTCATCCACTGAAAAAATGTGGTGCTGAAAATGCAAAAAAAAAGTTTTAGCAAACCACCATAACTTTAGTACCAAAATATTCGTCACGTACTAACCTAACTAATAAAATGCATACCCACACTTGGTGTTTTCGTTCACAAATAAAAAAGAAGTTCTGAAGTGAAATGCATTTAGTGAATGGAAAAGTTAGAGGTAACCCAATAAACGCAACAGTGAAAATATAGGCTGATATCAATCAACAGTGATTGATATCATATAATTTCACTAGTGATTGAAATTACTTTCATTTGTTTTTGGTATGCATTGATTTCACTGGTAAGTATAAAATAAAGCCAGCAAATGTCACAATCATTAAGTAGAGGCCAAACCATGGCCTAGGGTAGATGTGTTTGTGTGTTTTCTATGGTTAAAACCTAAATTTTGTTTGTTTCTTTACGTCCCAAGTCAACAGCTATGGTCATGGCGGGACGGTCAGTTCACCTAACCACACTTTTTCTTGGACAAGCTTGAACAAGCAGTTAACCAGTACTTCGTGCACATACTTTCGCTTGTAACTGACAACAACCCCTCTTGAAAGATTCAGCGGAAAATGATTTCCAAAAATGTGGCATTTTGACAAGTGAAGAAACAGACGAGCCTATGCAGCCTCCATTCAAGCTTAGAAAATCCAAATGATATTGGTCAGTAGCTTAACAGTTATAGAATTTTACGCGACTGACAAAGGCTGATCAGTCTGCGCGTAAGTGCAGGCTGGTCTGAGCCTTTGCTGTCGCACATACCACAATAGTGGAAATCTCATAAATAGTGAGTATGATCAGGAAATACCACAATCACAAACCGCAGACAACCCCATGGCACCGCGAGGAAGAGCCACTCGACCATCACGAGACACCAGGAAGACGAATTAAGCAAAGCAACCAGCTCTCTCTTCCCCATCAAGATGATTGCAATACTAGAATGGACATAAAGTAACGTACAACAAAAATAGAACAATTACAGACTCCCACAATGGGAGTAACAATAAACAAAAAGTCAACAACAACAGAACCACCACCTTAGAACGGACAGCAGCCTAAACCACCGGTTGGGTTAAATGCATTTTACTGGTACCAAATTTTCGCCCTAGATTCTGCTGTTGTTGAAGTACAAGAAATGTTCAGCTCGCATGGAAGCCTTCTAACCAATGCAATGTATCATATTGGAGAAACACTCTAATCAAATTAACACACTATGATGAAACAAAGAAAATGGCTCATTACTCTCAGATAGTCAGAGCTAAAAAAATCCTCAAATCCAGCCACGGTGGGTCCAGCTACAGATACTATCATGTCGTAGATCAAATACTTTCTTCAATAATCAGCTTTGAAAGAGACTTTGATTTGATGTGTGGGATATCATCTGAGTCTACTACATTTTACGCATCTAATTTACTTTATCTTGCTTCTGAAGGCCTATACAATCTGGAAAAATTGATCCTTCAGAAATTGATAGAACCTACGATGTAAGAAAACAGCAGACGCGGTTTTATTGAGTCTGTTCATGAGAACTGTTAGAATGTGGATCGATTCTCACGCCTCCTAGCACTGGCTTACGCGGTATTCTGCTCTCCCCAATAACCTAATATTCCTGAAGGACCAGAGTATGAAAAAATATAAACACACTATCGATATACGGGAAGAAGTTTTACCAACTCCACGCGGAACAATGACAGCTGTTGCGACCTCTACATAATCTGGAAAAACGGGACCTTCAGAAATAGAGACACTGAATGCATTATTATATAGCACCAGTGTGCGAGTGTTTTATTTAATGCAAATGCTAATGCGTCTTTGTATTTTGGCCTTGTATATGGAGAGCTCCACGTATGGGGTCATCACTCCATAGCATCAGTTATTGCTTACAAATACGCCAGCCATTTCAAGAAGTAGTGAACTGAGACATTGTAGACCTACTTGATATTATTTATTATTTTACTCTGGTCAGGTTATAAGCTAGGGAGCAGTTGTAAGCTTAGATATGACATATCTCCTTGATAACATTTAGCTTTATAATCTGGTCAAACTCTTGACTTTAATTTAACATGTTTATTTGTGGAATAGGCTGGAAGAATATGTATAAAATAGTTAAATTGTGTATATTGTCATCTTAGTCTCTTGACATACAGAAACAATAGGAGCCGTAACATGATGAATCAGCCTAATGAAATGTGCGACTTACATAGACAAAGATCAGCCAGTGCACCAAGAAAGTCAGCGTAGACCCCGATGCTTTAAAAGATTTTCATTCCTAACTCAATTTAGCATGGAAATTATCCTGATTTTGAACAATTGTCTTCATTTTACGTTATTTAACAATAAATAAAACATCTGACTTTTAAAGCGAAAAAAAATGTATTGTTTAGATTTTTTTTATTTTAAGAGCAGTAGAAATCTCATGCTTAGTAGTTTATAACCTTGATGCTAGAAGCCTTCATGTGCACAGTGGCAAAATGTCATTTTTTTATTTTGTCATTCAGTGGCTCTCAATTAATATGACTATCAAATATACATACGCATGGGTGTTTAAACTAAGTTTTTTGATAATGTGTTTAATCAATACACTACATACTCCCTGTGACACTTCATATGAGCATAATATCTGAAAATACACCAAAAACATGCCACAATATGTTTTTATCTTCAAACAATATACGATGGTTGTTCATTAAAAATTCCCATGGCCTACTTCCGGTTAAGGCAGCCAGTTGAAATAGTGCATTGACATTAGACAATATATCTATCAGTCTCATAGTTATTAGCTGTTCTGTTTTATAATTCGTTTCCAGTTTAAATATACGTGCTGTTCTAGTGCAAGGTAGCTGGATCGAGCCAGTTGAGTATATAGCAGTGCTGAGGCTGCTGCATTCGAAAGGTTCAACACCAAAGGAAGCTTTAGATCAGATGAAAGTGGTTTATGGGGAGGATGCCACGTCATATGAGAGCGGTCGTCCATCAATAGAAACGGTCCCGATCCCTGGGCACTACCTATTCTCCAATAATGATGCCACCTTTCAACAGATTGAGACTGCCATTTTGGAGCATCGCCGAGTAACATAGCACCAACTAGTCAATGAGGTCAAGATCAATTTGGGGTATGTGGGAAAAACGTCTATGACCATATGCACATATAAAAAGTGTCTGCTTGATGGAATTCACGGTTTACTGAAGAAAGAACGGGCAAAGTGCGCTAAAACTTTTTCGACCATGTATCAAGCCAATCAGGAGGTTTTGTAATACACTTATTACACATAACGCATCATGGGTTCATCACTATGATCTGGAGACAAATGCTCAGTTCAAGCAATGGAAACGTTATGACTCGCCACCTCCCAAAAGGGCATGTGTCCAACCCTCTAAGAGCAAACGCCTTATGACCGATTTTTTTAAATCAGCGCAGAGTTGTGATGGTGGATTTCTACCGGGCCGCATAGCGCAGTCGGTAACGTGTCTGGTTACAGATGCGTGTCTGACTGCAGATCCAGGGCTCGCGAGTTCGATCCCGGCCCGGTAACATACTTTCGTGGAGATTAATCATGAAATACTTTCTACAGTCATTCTCCTCCCTTCCGCTGATTTATTTAAGAAGGTTTGTTGTCAGTTACAAGCGAAAGTATATGCAAAAAATACTGGTTAACCGCTTGCTCAAGCCTGCCCAGGAAAAAGTGTGATTAAGTGAACTGACCGTCCCGCAATGACCATAGCTGTTGACATGGGACGTAAAGCAACAAAAACAAACAAACAAAATGGTGGATTTCTTGGCTAATGGTACCACAATTACTAGAATATACTAGGCTTCACTTTTGAAGAAACTACGAAATTCCATCAAAACAGGGAGGCGCGGTATGCTGACCAGAGATGGTTCGACTCCAGCAGGACAATTCCCCAATTCACAACTTGTATATTGCTCAGACACAAGCTCAGTCTTGCGACTATGAACCCTTCCTAACCCTCTTTTCTCTCCCGACCTTGTACAATCTGACTTCCATCTTTCCAACCATGAAATCAATTGTAAAGAAATTGTGATTCTAAAACGATGTGAGCCTCGTTTTGGAAGTCAAGGCATGGCTTCATGCACAACCTGCCGAGTTCTATGGTAGAGGTCTACATAACTGAATTAAATAATGGGAGAGGTATATCACCCTTGCAGAAGACTGTGTAGAGAAAGACGAATAGTTGTGCCAAGATAGGTTTTTCTCCGACCATTGGAAGTAGTGTAGGGGAATCTTTAATGAACGTCTCCGTATCTAAACAGAACGGAGCAAATACTTTTTTTCTGAAATTTAGCAAAAACAACTTTGAACGAATAGAACGGATATCTAAGGATCATTGAAATCTGTTGTTGGTAAAAGCATATAAACTAAAAGTTTACCAACTGTCCATTTATGAACATTTTAGCTTTCCCGAACTGAATACTTTATGTGTGTGGAATAAGTTTTCCATTTCAAATTCTCTTAGATGTAAAATTTGAGACTTAAACAATTATTTTTGAATACAATACAGTATATGTAGCATTTCAAAAAATGTATATATGATATTGTCGCCCCCTTTCTATAAACCAGCTAATACTTTTGTACTGCATGCGTACCACCAGGCCTCCAGATAAGAGTGCGTATTGGATTTTTTTTTTATTTCTCATCCAAAATATATGTTGTGGTTGTCAAAAGAACAATGAGACGGTTCTTTTGAGCACCCAAACACATGTTTAAATCAATGGGTAAGAAAATAATTAAAATTTTACGCAAATAAAATTTCCTTAGTTGGACCTATTTCACGTTATTCACAAAGTATAAAATTGGCGTTTTAGTTCAAGGGGGATATTATGAAGCCCAAAATTTAGGGCTCATACCAATTAAAATGCATATCATACCGATTAAGAAAGCCATAACATAAATTAGGTTTACCAGTACAAACCTCCTCTATTGGTCAGAATCATGTAAAAGTTTTGTTTCAATTGTATAAAATGAGAACAGCTTTTTGGCATATTTTCCTTTCGATTATAAAAATCGCTATTTTGTTTAATTCTGTTGAAATATTATTTTGAACAAATGCTGTATCTAACCAGAATATGTGTACTTCAAGAATGGGTAAGTGGTTATAGTTTATTGTTGCATAGCATTGGACAAGGTTAATATAGTCTTCAAGGTAGAATTTGCTTCAATTGCAATACAAAATATCTTTAAAAAAAGAGATGAAAAATAAAAACAAACAAAACAACTAATAAATATTATTAGCTGCATGATGTTGGACTTTAAATACCTTTTCTGTGGCTTTGTACTCAAGTATTGAAATTATACAATCGTTACTACATGAAACTAATCGAAACTAAATGTTTTGGGGAAGTCAATTGTTGCACCCAACCCCTTTTGGTAGCGTGTTCCGTTTTTTTTTTCATAGAAATCTGCCTGTATAATTATAAACTTTATGTATACCCAACACACCAAACGTCTGTTTTGAGAGGATACCACTGAACATTTAAGCAAACTAAAGTTTAAGAATAATCTGAAAATTAGACAGAATCACAATCAAAGTGTTAGAGGTCCTTTAATCACATCATTGACAAACTAAGACCTTTCAGAGTTTCATGTTACAGAAAAAACTAGTGGGTATGCATAGCCAGGAAATATAACATTCACAGACAAAATGCACCCTCAAGACATCAACTACACATTAAAAGATACACAGCTAGCTTTCTCTCTCTCTCTCTCTCTCTCTCTCTCTCTCTCTCTCTCTCTCTCTTCCCGAGTAAGGTGATTGCAAAACTAGGAAGCACTGAAAACTCCTTCACAAAACAAGAACCAAACGCAATACCCCAACACGTACTGAGAGTGACAAATAAGGCCAGATCAAATACATTTTTAGATTCTCATCCAAATTTTGTGAAAAATTTAGGCGGGTGGGAGGTTTTTATTTTTCATCTTTTTTAAATTTTCCCAACTGCTTTAAAGAACAAACCAGTGGTGAAAGAAACTTTTAATACCTTGATATTAAACTGCCAAAATGAATAAATGATTAATATTAAGTGTCAAAATAAAAACCGGTTTGTTTTTGTTTTTGCAAAAAAATTCTTGCTAGAAAAAATATACCAAAAATGTTGAGCCTTTTTCTTACGTTTTTTTTTCTTTTATAAGCAAATAAAAAAGGAGATGGAAGGGTTTTTCTGAAAACACTTCCACCAAATTTTATTCGTTTGCTTATATTTCATAGGGGGGGGGGGGTGGGGACGAGAAATTTTTAAATATTATTTGATATGGCCTTACAATCGATCATCAAAGAACAGAATCACTGCTTCAAATGGAAAACAACTAAATCCAATTGGAGGCTATGAACCCTTCCTCATCCTCTTTTTTCTCCAAACCTTGCACCATCTGACTTCCATTTTTCAAACCATGAATTCATTTGTAAAGATTGACAATTTTTAAGTTGTCACTTTCCCATTTGTATCCTGGATCAGGTATGGTGCTTGATTGCATTGATTCCTGATCTTTGCCGTCTTTCTTACTTTAATCAATAATTGAGCCCACGACATAAAATTTCCAACAATGTGGCTGTGAAGACTCAGACAAGTGTAGCATCAGACAAGCCTCCTTTTAAGCTTGCTGATCTGAGGCTTTGCTGGTCGCATATATCACATTGTTGGAAAGCCCATGTTGCCGCTCAATTATATTCAGATTGCGTTGCTCTGCCCACATGGATGCTTCCTAACATATGCATAACATCACAACGTGGAAGCAGTCAAATCAAATTTACTTAAATTGATAGAAACGAACGATCTATAATTACACAGACACCAATGCCTAAAAACCCTAGTTAGAGCATAGTTCGATCAGCCACAAACATATTAATAGACATTTCGCTTACTGTAAAGGCGGCAACTTTCATATTCGAATCTGGGCGTGATTAGACTATTTTCATCTGCTAAAAGGGAAATTAGGTCCTATTTATAATTTGGCGAAGAGTTAATAAGTTATAACGCGCATGCATTTCATGAAAATCTTAACAGTATACACACTGAACTCACATATATAAACCTTTAAAGCGAATGAGCAGTCAGATCTGGGTTCACAATTATTGCCTCTATGCTGTTATCAAATAGACATTTTTGGATGCAGTTAGTTTGCTGGCGTTTTAAGGACTAAATAATGTGTTTTGCATCTACACTGAGGTAATGGCGTAAGATGATACAGTTACTTTTGATTAAAACCACGTCTCATTTCAGCTTTTATCTATGTCTAAGGTTGACCAGTCCTAATCACGCATTCATGAGGCGCCGCCTTAACAGTAAGCGAAAAGTCAAAGAATACACCAAGCACAAACTGACCAATTTCACATGGCAACATTTTATACATATTTATCTTTTGTGGATAATTTATGTTATTTCTGTCTTATTTTTGTTATGCTTTCGAGCGCTGTTTATCAATGCCTTGTGGTCACCTGCTTGGAAAGGGCTGACCTCTCGTTTGTGATGTCAAATTGTGAAGTTGTCACTTTCCCATTGGTATCCTGGGTCAGGTGTGGTGCTTGAGTCTATCTATTCCTGATAATTGCCCTCTTTCTTACTTATATTGTTAATTATGACACCAGTTTGACAGTGACTCCGACCCAGTATAGCCTGACTGGTAATTAATTGAACTTACTACAAAGATATATTTCGTATTTGCATGTAAGTGCTATTTCAAACTACTACGTCCGTTAAAATTGATTCTGAATGATTGTCGAGTTTATTAGAAGTCATTTCAGATATGAGAGGTTGGCATCGAATATTAAAACCAACAGTAAATAAATCAACGTTTCAATGTCATTTTAGGTGGATTTTGACAATTTAAGGCTAAAAGTACCAAAAAGAGCTCTAAATGGTACCTTTTTTTTCTTGATGACTTGAATAAAAATAGATAATGATGCCCCCAACTTTAAATAAGTTGAAGGGGCATATTGCTTTGGGCTTGTCCGTCCGTCCATGCTTCTGTCCGTGAGGTACAAATTTAAGATAGGGTTTTGAAATTTCATAGATGGATTCCTCATCAAAAAATAACTGACCCGTACATTTTTTTAATCTGGATTATCTCCCTTTGCGAAGTTCTGTCCCTTTAAAGGGCCATAATGAAATTTGGTAATCAGGATTTTTCAAAAACTATAACAGCTAGGAGCTTCAATCTTAAGATAGGATTTTGAGAGTTCATAGATGGATTTCTCATCAAAAAAAATAACAGACTCGTGTTTTTTCTTAATCTGGATTATCTCCCTTTGTGGAGTTATGCCCCTTTTAAAGGACATAATGAAATTTTGTAATCAGGATATTTCAAAAACATTAGCAGCTAGGAGCTTCAAACTTACTCAGCTTATAGCCCCTCATGAGTAGATAACCTGGTGAAAATTTAAAAAAAAATGTGTTATTGTCCTTTGTGAATTTGGACATAGAAAACTGTTACAGCTAGAAGCTTCAAACTTGCTCCGCTCATAGAGGATAATGAGTAGATAATTTGGTGGAAATTAAAAATCATTTTATTTTTCGTTGAGTTATCGCCCTTTGCAAAATTTGTCATAGAAAACTTGATACCTCAAAAACCGTTACTGTTACAGCTTTGGGCTTCGAACTTGGACAGCTGATATAGGTAATGATTAGATTTCCTGGTGTGTGTTTTTATCACCCATTGCATATTTTTGAGTTAATGCCCTTTGCAAATTTGGACATCAGTAACTTCCAACAAAGATATCTCCAAAATTATAACAGCTAGTAGCCTCAGATTGGGTCAACTGAAAGAGGGTGATGAATAGTTTACCTGGTGAAAAGGATGGTGGACAAACTAATGGTTGGGGGCATAGTGTTTCATAAGCACAGTTTCTAGTTTTATTATTATAACCATACAGTCTTAAAGCGAATATGCTGAATTGTTGCTTTATTGAGAAAAATGAAAATAGGCAGAGAAATAATAGATATGTGAGCACTTAATGTTCAGCATACATAGTTTTGAAAGCCTTGCCACGACATATAAGTATCCATCATGAGTGTGAGGGTAGGATAGAAAAATCCGTTTCGAGGATCACAAGGCTAGCCGAGTGATGACAAACGGTGATCCCAAGGACAGATATTTTTATCCTACCCTCACACGAATGATGGATTCTTTTTCTTGCTCATCACTGTTTTTATTTATTTATTTATCTTTTTATTTATCTATTTAGTTATTTATTTTAGAATAAACTTCCACAGGTCCCTGAATACGCTAAGATGCAATTTCACATGATGAATTTCTTGTAAAATTTTCCGATATATACAGTCTGTACAATAAGAAACGCAAACCATACATAATCTTTGATAACTAGAGCCCTATTATAGCTAAAAATTTCAAATATGCAGGGTACTTAGATATTCATGTCTTTTATCAGTAAGTCAAGTTTTCTAATGTTTCCGGCTTTTTTACAAGATATCAAGGGTACCCATAAAACAAAAAGTTACAACACACAATATGTAATGATCTGTCATCGTATCCTTTAATTTACAGACTCCATATGCACTTTCACACTTTGGAACGATTGTTTTGTCGTTTTCCAATTCTCTTCTGATTTCTTGATAACGTATGCGAGTTGCTCAGACAAATGAAGACTGTTTGAACCTTCGTCGAAATCATCGTAAAGAAGAAAGCCAAAGAATAGCCAAAGAATGGTCGATCTAGCATTTTACGATTTCTGTGTCTAAATGCTATCAAATTGGTCTCAGTCACATACGGTTATGATAACCGCTTTCTTCATGAGCATTCTTATGTCCAAAAGCACAACTGTATACTGTCCATAAAATGTAACGTACCATAAATTTTAGGTAATTGGAAAAAAAAAATCTTCTAAAATTTACAGTTCGCAGAATCAAGGATTGAAAACCATGTTTAAGAAATGTCGTGAAAGGCAGAAATCTTGCATGTTATCGAAATGACAATACTCGCTTTGATGTCGATTCTACTGCAATAAAAAATGATATTCAATTAACCGGAAGTTCTTTGAAACGTTTGGAAATTTGATTCACGGATGAACATTTAGAAGAAGAGTGAGATATAGGCTTTTATTAAATGGTCACAAAAACACGTAAATTCATTAAGAAATTGCAAAAAGCCAATTTTCAAAATCCCTGGCATTTTTTTCAGAAAACGCGGTTAATTAAGACCCCAGTAAAGCTTCCAATTTTGCGAAATTTAAAATGTTTGATGTTTTTCTTATTTTCTAAATCAAGAAGAACACATTCAAATTGAAATTTGGAATATTAGACCTTCATAGGAAATTTTTGGGTAAAAGGTAATGATTTTAGACTTTTACTCCCAAAACAGAACTCGAAGTCCAGTTTTCGACGAAACTCTGTATTAAAGCTCCTTATTGAAGGGCCAAGCCACTGAAATAGAATTATTTTGAAAACTAATGACTTTTATCCTAAAAAGAATTCATTTAAAAGTTTGCGTTTCTTTTTGTACTGACTGTACATTAACCTGTACATCAGGAACCAGTCCGGGTATACTAGGTCATAACAATAACAATAGTAATGATACATATAAAACAAATCATGACGAGAGAGAGAGAGAGAGAGATAGAGAGAGAGAGAGAGAAACATTGAAAATTGCATTCCATAATCAATCGCTTAACTTTCTGTATTCTTGATACACTTAAAATGGTACTTTCACAAACAGAGAAGGCTAGGCAAATGCTGCAAAACGTGCCAACTCATCAAGACCTGTAGTCTTTGTTATAATAAATACAATCTTAAGGAACTTAAGTCCACAATTATCTTGAATTATCTTCATTTTGACCCCTTAAAATATATAACTAACACTCCAATAATTATTGTTTTGATCTATATGGGGCAATCCATCAAAATACAAAGAGTTAACACGGATCAGTTATTTAATCCAGAGGACAAAAAGGCAAAGAATATAGGTGTAGCAATCACAACAATTAATAACAAACAAGTAAAAACAATTACGTCTAAACGCTGGAGCAATGTATGCCAAGTTAAATGGTTATTCTTTGGTGAAGATTCATCGATAATAAAAGTTGCTTTATTATGATCAGTGGCCTGATTAATTTCTGATTGTGATGCAATAGCTGAAATTTTACTGCTTTTTACTGATATTGGTACATTAAGTAACTTTCTTAGACATGAAAACGTAACTCTTTCATTAGCGTAACGATCATAAAGATATGACTGCAAATAGGCGTAAACGACAGCAAGAATGCTCAACAACAACAATAGAAAGATGTAGATTAAGATATAAGAAATGTTTAATGAATTACGGGGAAGTTCCTCACTGATTGCTGTAATGAAAACACTGTAGGACAGAAAGATTGTCACAGAGATCGAACCCTTTTCACCAGAATTGACAGGAACCAGAAATACACCTACGTTTATGACAGATAAAAGCACTAGCGGACATATTGTCGTAAACAATATAAATTCATGCCTCCTCTCTAGTTCCAAGTTTATGCGTATCATCACGTAAGATAAAAAGACAAGTCTGGTAGAACGAATCCTTACAACTTTCCATTCAGTGTTCTCTTTGTAATAAATACTACTTAGTTGTGTGATGAAGGTCGTTATGTTTACGTCCAAATAGTTCATTTGTGTTACAAATACGTAGAACACACAGTCATGTTTGTCAAAAGGATAAAATTTAATATTGACATCACAAAAGATGCTATATGTGTTGTCTGTGGTGAGCGCGGATCTCCCATCTGACGTAATTTCTACAATATCGTCGTTATCTCCAATTATCCCTTTTCCTCCATGAGTTTGCGAAAACTTCAAAGGTGGCACCCAGACCTGACTAATCGGAAGTTTAATTTTATCTATGCCACCGTGTGTTGAAGCATTCCATACTAGTATTTCATCCCTCCACGACAGCATGTAATATCCAAGTATTGACAATTTTTGAGACACAGTGTCCAGCTCAAAAACTCCTTGAAGAATAAAAATTGCTGAAATATCTATTGGCTGCGACGCGTTCTTTCTTGGTAGCACTCTAGTGTCATAATTCTCCAAAACTTCTTTATACAGATTTATGGTGCTGGTATACACGTTTGCTATTGATGCATTGCTGCTAGGTGTCTCTGTTGGTACTGTTGGCGTGGTCTGTCCAGCTGATGATACAACAGTAAGATACGTCATTAATATAATGTTTGTAGCAAGAATATTCATCTTTGTATTGTTTCTTTAAAGCTGTATATTCTGTCACTTTTGATCTTTTTATTTTAGAACTAATGATTCTATTTTTCAAGAACACAGTAAAAATCTAAAATTCAGGTATACATTTTACCAATTTCGTAAATCTTAACAAATTATGAGTATTAAAACAACAGCATTTATGTTAAAATTAACTGTCTATAATTATTGGAGGGACGCAAATAATTACCAACACACCTGTTTTTATAAGATAATTCACTTTTCTGTGCAGTTTTCAGCTATAGTTTAAAGATTTATTGTGAAAACATAACTTAATTCTACTTTTACAAAATGATTTAAAAAGAAAATAAAAATTTTCGAAAAATGTTCATAGTTGCAGACTTAGTCACTTTAAACCTACTAACTCTTGGATAATCTGAACGCAACTGACAAATTTACCCCTATAGAGATATTATCATTTATTTGTTATCATTTGGTACGTCGAAAGTGAAATGTTTATGTATAAACTTTAATATAGTGGACCTATGTGGTTTCCTGTCTTATAAGAGAATTATCCACACAAATGTGGTATCAAACTAAACTTTGACACCTTAACTACACACACCTTAACTTTCTAGCTAGTCACTGTAGCAGAACAGGCTGGTTTGAATCTCACTTTGTCGGAAACCCAGAAGACAGGTTTTCTCGCCGCGAGGCCTATTTAGAGTTAGATTTCCATTGATTATCTCGTTTGACTTTATTTGACATGCCTTTGTGTTTTTAGCCAGTTTGGACTCAAACCAGCCTGCCTGCTCAGCTAATAATGAGCGTTTGTATGGAGCTAGTTTTACAACTGAACTTTTCAGATAGCGAATAATACAAACGCTGATCAGGCTTGTGTGGAAAAACAAACTTGTCTGCGCCTTTGTTGTCTTCATGCAACAACGTCGTGTTTTCTCATGTCGTGGCCCATTAGATGTCTTGTCTGGAAAAGTAGGACCAGCCCATGAAAAAGGTATGTATCCTTTTTGTGATTAACCATTCTTTGATCTTGCGTGTACAACCATCCAGCAATGCTTATATCATATGTATGTTTTTTTTTATGCGCGACCGATCTTTCTACTCTCATTGCACATACGGTGTGGACAGCGAAGACTATGGTGCATTTTTGCTTACGTGCAGCTTCAATGTGATATGTACACAACCTATTTTGTTGACGTTTTTGGTCTATTAGTTATTAGCATGAAACGTCGGTAAACAGTATAATGTGTGATAATTGTCTATCGATTCCGTGTCCATATAAATACATCCTGCTTATCGATGGGATCGTGCTTATTTAGATTAAATGCTATTAAAATGAACTCGTGAACTTTGGTTCTTATCAAATAACTGATCAGAAATGGCTAAGTAGAACCAACGAATCTTTAACGCCCACAAGCACACACACACAGTGCACCAAGCATTACCGTTTGAGACAAATGTAGTCAAAATGCTAAATTAATATAAACTGTGACAACGTGCGAAATCAAGTTGGTAGAGGGTGTCGTACCAGTATTCCCAATAACACGTATGTCCATTAATCAAATCCGACAGATGATAGTCCGAAGCTTATGCTGAACAATGGCATTGTTATTTTCCAAGACAGTAAGGGGCTTATACAAGTATTCCTAAGGTAGTACTTAGCTTTGTGATTTACAAGGAGGTCCAGGGGATACTGACCCCCTGGATATCCACAAAGCCGCCCATGGTGTCAATGGTGTCATTTTGTATTTCACCTAAAGAAAGTGCGAATCAATATATTCGATAGGACAGTTTTTCTTTTTATTATTTTACTATTTTTAATTTTCTTTTTGTTTTTTTTTTATATTTTTTTCTGAATGTTGCGCCTAAAATGGATGTTTATTGGTTTAAAAAAAAATCCAGCTGTTAAGTTTTTAGAACTAATTTTTCGCAATAACTTTTTTATCTTCAATTTTAGCAAAATGTGGTCGTGATGAAAAGTATTTAGGAACATCTTCGACAACTTCTCCAAATGGTTCCAACATCCTAAATGCTGCAGGTTCCTCTGTGCTTAGATGCACTCTTTGAACATTTTAAACAAAGCGCAAATAAACCAAGTCCAAGATGTCAGTCAAAAAGTTATATTGCACCGCCCAAATTCAATAACTAACGCAATGGATGGCTTGTTCAAATATAATAGAAATCGCGCCTGATTCGCTCGTGCGTTAAGCTAGTAGGGTCATCTCAAAACCGTTCATTTCATAGCACGTGCATAGAGAAAAATTGCACGTCATGCGATAACCTAGCCTTTGTTCCTAAAAATGAGCCTGCTTTAAGTTGATTCTGCATATGCACAGTAAATTCTGAGTATGTTAACGGCCGTTTTATGTTATGCACAGCCTATGAAGAACGGGATATGCACCGCCTCCGAATATTGTTTGAAACTACCCCTTTCTGTCACGCCTATACGTATTATATAGTCCGTCTAGATAAGAGACGTTGGGCGGTTCTTAGCTAAGTTCAACCCCTGGACAAATACATTTGGAAATCGGTTAGCCAGGTTGCATCGTTTGCATATTCACCCATCTGTGAAACTCTCCACACCAAAATTATATACCTGTATTCTTATAGTTGCCATATCGTGAAAAATAAGCGTTTTGAATTATTGCAGATGAATCTGATCAGCCCAAATACCTTGTTTGAAATATGTACATACATGTATCTTAAACACGTACGTGTATCTTAAACTAAACAAGCAAAACATCGATCTTCGACAGTGAAATCTACAATCATGCAAGATTTTATTGTTTTATAAAATCTCTGTGTTCCCTTTCCCTGTGGCGCAGATATTGAAACCTTATCATGCTGAACTTTAATTTGTTGTGTGTGTGTGTGTAGGGAAGGGGGTGTTTTATGTTGTTGTTTTTTGCAATGTTTTTTTTTCGAATTCAGAGCTAAGCACCAAATCATTTTCTTGCCAAACAAACAGAATTTGGAAGAATATTTTCATCGACAACATAATTATCGCGAATATTTTCCAAGTAGCATACTAAAGATAAACACCTGTGTACCGTATAAAGCGGATCGCCTTTGTCGTCTGCGGTACAGTTGTTTTGCACGATTAAAGCGTACCTCTGCTGCTTTACCCAATTCACTGTAGACCCGTCTAAATTGACAGTGAATGGCAGTGTTCTTTCTGACACGCTCAACGTCCGTTACCTGGTCGCACTATACCTGTCATTAAAAGACTTAGAAATTTAGGGCGAATTCAATTAATTGCAAAATCCTCATCTATATACACAAAAATCTGTTTGCGTCACAAGCACAAGAGCTTTTGGAGAAGTTGGCGACAATTCTTCTCTACAACTTTCATCGCGAACACACTTTGCTAAAATTGAAGATAAAAAAAGTTATTGCGAAAAATTAGTTCTAAAGAAACTTAACAGCTGGAGTTTGTTTTTTTAGTTTCGAAACAATCTTATTTATCTGGGGCTTCATCAGAGAAGGTGAGTACACCATTCTGTTCACCAAATATCATTTCTGTCATTTTCAGAAACTTTTCGTCCAAATATACCCAATGAACACAAACGATATTGAAATCTAAAAACATATGATCGAGGCAGAAATGGACTGGGAATGGTATAATCATCTGAAAAGGCATGCAGCACCAGCAAAAACAAAGCAATTCACAACAACAAAATCAAACCATTCAAGTGTGATACATTGTGATAGCCTGTGCAAAATATCCTGTGAACTCTGGATACCACAGCGACCAAATGAAAATTACAAGAAATTTCTTTGAAATGCATTACATCCTTATCTACTAAGGACCTCGGCCAGTTTCCTATTCAATCTGCTCAAATTTTGACAGCCTG
Source organism: Loripinus fragilis (assembly GCA_964019695.1). Taxonomy (NCBI): domain Eukaryota; kingdom Metazoa; phylum Mollusca; class Bivalvia; order Lucinida; family Lucinidae; genus Loripinus; species Loripinus fragilis. The sequence continues at coordinate 19,338,445 of OZ026523.1, forward strand.
TGGCTAGGATAATACATAACTGACAACTATAGTTTTGTGCTTAAATCAAACCCTTATATTTAGTGCACCTACCAAAATAAAAATATTTTGAAAATATTGCATAATTATGCCAGGACTCTAGGGTTTAGGGGGTGGTGGTATTTTTTTTGACCAAATTTTACTTCACAGAAATTCAAAGTTTCGTGGAGTATTTACCTAAATACATGTAAATATTATGTTTGCGGCATAAGATTTGAGACGAAAGTGATGCAGTAACATAAAATTTGGGTTAACCTATAGTTCGGTGCTTAAAAGAACCGTCTCATTGAGACGGTTCTTTTGAGTACCCAAAACACATGTTTTGGTTGAGAAATGAGGCAATTAATTACTTTGTAAGCACTCATAACTAAAGCCCTGATACATGCCATTGCAAATTGATATTTACCTACAGGATATTACAAAATAAGGTTCTAATAAGTTTTTAGAATAAAGTGTTTTGAGCATTACGACAGCGTCCCCCCCGTGACCAATCATGCCGTTTTTATATGATGTGTGAAATGTAAAACTACAACTGTATGCAAAAGGATTAGTTTGGTCAAGGGGGGGGGGGGAAGCACCTCAATAAAACGTTTTCTATTTTCTTTACGTTGAATAGCAAATACAGAGTTTTCAACCCATATTTTTCAATCGGTACCTGTCCAATGAGAAAACTGCTTTTGTGGATAGGTCGAGGGTTGAACCTACTATCTTATTCATAGAAAAAATATCATTTCCTTTGAAACTTTTCTCTGGCCATTTTTATGGGCAATCCTTCATTAAGACTGTCCGAGGTCCTTTAAACTTGATACAACCTTATAGCACTGTGCTATATATGATCCTCTTTTGGAATTGTTGTTCAATAGAAGTAAGAAAGAGGGCAAAGATCAGGAAACGATACAATCAAGTACCTCACCTGACCAAGGATACCACATGGGAAAGTAACAAAAATACAATAAACATCACAAACAAGAGCCAAGAGGTCGGCCAGAAACCTAATCAATCCACTGACAACGGTCAACGTTTACCTTAAAATGTTTCTCTACCTAAACAACTAGGTCAATTCAATCGTACTTAATAGGAATGTTATTTGTTATAAGACCCTCTTGTAAAATTAAAAATTTAAGAAATCCAATCCAGTTGGAATTCTGGTTGTTATGGTTACTAAATGAAAATTTTCATCTTTTCTTAGTCCTAGCTTATCAGTCGTTTTTCAGTGTCTTCCTGGTGCTATTCCTTTTGCAATACTGTGGATAAAAATGTTAACATGAACAAGAGCAACAGTTATCTAACTACAATTTGTAATAGTATTTTGACCCAAATGTATGTATAGTTGGTATTTTTTACAATTTTCGAATTTAACCATGAAAAATTCATATTCTTAGTAAAAATTGTAAAAAATATTTTTTTTTCAACGAGAAATTTGCACATTTGGTCGAAAATACCTCTACATAATGAAGTCGGATAATTGTAGTTAATGTTCATGCAAATCTTTTTCTCTAAAATCTGATTTTCCAGCTAATTTCTTTTCCAGGAGCCGCGCGTGTCTCTTCCTAAAACGAGACACACAGAGGGATATCTATACTTCTGACGACGTCTCCTTACTGGTTTCATCGCAGTGGTACGTCCGGTGACCCCGCTGTCGTCCTTGGCTCTGTTAGAAGTTTGGCCGCGAAGCTTGCAACTGACAGTCGATAAGAATAAATCCTGACTCCGCGTGAGTTTCCACGTAAATAAGTTGTCCTCATCGTTCTCCAGCCTGTTCAGAACTTCCTTTATATAATTTGGTATATCACTGGGCAGTCATTTCATTATTAAATAAAAAATTTCACAAAATTATCAGCTTGACAAAATAAATATGTTATTTCTTATGGAATGGTATAATTCATATCTGAATAATATACAATTATTGACTTATGTTGAGGTAGACAGGGAGTGTTGTTGAACAGTAAACGTCATATTGACCGACCTGGAGTGGAGGTCAATATGATTAAGTTCACAGTTCAATAACACTCAATGTCTACCGAAACATAAGTCAACAACTGTTTTTTTATATAATAAATGTATGTTATGCATTTCCTGCCATTTTAGACCATTAAAACGTTGACGTTACGGATGGATCATGCGAAATTTCTTGACGTTCTGACGTCACTTCCCTTAAGCCAGTCAATATCACCTCGTGCCATGTGCTTTGCAACGTCACGTCCGGCAAACCATGCGATATGTAGTTTTATTGACTCGAGTGGATATGCATCTGGGCCAATCAAAAGATGTTTATTTATAGATTATATAATAAAATAGATTGTTCACTGAATTGTTCCATGTTATCTTTCAAAAAAGTAATATTTATATGCAATGGGCAACCCTCCTCCAGCTTTCAGACATATGTTCTATATAATTAAGATTGAAAAGTTATGCTTGATTAGGCATTAGATCTAGAGGATAAAAATGCAAAAAATGTAGGTGTAGCTATAACTGTTATGACAAACATAATTGCAAATACGAAGGTATCTATGCGATTGAGCAGTACATGCCATGTGGGTTGATCAGAGTCAGGTGTAAATTCCTCGTTTGTCAAACCAGGTGAAGGATGTTTATCGACTGGATCAGTTTCTGATTTTACTGCTCCGTCTGATTCTTTGTGACAATTCAGTAGCTTTCTCAGAAACCGTATATATACTCGTGTATTTGCATAACGAGAATATAAATATGATTCAATATACGAATAAACCACAGCTAGAACACTAAGCAAAAGCAAAAGAAAAATATAAGTTATAATATAGGCGATATCCAAGGAATTTGGGGGCAGTTTATCACTTATTGTTGTTATAAATACACCATATGATAGAAATATTGTAACAGCAATAGACCCTTTCTCTCCAGAATCAACGGGAACGAGAAATACACCAACATTCAGTACAGACAGAAAGACTAGAGGATACACAGTTGTATATAAGATAAACGCATACCTCCTTTCTAATTCTAAGTTAATATACACCATTGCGAAGCTGAATAAACTCTTTTCACAGAGCGTATCCTGATTGTTTTCCATTCTGCATTTTGTTCGAAATATTGGCTACTTAGTCTCGCTGTGAAATTTGTTATATCAATTTCTGCTGTGTCCCTTATGGCCACAAACACGTAAAACTCACAGTTCTGTTTATCAAAGGGGTAATATCTTATATCAACGTCGCATATAAGATTGTATGTGTTATCTGTAGTTAGCCATGTTTGCCCATCCGACTGTATTATCGCAACATCATCAGGGTCTCCAATCTTCCCCTTCCCTTCATGTGTCAACGACAGTCTTAATGGTGGCACCCAGATTTGACCAACGGGAAGTTTTATTTCTTCTATTCCACCGTAAAGTGAAGTATTCCACACCAGGAATTCGTCTTTCCATGACGCTGTAAAATATCCAAGAATAGACAATCGTTGAGTTGCAGTATCTAAATCAAAAACGCCCTGAAGAACAAAACTACCAGATACATAAACGGCATTAGATAAGTCCATTCTTGGTCTTATCCTTGTGTCATAATTTTTCAAAAGTGTTTCGTACAGATTTGTCATGTTGTGGTATTTGGGTCCCTCAGTCATGGTATCAATATCACTACGAATGGGACCAACTGTCGATGTGTTTAATATGCCAACACTAGTTGGTATGCTGGTAGTTAGTGCCATAAATATATAAATTGAGCCCTGACTGTTCATTCTGTTTTTTTTTTCGTATATCCCTTCAAATTTGCTATATTTTACGTTGTAGATTTCACAGAACGATTTCCTGGTGGTTTTAGAGTTTCAACTAGTGTGGATGTGTAGAAAAACAGTGAAGGCACTTGTCTTGCATAATCTTGGTGGTATGTGTATTATTTATTTGACACAGAGTTATATAGTGTTTCCTGAACGTTTGGTGTAAGATTGCAATTCACTGGTTGGTAAGATGGATGCTTATGGATCATTTAGATGATTGTTTTACATTTACCTTGTGTTTAGATTGTTCAGTTTCGATAATTCCTTCGAACCTACGAAATTGGGAGACACAGTTTAGTTGTTTGTTTCGTACTTCACAAAATCGCAATTAAACAATTTGATTTAGTTCTTAATGTTCACCGATTGTTTATTAGCGTGAAAAGTGTTTTCCTCCTTGTTTTACACTGTAGTATAATTCGAAGACTTTAATTTTCTAAAACTGTTAAACGTTCCTTTGCTTTGCTTAGCGCACGCTTATTTGAGACATCACAATTAATGAACAGCATTTATTACAAACGAATTTCTTATCTTTACCATACATACAATGTTTTAGAACTATATTTCACATATCAGAAATCTTTAGCATATAAAGTCGTCTATATCCGATATATAATCATATTCTTACGCTATTTTTTTCTGATTCTCCAAAGAATACATTATTTTGATAAGGTTTTCCAATAAGCCCTAAAAGTTTACGCTAGTGTTTCTTAATATGCAATCCAAAGTTTCTCCTTATTAAAAGTGGTTAACCCTTTCTATACCAGTAAATGCCTATGCATACTTTGGTGAACGGTGAAGACCCAGAAAGAACCCATCAGTGGCTAGAGGGAATAAGAACTGCCTCCGCCAATTCCGCAAAATTCCGTGGAATCAGACCACGGATCAATGTACATCGAGGATCTACTTTGATTTTGCCGGTGATAACGTAACGCTGACGTTATATAACGTAACGCCATGTAAGCACAACAACAAGTGTAATTGAAGCAAGACAAACGGCTTTAAATGAAGTTTGTGTTTTTTTCTCAATAAAATATCACTATAGCGATACTTTATTGAATAACACTTAACTTCAATTATTCTGCTGATTAAACTTTTCAGATAATTAGAATAATCAATTTTGATAGAGCTGAACCCACATGCTTCAGAACTTATTTTCCATAAGCCAGTTCCGGGTAAAAAATTGAGCTTTTTGGTACATAGTACTACTGGTAATGCTCCTTATATACATCCGAGCCATGATTCGATTCTCGAATTGTGGCGGACTTTCCCGAATGTGGCTAAAAGGTTAAGAGGCGAACTTGAGATCACTTTTGTATTGTTATATACTAGCCAAAAGTTCTAACCGGCCACTTGCATTTCATAAATTTTCTTCAACATGTAAATTGACATGACTACACTTTTTGCACCTCGTAATAGCCAGACGTGTCATGTACCCTAGGCAGTGAAGATTTTGTCAACACCTTCGACAGTACATGCAGGATGCCAATTTGAATAGTGGTATCCCCATTTTAAAAATTCGCATTTTGGCACAATTTGTAAGTCATGACTTTTTGAAATAACCCACTTTTATGCGCAAAACGTTTTCATTTCAAAAGTCAAACTCACACTCAACACTATAGTGCTAAAATGAACACTCTATCTGCATGAGACTCGTTGTTATTGGCCAAAGTGTCGAAAATTACCCCACCATCCAATGCAAATTCTTGTGAATTTTAAAGTTGAGGGTATGTGTATTTGGCAAAGCCTCCTGGAAACAATTTTAAGAATTTTGCTCAGCCGTTTTCTGGTATCATTTACTAACAGGCTGGCCTATTCAGGAACGAAAATGAAATCTATATTGTGCTTAAAGCTTTTTAGAATCGATAAAAACACACGTGGCCGGTTAGAACTTTTGACTAGTATATATTTGTAAAGCAAGAACTCAGCATGCGTTATGAACACTATTTATAAAAAAAATGCAATTTGATGCTAAGGCCATTACGTTATGCTAAACTATAATAAACACCATTCCATACACAACGTTAAACAATCACAGCCAACACACAAAACATTAATGCGTTTCGATTTGATTTCCAGTAAAACAAATGTTTAATGTTTTTATCCAGAATATTCGATCCATTTCATGCAATAAAGGTACTTATAAAACATGTCTGTACTAGTTCTTATTACCCTTTGCGTACCATTGGAATATATCATCAATTTAATACAGTTAGACCAGGCTGTTCCATTGTATATATTTAGGATTCCAGGTTATAATTTTCAAAAATAGTGTATGAGTATCTCTTTCATCCAAGATTGGTTGACTATTTGGCTTTTTTGTATGTGACGTTTTCTTGTGTTTTATCACTTTCCCATTCGTTGTCCTGGATCAGGTGTTGTGCTTGATTGTATTGTATTGTATTAATTCTTGATCTTTACCTTTTTCGTTCCTTTGTCTTGACAACTAGACCCTGATGAAATCCGCATTATGATGCATTTCGTGTTGACCATTACTGTTTGCCAAAGCACCCGTTTAGGGATTTTTAAAATTCAAAGGGTTAAAAGTACATGCTCTTTAATCAAGCGGAATAAAATGTCTTAGCTTATGTTTAAAACTTTATCTATACCATCATTTTATATGTGGGAATGGCGAGGGCGTTCTAGTTTATACTGATGCACTTTGATCCGTGAGCTGGTATATTTGTTCTATATTATGCACAAACGCTTATTAAACAGATTTAAGTAACCTTAATGGGTTTTCATTTTTAAATAAAATCCAACTCTTTCGCTGAGTAAACAGATCCTGGTTTTTGTGTTGCCAAGCTTAGATAAAAACAATTGAGAGTGTTCAATATGCAACACAGAACATGAATCTAATTTTGTTTAAATGAACTAAAAACTCATGACTGATGGATAGAACCTTTCATCTGCTATTTTTCTTCAATTATTCATTTTCAGGTTTTGCGTCTTAAAATTTCCAATTTTTTACTGAATACGACTTTTAGACTTTTATAATTTGGAAACTATGGAGACCCAGCAATAGAGCAGTTTATCATCTGGGATTGCACAATTAGCATCACCATTGAAATGTTTGCTTCACATGAAATATCAAGCGTGGCATCATATTTTTGATTTCAAAAGGCAAGTGGTTAATTTGCACTTTGTACAAAAATGTAGCGCTTTCATAACATTACACTTTGATTCTGTCTGGCAATTGTGTTTTCTGCTACAGATCATTGCGTATTGTCAGCCAAAAGGTTGCATTAGGCTAGAACTACATAGTTGTTTAAAGCAAACTGCTTTGCAAGGTTGTGCTACAACAATTTTACGAATCTTCAGTAGTCTTGCATTAAGATTGCATTTTGGGGCAAACGTTGTATAGACAAATGTTCTATAGTAAAATTTGTAAATGCGAATGTCCAGTGAAACAGTATGAGTTTCACAACAGAACTGCTTAAGAAAATGGTGTTTAGGCATTGTCATTGCATAACTTCAATGATGCACTATATATTGCCAAATATTCACCATGTGAAACTTTGACAAGTTTGTTAGTTTTATGTACGAAGATAGTGAGTCACTAAGTGCACGGTATGTTCAATGGTATCTTACCCAAAGTGTTTTTCACAACATTCGTTATGCTGTTTCACGGAGCACTTTTGAGTATCATACTGCTACCTAATTATTTGCTAAAACCTACTCTGTAGTGATTTTCTTACTATTTCTGCAACAGCCCGAGTATATTGTGAAATATGCTGGCTCTCACAGGATCTAAAGAAGCAGCAAATATATAAGCTCAGGGCTGTGAATGGTAGTATTTGAATTTATTCAAGATATCTGCTATTACAGGTTAAATTTAGATTAAGCTTTGTTTCAATAATTAAGGCACAGTAAAGTTTCAAAAGGGGAAACCTTCTCTACTAAAAGAAAAGTTAAATACATTCTATTTGTTTTACACTTTAATGACAGGCTGAATAATTAATGCTGGCTCTCATTTGCAGGTTTGATACTAACTTTACCAGTCGTTGTCAATAAATGAACATTGTCATGTGGAAAAAATAAATGCAAGCAATGCCTAGATCACATTTTAAGGAACATATAATCATTTTTTATTGCTTGTTAATGTTTGGTAGAGAGGGTTGGAACGTTTCTGTATAATGACCATTGACCTGTACATTTGTTTTCATATTTTGTTTAATTTCTTGTTGTTAATTTTATCAGATACAAAAACACTTCGTCAAAAATATTTTCTATTTTAAATAATCAATGAATTTTCAATATCTTTCAATTGTTGTTTACTTTGTAAATCTAGTCTAAAGCCTATAATGACAGTTGCATTCATGATAATGGACATTCTGAACAATTTGTGACAAAAATGTTAGCGAAAATCAATATAATTTTAAAATATTGGTTTAGAAAATGCTCTTTGCCTACTGTCGTGGAAAAGGTCAACGAGTGACAAATAGATATGGCATCGTAAAATAGCTATGGTATTGTTGATTTGTTTAACTTAGCTAAATTTTTGTCTTAAATGGCCACTGGTATTTCAATGTGTCATTTTTGTTCAAATGTCTTCTTGTATTCATGTAAATCTATTTGCATGTTAGCAGCAAAAATCTGGCGAATCTGTATTTTGCATAAGGTTTGGCAAGCAGCTGTCTGTATGTACAAAATCTTACATGCTGGCTCTGTTTTCCTTTCGCATTATAAATAATGAAATTTCTTTAGGCTCGTAATTAGGTCCCATTAAAGTAAGGAAGAAGGTAAATATCAAGAATCGATACAATCAAGTACCACACCTGGCCCAGGACACCACATGGGAAAGTGAAAAAGCACAAGAAAACGTCACACACAAGAGAGCCAAGACATAAGCTCTTTCACAGCAGGTGACCACAAGGCTGTAATAAACAGAAAAGAAAGCATGACAAACACGAAACATAAATAACCAAAAGTGTTTGTTTGTCGTGTTGCTTTACGTCTCAGTCAACAGCTATTGTCATGGTGGGATGGTTAGTTCACCTATCCACACCTTTTCCTAGGCAAGCTTGAACAAGCGGCTAACCAGTACTTCGTGCACATACTTTCGCTTGTAACTGACAACAACCCTTTTTGAATGATTCAGCGAAAGGGAGGAAAATGACCATGGAAATTATTTCTTTATCAATCATGGCAAAAGTATGGGACCTGGCCTCGATCAAACTTGGATCTCTTGATCTGCAGTCAGACACGCATCTGTAGTTAGACACGTTACCAACTGCGCTATTATTGGGTAAGAAAATAATATTAAAAAAAAATACGCAAATAAATTTTCCTTATGAAGCAACTAGCTTTCTATTCCTCAGTAAGATGAATGTAATGCTAGAACAAACCATAAGAACAACATCACACAACAAGGACCACCGCCATTCGAGAAAATCCGCCACAATTTGAGAATCAAATCACGGCTGATTCACTACCCTAGAACGATACTAGGGAATATATATATATATATATATATATATATATATATATATATATATATATATATCTATATATATATATATATATATATATATATATATATAGTTAAAAACTGTAAAAAAAAGTTTAGCTCACAAAGAGGCTTGTTATTTTTTTACATGTATCAACACCGGGAAAACAAACAATTCAGATTGCTCTATTTGATGAAACAAAAGAAAGGGCTCTAAACTCATATAGACAGTCAGAGCTAAAGAAAACCCTTAGTTAATCCGTAGTTGGCACTTTATGAGTGGGTGTTACATACACATTCTATTGTTAACCATGGCTCAGTTGACAAAGACTTAACAATACCAAATAATCATGAGGTCAAAAGAGAGAGAGAGAGAGAGAGAGAGAGAGAGAGAACCCCAATCGGCGATAATGTCTGTTGATTGCTTAAGGTTGATTATTCATTAGATCCCAAAGACAGAAAAGCAAAGAATATAGGTGTAGCTGTCACAACAATAACTGACATGAAAACAAAAACAACTAAATCTAATCGCTGAAACATTGTATGCCATGTTAAATGGTCAGTATTTGATGAGTGTTCCCCATCTATTAATGTAGGCAGATCTTGTGTTGTGGTTTGATTATTGCCTGAGTGTAATACTGTGGCTGTTGTTGTACTGTTTTCTACTGACCTTGGTACATTAAGCAGCTTTCTTAGACACCTCATAGTTACTCTTTCAGTTGAGTAACGATCGTATAGATATGACTGAATATAGGAAGAAACAACAGCTAGAACGCTCAACAGCAACAAAACTTAAATGTATATGAGGATATAGGAAATGTTTAATGAATTACGAGGAAGTTCCTCACTTATTGTTGTTATGAAAACACTGTAGGACAGAAATATTGTCACAGAGATAGACCCCTTTTCTGCAGTATGGACAGGAACCAGAAACACACCTACGTTTATGACAGATAAAAGCACTAGAGGGCATAGTGTGGTAAACAATATAAACTCATGCCTCCTCTCCAGTTCCAAGTTCATGCGTATCATCACGTAAGATAAATATAACAGTCTTGTAGAACGAAACCTTACAACTCTCCATTCGGTGTTTTCTTTGAAATAAATACTACTTAGTTCTGCTGTGAACTGTGATATGTTTACGTCTAAAAAATTAATTTGTGTTACAAATACGTAGAACACACAGTCATGTTTGTCAAAGGGATAAAATTTAATATTAACATCACAAAATACGTTATAGGTGTTGTCTGTTGTAAGCATTGTTTTCCCATCTGAGTAAAGTTCTACAATATCGTCACTATTTCCGATTTTCCCTTTACCCTCGTAAGTAAGCGAAAGCCTCAAGGGCGGCACCCAAATCTGATCAATTGGAAGTTTAATACAATCTATTCCACCATGTAATCAAGCATTCCAAACCAGTATTTCATTTTTCCATAAGAGTGTATAATATCCTAGTATTGACAGTTTTTTGAGATACAGTGTCCAGTTCAAGAACTCCTTGAAGCAAGAATATTGCCAAAATATCGATGGACTGCGAGATATTCTTTCTTGGTATCACTCTTGTATCATAGTTCTTCAAAAGTTCTTTATTCAGCTTTGCGATGCTGTTATACACATTTATTGTTGATGTGTTATCATAGTCATTACCACTACGTGTATCTGTTGGTACATTAGGCGATGCACATTCATTTGTTGCTACACAGGAAATGTATGTCCAAAATATAATAGCTTGAATATTCATTTTAGTTAAGCCAATCTATAAATCTTGCATAAGCCTGATTCCAATGTCAAATCCAAGATAATTCCTGGTTTTCAAAATATGAAGAGAATCAGTTTTCTTGCATAGCAGATAGGGTTTCTACTGTTGTATCCATGAGAGAAAGGTTAAAATCGAATAGCTGTATATCGAAAAAAAAGACGTAATCTTTATGTTAGGGAGATGTCTTTCTGCTATGTTGCATCGCGTCGTATGTAGAAACTTCAAGAAGCCATTTTAGTATAAAATACAGTATTATACGGTGAGCAAAAAAACTCTAGAAAAATTCGTCCCTCACGATCTTTTCTGATTTAGACAATCTGACATCTAAACTAGCAATTGCAGATGTTTTACAAAATAAAGAGAAAATGTTCGCAATATGTATATCATCATAAAGATGTATTGCACTATCATTAATCTTTCTATACTCCCATAAATTGCATTGAGACGCAATCACCAAATCTCTGTCTGGATCTATAATGTTTAAAAGGGTGTTTATGGTTCAGTACGATAATTTAATCCAAGGCATCTTAAACTTGGATATATCCGGTTTTGAAGACAGTTTAGATGCTTTTGAGAAGCCAGTTGATCAGGGGCCACGTGCACACTGTTTTTCACCTAAGTTTTAAATACTCTAATGATGACCATCTCATTCTTAAGTGTTGAAAAGCTGTTTCCATAAATTGTACATGCAACTTTCAGATCCCAGGAGAAAATTTTAACAAAATAATAAATATCAGCAGTTGATACCCTGACTTTGATTTTGTTGAATGATAGGTTTCCATTGATTACTTCATATGGCCATAACTTTGGCCATTACATAATAAAACCAACAAATAGGTGCGCATCGAGTGATCCGTTGCCTGGAATAGTTGGTAACCCTCGCATGTTTAGTACGTAACATGTACTTTCTACTTGCGTATGCAGCCATCTAGTATAACTATATGTAGTTTTGCGCAGACCGATCACCCCCTTCCGTCCAGTGTTGTAAATGTTTGAAAAGCAAAGGCCCTGCTGTAGTCTCATTGAAGCCTTCTCCCATCTCTTATGTGGTACGTACAAAAAGTATTCGAGCCGCAACATGAGATTTTCAACAATGTGTTATGCGCGACCAGCAAAGGCTCCGCCCAGCCTGCGCATTCGAGCAGTCTGATCAGAGCCTTTGCTAGTCTATTAAATGTTCTAGGACTGTTGAGCTAATGACTGAACATCATTTGAGGTTTGTTTCTAAGCCTAAAAGGAAGCTGCACAGGCTCCTTTAAGTCTACACATGTCAAAATGTCACATTGTTGGGAATCACGTGTCACAGCTCATTTGTTGGTGTTTCCATTCTATTGTTTTATTTTTGTTATCAGCATAAAAGGTATGTAAACATTTTTTTTTAATTCCTAATGGAATATCGATTAAGCTTCCACATTAATTCAACTTGCGGTCTGTTAAAAATGAATAGCATCGTTCTTTGACCGAGCTTTGACGCTTGATATTAGATTAAGGGGACGCTGCTTCCAAAAGCTCTGACTTGTATGAAAATTTTCCATGCACACACCAAATGAATAGCATCGTTCTTTGACCGAGTTTCCCTTACACAAATCAAACTGACTGTTTTTTCAACAAGACCAATACTTCTGACTAGATTATTGCACGAACAATTTCTACATTACAAACAGATAAATTAACTCCCAAATAAGCAGCTTTTGGCCAAGCGGCAGCATGCTTATCGGTCATTTTAAGTTACTTCCTGATTTTTTTCCGCTTGCAATATTGTGGTATAGAACTTCTGAATGAAGTTTAGAAAAAATGTTAACAAGAACTACAGTTTTCCTATACACACTGAACTCACATTTATTAATCCTTAAAGCGCATGATCACAAAATGTATGTTTTTTGTCGTCCGCTAAACTATTTGAAGCCTCATAGATAAACAGTGTGAACCCAGAACAGACTGATCCTGTAGGAGCAGTCTGATCTTGTTCCACAATGTTTGCCTCCCTGCTTATATTAAATAGATATTTTCAGATGCAGTTATTTTGCTGGCGTTCTAAGGACTAAATAATGACTGAGGTGGTAGCACAAAAATGATACAGTTACTTTTGAATAAACCACGCCTCCTTTTTGGCTTTTACCTATGCCTAAGGTTGACTAGTCCTAATTACGCATTCATGAGGCGCCGCCTTTACAGTAAGTGAAAAGTCAAGTAATACCATACTGTTTATCAGCTTGATCAGACCAGTTGTCCAATCTATTTAACATTAATTAACCCTCATTATATTTTAAACTGCTAAATGGTTACTTTGTCTAACAGTGAAAAGCCTAGATTAAAAGCACAATAAATATTTGGGCCTCGACGCGAGAGGGTTTGCGAATAACAAAAGCGCAGACCAGCCTGCGCATACGCGCAGTCTGATCAGTGCCTTTGTTGTTCGTTTAACGAAAAGTATAATGTCTAGACATTCTACAACCGAAATTTCAATGTTTTAGCTTGTCTCTGTAGCTGAGCAGGCTAATTTGAATGACACTTTGTTGGTAAACCAGCAGACAGATTTTGGGGCAACTGGGCCCATTTAAATGTTGCTTACATTTTTGTTATCTTTTGCAGATCTGTTAACCACTTCATCCTCTGTGCGAATTACAGCTTCCTTTTTGTGCATCCTGTTACTATTCGTTATCAGAATATGATATATATATATAACATCTTTTAGACTATGATACTTAACATCCTCATTCTATTTGTTACAATTCTATGATACGAAACATCATTCTACTGAGTTAGAAAAGTATATGATAAGATACATACGTAAAATAAGGCTACAAATTGCTACACGACAATGATATGTAACATCCTGTTATTATTTGTTACAATATTGACCTGCAATATCATGGTACTATACAATACTATTTGTTACAAGACTATGATTATTAACGAAAAATAAACTTAAAAATATTGTTATATAGCTATTTGTACAGCTTCAGAGACTAGCTAGAATACTTACAGGGTAGACTCAGGTTGGCCTGAGTATCCACACATTCTCATCAGAGCAGTTGCTGTCTATATGAAGAAACATTGGCGCCTATGCATAGCAAAGATACTGATTGGACTGCGCGGATTCACAAGCTGATCTGTTTCTTACATGGCAACATATACCAAGTTGTGTGTGTGTGTGTGTGTGTGTGTGTGTGTGTGTGTGTGTGTGTGTGTGTGTGTGTGTGTGTGTGTGTGTGTGTGTGTTACACTGAAATGCAAATACTATTAAATTATGATGCTCCAAAAATTCTTCTTTGGCTAGGTATTATACATATAAACTCATGTTTATTAATGTAACAGGTACACTTAAAAAGTAAGCCAAACATATATTAAGGCTTACATATTTTTGTTACAGGTCTTTCGCAACTTGTTTTATGGAATTGAAATTTCTAGAGTAGTTTGGGCTTTATACACAACTGTATATGTATTCTATAATAGAGTATTCAGATGTGAAACAACACCTAAGTGTTTTGACAATAAGGGTTGTGCTTATAGTTCTTTGATTCTATTGGCTAAGGCCATGAGCTTATAAAACTATTTTATGCTCAATACAGCTGAGCATGAAACTAATCGCGTTCATCAATGTTTAAATGCCAACACTTGCTAGATTTATAGCAATTCACTTCTCCACTTTATGGTATTTAAGTTTTCATGAGCGGTTGAAATTTTGTGCTCAGATGAGTTGAGCATGAACAAGTATTATACAGTTGTGACCAGGCTGTCATGTTTGTTCCTATTTTTATAATGCAGTTCATTGTGTTATTCCTAGTTTGACAATCAATCTATCGTTTCCTGATCTTTGTCGTCTTTCTTATTTTAAGTTGCTAGCAATACAGAGAATTCTAGTTAAGTGTATTTTGATATCAAGTTTACCAGGCGAGGTTTAAAGAACGCTGCTGAGCGATTCAACATGATTTCTCAAAGCCGAGCCTGGCAAACTTGACATTTAAAGACGTTAACCTGGTATTTAATTTAACAGTTTGCTGGTTGGTTCGCTGTTCAACCTAGATAGTATTACGTAATTACTGATATTGGTGTTGATTCAATGTAATTGTTGAAGTCACCAAAAAGTACAATGTCATGCTGGCCTGATAAAGGCACATGGCATAAGATAGAGAATGTTTATCAGATCAACGTGTAACAATGTAGCTATTGTGACAGGTAACTAAAATATATATTTCTTTATTATAGATATAGTTAGTCGCCATACACTGCAGCGTAATAGTGAATTTATTATATATATATATATATATATATATATATATATATATATATATATATATATATATTACAAACATGCATAAACATGAATACTATCCTGTTGGTTATTATTACTTCACACAAACTTTACAGTCTATCTTGCAGAAAATGTTAAAAATAGGATAACTGTCCCATTCTAGCTTATATCATAAATTGTTAATGCTTGTTATTTATGTTTCTGGGGTTCCTTGTTGCCTTTGGTTTTCAATAAAAAATAAAGTTTGTCAATTGCCGCTTCCTTCGCCAAAAAGCTACCCTGACTTGAGTTCTTCATGAAAGAGAAATCCAAAAAACTATTAAATGCTTTGAAGATATAAATTTTTGGGTAGAACAATCAGTTTTTCTGTCTTGTGGTCACCTGCTGGGAAAGGGCTGACCTCTTGGCTCTTATTGGTGATGTTTATTGTATTTTTATTACTTTCCCATGTAGCATCCTGGCTCAGGTGTGGTACCTGATTGTATCGTTTGCCGATGTTTGCTGTCTTGATTACTTTTACAAACATTTTATAAAATATTACTTCCCCCCTTTCGTGTGAGTTTTTGCCCGTATATTTGTTGCATGTTTTTACACTGTACAAAGGGAGGGGTGTTCTGCAGCCCAAAACCTAGGCCCTGAGGAAAAAAGTTTTTTCTACCAAATAAGTAATGAGTGACAATTAGTTCTCTAAAACCAACCTCCTTAATTGCTTTGTATTATGTGCTAAGATTTAAAGTAGAATTAGCAAGGTTTATGCATTTTTTCATAAGAAAAAAGTTCACTGTTATTTAATGACGCATATTTTAAAAACGTTATGTGCTTACCTAATATCATGCTAGTTATATGTTCATGCTTTAATTTTCGTTTGCTGACCTTTTCAAAACTAAGTTTTTACAAATAAATCACCCAGGACATCTATCTGAGTGTAAAACAGTTTGAATCCAGTTAAAGATAGCCATCCTCTTGGTCTTGATCTGGGCTTAAACTTTTTTTTTTCAAAAGCAAGCGGCAGACAGCAGATACACAATATTCGTTGCTGTCATGCAAAGAGTTATGCCAAGTAAACACCTTACTGTTCCAGGTATTATCTCGTATAGGTAGCTTTTCAACGATTTTTACAAATGTATATGTAAAGTAAGTAAGGGTGCAAAGATCAGGAATAGATACAATCAAGTACCACACCAGACCCAGGATACCAATGGATAAGACACCACAAACAAGAACCAAGAGGTCAGCCCTTTCCCAGCAAGTGACCACAAAGCACATATAAACAGACGCGCACAAAGACATAGCAAACACAAGACAGAACAAAAACATAAAAGATCTACAAAAGAAGTACCGCCTTGGAATGGTCAGTAAATTCTTTTACTGGAGGGCTTAAACCGGTTTAACGGCGCCAACCTCACCCTTAATTTAGATGTGGATCAAGACACATAGATGTTTGGTTTGCATGAAAGACCCCTAACTTATCAATGCATCATCTCCTTAACATATAAATCAAGATATAACAAGGAGATAAAGCAAGGATAAGGACTCAACAGTAAATTAAACTGAATACCGGAGCAAAAGAAATCCAACAGGTAAACCCCAGTGGGCCCGACAAACAGCCAAAGCATCAGGCCCCTACCATCTCATCAATAGATAAGTCTTTCAGTCGGAACCATCATAAAGTCTGAAGTCAGACCCACCAGCGTGCAATTAAAGAGGAAAGCAAAGTTGCCAACCGTGATTGGGTTGACTACCAAGCATGCAGTCTGTTGCAATACATTAATGTTATAGTCAATCTTTTTTAATGGGAAATTATTTTAATGAACTGCGCTGAAAAATTATTAGAGCTAACAATCTTTTTCAATTTATACACCAAGTCACCATAGAAATCAGGTTCCGAAAGTCCTTGGCGCAAGAGAGATTTAAGTCCAACTTGAAATTTAGAAATCAAATCATAGTATCGTCTATAAAATTTTGAAAATGTTTTTCGAAGTTTATGATAAATCATATATATTTGGACATTTTAAATATTTTGACATGCTGTACTTTTCAAACAAGAAAAAGTAATATTCAAAGAGTCTAGCTAGAATCAGCTTTATTTTCCAATGCTAAATGGGACACTTTTATACATTCAAAAGTATTTATTTTTTATTGAGCTTTCAGTTTTCTATTATTTATGATACGTGTAGACAAAAATGTACAGGTAACTTCTAAAGTATCTCCAAAAATATTGTTTTATTACAAAACATATTTTGGTGTTTAAAACAATTTCATCAATTATTGCGATTCATCAATACTCTGCATATGATATGTGAATTAGACCATGCCTACCAACAAATCAGGAAAAAGTGCAAAAATCCCTTTTTAATCGTTTTCCATTATCATTTAATTTCAGACCCTCTCTCCATTCAACTTGTCATATCTCTCGAGTGTATAGGAATTTTGAAAATACTTTGACAACTGGCCCTTGTCATTGCATTTACCTAATAAACTGATACTACATGCATCACAGTCGCTCAAAAAAGCGTTCTGGTAGTCAGAAAAATCGAAGTATAAGGCTCAAACTGTCAATGATCTTTATTCAGACTTTAAGTACCTAGAGCAGATTAAAAAAAACCTCCAGTCCTATTTTTCTAGCTGATTGTCAACCAAATCGTTGGTTATTTCCTGACATAAGCTTTGACTGGCTCTTTCTGCTTTTCGTTAGCTCTTCCTGCTTGTAAGAGCTGCTTGAATTAGTATCTACTCTGTTTTCTTATGGACATGCAATAAGATACTTTCCTACACTAGTGGACTTGACAAGTAATTACTTTTTCTGCTTACAACATTAAATTATGGATCTTAGCAATAGTGTTCATGAATAAAAGGATTAATTAAATAGAGGATCTTACATGGGTGCTCATGTTTTATTGAATTTATTAAAGGAGTTGGGGAAAAGCGATAAAATGTGAGGCTTGTCGATCATTTTACATCTTTTTTGCAACGAGTTTAATAAATTAAATAATACAAGAGCACGAATGTTAGATTCTATTTATCATATGACATTAAGAGTACTTTGAAATCTCATTTCTGGCATAAATCGTTATAATTTTGTCATTATGTACGCAACGTTATTACGGACGCCATAACGTTTCCCCCCCCCCCCCCCCAAAAAAAAAAAACTAGTGGTTTAACGATTTTATTGCATGGCAAAACCTGTCTTCGGGGATTTTCGAACATCACAGGTGCAGACCAGCCTGAGCATCAGCGCAGTCTGATAAGCGCCTTTGTTATTTGCTTTTTGGAAAATTTCATATGTAAGCTTGCTACTGGTGAAATTTCAATTTTCTAGACTGTCTCTGTAGCTGAGGAGACTGGTTTGAATCTCACTTTGATGGAACCCTCGAAGACAGGTTTCCTCGTAACGAGGCCCAATTATGATAATAACTATTGAATGATAACGGTTGATTATTCACTTGATCCTGACGACAGAAATGCAAAAAATATAGGTGTAGCTATTACAACAACTACTAACATCAATGCAAATACAAGTGTATCTATCCGATGGAGCAGTTCATGAAATGTGAGATGGTTGTTTTTAACTGAGCTTTCGTCATTTTTCAAAGCAGGGGAATGATTTTTATCATCCTGATCTGCTTCCGATTTTACTGATGCAGTTGACTCTGTGTGAGAATTGTGTAGCTTTCTTAGAAAATGTATATTTACTTTCTCATTTGCAAAGCGAGAATATAGATATGATTCAAAATATGAATAAACAACAGCAAGAACACTCAACAACAGCAAAAGAAAAATGTAAATTAGAATATAGGCAATATCCAATGAATTGTGCGGCAGTTCATTACTTATTGTTGTTATAAATACACCGTATGATAGGAATATTGTCACAGCAATAGATCCTTTCTCTCCAGAATCGACGGGAACAAGGAATACGCCAACGTTCAGGGCAGACAGAAATACTAGAGGATACACAGTTGTAAATAAGATAACCGTATACCTCCTTTCTAGTTCTAAGTTAATATATACCAGTGCGAGAGTAAAAAACACTTTTCTCACTGAACGTAACTGGAGAATTTTCCATTCTGTATTTTGGTTAAAATATTCACTACTGAGTTCCGCAGTGAAATTTGTAATATTTATTTCTGCTGTATCCCTGATTGGAACAAATACGTAAAATTCACAATTCTGTTTATCAAAGGGGTAATATCTGATATCAACCTCGCACAATATAGTATATGTGTTTTCCGTTGTGAGCCGTATATGTCCATCAGACTTTATTATTACAACGTCATCTGGGTCTCCAATTTTCCCCTTACCTTCATGCGTTACCGACAGCCTCAATGGCGGCACCCATATTTGATAGATCGGAAGTTTTATTTCTGCTATCCCGTCATGTAGTGAAGTATTCCAAACTAGTAATTCGTCTTTCCACGACACTAGGAAATATCCTAGAATAGACATCATTTGAGATGCAGTATCAAAATCAAAAACACTTTGAAGAACGAATCTACCAGATATTTCAATGGAGTGAGATAATTTCTTTCTTGGTCTTACTCTTGTATCATAGTTCTTCAAAAGTGTTTCATACAGATTTGTCATGCTGTGGTACGCAGGTCCTTCAGTCTGGGTATCAAAGTCATTACCATTGTGTCCGACTGTTGATACGTTGAATGTAGCAAACGTTGGAGGTATGCTGTTAGTTAGTGTCATTAACAGATTAATTAAAGCCAGATTATTCATCATGAAGTTTGTTTTGTTCTTCTCCGTTGTTCTTTTAGGATAGCAACAGACACATAATCTACTCACAAAAACAATTGAAGGATATTAAAATTATTTTGACGATATAACAGTTGAGAAAATAATTTCCATACAAAGCATGTTCGTGTTTGCTAGAACTACCAATATGCAATTCAGCAGAATGCAAAATGAAATTTACGGGTCATTTGTTACGCTACAGTACTACACCAAAAGTACCAACCTTCTTTACCCAAAGTTCACAACCAAAACATTAAGCGTTTATATTTTTAGCTGCAATCTTTACCTGGTCATTACTTATGTTCTAATTCTGACCACAGGCATTTGTTCACACCCATTTATCAGTAATTGCACCTAATAATGTGACAACTTCTTCAACAAAATGCGCAGAAATGGCATAACTAAGCCAATATGACAACAAATTGGAAGTAAAACACTAACAAAAACTACAATGTTAGGTGTCATACCGTCGGCTGAGAGCCAGCAATGATTTTGGAGCCAGCCATTATGGGATACCAACGATAAAAATGGGTTTCAATCTTTTTTTGAATGCTTGTGACTTTTCATTATAGAGGGTTGCACAATTTTGACATGTACTGTACTTAAATCACTGAAGCGTGACTTAAAAATCAAACATTCATTTTGATTGCAGATATCTGGAACTATGAAATGCATGCATAATTAGTTTAGTTTTTATTGTATTAAATGTTAGAGATGAAACTGAATCTAAATATCCTTCAATTGTTTTTCTGGGTATACTTTAGTAATAATAAAGATTGAGAAATCTTTACACTAGAAATATCACACAACTTGACCAATCCTTATTTTATTGACATTTCAAAACGTCAATGATAAAATTATTTTCAAAGTTGAGTTTTGTGTTATATTCCATTGATTTAGATTTTGACCTGCATATTTGAGCCAGTGCATGAGATTTCCAACAATGTGGTATGTGCGACCAGCAATGCCTCAGATCAGCCTGCGCATTCGCGCAGTCTGATCAGAGCCTTTGCGTGTCGCCTGAGTATACTATGATTGTTAAGCTATTGACTGAACACCATTTGGAGTTTCTAAGCTTAAAAGGAGGCTGCAGAGGCTCGTCTGAGTCTACACTTGTCAAAATGTCAAATTGTTGGAAATATCATGCCGCGGCTCAATTATTTTAAGTATTTATCAGTACACAATTTAGATGTTGCGCTCAATACTTCCATAATAGTTTATTTGGCAATGTAGACGTCATCAATACTTTTCAAAGTTGATATGGCGGACTGTACTGGTTAGGTGTCGATTCAAGTATCTTAGATGGTTAGATAGACAGTATAGGTATTTGTCGTAAATAACCCAGATGGTTTGATATATAGTTTTGGTATTGGTTAATACCTTTGTAATAGGTACATGTTATTACGTATTTAATGTGTTTTTCAACAGTTTTGGTTGTGATATGTTTTAATATACAGTCTATGCGTCTGTCTATAGATTTCGTGAATGTTTGATGGACAGAGTATGTGAATGTCTACAAATTCATGGATGGTTTGTTAAACAGTTTTGTGTTAGTTTTACACTTTCCTGATGGTTCTATACTGAGGCAGTTTAGTGTGACATTGTACTTTTCTAGGTGGTTAGACGGACAATATAGGTGTTTGTGTTACAACCTCCTGTTGGTATGATAGTCAGTTTAGATGTTCCCCCGTATTCCACGAAATCACCATAGACAGTTAAGATGTCCATTATATTCAACGATGGTTTAATATGATGTATGGTGTTTTTCTCATTTTCCATTGCAGTGTGATACACAGATTTGAAACATTCTAAACCCATTCTATGCTTAGCACATGTATTATATATGTGATACTACAAGTCATAAACATTGTTAATTCAGAAACGAATTCTAATCTTTACGAAAGAGCACATTCCAATAGAGTTTTGTAACTATCATGGGTGGATCCAGAGGGGGGGGGGTGAGACAGGGGTTATATTCTATGGATAGAAATGTGCACGTTATCCGCTAGTCTTAAAATCTAACATCACTTCAGCACAGCCTTTGCGTTTAAAAATCCTGAATCTTTTTCCGGTGATCGGCGCTTGTATCTTCAAGCCAAAATAAGATCCGATGTTGATGGACTGAAAAACACATTGCTAAATGTATTTTGCATACACAGTTTTCAATGCATTATAATAAACAGCATTCTTCTCCACAGCGCCAACATAATACCATTAATGAGTTTCTATTTGATATTCAATATAGCTTTTGTTTCATGTTTTGTCCAGAGTATTTGAACCACACCATGAAATAATAGTACTTATCACACAGTGTAAATTCAGTCTTTCAGCTTCAATTGCGTAGCCAGTACATTGAAAAGGTTACGCACACCAAAGGGAGACTACTAGAACAAGCAGTGATTCTCTTCAATTACGTCCCTTTACATATGGGAACTTCTCTGAAAGGAAAAAAATTGCTCCCAGAGCAGTTTCTTATGGTTTACCACATTAGGACACCTCCTTTGAATGTTATTAATTTCATTACGCACGCGCGTAACTGCGTAATGGGAGCTACTCCAATGAACTTGTTTGTTCTTATATCCAGCGGAACATGATGTCTGGATTTTGGACATAACCTTTATCTACTACCTCCTATATGTGTGAGAATAGCAGAGATAGGCGATAGATAGGCGAGTTAATACTGTGCATCAGTCGTGTCACAGCCTTCACTGACCAGTGGTCTATTGGATACGAAATCAACAACTCGTGATCAGGGCCCGGAATTAAAGTGCCTCCTTAAAGTTAAGGAAAACTTAAGTTAAGTATTGATATTTCAACATGCTTTATTTAATGCTAAATAAATTGCCTGGATCGATGCAGTACTCGTGGTCAAAAATCCTGAAAAATCAATACTTAACTTAAGTCTTCCTTAACTCTAAGGAGGCATTGTAATTCCGGGCCCTGGTCGATTTGCTTTTTTCTTATGCACAAAAGGTCTATTAAATTGTTTTCAGTAACCTATATGGAATATTGATTGAGCTTTCTGCTAAATTAAAAAAGATGATATAGATCTCGATTGTTGTGTTGCCTAGCTTCCGTTAAATACTAGTAACTTCTGGGAGTGTCATTGCACAATAAAAACGTTTTTCAGTGGTAAACTCTTGCGTATCGACAGCCTAGACGCATAGTTTAGCGAACTCTGCAGAGCGCATGGTAACAAACTGTTTCGCAACGGTATTTGCTACAAACAACGCTGCGTAGCAGTACGCAACGGGTAGCTACAGAAAAAACATTTTTTATAGCACTGTCGTTGAATAACATAATCAAAGCACTACACAGCGTCAAAGAAAAGCGCTCGCCTTATGCAACTTGGTCTTATATCGTGTATTTTACTCATAAAGAACAGGCAACACAGAAAGCCACAATCTATGCCACAATCTATGCCACAATCTATGCAACGGTTCCCTCCCCAATGCGTTTTCCGCAAATTAACTCGAGACATGTTATGTACAGTAAAATCGGTCTTCAGCGGCCACTCAAAAATAGGACCTAAACTTGGTTATGGCCTAATGCAAGAGAGCATTCTGCAATACTTTCGACCTTCATTAAGCTACCGTTTGTCTTTAAGACCTTTGTTTTGTCTATTTTTCAATGACAGTTTAAGACAGGTTTTACTGTAGCTCCATAAGTGCTTATTTGTAGCATACCGTTGCAGGACAAATTGCTAAACAACTATCTATAGCACAGCGCTCGCCTTATGCAACATGTCCCTGTTTTATTTATTATACACATAACCACAAAGCACCACAAAGCACTTTGTCTGTACAACCTTTCGCTTCAAAAAGGGCTTTTTGCGAGCCAGCACAAGATTCGTACATAACAATACGAAGCGGTTTTTGCAGCATAGCAGTTTGCTTGAAGCCATATAGAGTGCTTGACATATGCAACAGGCGTCTCAGTTCAACATTTGTTACGTAGCGCTAAGTAAACGCTCTATTGTAACATATTGGTTCATAACCCTTAGCTACAGGGACTTCTGTAACACCCGCCTTGATTATGCAACGTGGCTAAATATACATTGCTGCAAATAAGGTATGCTTCATATCATACATGCACTTGATTAAATTTGTTTAATCTATTATACTATCAGTCGGTGCGATCGGGGTATTGGGTGCTTGCCTGTCATGCGTGTATATATGCTTGAACAAAGGACCGGTAAAGTTACCCTAAACAGTGTGCTTGATATGTTGAATTTGATATTCATTCACACTGTGTTCTCTTAAAATTGTAACATATTCCGTCGTGTAAAGTTAAAGAGTTGTCATTTCTAATTGTCAATTAAAGCTGCATAGTCTGTAACTTTTTATCTTTTCATTTTAGAAATAATGTTTCTATTTTTCAAGAACACAGTAAAATACTTGAACTCATGTATACATTTTACCTTTTTCGTAATAATTAACAAATTATTAGTGCCCAAACAACAGCATTTATGTTAAAAATTATCTGTCTAGAATTATTGGAGGGACGCAAATAATTACAAACAAGAGCGAAAACACCTGTTTTTATAAGATAATTCACTTTTCCATGCAGTTTGCAGCTGTAGAAATTAGATTTATTGTGACAACATAACTTTATTCTACTTTTACAAATGATTTAAAAAGAATTTTTTTTTCAAAAATGTTCATAGTTACAGACTATGCAGCTTTAAGACGCTAAGTAAAGTTTAAACACATTTTATTGCGTTGGGTTACAAGTTCTCACAAAATTAGTTATTTATAACCAATATAGTATATTATTACTAAGTCACGCATGGACTGAGAATAAACAGGTAATGCAATAGCAAACGAAGTGTCGTGTTAAATCAGTTCTAAGGCGGCTTCACAGGCGTGAGCAACACGCAAAATTTTGTATAGATTCGAGCAAGAGATTTGCCGTGTTGATTCGCACGTCGTCATTGCTATGGGGTATACTGCACTGTATAAAATCACAGCAAGTTTTCGCCAAACAAAAAAGAAAAGTTTGGTGTCATGTGGGCTGGACGGCAGATACTTCGGCAATGAGAAGATCTAAGGGTTAAGTAAACTGTGTTACTGGCACTGGGCTTTTACAAGCACTGCTTAAATATATATCATAAAGGTCTACAACGTCCTTCCATGTCACGCTACTCATTTGCTCACATTTAAACGCGCCAACATGCAAACTGTGTTTGTTTTCTTTGTTAGAAGTTAAGAATAGACTAGTTTTAAGTCATTTATAACGTCACTTTTCGTTGAATGACGCGCGGCTTACAACGTCCCAAGTTGCAAGGAAACTGCAGACGTGCTTTAGAGTGGGAATAGCCATATTAAAACTTTTAATTTGGGGAGGTACGAAGACTGTCGTAATCAAGCTCAAGTTTTGCTAAAACGTTCTTGTACGTTAGGGAAGCTTGTAAATACACAAATAGAGGGAATTACTTTGCTATGTACCGGAAAAAATTATATTTGTGTCAGTTGCGTTTTTAATGGCGTTAAGTATAGTATCAGTTTATTAGGTAAACGCAATGACAAGAGTCAGTTGTCAAGGTATTTTCAAAAATCCTACGCACTCAAGAGATATGACAAGTTGAATGGAGAGGGTGTCTGAAATTAAATGAAAATGAAAAACGATTAAAAAGGGATTTTTGCACTTTTTCCTGATTTGTTGGTAGGCATGGTCTATTTCACATATCATATGCAGAGTATTGATGAATCACAATAATTGATGAAATTGTTTTAAACACCAAAATATGTTTTGTAATAAAACAATATTTTGAGGAGATACTTTAGACGTTACCTCTACATTTTTGTCTACACGTATCATAAATAATAGAAAACTGAAAGCTCAATAAAAATAAAAACATTTGAATGTATAAAAGTGTCCCATTTACCATTTGAAATTAAAGCTGATTCTAGCAAGACAAATGATTTAAAAAGGAAATATTTTTTTTCGAAAAATGTTCATAGTTACAGACTATGCAGCTTTTAGACGCTTAGTAAAGTTTAAACACATTTTATGGCGTTGGGTTACAAGTTCTCACAAAATTAGTTATTTATAACCAATTTCCCCTCCTTTTTCGACATACATTATATCTTCCAAGGCGGTACTTCTTTTGTGGATCTTTTATGTTTTTGTTCTGTCTTGTGTTTGCTATGTCTTTGTGCGCTTTATCCCGGATTCTCTGCAGCAGTTACCAAAGTTTGTGTAGTGGATTAGTCTGCAGTTTGTGATTGTGGTATTTCCTCATCATACTCACTTAATATTTTTGAGTGCTTTACTACACCTCCATGCCCCCACCTCAGTAGATGTTTTTCATCAATTGTGATGATTTGTGTTATTCATCAATGAATTTATTATAATTTTGGTCAAGTTATGGTTTAATTAATGATGTTGTAAGATTGTTTCACTTGTCAAATTAACCAATTCAACATTTTCTATTCAACTGTCATATGTAGCTATCTAGCCACAAATTTTATCCATATGTAATTGTGTTTTCTTTTGGTAAGAGCATTGCTTATGGTATTGCAGGCTTTCCCCATCAACTGTCAAAATTATCAATGAGGGCTATAATTTTGATGCATTAGTATATTTTGCCATGCGTTAGCATAGTAAATTGAATATGATATGTCATGCTATATAGTTAAACAATTTGATACTTATAAATGATACATTATAGTATCCAGATCGCAAATCAATCTTGACTTTTTATTGGTGCGATAAGAACAGTTGGACTCCAGCGATCCAGTGGAGCATTTGTCTACACCAGGTCGTTTGAGTCTACTGGACCATACTGGTTATAGGCAGGCACATTGTATATGAGAAGGTGGATAAACATGGCTAAATATATACAAATGCATATGGATACTAAAAAAGTTACGCCCAAGCAAAGTGAATGTTATATAAACAGGACAAAATACCAGGAAAAACAAATAGATAACTAAAAGTGATAACATACTATAGTAAATGAATAAGTAAAGATATATTTGGAAAATATAAATTTACTTATAGTCTAACTATAGTAGTGTAATCATTTATTTATTTATTTATTTATTTTTTTAAAACGCTTACTCTCTTACTTCAGCAGGATTTCCACAGGGAAAGAAAACTCGTCAATTCAAAAGCATTCCATTAATACAAATACCAGTTGTCGAATACTATCGATGTCCATGTACATTGTACATAGAACTGCGAACTTTCAGTCAATTGTTTGCTGTATTTAGATAATCTTACACAAACTGAAATTGATAGAAATATTAAATTTTTGACCAAAGTCACGTCGCTTTGGGTAAATAATGGTTTTCACCTGCTAAATTATGGCCAGGTTCTGGTAATCAGGATTTATTCTAGCCCCCTCATCACAACATGTCAGCAAGCTTGTAAAAAGCATACCCGTTTTCAACAAGAATAGCATGTTTTAGACCTAAATTATGACAGCGTTGCGCACTTTCTGCTTGAAAACTAACCTTCCTAATCGTTTTATTTGTTTGGTACACAGCTGACCGGCAAGTACCCCTCGATCCTTGGACCCACCAGGCCAGTGCACGGCAAAGTATACTAGCCTCTGGTAATTGAATTATTCTAGAAGTTGAAACAACCAACGTGGTTTAAGTGATAAGTGAGTCTGTTTGCAAGACATGTTACGAGCATATTGTGAGTGTGAGGGTGGGGTAGAAAAATCTATACCAAGCATATTCGTTTGTAAATATACGGAAATAAAATCCTTATTTGCACCTTTGAGTGATATTCCACTGTTTACATCAATTATCTCACAATGTACAAAGTGCACATACATGCTGGTGCAGTAAGAAAGTTATTATATGGCTGTGATTATGTATGGAAGATAATGCACTCGCTAAAGCTCGTGGAATATCTTCCCATACATATTACGTAAAAACCATACAATATCACAAGTGTATCAGTGTGACTAAACAATCATATGGACTGTCGTGCCAACCAAGAGTGACAGTGATGTAATATTTTGTTTACAATTGTTAAGTAAAATTTAACTTATACACTCCACTTGAGCTAACGCTAATCGACAGATCCCTTGTGTATTAATCCTATCATATGGATAGGATTAATACCCAAGTGACCTATCGATGATAAGTCTATAATAGCTTTGTAAAAAAAAACATGACGTCACTGTCACTCTTGGCTGGCAGGACAGTAGTGCAGCGGGATATGCGTTATTTGTTTTGGTGTTTTGATAACAGATCAGAGATAAATTTAGCACATGTTACTACATTTGAACAAATGAACCAAAATGAGCCAGTTCTTTAGATGTGGTACTCTTTGCTATCCCTTTATGCTCGAATGGCTTCTTTCTTCTAGTTTGATACAATTAACTTGAGATTGTCAATTGTACATATTGAGTTGTCACAGGTTATGTATAATGTTTGAACAAAAATGGTATTTATTTCTCTGAATATCGTTTTTGCCTCAGCAAAAAGTGTAGTCTAGGATGAAATGCTGCACGATGCAACATTTCTTCTGGGTATTCTAATTCACTTGACTTTGCAACGCGACGTTTAATTGGATAACGCCAAAAATTGCGACAGTATATCCTGCGATATACTGTCGGAATAGTTTTAAGTCATTTATAACGTCACATTTTGTTGAATGACGTGCGGCTTACAACGCCCCAAGTTGCAAGGAAACTGCAGACGTGCATTAGAGTGGGAATAACCATATTAAAACTTTTAATTTGGGGAGGTATATCCGATTCGTCGGTTATACGTTCGGAAATCACGTTTTACAACTCCGCTCGCGCGTGGCCGTAAAACTAAATTCCCGACGGTATATCCGACGACATACCTCACCAAATTAAAGTTTTGAATACAGTTATCCCCTAATTCACTGATTGCCAAATTGCGCATTGAGGAGTAACCAGTATACAAAGGGATAAACATGCATATTTTAAATAGAGGATCAAACATAAGTCCTCATGTTTTATTGAATTTATTAAACGAGTTGAAGAAAAGAGACAAAATGCGAGGCTTGCCGAGCATTTTATCTATTTTTCACAATGAGTTAGATAAATTCAACAATACAAGCGCACGAATGTTAGATTCTATTTATCATATGACATTAAGATAACTTTGAAATCTCATTTCTGCTGTAAAAACGTTATATTTTTTCATTATGAACGCAACGTTGTATGGACGTCATAACGTTTCCCGAAAATTTGTAAAACAGTAGTGGTTTATTGATTAAGTTGCATGGCGTTATTTCACTCCCAGACGCGACGTCATATGATAAGAATTGATTACGAATATTCTGTAAGTAACAAAATCTAAATGAGTGGCTCAAATGCAACATACATGTCTGTGTTGAAATATAGTTATATGTATATGTAACAGCAAAAATACAGTAAAACCTGTGTAATTGGCCACTCTCAAAAAGACCGAAAATTGCTTTTAAAGACTAATTATTGCTCAATGCAGGTCAAATGTATTGCAGAATGCTCAAAAAGACAATAATTTCGACCTTGATTAAGCTACAATTTGTCATTAAGATCTTTGTTTTGTCTTTTTTGGTTTGTCGTTTTTTTATACAGTACAATACAATAATGTTATTGTTTCATCTCATTTCATATGAGACATTCACAAAATACTTTCATAAACAGTTTCAACTTAAATACAAAGGATGATATATTATTTAGCATAATATTAAACAAGAGAATTTTCTGAATGAAGAAATTATTATTCACCTATAATGCGGAAAGTACTTTATATGCTGAATGAAAACACAGGTTTTACTGATTCTCACACAGAACCTTATTTGATATGAGGTAGCCAATTATGAGCCCATATCCAACAAAATGTATTAGTTGGCATGTGCATACAGCCAAGGTTCAAATCAGTCAGCACATCGGCAGTCTGATTAGAATCTTAGTTTTCTGCCCGAAAAAAAACTTTGGAACTGTGACTTCCCATAGAGAGTCCATCAAAACCGCTGATCCGATTGTGCAGATGCTTCGATGGGTACACATACCAACTTGTACTTCCTGCTGGATGGTGGCTCAAATGTGGAAACAAGCATGTGAATTGTAAACTTTTCTACAGACATTTCTGAGTTTTTGTATACTGGCGATCAAGCGTAAATACAGAATACTAGGTGAGTGTCTTTTGATATCAAGTTTACCAGGCAAGGCTTTGAGAACGCATGTTGACATCGCGAGGCTTGCCGAGCGATTCAACATGCGTTCTCAAAGCCGAGCCTACTAAACTTGATATCAAAAGACGCGAACCTGGTATTCTATTTATCAGTTTACCCATTGTTGAGCACTCTTCAAACTAGCGATTATGGCGTATTTTTTTATTTTTGTGTTGATTCAGCGTCATTAGCGACGTCATTCAAAAAGTGCAACGTCATCATGACCTGATAAAGGTAACATGCCGTGAGATAGGTAACGTTTATTAGGTTATGTTGAAACAATTCAGTTAATATTAGGGGTGACTGATAAACTTTATTTTTATGGCAATTCAGATATATTATAAGTTTGGCTAGATAATATGTATTATAAGTTTGTCCAATCAAACGCATCCTTTTATTTGGCAGTGTAATATGAATTGTCAGAATCAAGTGGGATGTAATCTGCAGTTTGCAATCAGATTTCTCAAAAAAAAGTTTATAATTCACTCTGTAATCCTCGTTCAGCTCTTTGGCACAGTGTATGTTCTTATTAACATCATTGAATAATAAAATTTGGCTATGCATCAGATCCTGAGGACAGAAAGGCAAAAAATATAGGTGTAGCTATAACAACAATGAATAACATCAATCCAAATACAAGTGTGTCTATCCGATGAAGCAGTTCATGCCAAGTGAGGTGATCCGTTTCAGGTGAACTTTCGTCATTTTTCAAAGTAGGTGAATGATGTTTATCGACCTGATCTGATTCTGATTTTACTGCTCTGGATGACTCTGTATGGGACTTAAGTAGCTTCCTCAACAAACGTATATATACTCGTTTATTTGCATAGCGAGAATATAGATATGATTCAACATATGAATAAACCACAGCTAGAACACTCAACAGCAGCAAAAGAAAAATGTAGATTAGAATATAGGCGATATTTAAGGAATTGTGTGGCAGTTCACCACTTATTGTTGTTATAAATACACCGTATGAAAGGAATATTGTCACAGCAATAGACCCTTTCTCTCCAGAATCTACGGGGACGAGAAACACACCAACATTCAGGGCAGACAGAAATACTAGAGGATACACAGTTGTATATAAAATAAATGCATATCTCCTTTCTAGTTCTAAGTTGATATATACCATTGCGAGAGAAAAGTATACTTTTCTCACTGAATGAAACCTGAGAATTTTCCATTCTGTATTTTGTTTAAAATATTCACTACTTAGTTCTGAGGTGAAGTTTGTATTATCAACTTCTGCTGTGCCCCTTGTTGCTACGTATACGTAAAACTCACAGTTTTGTTTATCAAAGGGGTAATATCTTATATCCACGTCACATAAAATGTCATATGTGTTATCTGAAGCTAGCCATGCATATCCATCTGATTGTATTATCACAACGTCATCGGGGTCTCCAACTTTACCTTTACCTCCGTGTGTTAACGCCAGTCTCAATGGTGGTACCCAGATTTGATTGATCGGAAGCTTTATTTCTTCTATTCCGCCATGTAATGAAGTATTCCATACTAATAATTCGTCTTTCCATGACACTATAAAATATCCAAGAATAGACAATCGTTGAGTAGCAGTATCCAAATCAAAAACGCCTTGAAGAACGAAACTACCAGAAACATCAATGGGATGAGATATGTTCTTTCTGGGTCTTACTCTTGTATCATATTTCTTCAAAAGTGTTTCATACAAATTTGTCATGCTGTAATACAAAGATCTTTCAGTCGTAATATCAAAGTCATTACCACTGGGTCCTACTGTTGAGACAGTGGATTTACTGAACGTCTGTGGTATGTTGGTAGTTAGTGCCATTAATAGATTAATTGAAGCCAGATTATTCATCCTGAACTTGTTTCAGTTTATCTCCTTACAATTCCAGTTCGATTGTGCCTTTAGGATGACAAAATAAACATAACACTTTAGTAATAATAAAGATATAGAATTTCTTTACACTAGAAATGTGGACCAGTGGTTATTTTAATTGAAGGGTTTAAAAATCATTTAATGATAGAATCATGTTTATCACATGACATTGCGTCTGGGAGTGATATAACGCCATTCAATAGAATCGATAAACCACTGCCTTGTGGTTTATAGATTTAGTAAAATTACAAAATAATGATCATTTTAACATTGTGTAAAATATGGCAAATTCTTGACGTCGTTTTCATGCCAAAAGCTTGATTTTAAAATTAAAAAAGAATAACATTAGTGCTCCTGTTTCTTTGAATTTATTAAACTTGCATTTATATTTTTTCTCAACTCGTTTAATAAAATTAATCAAACATGAGCACTCATGTAAGATCCTCTATTGGAACGTTGAATTTTGCGGTACATTCAATCGTGGTCTGTATGAGTTTGTACACAATTTAGATGCTGCACTAATTTATTCCATAACGCTTTGTTTGACCATGTTGGTGCCAGCAAACAATATCCTGGTTGATTTGACATACTGTCACTATCATGGAGGGTTAAATTGACTTTGGCTAAATTTTTCTGAATTTTTTATAAACAGTTCTGGAATTAGCTTATACTTTAGGTAATTAATGTGTTTGTCTACAGTTTTCTTCGTGATGGGTTGGTTAAATAGACCGTTGCTGTGTCTTGGCTATACAATTAAACCCGTCTTAAGCGGCCACTCAAAAAAAAGCAAAACAAATGTCTTAAAGATCGATGGCAGCTTAATTAAGGTCGAAAGCATTACTTTTGACCTGCATTTAGCTATTTTCTTGAAACCCAACTTTGGTCTTCTTTTCGAGCGGCCGTTTAAGACAGGTTTAACTGTAGTTTATGGTGAGATAAAGACTTTTAGTGTATGTCTAACACTTTCCTGGTGGGTTGATAAACACTACGGTTTAATGGATGGCCTGATAGACAATTTAAATTATATTTCTTCACTTTTCTGCTGGTTTGATAAAAAAAATATGTGTTTGATTGCAATTTCCTTGTGGCTAGATAGACAGCGTAGATGCTTTCTTCATAATCTACAAACTTGCGATAGATAGTTTAGATGGTATACATCATAATCGATGATAGTTTGGCATAATGTATGATATTTCTCTTATTTATTCCACTGGAGTTTGAAACACATTTTTTAAATCATTGTAATTGCCAACTATTTTCCATTCTATGTTTTGCACATGCATTACGTATAAATTAGATACCACGGGTCAGGAACGACGTTTAACCCAAACCATGTTCAATAACTATTTCTTATCTGTTGGTAACCGTAAAAACACTATTTTACAATTGTATTCCACATATCAGTTAACTTTACCATGTTATTAAAGTAAAGAAGAAGGCAAATATTGATAACCTTCATACAATGATGGCACAACTTATACTTTTAAATTTCGCAAAGAATGTATTTGTTTATAGGCCTATTGGAACCACAAATCCTTTAAACAAATGTTTCTTGAAAACAAATCCATCACAAAATTCTAATTTAACAATATTCTAGAGGCAACATGGGATCACTTTTGTATTCAATCGGAAAATATTGGCTCAATTCATGAATCAAGCTTCGGATGTATTTAAGGCGAAGCACTACGAGTATGCATGAAAAAGCTTCATTTTATTAGCCGGAACTGGTTTACTGTGAAATGTGGGTTCAGTCCAATTAAAATCCATTAAACGTTTTATCAACAGAATAAATGAAGTTTATGGGTTTCTTTTCAATAAAATATCGCTATAGCGATATTTTATTGAAAACACATTAACTTCATTAATAACCAATTTTTTGACTGCAATCACACTTGCTATTGTGCTGGCATGGTTTTTGTGACGTCAGTCTCACGTTATGCAAAGTCAGCGTCACGCTATCAAAGTAGATTCTCGATGTACATCCAAGGTCTGATTCCACGGAATTGGTCGAGGCAGTTCTGATTGCATCGTTGTACTGAGATGCTGTCTCAATGCACAAACTCAACACATGTTATGAAAGAATTTTGTTTTATATATAATTACAATATCGCGTTAGTAAACATGCATGGTAATAAACAATATTTAACTATCACCGCCAACAAACAGAACATTAATGATCTCCAATTTCATATCAAGTATAACTTTTGTGTCATGTTTTGTCCAGAATATTTTAGCCACCCCATGCAATAATGGTACATTATCACATATGGATATGTTCATTCTTTAAACGTGCATGTTCTTTTATCCAGCGGAACTTGTTTTCTACATTTTGGTCTCAATATTTATTTACTATCATCCACACGTCTGTGAGAAAAGCCAAGACAGGCGACTTTTCACAGTCTCACAGTCTTGCCACAGCGTTAGTTGGCGCCTATGTGATACGTACATACAACTGATGAGCTGGTGTATTTGTTCTTTATTATGCACTAAATATTTATTAATCAGTTCTAAGTAACCTTAATTGATTATTGATTGAGCTATCCGCTGGAATAAAAATCTATCTGTCTCTTTTACAAATGAAACCTCTCTGAGACTCAGTATTATGTTGCCGAGCTTCAGAAAAATAAAAACCTCGTAATGTCAAAATGCAACACAGACCATCATGAACCAGTGTCAATATTTTTGTCAAATAGAACATTTCATATGTGAGCCTTGACATTTGATTTCCTACAATGTGGCATGTTGATAATTGTAGACTCAGATGAGCCTGTGCAGCCTCCTTTTAAGCTTAGAAACTCCAAATGTTGTTCGGTCAGTTGCTTAGTTATAGAATACTCAAGCAAATAGCAAAGGCTCTGATCAGACTGCGTGTATAGGCAGGCTAGTCTGAGCCTTTGCTGTTCGCACATATCAAATTGTTGGAAATCTCAAGTCGTGGCTCTATTGTTGTTGTTTTTATTGTTTATTGTTTATTCATTTTAAGGTTTTAGCTACTCGAATTCTCAAATCACTTTGGTTATAAAATATGGCTTTTATGATTGAATACAATCTTATTATCTCATCTTGGTCTTCACTGTTAATTGTACAAATGCTAGTCTCACATGTGATTTCATGCAGCGCTGAGTTGCATAAGGTGAGCGCTTTTATCTTGCCCTTTGTAGCGCATTCTCCTACGACTTTGACCAACAAAAAAGTAAATGAGTATAATCAGGAAATACCACAATCACAAACCGCAGAAAAACCAAACCCACGGCACCGCGAGGAAGAGCCACATAACAATCATGAGACACAAGGAAGACAAACTAAGCAAAGCAACAAGCTCTCTCTTCCCCATCAAGATGATTGCAAAACTAGAATGGACATAAAGACATAGAACAATTACAGAATCCCATAATGGGAGTAACAATCAACAATGAATCAACAACAACAACAACAAAAGGACTGATTTCTGCATCTCACTATTGTTTATCAGGAGCCTAGACGCGTTGCATAAAGTGAGCACTACAGTACTATTTGTAACAAATTGTTATGCAAGGGTATGCTACGAAAATGCCCTTTGTAGCGCTATGTCACGACCCTCGAGCTGACTTGCGGAAAGCACTTAGAGGGGCAAACCGCTTTATAGTCAATTATTCTATGGCGCATCTTATGTGTGCGAAGAACAAACGAAATGGCTATGGTTGTGCAACGAACTGCTACAGGAAAGCAATATCATGAGACGTTGTCCTTACACAACGGTAAAAAAGCAAGGAAGCGTGGCCGACAAAGTGTCAGATAAAAATGTAAGATCCCCTATCTACACAGCTGACCAGCAAGCCTACACTCCTTGGCCATACCAGGCCAGTGCAAGAAAACAAACTAAAATAATGGATCCTCTGGGAACAGAGTTCATCTAGAAAATTTGAAACAATAAACACACATGGTTTAAGTGAGTCTGTTTATGGAATACATGTAGTATAAGAATCAATCGTATTTGTGTGTGGGAGGGATAGAAAAATCAATCCCAAGGATTAATGTTTGGCCTCACACAGCTTGCCAATTGATGGCAAATGGTGACAACGGTATTATTATTTTTTTCTATCCCATACTCACACAAAGAATTGTTTCTTTATTTAAGCTCGGTCTGTATTAAATTCTGCTGGTCTATACATGTATATGTGAAAAAGGGCTCCAGAGAGCTCCTGAATGCGTTTAGATCTGACAAAACATAACAACATCATTTTACATGACAATGGTGTCACTTGACTTCTAACAAGGGTTTTAGCTCGCCTGAACCAAAAGCTCACGGGTAGACATAAAGTATACCAAAACTCGAGGGTATGCTTTCCGTAGTCTGTCCATCTGTCAACACCTATTCTGAAACCACTTGGTCAGTTTAAGCTCATTTCATATGCAGACTCGGTTCTTGTTGATTCATTGTTTATTGTTTCTTTTATTGTTTGTGGGGATTCTGTGTTTGGTATTTGTACTAAGTGGCCTTCTAGTTTTGCAATCATCTTGACGAGGAAGTGAGAGCTGGCTGTTACTTAAATTGTCTTCCTGATGCCTTGTGACTGTGAGTGTTTGGGGCTCTTCCTCGCGGTGCCTTGGGTTAGACTGCAATGTATGGTTGTGGTATTTCCTGATCATACTTAATTACCTTTAGGATGCAGGAATGTAAATTTGATAAAATGATTCTGCTCACATGACCATGATGGCTGTCACGCCCATGTATGGTAGCCGCCTTTAATTTATGATCCCCCAGAATCAGCAGATTGTTGAATTTGGGTCTAAGTATGTTAGAATTGTTAGTTTGCTTAGAGGAGGTAGCTAGCTTGACTTGAACTACCTGACATCAAGGTTTAATTCATTTCCTAATTCATTTAAAGGGGAAATTGTTTATAAAAATGTTTTTGCAAACCATTGAGTTTAAAAATATGAAAATAAACTTGTTATCTAAAACTCTAAATGTATCACAACTGTAGCAGTGTGGTTATATCGTCCGCTGTAGTGCAGTTGACTAAGCGTGATTTATTTCTGTATATCGATAACAGATCTGGGATAAAATAAATAGCACAGATTTTGAACTCTGGGGTAAAAAACAACAACAAATGAGCCAGATCATAAGATTTGATACTTGTTGTATAAGCCTTTTTGAACTAATGGATTCTTCCTTCTGGTTTAATACAATAAACTTGGGATGTTCCATTGCATATATTGAGAGGTCACATGTTATACTGTTTGAACAAAAATGTATTTATCATTCTGAAGACCGTTTATGTTTGGTCCTTGTTTTGTTATAAAGTATTTACTTTCCTTTCTAGTTTTTTAATCCTTAATGCGCCAATCGCAACAAAAGTCGTCTGCTTTTCTCGTCTGCTGAAATGTTAAAGAAGCCTCTATGGCAAACAGTGTGGACCCAGATCAAACTGCTCCTATAGGAGCAGTCTGTTCTGGGTCCACGCTGTTTGCATCCATACTAAATTCGTCAGTAATGTTAGGGAATTATTTGCAGCAGACGACTTCAGCAGACGACATTTTCAGATGCATTTTTTTCTTGGTGCTTTATGGGTTAATAATCTGCTGAGGAAGAGAAAGCAGTTTGCTTTATAGTCCATGGGCTCGGAGGGGTCACCATGCACCCCCCTAAGGGCTCTCCTGGAGTGGTGTTATATTGTTCCGTGGACCCCCCTGATTAAGAATCAAGATGTTAACAATCGATATTTTGGGTCCCACCCACCATTTTGGACGGTTTTCAAAATGGCCGCCGCGAAAAATGGCAAAATATTTATATAGGTTTATATCAGCCATATATCATCTTTTAGGCTAGTTTTTTAGCAGAACAACTATATTTAAGATTCTCAACTCCATTTCTGATATTAAAAACTAAATTTAAGATCTTAAAAATGCTATATCCAAGATGGCCGCCACTTTGAAATTCAATTTTCCCATACTTTCATTGATATTATTTTTTCTGTAATCTTTGAAAGGTTAATTTCCAATACCAGTGATAGAGAAGACACATCCAGATTAGTCAAGTGTTCTTTGGTGTGCAATTTAAATATTATTCATGAAGTATGGCATCCAAAATGGCTGCCATAAACAAAAATAGCAACCCCCTCAGCGTATGCTTTATTCGAGTTTGCGGATTTATCTGATATTTATCATATGGTTCTGTATTCATACAATAATATTCAAATACTGGCTTCTACACATTTATTAGGCAGCTGCTACTAATAATAATCTCATTTCAGTCATCATCATTAGAATCATCATGTGCAAAGTCATCCTCTTTGACAACGTCATCATCTTCTT
This sequence comes from Loripinus fragilis, assembly GCA_964019695.1. Lineage (NCBI taxonomy): Eukaryota > Metazoa > Mollusca > Bivalvia > Lucinida > Lucinidae > Loripinus > Loripinus fragilis. Next base: position 19,376,723 of record OZ026523.1, read on the forward strand.
CATCATCATCATCATCATCATCATCATCAGATTCTCCCACATTCGGCAGGTCTTCATTAACAATCAGCACCTCTTGCAGCCTGTCACCGACAAACAAAAGAGGCATCATAGAGCCATCATCATCTGCGTGCCATCCATGTCCATCTGTTAGCTTTGGGCTTGCAATTAAGGGAGTATCTGCCCTCCTCCAAATAGCCATTTGAAAGTTTGCCCTTCGAATATGCGGTATCAAAGCTTTTTTGAAAGTCGAAAGGCTGCATAGTTCAATCTTCTTCTTAACATTAATTGTTCTATCTTTCATGTAACATTTCTCCTTGATTAGGGTTGAGCGCACCTCATCTATACTCTGTGACCTGCTCTTTTCATAGATGGTGCATGTGAATGGTTCAGCAACCATCTCTTCTGATACAGTCCATTCATCCCCAAGTCTAGCAAGAACTCGCTGAAATCTAGGAAGTTTTATTAAGATTTTTTACATGCTTAATCTTTCCAACTCCTTTGAAAGCACTTGTTGAGTCACAAAGACTGAATGCATGTACAGCTGTCAATGCTGTGCAATACTCCTGAGTGTAGTAAGCAACAAGCTCTGTTATGTTGATCAAACGCTTGTTATTGCCAGTGCCTGTATCAAAATAAATTGTACATGGTAGAGTCTTAGCATGATGTATCAGGATAAAGAAAATGTCTGTGTCTGGACTGTGAACGCGGGAATGTTCATAGCCATGTTCATGAGCATATTTGCAGTACAAAACTACCCTTGAGTCAGTCTCTTCCTGATTTGAGTACAATGGTGTAAGCTCTTGAACTATGGTGTGTTGTGTCTGGTCATCTGACTTGAAAGAGTACGCGTGTCCTTCAGCTACGAGGATCAGTTTTCTGTTCTTGTTCTTATCAGCAACTTTGTCATCACTCCAAACACGCAGTACTGGCCTTATTAGCTGAAGTTTATTCTCGTTGTTTGTTAAGAACGTTTGCCAATCTCCTGGACACTTGGTCAATTCTCCCTGTAACACTAGCTTTTCAGCACAATCACGCCTTCTCCACTCAACGGCCTTGCTTAATTTGTCTTCCTGGTGTCTCGTGATGGTTGAGCGGCTCTTCCTCGCGGTGCTACGGGGTTGTCTGTAGTTTGTGGTTGTGGTATTTCCTGATCATACTCACCTACTATTTTTAACTGACTCAGGGTAATACATATCTGTGCTGAACACTACATCTGATTTCTTTGGTAACATGTCTAATATCTTATGGCATATTTGTTTAAAATTTCCTGGGACTTCTTTAAGATAATGAAATATGGCATTTCCATCTCCAATTATGAGACCAAACTTTACTGTTTGTCATCTGGTGCTGCAACATCTTCAGACATTGAAATAGATGTACTACGTGCTGAGAAATCAGGTGAAGAGGCAAAGAAGCAGTTTATTAGAGAAAGGTTAGAGATGAAGGACCATTTTTTTCGATCCTGTTAAAAAGATGCGTCTTAAGACTATGGGAGATACTAAGAAATCTGTTAAACTTACTACCGCTAAGAACAAGGTAATAGAATATCGTCAGCAAGGCAACATCTTCCTCCAACTACTAATTAGGTCTCAAGTGGGAATGAAAGTTGAGATTGAAGACCTCATGAAGTATCCTCTGACACTTGTACCATATAGTCTTGCAACAGCTGATGGTTTCTTCAACAAGACAGACAAATCACAAGGATTTCACTACCTTATTAAAGATGTTGAGAACTCCCCTATTCCTTCCGCAGAGACGTGTCTCATACTTGAAGATGGAAATGCCGTATTTCATTATCTTAAAGAAGTCCCAGGACATTTAAAACAAATATGCCATAAGATATTAGACATGTTACCAAAGACATCAGATGTAGTGTTCAGCACAGATATGTATTACCCTGAGTCAGTTCAGGCCGTTGAGCGGAGAAGGCGTGATTGTGCTGAAAAGCTAGTGTTACAGGGAGAATTGACCAAGCGTCCAGGAGATTGGCAAACGTTCTTAACAAACAACGAGAATAAACTTCAGCTAATAAGGCCAGTACTGCGTGTTTGGAGTGATGACAAAGTTGCTGATAAGTACAAGAACAGAAAACTGATCCTCATAGCTGAAGGAAATGCGTACTCTTTCAAGTCCGATGACCAGACACAACACACCATAGTTCAAGAGCTTACACCATTGTACTCAAATCAGGAAGAGACTGACTCAAGGGTAGTTTTGTACTGCAAATATGCTCATGAACATGGCTATGAACATTCCCGCGTTCACAGTCCAGACACAGACATTTTCTTTATCCTGATACATCATGCTAAGACTCTACAATGTACAATTTATTTTGATACAGGCACTGGCAATAACAAGCGTTTGATCAACATAACAGAGCTTGTTGCTGACTACACACAGGAGTATTGCACAGCATTGACAGCTGTACATGCATTCAGTCTTTGTGACTCAACAAGTGCTTTCAAAGGAGTTGGAAAGATTAAGCATGTAAAAAATCTAATAAAACTTCCTAGACTTCAGCGAGTTCTTGCTAGACTTGGGGATGAATGGACTGTATTAGAAGAGATGGTTGCTGAACTGGAAGCATTCACATGCACCATCTATGGAAAGAGCAGGTCACAGAGTATAGATGAGGTGCGCTCAACCCTAATCAAGGAGAAATGTTACATGAAAGATAGAACAGTTAATGTTAAGAAGAAGATTGAACTATCCAACCTTCCACCATGCAGAAAAGCTTTGATACAGCATATTTGAAGGGCAAACTTTCAAATGGCTATTTGGAGGAGGGCGGATACCCCCTTAATTGCAAGCCCAAAGCCAACAGATGGACATGGATGGCACGCAGATGATGATGGCTCTATGATGTCCCTTTGGTTTGCCGGTGACTGGCTGCCAAAGGTGCTGATTGATAATGAAGACCTGCCAAATGTGGAAGATGATGATGATGATGATGATGATGACGACGACGTTGTCGAAGAGGATGACTTTGCATATGACGATTCTAATGACGATGACTGAAATGAGATTATTATTTGTAACAGCTGCCAAATAAATGTTGCGAAACCAGTATTTGAATATAATTTCATGAATACACAACCATATAATAAATATCAGATAAATTCGCCAACTCGAATAAGGCATACGCTGAGGGGGGGGGGGGGGGTGCAATTTTTGTTTATGGCAGCCATTTTGGATGCCATACTACATGAAAAATATTTAAATTGCACACAAAAGAACACTTGACTAATCTGGATGTGTCTTCTCTATCACTGGTAGTGGAAATTAACCTTTCAAAGATTGCAGAAAAAATAATATTAATGAAAATATGCGAAAATTGAATTTCAAAGTGGCGGCCATCTTGGAGATAGCATTTTTAAGATATTAAATTTAGTTTTTAATATTAGAAATGGAGTTGAGAATCTTAAATATAGTTGTTCTGCTAAAAAACGAGCCTAAAAGATGATATGGGGCTGATATTAACCTATATGGGTATTTTGCCATTTTTCGCGGCGGCCATTTTGAAAACCGTCCAAAATGGCGGGTCGGACCCAAAATATCGATTGTTAACATCTTGATTCTTAATCAAGGGGGTCCAGGGAACAATATAACACCACTCCCAGAGAGCCCTTAGGGGGTGCATGGTGACCCCTCCGGGCCCATGGACTATTACTTTAATTGTCTTTCTGGTGAATTGTGCCTGTCGGTGTTCTGTCGCTCTTCCCCATGGTGACTTGGGTTGATCTGCAGTGTGGATGTGCATTTCCTGTTATCCTCACTTACGTTTTTTCTTAGCAAATAGTGAAGACTATGATGAAATGCTGCATCATCTGGCATTTTGTCTAAGTCTTCAATGTTTGCCAACGTAGGCATTAAGAAGTCATTAGTATGCAAAGGGATATGCATGCGTGTTTTAAGAGTGGCTTATTAAAGTAGCGACAATTATATACCATCATATGTACCAAAGCCATATACGAGGTGTGATCAAAATGTTATCAGCCCGTTGTGCTTCGGTGAGATTCATTGAATTAAATTGTTTTCAGTAAAAGTACGAAATAGGGCAAAGATCAGGAATCGATACAATCAAGCACTACACCTGACCCAGAATACCAATGGGAAAGCTACAACTTGACAATTAGATATCACAAACGAGAGCCAAGAGGTCAGCCATTACTCAGCAGGTGAACATAAGGCATCAACAAACAGATGTGCATAAAAGTATAACAAAACAAGACAGAAATAACATAAATGATCCACAAAAGAAACACCGCCTTGGAACGGTCAGTAAAAATATTTTACTGAAGTCATTTGATCTAACTGACATTGGGAGTGTAAAAAGCATGCGGTCATGCTTGGTTGCTTATGTAAGAGGAGGGTACGACACTTTTGCAAAATGTAGAAACTTGAAATCAGAGTGGTTATCAAGTATTTCTGTAAGAAAGGAATTCTTCCCAAGGAAATTCATGAAGGCTACATGGAAACCCTTTTGAAGGAGTCTCTGTCTTATAGCCGATGAAAAAAATGGGCAGCAGAGTGTAAGATGGAGAGAGAGAGAGCGTTGAGTATGATGAACGGTCTGGCCGCCCAAAAGATGCCAACGCTGATGAAAATGTCAAGGTCGTGCACACCCTGCTTATGTGTGATAGGAGGCGAGACCTGCGAAGCATAGCTAGCAAAGTGGGCTTAAGTTTTGGGGCAGTACAATCAATCCTAACCAACATCTTAGATATGTCAAAGGTTTCGGCAAGATGGGTGCCGAGAATTGTTGACCAATAATTAGAAAAGGCCTCGACTCGATAATTCTAGGTATTGCTTTGAAGATGACCATAGCGATTTTATCAAGCGAGTTGTAACCCAAAATGATACACGGGCTCATCACTTTGACCCAGAGTCAAAAATGCAGGGCAACCAATGGAAGCACCCTGGCCCACCCCTCCTTAGAAATTTAAGAGGGTTCATTCAGCAGGGAAGGTGATGGCCTCAAACTTTTGGGATAGTCAAGGAGTGATCATGATTGATTATCTCGAGCGAGGAAGGTCGCATGATAAACGGTGCATATTATGCAGGCGAACTGAGGTGGTTACGCCATGAAGTTGCAAGAAAGAGGCGAGGAAGCTGACTCGCAGTGTTCTGCTCTTGCAGTACAACGCCCCTGGCCACACGTCATAAGTTGCCATGACTGCTGCGACTTAATGTTGATTTGAAATCCTTCATCATCTCCCATATTCTCCTGATATGGCTCCTTCTGACTTCTACCTGTTCCCAAACTGAAATCCCACCTTCGTGGTTCACAGTATGGAAGTAATGAAGAAGTCATAGAGGCAGTAAACGAGTACTTAGGGGACCAGGAAAATGCCTTCTATTTTGAAGGGATAGGAAAGCTCGAACAGAAATTGTCTAAGTGCATTGTCTTGATGAGAGATTATATTTAAAAGTAATGGTCAAATTTTCATTCCCTGATAGTCCAAAGTACAAGGGACAGGGAACTTTTTGATAATCCCTCGTATGTCTGTTTTGTATTATAGTTATATGCAGCCACACGCTTAGCTTGAAAAGATCCTTAAAATTGATATAAAAGAGCCAATTGTATAAATATGGAAATATTATGAACATGTAATAATTTCTACATGCATTGCGGAGTTCTGCCAAACTGGCAACCAACCATAAACACTTTTTATGAATGTTCAGATAGCAGTGCAATGTTTGGGCCATGTCATGAGAAAAATTGTCTGACAAAGCGAGGCTCAAACCATTCTCCTCAGTTACAAAGACTAGCTAGATATTAAAGTTTCAACTGAAGCAAGTTTTAGATATGATACTTTCCAAAGAAAGATTAACAAACGCGCTGACCAGACTGTGCGCATATGCTGTTAGTAAAATTTAGATTAAGGGCAAATATCAGCAATCGGTACAATCAAGCACCACACCTGACCCAGGATACCAATGGGAAAGTGACGACTTCACAATTAGACATCTTAAACGAGAGCCAATAGATCAGCCATTTCCCAGCAGGTGATCACAAAGCATCAATAAACAGACGCGCACGAAAGCATAACAAAAACAAGACAGAAATAACATAAATGATCCACAAAAGAAACACTGCCTTGGAAGGGTAAGTAAAAATATTTTACTGGAGGGCTCAAACCCTGAATTTATTTCTTGCGCTGCGGCCCATTTGATATAAGGTTCAATAGGAATTGAAACTACAACACTTCTCCACAAAATATCTATACAGTAACACTGCAACCATCGTCCAACTCTTAAAACACATTATATACAGGACAAAAAAGAAACGCACCACTACAATTTCCCATTTAGATCTCATTTTAATATGAAAATGTTAATTATCATGAAATATTTCTGGCCATTTAACTAAAACTTGAGTTTGACATAGATGAGTATATGTCCCTTCCCTTTGTAGGCACAAAACACATCAAGGCGAATGGTAAACGAGATTTGGAAACGTTAATTCAACACTACTTGCACCGATAAAAACTAAACTGGCCTATCATTGGTGATATTCCTGAGAGTTGATCAGTTCTAAGTGGGGCGCTTCTTTTTTTGTTGGGTATATGTTCTTATTAACAGTATTGAATGATAAAGTTTGGTTATGTACCAGATCCTGATGACAGAAAGGCAAAAAATATAGGTGTTGCCGTAATAACAATGAATAACATCAATGCAAATACAAGTGTGTCTATCCGATGAAGCAGTTCATGCCAAGTAAGATGATCCATTTCAGGTGAACATTCGTCATTTTTTAAAGCTTTATCTACCTGATCTCTTTCTGCTTTTACTGCTTCAGTTGACTTTGTATGTTTATTTAGTAGCTTCTTCAAGACACGTATATATACTCGCTTATTTGCATAACGAGAATATAGATATGATTCAACATACGAATAAACCACAGCTAGAACACTCAACAACAGCAACAGAAAAATGTAGATTAGAATATAGGCAATATCCAAGGAATTGTGCGGCAGTTCATCACTTATTGTTGTTATAAATACACCGTATGATAGAAATATTGTCACAGCAATAGATCCTTTCTCTCCAGAATCGACAGGAACCAGGAATACACCAACGTTCAGGGCAGACAGAAATACTAGAGGATACACAGTTGTAAATAAGATAAACGCATACCTCCTTTCTAGTTCTAAGTAAATATATACAAATGCAAGACTTAAATAATCTTTTCTCACTGAACGTAACTTGAGAATTTTCCATTCTGTATTTTGTTTGAAATATTCACTACTTAGTTCTGTGGTAAAATTTGTTATATCAATTTCTGCTGTGCCCCTTGTTGCTATATATACGTAAAACGCACAATTCTGTTTATCAAAGGGGTAATATCTTATATCGACGTCGCATAGAAGATTATACGTGTTATCTGTAGCAAGCCATGCATGTCCATCTGAGTGTATAATTGCAACGTCATCAGGGTCTCCTATTTTCCCCTTACCTTCATGCGTCAACGACAGTCTTAATGGTGGTACCCAGATTTGATCAATCGGAAGCTTTATTTCTTCTATTCCACCATGTAGTGAAGCATTCCACACTAGTAGTTCGTCTTTCCACATTACTAGAAAATATCCAAGAATAGACAATCGTTGAGTTGCAGTATCCAAATCAAAAACGCCTTGAAGAACGAAACTACCAGATACATCAATGGGATGAGATAAGTTTTTTCTTGGTCTGACTCGTGTATCATATTTCTTCAAAAGTCTTTCATACAAGTTTGTCATAGTGTGGTACACTGGTCCTTCATTAATGCTATCAAAGTCATTACTGACACTGGGTTCTACTGTCGATAAATTGAATGTACTGAACGTTGGTAGTATGCTGCAGGTAACCAGTGTCATAACCAGATTAATTAAAGCTAGACTATTCATCCTGAACGTTTCCCTTTATCTTATATCAATTTCAGTGAGATTGTCTTTTTAAAATGGAACATAAACATTTGAATTTAGTGATAATAAAGATCTAGAACTTTTTACACTAGCAATGTTATATTGGATCCATGTTAATTGTTGTTGAAGCTTTAAAACGTTATTTGATAAAACCATGTTTAAAAGCGGAAGTTTGCATTTTATTCCATCTTCGTTTGATAGTCTATTTTAATGTGACTTTATATTTAGTACCTATCAGTACACAACTTAGATGTAGTGCTCAGTATTTCCATAATGTTTTTGACAATGTAGGTGAAGCTAACAAATTCCCAGTTGATTTGACAGACTGCTTTGGGAATGTTTCATACATCCTGGATAGACTGCTAGGCAGTGTAGGTATTTATTTCTTAACTCATCTGGATGGTTTGATATATAGTTTTGGTATTGGTTAATACTTTAGTGGTTGATATAAACGCATTAAATGTATTTGTCCACAGTTTTCGTGAGATGGTTTAATAAACAGTCAATGAGTCTTCCTCATTAGTTTCCATGCGTGTTTGAAATACAGTTTATACTCATGACTACAAATTCATAGGTTTTTGATAAAATGTTTAAGTGTGTTCCTGGTGGTTTGATACTGAGACATTTAGTATGAGATTGCAATTTTCTGGACGGTTAGATTGACAATTTAGATGTTTGTTTTACAACTTTCTGCGTGGTGTTTCCTTTACTCTCCTAAAAAGCTAAACGCAGACAAAATATATTTTACTTCGTACTCCATGAAATTGCTATAGACTGTTTAGATGTTATCCTGTCTGACGTTTTCATCATTTTCTATTGTGGTGGTACTGAATAAATCCAAAACATTCTTTTAATGTCGTCTGTATTCCTTATTTTTGGTATGATCATGCTATATACCACAAGTGTTTAACGCTGCTTAATTCAATAACTATTTCTACTCTGTAGAAAACAAGAACAAACAATATATAGCAACTATATTCCACACATTTATAAACATTTTCAGGCTAAGCCGAAAGCATTTTGTAAATTCATGTGTTTTGTTTTCTTAAAAAATGCATTTGCTTATTTGCTTATTGAAAACTTGGACCTCTAAACAGGCGTTTCTTGGAAAAGTAGTATCCACTTTTCGCCCTTATTAGGTAAACATGTGATTGCGTTAACTGTGTCATGAGATATGATCGTGATGCACAGCACAAGTTATGGACAATATTTGTAATATAATATATAAACAGTTCAATCAAGTGTCTGTGCACTATGATAACACTAGTTTTCAACACAATGTTTTACAATCACAGCCAACATCCAGAACATTAATGAGTTTCTGTTTGTTATCCATTATAACCTTTGTTTCACGTTTTGTCCAGATTATTTTAGCCACTCCATACATTATTGGTACTTATCAAATAGTATATTTTCATTCTTTTAATGTGTATTTTCTCCATCTAGGGGAACTTGATGACAAAATTTTGGCCTCAATTTTATCAACAACAGTCTTTTATGTTGCAAAAAGTGAATAATGGCGATCCTACATTGATGCACAGTCGTGTCACAGTCATCGCTGGTGGCATTTTAGATATAAACCATCAACTCCAGAGTATATTAGTAAAATATGTGTGTAAAATTATGAGCCTCATGCTGATTACATTCTAATCCTGAGTGAATAAAGAATTTGTATTTGTTCTTTATTATGCATGAAAGGTCTATAAAACGGTCTGAAGCTACCTTAATGCAGTATTGATTGCGCTACCTGCTGAATTGAAAATAACTTTTTCAGAAATGAAACAGGTCTCGGCAATTGTTGCGTTGCCAAGCTTCAGTAAATAAACCTGGGAATGGCCAATATGGATTTATATAACTGACTATGAACCCATTTTTGTCAAATAGAACTTTCCATGTTTGATATTTTATCATTGTTTATTTAAAGGTTTTGTTACAACTGAATCAACCCGTCAGGCGAATTACATGGCTTCGTGAAGTTTTTTGAAAACACGATGTCACATGTACCCACAAAGCTAAAATCTGATAGGCAAATCTATGAAATTAATGCCACCTATTAGAAGATAATGTGATTTAAAGTAAGAAAGATGGCAAAGATCAGAAAAAGATACAATCAAGCACCACACCTGACCCAGGATACCAATGGGAAAGTGACAACGTCACAATAAGGCATCACAAACGAGAGCCATTAGATCAGTCCTTTCCCAGCAGGTGACCACAAGGCATCAACAAACAGACGTGCATGACAACATAACAAAACAAGACAGAAATACCATAAATGATCCACAAAAAACACCGCCTTGGAACGGTCAGGAAAAAAATATTTTACTGGAGGGCTTAAACCCTTTTGGCGACATAACGGATTCAACAGACGGAATTTCCTGATTGAGAATTGCTGGGTCATCTCGTACTTGATGTCATGAAAGAGTGTTTTCCGTAGCAATCCACTGTGCAGCGATGGCAGTTAATATATTGAACGAAGGTAGAAAAGGCACACAAGGCGTTCTGTCTGTGTAATGGTTAGCTTCCTAAAACGTTTTTAGCTAGTTAGTTTGAGCTTTGCTGCGAGTTGCATAATGCGAGCGCCTTAGAGCTAATGTTAGAGGCGTTTTTAGTGCGATTTTGGTTCAAATCCGGTGAAATATAAAACAATAACGATCACACAAAAACGTTTTATTGCCACGTCATTTGCCAGGTCTATCAGAGTTGTTTCAGTACTCGACTAAGCAGCCTCGTTTTTGAACAGCTTTTGGCCCAGCAGAGTTAATGCCGAAAACAGTGTAATACAAACATTGCAATTGAACCTTTTTGTGGACTGGTAATGGACATGTCCTTAGTCTTATCAGTATTAAATAGCATTACATTGGCGTTATATTATTGTTGAAGATGTCTAAAGATTCCTTAAGATGTCTGAAGATTCCTTTCTGATACTTGTGTATCATATATGGTAGTGTCAGTGTCAACTGCATAAAGTTAGTAATTGTGGCAAGTTTTGGAGAGCAAGTCAGGTCACTTTAAAATTTATACAAAATTGGTTCAGAAACAGAGCCTTGTGGAACGCAACATGTGATATTTTAGCATGTGATTTTGAATGCCAAATACATGTGGATATATACTGTGTTTATGTTAATATGCGTAGTTTAAACTAAGATAAAGTAATTTCTGCAAACACGTTTATGCTTCTCATGATTCATAAAAAGTAGATATGCTATACAAAATTAAAAACTTTAAGAAGTCGATCTTTACAAAACCTAAATAATCACCTTCATTCGTTTCTTTAAGCTTAGAGTCGGCCATATAGTAATGATCAAAGATGACACAGTTCAAAGAATAGTTCTAAAATCATTTTAATTGATTCGACATTAAATTGTTTCAAAGTAGGCATGTTGATAAACATTTAGATCAAACCCAATGCCTACTTAAAGTGTCTGTTTACAGACTGACATTAGACAAACATGTGTAACATTATATAATTGCATATCTCCATTATTAACCCTTAAAGCGCCAAGAAAAAAATGCATCTGAAAGTGTCGTCTGCTGAGGTCGTCTGCTGCAAATAGTTGCCTAACATAACTGACGAATTAAGTATAGAAGCAAACAGCGTGGACCCAGAACAGACTGCTCCTATGAGAGCCATCTGATCTGGGTCCACACTGTTTGCCTTAGAGGCTTCTTAAACATTTCAGCAGACGAGAAAAGCAGACGACTTTTGTTGCGATTGGCGGATTAAGGGCTAATTAGATCCAGCGGACAGAAATTTAAAGAATATTGGTGTTGCAGTCACAACCAGAAATAATAAGAATAGAAAAATAAGTGTGTCTATACGCAGAAGCAGTGTGTGCCATTTCAGTTGATCATTCTCTAGCGAACAATCATTGTTGTCCAATGTAGGAGAATGTTGTCTATCTATCTGGTCTATTTCTGAATGCGTTGTTTTCTTTGATACTCCTTGTTTGTTTCCTGCTCCATAAAAACGAAACAACTTTCGTAGACACCTTACGTTTACTCTTTCATTGGCATAGCGAACGTACAGGTATGAATGAATATAAGAGTATACAACAGCTAGAACGCTCAATAGCAGCAACAGCAAGATATAGATTAGAAAAAAGGAAATGTTCAGTGAATTATGAGGAAGTTCTTCACTAATTGTTGCGATAAAAACTCCATATGACAGAAATATTGTCACAGCAATAGATCCCTTTTCACCGGATTCAACAGGAACCAGAAACACACCCACATTTATAACAGACAGAAGAATTAGAGGACATATAATTGTAAATAAAATGAATTCATGCCTCCTCTGCAGTATTAAATTTATCTCTACATATCGGTCGCCCAAATATACTCCTTCAAATGATTGAAAACTTAGAACTTTCCATTCTGTACTTTGTTTGAAAAAGTTGATATCATCAATTACTGCAGTAAAATTCTCTAAATTTGTTTCTGGTTTGCCATGTTCTTGTACAAATACGTAAAACATACATATCTGCTTATCAAACGGGTAATATCTTATATCGACGTCACAAAGAATATGATATGTATTATCTGTTGCTAGCATTGTTTGTCCATCTGACTGTATAACCACAATATCACCGGGGTCGCCAATTGTCCCTTTACCTCCATAGGCTAGTGACAGCCTCGCATTGGGTACCCATATCTGAGCCACCAGAAGTTTAATTTCATCTATTCCGCCATATAATGAAGTGTTCCAAACTAGTATTTCGTCCTTCCACAGAACTACAAAATATCCAAGCAGCATCAATCTTTGAGATGCAGTATCGAGTTCAAGAACCCCTTGAAGAGCGAATCTCCCAGAAACTTTAACGATGTGTGATTGGTTTATTCTCGGTTTTATTTTTATATCGTAGTTCTTCAATAAGTTTTTATACAAAATCTTCTTGGTTTTGTATACATGTCTTGTTGACATGGTATGCGATGCATTACTGCTGGAATCAATTGTCAGTGGTGTAGATGTATTGACAGTTGATGACATACAGTTGGTGTAAGCTAATGACAGAATGATTAAAATCAGAAAATTCATTCTAAACAAGCTAACTACAGTCCATTAAATTATACCACCATAAATATTCCTTAATACTCAATGAGATTGTGAATTTCAAACAACACATAGTGCAATCAATGAATGATGTTTAAATAGAACACTGAATGAGCTGCGACATGTGATTTCTAGCAATGTGGTGTTTGACGTGAATAGACTAAGATGAGCCTTTTTGGCATATAAACTTCATAGCAGTCATTGTTTATTTAAGATACTAGCAAAGGCTCTGATCAGACTGCGCGTATACACAGGCTGTTCAGAGTCTTTGGTGGTATCACTTACCACATTGTTGGAAATCTCATGCCGCTGCTCAGTTAAAAGCATGGACAAACATTTCTCACATGCTTAAAATAACTGTCTTAAATGTATCCGGATTTATCACACAGTTCAACGTTTTTGTTTCTTATATTTTCAGGAAACCTGTAAAGTATTCAACACAAAAAAACTTTTAGGCAGTCTTATATTGTCCGGAAACGAGTTAAATATTCAACACAAAAGAACTTTTAAGCAGTCTATAAGTGCCAGAGCCGAATCACTCAGACAAGAAGACATTGTGCAAACAAAATAGTTCCAGCTCAACCTGCTGCTAGAGGGGGCTATTTGTATTTGGATAAAATTTTACTCAAGATCACCAACTGGCAGATTCCACTTTAGAAACTCAGCACTTTAAATGTTAATGTAAATAAATTTAATAGAGTATTGATACACTTTCGGGAACATTAACACATTATGACAAACACAAAAAGATGGTCCATTAGTTAACAATGATGTTGGCGAATTGTTATTGAGACCTCTTAAAAAGGATTCGCCACATTAACAACTAGTGAATTATAGAGGATGTTTACTTTTATAGAGGATGTTTACTTTAATGAGGTGAATACCAAGTATATTTCATTGAGTGTGTTGAAAACATCAAAATTTTCACAAGTGCGCACCAAGAGTGAAAATTCGCATAAGATGTAATTTATTTGGTATTTACCGAAAAAAAGTAAATTTTCTTTTTATTTTATAATTTCATAGACTACATGCAATGTTTCATCCACTGAAAAAATGTGGTGCTGAAAATGCAAAAAAAAAAGTTTTAGCAAACCACCATAACTTTAGTACCAAAATATTCGTCACGTACTAACCTAACTAATAAAATGCATACCCACACTTGGTGTTTTCGTTCACAAATAAAAAAGAAGTTCTGAAGTGAAATGCATTTAGTGAATGGAAAAGTTAGAGGTAACCCAATAAACGCAACAGTGAAAATATAGGCTGATATCAATCAACAGTGATTGATATCATATAATTTCACTAGTGATTGAAATTACTTTCATTTGTTTTTGGTATGCATTGATTTCACTGGTAAGTATAAAATAAAGCCAGCAAATGTCACAATCATTAAGTAGAGGCCAAACCATGGCCTAGGGTAGATGTGTTTGTGTGTTTTCTATGGTTAAAACCTAAATTTTGTTTGTTTCTTTACGTCCCAAGTCAACAGCTATGTTCATGGCGGGACGGTCAGTTCACCTAACCACACTTTTTCTTGGACAAGCTTGAACAAGCAGTTAACCAGTACTTTGTGCACATACTTTCGCTTGTAACTGACAACAACCCCTCTTGAAAGATTCAGCGGAAAATGATTTCCAAAAATGTGGCATTTTGACAAGTGAAGAAACAGACGAGCCTATGCAGCCTCCATTCAAGCTTAGAAAATCCAAATGATATTGGTCAGTAGCTTAACAGTTATAGAATTTTACGCGACTGACAAAGGCTGATCAGTCAGCGCGTAAGCGCAGGCTGGTCTGAGCCTTTGCTGTCGCACATACCACAATAGTGGAAATCTCATAAATAGTGAGTATGATCAGGAAATACCACAATCACAAACCGCAGACAACCCCATGGTACCGCGAGGAAGAGCCACTCGACCATCACGAGACACCAGGAAGACGAATTAAGCAAAGCAACTAGCTCTCTCTTCCCCATCAAGATGATTGCAATACTAGAATGGACATAAAGTAACGTACAACAAAAAATAGAACAATTACAGACTCCCACAATGGGAGTAACAATAAACAAAAAGTCAACAACAACAGAACCACCACCTTAGAACGGACAGCAGCCTAAACCACCGGTTGGCTTAAATGCATTTTACTGGTACCGAATTTTCGCCCTAGATTCTGCTGTTGTTGAAGTACAAGAAATGTTTAGCTCGCATGGAAGCCTTCTAACCAATGCAATGTATCATATTGGAGAAACACTCTAATCAAATTAACACACCATGATGAAACAAAGAAAATGGTTCATTACTCTCAGATAGTCAGAGCTAAAAAAATCCTCAAATCCAGCCACGGTGGGTCCAGCTACAGATACTATCATGTCGTAGATCAAATACTTTCTTCAATAATCAGCTTTGAAAGAGACTTTGATTTGATGTGTTGGATATCATCTGAGTCTACTACATTTTACGCATCTAATTTACTTTATCTTGCTTCTGAAGACCTATACAATCTGGAAAAATTGATCCTTCAGAAATTGATAGAACCTACGATGTAAGAAAACAGCAGACGCGGTTTTATTGAGTCTGTTCATGATAACTGTTAGAATGTGGATCGATTCTCACGCCTCCTAGCACTGGCTTACGCGGTATTCTGCTCTCCCCAATAACCTAATATTCCTGAAGGACCAGAGTATGAAAAAATATAAACACACTATCGATATACGGGAAGAAGTTTTACCAACTCCACGCGGAACAATGACAGCTGTTGCGACCTCTACATAATCTGGAAAAACGGGACCTTCAGAAATAGAGACACTGCATGCATTATTATATAGCACCAGTGTGCGTGTGTTTTATTTAATGCAAATGCTAATGCGTCTTTGTCTTTTGGCCTTGTATATGGAGAGCTCCACGTATGGGGTCATCACTCCATAGCATCAGTTATTGCTTACAAATACGCCAGCCATTTTAAAAAGTAGTGAACTTAGACATTGTAGACCTAATTAATATTATTTATTATTTTACTCTGGTCACGCCAGGCCGCGTAGCGCAGTCGGTAACGTGTCTGGCTACAGATGCGTGTCTGACTGCAGATCCAGGGGTCGCGAGTTCGATCCCGGTCCGGTCCCATACTTTCGTGGAGATTGATCATGAAATGATTTCTATGGTCATTCTCCTCCCTTCCGCTGATTCATTCAAGAAGGGTTGTTGTCAGTTACAAGCGAAAGTATGTGCTCGAATTACTGGTTAACCGCTTGTTCAAGCCTGCCCAGGAAAAAGTGTGGTTAGGTGAACTGACCATACCGCAATGACCATAGCTGTTGACTTGGGACGTAAAGCAAGAAAACCAACCAACCAACCAACCAACTCTGGTCAGGTTATAAGCTAGGGAGCAGTTGTAAGCTTAGATATGGCTTATCTCCTTGATAACATTTTGTTTTATAATCTGGTCAAACTCTTCACTTGAATTTAACATGGTCATTTGTGGAGTAGGCTGGAAGACTATGTATAAAATAGTTAAATTATGTATATTATCATCTTAGTCTCTTGACCATGCATATCAATCTACACCACAGCGTTGTGTCCTTGTGCAAGACACATTAATCCTAACTTAGTACTGGTTCAACCAAGGAAGGCACGTACCTATGCAACTGAGAGATTGTTGATGGAACGTAAAGAACCAAATAAAACAAAGCTTCGTGCACTGATTGTACATACAGAAACAATAGGAGCCGTAACATGATGAATCAGCCTAATGAAATGTGCGACTTACAAAGACAAAGATCAGCCAGTGCACCAAGAAAGTCAGCGTAGACCTCGATGCTTTAAAAGATTTTCATTCCTAGCTCAATCTAGCATGGAAATTATCCTGATCATGAACAATTGCCTTCATTTTACGTTATTTAACAATAAATAAAACATTTGACTTTTAAAGCGAAAAAAAAAGTATTGTTTTGATTTGTTTTATTTAAAGAGAAGTAGAAATCTCATGCTCAGTAGTTTATAACCTTGATGCTAGAAGCCTTCATGTGCACAATGGCAAAAATGTCATTGTGTTGATTTTGTCATTCAGTGGCCCTTCATTAATATGACTATCAAATATACATATGTATGGATGTTTAAACTAAGTTTATTGATAATGTGTTTAATCAATACACTACATACTCCCTGTGGCACTTCATATGAAAGAAATATCTGAAAATACACCAAAAACATGTACAATATGTTTTTATCTTCAAACAATATACGAGGGATGTTCATTAAAAATTCCCATGACCTACTTCCGGTTAAGGCAGCCAGTTGAAATAGTACATTGACATTAGACAATATATCTATCAGTCTCATAGTTATTAGCTGTTCTGTTTTATAATTCGTTTCCAGTTTAAAAAAAGCTTTAGATGAGATGAAAGTGGTTTATGGGGAGGATGCCACGTCATATGATGCTGTCAAACTAAGAAATGGTGAGTTCTAGAGCGGTTGTCCATCAGTAGAAACAGTCCCAATCCCTGGGCACTACCTATTCTCCGATAATGATGCCACCATTCAGCAGATTAAGACTGCCATTTTGGAGCATCGCCGAGTAACAAAGCACCAACTAGTCAATGAGGTCAAGATCTATTTGGGGTATGTGGGAAAAAGGTCTAGTAGAGGAGCCAGAGTTCAAAAATGTCAAAAATAAGCATTTAGGTATGCCCCCTTTTTAGTAGAATTTTCACTTGTTTTATCCTTTAGTACATAGTATAGGCAGTTTGAAACAAGATATTGCAATCAATTTAAGTCTTGCAAACATACCTGTAACAGTGTGTTTAATACGTTACCCCTCATTTTCTTAAAAACAAAAATATGTAATCAAGTCTATTTAAGTAGAAGTTGAAATGTTTAAATGAACAAAACATGTATGTATTCTGTAAGAACATGCTATTCTCTACACATATTGATGTTTTTAAAAGTTGTTTGTTTCCATTATAATGTCATTTACGTTACATTTTTAATTATACCCTTAAAATTATTGATATTTTGTTAGAAAGTTTCATTTGACAAAATTTTCAATATGTGTTTAGCTTCCGGATACATGTATTTAAAAGAGCGTTAACTAACCATTTCAAAACTGCAAACAGATACGTTCTAACATCAATACTTTGTCAGTTATAAGCTGTTTAATTAGATGACCATAGATATAACTTTATATAAGTTTAGAACCTCTTAAGTTTTAAAATAAGCATGTAATGTTTTCTGTTAGCTTTTAAACACCTTATGATAATTGTTTTGATATTACTGACTTTAGAGTAATACTTAACATCATTTCTGAGGTAAAATATCATTTTGTTGTTCGGTTTTCAATATGTAACGTATAAAACAAAGTTGAAGACTAACAAAAATTGCTTAATAGCTTAAATCATACATCACTGGAAAGTTTATTTCATTAAAAAGGAGAGGGGGCTGTGTTTGATAGGCATAAAAGCGCATTTGTTCTCCAAAAGAAGAAGTTATCAGTACTAATTAGGAGACTGTGTATATGGTTGTAAACTTTCTTTTAAGAAATGGTATAATTCTTGACTTAAAAACAAAACACATTGTTTGCTAATTTTTATTTGTTATGTTATGCAATTTATAAACTTATAAAATGATAAGTCTGATGCAACATCTCAACTAGGATACTTTTCCTTAAGCTTGTTCAATCAAATTTGCTAACGTAACATATATAACTATAAATAAACGAAGTATGTACCATGATTATATATTTGTCTCAACCGTTTTCCATATACAACTGAGCCTGAAAACCTAAAACAAATTTAGAAATTTGCACATTTTTTCTTTTAATTGAACAAAACACTCTAATAAGCTATTCAGAAGCAGCCAAAGCTTTGTGTCGAACCATTTCACATCATCTTAATATATAAAATAGTAGATAACATTCTATCAAATCAGATTTATTTATGATAAAATATCTAAGAAATTTCTGACATGATGTGTGGATGTTGGAAACTTTGTTTGCTGTTATTCCTATAGGTTGTGGGAGTTTTGTATCAGACCTTTGTTTTCTTATTTGTTTCTAGTTCAGCAATCATCTTGACATGGAAGAGAGCTGGTTGATTCACTTTAATAATATTGTAGATATATGTGTTCCGTGTCCCTTCCTTAAGGTGCAGTGGGTCAGTTAGGAGTATGTGATTGTCACGTTTCCTAGTCATGTTCACTTATAGAAAGAAGACCTTTGCTGGCAATCTAGACAGCATCACTTCTTTATGAATATATAAAATATAATGTTGTTTACGTTACATTAAAGTCAAGGAAACATAAGTGTTTGTTGCCATTTATTTTTTAAGAGAGTGGCTCTGTTATGCAAATTGTTTAAGCCACATCTATTTATGCATATATCAAATTTCAGAAGGCGACTTTTGAATTTATTCTAGCTATGAACTTTAATTTCAGCTCATTTTTAACATGGCTTTCTTTGTTTGATTAAAGAAACTGATAGTCCTTTTAACTTAACACTACTAATCATTTGTCAAAGTAATGCACACTTTAAAACTGAATGGGTTATTCAAAATGAATTATTGCCGTTGAAATTGGGGAAATCATCCATAAGGATGGGTTTTACATGGCAAGGCAGTGATCATATCCAAGAAATCTAGATTTCTTCAGTTGTAATTTACAATACCAAATTAACTTTATAAAATTTCAACAGAGGGAAAATGTTTAAGCCAAATTTAACTAGGACACAATAAAATTACCGTTTAAAAGATTATTTACGTTAATCAGAATTTTGATAGGAATAGCAATATCTTAAAGTAAAAATAGCAGTCATAAGATCAAAGTTAGTTTTAGCAATTAGTGCTAATATAGCTGTTTTTAAGTTCTATCATTATACCATAGCAGTCATTAGACCCCATTTTAAACAAACTGTTGCAGGAATCCTATCAGTTGATTCCTTTTATGTGCGTTAAATAAAAGATGAGTTGTACACACATAAGGGTAAAGAGACAAAAGGGCATACATTAAATTATCTACTGTGCTAATAAAATAATAATTATATGGACAATAGAGAAGGCACAATAGTTAGTATCATTACTTACACAAATAATAGATTTACATGTTATGCTAAGAAAGTATGCATAAACGTAACAAATAGTATGTATGCATGTTTAATTTGTCTGTTGCTCTTTTTTATCAATTGTCTGCATAAGAAATTTTATTTCTTTTGATTTATAAAAGTATCATGATACATTTCACTTAGTGATAACACTTTCTCTATTGCAAATTGCACTATATGTATGTATGATACAGCATAGCATGCGGTGAGTATACTATCTGAAAGTATTCTTTGAAAGTAGCATACGTATGGATTTTGTTTCTATTACATTATCTATCAATATACCATGAATATAGCATCGTTTAACAATTTGGTGCATGTTTTATGGGTATTAATTAGCTAGTTTTAAGGAATGAATGACGGTTGTTATGATAACTTATTGTGAGTTTAAAAAAAATAAAAGTGTCCTGCTGAATAAAACAAACAATAAAGCAGATTCTATCACGTATGCTGATAAGCTATATAGCTAAAAAGCAAACGTCTGCAAACGTTCTGGAATATATGATCAATCAAGTTGTATTCGAGAAAGTTATTTGCTCAAGGTCCTGATTATCGAAGTCTAATCATTTAGAAATGTATACAATACTAACAATGCAGGGGAGCTTTTCCAACTTATTAAAAGAAATGTGTCAGTTTCTAAAGTATTAAAATGGTAATTTAGAATAAATGGTGTCCTGTTTCGTTGCGTCACAAACGTGTAGAACCAGGTAACACAGTGATTAAAGAAATGATCTTTATATTTTTGTTATATACGTTACCAGCCTTAATAATACTCTTTTTCCAAAGCAGACACGCTGTAGATACTAAAATATTATGACCCCAAGGATAGCTAAGGCGGGTGCTAAAACAGAGACAGAATCATCACGATTTCCACAAAGTTCAGTTTTGTTTCATATGACACCGATGAAGATATCTTTAATGTTTCACTTCTTGATTTGGACTTCTGCTTGGAATATCTTACATTTTTTAGAGTTTTAAGGTATATTGTGTGCCTAATTGTTTTAAATATAGCTGCTGTAACGAATAACTGTTTATAAATGCATATATTTGATGGCTTTTACAATGTGTGATGGATCTGATTATATAACTGCGTACTTTTTATTTATTCATTGAGCTGTTGAAGGTGAAAGAAAATGTCTTTTATAAGTCATTTAACGCCATTAAATGCATTAAAAGAAGCAAATACATGGTAGTGGCACAGATTTTAAAGAATCATTTAAGCTTTTTTAAACAATTTAGTTATGAGTAATAAATATGTATTAATTATCCTATTTACATGATTCCTAAAACATATACTTAATGGCATTTATGTGCTTTATTTTCAAGTTTTTCCCTTTAAACCAAATATGATTTTGTTGATGCTGCATCTCATTCATATTAAATGTTAAAAATACAATATTTCCAATCTAATTTTGAGCAATAAGATGGTAGTCAATTTCATTTTCACATAATAGCTGTTTAAACGCATATACACATAACATTGCACAAAAATATTGTTTTAAAAGAAAGTAACGTATATAACAGAACTTACAGGCGCCTAAACTAATATTGGTAATCTGCTATTAAGCTGCATCTAATTAAAATATCAATCATAACGATATGGAAGAAAACGATGCAAATGATAATAACACTATACTAGGAGTTTCCTTATCATCTAATGGTAACGTATTAGACTTGGCTATTGCATGGTAAATGCATATGTTCATCAAACTCTAACAGACATTTTATAATGTTTAAAGTAGCTAAGAATCTTGATGTACTAAAAGCTCCCCCCACAAGTCTTGTGGCAGCCCATGGCCAAGTAAACAATAGTAATATATTTCAAAGTAATATATTTGATTTTGAATGTAAGTAACGTATATAACAATTACGTAAGCGTAAGTCATTTAAACTTATTGTCAGTTTGGTGATTTTAATTAAATTACTGTAAAGCAATATGCAGATAGTATGAAATGTGACCTGTCTGGTCTAAATAACTTTTCTTTATAGTAATGTAGCGAATAGCCTACTACATGAAGCCTGCATGAGGGTAGCTATGGTTACCCCATAAATAAACATCTTTTGCAAGACTTAAAATTTGTGCAATATCTGTTTTCACACTTCTGAAACACCATACTAACTGAGGATAAAGTCTAAAATTCAGCTACTTTCCGGCCACTTTTTTCCAATTTTTGAATCTCTGGCTCCCCTACTAGTCTATGACCATATGCACATGTAAAAAGTGTCTGCTTGATAGAATTCACGGTTTACTGAAGAAAGAACGGGCTAAGTGCGCTAAAGCTTTTGACCATTTATCAAGCCAATCAGGAGGTTTTTGTGATACACTAATTACACATAACGAACCATTGGTTCATCACTATGATCTGGAGACAAATGCTCAGTCCAAGCAATGGAAACGTTATGACTCGCCACCTCCTAAAAGGACATGTGTCCAACCCTCTAAGAGTAAACGCCTGTTGACAGATTTTTTGAATCAGCGCAGAGTTGTGATGGTGGATTTCTTGGCTTATGGTACTAGATTACTAGAATAGACTAGGCTTCACTTTTGAAGAAACTACGAAATTCCATCAAAACAGGGAGGCGTAGTATGCTGACCAGAGATGGTTAGACTCCAGCAGGACAATTCCCCAATTCGCAACTTGTATATTGCTCAGACACAAGCTCAGTCTTGCGGCTATGAACCCTTCCTCACCCTCTTTTTTCTCCCGACCTTGCACAATCTGACTTCCATCTTTTCAACCATGAAATCAATTGTTAAGAGAAAGTGATTCTAAAAAGATGAGAATCTCGCTTCGGGAGTCTAAGCATGGCTTCATGAACAACCTGCTGGGGTCTACAGTAGAGTTCTACGTAACTGTATCAAACAATGGGAGAGGTATACCACCCTTGCAGAAGCCTGTGTAGAGAAAGACGAATAGTTGTGCCAAGATAGGGTTTTCTTCGGCCATTGGAAGTAGTCCAGAGGAAATCTTTAATGAACGTACCCAGTATCTAAGCAGAACAGAGCAAATACTTTTTTCTGAAATTTAGCAAAAAAATTTGAAGGGATGTCTAAGGATCATTGAAATCTGTTGTTGGCAAAGACATAAAGACTAAAAGTTTACCAACTGTCCAGTTGTGAACAATTTAGCTTTCCCGAACTGAGTACTTAATGTTTGTGGAATAAGTTTTCCATTTCAAATTCTCTTTAAGTGCGGATCCAGGTGGGGGGGGGAGACAAGGGGTCCGGACCCCCCCCCCCTGGAAAATCACCAAGTTATATTGGTTTCTTTAGGGAATAAGCAATTGGAGCCCCCTCCCCTTCCCTGGAAAAAGTTGTACCCACCTCTCCCCCCCCTGGAAAATATTGGACCCTTTCCGGATCTCGAAAAATGATAGTTTTCTTTGAAATTATTCATTCGACTTCAGTAAAATAAGCTGAGGACTAAAAAAAAAACAAAAAAAACGTCAGATTGATCTGGACATCCCCCCTGACGAAAATTCCAAGATCTGCGCATGCTCTTAGATGTAAAACTTGAGGCTTAAACAATTATTTTTGAGTAAAATACAGTGTATGTAGCATTTCGAAAAATATGTATACGATGTTACCCCCTCTCCCTTCCTATAAACAAGCTTATACTTTTGTATTGCATGCGTACCACGGTAACCAAGTTATTCACAACGTATAAAATTGGCGTTTTTGCTTCAAGGGGGATGTTATGATGCCCAAAAATTAGGGCTCAACCCAATTAAAATGTCCTGCCAAATAAGAAAGCCATAACATAAATTAAGTTCTCCAGTACAAACCTCCTTTATTGGTTAGAAGCATGTGATAGTTTTGTTTCAATTGCATAAAAACAGAGCAGCTTTCTGCCATAATTTCCTTTTAATTATAAAATTCGCTATTTTTTTTTTAATTCTGTTGAAATATTATTTTGAACAAATGCTGTATCTTACCAGAATATGTGTACTTCAATCATGTGTAAATGGTTATACAGTCCTTCAATTGCAATACAAAATATCTCTAAAAAAGAAATGAAAAATGCAAACAAACAAAACGACTAATAAATATTATTACCTGCATGATGTTGGCCTTTAAATACCTTTTCTGTGGCTTTGTAATCAAGTATTGAAGTTAAACAACCGTTACTACATGAAAATAATCGATGACTAAATGTTTTGAGGAAGTCTAATGTTGCACCCAACACCTTTAGGTAGCGTACTCCAGTTTGTCATAGGGATCTGCCTGTCTAAATTATAAACTTTAAGTATACCAAACACACCCAACGTCTTTTTTGAGAGGATAACACTGAAAATTTAAGCAAACTCAAGTTTTAAGAACAATCCAAAAAATAGACAGAAGCACAATCAAAGTGTCAGAGGGCCTTTAATCACACCATCGACAAACTAAGACATTTCAGATTTTCATGGTACAGACAAATCAAGTGTCTGAGTATGTATAAACAGGAAATATAACATCTACAGACTACATTCTCATCCAAATTTTGTGAAAAATTTAGGCGGGTGGGAGTTTTTGTATTCTTTCTATTTTTTCCAACTGCTTTAAAGAACAGACCAGTGGTGAAAGAAACTTTTAGTACCTTGAAATTAAAGAATTTCTAGCGATAAGGCGGGCTATATCTCTAAATAAGATGTTCGTTTTATTTTGTTGAAATAACGACTGGAGACACTAGGCACACTCAACAAATACATATAGACGAGCCGTCTATGTACCCTTGCCCGCTAAATCGTATATTTAAAACGGGTTTTCCTAAATGCATGTAATATATCTACTTTGTTTTGGATGAGAATTTATTTTGATCATCAACTGTGCTCGCTATTCAGTAACATGTGTGGGAAATAGACCGTTAAACTAAGGTAAACAATCGTCCTACATTTATCACGATAGAGTATATTATATATATTTATACAGTTGATGTGCAATAAAAATGACCAACTTGCAAAGTGGTATATTTTTGTCAGATGTTTGATGTCTTCTTTCGCTTATACAACACCTTCCCACCCCCCTAGACCCAAGACGCCCTTTACACATGTTGTATATTTATATAATGACGTTCAATTGTCCAAAGGACATCTTGGGTCTAGGGGGAGGGAAAGCATCTAAAAACAAACTGAAAGACATCAGTTTCATCTTTTCATCAGTTTCATCTTTTCAATGACAAACAACATAATTTTAAGTATATTTCGTACGCATGCACAGGAGGAATACTGCAAAGTTTTGGAAACGCAGGTCATTTATATCCTTAATAATTTAGTACTTTTACTTTTTGGAAACCTATAATGGATTTACTACAATTCTGGTTTAAACGACACCCAGTATAAAGACGTAAAATGAGGGGTGGGAGTAGAAAGCGCAAGTTTTCAATGCTTTGTAAATGATGAATCGCTTTACAACGTATTTTAATGCTAACTATACATATTATACTACCCAAAAAGACAAAGAATTTCTAGCGATAAGGCGAGCAATCTCCCTAAACGAGACTCTCGTTTTATTTTGTTGAAATAACGACTGGAGAAACTAGGCACATTCAACAAATATATATAGACCTCAGGGGGGGGGGGGTACTCTAATTTTTTCCGCATACGTAGGCTCGGACCCAGCATCTACCGTTCACCCCAAAAAATTATCAGGAATTTCAAGTACCCCAAAAAAATATTTGAAATTTTAGCAACCCAAAAAAATATCCCAATTCTGTACCTTGACCTTAGAAAAAGACCCTAAATTGCATAGAAATGACCCTCAAACTAGCCCAATTTTGTGATGATCCTAAAAAATTATCCACAAAATCTTCATACCCCCAAAAAATATTCATTTTTCTGAAAACCCCAAATAATATTGAAATTCAGAATTTTGAACCCAAAAAAATGAGCCGAGCCTACGTATGTGTGAAAATATCAGAGTACCCCCTGGGATATAGACGAGCCGTCGATGCACCATTGCCCCCGAATTTGTATATTTAAAACGGGGTTTCCTTCATGCATGTGATAAATCTACTTCTTATTGAATGATAATTTATTTCGATCATCAACTGTGCTTGTTATTCAGTAATTTTTATGGGAACTAGACCGTTAAACAGGGAACCACGCTATGTACAGTAAAACTATTTATACAGTTGATGTACAATAAAAACGACCATCTAACAAAGTGGTCTATTTTTGTCAGATATTTAATGTCTTCTTTTGCTTATACAACCCCTTTCCCCCCCTAGACCCAAGACGCCATTAACATATGCCATATATTTGTATAGCGACATGTAATTGTCCAAATGGCATCTTGGGTCTAGGGGGGAAAGCATCTAAAAACAAACTGAAAGACGCCAGTTTCATCTTTTCAATGACAAACGTCACAATTTTAAACTATATTTCGTACGCATGCGCAGAAGGAATACCGCAAAGTTTTGGAAATGGAGGGCACTTATATTCCTAATATTTTAGCACTTTTACTTTTTGAAAACCTGCAAAGGATTTACTAAAACTATCGTATAAACGGCACCCAGTCTAAAGACGTAAAATGAGGGATGGGAGTAGAAGGCGCAAATTTTCACGGCTTTGTAAATGATGGATCGCTTTGAAACCTATTTTGGTGCTTTCTATGCATATTTTACTACCGAAACAGTCCAATTTTTAAAAAAATATTAGGGCAATTTGAAAATTAAGGTTTTGTAATCATGTCAACTAGGGAAAATATATGCCTTATCGCTAGAACTCCTTTTAAACTCATTAGGGCTATTTGAAAATTTAGCTTTTGTAATCATGTGAACTAGGGAAAATATACGCCTTATCGCTATAGCTTATTGCCAAAATGAATAGATGATAAATATTAAGTGTCCAAATAAAAGCCAGGTTGTTTTCGTTTTTGCAAATATGCATGCCAGAAAAAAAGTGCACCAAAATTTTCAGCCTTTTTCTTACGTTTTTTTTCTTTTATAAGCAAAACAATTTAGATGGAAGGTTTCTGAAAAACCTTCCACCCAATTTCATTTACTTTCTTATATTTCATAGGGGTGGGTGGGAATGAGCATCTTAAAAAAATATTTGGTATGGCCTAACAATCAATCAACAAAAAAACAGATTTACTGCCTTGAAATGGAAAACAACAAAAGTGGAGGCTATGAACCTTTCCTCACCTCTTTAATCTCCCGACCTTGCACTATCTGACTTCCATCTTTCCATCTATGAAATCATTTATAAAGATTGTTAATTGTGAAGTTGTCGCTTTCCCATTGGTATCCTGGATCAGGTGTGGTGCTTGATTCTATCGATTCCTGATCTTTGCCATCTTTCTTACTTTAATCAATAGATGAGCCACGACATAAGATTTCCAACAATGTGGCAGTGTAGACTCAGACAAGTGTAGCATCAGACAAACCTGTGCAGCCTCCTTTCAAGTTGGCTGATCTGAGGCTTTGCTGGTCGCATATATCACATTGTTGGAAATCTCATGTTGCCACTCAATTATATTCTGATGCTGCTGCTCAGCCCACATGGATGCTTCCTAACATATGCAAAAATCACAACATGGAAGTAGTCACATCAAGTTTACTAAATAATAAGGAAACAAACGATCTATAGACACACAGACATCCATGCCTAAAAACTCTAGTTAGAGCCCATTCAATCAGCCAAAGAAATACACCAACCAACAAATTTCACAGTGCAAAATTTAAACATTTTAATTGTTAATTATAACACCAGTTTAACAGTGACTCTGACCCAGTATACCTGGACTGATCACTGATTGAACTAACTACAAATATATATTTAATAGCTGCATTTTAGTGCTATTTTAAACTACTACGTCTATTAAAACTGATTCTGAATGATAAGTAAGTAAGGGTGCAAAGATCAGGAGTAGATACAATCCAGTACCACACCTGACCCAGGATACCAATGGGAAAGTGACAAACTCACAGTTAGACATCACAAACGAGAGCCAAGAGGTCAGTCCTTTCCCAGCAAGTGACAACAAGGCAGAAAAAACAGACGCGCACAAAGGCATAACAAACATTAGATAGGAAAAACATAAATGATCCACAAAAGAAGTACCGCCTTGGAATAGTCAGTAAATTATTTTACTGGAGGGCTTAAACCAGTTTCACGGCGCCAACCAAACCCTTAATTCAGATGTGGATAGTCGAGTTTAATTTAACAGCAGAATCTAGGGCGAAGATTTGGTACCTGTAAAATGCATTTAAGCCCCCCCCGTGGTTTAGGCTGCTGTCCGTTCTAAGGCGGTGGTTCTGTTGTTGTTGACTTTTTGTTTATTGTTACTCCCATTGTGGGAGTCTGTGATTGTTCTGTGTTTTGATGTACGTTACTTTATGTCCGTTCTAGTATGCAATCATCTTGATGGGGAAGAGAGAGCTGATTGCTTTGCTTAATTTGTCTTTCTGGTGTCTCGTGATGGTTGAGCGGCTCTTCCTCGCGGTGCCACGGGGTTGTCTGCAGTTTGTGATTGTGGTATTTCCTGATCATACTCACTTACTATTTTTATAAGAAGTTATTTCAGATATGAGAGGTTGGCATCGGATATGACAACCAACAGTAAATGGTAAAGGTGGATTTTGACAATTTAAGGTTAAAAGTACTGAAACAAGCTCAAAGGATACCTTGGTTTTCTTTATAAATATAATCATACAGTCATAAAGCGAATATGCCAAACTACTGCTTTATTGAGCAAATGCAAAAAGACCGAGATATAGTAGATATGGGAGCACTTAATGTTCAGCAAGCATAGTTTTGATTTGTTTGTTTGATTTGATTCTTTACGTCCCATCAACAATCTTTCAGTTAAACAGGGACGGGTCTTCCTGGGTTGAACCAGTACTAAGCTAGGATAAATGTGTCTTGCTCAAGGACCACAACGCAGTGACGCCAGTGAGGCTCGAACCCACGGCCCCTCGGTCTTGAGTCAAGCACTATACCACTGAACCACTGCGCTCCCCGATTTAGTTTTAAAGCATTGACTCGACAACATTTTTCCAAAATATACATTAACTTGTACGTCAGGAATGAGTCAGGGTATACTGGGTCATAACAATAACAATAGTAATAATACATGTAAAACAAAGCATGACTGACAGAGAGAGAGAGAAAGAGAGAGAGAAAGAGAGTGAGAGAGCCATTAATGTTGATAAAGGCATGCCAAAGTCAATCGCTTAACCTTCTGTATTCTTGATACCCTTAAAATGGTACTTTCACAAACAGTGAAGGCTAGGTAAATGCTGCAAAACGTGCCAACTCATCAAGGCCTGCAGTCTTTGCTATGATAAATACAATCTTAAGGAACTTAAGTCCACACTTATTTTGAATTATCTACCTTTTGACCCCTTAAAATATATAATTAACACTCCAATTATTATTTTTTTTGATCTATATGGGGCAATACATCAAAATACAAAGTGTTAACACGGATCAGTTATTTATCCAGATGACAAAAATGCAAAGAATATAGGTGTAGCAATCACAACAACTAATAACATAAAAATAAAAACAATTACGTCTAAACGCTGGAGCAATATATGCCAAGTTAAATGGTTATTCTTTGGTGAAGATTCCTCGGTCATTAAAGTTGCTTTATTTTGATCAGTGGCCTGATTTATTTCTGATTGTGATGCAATAGCTGAAATTTTACTGTTTTTTACTGATATTGGTACATTAAGTAACTTTCTTAGACACGAAAACGTTACTCTTTCGTTGGCGTAACGATCATATATATATGACTGTATATAGGCATAAACGACAGCAAGAATACTCAACAAAAACAAGAGCAAGATGTAGATTAAGATATAAGAAATGTTTAATGAATTACGGGGAAGTTCTTCGCTGATTGCTGTAATGAAAACACTGTAGGACAGAAATATTGTCACAGAGATCGATCCTTTTTCTCCAGTATTGACAGGAACAAGAAATACACCTACGTTTATGACAGATAAAAGCACTAGCGGACATATTATGGTAAACAATATAAACTCATGCCTCCTCTCTAGTTCCAAGTTAATACGAACCGTCACGTAAGACATTAAGAAGACAAGTCTGGTAGAACGAAACCTTACAACTCTCCATTCCGTGTTTTCTTTGTAATGAACACTACCTAGTTGTGTGTTGAAGGTCGTTATGTTCACGTCCAAATAGTTCATTTGTGTTACAAATACGTAGAACACACAGTCATGTTTGTCAAAAGGATAAAATCTAATATCTACATCACAAAAGATGTTATACGTATTGTCTGTGGTAAGCGCGGATCTCCCATCTGACGTAATTTCTACAATATCGTCGTTATCTCCAATTATCCCTTTTCCTCCATGAGTTTGCGAAAACCTCAAAGGTGGCACCCAGACCTGACTAATCGGAAGTTTAATTTTATCTATGCCACCGTGTGTTGAAGCATTCCATACTAGTATTTCATCCCTCCACGACAGCATATAATATCCCAGTATTGACAGCTTTTGAGACACAGTGTCCAGCTTAAAAACTCATTGAAGAATAAAAATTGCTGAAATATCTATTGACTGCGACGCGTTCTTTCTTGGTAGCACTCTAGTGTCATAATTCTCCAAAACTTCTCTATACAGATTTATAGTGCTGGTATACACGTTTGGTATTGATGTGGTATCAGAGCCATTGCTGCTAGGTGTCTCTGTTGGTACTGTTGGCGTGGTCTGTCCGGCTGATGATATACCAGTAAGATACGTCATTAATATAATGTTTATAGCAAGAATATTCATCTTTGTATTGTTTCTTTAAAGCTGTATAGTTTGTAACTTTTGATCTTTTTATTTTAGAACTAATGTTTCTATTTTTCAAGAACACAGTAAAAAATCTAGAGTTCATGTATACATTTTACCAATTTCGTAAATCTTAACAAATTATCAGTATTAAAACAACAGCATTTATGTTAAAATTAACTGTCTATAATTATTGGAGGGACGCAAATAATCACCAACACACCTGTTTTTATAAGATAATTCACTTTTCTGTGCAGTTTTCAGCTATAGTGAAAAGATTTATTGTGAAAACATAACTTAATTCTACTTTTACAAAATGATTTAAAAAGAAAATAAAAATTTTCGAAAAATGTTCATAGTTGCAGACTTAGTCTCTTTATTGGATAATCTGAACGCTGCTGACAAATTTACCCCTATAGAGATATTATCATTTATTTGTTATCATTTGGTACGTCGAAAGTGAAATGTTTATGTATAAACTTTAATATAGTGGACCTATGTGGTTTCCTGTCTTATAAGAGAATTATCTTCTCAAATATGGTATCAAAATGAACTTTGACACCTTAACTACACACACCTTAACTTTCTAGCTATTCACTGTAGCTGAGCAGGCTGGTTTGAATCTCACTTTGTCTGAAACCCAGAAGACAGGTTTTCTCGCCGCGAGGCCTATTTAGTGTTAGATTTCCATTGATTATCTCGTATGACTTTATTTGACATGCCTTTGTGTTTTTAGCCAGTTTGGGCTCAAACCAGCCTGCATGCTCAGCTAATAATGAAAGTGTGTATGGAGCTAGTTTTACAACTGAACTATTCAGATAGCGAATAATACAAACGCTGATCAGGCTTATGTGGAAACACAGACTGGTCTGCACCTTTGTTGTCTGCATGCAACAGCGTCGTGTTTTCTCATGTCGTGGCGCATTAGATGTCTTGTCTGGAAAAGTAGGACCAGCCCATGAAAAAAGGTATGTATCGTTTTTGAGATAAACTATTCTTTGATCTTGCGTGTACAACCATCCAGCAATGCTAATATCATATTTTTTTTATGCGCGACCAATCTTTCTACATTCATTGCACATACAGTGTGGACAGGGAAGACTCCGGTGCAATGTTGCTTACGTGCAGCCTCAATGTGATACGTACACAACCTCATTTGTTGACGTTTTTGGTCTATTAGTTATAAGCATAAAACGTCGGTAAACAGTATAATGTGTGATAATGGTGTATCGGTTCCGTGTCCATATAAATACATCCTGCTTATCGATGGGGTCGTGCTTATTTAGATTAAATGCTATTAAAATGAACTTGTGAACTTCGGTTCTTATCAAATAACTGACCAGAAATGGTTTAGTAGAAGCCAACGAATCTATAACCCCCACAAGCAGACACACACAGTGCACCAAACCATTGGAGACAAATGTAGTCATAAAGCTAAATTAATAGAAACTGTTACCATGTGCGAATTCAGACATCTATCATCAAGGTGTTAGAGAGGGCGGTACCAGTATTCCCAATAAAACGTATGACCATTAATCAAATCCAGCAGATGATAGTCCGAAGCTTACGCTGAACAATGGCTGTGTTATTTTCCAAGGCAGTCGGTGGTTTATACTAGCAGTCCTAACGTCGGCCTTAACCTTCTGATATACCAGGTATTCCTAAGGTAGGCCTTAGCTTTGTGATTTACCAGGAGGTCCAGGGGATACTGACCCCTGGATATCCACAAAGCCGCCCATGGTGTCCGTGGTGTCCTTTTGTATTTCACCTAAAGAAAATGCGAACAATATATTCGATAGGATAGTAACGGATTCAAGGGTATCACGAATAACAGAACTCTTTTTGAATCATGAATATGAATGATAAAAAGTCTATTAATAATACCATTTGTTGAAGAGACATTCTCAGTAATTGTTTTTCTTTTTATTATTTTATTATGTTTTTATTTTCTTTTTGTTTTTTATTTATTTATTTTTTCTGAATGTTGCGCCCAATTTGGATGTTATTGGTTCTAGTTTAGAAACGAGGCTAACTTTCGGCCATGCGTAAAAAGGATGCTCTTGTATTGAACACCTGGGGCTTCTTCCGAGAAGGTAAGTACACCATTCTGTTCACCAAATGAGCCATGACATGTGATTTCAAACAATGTGGCATTTTAATGAGGGTAGACTCAGACGAACCTATGCAGCCTCTTTTTAAGCTTAGAAATTCCAAATGATATTGAGTCAGTACCTTAACACTCATAGAGTATTCAAGCGACTAGCGAAGGCTCTGATCAGACTGCGCAAATGCGCAGGCTGATCTGAGGCTTTGCTGGTGGCACATACCACATTGTTTGAAATCCCATGTCGCGGCTCAAATATCGATGACCAGTTATTATTTCTGTCATTTTCAGAAACTTTTCGTCCAAAAATACCAAATGAACACGAACGATATTGAAATCTAAAAACATATGATCGAGGCAGAAATTGACTGGCAATACTATAATCATCTGAAAAGGCATGCTGCACCAGCAAAACAAAGTAATTTACAACAATTCACAAAATCAAGCCAATCAAGTGAGACACATTGTGATAGCCTGTGCAAAACATCCTGTGAACTCTGGATACCACGGCGACCAAATGAAAATGACAAGAAATTTCTTTGAAATGCATTACATCCTCAACCACTAAATTAATATTGATAAAGCCTTAAAGCAATGTACTATATATGATCCTCTTTATGAATTGTTGTACAATAGAAGTAAGAAAGAAGGCAAAGATCAGGAAACGATACAATCAAGTATCATACCTGACCCAGGATACCACATGGGAAAGTGACAAAAATACAATAAACATCACCAACAAGAGACAAGAGGTCAGCCAGAAACCTAATCAATCCACTGTCAACGTTTTCTTTAAAATGTTTCTCTACCTAAACAACTGGGTCAATTCAATCGTACTTATATGAATATTATTTGTTCTAAGACCCTCTTGTAAAATTGCAAATTAAAGAAATTCTATCCATAGGGAATCCTGGTTGTTATGGTTAATAAATGAAAATGTTCATCTTTTCTCATTT
Organism: Loripinus fragilis; assembly: GCA_964019695.1. Lineage (NCBI taxonomy): Eukaryota > Metazoa > Mollusca > Bivalvia > Lucinida > Lucinidae > Loripinus > Loripinus fragilis. Next base: position 19,410,552 of record OZ026523.1, read on the forward strand.
CTTAGCGTATCAGTCGTTTTGGAGTCACTTCCTGGTTCTATTATTTTTGCAATATTGCGGCATACTGGGTGAATTTTAGATAAAAACTTTAACATGTATATGAGCTACAGTTATCGAACTACAATTTATAAAAGTATTTTGACCCAAATGTATATATGTCTGGTATTACTTACAATTTTTGAATTTAACCATGAAAAATTCATAAGTAAAAATTGTAAAAATATTTTTCCTACCAGAACTTTGTACATTTGGTCGATAATACTTCTACAAAATGTAGTCGGATAATTGTAGTTCCTGTTCATGCAAATCTTTTTCTCTAAAGCTTACCCATATTGCAAAAGGTATAAAACCAGGAAGTTACTCAATTACGAATGATAAACATGCTGCAGATTGCTCAAAAGCTGTGTGGTAGGGCGTAAAGTAATCTATGTGAGATGTATAAATTGTTCATACAACAATATGGCCTAAGGTATCCGTCTCCTTGATAAAAAGCCATTTTTCATTCAGAAAAAAAGTTCATACAAGTAAAAACTTTTGAAAGCAACATCCCCTTAAAATCCTCTCCTTTTATTGGTGGATTCTTACAGTTGCAAGAACACTATGTATACTGGCACTGCAAACAACTACATCGTCGTCACTATCGTCACAATCAATAGTGTTCAGAAATTTGCAAAGAATTGCCTATTCGTTCAACAGGTCAGAATCAGAAGCTGGACTTGGTGTTGGATTTTCCGAAGACACCAGGTCAATGTTACTACCACAAGCAAGACTGGAATATTACAGTTCCTTTACACACACAGAATTATAAGACTTTTGTCGGTTCTTTTCTGGTTCTCCAGCTAACTTCTTTTCCAGGAACCGCGCATGTCTCTTCCTAGAACGAGCCAACGCAGATGGAGATATATTCTTCTTCCGACGACGTCTCCTTACTGTTTTTTTTCGCAGTGGTTCGTCCGGTGACCAGGCTGTCGTCCTTGGCTTTATTGGGAGTTTGGGCGCGAAGTTTGCAACTGACAGTCAATGAAAATGAATCCTGACTCCGTGTGAGTTCCACGATAATTTGTTGTCCTCATCGTTCACCTACATGTTCGAAACTTTCATGGTCGATTTTGGTGTAACACTAGGCAGGCCTTCCATTATTAAATTTAAAAAAATCATAGTGGTGCGAAATCTTCGTCCACGCGATCCATCATCTTTTTCAATAAAACTAAATCCATTTATTGATTGTGTTCACATGGCAACCAAATGAAAATAGCCTATTTTTAGACTATCTATAAGAAAACCTATACAACCTTCTTCTTTGAAACCACAAAGCATAGTGGTTTATGTTTAGTATTTACATGTAGTATTGCTTAAGTCCTCTTTATAGAGGATCTTATATGAGTGCTCATGTCTTAATTATTAAATGAGTTGGGGAAAAGGGATAAAATGCGAGGCTTGTCGAACATTTATCTTTTTTTCACAACGAGTTTAATAAATTCAATAATACAAGAGCAGGAAAGTTAGATTCTATTTATCATAAGACATTAAGAATACTTTGAAATCTCATTTCTGACGTTAAAACGTTACGATTTTGTCATTATGTTAGCAACGTTGTTATGGATATCATAACTTTTATCGAAAATTTGTAAACCACTAGTTGTTTATCGATTTTATTACATGGCGTTAGGTCACTCCCAGACGTGACGTCATATGTTAACAAAGTTTAAAGTGTAACTTCAAGGCCAAATATCCCCCAAAATTAATTATTCTACAAAAATCATAAGCAAGCATACTCCATCAGACAACTCTCCACGTGCCGTTGCTGGTGTTATTCTGTTTGTAAAACAAACATATTTTATAGAGACAGTTGGAGAAGCGGACAAGAGGGGGAAGGAAGGAACATGCCCCTCCCACCTCACAAACAAATATTGCCTGATCACGGTTGTGCGATCCCCTCCTGATTAAAAAAAGAAAAATAATAAAAGGAAGTTTCAATGTTGTCAAAAAGTTAGTTATTCAAGCGTTTCACACTCTATGCATGTGGTAGAGCAAAAAATAGCGACAATTGACCGATAACCCCTCCCCATCAGTAAACTGGAGTATGATCATGATCGTATGAATGTAATGGCAAAATGTTGAAGGTTCTTTGATCGCCTGAATTACTTGTTCAAAGAGGGGTAGTGGTGTTAAAACTTCGCAAAAATTTCATTTTTAGAAGTCAAAATGCGAATTTCTGAAATATATTAGCAGCAACAGATACATGACACCAGCAAAGAAAGATTAAAAAATGATTATTGAGTCATATATAATTCCACTCTGACATTATTATGGTGTCAAAACCGAAATTTAATGCCTTGACCTTTGGGTGAAAACCAGTGTTTTATGAATTTAAACACGAATTTTTGCAATCCAACTAGTAAAGTTATACAATTTAGAGTTGTTATTTAACTTGTATCAAATTTGATGCTGCATTATTCAACTTGTATAATATATATATATATATATATATATATATATATATATCTGTCGTGTATACTTAAAAACCGCCCAAATATTTTCGATACTATGTCACAATCCGACATTTTGATATTCAGGTATATTTTGTGTAATGCATGTATTGCTATTACTTGTATATCTGGACAATGTCATTAAGAAAATGACGTATATATAATAAACATTTCAAATGGAAACAACATTTATCATGTACTATAATATCATATCAAGTAATAACACAATAAAAAGAGGACCAAGTGACCCTGGATCACTCACCTGAGTTTTGTTTTAAACGTCTTATCTATAGATATCTATTGGAAGCTGGCCACGCCCTTGGTGACCTGCCAGGTGGACCATATTTGGTAAAAGAGACATTATAGGAGCATACCAGCTAATGCTACACACCAAAAAGCAGGACTCTAGGTCTAGTAGTTTCAGACAAGAAGTTTTCTTATGTCTTTACCATGTAAATTCATGTAAAAAGTGAGCATGACCAAGAAATGCCACATTCACACACTGCAGACCAACCAACGGCTCCGTGTGGAAGAGTTAAAGAGTAATAACTTCCTCATAAGCTCTGTGACCTTCAGGATGCTGCCATTTCGACCACAAAGCCACAGTCTGAACAAACGTGGTAGAGTACCACTAGGTGATGTTATATATCAAATATCAAATAAATACTTTGGAAAAACTGATCCTTCAGGAATAGAGAGAGCCTACGACACCAGAAAACAGCAGACTAGGCCATATTGAGTCTATTCATGAGAACTAATGGAAATTGCAACAATTCTCACACCCCCTATCAAAGTAAGTAAGGGTGCAAAGATCAGGAATCGATACAATCAAGCCTTTAATGCCTTGACCATTTTAATGCATTTTAATATGTTTAGTATATATGCTATGTATAAAACATTGATCCTGGGGCGGCCCCATTGTCGGCCCCAGGGCCATAGTTTGAACAAACTTAGTAGAAGTCTACTAGGTGATGTTACATGTAAAATATAGCGATGCTTTGATTCTATTTATCAAATGACTTTAAAATTAATTAAAGATTGCTTTTTGGCGTGAAAACGTCAAGATTTTGCCATCTTTTACGCAACGTTATAATGGACGTCACAACGTTTCCCTAAAATCTACAAACCACTAGTGGTTTATTGATATTATTGCATAGCGTTATATCACTCCAACACGCGACGCCATTTGATAAAATGCTTTACAATCTTATTGAAGTAGCACACATTCCTGTAATATTATCTAATTTACACCATTAAATACATGGGCAATATAGACTTCATCCAAATATTCCAAATTTTTCATACTGGCAACCAATCACACGCTATAATTAAATAGCAGTTAAATATATTTCATAAGCTTGACAAAATACGAGGGGTGATCAGAAAGTTCGCGGAAAATAGTTGCCATTTCTACATCGTTTGATCAATAGAGCTGGAATTACAGCACATAATACTGCAATACATATGCAGTTGATTGGTTACAACATGCTTGATGTTAGTTGTCTATGTGCGATATAGCTGTCGTCAAGGCAACGTTATATAGCGCAAACCGGCCCATTTTACGTTGCATTTTGACACTTTACTACACAACCAATTAAACTTCAACGTTTTGTAAAATTTTGTTATGCTTTAAAAGCCCATATTGCGTTCCATGCATATTTAACGACACATTTACTCCTCTTCTATGCAAACTTTCAAAGATTTAAATCTAATGGATGGTGTTCTAAGTCGAAATGAATAACAGTTACTGTCAAAAGGCATTCAACTTCTATAAACCCATTGCCTGTTTTTGGCATGTCAATTCTTTAAAATAAACTATTTAGACACTTCGAAAAACACCCTTTTTTAGGACAGTACATCTAATATTGATAGTTAAGTCCAATATTATAATTATTGCGATATACACTAACAGAAAATAAGTTTTTTTATTTAAAATGTACAAAAACTCTAAAAAGTGTTGCATTTCAGGCCTGCTCTTCGGACTGAAACCTATTAATTTGAATGCATAGGGCAGCGGAATAACAGAAAAAAAAACTCATAGCATGTTCATAGAATGACGGAATATTATTTTCCGTTAAAATACCAATCAATTCAAACACAAATACGAGTTTTAGCCCCGAGAAGCAACCCAGGGGTACAGATGGGCCGGTTCCAGCGAAGTGACGTCACAGCGGCGCCTCATGCTCATAGATCCGACGTCACATTTTCTAAAATTACAATTTCAGTCAACTTTCTATGAATGGTAGTTTATATCTGTGAATGTTCATTGCAATCGATAAGACCGATGCCATTTAATAGCACTTTTCCGCGAACTTTCTGATCACCCCTCGAAAATACGTTATTTCACATGAAATGGTATTATTTTATATCAGAAACAAACAAGATTGTTAACTGAATTGTTCCATGTTTTCTTTCGACAAAGTAATATTTATAACCAATCGGCAACCCTCCTTTAGCTTTCAAACATATGTTCTGAATAATTGTAATTGAAAAGTAATGTTTGATTAGACATTGGATTCAGAGGATAAAAATGCAAAAAATGTAGGTGTAGCTACAACAGTTATGACAAAAATGATTGCAAATACGAAGGTATCTATGCGATTGAGCAGTTCATGCCACGTGGGTTGATCAGATTCAGGTGTAAATTCCTCGTTTGTCAAACCGGGTGAAGGATGTTTATCGACTGGATCAGTTTCTGATTTTACTGCTCCGTCTGATTCTTTGTGACATTTCAGTAGCTTTCTCAGAAACCGTATATATAATCGTGTATTTGCATAACGAGAATATAAATATGATTCAATATACGAATAAACCACAGCTAGAACACTAAGCAACAGCAAAAGAAAAATATAAGTTATGATATAGGCGATATCCAAGGAATTTGGGGGCAGTTTATCACTTATAGTTGTTATAAATACACCATATGATAGAAATATTGTCACAGCAATAGACCCTTTCTCACCAGAATCAACGGGAACAAGGAATACACCAACGTTCAGGACAGACAGAAAGACTAGAGGATATACAGTTGTATATAAGATAAACATATACCTCCTTTCTAGTTCTAAATTAATATACACCATTGCGAAGGCTGAATAAACTCTTTTAACTGAGTGTATCTTGATAGTTTTCCATTCTGCATTTTGTTCGAAATATTGACTACTTAGTCTTGCTGTGAAATTTGTTATATCAATTTCTGCTGTGTTCCTTATGGGCACAAACACGTAAAACTCACAGTGCTGCTTATCAAAGGGGTAATATCGTATATCAACGTCGCATATAAGATTGTATGTGTTATCTGTAGTTAGCCATGTTTGTCCATCCGACTGTATTATCACAACATCATCGGGGTCTCCAATTTTCCCCTTCCCTTCATGTGTTAACGACAGTCTCAATGGTGGCACCCAGATTTGACCAACAGGAAGTTTTATGTTTTCTATTCCACCATAAAGTGAAGAATTCCACACCAGGAATTCGTCTTTCCATGACGCTGTAAAATATCCAAGAATAGACAATCGTTGAGTTGCAGTATCTAAATCAAAAACGCCTTGAAGAACAAAAGTACCAGATACATAAACGGCATTAGATAAGTCCTTTCTTGGTCTTACTCTTGTATCATAATTTTTCAAAAGTGTTTTGTACAGATTTGTCATGTTGTGGTATTTGGGTCCTTCAGTCATGGTATCAATATCACTACGAATGGGACCAACTGTCGATATGCCAACAATAGTTGGTATGCTGGTAGTTAATGCCAAAAATATATGAATTGAACCCTGATTGTTCATTCTGTTTGTTTTTTCCTTTCTCGTATATCCTTTCAATGTTGCTATAGTTTACGTTGTAGATTTCACAAAACGATTTCCTGGTGGTTTTAGAGTTTCAAATAGTGTGGATGTATAGAAAAACAGTGAAGGTATTTGTCTTGAATGATCTTGATGGTATGTGTATTATTTATTTGACACAGAGTTTTATAGTGTTTCCTGAACGTTTGGTGTAAGGTTGCAATTTAGTGGATGGTAAGATGGATGCTTAAGGATCATTAAGATGATTGTTTTACATTTTACTTGTGTTTTGATGGTCAGTTTCGATATATCCTTCGAACCTAAGAATTTAAGAGCCACAGTTTAGTTGTTTGTTTCGTACTTCACAAAATCGCAATGAAAATTAAGATTTTATTCTTAATTTTCCCCGATTTTTTAATAGTGTTTTCCTCCTTTTTTACACTGTAGTATAATGCAAAAACTTCAAAATTTCTAAAACAGCTAAACGTTTCTTTGCTTTGCTTAGCGCATTCTTATTTGAGACATCACAATTAATGAACAGCATTTATTACGAACGAATTTCTTATCTTTATCATACATACAATGTTTTCGAACTATATTTCACATATCAGAAAAAATAAGCACATTAAGTCGTCGATAACCGTTATATAATCCTATTCCTACGCTATTTTTGCTGATTCTCCAAAGAATACATTAATTTTGTATAAAGCTTTCCAATAAGCCTTTACGCTCGTGTTTCTTAAAATGCAATCCAATGTTTCTTCTTATTTAACAGTGCTTAACCCTTTCTATACCAGTAACTGCTTATGCGTACTTTGGTGAACGGTGAAGACCTAAAGAGAACCTTTAAGTGGCTAAAGGCAATCAGAATTGCTTCAGCCGATTCTGTGAAATTCCGTGAAATCAGACCACGAATGTACATCGACGATCTACTTTGATTACGCGAGTGATAACTTAACGCTGACGTTATATAACGTGACGCTGGCGTCACAGAAACCATGTTAAAAACAACAAGTGTTATTGAAGCAAAACAAACGGCTATAAATGAAGTTTGTGTTTTTTCAATAAAATATCGCTATATAATTTATTGAAATATACATAAACTTCGTTTATTCTGCTGATTAAACTTTACATATAATCAGAAATATCGATTTTGATAGGGCTGAATCCACATGCTTCAGAACTAATATTCCATACGCCATTTCTGGCTTGCAAAATGGAGCTTTTGGTACATACTACTACGCGTAATGCTCCTTACACACACCTGAGTCATGATTCGATTCTCGAATTTGGCGGTCTTTCCCGATGTGGCTAAAAGGTTAAGAGGTGAATTTGAGATCACTTTTGTATGGTTATATCTTTGTAAAGCAAGAACTCAGCACGCGTTATGAACACTATTTATAAAAGAATACAATTTTGTGCTAAAGCCATTACGTTATGCTAAACTATAATAAATACCATTTCATACATAATGTTAAATAATCACAGCCAACACACAAAACATTAATGCGTTTCGATTTGATTTCCAGTAAAACAAATGTTTAATGTTTTTATCCAGAATATTCGATCCATTTCATGCAATAAAGGTACTTATAAAACATGTCTTGTCTGTACTAGTTCTTATTACCCTTTGTGTACCATTGAAATTTCCCATCAAGTTTAATACAGTTAGACCAGGATGTTCCTTTGTATATATTTAGGGGTCCAGGTTATAATTTGAAAAAAAAAACTATTGTACGAGTATCTCTTTCGCTCAAGATTGGTTGACCACTTGGCTGTCTTGTATGTGACGTTTTCTTGTGTTTTATCACTTTCCCATTCGGTGTCCTGGGTCAGGTGTTGTGCTTGATTGTATCTCTTCTTGATCTTTACCTTTTTCGTTCCTTTGTCTTGACAGCTAGTACAGACCCTGAAGAAATCCGCATTATGATGCATTTCGTGTTAACCATTACTGTTTGCCAAAGCACCCGTTTAGGGATTTTCCATATTCCAAAGGGTTAAAAGTGCATGTTCTTTAATCCAGCAGAATAAAATGTCTAATCTTATATTAAAAACTTTAACTATACCATCCTTTTATATGTGAGAATGGTGAAGACTTTCTAGTTTATACTGATGCACTTCGATACGTGAGCTGATGTATTTGTTCTTTATCATGCACGAACGCTTAATAAACAGATTTAAGTAACCTTAATGGGTTTTCATTTTTAAAATAAAATCCAACTCTTTCGCTAAGTAAATAGATCCTGGTTGTTGTATTGCCAAGCTTTAGACAAAAGCAATTTAGAGTGTTCAATATGCAACACAGAATCTAATTTTGTTTAAAAGAACAGAAAATTTGAATTGTTGAATAGAACATTTCATCTGCTGTTTTTCTTCAAGTATTCATTTTCAGGTTTTGCGTCTGAAAATTTCTAACTTATTTTTTAACTGAATACGACTTTTAGACTTTTATAATTAGGAAACTATGGCGACCCAGCAATTGCGCTGTTTATTATCTGGGATTGCACAATTAGCATCATCACTGAAACGTTTGCTTCCCATGAAATATCAAGCGTGGCATCATATTTTTAATTTCAAAAGGCAAGTGGTTAATTTGCACGTTGTACAAAAATGTAGCGCTTTCATAACATTACGCATCGATTCTGTCTAGCATTGCGTTAGGCTAGAACTACAGAGTGGCTTAAAGCAAACTGCTTTGCAAGGTTATGCTACAACGATTTTACGAATCTTGAGTAGTCTTGCATATAGATTGTATTTTGAGGCAAAACGCTGTATAGGAAAATGCTCTTTCATAAAATTTGTAAATGTGCATGCCCAGTGAAACAGAATGAGTTTCACAATAGACTGCTAAAGAAAATGGCGTTTTAGGCATTGTCGCTGCACAACTTCAATGGTGCACTATATATTGCTAAATATTCACCTTGTGAAACTTTGACTGGTTTGCTAGTTTATGTACAAGATAATGAGTTACTAAGTGCACAGTATGTTCAATGGTGTCTTACCGGAAGTGCTTTTCACAACATTTCTTATGCTGTGTCAAGGAGCGCTCTTGCGTATCATACTGTTGCGTAATCATTTGCTAAAACGTACTCTGTAGTAATTTTCTTACTATTGCTACAACAGCCCCAGTATATTGTGAAATATACTGGTTCTAACAGGATTCAAAGAAGCGGCAAATATATAAGCTCAGGGCTGTGAATGGTAGTATTTGCAATTATTCAAGATATCTGCTATTAAAGGTTAAATTTAGATTAAGCTTTGTTTCAATAATTAAGGCACAGTAAAGTTTCAAAAGGTGAAACCTTCTCTACTAAAAATAGTTAAATCCATTCTTTTGGTTGGTTTTACACTTCAATGACAGGCTGAATAATTAATGCTGGCTCTCATTTGCAGGTTTGATACTAACTTTCCCAGTCGCTGTCAATAAATGAACATTGTCATGTGGAAAAAATAAAATGCAAGCAATGCCCAGATCACATTTTAAGGAAAATATAGATAATCATTTTTATTGATTGTTAATGTTTGGTAGAGAGGGTTGGCACGTTTCTGTATAATGACCATTGACCCGTACGTTTTATTTTCATAGTTTGTTTAATTTCTTGGTTATAATTATATCAGATACAAAAATAGTTCGTCAAAATATTTTCTAACTATTTTTTAAATAATCAATACATTTTCTATATCTTTTAATTGTTGTTTACTTTGTAAATCTAGTCTAAAGCCTATAATGACAGTTGCATTCATGATAATGGACAGTCTGAACAGTCTGTGACAAAATGTTCACGAAATTCAATATCATTTTTAAAAAAAAAAACAGTTTAAGTAAATGCTCTTTGCCTACTGTCGTGGGAAAGGTCAACGAGTCGCGAATAGATATGGCATTGTAAAATAGCTATGGTAGTTAAATGTTTGTCTTAAATGGCCACTGATATTTCAATGTCTCATTTTGTTCAAATGTCTTCTTGTATTCATGTAAATCTTTTTATGTGTTAGCAGCAAAAATCTGGCGAGTCTGTATTTTGCATAAGGCTCGTCAAGCAGCTGTCTGTATTACTTGACTATTGCTAACTGTAAAGGCGGCAACTTTAATAGTCATATCTGGGTGTGGTTTGGCTATTTCATCTCCTAGGAAAGGGAAATCAGGCTTGATTTATAAGTTGGTAAAGAGTTAATAAGCGTTTTGAGCCGCGCAAACGTGCGTGTATTTCATGAAAACCTAACCGTATACGCACTGAACTCACATTTATTAACTCTTAAAGCGCATAATCACAAAATGTATGTTTTTGTCGTCGACTAAACTATTTGAAGCCTCATAGATAAACAGTGTAGACCCAGATCAGACTGCTCCTGTAGAAGCAGTCTGATCTGGGTCCACAATGTTTGCCTCCCTGCTTTTGTTAAATAGATATTTTCAGATGCATTTATTTTGCTGGCGTTTTAAGGATTAAATAATGACTGAGGTGGTGGCACAAGATGATACAGTTACTTTTGAATTAAACCACGCCTCCTTTTCAGCCTTTACCTATGCCTAAAATTGACTAGTCCTAATTACGCATTCATGAGGTGCCGTCTTTCCAGTAAGCGAAAAGTCAGTAATATGTACCAAATCGTACATGCTGGCTCTGTTTTCCTTTCGCATTATAAATAAAAAATTTCTTTAGGTTCGTAATTAGGTCCCATTAAAGTAAGAAAGAAGGCAAATATCAAGAATCGGTACAATTAAGTACCATACCTGGCCCAGGACACCACATGGGAAAGTGACAAAACACAAGAAAACATCACACACAAGAGAGCCAAGATATAAGCTCTTTCACAGCAGGTGACCACAAGGCTGCAATAAACAGAAAAGAAAGCATGACACATACGAGACATAAATAGCCAAAAGTGTTTGTTTGTTGTGTTTCTTTACGTCCCAGTCAGCAGCTATTGTCATGGCGGGATGGTCAGTTCACCTAACCACACCTTTTCCTGGGCAAGCTTGAACAAGCGGCTAACCAGTACTTTGTGCACATACTTTCACTTGTAACTGACAACAAGCCTTTTTGAAAGATTCAGAGAAAGGGAGGAAAATGACCATGGAATTATTTCATTATCAATCATGGCAAAAGTATGGGACCCTGCCTCTATCAAACTCGGGATCCCTGGATCTGCAGTCAGACAAGCATCTGTAGTTGGACACGTTACCAACTGCGCTATTATTGGGTAAGAAAATAATAAAATCTTTACGCAGATAAATTTTCATTATGAAGCAACTAGCTTTCTATTCCTCAGTAAGATGAATGCAATGCTAGAACAAACCATAAGAACAGCATCACACAACAAGGACAAACGCCTTCGGGGAAATTCGCCACAATTTGAGAATCAATTCGCCCTAGAACGGTACTAGGGAATATATATATTATATAGTTCAAAACTGTAAAAAGTTTAGCGCACAAAGAGGCTTCTTCTTATTATTTTTTTACATGTATCAACACCTGGAAAACAAACAATTCAGATTGCTCCATTTGATGAAACAAAAGAAAGGGCTCTAAACTCATAGACGGTCAGGGCAAAAGAAAACCCCTAGTCAAGCCATGGTTGGCACTGTATGAGTGGGTGTTACATACACGTTCTATTGATAACCCTAGTTCAGTTAACAAAGACCAAATAATCATGACTTCAAGAGAGAGTGAGAACCCTTAACGTCGATAATGGTATGTCTGCTGATTGCTCAATGTTGATTATTCATTAGATCTCAAAGACAGAAAAGCAAAGAATATAGGTGTAGCTGTCACAACAATAAATGACATGAAAACAAAAACAACTACATCTAATCGCTGGAGCAGTGTATGCCATGTTAAATGGTCAGTATTTGATGAGTGTTCACCATCTATTAAAGTAGGCAGATTTTGTGTTGTGGTTTGATTACTGTCTGATTGTAATACTGTTGCTGATGTTGTACTGTTTTCTACTGATCTTGGTCCATTTAGCAGCTTTCTTAGTCACCTCATGGTTACTCTTTCATTTGAGTAACGATCGTATATATATGACTGAATAAAGGAATAAACAACAGCTAGAACGCTCAACATCAACAAAAGCAAAATGTAGATGAGAATATAGGAAATGTTTAATGAATTACGGGGAAGTTCCTCACTTATTGTTGTTATGAAAACACTATACGACAGAAATATTGTTACAGAAATGGATCCCTTTTCTCCAGAATTGACAGGAACAAGAAATACACCTACGTTTATTACAGATAAAAGCACTAGCGGGCATATTGTGGTAAACAATATAAACTCAAGCCTTCTCTCTAATTCCAAGTTTATGCGTATCGTCACGTAAGATAAAAATACCAGTCTGGTAGACAGAAACCTTACAACTTTCCATTCTGTGTTTTCTTTAAAATAAATACTACTTAGTTCTGCTGTGAAATTTGTTATGTTCACGTCTAAAGAGTTCATTTGTGTTATAAATACGTAGAACACACAGTCATGTTTATCAAAGGGATAAACTTTAATATTAACATCACAAAATACGTTATACGTGTTGTCTGTGGTAAGCATGGTTTTCCCATCTGAGTAAAGTTCTACAATATTGTCGCTATTTCCGATTTTCCCTTTACCCCCGTAAGTAAGCGAAAGCCTCAAGGGCGGCACCCAAACCTGATCAATTGGAAGTTTGATATAATCTATTCCCCCATGTAATGAAGCATCCCAAACCAGTATTTCATTTTTCCATAACAGAGTATAATATCCTAGTATTGACAGTTTTTGGGATACAGTGTCCAACTCAAGAACTCCTTGAAGCAAGAAAATTGCCAATACATCGATGGACTGCGAGATATTCTTTCTTGGTATCACTCTTGTATCATAATTCTTCAAAAGTTCTTTATTGAGGTTTGCGATGCTGTTATACACATTTACTGTTGATGTGTTATCAGAGTCATTACCACTACGTGTGTCTGTTGATACAGTAGGCGAAGTGCATTCTGTGGATGGTACACAGGAAAGGTATGTCATGAATATAATGTTTATAGTGAGAATATTCATCTTTAGAATTGGTCTTAAACGAGCTGGATACCACTGCCAAATCCAAAATAGAGCCTGGTTGTCAAAATCAAAGTATCATTTATTAACACCAGATTGGGGTTTCGAAAGTGTAGCCATTGGGTATGTGGGATGTAGTCGTAAAACAAACTAAATAGGAATTGTTCCTCATATCTAGCTGTAAGCTTTTTTAAAAGTAATAAGGTTGCAAAGATCAGGAATCGATACAATCAAGTACCACACCTGACCCAGGATACCAATGGGAAAGTGACAAACTCACAGAAGACACCACAAACGAGAGCCAAGAGGTCAGCCCTTTCCCAGCAGGTGACCACAAAGCACATATAAACAGACGCGCACAAAACATAGCAAACACAAGACAGAACAAAAACATAAAAGATCCACAAAAGAAGTACCGCCTTGGAACGGTCAGTAAAATATTTTACTGGAGGGCTTAAACCGGTTTAACGGCGCCAACCTCACCCTTAATTCAGATGTGGATCAAGACACATAAATATTTGGTTTGCATGAAAGACACCTAACTTATCAATGCATCATCTCCTAAAACATATAAATCAAGATATAACAAGGAGATAAACCCTTCTTTCTTCCAAATTCATATACGTTATAAATTGCTATGAAACTTAATTACCAAGTCTCTGTCTGGACCTACACTTTTAAAATGATTGTCTGGGGTTCAGTACGATAAGAGTTTATCCTTAGCATCCACAACTAGGATATATCCTGTTTCAAAAACAGTTTAGCCAACATATAAGGAAACAAACCGTTCTCCGCCTTATTTTAAAATACTCCAATGATTAGTATTACTTTCAAATAGTGAAACTGTTGCCATCACTAGTGCATGTAACTATCAAATCACAGCTGAGATTTTGAGTTATTAACTTGGTTAATTATATATATTGAATATCACCTGTAGAGAGATACTGTTACTTTGATTTTTTAGTGTTAAACTTCAATTGATTATCTCGTATGGTAATATTTGACTTCTCGTTGAGGTTTCTGGCCAAGTAAGGCCCGAACCAGCCTGCTTAGCTACAGAGAACAGAATAACAGGTTTGGCAAATGTACTTATCAGATAGCGAATAATAAAGGCGCTGATCAGACTGTGTGGATACACATGCTGGGCTGCGCATTTGTTGTTTGCATGCAACTAAGTTTTTCTCACGTCGAGGCCCATTTGATGTCTGGTCTGAATTAGAATAAAGTACATGTCGTGTTTGTGATAGACCATACCTAAAACGTGCGTGCCCAGCCATCCATAAATGTTATATCTATATAGTATATGCGCTGAGGGATTGTTTCCTTACATGCGGCGTAGTTTATATGGGATCAGGGAATGCTCTGTTACAGCCTCATTGGAGCCTGCGCCCATCTCCTATAGGATTTGTACAGAATAACATGTGTTGGCGTTTCTGTTCTAACTGTCTACATTAGCATAAAAAGGTATGCAAACATTTTTACTCGTCATAATGGAATATTGATTCAGTTAAAATCAACATGTTGATTGAATGTAGATTAATTATATTTAAGAGAAAATAGCCTTTTTTCGCGGGGGGGGGGGGGGGGGGCAGTTGGGGAGTCAGTTTGAAAAGATAAAATCGAACAGCGGCACGTTAGACGACAAGTAACGTAATTGTTATGGTAAAGTGACCTCATCCAGTGAAAACACCTTTATTAATGGTGAGCATGATAAGGTATTCATTATTCGTGTGAAGATAAGATAGAATAATCTGTCACTCGCGATAACGGTTTGCCATCACTCGTCAAGCCTCGTGAAGCCAAAGGGTGATCCTCGGGACAAATTTTTCTATTTCAATCCCACACTTATGATAGATTCTGATAATCTCAACCTTACTTGAAAACAACACAATGTGTTCATTTACTTCATCATTCACTAGACCTAAAAATGCTAAGTTTGTTCCAGTCTTTAATAGAAGAACATAACATGCTAATTCACTCAGGTTAATCAATCTTAAAGTCATTATCTAAATAAATATATTGGCTCCATGTAACCTATTTTATTTTTCATTTTCATCTTATGAATTGCTTTCATGGTTTCCCTTAGGTAAGGCTGGATGTGTGATGAGTTGTCCATCAATTGTTGAGGATGATTACAAATTCTGTCTATTAGGAAAACAAGAACTGAATTGGATTTTAATATGGAAATACGAGTTTATCTGCTGTTCAAGTCATCCATGGGACACAAATCTCTGTTGAAATTAAAATGTAAGTAAAAGTAGGCAAAGTTTGATTTAAAAAAATGTGGTTCATGAGTTATGAGCATTTTTACAAACTGACCACAATGGTCTAAACCTCATTAATATTTTTACATACTAGTGTCTAGACAATAAAATGTTAGAATGTTTAAGTATGCAAAATTTGATCAATATATGCATTGCTATTCAAGAGTTAGGAGCATTTTTACTAAAGACCTCAAATAGCTGAAAAAACGTTGACGAAGCCTTGTCTTCATTTTGCATACAAGTTAAATAAATCATTATCATAATGCTATATTTGATCTATATTACAATGTAGTTCAAGCGCTATAAACATTTTCACTAGCCAGACTGGTGCACAGCAAAGCTTCGACCATCAAAAAAGGCTTTTATGCATGCTAGTGATTGGACAGAGATGACATGCATACATGAAAAATTATGCAAACGTTGATAAAGATATATCATGCAGATCAATATTTGTGAGCTCTATCATTAACTGGTATGGGACGACTAGATGGACAGAGGGACAGTCTCACACAGTGATTACAGTGTCTACCTATGGGTCATGCAATATGAGCGTTTGTTAACATATCATTGTTAGATGGGACAATACTTGTCCCAGTTGCATTTATTCACTGAAACTCCAAGGACCCAAAACAGTCCTAATGCAGGATTATCCACGAAAATGGCTTGTTAAAAGGTTCAAAGAAAATTTTATTTTTTTCATGGAAAAAGGAGTTGGTTCAGCCCTCGAATTATCTACAAAAAGACATTTCACATTAGGCAAGTACAGATTAAGAATATAGGTTGAAAACTCTGTGTCTGCTATTCAACATATAGGAAGTCGATTGAGTTTTTGAGGTATACCCCCATTGACCTAGCTAAAACAGTGAGTGTGATCAGGAAATACCACAATCACAAACCGCAGACAACCCCATGGCACCGCAAGGAAGACGCGCTCAACCATCAGGAGACACCAGTAAGACAAATAAAGCAAAGCAACCAGCTTTCCCTTTCCCATCAGGATGATTGCAATACTAGAATGGACATAAAGTAACGTACAACAAAACATAACACAATTACAGACTCCCACGATGGGAGTAACAATAAACAAAAGGTTAACAACAACAGAACCACCGCCTTAGAACGGACAGCAGCCTAAGCCACTGGGGGCTTAAATGCATTTTACTGGTACCAAATCTTCGCCCTAGATTCTGCTGTTGTTGAAGTACCAGAAATGTTCAGCTCGCACGGAGGCCTTCTAACTAATGCAATGTATCATCATGGAGAAACATTCTAATCAAATAAACACACCATGATGAAACAAAGAAAAGGGCTCATGCCTCACAGATAGTTAGAGCTAAAGAAAACCTGAAGTTGAGCCACGGTGGGTCCAGCTACAGATAAGCATCAGGCACCAACCCACCGATTAATTTTTTACGTCAGAGCCGTCATAGAGTCTGAGGCCTGACCCACCGTCGTGCAATTAAAAAGGAAACCATAGCTGTAAACCGTGATTGGGTTTAAAACCAGGCATGCAGACTGTCGCATGACATCCAAGTTATATCCAACTTATCCGTTTGCATGCAGTTTTACAATAAACACATCCTATAAAAGTGCGTGCTTGAACGCTGTCAAATGCTCAAAAACAGATTATTACAAAAGCTAATTTGTAATGAACTGTGAACAAATATGTAGCATAACATCTATTTAAAATGGCTTATACATACTGCAATATTTTCTAAATATATTTATTTTGTTATGTGCACTGAATGTCAGGTTTTTAATTAATTGCATCAAAATACAGTTGTCAACTATGCAGAATAGTAGCCATATGCTCTCAGAATACAGGAAGATTGAATAGGAGACTATTCAAGATCCTTTAAATCTATGGCAAAGATCCAGTCAGTTAAATAAATACAAGCCCATGTCCCACCCCACCAATCCTCCTCCCGGTATCATAAGCTTCTGTCTGTTTTAAGGCAGTGGTGATGTTGTTTATGCATTTTTGTTGTTGCCTACATTGTGTGTGTTGGGGTAGGGGTTGTGTTGGGTCCTAATAAGTGGTGTTTTCTTAGTGGCCATTCTAGTTTAGGTGTCATCTTGCAGAGGTAGATAGCTAGTTGCTTTGTTTCGCTTATGCTTTGGCTGTCTATGTTCAGTGTCCCTTCATCATGGTGCCATGGGTTGGTTTGGAGTCTATGAGTGTGGCATCTATACTCACTTAATTTTGATTGTAATCTTCAATCATTTCAAACTTGTGGCATTTAACCCTTTGTTATCTAATGGGATTTCCCATGTATGTTGATACAATATGTATGGGACTGTTCATTGTGTACTAAATGGTGTCACAGGTAGATTTTACTATACTCATGCTAATGTAAAGAAAGCAACCCCAATTTACGGACTTTGTTGGAAATAAATACAAACATGAACATGTTAAAATTATAAATTTATATGGTGTAAGTCATATCGTGTATGACCGCCACCTTTATTAATGCATTCTATGAGGTTTTTGCTCATGCTTAAAAGAAGCCCGGGGTTGTACCCCTACCTCGTGGAACACATTGCCATTGTTCAACTATCTAGTGTTCAAATTAGGGAAATGTGGCAGCTGGGAACGGATACATTTATGAATCCGCGGGCCTAGAATAACCCAGTGGGGCCAATCGGAGATTGATTGGGACCCGGTTGGCCAGTCAAGGGATATGATATGACAAGACTACAAACAGTTCATGCCATATTGCAGGTATGTTGGCATTGTCTTGCTGGAAGAGATTTTTTTTTTTAACAGTCTTATAAATTTGCAAGACATGTGGGTGAAGGACTCCATGCCTGTAAGTGACCCACGAATTACTAATGCAAATTAAACGAACCTTATACAAAGCTTGGGTGGCCTTCATTTTTAGCATGAGTACAGTGACGTCCCCTAACATAGCGCTGCCCCTAACATTGCGCATTAGCCCAAGAGACTATGCCACATATAATCAGATAAAATATTTTTTGATATTTAATATCATGTTACTTTTGGAAAGAGAAAAACAGCATAACGTTTTCACTTTATGCTTTCACTGCTGAGCAGGGATGGATTTTGGCAAAAATTTGAAAATGTAAAAAAAAATATCTGACTGTAATTTCAAATGACCCAGACTTCAAAATTATTTACTTTGAATTAAGTTATTAAGGGGGTATATCTTTTAAAAGGTCTTACTTGCATGATTTTATTCTGTATAAACAAAAAAGAATATATCAAGGAGACGGATACCTTTGGCCACATTGTTGTATGAACATTTTATACATCTCGCATAGATCACTTTACGCCCAAACATAAACTTTTGAGCAGTCCACAGCACGCTTATCAGTCTTTCTAGAGTCACTTCCTGGTTTGATACCGTTTACAATATTGTGACACGCTGGGCGGACTTTAGAGAAAACCAGGTGCATGAACATAAACTACAATGATCCGACTACGATATTTAGAAGTATTTTTGCCCAAAATGTACAAATTTCTGGTAGGAAAATATATATTCACAATATTTGCTTGTGAACTTTTCAAGGTCAAAATGCAAAATTGTAAATAATACCAGAAATACATTATATTTGGGTCAAAATACTTCTAAATATCGTAGTCAGGTCATTGTAGTTTATGTTTATGCACATGGTTTTCTCTAAAGTTCAACCAGCGTGTCACAATATTGTAAACTGTGTCAAGCCAGGAAGTGACTCTAGAAAGACTGATAAGCCTGCTGTGGATTGCTCAAAAGCTGTATGTTGGGGCGTAAAGTGATCTAGGTGAGATGTATAAATGTTCATGCAACAATGTGCCCAAAGGTATCCGTCTCCTTGATAAAAAATCATTTTTTGTTTATACAGGAAAAATTTCATGCAAGTAAGAGCTTTTGAAAGATATATCTCCTTAATGAAGTAAATTGTTAAGAAAAACCTGGTGTTACTTGCCCTGGTATATTTTGTAAAAGTAATTAATCAAAGAGAAGTTATTGAAATTTTGCAGAAAGTGCGCAATGTTAGGGGACTATTTTGTTATGCTAAAACAGGAGGGTTATGTATTTCGAATCAAAGTTGCTAAAGATCAAGAAAATATTTTTTTTTTATTTTAAACTTTGTGTAGATAAAGTATAATGATTATTTAGCTGTGATTTTTTTCAAGTTTGCTACTTTCTAATTATATCCAAGGGGGGTTTAATGGCTTAAATGCGAAATGTTAGGAGCCTTCACCGTATATATCATGATGTAGCTATATCCCTGAGGCTGTTTTAGTCGTAGCTAACAAGGCAAATCCTCATGAAAGGCAGCATTATCCGGCCTTTCATCTTAGTCTCTACTCGCTGCCTTAATCCCCATATAGGGGTTTCCAGTAGACAAAAGGTAAATATGTATTCAAGTATCTATTACTGAGGCTTGTATAGAGGGGGCACTAGTATCCTATATCCCTGGCAGTAAACAGGAAAGTATCCTATATCCCTTTGAGTAAACTGGAAAATATCCCCATAATTAATTTTCCTAAATATCCTATATCCCTGGAAGTAAACAAAAATATCCCTGAAATAACCAACGCAAAAAAATGAACACAAAAAGATGGGAACATTTTGCAAAGTACATACTTCATGTAATGGTCTGTGTTCTATAACTTTGTGCGAACCTACTTAGAAGTCAGATATACCTGTACTTGCTATTGAATGTTCTTGTAAAAGATGAAGTTTTCATGACTTAATTTTTCATAATAAATCTTCAAATTAGCAAAACAGATGCTTAATTTTGATCCTTTTAAGGCATCAGTTATTTCTAGCCTCAAAGTTTCTTCCTCTACCTGCAGTATATCACCCTACAGTTATAAGCTCATTTCAGCTTACGGCTCAAGTGTGATTTATAGTATGGCAATGGTCTGGTGTATTTCATAAATCCTCGTCGTCTCCGTCATCCATTCACATTTTAAATGAGTATATCTCAAATGTCAGTTTGCCAATTGCGTTCAAACAGTTAATGTAAAGCATCATCAGATTAGGGAAAAGGCTGCCTTAAGTTTTATGTATGATTGTATTGTACCTATGGTTGTCATGGCAACATGAAGCTGTTTAAGATTTATAATGGGAAAAAACTTTAAAATGCATGCTCTAGCTGAACGATTGGGTCCACCGCTTATATATTTATCATTTGGAAATATCTAGTGGTCCTCCACATCAAGCCACTGGGATCAAACCTTGCCAAGAGCTGAAAATAAATAGCACCCCAAAATGTGGATTTTTTTAATCTCTATTTCTGCAAATATGAGCCCGAATGTTATATATTTACATGTATACCCAACCAAAAAAGAATCGCACCACTTAGAACTGTTCAACTCTCAGGAAGATCACAAGTGATAGGCCAGTTTAGTTTATATCAGTGCAAAGGTATGCCAGGTACTGCTGCGTCACACGTCTTTTGCAATCTAACGTCAAAATTGTGTTAAAGAATATTGGTCATGAACAAAGTGGGGGTCAAACTGTAAAGTCACAGGAAATAAGCGTTTTATAATGCTCTCTTGTTGGATAAGTTGAATCAATTGGAATCATCTTAGAAGACCAAATTATACCCAGACACTTATTCTTTGCAAATTCTATCTTTAAATTCATCATACGTGATAATTGAACGCTAGGTAGCCCATGTATTGAGAACCCTTTGGATAATGATTCCACACTGGAGATAAACCTTACAAAATATTTAAACATTTCAGCATTGTTTTTTTCAATTCAAACGGTCCAAACTGATGAAAATGAATTTTTAAGTTACAAAAAAAGTATTAATAACTCATTTGTTGTCTCACTTAACGGCAACATATCGTTTTCATATTTTGCAAATGTAAAATATACTTGTAATTCCATGCAGACAGTAGCGCTGATTTAACGCTTTCAAAACTCGTTTACCATTCGTCTGGATGTGTTTTGTGCCTACACAGGGATAGTACAGATACTCATCTACATCATACTCAAGTTTTAGTAAGATTTGATCAGAAATAAATATTTCTTGACAATTAACATTTTCGTATATAAAGGAGATCTTAATGGGAAAATCGTAGTGGTGCGTTTCTTTTTTTGTTGGGTATAGTATGTAGTAAATTCCTGTGGTCCTCAACATAAACTGTGCAAATCAAGTCCCTGTTAGTAGCACCTACTATTCAGGCATTAGCACCTTTTATTTAGACGTTTAATGGAGAAAACTTTTAAAATTCTTCTCTGAAACCACCTACGACTTCTTTATGTGACCAGGCCCCATAGCACAAACAACAATGAGTCTGATTGCAGATCCAGGGGTCATAAGTTAGATCCCAGCCTGGTCCAATACTTTCATGGAGATTGATCATGAAACACTTTCTACCATCTTTATCATACTTCAGCGATTGAAGATGGTTTTGGTGTAAGTTACAAGCAAAGGTATGTTCACAAATGGTTAACTTCTATGTCAAACTTGCCCAAGAAAAAAGTGTTTATGTTAACTGATAATCCCTGACATGACCATGGCTGTTGACTGGGATGTAAAACCACTAAATGAATCAAATAAACAGCTGATATATTTACTTTAGTACTTAGTAAAGTACTTAGTATTGTTTAGTGATATCCTACACAATTCCTGTAAACCATGCCCCTGTAGTCCATATTGACCACGTCCCTTCAATAAACTTAGAATGGAAAATGAGTTATAACTTAGTTAGGCCCACAATTTGAATATGTTTTAGTATTCAGCAATATATATGGGCCCCTTCATAAATGCTGCCAACCATGCCCCTGGGGATTAGACTGGTCACGCCTCAAGGGTCATTAACTAAGCTTCCACAACTTATAATCAGGAAAAAAACTTATTCCCCTTGGGTCCATATGGGCCACGTCTCAGGGATCTTGGCCTCCACAGACTTATATTGATTATAAACTTGAGAAAAATCTTGTTCTCTTAAACCGTAAGGGTTACAGCTTCTTTATGTTGCATTACTTAGAGGCCCCTATGTCAATCATTCCAACCATATTCTGGCTGTGTAAGTTATGCGTGGTAGATACATTGGATGTGACCTCAACTGTAGACATACATTTATAACTTAGATCTTTTATATGACTCATTGTCTTTGCATTTTTTATGGTGAACATTCGTGGTAGATGACATAATTTGATAATTGGTTGAATGCTTTGCAAGTTATGCTCCAGAAACAAAATGTAAGTGAGTATGATCTGAAAATGCTACAATCAGAGACAGCCGTAGATCATCCTCAGATCATTGAGGAAAAGACACAAACCCAGACAGCACACACAATTAAACTGTAGCAGCCAACTCTATCTTCCTAAAAAAGAGAATATGATTGCCCAACTAGAATTGACACCACGAACTGCACCACAAAACAAGGACCCAACACAAAACACCACCCAAATCCGATAAAACAAAATAAGCAATGGATATTGAAGTTTTAATAAGAGTCCAATATATATGATATAGGGTCAACGAAACACATACCTCAAATAAAAGTACATACAACTTTTTGGTGGGGGTATAATAAGTGTCCTCAAGCTGAAAATTATACTCTGCCTTAACATCCAGGTGAAGACAAACTTGCCATGTATTTTACATGCAGCTTCTCTTCCTTAGGGGAAAACCTTAAATGATTTTTTATTTACGTTTTTTGTCTTTCTACTTTGTATTTGTTGATTTTGGAGTAAAAATAACAATATCCCTGTAATTGAACAGAGTATCCCATATCCTTGGAAGTAAAATGGATAGTATCCTATATCACTGGAAGCAAAATGGCAAATATCCTTTATACCTAAACCCCTATACAAGCCTCATTACTCAGTCATATAGGTCTCAATTTTGTATAGAACGTCAATGAATTGAAAATCAATTTAAGTGGTTCATTCACTTACCAATTTCATTTCTATTCCATTTAGATTAAAATATATGTGATGTGTGTTTAGTGTTTAACGTCCAACCAACAGCTATGTAATGTAACAGTGGAGCCTCTAATTAGACGACACAGAGGCTCCGCTGATCCCCATTGTCCACATGACAGATCGTTAGGGTTATACAGGTTGCCTGAGTGTTTAAAGTGTTTGCTTGAATTATCAAGCTGTTGATCCATTAGACAGAAACACAAAGAAAACAGGGGTACCAATCAAAACGATAAGAAAAAAGAGAGTAAATATTATCGTGTCCATTCTTCGAAGCAAAGCATTCCAAGTCAGTGCACCTGATTCCAAGGAATATTCACTTTTATTGCTTGTTTGAAAGCTGAGTAATTTCCTAAGGCATCCTGATGTTACTCTATCATTGGCATAACGTCCAAATATATACGACTGTGTATAAGCGTAAACGACAGCTATAACGCTGAGTATTAGCAACAGTAACATATAAACTAAGATGTAAGAAATTTTCAGGGAATTATGTGGAAGGTCCTCGCTAATTTTTGTAATGAATACACCGTACGAAAGAAATATTGTTACGCCAATAGATCCCTTCTCTCCACACTCAACAGGAACTAGAAACACCCCCACATTTATGACAGAGAGAAGAACAAGAGGACATATCATCGTGGCTGTAATAAATGCATGCCTTCTTTCCACTTCAACATTAAAAATAATCGTCGCCACGGAGTAAAAGGTGATCCTCTCTGAATGAAGGCTGACAATTTTCCAAACGCCACTTTCCTTGAAAAAGACATCACTAAGTTCAAGGTGAAAATCTGTTATATTAATCTCTGACTCTGGTGTATCCAGTACATACAGATAAAACTCGCAATTCTGTTTGTCAAAGGGATAAAACTGTACATTAACGTCACACATTATATTGTATACATCATCAGTAGACCATACCACCGTCCCATTCGACAAGATGTGTATTGTATCCGTGTTTGTACCTAGTTCACTCTGACCTCCATGAATTATTGAAAGTCTTAAATTCGGTTTCCATATCTGATCATCTGGCATATAAGTCTTTTCTATTCCGCCATATAATGAAGAATTCCAAACCAATAAATCATCCATCCATGAGAAGATAAAGTATCCAAATAAAGACAATTTCTGAGAGGCTGTATCAAACTCACATACTCCATGTAGCAGTAGTATTCCAGATACATTGACAGGTTCTAATAAATTATATCTTGGTCGGACTCTAATGTCGTAGTTCTTCAGCAGTTTGCCATAGAGAGTTGTCATGCCTCTGTATATGGGCTCCCTAAAGGCATGTTGCTTGTTTTGGTAACGTGCGTTACTCGATGACAAAGCTGTCGTTGTTGATGTACCAACAGCATATATAGTGAACAGAATTTTATAGCTGATAAGTGTCATTATGGATGCATCTTGACATTGGACTACGGACTGATTGTTAAATGTATAAATTGCTACTGGCTTTTCTCTGTGTGTGTAGCTGACGTTATGATCTTACATCGTCATAGACATCCATAGCATGAAAGTCCAAGAATGCGGACATCAGTATCAAACAAATTATCGTTCTTCAATACATAATACATTATTGAGAAAGTTTTTTTTTTCTCTAATCAAATTCCAATTAAATTGAGTGAAGTCAATATATACGTGTAACTCATCTCTCAAGAATAAACAGCAGGAGTCATTTTGTTATATTCATTTCGTTTTAAATTATCATCTTAAGTTATATTTGCACTGAGTGTATTTGCATGCATTACGTTAAGTCCAATTTTGACCTGAAATAGATCAAAAGTTACTGTCGTGCCAACCAAGAGTGACAGTGACGTAATATGTTGTTTGCAATTGCTAAGTTAAATACTAAAGTGTACACTTCACTTGAGCTAACGCGAATCGATCTATCACTTGTGTATTAATTCTATCCTGTGGATAGGATTAATACGCAAGTGGTTTATCGATTCTAATTCCCTGATAACTTTGTTAACAAAGCATGACATCTTATTAATATTTCACGTGCTACACCATGGAATTGTCTAACTTTCTGATCTGTCTTAGGTCAAAATCGTACAATAACTCTCAAGAATTAGTGTCGCACGTTTTAATGAAAACTATCAAAATCACTCCTAAGAGTTTTATTCGAACATTTTCATCCAAATTGCACAAATTTCAATTGAAAATATTTATGGTGGATTTACTGATACAAAAGTTCTTAAATATTGCTTCCCCGTCGAAAATATGACAATAATCAGTATTCATTATATAGAGACAAACAGTTGTCTTATTGTAATGCGCCACAGCATGGGAATTGGCATTTACTTCAACAGTGAACAGCCAAGTGTCAGACGAGCCTGCGCTTCCACGCAGGCTCGTCTGAGACTTGGCTACTCACAAGCAAAAAAGAAAGATAGAAGAAAATAAGGGCTGGGACCAAGAAATAGCTATATAGTTGTGCAGGGGCATTTTACGTATATCAATTGTCTCATGAATTGGCCGAAATAGTTGCTTTCACTCTTAGCGTTATTTTGTAAACTTAAGTTCATGCAATGCACTACCATATTTCTTCCCCTGTAAGGCAAAGAATCGCCTCTAAAGAATCAAATAGGGCCTAAAATTACAATGCCGTAAATTTAAGTGCATCATAAGTAAACTATTGATTTTAAGATACTATTACTATTACAGCTAATCCAGAGAGAGATGCATACAAACTTTTATGAAAGTTTCTTCTATACCTCTTGTCAATCTATGAACTCACCATTCATATTCATTAAAGTATATAAAGTTAGCTGGCAAGCATAGAAAAGACTTTAATATGTGTTTCTTTAACTTACCACAAGGTGTTGATATGACAATGAAGTTTGGTTAGGCTAGGGGTAGGTTGATATCTCCCTTGTATATTTGAGAAAGGATTTTCTTGGTAGTTTCCTTTTATCTTCCTCAAAATCTATGTTCATAATCTCTTCACAATAGAACCTAGACAAATAGTTTCATTTCCAACAGGTTTCATGTATGGTCACATGTGAAGTACTTATTACACTTGATTTGTAAACCAATCACTGATGAAGATTGAAATGAAGATAAATGAAATCAGCTCTAAGGTTCTTTCATAAGTTAAGAGTCAACTTCCCTATCCACCATTGAATTTGAAAAGAATGTTGGAAGATAATTAAGAGATTTGGAAGAAACTTTCACAGTGGTTTGTATGGTTCCCTACCTGGATTCGCTGTAAAAGGATCAGACTCCTAACCAAACCAGACTAATATCTATAGTTTGATTTACACTAACAACACCTGGCAACAATGTTTAAGACTTCTTAAAATCAAAACTGTTGCATGTAGTCTGTGGATTACAATCACATCTTGGACCATATACACTGCACCTAATCGGGTAATTTATTAAACATTTAAACTATCAAGTTGAAATATCAATACTTCACTAAAGTAGAACTTAAATATAAGGATAAATTGTATTTTTTAACCAATGTGTTTCTCTCCAACCCAATCCCAAAATGACTACAAACATTCTTATATGAAAATGGATTTAAATTGTTTTGGGGTTATTTTTTCAAGAAGTTATCACATGACGTCGCATCACGAAGTGATACACGCATAACGCCATGCAATAAAATCAATAAACCACTACTGGTATGCAAATTTAGAAACGTAAGGTAATGAAGTTTATTATAATGTTGCGTAAAAGATAGCAAAACCTTGACTTTCTCACGCCAAACCATGCAATTTTAAGCTATTTTAATGTCACGTGATAAATGGAATCTAACATTTGTGCTCTGAATGTATTAAACTCACTGCAAAAAAGGGATGAACTGCTTGGCAGGCCTCGCATTTTATCTCTTTTCCTCAATTCGTTTAGTAAATAAATTCAATTAAACCATTAGATATTTTATGCATTGAAAATAGGGACGTCCTATCATTGAGTATAAACTCTAGACATTATCAGCATAGGAAGACTGTCTGTATTGCAATCAAGCTAATTAAAAGAAAATAACAGATGTATTTATTATGCCATTACAATAATTGAATCTGGACATATGAAACTAAATACCATATTATGTCCTGTAACTAATGGATTATTGTTCTAGAAGTTTCTCGTAGCGTTTGCTGCCATGATAAACTCATGTGCATGTAAGCAGCAAATTTAATAAACAGCCGACATTGTCATTGCAAATATAATTGCGTGATAAAGGTTAAAATGGCTTTACGCGGATGTCACAAATCGAGGATAATACATGAGTATTCATGTATTATTACATGAGTGCTCATGTATTATTGAATTTATTAAATGGGTTGCGGAAAACACTCGAAACTTGCCAAGCAATTTACTTTTTTGCAACGAGTGTAATGAATACAATAATGCAGGAGCACAAATATTGAAATAGAGGATCTTACACGAGTGCTCATATTTTATTGAATTTATTTAACGAGTTGGGGAAAAGCGATAAAATACGAGGCTTGCCGAGGATTTTGTCTCTTTTTCGCAACAAGTTTATAAATTCAATAATACAGGAGCACGAATGTTAGATTTTTTTATCATATGATACTAAAATTATTTTCAAATCATATTTTTGGCGTGAAAACGATAGGGTTTTGCCATATGCGTGACGTTAAAAGAGAATTTCATAACGTTTCCCGAAAATCTGTAAACTACTAGTGGTTTATCGATTTTATTGCATGGCGTTATTATATTCCCAGACACGACGTCATGTGATGATTATATTTATCACATGACACTAACCAGATAGCAAGGATATGTTGGGCCCACATTGGTAGTTGATGGAAATGTGGACGTCAATGTACCAACGTTGGGCCAACATCGAACCGACGCAGCAGTGTAAACTACTTCGCTCACATGGTTTTTGAAACAACAATGAAATATTGCAAAGAATCTCTGTATCTTTATTCTGAATAAAATAGAATTTACTAGTTAAAATCGCATTGATGGCTCGACACTGGTTGTCATTACCGTTGCTATGGCCGCAAAGCAATTACGTAACGTTGCTAGATATGTAAACCACTTGTTGTTTATAGATTGCATAGCGTTATATCACATCCGTGACGTCATGTGATAAAACCTAATAGTTATGATTGTCACGGTTGCTGTTGTCATTCTGGAAGATCGTAATAGTAAACCCCAGCATCCATGTTTTTCCACCTTTCCAAATGAATTCGGGCTGGAATTATAGTTCCTTTGACTGCAGGCACTTCGGCTATCAGTTTTACCCATCTATTCATCAATGGAAACTCTTCAGCATTTATTGTGAACCCATTAGCCACCTGTTTTAATTCTCTATCCTCTCTAAATGACGCCAAAGTAGGAAGTCGATGTTCGCTGGATTCGTATCTGCACAATAGAGAATAAAACAGGAGTAGAAAAACGTGACTAAAAATCATGGTTACAATGGATTTTTATTATTAACATTTTAGATTGACAAAAAGAAGTTTGCATGGATGAAACATTCTGCTCCTACTTCTTTTATCATGTTGGGAAGCCATAAACCGTTAAATAAGTGCAAGTTATCACCAAAATAGGTGGCAGCGGAGTTGCCGGCCATTTTGGTGCAAATAAACACTTACTTTCCAACTAAAACAGCTTGAGGCCAACATTTCTCCAGTGAAACATATTAAACATTCTTATCTTTTATTGTTGTTGATATACAAATACAAATACAATATAGCCATTTAAACAACATACACAGTGATAACAAAGCATAAAATCGAACAGAACACATAGTTTTTACAGCAATTGAAAAATTAGACCAAGATCAGTGGCAGTTCAACTGCCACCAAAGTTGGTACATAAAATAAAGTTAAACACTTGCTTTTTACAATGTAATTGTCATTAGTCTTAGAATGTTTTACAATTGGAACAGAGTATATTGATACAATTTATATTTCAATACTATTTGATAAAAGGCAAACAGACGAATGCAGAACTAGATAAATACCACATGGCTTGGCTTTTTAACAAGATATACACTGTTTGCTAATGTAGATCAAAAAGCTAGATACATGTACATGCACTTTTAAACGTTTTATCTGTGAACGTAACTTGATGTGCCATTCAAAACTGTTTTATTTAGGAGAAGAAAAAAACAATTAAATTCTACATTTTATTCTAAATAAGCATGTAAATAACAGTTTTGATTGAAGGCTTCTGTTCTCAGATCCATATATATACCAGTTTTATCATTATCCAGAAACCTACCTCCAAAAAAGGGTGAATTTCGATTTTCCAATTCCTTTTCAAATATTGCCAAGCCTTCCCTAAATATTGAAAAATCCATGGCGGCCCTTTCCTCCTCACTTGACCTCAAAAACTGATAATAGGCTCCAAATATCTGAAAGAAGTGGACACTAGCCTTAAATGGTCTGGTGACTTACATGTTTCTCTGGAAGCCACCACTAAGTACAGATGTATCGTAGAATATCCCAAGTTCGTGAATATCCCAAGTTCATGGCGTTAATATTTACGCGATTTTTTCGCGTAATTTTGTTGCTATAATTATTTGGAAAGCGAATACTTCTTTACAACTAGTTTACTTCACTGTATAGTGCCGTTTCAAACAGGTATAGTATAAATAAAATCACAACAAAATCAAATCAACTTTATTGGTATAAAGTCCAGGCACAGGACTGTCACAAGTCACATGTATACAGTTAAACAGGAACAATCACAAACTTAATACAAGTACAAAATTTGTCATCGATGAGACTAAGAAATATGAAAAAATATGGAAATTAATGCGTGTGTTTAATAGGACAGACTATTAAAATTTGCAATTCTCAACATCGAGACTGTCCAAGGTTTCATGTAGAGCACTCAGACACGCTTAACATGAGAGTACCTGGGTACTCCACTGAACCTAGAACGGCGTCAACATCTAAAAGTATCAAAATCCACCACAACATGCATTAATATCCATCACAACATGCATTATAAGCATATGTTTTAAGAGGCACTTATGTTTTAACCAATGTTTCTCTGGGCTCTGTTCAATATGCAGAAACATGTAATGCATACACAGGCAATGTCATAATCTTTACATTCCATTAGTCATGATGAAGACTTCACAAAATATTGAATTAGTCTTATTCCCAATTTCATATAGTCTTTAAATGGCAAAAACAATTAAATATGAAAATGTCATTTGCCCCCAAAAAGCTTCCAATATGGCGACCAAGGTCTGGTGTTTAGCGGAAATAGTGAGGTCAATGATATTTTAATTATTGGGTTGTAGTTACATGGGGTGCTTATCAATGCAGAACGTTTTTTTCACTGTATATTATTGTCCCCTAGATTGCTATCAAAACAAAAAGGATTAAAGACAGGACTGGACAAAAAAACTGTCCTGCCAGCCAAGAATGAGAGTGACCTCATGATTTGTTTACAAAGTTATCGGGGACTTATAATCGATAGATCACTTGTGTATTAATCCTATCCGCATATATATCGATTTGCGTTAGCTCAAGTGGAGTGTACAAGTTATTGTTTTACTTAAAGCTGCAAAGTCTGTAACTTTTGATCTTCTAATTTTAAAAATAATGTTTTTATTTTTCAAGAACACAGTAAAAATACTCAAATTCAGGTAAACATTTTACCATTTTCGTAAATCTTAACAAGGTATCACTATCAAAACAACTGCATTTATGTTGAAATTCAACGGTCTAAAATTGTTGGAGGGACGCAAATAATTACCAACAAGAGAAAAACACACCTATTTGATGAGAAAATTCATTTTTCCATGCAGTTTTCAGCTGTACTTAACATTTTTATTGTGAAAACATAGCTTAATTCTACTTTTACAAATGATTTAAAAAGATTTTTTTTTTCGAAAAATGTTCATAGTTACAGAGTATGCAGCTTTAAGAATTGTAAACTAAAAATAACGTCACTGTCACTCTTGGTTGGCACGACAATCAGAAGGATTAACTTTCACTGTGTCATTCTGTCTGATAACAACGCCAGTTAACGTGGTGTAGTGGATAAGTCAGTTGGCTTGTATCCAGGGATCCCAAGTTCGATTCCTGGCTCCACCAGTCTGTCGGATAAGACTTTAAGCTGTGGTCTTGTCTTCTGAGACGTTTAAAGCCAGAACCACTTCTGGTTAAGCTTTTGGGTGCATCTGGACATAAACCACAAAACCACAAAAAACATTAACCCACCCGGCCCAATACTGGTTTCTGCCAAGGAACAGCCACAAACAGTGTTTTTTCAAGTTGTCATAATAGCCATTTCATGTCCCCTGATTTGTAAACGAACCACATTCCCCATCCCCCACCCCCATCCAGCTCGAAACTCTGTATTTAAATAGTTTTGTTTTTATTTATTGTACTTCCCAAAGTGTTGAGTACTATTTTTGGTCATTTTAAGGCAAAAACTAGTGTCATTTGGCTCATAATAAGAATATTTGTATAACTTTCACTTTAAAAGAAATGCAATAACCAAAGCAAGTTTGCATTAACTAATGAAATAGAAACCTCAAACATGAATCAATTATTCAATTAGAAGTAATTCATCAATTAAAAAAATGTTTCAGAACTAATCTGTGAAAGCCAGCACCAAGTACTTTAAACAGAACCTGCCTTCATTATTAACTGATGTATACATTGCCGTGAAAAATCAATATCTCATTCTCAAGAGCGTCTGTACCAGCACAAACGCTTCGTAACAGAGTCCATTGCAAGATACATATTGATACAGTTACAGTAACTACTGGCACTAACTGGGCGATGAAGTTCTCTCCTCAGAGAAGGATTAAATGGCCATCTGAAAGAGGTTGCGAAACTTTGTTATGGCTTTACACGACAGGAGGTGGTTGACATCGCTAGTGACTTTGCATATGCCCATGGGGTACTACCTAAGGACAAACCTCTAACGTTGGACTGGTTTGTGAAATTTGCCAGACGATGGCCTGAAATACGAGTGGTAAAGTCACGTGCACAGGGAATCCAGCGTGCTTAATCTACATCAGATGAGATTGTTCAAAACTATTTTGCTGAAAACTAGAAAATTCTGATCAAATACAATTTGAAAAATAGGCCCTACTTAATATGAAATATAATGAGAAGGGAGTCACACATGACCATAAGACACCTTTCCATTATCATTGGTAGAGATTGCCACCCCAATGTCGTTACTGCTGGAAGATCTAAAACAACAACACTCTTGGGATATGGAAGTGCTGGGGGAGTAGTAATCCCACTCTTGTTATTATTGGCATGCAAATGCATGCTACCTGAACTGATGGAGGGTGCTACCCCAGGGGCTGCTGGAACAGTATCAGACTCTAGTTGGTCAAATTGTGAAGTGTTTAGGAAATACTTAAATGAACATTTTCAAGTTTATTTCTAATCGTGAACCAGGCCAGCATATGACGGACATAAATCATACATCACTATCGGACTGCTTTACGGTCTCAAAACATCATAATTTTCAATCTACCTGAGCACACATCACATGTTTTACAGCCCATGGGTGTAGGATGCTATGGACCCTCCCATGATGTGTGTCACAAACACACATATTTGTAAACAAATGGTTTTAATGAATTGCATTATTTTCTGTTTTCAATGCAATTGTTGATTCTGATATGTTGGAAAATGATTTTATAAAAATCATGCTAAGATAAGAATTTACACATTATTTTTATTTCCTATCTTATTTTTGTTTCCTGTGCAAACAAGATCATGCCAGCCTTGTACAAATAAATTACCTTAGGAAAATGTTCCAATAGCATTCTATCTTTCGCTCTCTGGTAAGGGTCACGTGGCGCGTTTTCATCCCCTGGATAAGTTTCATCAATGTATTCGTTACAGATCTCTGAGTCGTACACTATTTTATCATCTATCTGAAGGGTGGGTACCTTGCCTAGAGGATTTATATCCTTTGCAAACCACTCCGGTTTCGATCTTAAATGAATGTTGACTGTTTCATACCTGAAAGTTTTAAAGCAAAAATTATTACTGTTCAAGTGAAGTTTTCAGGATTGTTCCTAAATATGGGATTTTGGGCTGAAAAACCCTTACTATCATTTTGTCGCTTGAAAAAATCTTATCTAGGGCTTAGACAGTGTAAGAATGGGTGTACTGCATTTTGAAATCATTTCCTATTTTACAAGTGCATATTGGATTAGGAATATAATGGTTTACTGTAAATTCGGAAATTTTTACGAGGGTTAAATGTTCGCGAATAAAGTTTCGTGAAAATATAGCCCTTGTGAAAGGGTGAAATCAGTCTGTCGTTTACTGATATAGGTAAATCATGAACTAGTCGCGAAATTTTAACATCACAAATATGTCTTATAACACTATTCGCGAAAATAAAATTCACGCGAAATTTCCAAATTTACAGTATATATAATTCGTTAAACAAACTACTACACTTCTTCCAAATCATTGCATGCATAACAGATAAATATATAATCTCCTTGTAAATAATAAGTAAATTTCCGAATGTATGAGTTGACTTTTTATTACATCAAAACTCAAATGAGTCAAGAGAGGAACTAATCCGTAAATTATTGTCAAGCTTGTTCCACAAGGAGATGGAAATGGCGAATTACGTTTGAGCGGAAATCATACCGTGTCTGAGTATGAAATGAGCGGAGAACCATACAGTCAAAAGAGCAGATGGATAATTCATTCGAAAAAGAGCGAATTTTCCAGGTAATGACCTTTTATTAAGTATTCACTCAGTTGTATTACCTGTAATGGCCAATATTGCTCAGTTTTTAATAGGTGATTGGGGGCGCATTACAGTGGCGGATCCAGAGGGGGTCGCTCCCTCTCCCCACTATTAAACATCCTATGAAAATGGAATAATTTGGTCTCATTGAGACCAAATTATTTCATTTTTATGGGATATTTAAGATAAACTAATGAACCCCCATTCCAGTAATCATTGATCCACCCCTGCATCTGGATGTTTACCTGGAAAATTCACTCATTTAAATGAGCTGTGCATTAGGTTTCCAAAATGTGGCATTTTGACATGTGTAGACTCGGACGAGCCTCTGCAGCCTCCTTTTAAGCTTAGAAACTCCAAATGGTGTTCAGTCAGTAGTTTAACAATCATAGAATACTCAAGTGACTAGCAAAGGCTCTGATCAGACTGCGGGTATGCGCAGGCTGATCTGAGGCTTTGCTGGTCGCACATACCACATTGTTGGAAATCTCATGCACTGGCTCAAATGATTTAAACATCCGTTCTTTTGCCTTATGGTTCTCCGCTCTTTCGTAAAAATAAATCTGCTCTTTCGTATTACTGATCCGCTTAAACGTAAATCTCCCGATGGAAGATGGTATGCAAGATTTTTTTAACAGTTCCATTCATATTGCATGAAATATTTGTAGAGAAGTTCTAAGCCCTCAGACAGATTTTAAGTATATTTTACATTGACCGTAAATTCCAAGGTCATATCGGTGATCTTAACATGTGTTGCTATTTACATACCATATACAGTCATTGTGCCATATATGAACACCCTCGGTCAAAAAAAACTGAAAATTGAGTTTGCATTATGAGCAAAAATAATAATAGTAACAATAAGCCTTACTGCTGGTGAGTGGTCCGTG
This sequence comes from Loripinus fragilis, assembly GCA_964019695.1. NCBI lineage: Eukaryota > Metazoa > Mollusca > Bivalvia > Lucinida > Lucinidae > Loripinus > Loripinus fragilis. Next base: position 19,445,592 of record OZ026523.1, read on the forward strand.
CGTGCACCAATAACGGCACACGCGTGCATAGATAATGAAAAGTTAAAAACATTGCCATCGTCGAATTAACTCCATACTAACCCTCGGGTATAAAGGCCCTCGTGCAAATATGGAGTTACCGGGCGGATATGCCTGGAAACGCCACGATGACATGTATCAATCTAAATAAGTAAATTTTAAAAACATATAGAGCATAAAACACTAAGGATTTCTAGCGATAAGGCGTGCCATTTCCCTAAATGAGACGTTCGTTTATTTTGTTGAAATAAGGACTAGAGACACTTGGCACATTCATCAAATACACATTGAACCAGTCGTATAGGCACCTTTGCAGCCTAGTCCGTTTGTTATAATCGTGTTTGTACTTAATGCATATAATAATCCTACTTCGTTTTGAATGAGAATTTATTATGATCATCAACTGTGCTTGTTATTTCAGTAACATGTATGTGAAATAGACGGTTACACTAAGGTAAACAAATGGTCTATTAGGCAAAGCAGTCCATTTTTGTCAGATTTTTGATGTCTTCTTTTGCTTCTACAACCCCTTCCCCCACCCCTAGACCCAAGACGCCCTTTACATATGTTGTTTATGTTTATAGCGACATGTCATTGTCCAAAGGGCATCTTGGGTCTAGGGTGAGGAAGCATCTAAAAACAAACTGAAATACACCAGTTTCACTTTTCCAGTGACAAACGTCACAATTTTAAGTATATTGTGTACGCATGCGCAGGAAGGATATCGAAAAGTTTTGGAAATGAATAACACTATTATCCTTTACAGTTTATCACTTTTACTTTTTGAAAACTAGCAATGCATTTACTCAAAGTCTGGTCTAAATGGCACTGAGAAGAAAGACCTAAAATGAGGGGTGGGAGTAGAAAGCGCAAATTTTTACTGCTTTGCTAATGATAAATTGCTTTGAAACGTATTTTGATGCTTACTATGCATATTTGCTGCCGAACCGCACCAATTTAAAAAAACAAGAATGCAGTTTGAAAATTTGGTGTTTGTAATCATGTCAACTGGGGAAAATTAGAGCTTCTTTGTCACTGTCTGCCTCGTTGGTATAAGCAACAATTTTCTAATGTATATATGTTGTCATAATACTTACTCAATGTTTTTATGTGCTAACAATATCCTTTCTCTCTGAGCATAGGGACAAAACACACAGCTATATAGTCGTGGTGTGCCTTTCTTTTGTGGCGGGAATTCAGCTCCTGAAAAAAGAATCGAAATTGAGCCAGACGATCGCGGATATCTTACGGATCGCGGTGCAACCAGCGTGCTGCCTGCGAGCAACTTTTCGTTTTTTAATGTTCCCCACGGGTTGAGACGATAAATAAAATCTGGTGTGCAACAGGAAAAGCACAGTAATCGCGGTTTGGTTGCCGTCAACTATTTTTAGGTCACATAAAGTATTCTTTGCTGCTGAATGTCCTTTGGTAGGCGTTGAGGAGTTTTGGTGTGGATGAGTGGGCTGTACGTGTCATCCAGGGCATGTAAATGGATGTCAGAAACCCTGTGTGAGTCAATATACAAAACAGTGAGGAGTTCCGGAAAGGAGCCCTTTTCTTTGTATCACATAGTGTGTTAATTTGATTAGATTGTTTCTCTGTGATGATACATTACAATAGTTAGGAAGCCTCCATGCGAGCTACACATCTTTTTGTCTTTTAACAACAACCGAATCCAGGTTAAAAATTTGGTACCAGTAGAATACATTTAAACCCCCAGTGATTTAGGCTGCTGTCCGTTCTAAGGGGTGGTTCTGTTGTTGTTGAATTATTGTTTATTGCTGCTCCCATTGTTGTGGGGTTCTGTGTTTGATGCTTGTTTTGTTATCTAATACTTTGTGTCCATCTAGTTTTGCAAACATCTTGATGGGGAAGAGGGAGCTGGTTGCTTTGTTTCAGCTGTCTTCCTGATGTCTTGTAACAGTCAGCGGTACCATGGGTTGGTCTGCGGTGTGCGAGTGTGGTATTTCCTGACCATACTCACTTACTGTTTTAGAGTCGTGGTGGTTCAGTTCTAAGCCCTCTCAGCCATGCCACGCGAGTTCTATATTGACTTCATTTGACGACCATGTGTGTGAGTTCCAATACTACCAATGTACAGATCTCACGTGACAACCTGGGTAAGATAAGATGGGTCAGATAAGAATTTCCAACCCAGGATCAGGAATCGATACAAACAGCTACCACACTTGACCCATGACTAGTCAAGTCAAAAGGCGCAGACCCTGATGAAATTCCTCGTTATGTGACACTTCATCTGGGTCTTCATTGTTTATCAAAGAACTCCTTTGGGAGTCAACCGTGTATATATGGGGTTAGCAGAAGCAATGCTTACTGTGGTTTCACAAGGGGCTTTAACAGCCCCTTATGCGAACGTTTGCAAATAAAAGCGCCCATCAACAAAGCCACATGCTCATGTAGATTGGTTTTGCATAAATCCGTCTCATCAAATTCCATCGTTAATGCGTTGCAACCACTTAGACTGGTTGATGAACATGCACGGATCCAGATGCGGGGACAGGGGGTCTGGACCCCCCCCCCCCCCCCACCCACGGAAAATCACAAAATATAGAGTTTCTTAGCGAAACTGGCCCTGATCCCCTGAAAAACACCATTTAGACGGGCTGATGATGGCCGCTTATAGTGGTATTTGGATCCACTAATAAAAGCACTGGAAGTGGCGTAGTAAACTATAAGTTCCTGAACAGCACTGTCGTCGTAGCTTCCAGAAACACGCTCATAAAATCTTTGCATTCTGGGTATTTTGCATACTATTTGTCAGCTATATTTAGTTTTCAAAAACAACTTTAAAGACTACCTAAAGAGTATAAAACAGTTTGGATCTACATCAGGCCCACATTTTGTTGAATCTGATCTGGCACCAATCTGGGTACAGAATTAAATCTTTCCCAGTCTGGATACAAATCAAGCCTGATGTCCTATCGAGCCTGACCTAAGTAAGAAATGTGACAAAGATCAGGAATCGATACAATCAAGTATCACACCTGGCCCAGGATACCACATGGGAAAGTGACAAAACACAATTAAACATCACAAACACAGGAGCCAAGTGGTCAGCCCTTTCCCAGCAGGTGACCACAAGGTCTAAACCTTAGTCTAAACCATTTAATTTGTCAACTATTATCCCTCTCCATTGTATCAAAATGATCTGAAACATTTTGGTCCTGAACACCACTTCCGTCATAACTTCACATTAATTAACTCTTTGCATGCTGGGTATTTTGCATACAATTGCATAGGGCCAGTTAAACACAAAATTCAGCATAAATTGCGATTATTTTCTTATCAATCAGTTAAAACATGTTTTTTTTTGGTTCTCAACAGAACCGTCTTACTAAGACTGTTCTTTTGAGTACCCATAACATATGTTTTGGTTGAGAAATATGAAAACAAATTCGTTACACAACCTTATCTGGGGGCCTGAATTTTATAATTTGTTTTCAAAAAAAAACTTTCAGAGTGTATACATTTTGGGACCAGATCAGCCCCACGTTTTGTCGTGCTTGGTCTGGGACCAATCTGATTACAAATTTCATCGACTGCATCCAGTCATAGCTTGATGACTGAATACATATTGTATATTTAGACCCCAACTACTGGTACAGTGCTCTTAACTACTCAAAAAATTACATACAGCTACTATCGTAATCATTTAACAGACATATTAAAGAGGAGTTCGCATTACGAGCAAAACCGGTTGACGACGGATCTGACTAAAATTAGAGGTGGCTAATATCCTTTGCAAACAGTTTAGACCCAGATCACACCCGTCAAATCGTCCGGCCAGATCTAAATTCAAATTGTTTGTGTTTGTATTGACGCCAGACAAAACTTTTTTATTCATGTCGGGACGACTTATTACCTTTTAACACTACTCTTAAGGTTATTCTGAAAGTTTAAACTATTCGTCCAAAAATGCTGAGGAGATGTCCTGTTAAGGTGTGAAATCTCCCTAAAAGACATTTGTGAAACAGTTAATTTTTGTGTTTTTGCAATATTTTTTGTGACAATGAATGAGCAAACATATAAATTATTCAATAACATGTTTGATGTTTTTCTAACCAAGGGCAAAGGGGAGATATGGTTTAACATAAAAACTCCAAAAATTGTATTTTGATACTATATCAGTTGAAGGGTTAATGTCTGCTAGCATTAAAACAAACTTCAGGGACAGAAATACATTATAAGTTAGAAAACAATCTACTAGTGACCCCCTATTAACCCATTTAAGCAGAATGGAATTTCCCACTATTATCAATTGGACCTGTCCATTTCCGTTTTAAGGGTTGTATTTTACATTGTTATTCAAATTTCAATTGAATCATTCTGTAAGCAAACAGTGGAGACACTGATCAGACGCTACTTTTTTTAAACCATCGACGCATTATATTTCTTAACATTTCTCGCGTTTACAATACGGCCAATACACGGATTGTGTGTCTGAAATGTACAGTTATTTTGGGCCATACACGATCTGACCTCGTGGCCTAGTGTTTAGTGCGTTGGAATTCACACACAGAAGACTAGGGTCGATTCCTGATTGGGCACCTGTTATAAATTGTTTCTTCTTCTTTTTTAGCGTTTTAATGATGAATTACTTCCTTCATGTAATATGAAATAATATAAATGACAAAAATGTAGTCCTCAACGTTTTATATTGAATTACGTCAAAATTTGTGGAGGTGGGATTAAAGTTTGCCCTCCTGAAAAAGCAGAATTTGTCCAGATGAACAATTCTTCATTCAACAAAAAGTTTTCTTAGATCACTTTAAATATGAACACTCTTTACAAAGTGGGTACGTGTCACTAAATACACTGACAACTATTTTGTGTATGTGTAGGGTAAGTTTGGCTATGGGCCAAACCTGCCCCGATTTAAGTGGCCGAACTAGCCCCTGACAGACTATTTCCAAATATCACGTGACAGCCTCTGTAAGGATGCAGGAGATGGAATTAAAATGTGTTACATGTATATCAATGCACATTATCCTTTCATAATAATCAGACAGAGTTTAAATCAGAATTATGACACATCTTAAGAAAAATAAAATTGTAGTTACCATGGAAAATTAACATGTCATGCAAGAAAATGAGTTTACAGTTACAAAATCAACGGACCCTTTAAAATGCAGCTCTTGTATGCTCATGCAAACAAACTCGTCACTAGTGATGTCCAAATATGTTTCGCAGCTCCATATCTTAATTTGCATGCTAAATATAGCCATATGCTGAACATGCCTGGGTACGAACTAGTCCCTGTATCCCCTTTTGAACGGCTACAAAAAACAACTTTGTCCAATAAAGCCACACTGCGACCATCAACCTACTCTATACCCGCTTGATATTTATAAGCGCATGCAAATACTATATATAAGTAATGCTTCATAAATTGATTCCAGTTATATGAGCAGTATGCATTATTTTTCTCCAATTCAGAGGCTAATGCAACACGAAGAGAGCAGTTTCAGTCTGAAGATCAACTTGGTAAGGCTGTTGTTGTTCATACATTTTCTAATATTCAGTAAAGTATTAAATAAAAAAGCACAAATATGCCTTTAAACTCATTCAAGTAAAATATTTTCAATATTCTATTAGATATCTTTATTTGTTATATGACTGGAGAGAATCCTGTCTCCTGATTGGCCCAATTTGTCTTCATAAATCCCTATGTCTACCTGAAAACTGGTTTAAACTGGCTCAGAAGGTGATATAGGATGAAATCCAGCTCAAACTAGTTTCCAGAAGTTAATATTTTGACACTTCTGCAATATAACCCTCTAGAGAGCTAAAAATAGCATGATGAGTATAAAACTAGCATGTGCTGCATGAAATTGACATGATTAGCTGTTTCACATCCCAACAGGTAAACTTAAGACTTTCATGAATTCAACAACTGTTTTGTTATGTTTTGTTTGTTCATTTATCTTTGTTTGAATAAACAAAATGTAAAAAAAGTTTTATGATTAAATTTTACATTCCACATTTAGAGAATTAATATACATTTCAAATTGCAAAATACTATATTAAAATATTTTAATAACAGTTGATAAAACTTGTAAGAAAGTCCTTAGGGTGAAGGTTGACTTCAGCAATAAAAGTGAAAGTAGAACATTTTCATTCTTAGTTAAAAAGTCATATAACAAAACAGTTATTGACTTCAATTTCGGTAGACATGAGGATTTATCTACCCTTAAAAGTGATATTCACTTCGGCCTAGCGGCCTTGGTGAATTATCACTTTTCGGGTAGATAAATCCTTATGTCTACCTCATTGAAGTCAATAATTGTATAATATCAACCCAGTCAGAATAAATTCTTAATTCTAAAATCAAGGGGGAGATCCACCATGGTTCCTCCATGTACACAGCAAATGCTCTGGTCAGAATTGTTTAATGTCAAAGTTGACATGAGCTTTTACGAGAAGCAGATATGAGCCATTTCACGAGGTTTTGGAACTTAAGCACGAATTCGTTATTAGTTGATTTCAAGATAGTTTTCAGATTTTGAGCCAGGGAGGAAAAAAAGAAAAAACAAATCTCTGAAAAATCATTAGTTGACTGGTCATTTTCGGAGTTTTATTTTAATATCGTCAGAAAAACAACAGTAAAACTAGTAAGATAAACCAACAGTCTTTCCTAAATCTTTGAATAATTTATCATTTTCAAATGATTCTGGACAGGATAAACACTTTTAAAAGTGTCACTCTCTAAAATACACAGACATAACCTCATTTTTTTTCAACGAAACAAATAATATTTAGAATGGGCGTATAAAATAAAAAAAAATTGAAATTCTTTTTTTTTTCTACTTTCTGGAAAATTACAGTAGGAGGGATTGTTAAACAACTAATAAGAAAATCCTGGCCTCATTGCATATGTGTAATGTCTCCAACAAACCCCCTCGCTGACATACCCTGGAGGGGCTAGATGTCTTATATTTACAGGTTTACAGGATACTTCTTCTTTGTTCATAATTTGTGTATTTGACCAACAAAGGATTTGGCGTGAGTTTGCGCATATGCTTGGTTTAAACAATGTTTATTTTCAAACTCAATACATTTACATACACTTGTAGTCATGGGATAAAAAGCAATTGTCCACAGAATTGGAAAAAAGTATGAAAGAAAAAACTGCATATAATTAGTCGAACCAAGAACGAACACAGTTATGATGTAAGAAAATACTTAACTATTCCAGTGTTCATGCCTTGTAATTCCAATTATATGTAACTAAATAGTATATAGTAACCAGTAAAAAAAAATAGTTTGGTGAATATATTTATGAACTGCTTTAAGTACCATTTCATTATTTCTATCTCATAAGTTACTATCAGCAGATAGGAGGACTGTTGTTTCAGATATACTCAACGTCAGTGAAAAGTTACCAGTAAAGCACATACACTTTACATATGGCAATATTTTGCTAATTCTGAATGGCGAACTGCGAATACTTCAACACTCAATTTTATGGCAAAGAGTCCCAATGCAATTTCACTATGGAAAAAGGTATTCATTACATCCAAATGCATTATAATCATTCCTTGACGGACCCCTATAGTTACCGTTGCATTGTATAGGAAAATGCAAAGTGTTGGTGCTACTTTAAAGTTTGATCCTCTTTTTTCGCGTTAAATGGGATAACCGAAGCCATTTAGGTGGCGTTTTCAATGAAAATGTCTAGGGCATGCTCTGGCATGTTATCTTCTGCAAAATGAGGATTTCAAATTCTTAAAGAACTGCGAAAAATATAAAATGCACATGAACCACTTGCACCATTGTTCCAGAGCTCTTGTTACTGTTTTATCTATCCAAACTGGCGTGTCGTTGACCAGAAACATAAACGTAACAGTATCCAAATAGCTGTATTATATATTTTCCAAAATATCGAAATTTCGATACTGGAATTTTTTCATTGACGCTGAGTATATATCAATATACCCACTTATACCCTACACATATTATACCTTTGACATCCATTAAACATGGAAATTATTTTTATTGCTCTATAGATACGAGGGTTGTCCCAGTTAATCGTGGGCCTTTGTTATAACACTAGACTGTGTACCGGTAACTCTATGATTTTTCATTAAGTGTTTATATACTTATGGGAACCAGTTTGTATAAATATGGGTGGAATCCCAGTTTAGATAACAAATATATGAACCTTTACTTGACGGTATATCGGCATGAGAGGCCCACGTCAAAAATTTTGTAATGAAACTATCCTAGTCTAAAAGGTAACGTACAATCAATCAAATTTCGCTTTGTTTTTTTGAACAATGCATTACCACATCAACTAGTAACCATGCAAGGTAAAGTGTTGAAAATTTGAAACGTTTACAGCCATTCACATTGATTTTATAAACAGTTTTACATACCAACTACATTTTATTTTTCAGAAAATGCTAAGGTTAGAAAAAACGGTATGGCACAAACATTAGACTTTAAACAATTTGTAGCTAATTAATCACATAAAATACATTCTTATAATGTTTAATGATTGGTCGATGAGTCACTAGTGTCGAGAAATTGATTTTGTGTAAAAATATTTTAGTAATATCACAAAGAATAGAACATTTTCGTCAATTTAAGGGAATGAATGCTATTTTTCTGTAAGTTATTTAAATGGTAAATATGTTGGCTCCTATTAAATCTAAAAGATCTTGCTTGTTTGGTTGCTTAACATATCTACACTAACTATTTAGTCTTTACTGGTACCAGGGATACTTACTAAACAAATATATGGTAATAGATGTCATCATTTAAGCTTATTTAAATAGAGTAGAGTCAAAACATTTGACCACCCCTCTCTGAAAATACAGAAAATAATTTATAACGTGCTCTGTAAACACAGAGATACCCGCAAATAAAGGTTCATAACTTTGTTATCTAAACTGTGATTTCACCCATATTTCTAGAAAATGTGTTGTAGATGCATATATTAACATATCATAAACATTTCATAGAATTCCCGATAAATACTTGTTTTAAATCAAAAGTCCAAGATTTACTGGGACAACCCTCATACATACCGCATCTTGGGTCAAATTGTTTTTGTAAAGATGATATTTTAATGCATATCTTTACAACATGCTTTCACAAATTCTGTTAAAAATGGATAACAAATCTAGCTGCCATATATATTCCACGAAGCCTTGTAGGTTTATAGTATTCCAAATTCAAACGTATCTAATTAGCTTAAGTCAAAGCCAACATTTGGGTATATCTAAATACTTTATCATACAATGTGACGTCTATAATATTTTGACTATTGTTTGTGAATTTACATACTTCTGTTTTCATTTTTTTTTCAAATCTGAAGTGTTTCAATATTTTCTCCTCTATTGCCAACAGGTAGGTTGACAATAACATCACAAAATGGACGAAATCTGGAAAATACGATGCACTCTATGCTTTTGGTGACAGGAGCTTAAGTATTTGGAGAGCTGACAACATGTATTTTGTATATGACAGTGGCGCTGACATTGGCCTCCAAACTTCACAGCTATACCCTGAGCTCTTTAATAGTAAGGTGGACGAGAGTAAGCAAGTAAGAGATACGATGGATTCAAGATCCGATGACAAGGTATTATAATAAAACCTAGAAATAGACTTCAATTTTCGAAATATTCACTCATTTGAAATACATTTTGGACACACTGAATTCAGAGAATAAGGCCTATTCGTGATCTATTTTGATAATAGACAATAATGACATGTTTTAGGTGTGTTTAAGAATGTCTCAATGAGAAGTCTTTTAAGTGCCCATACTTGTTTTTTTTTAAAAAAAAGTCTCATCATATTTTTGTTGGTTGGGTTAGGAACTATATGTTTTATGTCTACCTCTCTATAATTCGAGCTAATGATCATTCATAATAAAACCTCTAGTCCCAATGATATTGAGTTTGCAAGATTTGACTGTATATCTACTCTTGCGAAAATTCTAAATGGCTATCTCAGTTTTAGCAATGGGTACCTTAACCATAAGGACATCTTCAGAGTAAGTATGACCATGAAACCCACAATCACAGACCACATAACAACACCTTATATCATGTTAAGACATGGGAATTTGGTTATTTTAATAAATTTACATATTAATCTGGTTTAATTTTAGTGCATTCTTAAGTTTAAGACATTTAAAGTAGTTTAATGTCATATTGATTAGATTAGTATTAATGAGGCAGAAGTTATTCCATTTGAGGGTAGCCTTTTAAGGAGTGTTTTGTTTTCAATGGGGAAAACAAGACACCCCATTATAATGCAGTTTCTATGATATAGACAGAAGCATATCATGGACGAGTGCACATTCATTGCATATTGTGTTGCCTTTTTGTACAATCATTTACTTTACCAATTATCATTGATACCACCAATAGAGTCAAATTACAATTACTGTCATATAGCTTTTTTACCATACGTGTATGCGTTATGCATAAAGTTAGCTACCTTCTATAGCAGAATAGGCTGTTTTATTTGAAAATTACTGGCTGCATTTAATTAACATTTGCACTGTTTGCTAGGATAAAAAAGCATTTTTAAGGATAAATGCATACTTTAGAAATTTTGAACTTCGATGTTTTACTGTACGTATGCCCTATAATAAATGGGCCAGCTAAAACATGTTAAATATGGGTAAACAATTTACAGTGAATAAGCTGTAAACCTTCTCCTTGGTGTGTTTTAATGGTAATATATGTGCATACAATCAGCCATACTAAAGCTCTGCAATAGAATTATGGTTGTCCTATGTTATTAAAGTAAGAAAAAGGGTATAGATCAGGAATGGATACAATCAAGCACCACACCTGACCCAGGATACAAATGGGAAAGTTACAACTTCACAATTAGATATCACAAACAAGAGCCAAGAGGTCAGCCCTTTCCCAGCAGGTTACCACAAGGCATTTATCTATTAGTCTTTTCTTAGGTTACACCTGATTATGTGACAAGGATTTATCCAAAATTACCGAACATGCTTTATGATCAGAACGTGTTTTAGATAACTGTATTTTGTCATCTCTAAGTAAGTAAGGGTGCAAAGATCAGGAATTGTGTCAGAAGGAACACTCATGGTAACTCAGCATCCTAGCTACGAGAAACCTTACTTTTGCTGCATGGGAAGAAGACAGGTGCCTACCAGCCTGTGCATTTGTGCTGTGTGATTAGTGAGTCTGTATTCGTTCCTGACAAGGATTACAGGGTGGGTAGTCACGTGGTTTTTTTTGGATACACTGGACGAATGTTAGATACACTGTACGGACATTCTGATCGAATGTAAGTAGATTTCTCTATGTCGTTTTATCTATGCCCAGAAAGTTATACATCATTTGTCAGACCACTTTTTTCCCGATCAAACGCTATCAGGATATTCTGCTTAAACTTCTTACTTAGAGTAGTAACTCTGTCACAAAGAAAATAATTGCTGTCCTTACAATTTATTTCTATAATTCGGGCTCAATCGTCACCACTAACAAAATTGTGTCAGAGTCTGTGCTCAAAGTAAGAAGATTTACGAGGATATCCTGGCATCATTAGATCAGGAAAAATTTGGGCTGGAAAACTGTGTATAACTTTCTGGGTAAAGATGGGGAAAAACAAGGGGGTAGTCTCTACTTACTTTCGCATAAAACTTGGTTGTGGAAAGATGTCATCCATTTTCTGTACAATGTATCCTTACAAAAAACCATGTGTCTACCCCTAAGCATGGCTTAGTGCCCCATATTCGATATGCAAGTATGTTCACATTTGACAGGGTGCAGAAACGGAAAACTTGGCGATTGCTGAATTAGAAAAAACCATATTTTCATTTTTGTTGGAAATGAAAGACCTAGGACCATTACTGTTTTTTCTATTGACAAATCAGAGTCGAACATACAACCTAAGTTCGAGGGAATGGTGCATGATGTACAGAAGACAGATGACACCTGGGAGAATCTGTATACAGACCGTAAAGTAACCATGTTGGATCCAGAAGACATGAAGTAAGTCAGACAGACAGATATAGGGACGCACAGATAGATAGATAGATAGATAGATAGATAGATAGATAGATAGATAGATAGATAGATAGATGGATGGATGGATAGATAGATAGATAGATAGATAGATAGATAGATAGATAGATAGATAGATAGATAGATAGATAGATAGATAGATAGATAGATAGATAGGTAGGTAGGTAGGTAGGCAGGTAGGTAGGTAGGTAGGTAGGTAGGACAGACAGACAGACAGACAGACAGACAGATAGATAGATAGATAGTCGATCAAATGATATATAGATGGATGGATCGATAAATCCATGAATGGATGGATGGATTGGTTGATGGATGGAGAGAGAAGGTGAAAGAGAGAGAGAGAGAGAAATGACAAATATAGGGTAAAACACTTTAGAATATTCAACAAGTCCTTGAGTCAAGCCTCAAATGAACTGTTGGTTTGGTATGTAGTATTACACCTTTGGTCTGCGAATGACAAAGATTTTTGATCAGACTGAGCTCATGCCTAGGCTCATCTGGTTTTCTAATGATTCATAGAGCATCTTACATAAGTGCTCATGTTTTAATGAATTTATTAAACGAGTTGAGAAAAAGATGAAATGCGAGGCTTGCCTAGCATTTTACCTTATTTGGCAACACGTTTAATAAATCAATAATACAAGAGCTCGAATGTTAGCTTCTATTTATGCCCCCAACTTTGAAAAAGTTGTAGGGGCATATTGTTTTTGGTGTGGCCATCCCTGCTTGCATCCGTCCATCCTTCCATTTGTTACAAATTTAAGATAGGGTTTCAACATTTTATAGATGGATTTCTCCCAAAAATATAACTGACCCATAGATTTTTTTTAATCTGGATTATCTCCCTTAGTAAAGTTATGTCCCTTTTAAAGGTCATAATGAAATTTGTAATCAAGATAGTTCAAAAACTATAACAGCTAGGAGCTTCAAACTTGCGCAGCTTATAGCTGATAATTAGTAGACTACTTGGTGGTATTTTAAAAAATCATTTTTCAGTTATTGCCCTTTGCAAATTTGGATATAGAAAACTTGATATCTCAAAAACCATTACAGTAAGGAGCTTCAAACTTGCTCAGCGTATAGAAAATAAAGAGTAGATAACCTGGTAGAAAATAAAAAATAAACATTTTATTTTTTGTTGAGTATCGCCCTTTGCAAATATTATCATAGAAAATTTGATATCTCAAAAGCCGTTACTGCTAGGGGCTTCAAACTTGGACAGCTGATAGAGGGTAAGATTTGGTCAACTGAAAGAGGATGATGAATAAATTACCTGGTGAACAGGATGGCGGACAAAGCAAAGGGTTGGGTGCAAATTGTTTCATAAACACAATTTCTAGTTATCATATGACATTTAAAATACTTTAAAAACTCATTTCTTACATAAAAAACATTTTTGTTTGTCATTATGTACGCAACGTTGTAATGGACGTCAAAGCGTTTCCCAAAAATCTGAAATCACATGATGTTACCCAGTATGTTACTCCCAGACGCGACGTCATATGATAATATGCAATTATTGATTTCAATGAGGTAGATAGGAGGATTTATTTACCAAAAAAAAGTGATATTTACCGAAGCAGCGGGGCCTCAGTGAATACAACTTTTAAGAATATATTAACCCTATATCTACCTAAATTGAAGTCAATAACTGTTTTGTTATATGACTTTTCATCTATAAATGTAAATGTCTACTTTAAGTTTAGGTCTGAAGTCAAGTTTATCCTAAGGACTTTCTCAAGGCTACAGTTATTAAAATACTTTCATGTAGTATTTTGTAATTTTTAAATGTATATAAATTCTCTGAACGTGAAATGTTAAGTTAAATCATAAAACACATTTTATTATTTGATTATTCAAACAAAGAAATGTCAACAAGCAGAACAAAACAAACTGTTGTCAATGTTCAGGAAAGTCTTTTATTTACCTGTTTGGAGGTGGAACAGCAATTCATGTCAATTTCATACAGCACATGCTAGCTTCATATTCATCATGCTCTTTTAGCTCTCAAGAGGGTAATATTGAAGAAGTGGCGAACATATTAACTTCTGAAAACTAGTTTGAGTTGGTTTTCATCCTATGCTACCCTGTAGGCTAGTTAAGACCAGTTTCAGGTGAACATAAAGATTCATGAAGACGAATTGGGCCAATCAGGAGACAGGATTCTCTCAAGTCATATAACAAACATCTATATTCTTTGCTTTCTGTTGTTTTGGCTAATATTTTTGTTTGATATGGAGTAAGTATCTATGCCATTTCCCTCAATATAACGATGATCTTTTCTTTTACAGATATGTGGCAGCTGAAGAAAGTCCTAATGGTAAACCTCTTCTGGTTGTTGGGGGAAGTAACAGTGGTACTGTAACAATATTTGAGATTAACTTTGGAGGTAAGTTTAGATTGCTCGATTTCAATACTTATCAATGCGTAATGGCACTTCTAAAACAAACATGTGCATATGAGCCACGACATGAGATTACCAACAATGTGGTATGTGTGACCATCAAAGCCTCAGATCAGCCTGCGCATTTGCACAGTCTGATCAGAGCCTTTGCTAGTCGTTTAAATATTGTATGACTATTAAGCTGCTGACTGTACACTTTTTGGAGTTTCTTAGCTTAAAAGGGGGCTGCACAGGCTCACCGAGTCTACACTTGTCAAAATACCACATTGTTGGAAATCACATGTAGAGGCTCAAATGCTTTCATGTGTATGTTTGATAGCAGCAAATGTTCAACGAAGATCATGCATTTGCAGTGCCCCATCTAAGCATCACTGGTGGGCAATGTTTACTTGTGTCAGTGACGTAGCTAGAATGCTAAAAAAGTTACTCAGATCAAAGGGAGACTACTACACCGAGCAGTTAAGGTGATCTCCCTTGAATGTTACTATTATTACACACGTGAGTAACTGCGTAATGGGAGCTACACCAATAAATGTATTTCCCCAAGCTCATTAAAATATGATTCTTATCGCTGCATAGATAATAAAAAAGCACAGAATAGACTGTGTATTACGTTTAATTTAGTGTTGACCCTATATATGTAACTGAAGGCTCAAACTATGTATAAACCATCTTGTTCGACTAGCTGTTCATACATCCCTTGTATAATTTTCTTACTTTTGCTTAAACTTTACAAATGTTTCAACACTGTTCAGGTCACGTCGGGTGTGACCAGTTCAGTGCACAAGTTTGCATGCATAAATGCAGGGGAATATTAGGCAAAATATTATTTTCATAAATCTGATCATCACCAAATAATAAACGTCTACAGCAGCTAGTATAGCAAATATCTCTTATTCGATCAGGTTCTGCATTTCTGTGGACTTCACCCATGATATAACTTACAACTCTTTTCAGCATAATTACCATACTGTTTATCAGCTTGGTCAGACCAGTTGTCCAATCTAATTTAACAGTAGTTGACCCTCATTATATTTGAAACTCCTAAATGGTTACTTTGTCTAACAGTGAAAAGCCAAGATAAAAAGTATCATAATTTGACCCAGTGCATTAGATTTCCAACAATTTGGTATGTGCGACCTGCAAAGCCTCAGATCAGCCTGCGCATACGCGCAGTCTGATCAGAGCCTTCACTAGTCGTTTGAGTATTTTATGATTGTTAAGCTACTGACTTAACACCATTTGGAGTTTCTAAGCTTAAACGGATGCTGCAGAGGTTCGTCCAAGTCTACACATGTCAAAATGCCACATTGTTGGAAATATCATGCCACGGCTCAATTTTTTTAAATCTTGCTTACTTTTTGTTTTCTTTTGCAGATCTGTCTTCCACTTTATCCTCTGTGCGAATTACAGCTTCCTTTTTGTGCATCCTGTTACTATTCGCTACCAGACTATGATATATATAACATCTTTTAGACTATGATACTTAACATCTTGGTACTATTAATGGGCCTCGTCGCGACAAAACCGCGTTTCCAATAGAGTGAGATCCAAACCGGTCTCCTCAGCTAATGAGACCAGCTAGAAAATTCAAATTTCGCTCGTAGCAAGTCTAGATATGATACTTTCCAAAAAGTGAATAACAAAGGCGCTGACCAGACTGCGCAGATGCGCAGGCTGGTCTGCGCCTGTGTTGTTCGCAACCTGAAGACAAGTTTTCTCGCGACGAGGCCCTTTTGTTATAGGACTTTGATACAAAACATTATTCTACTAAGTTAGATAAGTCTGTGATAAGAAACATACGAAAAATAAGGCTACAAATTGCTACAAGACTATGATATGTAACATCCTGTTATTATTTGTTACAATATTGACCTTCAATATTATGGTACTATTGAGTACTATTTATTACAAGACTATGATTAGTAATGGAGAATAAACTTCAAAATATTGTTATATAGCTATTTGTACAGCTTCAGAGACTAGCTAGAATACGTACAGGGTAGACTCAGGTAGGCCTGAGTATCCACACAGTCTAATCAGAGCAGTTGTTGTCTTTATGAAGAAACGTTGGTGCAAATGTATAGCAGAGGTACTGATTAGACTGCGCGGATTCACAAGCTGATCTGTTTCTTACATGGCAACATATACCAAGTTGTGTGTGTGTGTGTGTGTGTGTGTGTGTGTGTGTGTGTGTGTGTGTGTGTGTGTGTGTGTGTGTGTGTTACACTGAAATGCAAATACTATTAAATTGTGATACTCCAAAAAATCTTCTTAGGCTAGGTATTATACATATAAACTCATGTTTATTAATGTAACAGGTACACTTAGAAAAATGTAAGCAGACCATATATTAAGGCTTACATATTTGATTTACAGTTCTTTTGTAACTTTATTTATGGAATTGAAATCTCTAGAGTAACTTGGGCTTTATGCACAAATGTACATTTATTCTACAATAAAGTATTCAAATTTGAAATAACACCCAAGTGTTTAGACAAAAAAGGTTGTGGGTTAAGTTCTTTGTTTCTCTGAGCTCAGGCCCAAAAGTTATAAAACTATTTTCATACTCAATTCAGCTGAGCATGAAATTAATCATGTTCATCAATGTTTAAATGCCAACAGTTTTTGACATTTAAACATTTATTAGCAAGATAAATATAAAACTTGCGAGATTTATAGCTACACACTTCATCACTCTTTGGTATTTTAGTTTCCATGAGCAGTTGAAATTTTGTGCTCAGTTGAGTTGAGCAAGAACAAGTTTTATACACTTGGGACCAGGCTGTCATGTTTAGGCCTAGTTTAGTGGTGCAGTCCATTGTGTTGTTCCTATATTTGGCAATCAATCTATCGTTTCCTGATCTTTGCAGTCTTTCTTACCAAGTTGCTAACAATACAGAGAATTCTAGATAAGTGTATTTTGATATCAAGTTTACCATGCGAGGCTTAAAGAACGCTTGTAGAATCGTTAGGCTTGCTGAGCGATTCAACATGCATTCTCAACGCCGAGCATGGTAAACTTGACATCTAAAGACTTAGCCTAGTATTCAATTTATCAGTTTACTTGTTGGTTCGCTGTTCAACCTAGCTATTATGACAAAATTACTGATATTCGTGTCGATTCAATATAATTGTTGAAGTCAGTTAAAAAGTGCAACGTCATGATATCCTGATAAAGGCACATGCCATAAGATAGAGAATGCTTATCTGGTCAACGTGTAACAATGTAGCTTTTATGACAGGTAACTAAAATATATTTCTGCATTAAAAATATAGTTAGTCGCCATACACTGCAGCGTAATAGAAAATTTATTTTATATATATTACAAACATGCATAAACGTGAATATTTTCCTGTTGGTGATTTATATTACTTCACACAAACTTTGTGTTGTGGTCCTTGAGCAAGACACATGTATCCTAGCTTAGTACTGGTTCAACCCAGGAAGACCCGCCCCTGTTTAACTGAAAGACTGTTGATGGGACGTAAAGAATCAAAACATACAAACAAACACAAACTTTACAGTCTATCTTGCAAAAAATGTTTAAAAAATAACTGTCCCATTCTAGCTTACACCGTAAATTGTTAATGCTTGTTATTTGTGTTCCTGGGGTTTCTTGAAAAGTATTTGTTTTTATTGAGCTTTCAGTTTTCTATTATTTATGATACGTGTAGATAAAAATTTACAGGTAACGTCCAAAGTATCTCCTCAAAATAATGTTTAATTACAAAAAATATTTGGTGTTTAAAACAATTTCACCAGTTATTGTGATTTATCAATACTCTGCATGTGATAATTATTGCGAAATAGACCATGCCTACCAACAAATCAAGAAAAAGTGAAAAAATCCCTTTTTTTATCGTTTTTCATAATCATTTAATTTCAGACCCTCTCTCCATTCAACTTGCAATATCTCTCGAGTGCGT
The DNA here is from genome assembly GCA_964019695.1 of Loripinus fragilis. NCBI lineage: Eukaryota > Metazoa > Mollusca > Bivalvia > Lucinida > Lucinidae > Loripinus > Loripinus fragilis. The sequence continues at coordinate 19,463,979 of OZ026523.1, forward strand.
AGGAATTTTAAAAATACTTTGACTGCTGGCTCTATTCATTGCATTTACCTAATAGACTGATACTACATGCATCACAGTAGCTCAAAATAGCGTTCTGGTAGTCAGAAAAATCGGAGTATAAAACTCAAACTGTCAATGATCCTTATTCAGACTATCACTTTTCATTCAAATTAAGTATTAGAGCAGAATTTAGAAAACCTCCATTCCTATTTTTCTATCTGATTGTCAACCGAATCTAAGCCTAATGCTCGTTGGTTATTTCCTGACATAAGCTTTGGCTGGCTCATGTGACATTTCTGCTTTTTGTTAGTTCTTCCTGCTTGTAAGAGCTGCTTGATCACTATCTACTCTGTTTTCTTATGGAAATTTAATAAGACATTATCCTACACTAGTGGACCTGACAAGTAATTACTTTGCTCTGCCTACAAACATTTTTATTGATCTTAGCAATAGTGTTCATGAATAAAAGGATTAATTAAATAAAGGGTCTTACTTGAGTTCTCATGTTTTATTGAATTAATTAAACGAGTTGGGGAAAAGAGATTAAATGTGAGTCTTGTCGATCATTTTACCTTTTTTTTGCAACCGAGTTTAATAAATTCAATAATATAAGAGCACAAATGTTAGATTCTATTTATCATATGACATTAAGAGTACTTTGAAAACTCATTTCTGGCGTAAAACGTTATATTTTTGTCATTATGCACGCAACGTTGTTATGGACGCCATAACGTTTCCCAAAAATATGTAAACCACTAGTGGTTTAATCGATTTTATTGCATGACTTTATTTCACTCCCTAACGCGACGTCATATGGGCCTCGTCGCGAGAAAACCTGTCTTCGGGGGTTTGCGAACAACACAGGCGTAGACCAGCCTGCGCATCAGCGCAGTCTGATCAGCGCCTTTGTTATTCGCTTTTTGAAAAATTTCATATGTAAGCTTGCTACTGGTGAAATTTCAATTTTCTAGATTGCTTCTGTAGCTGAGGAGACTGGTTTGAATCTCACTTTGATGGACCCCTCGTAGACAGGTTTCCTCGTGACGAGGCCCAATTATGATAATAACTATTGAATGATAACGGTTGATTATAAACTTGATCCTGACGACAGAAATGCAAAAAATGTAGGTGTAGCTATAACAACAACTACTAACATCAATGCAAACACAAGTGTGTCTATCCGATGGAGCAGTTCATGAAATGTGAGATGGTTGTTTTTAACTGAGCTTTCGTCATTTTTCAAAGCAGGGGAATGATTTTTATCATCCTGATTTGCTTCCGATTTTACTGATGCAGTTGACTCTGTGTGAGAATTGTGTAGCTTTCTTAGAAAATGTATATTTACTTTCTCATTTTCAAAGCGAGCGTATAGATATGATTCAAAATATGAATAAACAACAGCAAGAACACTCAACAACAGCAAAAGAAAAATGTAAATTAGAATATAGGCAATATCCAATGAATTGTGCGGCAGTTCATTACTTATTGTTGTTATAAATACACCATATGATAGAAATATTGTCACAGCAATAGATCCTTTCTCTCCAGAATCGACGGGAACGAGGAATACACCAACGTTCAGGGCAGACAGAAATACTAGAGGATACACAGTTGTATATAAGATAAACGTATACCTCCTTTCTAGTTCTAAGTTAATATATACCATTGAGAGAGTAAAAAACTCTTTTCTCACTGAACGTAACTGCAGAATTTTCCATTCTGTATTTTGGTTAAAATATTCACTACTGAGTTCCGCAGTGAAACTTGTTATATTAATTTCTGTTGTACTCCTGATTGGAACAAATACGTAAAATTCGCAATTCTGTTTATCAAAGGGGTAATATCTGATATCAACCTCGCACAATATAGTATATGTGTTATCGGTAGTGAGCCATATATGTCCATCAGACTTTATTATTACAACGTCATCTGGGTCTCCAATTTTCCCCTTACCTTCATGCGTTACCGACAGTCTCAATGGTGGTACCCATATTTGATAAAGCGGAAGTTTTATTTCCGCTATCCCGTCATGTAGTGAAGTATTCCAAACTAGTAATTCGTCTTTCCACGACACTAGGAAATATCCTAGAATAGACATTATTTGAGATGCAGTATCGAAATCAAAAACGCTTTGAAGAACGAAACTACCAGATACATCAATGGAGTGAGATAAGTTCTTTCTTGGTCTTACTCTTGTATCATACTTCTTCAAAAGTATTTCATACAGATTTGTCATGCTGTGGTACACAGGTCCTTCAGTCGTGGTATCGAAGTCATTACCATTGTTTCCGACTGTTGATACGTTAAATGTAGCGAACGTTGGTGGTATGCTGTTAGTTAGTGTCATTAACAAATTAATAAAAGCCAAATTATTCATCATGAAGTTCTTTTTGTTCATCTCCGATGTTCTATTAGGATGGCAACAGAAACATACTCGTAATACTTTAGTAATAATAAAGATTGAGAAATCTTTACACTAGAAATATCACACATTTTGTCCAATGCTAATTTTATTATCATTTCAAAAAAGTCAATGATAAAATCATTTTCAAAGATGAGTTTTGTGTTATATTCGATTTATTTATATATTGACCTGCATATTCAAGTATTTATCAGTACACAATTTAGATGTTGCACTCAATACTTTCATAATAGTTTATTTGGCAATGTAGGCGTCATCAATACTTTTCAAAGTTGATATGGCGGACTGTACTGGTTAGGTGTCGATTCAAGTATCTTAGATGGTTAGATAGACAGTATAGGTATTTGTCGCAAATAACCCGGATGGTTTGATATATAGTTTTGGTATTGGTTAATACCTTTGTAATAGGTACAGTTTATTACGTATTTAATGCGTTTTTCAACAGTTTTGATGGTGATATGTTTTAATATACAGTCTATGCGTCTGTCTATAGATTTCGTGAATGTTTAATGGACAGAGTATGTGAATGTCTACAAATTCATGGATGGTTTGTTAAACAGTTTTGTGTTAGTTTTACACTTTCCTGATGGTTCTATACTGAGGCAGTTTAGTGTGACATTGTACTTTTCTAGGTGGTTAGACGGACAATATAGGTGTTTGTGTTACAACCTCCTGTTGGTATGATAGTCAGTTTAGATTTTTTTCCTCGTATTCCACGAAATCACCATAGACAGTTAAGATGTCCATTATATTCAACGATGGTTTAGTATGATGTATGGTGTTTTACTCATTTTCCATTTTAGTGTGATACACAGATTTGAAACATTCTAAACCCTTTCTATGCTTAGCACATGTATTATATATGTGATACTACAAGTCATAAACATTGTTAATTCAGAAACGAATTCTAATATTTACGAAAGAGCACATTCCAATAGAGTTTTGTAACTATCATGGGTGGATCCAGAGGGGGATGAGACAGGGGTCATATTCTATGGATAGAAATGTGCACGTTATCTGCTAGTCTTAAAATCTAACATCACTTCAGCACAGCCTTTGCGTTTAAAAATCCTGAATCTTTTTCCGGTGATCGGTGCTTGTATCTTCAAGCCAAAATAAGATCCGATGTAGATGGACTGTAAAACACATTGCTAAATGTATTTTGCATACACGATTGTCAATTCATTATAATAAACAGCATTCTTCTACACAGCGCCAACATAATACCATTAATGAGTTTCTATTTGATTTTCATTATAGCTTTTGTTTCATGTTATGTCCAGAGTATTTGAACCACACCATGGAATAATAGTACTTATCACATTGTGTAAATTAAGTCTTTTAACTTCAATTGCATAGCCAGTACGTTGAAAAGGCTATGCACACCAAAGGGAGACTACTAGAACAAGCAGTGATTCTCTTCAATTACGTCCCTTTACATATGGGAACTTCTCTGAAAGGAAATAATTTGCTCCCAGAGGGAGCGAATTCTTTCCTTTAAGAGCAGTTCATTATGGTATACCACATTAGGACATCTCCATTGAATCACAGGAGCTTGAAGTTCTATCCTTAAATCGCTTTTCAACCCTTAAACCGAAAATCTCATAATGTCATTACGTAGTAATGACCAGGAGTGAAACTAAGCTCTCGACAGCCATTCCGGCTCCAGTTTCCGGTTATCAGCAGTGAATGTTGTGACGGCAACGTAAAATGTTCGACGTTACGCTGACCAAGATGGCGACGTTTGAAAAAAAAACCAAGACAATGTCTATTGCAATGAACAACCATAGTTTGTTCATTTCTGGCCAAGGTGGTACCGGGAAACATGTTTTGTTAAGGAATAAACCAAAAGTGAATGCATTTTTTACTCCAATTGGCCGTATATCGGAGTTTGTAATCCTATCGATTTCAGCAATCCACGAGCATCTTGCATTTTATCCGGGTCCTCTTGTCTTACAATCAAAACAATTGATACAACTACAATAATCGTAATAAATCTTCCTAACCGCCAGTAACCGGTCTCTGGAAGTTCGACGTAGGTATTTCGGAGTATGTTGCCCCACACAAATGAAATAACGGTTGAATTTATGAAGGGCTACCCCCCGGGGGCTACCCTCCCTGGCTACGCTTGCTGAAGCAAACAGAAGCTAAAACCCAGAACCGAAACTATCTCGAGGAAATATAAATAAAGCCTTTAACATGCAAGATTCCTACCTTCACGTTTTCATACTAAGCAACAACGTAGTTTGGAGGGGCTCTGAACTAGACGTATTTTCCAAAAATAAGCTGCTTCCAACAGTCATAAAGTACACAATAATATTCTAAACAAGTTATTTTAAAACTATTTTTTGTCATTTCTACCATGTTTACACATGTGATTGTCAAGTCAAGTTCATTTCCTTGAAAATTTGTGACGTCATAATGTGACGTGTACAGGTCGATATATTCATTGGGGCATCCAACGGGAGAATATTGTAAAATAGAACAGAACTATATTTAGAAGGGCTGAAAAAGGAGGCTATTCGCGCCGCACATCCGTACTATGTCATATATAGATAGTTATCCCCCCCCCCTGATCAAATTCTGTTCACTGCTAAAGGAAAGGACTACCTGTTATCAGTGAGATGTAATAAGAAAGTGGCGAGGACCCTGGTTGGAATCTTAGTTATATAGTACCCGTTGTTGCCAGTTCTCCTCCATCGGTTACTTTTCCGTATAATATCTTTTTTCCAGTGTGGTCTACCCAAAGAGACACCCATCTTGAAGAATGTACTCTTCTGTGTTGTTTTAGTCCCGAAAACCCCGGGACACGCCATAATCTCTTCCACCCACCCCGGCACCCAATTATTCTCTCGTTTATTCTTATACAAACTTTTGAATATAACGGCACCTATCCCGTCCACAACCCGTCCGGTCTTCAATCTGTTTGCAAACATTTGCTTAGGTTCCCATGTATACACACAAAAATGGAGATAAAATTATGGTGCTCATCAATCATAAAGAAATCATGTTTTAGACATAAGTGATGGCCGGAAAGCCGTAGTTTTTTGTATTTCAGTAGATATTTAAAGATATGAAGGAAGAAGATCAACACACCAAAATATACCGTCTCCACATCGTACTTTAAGTCTTAATCCCCCGCCCTCCATCTACTATGTGACCCCTGCGGCGTGCCCATTTTTGTCCCATGGGCATCATTTTAAACTTGGTAGGTGATGCTACATACCAAATATTAAGCATATATGCCTTGCGGTTTCAGTAAAGAAGATTTTTTAATGTTTTCCCTTAATAAGCCTATGTAAAATATGAGACACCCAGGGCAGACCTATTTTTGGCCCCTTGGGTATGATTTGAACAAACTTGGCAGAGGTCCACTAGATGATGCTAGATACACGTTCCAAATATCAAGGCTCTCGATAGGCTCTGTGGTTTCACACATTTTTTTTAAAAAAAATTTCATCTTAAGAATCATCTTAGCTTGTGTGACTTAGATATGCAATGGACCATTTAAAAAAAAATAAAGAGGGCCATATAAGGACCATTTCTGCCAAGTTTGGTAAACACCCATCCCATCCAGTAGTTTAGGAGATGTCCTTTGAAATAACTGTTGATGATGCAACGAACACACTGACTCAAGTGAGCTAAAAATAAGGGAACCTCAATAATGATTACTTTCAGTATTTCGTGTCGAAACATAGACATAGAAGACCTAGACGTAGACATTTTATTTTGTGTCGAGTATTGTACAACATGTAACATAAGCCCAGTAGGGCTTTTACTTCGACAAACAAGAATAAACAAACATTTTTTAAAACAAGAGTATCACAGCATGCACATATATAAAACAATATTATAAGAGACAAAGCACAATGTACAAAATATATCACAGCATGCAGAAAGCAAATTAAGATATAAGAAGGTAAAATGTATATACCAATAGAGAACGTCAGCAGGGGGGTTGATGAACCATCAACCCACTGCTGACGAGAACTATTGGGTACTGCACTATAGCTGGGGATTTTTTTTTTGATGAGATACAAAAAATTACAATTTTACAATTGTTTCAAAGAAATGTCAAGGCTCATTTTGTCTCATCGAAACGCTTTTTAGGCATCAAAAATGTTGTTTCGATAGGATAGTGCTAAACAAGTGTAAAAACGAGCCTTTTATCAGACTCCAACCATGTATCCCATTTTAGCTCATCTGAATTTAATTTTAGTGATCAATTCAAAACGATTATCAAACTTGGATATCATGTCTGGTTGTAAATCCAATCACGCTTTATAGCTATGGTTTCCTCTTTAATTGCACGATGGTGGGTCAGGCCTCAGACTCAATGACGGCTCTGGCGTAAAGCTTCAATCAATCGGTAGGTTGGTGCCTGATGCTTGGCTGTAGCTGGGCCCACTGTGGCTCACAGTAGAGGTTTTCTTTGGCTCTAACCATCTGTGAGTCGTGAGCCCCTTTCTCTGTATTATCATAGTGCGTTGATTATATTGTTTCTCTATAATGATACATTGCAATAGTTAGGAATCCTCCATGCGAGCTTAACATTTTTTGTGCTTCAACAACGGCAGAATCTAGGGCGAAGATTTGGTACCAATAAAATGCATTTAACCGGTGGCTTTTGCTACTGTCCGTTCTAAGGCGGTGGTTCTGTTGTTGTTGTGAAAAAAAATAAATAAAGAGACACTGACGAAATTTCCACGCCACATGCGCATCTTCAGCATCTAAAAGGTAAAGAAAAGTGCCGAAAAGCTGCGCCCACAAAGTTCCCTCTCATATCTTCTACGGACGGACGTACAGACAGACCCATTTTAACGTCGGCAGGAAAAAGTATCAGCATTGGTATTGCAGTTAACCAAAGGCATCTCGTGCTATGAGATTATATATGTTTTGCAAAGAATGGAAAAGTATAAGATCTCCGAGAATCTAAGACAATAATCCAGTTTGATTTCTTCGTGCGCGTTTGCACCAATCAAGTCGGCTACCTGCGAGCAGACTGCGCATTTTCGCAGCTGGAGAGCGAGTGAACGCGCAACTCAGGTATGTCCCCAGTAAAAATCTAAAAGCGGGCCACCATCGGCTCACTGGCGGGACGATGTTGGTGACAGGTCCGACACCATATGCTGGCTGGGAATGGTCTAACATCAGCGGAGTTTTGAATCTATATAACATAAACAACAACCTCTATATTAAAATCACTTCGCATAGAATTTAGCAAATTTATCTGGAAACCATGATTTCGTTGCTTTAGTCCGCATAGCCTCTGATCCATGCATTTAAAAAATCTAGTCCTTGTAGCTGATCAGGCTAGTTTGAGCATAACCTGGTCACATAACCCGATGACAGATTGTGTCGCGACGAGTCCGATGACATTACGGAGAGCTGCCCAAATATTATTTCACAGAAATGTCTCCGTACAAGATATCTCGAATTTGCAGGGGGAAAAAAGATACTATTGAAAAACGGATCCTTCAGAAATAGAGAGAACCTTCAATATTAGAAACTGCAGACTCGGTTTTAGAGAGCTCTAATAAAATGCTCTGCCCCAAAGCACTACACTTTTCCCGGGCAAGGCTTGAAAAGGCGGTTATAGTATACTTTAAGAGCATATGACAACAGTCCTTATTGAATGAACCAGCAGAGGGGAGGAAAATGACTGTAAAAATGAGTTCATGATCAATCTCCTCGAAAGTATGGGACCGGCCCGGGATAAAACTCGCCACCCATAATTATTTCATACATGTTACACTACGAATTCAGATTCGGGCAACCCATGCTTATTGAAGCTAAAATGCGTCTCGACACCCCCCCCCCCCCCCCAACAAGAGCATTCCCCACACACACACACACACACACACACATGCACATCACCACCACCACCACGACATCGGGGCACCACACATCGACATCCAGGGCGACGTAAGAATAATCCATGGTAAACCCCGTTGGTCGCCTCATAGCTTGAAATCGATTTACAATCAACCGGTGCGTATGTAAACATAACGTCACACCGCGGGTATTTTTGAAAACAACAGACGTTTGTGCTTTGAATTTCTTTATGATAAAACGATTTTTTCCTGATAAGCAAAGGTATGGATGATCTGGGTCCTGATTGTGTTCATTAATGTTCTGAAGACTTTTAACTGGTCGTCTTATTTTTTGGCCGACGATAAATCATTTTACAGTTTTTCTACATTTAATTTCTCCAAGTGTGACAACGGCTCGTTATCGCTGCGTCACAACCGGATACTGGAGCCGGTATGGCTACCGTAATATTTTTCTTATTTTCAAACGCTCATTATTTTAACTCGGTGATATGTCAGAAAAAGTTATCCATGCCTCGCATGACCTGTTGACATAGTTTTTATGGTTCGATGTTCATTTTTCGCCAAAAACGTCCTGGTAACGGAGATTCAAAGGTGCCTGAAATTTAGTTTCACTCCTGGTCATTACTACGTAATGACATTGTGAGCTTTTGGTTTTGAGGCTATAGGGGTGATTTAAGGATCGAACTTCAAGCTCCTGTGATTGAATGTTATTAATTTTATTACGCACATGCGTAACTGCGAAATGGGAGCTATGCCAATGAACTTGTATGTTCTTATATCCAGCGGAACATGATGTCTGGATTTTAGACATAGCATCTATCTACTACCACTAGTCGGGGAACCAAGGTAGAAAAAATGCTAACCCTTGCACCCGAAAGGTATACAGCTGGATTTTGTATGGTTGCAAAGGTAATTCTATTGTGTTTCTGAAACCACTGTATAGCAGACTCGATCGGCTTGCATTTCGCCAGAGCTGTCAACTTTCTACGGAAGCCCAGCAAGAACATGTCCAAATATAATTTTTCAATTTGTCATATATTTTTATCAAAAAAGTTCGGGATTGAAAACTATTGAGTTTACATAATAAAACAACATCGGCGTAGATCTCAGAAGCAGTGGTGGCCATTTAAGAATACTGCTTATTGATTTTTAAAGCATGTAGATTAGGGCACCCCGATTTTGAAATTAAATTTATAGATGTCTTTGCTTCATATCTCGTTAAAACTGCATTTATTGCCTAAGCATGTATTTGATAAGTATTTATATATTGCTTGGAAGCATATCTCGTAAAAAATTGAGCGCTTACTTGTTCAGTTTTATCCTCCCGCTGAAGTGGTCTGAATTGCAATTTTTTTTACATAAATAAATAAATTTTAAATTGAATGCGTTTAAACACTGCATGCTGTTAGACAGACGTTTGGGACATAATTTAAGACAATTTATTTTATTTTCTATGACAAACTAGAAACGGTAGCTGAAAAGTAAAAATATGATACCACGATAATTTTATACTTAGTAATTTAATCCATGCTAGCTGGCGGGTAGTGAAATACTATGGGCAACTTAAAAGCAGTTTAACACATAAACGAAATTTATCCAGGTTTAAAGGATGTTTATCTTCCATATTTACAACAGCTTTGAAACAGAGGGTCATTGAAGGGACCAATGTAATTTTATCTACTGAAAACAATAAATTCATTTAACAGTGGTAAAATAAAGATGAAAAAAATCGTTTAACTATTATCATATCACTATTAAAAACCTGTTTGTCCCCGCCTGAGATGCAGAAATGTAACCGCATAGTATTTATAAAGAGAAAAAATGTCTCTGGAGTGATTATTGTGGTGCACAAAAGACTGCCCATACTTTTAAATGCATTTGATAGTGTATTTTTGTATTTTCGGACAGTCAAATGACTTCTCATACTCGTCCTCCAGATAAGAGTGCGTCATGGAAAATTACTTTTGTCATTTCTCAACCAAAACATGTGTTGTGGGTACTTAAATGAACTTATCAAATGAGACGGTTCTTTTGAAGACCAATTACACACCATTTAACTTATTGATAAGGGAAACATCACAATTTCTATGCTTTGAAAGATTGCTTAACTTGACCTATGTGGCTTACAAAAATGCATTTTTTCCGCGAAATGCAATTCTGGTCGCATTGCTATACAGTGGTTTCATATCAAGCGCTATTTAGACTATCAGTATACAAAATTCCAGCTGTATACCTTTCGGGTGCAAAATATTTGTGTTTTTGAACGATACGCGACTTTGGTTCCCCGACTACACCCGTACGTGTGTGAGAATAGCATAGATTGGCGAGTTAACACCGTGCATCAGCCACTGACCAGTGGTCTATGGGATACGAAACCAACAGCTCACGCGCTAGTCGATTTGCTTTTTATGCACAAAAGGTCTATTTAATAGTTTTCAGTAACCTAAATGGAATATTGATTGAGCTATCTGCTAAATTAAAAGAGATGATACAGATCTCGATTGTTATGTTGCCTAGTTCCCGTTAAATACTAGTAACTTCTGGGAGTGTCATTGCACAATAAAAGCGTTTTTCTGTAGCAAACCCTTGCGCATCGACAGCCTAGACGCGTTAAATAAGGCGAACTCTGCAGAGCGCTTTATAACAAACTGTTTTGCAACGGCATTTGCTACAAACAGCGCTGCGTAGCACTACGCAACGGATAGCTACAGAACACTTTTGATAGCACTGTCATTGAATAACATAATCAAAGCACTACATAGCGTCAAAGAAAAACGCTCGCCTTATGCAACTAGTGTATTTTACTCATAAAGAACAGGCACCACAGAGAGCCACAATCTATGCAACGGTTCCCTTTCCAAAGTGTTTTCTGCAAATTAACTCGTGACATATTATGTACAGTAAAATCTGTCTTCAGCGGCCACTCAAAAAGAGGACCAAAAGTTGGTTTTCAAGACCGATTATGGCCTAATGCAAGAGAGCATTCTACAATACTTTCGACCTTCATGAAGCTACCATTTGTCTTTAAGACCTTTGTTTTGTCTATTCAGTACCTCACACTGTACAGCGTAAACATGGCCTATAACCTCAAAAAATCAATAATCCAACGGGAGTCTGTATGCATCTGTATTTGTTAACATCCACGGCTTGGAAGTTTATCTACACAGTGTGTAGTACTGTATTTTTGAATGACCGTTTGTGCATCATCTAAAGTGGTCCTGCATCTAAAATGGTCCTGGCATCTATTTTGGTCCCAAATTGCCTCTAAATTGGTCCCGGCTGGCATCTATTATGGCACGCTATGCAGACTCTAAAATGATCCCCGTTATATTCCTGTGCATCATCTAAAGTGGTCCTGCGTCTAAAATGGTCCTGACATCTAAAACTGCGCTGAAATGTTTATATGGGATTATTGTTTCACTTTTATTTACTAATTGACCACAGCATGATAAAACCAACAAACTGACAATGTTCATCTAGTGAAACATCCGAACAAAAAGACGGGGCATCCGCAGAGTCTGATGACGACAGTGTGTCTGTTTGAATGCACAGTTATTGCGCTTCCTCGCTGCGTGATCTGATCAGCATATACGAATTTTTGCTGTTTAGATAGTGTTGTACCGGCGATTACTAAAAACGAAACCTAAAGACGTAGACGAGCAGTCTGGTTTGAATTTTACCTGGTCTGAAACCCCGAAATCAGGTCTCCTGCTGCAAGAGTTAAAGACAGCTATGCCATTATATTCGCTGTGTGAAAGTGATATTATAGAGCAAACAAAATAAAAAGCAGAAAACGTTTATCAGTTCATATGTCGCATAGGTCACCATTATATACTCTCCTTTTTAAATTCCATTCTTTATTGTTTCGTTGTTGATTTCAAGGAAGAAGATGGTGAAGTTTTCGATTTTTTTACTGTTGTTTTGGCGTTGGTGCAGTTCAGGTTTTTGTGTGAATTTTCCAGTAGTAAAATATAGAATCCCGCCACCCCGTATAATGACCACGGATCCTAAGAAATCAATACAGGGTCCGAGAAATAACCTATTCTTCTCATATAAAAGACCTTTCTAGTCGGGAATATATCCGACCAACCATATTAAAAATTCCCAATTTTATACATATTTTCCCAGAAATATGGCCTTTTGGAAAATGGGACAATCGAATAACTGAACAATATACGAGCTGACCAAATGGGGTATTGTTTAACTCAAAATATTCAAATAAACTGAACCGCATCTGTACAAAAGAATCAGAAAACCATGTGCACAAAGCCAATTCTCAGATCAGCATGACTTGGGCATCTGTTGTGTGCGCTGAGTCTTCGCTGTGTATCCAATGCTCAGAGAGATGCTAAAACACAAGGTTTCCTCATACAAAAAGAGAAGACCCTGATCAGAATGGGCGTATGCCAACTCATGGCGAATGAATGTTGTTTTTAAAAGGCTCGCTAAATAATGAATGGGTTAGCTTCTATAGAAATCCATTTTTGCTCAAAGCTGTCCCCAAACAGTGCTTGACTGTCCGTTACCCTGATGACGATACACATAAAATGTGAACAAGATTGGCCAAGACGCCTCTGCGAGATTGAATTCAGAAAATCTGACTATAGCTGCGCTATAATGCTTTTCATGTTGTAAAAATATCAATGAAGGTCCATAACTCTGTTACAAATTTATGAAAACCGACCGGTAAAATTCCATCCAAGATCTTGCCAATATAAATACATAAACAAAATTGGGTGAAATTCCATCCATTTGTTTTCACGATATCGAGTGGAAACGGAATTCTGATCGGCATCACTCAAGGGCCATAAGTTACAGGTTGGAGGAAACTGACAGGTAACATAAGTTATAAGTTACAAGTTGGAGGAAACTGACAGGCAACAATCACAGCTTGTCTGTATCAAAGCATATTCAAAATTTCGCCAAGTTCTGTGCATGTATTCTGCAAATATTGAGCAGAAACGAAATTAAGACTTCAATTAAGGGCCATAACTGTTATAAATTTGAATAATTGGCAGGTAACGATTAGACTATAGATTTTGTCAATGTAAATGTATATATAAACATTTGGTGTAATTATCCCCACGCTTTTTTTAAAAAAGCAAATGGGATATTGTAATCGCCTCCGTCCATCCGTCCGTCTGTCCGTTATGCTGCCTCCTCCTAAACCATTAGACGAAATTCAACCAAATTTGGTGTGTGAGTTACTCACACGAATGGGGCGTGCAACATCAAACTTTTTTGGCCCCGTCCCCATTGGGCCCTGGGGAGGGGCCAAAAGGTCAAATATCATTTAATTTCATTTACAAAGTCAATTTCAAAGATTTTTATACCAAACTTTGTGTGTGTTCTCACAAATAAAAGATACAAAACATATCAGACGGGAGTTGCATTATGTCGCCTGGGTCATGCCCCAGGGGTGGGACTTTGGGGCGTTGGGGTGCTCAGGGGGGTCAAATATCATTAAATTTAGACTACCATGTCAATTCTAAGATTTTTATACAAATTTTTGTGTGCGTTATTACAAATAAAATATTGTAAACATATTGAACAGAATGTTGATTCTGTTGCTGGGGTCATGACCCAGGGGTGGGACTAGGGGGTGCTTGGTGGATCAAAAACTTCAGCGTGGGGATTTGCGATGGCACCCCATCGACTGCGCATTCTAGTTCCAATTTGTTCTCAATGTATTGAGGAACAACAAAAGTCTGACATTAGCAAGGGTCATATCTCTGTTACAAATTTACGAACTATGACGGGTTACAATCTCAACCTAGATCTTGTCAATATCATTTCACACACAAAATTTGGTAAAATTCTATCTATGAGTTCTTGCAATGTTGAGCAGAAACAAAAATCTGACATCAATTAAGGGCCATAACTCTGTTACAAATTAGAGAAAAATCATGATGTAAAACAATCTTAATCTAGACCATGCCAATATCATTGCATATACCATATTTGGTAAAATTCTATTAATTTGTTTTTAAGATATTGAGCGAAAACTGAAAGGTAAAGTCAATAAATGGCCATACCTCCATTATACGAAAAATGACAAATAACAATCCCAACCTACATCTTGTCAATATCAATGAACATACAAAATTTGGTCAAATTCTATCAATCTGAGCAGAAAATGAATTCTAGGTGAAATTCTGACAGCAGTCAAGGGACATAACTCTGTTACAATTTTTAGAGAAATAATGTGTAGCCAATCTGTAACCCAATCTGGATATTGTCTATATAAATGTAATACACAATTTGATAAAAAAACTTCTATCAATTTGTTCTCAAGATATTAAACTGAACGAAATTACGATGGAATGACCAACGGATGGATGGACAGAATGACAGACATCCCAGATCAAATATGCAACCCCTCCTCATAGAGGATCTTTAATTGAAATCGAGGGTTTAATAGTTATGTTATCTCACTTATGAACATAGGCTCAAGGTAGCTGAAATCAACCAGAGCCACTAGAAGTTAGTTTTTTTCTATCTAGAGGCTTAGGATTTAGTACTACTATACAGAAGCAATGTCTCTGCCACCAGAAGCCAGTTCTACTTGGCAGAGTCACACTCATTGCTGCTAGAAGCAGTACTGCTATAAAGAGTTTCTGTTGTTTTAACAAAATAGAAGTACTATATATTATCTGCCGGTAGAGGTCGGAACTACATCCCAGAGTCCCTGTTTCTGCAACCAGAGGTCAGTATTACTATCCACAGTCTCACTCATTGCCACTAAAGATCATTACTGCTGTCCAGAGTCACTATCTTTTCCAGTAGAGGTCAGTACTGTTATCCAGATTCCAAGCCTCTGTCACCAGAGGTCAATAATAGTAACCAAAGGGCAGGAATCTGCTTCTAGAGGTCAGTTATGCTATACAGAGACCCTGTCTCTGCAACTAGAGGTCGGTACTAGTATCCAGAGTCCATTACTCTGCAACTACCGGCTAGTATTAATTAGTATCTACGGTCCCTGTCACTACTGTTAGAGGTCAGGTAAATTATCCAGTGTTCCAGTTTCTGCTATTAGAAGCCAGTACTACTATATTCAGAGGTCCTGTCTCTCCCATAGGAGGTCAATATTAGAGTCATTGCCACTGGAAGCCAGTACTAGTACCTTAGTTACAGTCACTGCTATTACAGGTCAGCACTAGTAGCCATAGTCACGGTCTCTGCTACTAGAGGTCAGTACTCGTATCCATAGTCTCAGTTTCTGCTACTAGAGGTCAGTACCAATAATCATTATCCCAGTTACTCCTTATAGATGTCATTTCTATCACCCAGAGTTTCAATCTCTGCTGCTAGAGGACAGAGTAGGCATCCATAGTCCCAGACTCAACCACTAGAGGCCAGTGATTTTATCCAGTGTCCTAGTAGGTGCTACTAGAAGTCAGTATTTTAATCCATAGTCCCAGTCTCTGCTATGTTTCCTGGTCAATGTCTCTGCTACAAGAGGTCAGAACTAACATCAATAGACCTAGCCATTGCTACTAGAGGTCTGTAATGGTATCCAGCGTCCCTCGCATTGCCACTAGAGATCAGAACAAGCATCAAGAGTCCTAGACATTGTCACTAGAGATCAGGACTAGTATCCAGAGTCCCTGTCACAGCCACTAGAGATCAGTATTTAGACTCCCAGTCATTACCACTAGAGGTCAGTACTATCATCCAGAGTCCTGTATTTTGCAACATGAAGTCAGTACTTGTATCTAGTGTCCCTTTAATTCACTATAAATGTCAGTAAAAGTATCCAGAGTCCCTGTCATTGCCACTAGAGATCAGTATTAGTATCCAGAATCCTAGGTATTGCCAATAGAGGTCAGAAATTGTATCCAGACTCCATGTCATTGCAACTTGAGGTAAAAAAAATCTGAAGTCCCTTCCATTGCGACTAGAGGTAAGTACAAATTTTAGAGTCCCAGTCACTGCCACAGGAGGTCAGTTAAATGCCCAGATCCCTGGCAATGCAATCAGAGGTCAGTAAAAGTATCCAGAGCTCTGTTATTTCCACATAAGACAAGGGTCAGTATCAAGGGTCCCATTTATTGCCACTAGAGGTCAGAAAAAGTATCGAGGATCCCTTTTCTGCATCTAGAGGCCAGTCCTAATATCCAGAGACCCGGACATTCCAACTAGAGATCAGTAAAAGTATCCAGAGTCCCCGTAATTGCCTTTAAATATCAGCCAAAGTATCCAGAGGCCCTGTCCTTGCCACTAGAGATCAATTTTAGTATCCAGAGTCAACGAAACTGCCACTGGAAAACAGTACTCGTATCTTATGTCCCAGTCATTTGTTAGTTAAAGTATCAAAAGTCCTTCTCATTGCCACTAGAAAACAGTACTAGTATCCAGAGTTCCTGTAATTGCCACTATAGGTCAACAAAAATATCCAGAGCCCCAGTCATTGGCATTTGTTGGCTATAAAAGTATACAGAGCTCCTGTTCTTGCCATTTGATATCAGTACTAATATCTAGAGTCCCTATCATTGCCACTAGAGGTCAAAAATAGTATCTAGAGTTCATATCATTGCCATTAAAGGTTGGTACAAGTAGCAAGAAACCCTGTTATGCCACAAGAGGTCAGTAAAAGTATCCAGAGTCCCGGTCATTGTCACTAGATGCCAGAACTAGTATTCAAAGTCCCTGTTACTGCCACTAGAGGTCAGTATTGCTATCCAGATTCCCAGTCATTGTCACAAGAGTTCGTAAAACAGTGTCCAGAGACCCAGTTTTTGACAAAAGAGGTCAGTTAAAGTATCCAGAGTCCCAGTCGTTGTCACTAGATGTCAGAACTAGTATTCAAAGTCCCTGCCACGGCCACTAGAGGTCAGTATTACTATCCATTATCCATTTCCTTGCCACTAGAAGTCAGTATACTATCCAGAGTCCCTATCATTGCAGTAGAAATCAGTACTAGTACCTAGGGTCCCCATATCTGACGACAGAGGTCATATAAGGTACGCAGAGTCCTTGTCCTTGCCAATCAAAGTCAGAACTAGCATCCAGAATCCTAGATATTGGCACTAAATCAGTACTTGTATCCAAAGTCCCTGTCATTGTCACTTAATATCAGTAAAGTATTGAAAGGCCCTGTCATTGCCACTAGAGTTCAGTACTAGTATCCAGAGTCCCTGTCATAGCCACTAGAGGCCAGTACTTGTATACATAGTCTGGTTCTTGATACTAGATGTAAGTAAAATTATCCAGAGTCCCTTTCATTACCACTAGATCAGTACTGTATTCAGAGTTCCAGTCGTTGTCATTAGAGGTCAGTGAACGTATCCAGAGTCCCTGAAAGTACCGCTAGTCGTCAATAAAAGTATCCAGAGTCTCAGTCATTGTCACTAGATGTCAAAATTAGTATTCAAAGTACCTGTCACTGCCAGAGAGGTCAGAATTATTATTAAGAGTCCCTGTCATTGTAAATGGAAGTCCGTAAAATATCCAGAGTCATTGTCATTTCCACTAGAGATCAGTACTAGTATCCAGGGCCTTTTCATTGCATTAGGAGATCATAACCAGAATCTAGGTCCCAGTAATTGCCAACGGAAGTCATTTAAAGTATCCAGAGTCCCAGTCACTGAGGGCCATTACTAGCATCCACAGTCCTAGACATAGCCACTAGAGATCAATACTAGTATCCAAAGCCTCTGTCATTGCCACTAGATATCATTAACAGTATTGATGGTCCATGTCATTGCCACTAGAGTTCAGTACTAGTATCCAGAATCCCGGTCATTGCCACTAGAGGTCAGTACTTGTATCCTGAATCTGGTTCTTGATACTAGAGGTCAATAAAAATATCGAGAGTCCTTCATAACCACTATATGTTAATTCTGGTATCCATAGTCCCAGTTATTTCAGTATCCAGGCTCCCCGTCATTGCCACTAGAGGTCAGTTAAAGTATCCAGAGTCCTAATCCTTGCCACTTAAGGTCAGTCTTAGAATGCTGAGTCCTAGGCAAAGTCCCAGTCATTGACACTAGAGGTCAATAAAAGTATCCAGAGTTCCTGCCCCTTCCACTAAAGGCCAGTACTAGAATCCAGAGTCCTAGACATAGCCACTAGAGGTCAGTACGTGTATCCAGAGCCTCTGTCATTGCCAATAAATATCATTAAAAGTAACGAGAATCCATGTCATTGCCACTAGAGTTCAGTACTAGTATCCAGAATCCCTGTCATTGCCACTAGAGGTCCAGAGTCTGGTTCTTGATACTAGAGGTCAGTAAAGTATATCTGGAGTTCTTCATAACAATTATATGTCAATTCTGGTATCCATAGTCCCAGTTATTTCCAAAGGATGCCAGTTAAAGTATCCAGTAGTCCCAGTCATTGACATTAGATGCCATTAAAAGTATCCAGAGTCCCTGTAATTGCCAATAGAGGTCAGGGTCAGTATCCAGAGTCCCTGTCATTGCCACTAGAGGTCAGTTCAAGTATCCTGAGTCCTAGACATTGTAACTAGAGGTAAATAAAAGTATACAAAATCCCTGTTTTTGCCACTAAAGATCAATAAAAGTATCAAGAGTCCCAGCAATTGCCACCTGAGGTCAGTACTTGTATTCAAAGTCCCAGTCATTGACACTAGAGGTCAATTAAAGTATCCAGAGTACTTATTGCTACATATTGCTACTAGAAAACAGTCCTAGTATCCAGGGTCCCAGTCATTGCCACTAGAGGCCAGTTAAGATAGGCATTGCTACTAGAGGTAAATAAAAGCATACAAAGTCCCTGTTTTTGCCACCAGAGATCAATAAAAGTATCCAGAGTTCCAGCAATCGCCACTTGAGGTCAGTACTCAAAGTCCCAATCATTGCCAGTAGAGGTCTGGGTCAGTATCCAAGTTCCTAGTCATTGCCACTAGAGGTCAGTTAAAGTACCCTGATTCCTATCCATGCCACTAAAGGTCAGTCTTAAAATAATGAGTCCTAGGCAAAGTCCCAGTCATTGACACTAGAGGTCAATAAAAGTATCCATAGTGACAGTCATTGCCTATAGTTCTCAGTATATGTATCCAGAGTTTCTGCTTTTGCCATTAGATGTTCGCATTAGTATCTGGCATCTGGAGTCCCTGTCATTGCCACTAGAGGTCAGTACAAGTAGTCAGAGTCCCTGTAATTGCCAATAGTGTTTCGTACCAGTATGCAGACACTAGAATCAGTTCTAGTATCTAGAGTCCTCATCATTTCCAATAGTGGTCAGCAAAAGTATCCAAAGTCCACATAATTGTCACAAGATGTCAGTAAAAGTATCTAGAGTCCCTGTAATTGTTACTAGATGTCAGTAAAAATACCCAGATACCCAGTTAATGCCACTAGAGGTCAGTAAAGTATCCAGAGTCGAAGCCTTTGGCACAAGAGTTCAGTAAAAGAATTTAGAATCCAAGTCATTGCAACTAGAGATCAGTACCAGTATCAAAGCCACAGTCATTGCCACTAGAGGTCAATCAAAGTATGCACAGTCCCTGTCATTGCCATGAGAGATCAGAACAGGTATCCAGAGTCTATGCCATTGCCAGTAGAGGTCAGTACAAGTATCAAGAGTCCAAGTCATTGTAACTAAAGGTCAGTTCTTGTATCTTGAGTACCAGCCAATGCAAATAGGTGTCATTTAAAGTATTAAGAACCCTTGCAATTGCCAATAGTTGTTAGTAAAAATATTAAGAGTCCCTCTCATTGTTGAGAGAGGTCAGTAAAACTATCCAGAGTTCTGATCATTGCAACTAGCTCAGTAGTTGTATCCAGAGTCCCTGTCATTGCCAGTGAGATCAGAACTAGTATTCAAAGTTCTTCGTCGCCACTAGAGGCCAGTGGTAGTATCCAGAGTCCCAGTTATTTCCACTTAAGATCAATAAGTATCCAGAGTCCCTGTCAATATCAACTAGAGGTCAGTTAAAGTATCTAGACTCCCGTCTTTTGGCACTAAAGGTAATTATACCTATCCAGAGTCCCAGTCATTTTCATTCGGTGTTAGTAAAAGTATCCAGAGTCCCAGTCATTGCCTCTAGAGGTCAGTAAATGTATCCAGAGTCTCATTCATTGCCACAAGCGTTTAGTATATGCATCAAGAGGCCTTGTCATTGCCAGTAGAGGTCAGTAAGAGTATCCAAAGTCCCTATCATTGTCACTAGATACCAGTACTATTATCCAGAGTCCCCTTCATTGCCACCCTTGGGGTGGGTACTAGTATCTTTATCCCCAGTTTCTGCTACAAGAAGTCAGTACTAGTATCATGAGTCCCTGTTATTGCCACTAGAGGGCAGTACTAGCATCCAGTGTCTCAGTCGTTGCCACTAGAGGTCAGTTAAATATCCAGAGTCCCTTTCATTGCCACTAGAGTACAGTACTAGTATCCAGAGTCCCAGCAATTGCCACTGGAGATTAGTTCAAGTATCCAGAATCCAATTCAATGCAACTTGAGGTCAATTAAATTACCCAGAGTCGCACACATTGTCATTAGAGGTCAGTAAAAAGTTTCAAAGTCCCTACCATTGCCACAAGTTGTCAGTAAAAGTGTCTAGAGTCCCTGTCATTGTCACTAGCTATCATTGCTAGAATCTAGAGTCCCTTCAATTCGACTTAATGCTAGTACTAGTATCCAGAGTCAGCCTCTCTGCTACAAATGGACTGTATTATTAACCATGGTTGTAGTCACTTCCACAGAGTATCAATCCCTTGTTGCAATCACTGCTACAGGCGATCATTATAAGTGTACATGGTCCCAGGTTATGCAAATAGAGGTCAAACCTAGTACATGGTCCCTGTTTTTGCCACTAGAGGTCAGTATTGGTATTCTCAGTTCCAGTCACTACTACTAGAGGTCAGTCCTTATATCCATAGGTTCAGTCTCTGCTACTAGTGATCAGTACGTGTATCCGTATTCCCAGTCTCTGCTAGTTTCCATAGCCATAGTCTCTACTGTTATAGGCCAGTACTAAATCCCTCATACTAGATATCAGTACTACTCTACTCTATATACGAGGGACGTTTTTTATGTTCGTAGAAAGCTAGTTTTAATGAAAACGGCGAAAGTAAATGCATACATCATGCATATATTTTGAAAGATTAAGCTTTTATCTATACATGCAACCTAAAATAATTTCAAAATGCATCACTTTAATGACGTATAAGGGGCAAAGACATACCTATATATCGCACAATGGAAATATTGTAGAAATATGACATTTATGGACTTAGTCTCTGACAGAACGTTAGAAACAATTGCATGAACATGGGTCCATAGCCATACACAGCTTCTGAAAATATGGCTGCAGATCAAGGACACCACGTGCTACAATATTATATAAACATTAAAGCAAATGCGCATCAATTATTGGATATGGAAGATTTGTTTGGAACCTCAGCAAATTGAACAGTAGGCATATAAACTTTTATTGTAAAAAGTTGACATAAGTGGAAGTTGGATATGGGCTTTTAGATGTGGCTTAATATGTTAGCTGTAAAGTAGTATTACATTTTTTCTTGTTTATATGGTAGATGGAAGTGTTATAGTAAATTCATCCCAAAACAAGGTTACTACTTTTGTTTTATTAGAAATGAACTGCAAAATAAATAGCCTAGGGGGTGCTAAAATCCCTTATTTTGTATATTAATGACGCCATGGAGCGTTACTATATTTAGAAAATACATTAAAACTGTTTCGTGCCTCTTAACAGGTTTTGAAATAACTGCAATAAGAAAATTATGCAGATCTGATTGCTATTGTGTTTGCTGTGCGGGGTTGATTTACCCCACCCACTTTTTATAACATGGGGTATGCCAGTACCGGAAGTTGCCAGTTACACGCTTAAATCGATACATCAATATAACTGCTGACGAATGATTGTGTATATCATGTGCTGTGCAAAACCAGAAGAAAATTTAAAATTTGTTCACAATCATAATTTTAACAGATATAATAACTAGCCCTTGACTGTGATTATTTTGGTATATTGATGGGTGTTTTAAAATTGTAATAGAAGAGCAAACAACATGCTTATAGTTTTGCTACACTTGTCTACGATTAGCGTTTGATTAATTAATTTTGATGGTGCAAAGAAAAAATCGGCTTGATAAATGCTTATATCACCATAGCGTATGGAACTTTACAGTGTCTAACTTCTAAATGGCTGCGTGGTTAAAATGACACGGATTTCGGTCAGTGTCCTTTTTATGCCCTATTCAAAGCTATATATCTTGACTGAACTAAGTGCTAATGATGTAAAATTTATATCAAGAGATAGACAAGAGCTAGACCTTTCAAAATATATATAGTTATGGTACCTTAAATTCTTTATTTGTAGAGATACAGCCCGATTCTACGAACATAAAAAGTGACCCTCGTATTTTATTTATGATGAAGCATTGGTGGTTAACATTCGTAAGCGCTATATTTGTTGCAATATGACCCAGTAAAAGAGCATGATTCGTACTAATTAATTTGTTCTTATACTCATTTCTTTTCGTTTGCGGAAGTTGTACCTTAAATGGTTCGGTTATGCGCCAGTCATTTGTATCCACCACCCCCTCAGGGCCGGGGAATAGCGGGGCTTTTTACTTTTCAATTGTCAAAGCCCTGCTAAAAGCCCTGCACTGCGGGGCCAAATTTGTGGTAAAATCCCTGCTAAATGCCCCCGCCCCCGGGGTTGACAATAATGACAATCAGCAAATGACCTAAATCATTTTGAATAAGCTTTCCATCTTTTCCCCTCTCCCATGGTGGTGACACATGAAACGCTTCAGTTGACCCAGTGGTTTCAGAGAATTAACAAATATATTGTGCAGAGCATAACACAGAAATATAAGAACTTCACTGGTAGATATATATATCGATGAGGAGAAGTACAGTGTACAAGAACCGTACCTCTCTTTTGCATAGTTTAGGAGTTATTGCCCTTTGTAATTTTTCACATTTAATTGTGTCCGAAGCATAACACAACAACTACATGTATAACAGGTATCAGCTTGAAACTTCAATGGTAGATAGATCTCAATGAGGAGAGATACAGTCTTCAAAGATCCATAACTCTCTTTTGCATAAATTAGAAAGTTATCGTCCTTTGTTATACTTGAATTTTGTCCAGAGCAGAACATAACACTATTAAAAAAAAAATAGTGATATCAACTTGCAGCTATTTAACAACTGTATATTTGCGAGTATCTATCGTATCTACCGATTCTCTTGATTTCTGAATCCATAGAGAGGTGGGGGGTCAGGAGATCCGGAACCCCCCTTCCCGGAAAATTACAAGTGCTATAGGTTTCTTTAGGAATAAGTATGACGACCTCCACACCCCATCGCTACCCCACAGCGTCTAAAATATTGGACTCCCCCACCCACCCTCCTTGGAAATTTTCCATGAAGTTCACTTGGAATGGTCAATTGGAACGCTCGGTAAAAAGTAAGTAAAAGACGACTAAAGCATTAGTCAGTCTTGGGCCTCGCCCTCCCCAAATGATACGATAATTTCTTGACCCGCCCCTGCCCGAGAACATGCGAATCGACCACCAAGTTGCATTCCTTTTGGTTTATATTGGTAGGTAGATGTTTAGGTGCGCTGTAAAGAGGACCTTTTAGACAAGCCCTATTTAAACAGGAAATTAAAACCCCTGCACACACACACGGCACTGCGGGAACATATCGTAGGTTTAATCCCGGCACTTAAGCCCCGCTATGTCCCCGGTATCCACGGGCCCAAATTCACGCTTAGGGATGTCTGTTACAACGCAAGGTGGTTCTGGACGACAATTCGTTACAGGCCCATGACGACTGCTTACATGTGCTGGACGACAGGTAACGGGTTTTAGATGACAGATTTAGGGTTTTGGACGACAGTAGAAAGGGGCAACACACGGAGACGTCGCAGAAAATGATAATATAGTGTGTTTGGCTATTTTTAATCATTTCTGTCATATTAGTATTTGTAAGTTCGACATTAGAAGTAGAAACACCATAGATATTTGTAGTTAAATTGTAAAACTCCGGTCTGGAATAGAAACTTCAGAAATATGTAATTTATGATTAATTACTTGCGTTCCCATCATGAAATAAGCATAAATGGTTAGACAATAGATCTCACATGATGTTTCAGTCAATTTTAACATGTCCTTCTTAAAAGAAAACTGAAAACCTCGAAATTTCATTTTTTCTAATGTTACTGGTTAGAGACGACTGTGTAACAGGCAATAGACGACGCCAGTTTTTCTGTAACAGGTGTGAGACGACATTTTTCTTTCTTTCATGAACACTTGAGTAGATGTAAATACTGTTCTGAAGCCTATTCAACACTTGAAGGAGTAGTTCAGCACTGTGCGACCTCCCATCGAATGTGCATACCAAGCCCCCAGGTAATCAAAAGAATTTAAAGGGCAATACCATATATGGGATTGGCTGCATTTTGGTCCTCTGGTTCCAGAGAAGATTTAAAAGGGTTTTTACCTTATTTGGGCATAGCAGCTTCTTGGTCACAAGACAATGAAGTTAGTGAGTATGATCAGGAAATACAACTATCATAAGCTCCAGACCAACCGACTAAATCATGAGGAAAAGCCACTGAACATTTACAGTAACAAGATATCCGTAAGACAATAAAAGCAGAGCAACCAGCTCACTCTTCCTCTTCAAGATTGATGCAAAACTAGAAAGGGCACAAAGTAATGCATTCCAAAACAAAGACAAACACAGAACCCCCATAATCAGAAGTACATTAAACAATAGATCAACAACAAGAGAACCACCGTCTCAGAACAGACAGCTGCCTAAGTTACGGAGATAGGGGCTTGAATGCATTTTAAGATCATTTGAATAACTTTCGTCTCTCCATCCTAAGGTGGTTTCAGAGGATATGTTTGAAAATGTTGACGAACAGACAGACAGATGGAGGCTGGAGTCATCTGTATACTTTTAGCTCACCTCGGAGCCTTCAGCTTTGGTGAGCTTAAAACGTTATATTATTCGACCATGATATGTGACTTACACTTTGTCTGACCTGGGGCTTATTAAGGGCAATTGCTGGAAATACTTCCCACATTAAAATCTTTTTATTTCTTTGCATACAGTTTGTTTTATGTATGGACTGTCAATTTATGAAATAAAAAGGATATGTCACCATGCTCAATTTTTCATAATCTCACATGGAAGTTTTCAGCATTTCACAAATTTTCTGAAAAAATCCAAGTTCTTAATATTAAGCTAAAATATTTGCAATCGCCGTCCAGCTTCTTATCCAGCTTCTTTATTTTAATTTAAATTATTGCTCATGACCTCAAACTTTCTAGAAAATGTGAAAATGTACTTGTTTTCCCAAGCCGTGTCAATATACTGCATGATATATTTTGTTTATTCCCCCATAAAAAGATTTCGAATTTTAGAGTAAATTATATATAAAAATCTGACATTAAAAGTCTTATTTTATTGTTTTTATTTCATTGACTGTCATTTGACATTTTAGAAAAATGATAAATATCGGGGTCACTAGATTAATTATCTTTCAGGAGGGCCAAAGTTATCCCCACCCCACAAATTTCGAGCATAATTTTAATATAAAACGTTAAGGAGTGTGATTTTTGTCATTTATATAATTCCATATTTCTTGTATGAAGTAATTTTGCATTACAAGGCGTAAAAAGAAAAAAAAAGAAAATTGTAATAAGTGCCCACCCGGGAATTAGCCCTGGTCCTCTGGTTCCAAAGTCTGACACTAGGCCAAGACGTCAAGTCGTGCGCGGCTCGAAATAACAGTACATAATCCGAGTATCAGCCATATTCATATTCGCATACAGGGTAAATGACATTTCACCCTCGGTCAAAACAGAAGCTTCTTCAGTTTAAATCCATCACTGTCGTCTCCACCTGCGACGCTGTCGACAATAACCTGTAACAAAATATTTGCAGTCGTTACAAATCTGTAACATAGAAAAATGACTGCAGTACATTCGTTTCAGTTTTAAAAACGTGTTTGTCTAAAGTAAGCAGATTGATAAGAAAATTCTTTCTTGGTCTATGTGATGGACAATGCAATGTCAAATCATATCAAGTCATAAAATGTTCAAAGAAAACGAAAGTGAAAGTACTAAACAAGGATATGCGGACAAGTGTAGTAGTAAAATACAGTTTTAAGAATAATAATGTATCATATACGCTTTAACTGGATACAGTCGCCATGCTCTACAGGATTAATTAAGTTAAGATAGTGTCGTGGACAAATATACAAAGACAAAATAAGATACTTGCGATTAATTGTGTCTTAAGTCTCCCGAAAATGATGCACATTCAATAAAACAAACCTATATTTAGAAATATTTCGTCCGGGACCCGTAACGTACTGTCGTCCAGAACCACCTTACGTTGTAACAGACATCCCTAAGTGTGAAATTGGCGGGCTGCATAATCTCATATTTAATTCAATGCGGATTTAAGTTGTGCGCACGAGGCATGAATACACGGAGTTGTCTCAAATGGAATTTCATTTTTGCGTTCGATATTTAAAATAAAACGGCATGTGCGTTAGATAGGGCGCGGGGCTAACAAATCCACGAGTGCATGCGCGCGCACGCACACAAATAGCTTGTGTCCTGGCTATATGATTATTTTTGCGGTGGAAGCCGTTTAAGTTGAAAAAGTATAAGGTTTGCATATATTTACACATTTAGCGCTCAGGACCATTTTAGAGTCTGCATAGCGCACCATAATAGATGCCAGTCGGGACCGATATAGAAGCTGGTCAGGACCATAATAGATGCCAGGACCAGTTTAGATGCCAGGACCAATTTAGATGATGCACAACCGTTTAAGACAGGTTTTACTGTAGCTCCACATAGCACTATTTTGTAGTATACCGTTGCAGGAATAATTGCTAAAAATGCTATCTGTAAAATAGCGCTCGCTTTATGCAACATGTCCCTGTTTTATTTATTATACACATAAACACAAAGCACCACAAATCGCTTTTTTGTACAAAGTTTTGCTTCAAAAAGGGCTTTCTGCGAACCACCTCAGGATTCGTACATAACAATACGAAGCGGTTTTTGTAGCATAGCAGTTTGCTTGAAGCCATATAGAGTGCTTGACATATGCAACATGCGTCTCAGTTCAACATTTGAGCCGCGACATGAGATTTCCAACAATGTGGTATGTGCGACCAGCAAAGGCTCGGACCAGCCTGCACATACGTGCAGTCTGATCAGAGCCTTTGCAAGTCGATTGTACATTCTATGACTGTTAAGCTACTGACTGAACAGCATCTTGAGTCTCTAGGCTAAAAAAGTGGCTGTACAGGCTCGTCTGAGTCTACACTTGTCAAAATGCCACATTGTTGGAAATCACATGTCACGGCTCATTAGTTACGTAGCGCTAAGTAAATGCTCTTTTGTAACATACTGGTTCATAGCTGTTAGATACAGGGACTTCTGTAACACCCGTCTTGATTATGCAACGTGGCTCAATATACACTGCTGCAAATAAAATATGCTGCATACCATACTTGACTAAATTTGTTTAATCTATTATACTATCAGCCGGTGCAATCAGGGGATTGGGCGCTTGCTGGTCATGCGTGTATCTATGCTTGAACAAAGGACTGGAAAAGTTACCCGAAACAGTGTGCTTAATATGTTGAATTTGATATTCATTTTCACTGTGTTCTCTTTAAATTGTAACATATTCCATCGTGTAAAGTTAAAGGGTAATCATTTTAATAGTCAATTTAGACGCTAAGTAAAGTTTAAACATATTTAATGGCGTTGGGTTACAAGTTCTCACAAAATAAGTTATTTATAACCAATTTTCCCTCCATTTTGGACATACATTATATCTTCCAAGGCGGTACTTTTTGTGGATCTTTTTTGTTTTGTTCTGTCTTGTGTTTGCTTTGTCTTTGTGCGCTTTATCTGGGATTCTCTGCAGCAGTTATCAAAGTTTGTGCAGTGAATTAGTCTGCAGTTTGTGATTGTGGTATTTCCTGATCATACTCACTTAATATTTTTAAGTGCTTTACTACACCTCCACGCCCCCACCTCGGTAGATTTTTTTCATCAATTGTGATGATTTGTGTTATTCATCTATGAATTTATTATAATTTAGTCAAGTTATGGTTTAATTGTTGATGTTGTAAGATTGTTCCACTTGTCAAATTAATTAATACAACATTTTCTATGCAACTGTCATATGTAGCTATCTGGCCACAAATTATATCCATATGTAATTGTGTTTTCTATTGGTTAGAGTATTGCTTATGGTATGGCAGGCTTTACCCCATCAACTGTCAAAAATTATCAATGAGGGCTATGATTTTAATGCATAAGTATATTTTGCCATGCGTTAGCAAAGTAAATTGAATATGATATGTCATGCTATATATAGTTAAACAATTTGATACTTATAAATGATACATTATAGTATCCAGATCGCAAATCAATCTTGACTTTTTATTGGTGCGATAAGAGCAGTTGGACTCCAGCAATCCAGTGGAGCATTTGTCTACACCAGGTCGTTTGAGTCTACTGGACCACACTGGTTATAGGCAGGCACATTGTATATGAGAAGGTGGATAAACATGGCAAAATATATACAAATGCATATGGATACTTAAAAAAGTTACGCCCAAGCACAGTGAATGTTAAATAAACAGGATAAAATACCAGGAAAAACAAATAGATAACTAAAAGTGATAACAATACTATAGTAAATAAATAAGTAAAGATATATTTGGAAAATATAAATTTACTTACAGTCTAACTATAGTAGTGTATTCATTTATTAATTTATTTATTTAAACCGCTTAATTTCTTACTTCAGCAAGATTTCCACAGGGAAAGAAAACTCGTCAATTCAAAAGCATTCCATTAATACAAATACCAGTTGTCGAATACTATCGATGTCCATGTACAATGTACATAGAACTGCGAAGTTTCAGTTAATTGTTTGCTGTATTTAAATAATCTAACACAAACTGAAATTGATAGAAATATTAAATTTCTGACCAAGGTCACTTCTGGTTCCGCTTTGGGTAAATAATGGTTTTCACCTGCTAAATTATAGCCAGGTTCTGGTAATCAGGATTTATTTTAGCCCCCTAATCACAACATGTCAGCAAGCTTGTAAAAAGCATACCCGTTTTCAACTAGAATAGCATGTTTTAGACCTAAATTATGACAGCGTTGCGCACTTTTCTGTTTTAAAACTAACCTTTCTAATCGTTTTATTTGTTTGGTAAACAGCTGACCGGCAAGTACCCCTCGATCCTTGGACCCACCAGGCCAGTGCACAGCAAAGTAAACCAGCCTCTGGTAATTGAATAATTCTAGAAATTGAAACAACCAACGTGGTTTAAGTGATAAGTGAGTCTGTTTGCAAGACATGTAACGAGCATATTGTGAGTGTGAGGATGGGGTAGAAAAATCAATTCCAAGCACATTCGTTTGTAAATATACGTAAATAAAATCCTTTTTGCACCTTTGAGTGATATTCCACTGTTTACATCAATTATCTCACAATGTACAAAGTGCACATGCATGCTGGTGCAGTAAGAAAGTTATTATATGGCTGTGCGAATGTACGGGAGATTATGCACTCGCTAAAGCTCGTTGAATATCTTCCCCTACATACGTAAAAACCATACAATATCACAAGTGTATCAGTGTGACTATACAATCATATGTACTGTCGTGCCAACCTAGAGTGACAGTGATGTAATATTTTGTTTACAATTGTGAAGTAAAATTTAATTTGTACACTCCACTTGAGCTAACGCTAATCGACAGATCCCTTGGGTATTAATTCTATCCTATGGATAGGATTAATACCCAAGTGACCTATCGATGATAATTCCATGATAGCTTTGTAAATAAAACATGACGTCACTATCACTCTTGGCTAGCAGGACAGTAAGGCAGCGGGATATGCGTTATTAGTTTCGGTGTTTTGATAACAGATCAGAGATAAAACTAGCGCATGTTACTACATTTAAAGAAATGAATCAAAATGAGCCAGTTCTTAAGATGTGGTACTCTTTGCTACCCCTTTATGCTCGAATGGCTTCGTCCTTCTAGTTTGAAACAATTAACTTGAGATTGTCCATTGTACATATTGAGTTGTCACAGGTTATGTATAATGTTTGAACAAAAATGGTATCTATTTCTCTGAATACCGTTTTTGTCTCAGCACCATAAAGGGATAAACGTGCATGTTTTAAATAGAGGATCATACATTAGTCCTCTTGTTTTATTAAATTTACTAAACGAGTTGGGGAAAGAGACAAAATGCGAGGCTTGCCGAAAATTTTATCTGTTTTCACAATGAGTTAAATAAATTCAATAATACAAGAGCACGAATGACAGATTCTATTTATCATATGACATTAGGATAACTTTGAAATCTCATTTCTGCTGTAAAAACGTTATATTTTTTCATTATGTACGCAACGTTGTATGGGCGTCATAACTTTTCCCGAAAATTTGTAAAACATTTGTGGTTTATTGATTAAGTTGCATGGCGTTATTTCACTCCCAGCCGCGACGTCATATGATAAGAATTGATTACGAATATTCTGTAAGTACCAAAATCTAAATGAGTGGCTCAAATGCAACATACGTGTCTGTGTTGAAATATAGTTATATGTATATGTAACAGCAAAAAAACAGTAAAACCTGTGTAATTGGCCACTCTCAAAAAGACCGAAAATTGCTTTTCAAGCCTATTATTGCTCAATGCAGGTCAAAAGTATTGCAGAATGCTCCAAGGGACAATACTTTCGACCTTGATTAAGCTACAATTTGTCATTAAGATCTTTGTTTTGTCTTTTTTGGTTGGTCATTTCTTTATACAGTACAATACAATAATGTTATTGTTTCATCTCATTTCATATGAGGCATTCACAAAAATTTTTCATAAACATTTTCAACATAAATACAAAGGATGATATATTATTTAGCAAAATGTTAAACAAGAGAAGTTTCTGAATAAAGAAATTATATATTAACCTATGCGGAAAGTGCTTTATATGCTGAATGAAAACACAGGGTTTACTGATTCTCACACAGAACCTTATTTGGTATGAGGTAGCCAATTATGTAAATGAGCCAATATCTAATATAAGGTATAAGTTGGCATGTACATACAGCAAGGCTTCAGATCAGTCTTCACATCCGCACAGTTTGATTAGAATCCTAGTTTTCAGACCAAAGAAAAGTTGGAACTGAGGCTTCCCAAAGAGACCCCTCTAAAGACTCTGATCAGACTGCGCAGATGCATCGATGGGTGCACATTCCAACTTGTACTTCCTGCTGGATGCATTCAGGAAAGTCCACCACATTTCGAGAATCGAATCATAGCTCGGGTGTATATAAGGAGCATTACGCATAGTACTTTGTACCAAAAAGCTCTATTTTGTTAGCCAGAACTAGCGTATTGAAAATATAAATATGTAGCATGTGTGTTCCGCTCATTCTGCTTATCTGAAAAGTTTAATCAGCAGAATAAATGATGTTGATTTTTTTCAATAAATATCGCGGCTATAGCGATATTTTATTGAAAAAAACATAAACAGCATTTAAGCCATTTGTTTTGCTGCAATCACACTTGTGATTGTGTTAACATGGTTTCTGTGACGTCAGTGTCACGTTATATAACGTCAGCGTCACGTTTCACCCGCGTTATCGAAGTAGATCATCGATGTACATCCGTGGTCTGATTCCACGGAGTTTCGCGGAATTGGCTGAGGCACTTCTGATTGTGCTGGATGGCGGCTCAAACATGTGCATTGTAAATTTTCTAAAGACATTTCTGAGTTTTTGCTTACTGGCAACCAAGCCTATACGTTATTTTATTCAACAGAAATGAAACCAAAATTCATAAATTGCTCATATTATAAGTTTTACCAAATAAACGTATAATTTTTATCAAAATCAAGCGGAATGTAATCTGAAGTTTGCAATATGATTTCTAAAAAAATAAAGTTCATAATTCACTCTGTAATTCTCGTTCAGTTACTCGACACATTGTATGTTCTTATTTATTATTATTGGATCATGTTGGATCATACATCAGATCCAGATGATAGAAATGCAAAGAATATAGGTGTAGCTATAACAACAATGAATAACATCAATCCAAATACAAGTGTGTCTATCCGATGAAGCAGTACATGCCAAGTGAGGTGATCCGTTTCAGGTGAAGATTCGTCATTTTTCAAAGCAGGTGATTGATGTTTATCGACCTGATCTGAATCTGATTTTACTGCTTTGGATGACTTTGTATGAGACTTGAGTAGCTTCCTCAAAAAACGTATATATACTCGTTTATTTGCATAACGAGAATATAGATATGATTCAACATATGAATAAACCACAGCTAGAACACTCAACAACAGCAACAGAAAAATGTAGATTAGAATATAGGCAATATCCAAGGAGTTGTGGGGCAGTTCACTACTTATTGTTGTTATAAATACACCGTATGATAGAAATATTGTCACAGCAATAGATCCTTTCTCCCCAGAATCGACAGGGACCAGGAATACACCAACGTTCAGGGCAGACAGAAACACTAGAGGATATACAGTTGTAAATAAGATAAACGCATACCTCCTTTCTAGTTCTAAGTAAATATATACAAATGCAAGACTTAAATAATCTTTCCTCACTGAACGTAACTTGAGAATTTTCCATTCGGTATTTTGTTTGAAATATTCACTACTTAGTTCTGCAGTGAAATTTGTTATATCAATTTCTGCTGTGCCCCTTGTTGCTATATATACGTAAAAAGCACAATTTTGTTTATCAAAGGGGTAATATCTTATATCAACGTCGCATAGAAGATTATACGTGTTATCTGTAGCAAGCCATGCATGTCCATCTGAGTGTATAATTACAACGTCATCAGGATCTCCTATTTTCCCCTTACCTTCATGCGTCAACGACAGTCTTAATGGTGGTACCCAGATTTGATTAATTGGAAGTTTTATTTCCTCTATTCCACCATGTAGTGAAGCATTCCACATTAGTAGTTCGTCTTTCCACATTACTAGAAAATATCCAAGAATAGACAATCGTTGCGTTGCAGTATCCAAATCAAAAACGCCTTGAAGAACGAAACTACCAGATACATTTATGGGATGAGATAAGTTCTTTCTTGGTCTGACTCGTATATCATATTTCTTCAAAAGAGTTTCATACAAATTTGTCATCGTGTGGTACACTGGTCCTTCGTTTATGCTATCAACGTCATTACTGACACTGGGTTCTACTGTCGATAAATTGAATGTACTGAACGTTGGTAGTATGCTGCAGGTAACAAGTGTCGTAACCAGATTAATTAAAGCTAGACTATTCATCCTGAGATTTTCCCCTTTTCTTATTACAATTTCAGTGAGATTGTCTTTTTAGAATGAAATACACAATTTGTATTTAATGATGATAAAGATCTAGAACTCTGTACGCTCGTAATGTTTCAATAGACTCATGTTAATTGTTGATGAAGCTAAAAACGTTATATGCTAAAACCATGTTTAAAAGCTGAAGTTTGCGTCTTGGTTTGATAGTCTATTTGAATGTGACGTTCAAATTTAAGTATTTTTCAGTACGCAACTTAGATGTAGTGCTAAGTAATTCCATAATGTTTTTTGACAATACATTTGAAGCTAACAATTTCCTGGTTGATTTGACTGACTGCTTTGGGAAAGTTTCATGCATCCTGGATAGTTTGCTAGGCAGTGTAGGTATTTGTTTCTTAAATTATCTGGATGGTTTGATATATAGTTTTGGTATGGGTTAATACTTTTGTGGTTGATAAACACGCATTAAATGTATTTGTTCACAGTTTTTGTGATATGATTTAATAAACAGTCAATGTGTCTTTCTCACGAGTTTTCGTGCGTGTTTGAAATATAGTTTATTTGCATGACAACAAATTTATATATATTTTAATAAAATGTTTTAGTTTGTTCCTGGTGGTTTGATACTGAGACAGTTTAGTATGACATTGCAATTTTCTGGACCGTTAGATGGACACTTTAGATGTTTATTTTACAACTTCCTGCGTGATGTTTCCTTTACTCTCCTTAAAAAGCTATACACAGGCAATATATATTTTACTTCGTACTCCACGAAATTGTTATAGACCGTTTAGATGTAATCCTGTCTGACGATTTCATCATTTTCTATTGTGGTGGTACTGCATAAATCCAAAACATTCTTTTAATGTCGTCCGTTTTCCTTATGTTTGGTATGATCATGCTATATACCACAAGTGTTTAACGCTGCTTAATTCAAAAACTCTTTCTACTCTGTAGCAAACAAGAACAAACAATATTTAGCAACTATATTCCACGCATTTATAAACATTTTCGGGCTAAGCCGAAAGCATTTTGTAAATTCATGTGTTTTGTTTTCTTAAAGAATGCATTTGCTTATTGAAAACTTGGACCTCTAAACAGGCGTTTCTTGGAGAAGTAGTATCCACTTTTCGCCCTTATTAGGTAAACATGTGATTGCGTTAACTGTGTCATGAGATATGATCGTGATGCACAGCACAAGTTATGGACAATATTTGTAATATAATATGTAAACAGTTCAATCAAGTGTCTGTGCACTATGATAACACTAGTTTTCTACACAATGTTTTACAATCACAGCCAACATCCAGAACATTAATGAGTTTCTGTTTGTTATCCATTATAACCTTTGTTTCACGTTTTGTCCAGATTATTTTAGCCACTCCATACATTATTGGTACTTATCAAATTGTCTATTTTCATTCTTTTAACGTGTATTTTCTCCATCTAGGGGAACTTGATGACAAAATGTTGGTCTCAATTTTAATCAACAACAGTCTTTTATGTTGCAAAAAGTGAATACTGGCGATCCTACATTGATGCACAGTCGTGTCACAGTCATCGCTGGTGGCATATTAGATATAAACCATCAACTCCAGAGTATATTAGTAAATATGTGTGTAAAACTATGAGCCTCATGCTGATTACATTCTAATCCTGAGTGAATAAAGAATTTGTATTTGTTCTTTATTATGCGTGAAAGGTCTATAAAACGGTCTGAAGCTACCTTAATGCAGTATTGATTGCGCTACCTGCTAAATTGAAAATAACTTTTTCAGAAATGAAACAGGTCTCAGCAATTGTTGCGTTGCCAAGCTTCAGTAAATAAACCTGGGAATGGCCAATATGGATTTATATAACTGACTATGAACCCATTTTTGTCAAAGAGAACTTTCCATGTTTGATATTTTATCATTGTTTATTTAAAGGTTTTGTTACAACTGAATCAACCCTTCAGGCGAATTACATGGCTTCGTGAAGTTTTTTGAAAACACGATGTCACATGTACCCACAAAGCTAAAATCTGATAGGCACATCTATGAAATTAATGCCACCTATTAGAAGATAATGTGATTTAAAGTAAGAAAGAGTGCAAAGAACAGGAAAAGATACAATCAAGCACCACACCTGACCCAGGATACCAATGGGAAAGTGACAACGTCACAATAAGGCATCACAAACGAGAGCCATTAGATCAGTCCTTTCCCAGCAGGTGACCACAAGGCATCAACAAACAGACGTGCATGAAAACATAACAAAACAAGACAGAAATACCATAAATGATCCACAAAAAACACCGCCTTGGAACGGTCAGGAAAAAAAATATTTTACTGGAGGGCTTAAACCCTTTTGGCGACATTACGGATTCAACAGACGGAATTTCCTGATTGAGAATTGCTGGCTCATCTCGTACTTGATGTCATGAAAGAGTGTTTTCCGTAGCAGTCCACTGTGCAGCGATGGCAGTTAATATATTGAACGAAGGTAGAAAAGGCACACAAAGCGTTCTGTCTGTGTAATGGTTAGCTTCCTAAAACGTTTTTAGCTAGTTAGTTTGAGCTTTGCTGCGAGTTGCATAATGCGAGCGCCTTAGAGCTAATGTTAGAGGCGTTTTTAGTGCGATTTTGGTTCAAATCCGGTGAAATATAAAACAATAATGATCACACAAAAACGTTTTATTGCCACGTCATTTGCCAGGTCTATCAGAGTTGTTTCAGTACTCGACTAAGCAGCCTCGTTTTTGAACAGCTTTTGGCCCAGCAGAGTTGATGCCGAAAACAGTGTAATACTAACATTGCAATTGAACTTTTTTGTGGACTGGTAATGGACATGTCCTTAGTCTTATCAGTATTAAATAGCATTACATTGGCGTTATATTATTGTTGAAGATGTCTAAAGATTCCCTAAGATGTCTGAAGATTCCTTTCTGATATTTGTGTATCATATATGGTAGTGTCAACTGCATAAAGTTAGTAATTGTGGCAAGTTTTGGAGAGCAAGTCAGGTCACTTTAAAATGTATACAAAATTGGTTCAGAAACAGAGCCTTGTGGAACGCAACATATGATATTTTAGCATGTGATTTTGAATGCCAAATACATGTGGATATATACTGTGTTTATGTTAATATGCGTAGTATAAACTAAGATAAAGTAATTTCTGCAAACACGTTTATGCTTCTCATGATTCATAAAAAGTAGATATGCTATACAAAATCAAAAACTTTAAGAAGTCGATCTTTACAAAACCTAAATAATCACCTTCATTCGTTTCTTTAAGCTTAGAGTCGGCCATATAGTAATGATCAAAGATGACACAGTTCAAAGAATAGTTCTAAAATCATTTTAATTGATTCGACATTAAATTGTTTCAAAGTAGGCATGTCGATAAACATTTAGATCAAACCCAATGCCTACTTAAAGTGTCTGTTTACAGACTGACATTAGACAAACATGTGTAACATTATATAATTGCATATCTCCATTATTAACCCTTAAAGCGCCAAGAAAAAATGCATCTGAAAGTGTCGTCTGCTGAGGTCGTCTGCTGCAAATAGTTGCCTAACATAACTGACGAATTAAGTATAGAAGCAAACAGCGTGGACCCAGAACAGACTGCTGCTATGAGAGCCATCTGATCTGGGTCCACACTGTTTGCCTTAGAGGCTTCTTAAACATTTCAGCAGACGAGAAAAGCAGACGACTTTTGTTGCGATTGGCGGATTAAGGGCTAATTAGATCCAGCGGACAGAAATTTAAAGAATATTGGTGTTGCAGTCACAACCAGAAATAATAAGAATAGAAAAATAAGTGTGTTTATACACAGAAGCAGTGTGTGCCATTTCAGTTGATCATTCTCTAGCGAACAATCATTGTTGTCCAATGTAGGAGAATGTTGTCTATCTATCTGGTCTATTTCTGAATGCGTTGTTTTCTTTGATACTCCTTGTTTGTTTCCTGCTCCATAAAAACGAAACAACTTTCGTAGACACCTTACGTTTACTCTTTCATTGGCATAGCGAAAGTACAGGTATGACTGAATATAAGAGTATACAACAGCTAGAACGCTCAATAGCAGCAACAGCAAGATATAGATTAGGAAAAAGGAAATGTTCAGTGAATTATGAGGAAGTTCTTCACTAATTGTTGCGATAAAAACTCCATATGACAGAAATATTGTCACAGCAATAGATCCCTTTTCACCGGATTCAACAGGAACCAGAAACACACCCACATTTAGAACAGACAGAAGAATTAGAGGACATATAATTGTAAATAAAATGAATTCATGCCTCCTCTGCAGTATCAAATTTATCTCTACATATCGGTCGCCCAAATATACTCCTTCAAATGATTGAAAACTTAGAACTTTCCATTCTGTACTTTGTTTGAAAAAGTTGATATCATCAATTACTGCAGTGAAATTCTCTAAATTTGTTTCTGGTTTGCCATGTTCTTGTACAAATATGTAAAACACGCATATCTGCTTATCAAACGGGTAATATCTTATATCGACGTTACAAAGAATATGATATGTATTATCTGTTGCTAGCATTGTTTGTCCATCTGACTGTATAACCACAATATCACCTGGGTCGCCAATTGTCCCTTTACCTCCATAGGCTAGTGACAGCCTCGCATTGGGTACCCATATCTGAGCCACCAGAAGTTTAATTTCATCTATTCCGCCATATAATGAAGTGTTCCAAACTAGTATTTCGTCCTTCCACAGAACTACAAAATATCCAAGCAGCATCAATCTTTGAGATGCAGTATCGAGTTCAAGAACCCCTTGAAGAGCGAATCTCCCAGAAACTTTAACGATGTGTGATTGGTTTATTCTCGGTTTTATTTTTATATCGTAGTTCTTCAATAAGTTTTTATACAAACTCTTCTTGGTTTTGTATACATGTCTTGTTGACATGGTATGCGATGCATTACTGCTGGAATCAATTGTCATTGGTGTAGATGTATTGACAGTTGATGACATACAGTTGGTGTAAGCTAATGACAGAATGATTAAAATCAGAAAATTCATTCTAAACAAGCTAACTACAGTCCATTAAATTATACCACCATAAATATTCCTTAATACTCAATGAGATTGTGAATTTCAAACAACACATAGTGCAATCAATGAATGATGTTTAAATAGAACACTGAATGAGCTGCGACATGTGATTTCTAGCAATGTGGTGTTTGACGTGAATAGACTAAGATGAGCCTTTTTGGCATATAAACTTCATAGCAGTCATTGTTTATTTAAGATACTAGCAAAGGCTCTGATCAGACTGTGCGTATACACAGATTGTTCAGAGTCTTTGGTGGTATCACTTACCACATTGTTGGAAATCTCATGCCCCTGCTCAGTTAAAAGCATGGACAAACATTTCTCACATGCTTAAAATAACTGTCTTAAATGTATCTGGATTTATCACACAGTTCAACGTTTTTGTTTCTTAT
This sequence comes from Loripinus fragilis, assembly GCA_964019695.1. Classification (NCBI taxonomy): domain Eukaryota; kingdom Metazoa; phylum Mollusca; class Bivalvia; order Lucinida; family Lucinidae; genus Loripinus; species Loripinus fragilis. The sequence goes on from OZ026523.1 coordinate 19,503,029, forward strand.
ATTTTCAGGAAACCTGTAAAGTATTCAACACAAAAAAACTTTTCGGCAGTCTTATATTGTCCGGAAACGAGTTAAATATTCAATACAAAAGAACTTTTAAGCAGTCTATAAGTGCCAGAGCCGAATCACTCAGACAAGAAGACATTGTGCAAACAAAATAGTTCCAGCTCAACCTGCTGCTAGAGGGGGCTATTTGTATTTGGATAAGATTTTACTCAAGATCACCAACTGGCAGATTCCACTTTAGAAACTCAGCACTTTAAATGTTAATGTAAATAAATTTAATTGAGTATTGATACACTTTCGGGAACATTAACACATTATGACAAACACAAAAAGATGGTCCATTAGTTAACAATGATGTTGGCGAATTGTTATTGAGACCTCTTAAAAAGGATTCGCCACATTAACAACTAGTGAATTATAGAGGATGTTTACTTTTATAGAGGATGTTTACTTTAATGAGGTGAATACCAAGTATATTTCATTGAGTGTGTTGAAAACATCAAAATTTTTACAAGTGCGCACCAAGAGTGAAAATTCGCATAAGATGTAATTTATTTGGTATTTACCGAAAAAAAGTAAATTTTCTTTTTATTTCATAATTTCATAGACTACATGCAATGTTTCATCCACTGAAAAAATGTGGTGCTGAAAATGCAAAAAAAAAAGTTTTAGCAAACCACCATAACTTTAGTACCAAAATATTCGTCACGTACTAACCTAACTAATAAAATGCATACCCACACTTGGTGTTTTCGTTCACAAATAAAAAAGAAGTTCTGAAGTGAAATGCATTTAGTGAATGGAAAAGTTAGAGGTAACCCAATAAACGCAACAGTGAAAATATAGGCTGATATCAATCAACAGTGATTGATATCATATAATTTCACTAGTGATTGAAATTACTTTCATTTGTTTTTGGTATGCATTGATTTCACTGGTAAGTATAAAATAAAGCCAGCAAATGTCACAATCATTAAGTAGAGGCCAAACCATGGCCTAGGGTAGATGTGTTTGTGTGTTTTCTATGGTTAAAACCTAAATTTTGTTTGTTTCTTTACGTCCCAAGTCAACAGCTATGGTCATGGCGGGACGGTCAGTTCACCTAACCACACTTTTTCTTGGACAAGCTTGAACAAGCAGTTAACCAGTACTTCGTGCACATACTTTCGCTTGTAACTGACAACAACCCCTCTTGAAAGATTCAGCGGAAAATGATTTTCAAAAATGTGGCATTTTGACAAGTGAAGAAACAGACGAGCCTATGCAGCCTCCATTCAAGCTTAGAAAATCCAAATGATATTGGTCAGTAGCTTAACAGTTATAGAATTTTACGCGACTGACAAAGGCTGATCAGTCTGCGCATAAGCGCAGGCTGGTCTGAGCCTTTGCTGTCGCACACACCACAATAGTGGAAATCTCATAAATAGTGAGTATGATCAGGAAATACCACAATCACAAACCGCAGAAAACCCCATGGCACCGCGAGGAAGAGCCACTCGACCATCATGAGACACCAGGAAGACGAATTAAGCAAAGCAACCAGCTCTCTCTTCCCCATCAAGATGATTGCAATACTAGAATGGACATAAAGTAACGTACAACAAAAAATAGAACAATTACAGACTCCCACAATGGGAGTAACAATAAACAAAAAGTCAACAACAACAGAACCACCACCTTAGAACGGACAGCAGCCTACACCACCGGTTGGGTTAAATGCATTTTACTGGTACCAAATTTTCGCCCTAGATTCTGCTGTTGTTGAAGTACAAGAAATGTTCAGCTCGCATGGAAGCCTTCTAACCAATGCAATGTATCATATTGGAGAAACACTCTAATCAAATTAACACACCATGATGAAACAAAGAAAATGGCTCATTACTCTCAGATAGTCAGAGCTAAAAAAATCCTCAAATCCAGCCACGGTGGGTCCAGCTACAGATACTATCATGTCGTAGATCAAATACTTTCTTCAATAATCAGCTTTGAAAGAGACTTTGATTTGATGTGTGGGATATCATCTGAGTCTACTACATTTTACGCATCTAATTTACTTTATCTTGCTTCTGAAGACCTATACAATCTGGAAAAATTGATTCTTCAGAAATTGATAGAACCTACGATGTAAGAAAACAGCAGACGCGGTTTTATTGAGTCTGTTCATGAGAACTGTTAGAATGTGGATCGATTCTCACGCCTCCTAGCACTGGCTTACGCGGTATTCTGCTCTCCCCAATAACCTAATATTCCTGAAGGACCAGAGTATGAAAAAATATAAACACACTATCGATATACGGGAAGAAGTTTTACCAACTCCACGCGGAACAATGACAGCTGTTGCGACCTCTACATAATCTGGAAAAACGGGACCTTCAGAAATAGAGACACTGAATGCATTATTATATAGCACCAGTGTGCGTGTGTTTTATTTAATGCAAATGCTAATGCGTCTTTGTCTTTTGGCCTTGTATATGGAGAGCTCCACGTATGGGGTCATCACTCCATAGCATCAGTTATTGCTTACAAATACTCCAGCCATTTCAAGAAGTAGTGAACTTAGACATTGTAGACCTACTTGATATTATTTATTATTTTACTCTGGTCAGGTTATAAGCTAGGGAGCAGTTGTAAGCTTAGATATGACATATCTCCTTGATAACATTTAGCTTTATAATCTGGTCAAACTCTTGACTTTAATTTAACATGTTTATTTGTGGAATAGGCTGGAAGAATATGTATAAAATAGTTAAATTGTGTATATTGTCATCTTAGTCTCTTGACATACAGAAACAATAGGAGCCGTAACATGATGAATCAGCCTACTGAAATGTGCGACTTACATAGACAAAGATCAGCCAGTGCACCAAGAAAGTCAGCGTAGACCCCGATGCTTTAAAAGATTTTCATTCCTAACTCAATTTAGCATGGAAATTATCCTGATTTTGAACAATTGTCTTCATTTTACGTTATTTAACAATAAATAAAACATCTGACTTTTAAAGCGAAAAAAAAATGTATTGTTTAGATTTTTTTATTTTAAGAGCAGTAGAAATCTCATGCTTAGTATTTTATAACCTTGATGCTAGAAGCCTTCATGTGCACAGTGGCAAAATGTCATTTTTTTATTTTGTCATTCAGTGGCTCTCAATTAATATGACTATCAAATATACATACGCATGGGTGTTTAAACTAAGTTTTTTGATAATGTGTTTAATCAATACACTACATACTCCCTGTGACACTTCATATGAGCATAATATCTGAAAATACACCAAAAACATGCCACAATATGTTTTATCTTCAAACAATATACGATGGTTGTTCATTAAAAATTCCCATGGCCTACTTCCGGTTAAGGCAGCCAGTTGAAATAGTACATTGACATTAGACAATATATCTATCAGTCTCATAGTTATTAGCTGTTCTGTTTTATAATTCGTTTCCAGTTTAAATATACGTGCTGTTCTAGTGCAAGGTAGTGGGATCGAGCCAGTTGAGTATATAGCAGTGCTGAGGCTGCTGCATTCGAAAGGTTCAACACCAAAGGAAGCTTTAGATGAGATGAAAGTGGTTTATGGGGAGGATGCCACGTCATATGACGCTGTCAAACTAAGACATGGTCAGTTCTAGAGCGGTCGTCCATCAGTAGAAACGGTCCCGATCCCTGGGCAGCAGTTATTCTCCAATAATGATGCCACCTTTCAGCAGATTGAGACTGCCATTTTGGAGCATCGCCGAGTAACATAGCACCAACTAGTCAATGAGGTCAAGATCAATTTGGGGTATGTGGGAAAAAGGTCTATGACCATATGCACATGTAAAAAGTATCTGCTTGATGGAATTCACGGTTTACTGAAGAAAGAACGGGCTAAGTGCGCTAAAACTTTTTCGACCATGTATCAAGCCAATCAGGAGGTTTTTGTGATACACTTATTACACGTAACGAACCATGGGTTCATCACTATGATTTGGCGACAAATGCTCAGTCCATGCAATGGAAACGTTATGACTCGCCACCTCCCAAAAGGGCATGTGTCCAACCCTCTAAAAGCAAACGCCTTATGGCAGATTTTTTGAATCAGCGCGGAGTTGTGATGGTGGTTTTCTTGGCTAATTGTACCACAATTACTAGAATATACTAGGCTTCACTTTTGAAGAAACTACGAAATTCCATCAAAACAGGGAGGCGTGGTATGCTGACCAGAGATGGTTTGACTCTAGCAGGACAATTCCCCAATTCACAACTTGTATATTGCTCGGACACAAGCTCATTCTTGCGACTATGAACCCTTCCTAACCCTCTTTTCTCTTCCGACCTTGCACAATCTGACTTCCATCTATCCAACCATGAAATCGATTGCTAAGAGAAAGTGATTCTAAAAAGATGAGAATCTCGCTTCGGGAGTCTAAGCATGGCTTCATGAACAACCTGCTGGGGTCTACAGTAGAGTTCTACGTAACTGCATCAAACAATGGGAGAGGTATATCACCCTTGCAGAAGCCTGTGTAGAGAAAGACGAATAGCTGTGCCATGATATGGTTTTCTCTGACCATTGGAAGTAGTCCAGAGGAAATCTTTAATGAACGTCCCCATATCTAAATAAAACAGAGCCAATACCTTTTTCTGAAATTTAGCAAAAAACTTTAAAGGGATATCTAAAGATCATTGAAATCTGTTGTTGGTAAAAGCATATAAACTAAAAGTTTACCAACTGTCCATTTGTGAACATTTTAGCTTCCCCGAACTGAGTACTTTATGTGTGTGGAATACGTTTTCCATTTCAAATTCCCTTAGATGTAAAATTTGAGATTTAAACAATTATTTTTGAATAAAATACAGTGTCTGTAGCATTTCGAAAAATATATATATGATATTGTCGCCCCCTTTCTATAAACCAGCTAATAATTTTGAATTGCATGCGTACCACCAGGCCTCCAGATAATAGTGCGTATTGGAAAATTATTTTCGTTATTTCTCATCCAAAACATATGTTGTGGGTACTCAAAAGAACCGTCTCAATGAGACGGTTCTTTTGAGCACCCAAACACATGTTTAAATCAATGGGTAAGACAATAATTAAAATTTTACGCAAATAAAATTTCTTTAGTTGGACCTATTTCACGTTATTCACAAAGTATAAAATTGGCGTTTTGGTGCAAGGGGGATATTACCAGTACAAACCTCCTCTTTTGGTAAGAATCATGTAAAAGTTTTGTTTCAATTGTATAAAATGAGAACAGCTTTTTGGCATATTTTCCTTTCGATTATAAAAATCGCTATTTTGTTTAATTCTGTTGAAATATTATTTTGAACAAATGCAGTATCTAAACATGATATGTGTACTTCAAGAATGGGTAAGTGGTTATTGTTTATTGTTGCATAATATTGGACCAGGTTAATATAGTCTTCAAGGTAGAATTTGCTTCAATTGCAATACAAAATATCTTTAAAAAAAGAGATGAAAAATAAAAACAAACAAAACAACTAATAAATATTATTACCTGCATGATTTTAAACTTTAAATACCTTTTCTGTGGCTTTTACTCAAGTATTGAAGTTATACAACCGGTACTATACTGAACGAAACTTCTAAACCACCACTTAACGCAACACATTTTTTCAATATAGCTCATTTATCATTAAACTGTTTGACATGATATTTAACACAGTATATTTGGGCACATGTATCCGTCGATTGAACATAACAAAGTTTAATTGAATAAGGATGTTCATTTATGCGTAACGATAAAGTACTAATACCTGTTTTGCACGTGGCACACGATGCTAAATGTTTTTTCGCCTTGTGTATACTCGCATTTTTATCGACAACCATCGGACAACTTTATTGTATCACAAAAATAACAACGTATGGATTGTACGAGTATAAAGTAGAGGGGTCAGACTGTGGGATCAATCGAAATAGGGGCCTCGCTGAGACTGATTCATAATTAATCACAAGGTTTGGCATGTTTTGATAAAGCTGACAGTTTACACCACAACCTGTCTGTCATTTTTCATTTTTGCACTCGTATGACGAGAACCATCGACAAAAACTGAGTATTGCGTATGTCATAAAATGTCCTGTATAGTCCACCATACTTTGGTGCGGTGATGCACAAATGCTGCATTGGAACATCGGAAGTGTCGAGATTGACGTGCAGTACACGCTTAATGGGGTGACGGATGTTTCAATAATTTTGTCGAGAAAAAAACATTTTATCACCATAAACACACCTCTGCGTTCTTTTAGGCCATATGGGCCTCCATGTGAGCACTGAATTGCATGAAAATTGCTACTTTATATTACTAAATTATCACGATAGTGTTCAATAATGTCCATTTACAGCACCAGAAAGATCCAATAATATTGTGGACAAAACATGTCATCTCCTTAAAGCATTCTTGTGTTGTTTTATGACGTATGGGCTTCCATAGGAACATTTTGGATTACCTGAAAATTTCTTCTTAATAAAAGCGAAACCCAAAAATGTTCAATAATGTCCATTTATAATCACCATAAAATTGGTGTTTTTCACTTTAGGTCCCTGGAATACTTGATTTAAAGCGATGAGTTCAAATTTTAGCGTTTGTGTGAAAATGAAATGCGATGGTGCTTTTATACATTCTATCAATTGAGCATGTTAATTTCAATTTATGAAAATGAAATTTTGACAGGTTCAGTTTCATTGATTTTTCCATATTGAGTGTAAATTGTAGTCAAATATGTATCATATATGTTAAGATATTTGAGAAAAATTTTGAGTGGCGGTTTAGAAGTTTCGTTCAGTATATATGAAAATAATCGAAACTAAATAAACTAAATGTTTCAGGGAAGTCGAATGTTGCACCCAACCCCTTTTGGTAGTGTGTTCCGGTTTTTTTATAGGAATCTGCCTGTATAATTATAAACTTTATGTATACCCAACACACGAAACATCTGTTTCGAGAGGATACCACTGAACATTTAAGCAAACTCAAGTTTGAGAACAATCTGAAAATTAGACAGAATCACAATCAATGTGTTAGAGGTCCTTTAATCACATCATTGACAAAGTAGGACATTTCAGATTTTCATGTTATAGAAAAAACAAGTGAGTATGCATAACCAGGAAATATAACATTCACAGACAACATGCATCCTCAAGACATCAACTACACATTAAAAGATACACAACTAGCTCTCTCTCTCTCTCTCTCTCTCTCTCTCTCTCTCTCTCTCTCTCTCTCTCTCTTCCCCAGTAAGGTGATTGCAAAACTAGGAAGCACTAAGAACTCCTTTACAAAACAAGAACCAAACGCAATATCCCAACACGTACTGAGAGTGACAACTAAGGCCAGATCAAATACATTTTTAGATTCTCATCCAAATTTTGTGGAAAATTGAGGCGGGTGGGAGGTTTTTATTTTTCATCTTTTTTTAATTTTCCCAACTGCTTTAAAGAACAGACCAGTGGTGAAAGAAACTTTTAATACCTTGATATTAAATTGCCAAAATGAATAAATGATTAATTTTAAGTGTCAAAATAAAAACCGGTTTGTTTTTGTTTTTGCAAAAATTCTTGCTAGAAAAAATGTACCAAAAATGTTGAGCCTTTTTCTTACGTTTTTTTTCTTTTATAGGCAAATAAAAAATGAGATGGAAGGGTTTTTCGGAAAAAACTTCCACCAAATTTTATTTGTTTGCTTATATTTCATAGGGCTGGGTGGGGACGAGAAATTTTTAAATATTATTTGGTATGGACTTACAATCGATCATCAAAGAACAGAATCACTGCTTCAAATGGAAAACAACTAAATCCAACTGGAGGCTATGAACCCTTCCTCACCCTCTTTTTTCTTCCGACCTTGCACCATCTGACTTCCATTTTTCAAACCATGAATTCATTTGTAAAGATTGACAATTTTTAAGCTGTCACTTTCCCATTTGTATCCTGGATCAGGTGTGGTGCTTGATTGCATTGATTCCTGATCTTTGCCATCTTTCTTACTTTAATCAATATTTGAGCCCAAGACATAAAATTTCCAACAATGTGGCTGTGAAGACTCAGACAAGTGTAGCATCAGACAAGACTGTGCAGCCTCCTTTTAAGCTTGCTGATCTGAGGCTTTGCTGGTCGCATATATCACATTGTTGGAAAGCCCATGTTGCCGCTCAATTATATTCAGATTGCGTTGCTCTGCCCACATGGATGCTTCCTAACATATACATAACATCACAACGTGGAAGCAGTCAAATCAAATTTACATAAATTGATAGAAACGAACGATCTATAATTACACAGACACCAATGCCTAAAAAGCCCTAGTTAGAGCATAGTTCGATCAGCCACAAACATATTAATAGACTTTTCGCTTACTGTAAAGGCGGCAACTTTAATATTCAAATCTGGGCGTGAGTAGACTATTTCATCTGCTAAAAGGAAAATTAGGTCCTATTTATAATTTGGCGAAGAGTTAATAAGTTGTAACACGCGTGCATTTCATGAAAATCTTAACAGTATACACACTGAACTCACATATATAAACCTTTAAAGCGAATGAGCAGTCTGATCTGGGTTCACAATTATTGCCTCCATGCTTATATTAAATAGACATTTTCGGATGCAGTTAGTTTGCTGGCGTTTTAAGGACTAAATAATGTGTTCTGCATCTACACTGAGGTAATGGCGCAAGATGATACAGTTACTTTTGATTAAAACCACGCCTCATTTCAGCTTGTACCTATGTCTAAGGTTGACCAGTCCTAATTACGCATTCATGAGAGGGAGCGCAGTGGCTCAGTGGTAGAGTGCTTGACTCGAGACCGAAGGGTAGCGGGTTCGAGCCTCACCGGCGTCACTGCGTTGTGGTCCTTGAGCAAGACACATTTATCCTAGCTTAGTACTGGTTAAACCCAGGAAGAACCGTCCCGCATAACTGAAAGATTGTTGAGTGGACGTAAAGAATCAAATCAAACAAACAAAGCATTCATGAGGCGCCGCCTTAACAGTAAGCGAAAAGTCAAAGAATACACCAAGCACAAACTGACCAATTTCACATGGCAACATTTTATACATGTTTGTCTTTTGTGGATAATTTATGTTATTTCTGTCTTATTTTTGTTTTGCTTTCGTGCGCGCTGTTTATCAATGCCTTGTGGTCACCTGCTCGGAAAGGGCTGAACTCTCGTTTGTGATGTCAAATTGTGAAGTTGTCACTTTCCCATTGGAATCCTGGGTCAGGTGTGGTGCTTGATTGTATCGATTCCTGATATTTGCCCTCTTTCTTACTTTAATTGTTAATTATGACACCAGTTTGACAGTAAATCCGACCCAGTATACCCCGGCTGGTATCTGATTGAACTAACTACAAAGATATGTTAAGTAGCTGCATTTTAGCGCTTTTTTAAACTACTACGTCCATTAAAATTGATTCTGAATGATAGTCGAGTTAATAAGAAGTTATATCAGATATGCGAGGTTGGCATCGGATACAACAACCAACAGTAAATAAATTAAAGGTTCATCATAAATTTAGGTGGATTTTGACAACTTTTTAAAGGCTAAAAGTACCAAAAAAGAGCTCTAAATAGTACCTTTGTTTCTTGTTGACTTTAATAGAAAATGGATACTTTTATTATTATAACCATAAAGTCTATGAAACAAATATGCTGAATTGTTACTTTATTGAGAAAATGCAAAAAGACAGAAAAATGATAAATATGTGAGCACTTAATGCTCAGCATGAAAACCTTGCCACGACATATAAGTATCCATCATGAGTGTGAGGGTAGGATAGAAAAATCCATTCCTAGTATCGTGGTTTGGCATCATGAGGCTTGCAGAGTGATGACAAACGGTGATCTTGAGAGACGGATTTTCTATCCTACCCTCACAAGAATAATGGACTCTTTTTCTTGCTCATCACTGTTTTTATTTATTTATTTTAAATTTAGCTTCCACAACTAAGATGAATTTCACATGATGACGTTACTTGATGTCCTAGGAAGGATATTATGGGTAAGATAAGATTCTTTATCCCAGGGTAAATCTCAGATATCCTTATCCCGTGTGCAAGAGACAGTTTTCCGATATATACATCAACCTGTACATCAGTAACCAGTAAGGGTATACTGGGTCATAACAATAACAATAATAATGATACATATAAAACAAAACATTAATGAGATAGAGAGAGAGAGAGAGATTGATTATGGCATGCCATAGTCAATCGCTTAACCTTTTGTATTAAATGGTACTTCCACAAACGGTAAAGGCTAGGTGAAATGCTGCAAAACGCAGTCCACAATTAATTGGAAATATCTACCGTGTGACCCCTTATGATATATAATGGACGCTCCCATCTATATGATCTATATGAGGCAATTCATCAGAATACAAAGTGTTAACACTGATCAGTTATTTAATCCAGAAGACAAAAAGGCAAAGAATATAGGTGGCGCAATTACAATAATTAATAACATAAGAATAAAAACAATTAAGTCTAAAAGCTGGAGCAATGCATGCCATGTTAAATGGTAATTCTTTCGTGAAGATTCATCAGTCATCAAAGTTGATTTAATTTGATCAGTGGTCTGATTTATTACTAATTGTGATGCAACAGCTGAAATTTTACTGCTTTTTACTGATATTGGAACAATCTGAAAAATAGACAGAAGCACAATCAATGTGTCAGAGGTCCTTTATTCACATCATCGACAAACTAAGACATTTCAGATTTCATGTTACAGAAAAAACAAGTGAGTATGTATAACCAGGAAATATAACATTCAATGACTACATGCACGCTCAAGACATCAACTACACATTAAAAGATACACAACTAGCTCTCTCTGTCTCTCTCTTTCTCTCTCTCTCTCTCTCTCTCTCTCTCTCTCTCACTCACTCACTTCCCCAGTAAGGTGATCGCAAAACTAGGAAAGCACTAAGTATATTCACAAAACAAGAACCAAACGCAATACCCCCACAAGTACTGAGGGCAACAACTAAGGCCACACCAAATCAATTTATAGATTATCATCCAAAGTTTGTGGAAAATTGAGGCGGGTGGGAGGTTATTATTTTTTATTTTCCAAACTGCTTTAAAGAACAGACCAGTGGCGAAAGAAACTTTAAATACCTTAATAATAATTTGCCAAAATGAATAAATGATTAATATTAAGTGTCAAAATAAAAACTGGTTTGTTTTTGTTTCTGCAAAAATGCTTGCTATAACAAATGTATTAAAGAATTTCAGCCTTTTTCTTACGTTTTTTTTCTTTTATAAGCGAATAAAAAATTAGATGGAAGGGTTCTTCTGAAAAACCTTCCACCAAATTTTATTCGTTTGCTTATATTTCATAGGGGTGGGTTGGGACGAGAATTTTTAAATATTATTTGGTACGGCCTTACAATCAATCAACAAAGAACAGAACCACTACCTTAAAATGGAAAACAACTAAATACAAGTGGAGGCTATGAACCCTTCCGCACTCTCTTTTCTTTCTCGACCTTGCACTATCTGACTTCCATTTTTCCAACCATAAAATCATTTGTAAAGATTGACAATTATGAAGTTGTCACTTTCCCATTTGTATCCTGGATCAGGTGTGGTGCTTGATTGTATCGATTCCTGATCTTTTTCCTCTTTCTTACCTTAATCAATAATTGAGCCACGACATGAGATTTCCAACTATGTGGCAGTGTAGACTCAGACACGTGTAGCATCAGATAAACCTGTGCAGCCTCCTTTTAAGCTGGATGATCTGAGGCTTTGCTAGTCGCATATATCACATTGTGTGAAAGCTGATGTTGCCGCTCAATTATAGTCTGATGTTGTTGCTCAGCCGACATGGATGCTTCCTAACATATGCAAAACAATCAATAAAGAACAATTTCATCATCATTTTAGGTGGACTTTGACAATTTAAGGCTAAAAAGCCAAAAATATTTCTAAATGGTACCTTGGTGTCTTGATGACTGTAATAAAAATGGATAATTTTATTATTATAAACATACAGTCTTAAAGCGAATATGCTGAATAGTTGCTTTATTGAGAAAAATGCAGATAGACAGAGAAATAATAGATATGTGAGCACATAATGTTCACCATACACAGTTTTGAAAGCCTTGCCACGACATATAAGTATCCATCATGAGTGTGAGGGTAGGATAGAAAACAACGTCCCTAGGATCGTCGTTTGGCATCACGAGGCTTGCCGAATGATGACAAGCAGTGATCAAGAGGGACGGATTTTTCTATCCTACCCTCACACAAATAATGGATTCTTTTTCTTGCTCATCACTGTTTTTATTTATTTATATATTTCAAAATCAGCTTCCACAAGTCCCTGAATACGCCAAGATGCAATTTCACATGATGGCGTTTCTTGACGTCCTAATTAGGATAAGATTTCTATCCCAGGGTAAAATCTAAGATATCCTTATCCGGTGTGCAAGAAACAGTTTTCCAATATATACATTAACCAGTACGTCAGGAAATAGTCTGGGTATACTGGGTCATAACAATAACAATAGTAATGATACATATAAAACAAATCATGACTGAGAGAGAGAGAGAGAGTCTGAGAGAGAGAGAAAGAAAGAGAGAGGTTTATATTGATCATCCAGCTTAAAAGGAGGCTGCAAAGGTTTATCTGATGCTACACGTGTCTGAGTCTACACTGCCACATACTGACCTTTTTGTTGGACAACATTTTTATTCGATTTGGCACCAAGCTCTATAGACAAGTAGTTGGGATTCCTATGGGCACTAATTGTGCTCCCCTGGTTGCAGATTTATTCCTGTTTTGTTATGAAAGGGACTTTATGATGTCTCTTTCTGATGATAAGCAGGCTGATGTTATTGATGCGTTTAACACTACTTCCAGATATTTGGACGATATTTTAAATATTAATAATGTTTATTTTGAAAATATGGTTAGTCAAATATACCCTTCAGAGCTCCAACTTAATAAAGCCAATGCCTCTGATACCGAAGCCGCATTTTTAGACTTGCATTTGTCAATTTCTAATGATATTGTTTCTACCAAAATTTATGATAAACGTGACGACTTTGATTTTGAAATTGTCAATTTCCCATTTTTAGATGGTGATGTTCCTCGTTCTACATCCTATGGAGTCTATATCTCTCAACTCATTCGTTTTGCTAGAGCATCCAGCTATGTTACTGACTTCAACACTCGCAATAAATTATTAACTCAGAAACTTCTTAAACAGGGCTATCGGTATCATAAACTTCGCAAAACATTTTCAAAATTTTATAGACGATACTATGATTTGATTTCTAAATTCCAAGTTGGACTTAAATCTCTCTTGCGCCAAGGACTTTCGGAACCTGATTTCTATGGTGACTTGGTGTATAAGTTGAAGAAGATTGTTGGCTCTAATAATTTTTCAGCGCAGTTCATTAAAATAATTTCCCATTATAAAAAGATTGGCTATAACATTAATGTATTGCAACAGACTGCATGCTTGGTAGTCAACCCAATCACGGTTGGCAACTTTGCTTTCCTCTTTAATTGCACGCTGGTGGGTCGGACTTCAGACTCTATGATGGTTCCGACTTAAAGACTTATCTATTGATGAGATGGTAGGGGCCTGATGCTTTGGCTGTTTGTCGGGCCCACCGGGGTTTACCTGTTGGATTTCTTTTGCTCCGGTATTCAGTTTAATTTACTGTTGAGTCCTTATCCTTGCTTTATCTCCTTGTTATATCTTGATTTATATGTTTTAGGAGATGATGCATTGATAAGTTAGGGGTCTTTCATGCAAACCAAATATTTATGTGTCTTGATCCACATCTGAATTAAGGGTGAGGTTGGCGCCGTTAAACCGGTTTAAGCCCTCCAGTAAAATATTTTACTGACCGTTCCAAGGCGGTACTTCTTTTGTGGATCTTTTATGTTTTTGTTCTGTCTTGTGTTTGCTATGTTTTGTGCGCGTCTGTTTATATGTGCTTTGTGGTCACCTGCTGGGAAAGGGCTGACCTCTTGGCTCTCGTTTGTGGTGTCTTCTGTGAGTTTGTCACTTTCCCATTGGTATCCTGGGTCAGGTGTGGTACTTGATTGTATCGATTCCTGATCTTTGCAACCTTATTACTTTACTTTACTTATATTGATAATGGCATGCCATAGTCAATCGCTTACCCTTCTGTATTCTTGATACCATTAATATGGTACTTTCACAAACGGTGAGGGCTAGGTAAAATGCTGCAAAACGCAGCAATTCATCAGAGCCTGCAGTCTTTGACTATCTATGAGTCATGAGCCCTTTTCTTTGTTTCATCATGGTGTGTTAATTTGATTAGAGTGTTTCTCCATGATGATACATTGCATTAATTAGATGGCCTCCATGCGAGCTGAACAGTTCTTGTACTTCAACAACAGCAGAATCTAGGGCGAAGATTTGGTACCAATAAAATGCATTTAAGCCCCCCGGTTGCTTAGGCTGCTGTTCGTTCTAAGGCGGTGGTTCTGTTGTTGTTGACTTTTTGTTTATTGTTACTCCCATTGTGGGAGTCTGTTATTATTCTATGTTTTGTTGTACGTTACTTTATGTCCATTCTAGTATTGCAATCATCTTGATGGGGAAGAGAGAGCTGGTTGCTTAGCTTAATTTGTCTTCCTGGTGTCTAGTGATGGTTGAGCGGCTCTTCCTCGCGGTGCCACGGGGTTGTCTACGGTTTGTGATTGTGGTATTTCCTGATCATACTCACTTACTATTTTTGCTATGATAAATACAATCTTAAGGAACCAAAGTCAACAATTATTTAGAAATATCTACTTCTTTATCCCTTATAATATATAACGGACACTCCCATTATTATTGTTTATTGTCTATATGGGGCCACTCATCAAACCAAAATATTAACACTGATCAGTTACTTAATCCAGAGGACAAATATGCAAAGAATATAGGTGTAGCAATCACAACAATTAATAACATAAAAATAAAAATAATTACGTCTAAACGCTGGAGCAATATATGCCAAGTTAAATGGTTATTCTTTGGTGAAGATCCATCGGTCATTAAAGTTGCTTTATTTTGATCAGTGGCCTGATTTATTTCTGATTGTGATGCAATAGCTGAAATTTTAGTGCTTTTTAATGATATTGGTACATTAAGTAACTTTCTTAGACACGAAAACGTTACTCTTTCGTTGGCGTAACGATCATATATATATGACTGTATATAGGCATAAACGACAGCAAGAATACTCAACAACAACAAGAGCAAGATGTAGATTAAGATATAAGAAATGTTTAATGAATTACAGGGAAGTTCTTCGCTGATTGCTGTAATGAAAACACTGTAGGACAGAAATATTGTCACAGAGATCGAACCCTTTTCTCCAGTATTGACAGGAACAAGAAATACACCTACGTTTATGACAGATAAAAGCACTAGCGGACATATTGTGGTAAACAATATAAACTCATGCCTCCTCTCTAGTTCTAAGTTAATACGTATCGTCACGTAAGACATTAAAAAGACAAGTCTGGTAGAACGAAACCTTACAACTCTCCATTCCGTGTTTTCTTTGTAATGAACACTACCTAGTTGTGTGTTGAAGGTCGTTATGTTCACGTCCAAATAGTTCATTTGTGTTACAAATACGTAGAACACACAGTCATGTTTGTCAAAAGGATAAAATCTAATATCGACATCACAAAAGATGTTATACGTATTGTCTGTGGTAAGCGCGGATCTCCCATCTGACGTAATTTCTACAATATCGTCGTTATCTCCAATTATCCCTTTTCCTCCATGAGTTTGCGAAAACCTCAAAGGTGGCACCCAGACCTGACTAATCGGAAGTTTAATTTTATCTATGCCACCGTGTGTTGAAGCATTCCATACTAGTATTTCATCCCTCCACGACAGCATATAATATCCCAGTATTGACAGTTTTTGAGACACAGTGTCCAGCTCAAAAACTCCTTGAAGAATAAAACTTGCTGAAATATCTATTGGCTGCGACGTGTTCTTTCTTGGTAGCACTCTAGTGTCATAATTCTCCAAAACTTCTCTATACAGATTTATGGTGCTGGTATACACGTTTGGTATTGATGTGGTATCAGAGCCATTGCTGCTAGGTGTCTCTGTTGGTACTGTTGGCGTGGTCTGTCCAGCTGATGATACACCAGTAAGATACGTCATTAATATAATGTTTATAGCAAGAATATTCATCTTTGTATTGTTTCTTTAAAGCTGTATAGTCTGTAACTTTTGATCTTTTTATTTTAGAACTAATGTTTCTATTTTTCAAGAACACAGTAAAAATCTAAAGTTCAGGTATACATTTTACCAATTTCGTAAATCTTAACAAATTATCAGTATTAAAACAACAGCATTTATGTTAAAATTAACTGTCTATAATTATTGGAGGGACGCAAATAATTACCAACACACCTGTTTTTTATAATATAATTCACTTTTCTGTGCAATTTTCAGCTATAGTGAAAAGATTTATTGTGAAAACATAACTTAATTCTACTTTTACAAAATGATTTAAAAAGAAAATAAAAATTTTCGAAAAATGTTCATAATTGCAGACTTAGTCTCTTTAAACCTACTAACTCTTGAATAATCTGAACGCTACTGACAAATTTACCCCTATAGAGATATTTTCATTTATTTGTTATCATTTGGTACGTCGAAAGTGAAATGTTTAAGTATAAACTTTAATAAAGTGGACCTATGTGGTTTCATGTCTTATAAGAGAATTATCCACACAAATGTGGTATCAAACTAAACTTTGACACCTTAACTACACACACCTTAACTTTCTAGCTAGTCACTGTAGCTGAGCAGGCTGGTTTGAATCTCACTTTGTCGGAAACCCAGAAGACAGGTTTTCTCGCTGCGAGGCTTATTTAGTGTTAGATTTCCATTGATTATCTCGTATGACTTTATTTGACATGCCTTTGTGTTTTTAGCCAGTTTGGACTCAAACCAGCCTGCCTGCTCAGCTAATAATGAGCGTTTGTATGGAGCTAGTTTTACAACTGAACTTTTCAGATAGCGACTAATACAAACGCTGATCAGGCTTGTGTGGAAACACAGACTAGTCTGCGCCTTTGTTGTCTGCATGCAACAGCGTCGTGTTTTCTCATGTCGTGGCGCATTAGATATCTTGTCTGGAAAAGTAGGAACAGCCAATGAAAAAAGGTATGTATCGTTTTTATGATTAACCATTCTTTGATCTTGCACGTACAACCATCCAGCAATGCTAATATTATATGTATGTTTTTTATGCGCGCGACCGATCTTTCTACTTTCATTGCACATATGGTGTGGACAGCTCCAATGTGATACGTGCACAACCTAATGTGTTGACATTTTTGGTCTATTAGTTATTAGCATAAAATGTCTGTAAACATAATAAGTGTGATAATGGTGTATCGATTCAGAGTCCATATAAATACATCCTGCTTATCCATGGGGACGTGCTTACAGTGAGCCACTTTAGATACGCACCATTTTTCAGGGCTCACATTTTTGGACAAAAATGCTGGAATTGTACATTCTCTATGATAATTTACTTATTGACATTTTATCTGTTTGATGACATCGAAAAAAAATATCGGAATCACTCATGCGAATTATTCTGCTACGTCAAAGACAATTTTGACAAAAATGCAAAAATGCACGTGCAACCTGAACGTCTATATTTTCTATTTGCGTTTTGCGCTACGCATTATCCATAGTGATCGTTGTGACAGAAAAACACCACAAACAATGATTTTATTCAGGTAAAACCCCTATTTTTGGTCGTTGGATTTATTAACACCGTTACTTTTTGAAGAAATGCTCGTTTTGGCGTCATATTAACGTCAGTTACAATAATCAGACAGGTTTTCCTTCGCAAATTGTTTTGTTATGAGTCACTTGTTGACATAGAAGTATCAAAACACTAAAACATCGTTTCATTGACACGTCTTATAGCATTGGTAGTAGTGACGTCATCACTAACGTCAACACCATGACGCCAATAAATCCACTATTTCTTTTACGAAAATAAACGGCGGATGCATGGTTGTTTAAAATGAAATTATAAAAGAAGTGTTTTGATAACTAGTTTAATCAGAATCATACGAAATTTTAACTAACTTTAAAAAAAAGTAATAAAACCAACTGTTTTCAAACCTTGGCCAGCTGGGAACCAGACTAGTAAAACGTTTAAAAAAATGATGAAGTTAACAAACACATTCCAGTCTTAGATATTGTCAAGAATATATTGGCTCTTATCACTGGCATAGCAGAAATTCGACCCGGAAAAAGTGCAATGTGATCTGAGTTTCACTCGAAACAATGCAATGAGAAATGGTGTTTTGAGGGTAGTGCCCTTCAAGATTCATTTTCTCAGTCGTTTCTAATCTGATCACAATGAAATTTCAATGGCTAATGCAAATATAGATGCGCTTTAAGCTGGTATTCTTAGACTTTAAATATCACATTTCTTTTCCGGGTAATTCTACAGTTTATAAGTGGTGCGTAACTAAAGTGGCTCACTGTATTTAGATTAAATGCTCTTAAAATGAACTCGTGAACTTTGGTTCTCATCAAATAACTGATCGGAAATGGCTAAGTAGAAGCCAACGAATCTTTAACCCCCACAAGCACACACACACAGTGCACCAAACAATACCATTGGAGACAAATGTAGTCAAAAAGCTAAACTAATAGAAACTGTGACAGAAATATATCATCAAGGTGGTAGAGGGTGCCGTACCAGTAGTCCCAATAAGGTAACGCGTGTGCCCATTAAGCTAATCCAGCAGATGATAGTCCGAAGCTTCCGCTGAACAATGGCTGTGTTATTTTCCAAGGCAGGCGGGGGGTTATACAAGTATTCCTAAGGTAGGCCTTAGCTTTGTGATTTACCAGGAGGTCCAGGAGATACTGACCCCTGGATATCCACAAAGCCGCACGTGGTGTCCTTTTGTATCTCACCTAAAGGAAGTGCGAATCAGTACATTCGATAGGACAGTAACGGATTCAAGGGAATCACGAATAAAACAGGCTGTTTGAATCATAAATATGAATGATAAAAAGGCGGTTAATTCTACCATTTGTTGAAGAGACATCCTCAGTATTCTTTTCCTTTTATTATTTTACTATGTTTTTATTTTCTTTTTTCTATATTTTTTTATGAATGTTGCGCCTAAAATGGATGTTTATTGGTTTAAAAATCCAGCTGTTAAGTTTTAGAACTAATTTTTCGCAATAACTTTTTTATCTTCAATTTTAGCAAAATGTGGTCGTGATGAAAAGTATTTAGGAACATCTTCGACAACTTCTCCAAATGGTTCCAACATCCTAGATGCTGCAGGTTCCTCTGTGCTTAGATGCACTCTTTGAACATTTTTAACAAAGCGCAAATAAACCAAGTCCAAGATGTCAGTCAAAAAGTTATATTGCACCGCCCTAATTCAATTACTAAAGCAATGGATGGCTTGTTCAAATATAATAGAAATCGCGCCTGATTCGCTCGTGCGTTAAGCTAGTAGGGTCATCTCAATACCGTTCATTTCATAGCACATGCATAGAGAAAAATTGCAGGTCATGCGATAACCCAGCCTTTGTTCCTAAAAATGAGCCTGCTTTGAGTTGATTCTGCATATGCACAGTAAATCTGAGTATGTTAACGGCAGTTTTATGTTATGCACAGCCTATGAAGAAAGGGATATGCACCGCCTCCGAATATTGTTTAAAACTACCACTTTCTGTCACGCCTATACGTATTATACCTGTCATTAAAAGACTTAGAAATTTAGGGCGAATTCAATTTATTGCAAAATCCTCATCTATATACACAAAAATCTGTTTGCGTCACAAGCACAAGACCTTTTGGAGAAGTTGGCGACAATTCTTCTCTACAACTTTCATCGCGAACACATTTTGCTAATATTGAAGATAAAAAAGTTATTGCGAAAAATTAGCTCTAAAAAAACTTAACAGCAGGAGTTTGTTGTTTTAGTTTCGAAACGATTTTATTTATCTGGGGCTTCATCAGAGAAGGTGAGTACACCATTCTGTTTACCAAATATCATTTCTGTCATTTTCAGAAACGTGTCGTCCAAAAATACCCAATGAACACAAGCAAGCGATATTGAATTCTAAAACATATAATCGAGGCAGAAATGGACTGGCAATAATACAATCATCTGAAAAGGCACGCAGCATCAGCATCAGCAAAAACAAAGCAACTCACAACAACTACATCAAGCCAATCAAGTGAGATACATTGTGATAGCCTGTGCAAAACATCCTGTGAACTCTGGATACCACGGCGACCAAATGAAAAATACAAGAAATGTCTTTGATATGCATTACATCCTCAACTACTAACTTATTATTGATATAACCCGATAGCAATGTGCTACATATGATTCTCTTTATAAATTGTTGTACAATAAAAGTAAGAAAGAAGGCAAATATCAGGAACGATACTATCAAGTACCACACCTGACCCAGGATACCACATGAGAAAGCAACAAAATACAATAAAAATCACCAAAAAGAGCCAAGAGGTCAGCCAGAAACCTAATCAATCCACTGACAACTGTCAACGTTTACCTTAAAATGTTTCTCTACCTAAACAACTGAGTCAATTCAATCATACTTAATAGGAATGTTATTTGTTATAAGACCCTCTTGTAAAATTAAAAATTAAAGAAATCCAATCCAGTTGGAATTCTGGTTGTTATGGTTACTAAATGAAAATTTCCATATTTTCTTAGTCCTAGCTTATCAGTCGTTTTTCAATGTCTTCCTGGTGCTAATCCTTTTGCAATACTGTGGATAAAAATGTTAACATGAACAAGAGCTACAGTTATCAAACTACAATTTGTAATAGTATTTTGACCCAAATGTATGTATAGTTGGTATTATTTACAATGTTTGAATTTAACCATGAAAAATTCATATTAAGTAAAAATTGTAAAAAATATTTTTTTTCTACCAGAAATTTGCACATTTGGTCAAAAATACCTCTACATAATGAAGTCGGATAATTGTAGTTCATGTTCATGCAAATCTTTTTCTCTAAAGTTCACCCACCGTGTCACAATATTGCAAAAGGTATAAAACCAGGAAGTAACTCAAATAACACTGATAAGCATGCTGCCGATTGCTCAAAAGCTGTATGGTGGTGCGTAAATTAATCTATGTAGATATATAAATTGTTTATACAACAATATGGCCGGAGGTATCCGTCTCCTTGACAAATACGTTCGGGAAAAAGTTCATACAAGTAAGAGCTTTTGAAAGCAACATCCCCTTGAAGTCCTCTCCTTTTATGGGTGGATGCCTAACAGTTTGAAAAAGCACGGCTTTCCAAAGATCAAAGAAACCAAATTATTGGTGTGCCCATGGCTGGGGTCTACGGTAAATGATATCGCGCATCATCTTGGCTGCTTTAGACAGACTATTCATTATCTTATGAACCGGTACAGCTAAACTGGGTATGTCAGAGTTCGTGCAAGACCTGGTTGCGCACGTGTGACGACGTTACGTCCTTATAGCGTTAACGCGTTAACTCACTCACGTAATCGTTTTAAACGGCAACCATTATTGCTCGTCTTAACGGGGTTCATGCACAAAAGATAATTAGTCATTTCGTGCAAAATAATGGACCTGGCATTTTCCAGCATGACAATGCAAGGCCTCACACAACACGTAAATAGCCACATATTCAATGTTAAAAAAAACGTCAACCTCTTGCTTTGCCTGCCTCATCCTGGGTCATGAACCCCATAGAACACGTATAGGATGAATTGGGTCGGAGGGTCAGGTCCAATCATCAAATGGATAAATTAAATGACTCCAATATGTACATCTGTTAGCATTACATACATATCCCTAACGTGCTCATACAACGTTACGTAAATTCAATGAGGCGACGTATTCTGATAAGCATTCGTAAAATGGAGGTCACACTGGTTACTGGTGATCTTTTAAACATCACTTAAAGCACGCAGTAAATAATTTATTGTTTCCAAAATCTGTATGCCTGTTTTAATTGTTCTTAGAAATTTTCATTATGACCCCTCTGAACTGAATTATTCATAAAAATTATGCAATTTATGATTTTCATCCAATAATTTTTTCAGAGACATCGATAAGGCATTGAAGATTCGATGACCGAAAAAATTAACCCTGAAACTTAAACTTATGTCCATTCTAGTATTGCAATCATCTTGATGGGGAAGGGAGAGCTGATTGCTTTGCTTAATTGTCTTCGGGGTGTCTCGTGTTGGTTGAGCGGCTCTTCCTCGCGGTGCCACTGGGTTGTCTGCGGTTTGTGATTGTGGTATTTCCTGATCACACTCAATTACTATTTTTAATATATCATCAAAATATAAACTTTTGAATACTATGTAAAGTTTTCATTTTGGGTCAGTGTATAAAATTTATATAACATCTTTTAGACTATGATACTTAACATCCTGATTCTATTTGTTACAATACTATGATACGAAACATCATTCTACTAAGTTAGATAAGTCTATGATAAGAAACAAACGTGAAATAAGGCTACAAATTGCTACAAGACTATGATATGTGACATTCTGTTACTATTTGTTACAATATTGATCTGCAATATCATGGTACTATTGAATACTATTTGTTACAGGACTATGATAAGTAACGAAAAATAAACTTCAAAAATATTGTTATATAGCTATTTGTACAGCTTCAGAGACTAGCTAGAATACATACATATCCACACATTCTAATCAGAGCATTTGCTGTCTATATGAAGAAACATTGGCGCCTATGCATAGCAAAGATACTGATTGGACTGCGCAGATTCACAAGCTGATCTGTTTCTTCCATATGTGTGTGTGTATGTGCGTTACACTGAAATGCAAATGGTATTAGATATGATACTCCAAAAAATCTTCTATGTCAAGCTATTATACTTATAAACTCATGTTTATTTAAGAAATGAATTTGATTTTTGGAATGACCATGGACTCATGAATGCTTCGGGTCTCTTGCAAAGTAAGTGAAGCCCTTTGGGCTTCACATTAATTTGCAAGAGACCCAAAGTATTATGATTCAATGAACATTCTAAAAATTGAAATTTTTGCTTAAAATTACATTTTATTATAGATATCTAAAATATAGAAATTATTCATCATTTAGGGGGAAAACAGTTGTAATCATATTAACGGTTTTGTTGGAGTTTAAAACGAAAAAGCGGAACAGCCAGTGTGAACACCGGCAGCCAATGGAGAACACAAGAGGCTGGATTTGCATGTAAGACTAAGGTGTGGCTCGCTGTCAATCACAACACCAGTGTCACTTCTGGGGAATGCATTTGATGTCCAAAGCATATTGCACCGGCAAGTGAGCTTGGCAGCTTTCAATAAAATGTATGTCTTTCATGAGGCTATGAACGGTTGCAAAACATCTAAAGGTTCATTAAAGTAAGAAAGAGGGCAAAGATCAGGAATCGATACAATCAAGCACCACACTTGACCCAGGACACCAATGGGAAAGTGACAACGTCACAATTAGACATCACAAACGAGAGCCAAGAGGTCAGCCCTTTCCCAGCAGGACCCACAAGGCTTGAACAAACACACGTGCATGAAAGTATAACAAAACAAGACAGAAATAACATAAATGATCAACAAAAGAAGCACTGCCTTGGAACAGTCAGTAAAAATATTTTACTTGAGGGCTTTAACCAGTTTAACGGTGCACCAGACTTGCTTTGAAAATGTAAATAATAATGTAACAGGAACACTTACAAAAGTGTAAGCGGACCATATATTAAGGCTTACGTATTTGATTTACAGGTCCTTTGCATCTTGATTTATGGAATTGAAATCTCTAGAGTAACTTAAGCATTATGCACATATGTGCATGTATTCTACAATAAAGTATTCAAATTTGACATAACAGTACCAAGTGTTTTGTCAAAAAGGGTTATGAATTTAGTTCTTTGATTCTATGAGCTCAGGCCAAAAGGTTATAAAACTATTTCATACTCAATTCAGCTAAGCATGAAAAATATCATGCTCATCAATGTTTAAATGCCACTTTTTAATGTTTAAACATTTACTAGCAAGATAAATACAACACTTGTGAGATATTGTAATACGCTTCTTCACTTTTTAGTATTTACGTTTTAATGAGCAGTTGAAATTTTTTGCTCAGTTGATTTAAGCAAGAACAAGGACCAGGCTGTCATATTTAATCCAAGTTTTATGATGTAGTTCATTGTCTTAATCCTAATTTGACAATCATCTTTTAGTTGTTTACAGTACAGAAAATACTAGATTAGTGTATTTTGATATCAAGTTTACCAGGCGAGGCTTAAAGAAAGCTTGTTTAATCGTAAGGCTTGCTGAGCGAATCAACGTGCATTCTAAAAGGCGAGCCTGGTAAACTTGATATCAAAAGACGTTAGCCGGGTATTCATTTTATCAGTTTACTAGTTGGGTCGCTGTTCATCCTAGCTATTATGACGTAATTGCTGATATTTATGTCGATTAAATGTAATTGTTGAAGTCATTCAAAAAGTGCAACGTTATGATGACCTGATATAGGCACATGCCATAAGATAGAGAATGTGTATCAGTTTAACGTGTACCAATGCAGCTACAATGACAGGCAACTAAAGAAAATATATTTCTGTATTAAAATTATAGTTAGTCGCCTCACACTGCAGCGTAGTAGTAAGTGTATATATATATATATATATATATATATATATATATATATATATATATATATATATATATATATATATATATATATATATATATATATATATATATATATATATATATATATATATATTTTACAAACATGCATAAACATAAATACTATCCTGTTGTTGATTTATATTACTTCACACAAAATTTACAGTCTATGTTGCAAACAAAATGTTAAAATAGGATAACTGTCTCAGGCTAGCTTTCATCATAAATAGTAAATGCTTGTTATTTATCTTCCTCAGGACATCTTTCTGAGTGTAAACAGTTTGAATCCAGTTAAAGACAGCCATTCTCTTGGTCTTGACCTGGGCTTAAACTTTTTTTTTCAAAAGCAAGCGGCAAACAGCAGATACACAGTATTCGTTGCTGTCATGCAAAGACTTATGCCAGGTAAACACCTTACTGTTCCAGGTATTATCTCTTATAGGTAGCTTTTCAACGATATTTACACATATATATAATTATGTAAACCATATATATATTAGGACATTTTAAATATTTTGACATGCTGTACTCTTCAAACAAGAAAAAGTAATATTCAAAGAGTCTAACTAGAATCAGCTCTATTTTCCAATGCTAAATGGGACACTTTTGATACATTCAAAAGTATTTATTTTTATTCAGCTTTCAGTTTTCTATTATTTATGTATGATACGTGTAGACAAAATGTACAGGTAACTTTCAAAGTATCTCCCCAAAATATTGTTTTATTACAAAACATATTTTGGTGTTTAAAACAATTTAATCAATTATTGTGATTCACCAATACTCTGCATATGATATGTTAAATAGACCATGCCTACCAACAAAGCAGGAAAAGTGCAAAAATCCCTTTTTAATCGTTTTCCATTATCATTTAATTTCAGACCCTCTCTCCTTTCAACTTGTCATATCTCTCAAGTGCATAGGAATTTTGAAAATACTTTGACAACTGGCTCTTGTCATTGCATTTACCTAATAAACTGATACTACATGCATCACAGTAGCTCAAAAAAGCGTTCTGGTAGTCAGAAAAATCGAAGTATAAGGCTAAAACTGTCAATGATCCTTATTCAGACTTTCACTTTTCATTCAAATTAAGTACCTAGAGCAGAATTTAAAAAAAAAACTCCACTCCTATTTTTTTAGCCGATTGTCAACCAAATCTAAGCCTTATGCTCGTTGGTTATTTCCTGAAATAAGCTTTGGCTTGCTCTTTGTGACAGTTTTGCTTTTTGTTAGCTCTTCCTGCTTGTAAGAGCTGCTTGATCAGTATCTACTCTGTTTTCTTATGGACACGTAATAAGATACTTTCCTACACTAGTGGACCTGACAAGTAATTACATTGTTCTGCTTACAAACAATAAATATGGATCTTACTTGAGTTCTCATGCTTTATTGAATTTATTAAACGAGTTGGGGAAAAGAGATTAAATGTGAGCTTGTCAATCATTTTACTTCTTTTTTGCAACGAGTTTAATAAATTCAACAATACAAGAGCACAAATCTTAGATTCTATTTATCATATGACATTAAGAGTACTTTGAAATCTCATTTCTGGCGTAAAACGTTAAAATTTTGTCATAATGTACGCAACGTTATTATGGACGTCATAACGTTTCCCAAAAATCTGTTAACCACTAGTGGTTTATCGATTTAATTGCATGACTTTATTTCACTCCCTTACGCGACGTCATATGGGCCTCGTCTTCGAGGGTTTAAGAACAACACAGGCGCAGACCAGCCTGCGCATCAGCGCATTCTGATCAGCGCCTTTGTTATTCGCTTTTTGGAAAATTTCGTATGTAAGCTTGCTACCGGTGAAATTTCAATTTTCTAGATTGTTTCTGTAGCTGAGGAGACTGGTTTGAATCTCACTTTGATGGAACCCTCGAAGACAGGTTTCCTCGTGACGAGGCCCAATTATGATAATAACTATTGAATTATAATGGTTGATTATACACTTGATCCTGACGACAGAAATGCAAAAAATATAGGTGTAGCTGTTACAACAACTACTAACATCAATGCGAATACAAGTGTATCTATCCGATGAAGCAGTTCATGAAATGTGAGATGATTGTTTTTAACTGAGCTTTCGTCATTTTTCAAAGCAGGGGAATGATTTTTATCATCCTGATCTGCTTCCGATTTTACTGATGCAGTTGACTCTGTGTGAGAATTGTGTAGCTTTCTTAGAAAATGTATATTTACTTTCTCATTTGCAAAGCGAGAATATAGATATGATTCAAAATATGAATAAACAACAGCAAGAACACTCAACAATAGCAAAAGAAAAATGTAAATTAGAATATAGGCAATATCCAATGAATTGTGCGGCAGTTCATTACTTATTGTTGTTATAAATACACCGTATGATAGAAATATTGTCACAGCAATAGATCCTTTCTCCCCAGAATCGACGGGAACAAGGAATACGCCAACGTTCAGGGCAGACAGAAATACTAGAGGATACACAGTTGTAAATAAGATAACCGTATACCTCCTTTCTAGTTCTAAGTTAATATATACCAGTGCGAGAGTAAAAAACACTTTTCTCACTGAACGTAACTGGAGAATTTTCCATTCTGTATTTTGGTTAAAATATTCACTACTGAGTTCCGCAGTGAAATTTGTAATAATAATTTCTGCTGTATCCCTGATTGGAACAAATACGTAAAATTCACAATTCTGTTTATCAAAGGGGTAATATCTGATATCAACCTCGCACAATATAGTATATGTGTTTTCCGTAGTGAGCCGTATATGTCCATCAGACTTTATTATTACAACGTCATCTGGGTCTCCAATTTTCCCCTTACCTTCATGCGTTACCGACAGCCTCAATGGCGGCACCCATATTTGATAGATCGGAAGTTTTATTTCTGCTATCCCGTCATGCAGTGAAGTATTCCAAACTAGTAATTCGTCTTTCCACGACACTAGGAAATATCCTAGAATAGACATCATTTGAGATGCAGTATCGAAATCAAAAACGCTTTGAAGAACGAATCTTCCAGATATTTCAATGGAGTGAGATAATTTCTTTCTTGGTCTTACTCTTGTATCATAGTTCTTCAAAAGTGTTTCATACAGATTTGTCATGCTGTGGTACGCAGGTCCTTCAGTCGTGGTATCAAAGTCATTACCATTGTGTCCGGCAGTTGATACGTTGAATGTAGTGAACGTTGGTGGTATGCTGTTAGTTAGTGTCAAAAACAGATTAATTAAAGCCAGATTATTCATCATGAAGCTTTTTTGTTCATCTCCGATGTTCCTTTAGGACGGCAACAGAAACATAATATTTAGTAATAATAAAGATTGAGAAATCTTTACACTAGAAATATCACACAGCTTGACCAATGCTAATTTGTTTTGACATTTTTTTTCAAAAAGTCAATGATAAAATCATTTTAAAAGTTGAGTTTTGTGTTATATTCCATTGATTTAGATTTTGACCTGCATATTAATGAGTCAGTGCATGAGATTTCCAACAATGTGGTATGTGCGACCAGCAATGCCTCAGATCAGCCTGCGCATTCGCGCAGTCTGATCAGAGCCTGTGCTAGTCGCCTGAGTATACTATGATTGTTAAGCTATTGACTGAACACCATTTGGAGTTTCTAAGCTTAAAAGGAGGCTGCAGAGGCTCGTCTGAGTCTACAGTTGTCAAAATGTCAAATTGTTGGAAATTTCATGCCGCGGCTCAATTTTAAGTATTTATCAGTAAACAATTTAGATGTTGCGCTCAATACTTCCATAATAGTTTATTTGGCAATGTAGGCGTCATCAATACTTTTCAAAGTTGATATGGCGGACTGTACTGGTTAGGTGTCGATTCAAGTATCTTAGATGGTTAGATAGACAGTATAGGTATTTGTCTTAAATTACCTGGATGGTTTGATCAATAGTTTTAGTATTGGTTAATACCTTTGTAATAGGTACATGTTATTACGTATTTAATGTGTTTTTAACAGTTTTGGTGGTATATGTTTTAATATACAGTCTAGGCGTCGTGAATGTTTTATAGACGGAGTGTGCGAATGTCCACAAATTCATGAATGGTTTGATAAACAGTTTTGAGTTAGTTTTACACTTTCCTGATGATTTTATAATGATAATGTTTAGTGTGGCATTGTACTTTTCTAGATGGTTAGAGGGACAATTTAGATGTTTGTGTTGCAACCTTCTGTTGGCATGATAGTCAGTTTAGATGTTCCCCCGTATAACACGAATTCACCATAGACAGTTAAGATGTTATCCATTATATTCAACGATGGTTTAATATGATGTATGGTGT
Organism: Loripinus fragilis; assembly: GCA_964019695.1. Classification (NCBI taxonomy): domain Eukaryota; kingdom Metazoa; phylum Mollusca; class Bivalvia; order Lucinida; family Lucinidae; genus Loripinus; species Loripinus fragilis. The sequence continues at coordinate 19,532,054 of OZ026523.1, forward strand.
TTTACTCATTTTCCATGGCAGTGTGATACACAGATTTGAATATTCTAAACCCTTTATATGCTTAGCACATGTATTATATGTAATACTATAGGTCATAATAATGTGTTAATTCAGAAACGAATTCTAATCTTTACGAAAGAGCACATTCCAATAGAGTTTTGTAACTATCATGGGTGGATCCAGAGGGGGATGAGACAGGGGTCATATTCTATGGATAGAAATGTGCACGTTATCCGCTAGTCTTAAAATCTAACATCACTTCAGCACAGCCTTTGCGTTTAAAAATCCTGAATCTTTTTCCGGTGATCGGCGCTTGTATCTTCAAGCCAAAATAAGATCCGATGTTGATGGACTGAAAAACACATTGCTAAATGTATTTTGCATACACAGTTGTCAATGCATTATAATAAACAGCATTCTTCTCCACAGCGCCAACATAATACCATTAATGAGTTTCTATTTGATATTCAATATAGCTTTTGTTTCATGTTTTGTCCAGAGTATTTGAACCACACCATGGAATAATAGCACTTATCACATTGTGTAAATTCAGTCTTTTAACTTCAATTGCATTGCCAGTACGTTGAAAAGGTTACGCACACCAAAGGGAGACTACTAGAACAAGCAGTGAATCTCTTCAATTACATCCCTTTACATATGGGAACTTCTCTGAAAGAAAATATTTGCTCCCAGAGGGAGCGAATTCTTTCCTTTAAGAGCATTTCATTATGGTATACCACATTAGGACATCTCCATTGAATGTTATTGAATTTATTTTGCACATGCGTAACTGCGTAATGGGAGCTACGCAAATGAACTTGTATGTTCTTATATCCAGCGGAACATAATGTCTGGATTTTTGACATAAAATCTATCTACTATCACCCGTATGTGTGTGAGAATAGCATAGATTGGCGAGTTAACACTGTGCATCAGCCACTGACCAGTGGTCTATGGGATACGAAACCAACAGCTCACGCGCTAGTCGATTTGCTTTTTTTATGCACAAAAGGTCTATTTAATAGTTTTCAGTAACCTCAATGGAGTATTGATTGAGCTATCTGCTAAATTAAAAGAGATGATATAGATCTCGATTGTTGAGTTGCCTAGTTCCCGTTAAATACTAGTAACTTCTGGGAGTGTCAATGCAAATAAAAGTGTATATCTGTGGTAAACTCTTGCGCATCGACAGCATACACGCGTTGCATAAGGCGAACTCTGCAGAGCGCTTTATAACAAACTGCTATGCAACGGTATTTGCTACAAAAAGCGCTGCGTAGCACTAGACAACGGATAGCTACAAAATAACACTTTTTATAGCACTGTCGCTGAATAACAAAATCAAAGCACTACACAGCGTCAAAGAAAAGTGTTCGCCTTATGCAACTTGGTCTCGTATCGTGTATATACTCCTAAAGAACAGGCCTCACAGAAAGCCATAATCTATGCAACGGTCCCTTTCCCAAAGCGTTTCCGCAAATTAATTGGAACATGTTATGTACAGTAAATTCTGTCTTCAGCATCCACTCAAAAAGAGGACCTAAACTTGGTTTTCAAGACCGATTATGGTCTAATGCAATAGAGAGTATTTTGCAATACTTTCGACCTCCATTAAGCTACAATTTGTCTTTAGAACTTTGGTTTGTCTATTTTTGAATGACTGTTTAAGACAGGTTTTACTGTAGCTCCACGTAGTGCTTTTTTATAGCATACCCTTGCAGGACGAATTGCTAAAAAGCTATCTGTAGCATAGTGCTCGCCTTATGCCGCTGTTTCGTTTATTATACACATAAACACAAAGAACCACAAAGTGCTTTATCTGTACAACGTTTCGCTTCAAAAAGGGCTTTTTGCGAGCCAGCTCAAGATTCGTGCATAACAGTACGAAACGGATTCTGTAGCATAGCAGTTTACTTGAAGCCATATAGAGTGCTTGACATATGCAACAGTCGTCTCAGTTCAACATTTGTTACGTAGCGCTTAGTTAACGCTCTTTTGTAACATGTTTAGGGGATAACTGTATTCAAAATTTTCATTTGGGGAGGTATATCGTCGGATATACGATCGGAAATTTAGTTTTACTGCAACGCGTAAGCGGAGCCGTAAAACGTGATTTCCGAACGTATATCCGACGATATACCCCCCCCCCCCCAAATGAAAATTTTGAATATGGTTATCCCCATTCTAATGCACTATTAATATTTTCCCTTCAAAAAGACAGTGAAAATATACTTTTTGGGGCCTATACGTCCAGCGACGCCAGCTGCATAAACCGCTTGCAAGCTGCATATATTCACTTGTCAATGAAAAGCGACGTTACGTAACGACGTCGGGTTTCCGACAGTATATCGCAGGATATACTGTCGCAAATTTATGACGTTATCCAATCAGACGTCGCGTTGCAATTGCAAGTGCATTAGAATGGTTCATAGCCGTTAGCTACAGGGACTTCTGTAACACACGTCTTGATTATGCAACGTGGCTCAATATACACAGTTGCAAATAAGGTATGCTTCATATCATACTTGACTAAATTTGTTTAATCTATTATACTATCAGTCGGTGCGATCGGGGGATTGGGTGCTTGCCTGTCATGTGTGTATCTATGCTTGAACAAAGGACTGGAAAAGTTACCCTATACAGTGTGCTTGATATGTTGAATTTGATATTCATTTTCACTGTGTTCTCTTAAAATTTTAACATATTCCATCGTGTAAAGTTAAAGAGTAATCATTTCTAATAGTCAATGAAGACCCTAAGTAAATTTTAAACATATTTTATGGCGTTGGGTTACAAGTTCTCACAAAATTAGTTATTTATAACAAATTTCCTCTCCATTTTGGACATACATTATATCTTCCAAGGCGGTACTTCTTTTGTGGATCTTTTATGTTTTTGTTCTGCCTTGTGTTTGCTATGTCTTTGTGCTCTTTATCTGGGATTCTCTGCAGCAGTTATCAAAGTTTGTGCAGTGGATTAGTATGCAGTTTGTAATTGTGGTATTTCCTGATCATACTCACTCAATATTTTTTACTCACTCAATATTTTGAGTGCTTTACTACACCTCCACGCCCCCACCTCGGTAGATTTTTTTCATCAATTGTGATGATTTGTGTTATTCATCTATGAATTTATTATAATTTTGGTCAAGCTATGGTTTAATTGTTGATGATGTAAGATTGTTTCACTTGTCAAATTAACCAATTCAACATTTTCTATGCAACTGTCATATGTAGCTATCTGGCCACAAATTATATCCATATGTAATTGTGTTTTCTTTAGGTTAGAACATTGCTTATGGTATGGCAGGCTTTACCCCATCAACTGTCAAAATTATCAATGAGGGCTATAATTTTAATGCATTAGCATATTTTGCCATGCGTTAGCATAGTAAATTGAATATGATATGTTATGCTATATATAGTTAAACAATTTGATACTTATAAATAATACATTATTGTATCCAGATCGCAAATCAATCTTGACTTTTTATTGGTGGTATAAGAACAGTTGGACTCAAGCGATCCAGTGGAGCATTTGTCTACACCAGGTCGTTTGAGTCTACTGGACCATACTGGTTATAGGCAGGCACATTGTATATGAGAAGGTGGATAAACATGGCTAAATATATACAAATGCATATGGATACTAAAAAAGTTACGCCCAAGCAAAGTGAATGTTAAATAAACAGGACAAAATACCAGGAAAAACAAATAGATAACTAAAAGTGATAACAATACTATAGTAAATAAATAAGAAAAGATTTATTTGGAAAATATAGATTTACTTATTGTCTAACTATAGTACTGTAGTGTTATCATTTATTTATTTATTAAAACGCTTATGGTGTACAGGGACAGAAAACTCGTTAATTCAAAACCATTCCATGAAGACAAATACCAGTTGTCGAACACTATCGATGCCCATGTACATTGTACATAGAACTGCGAAGTTTCAGTTAATTGTTTGCTCACAAAGTTAACTGAAATTGATAAAAATGTTAGATATCTGACCAAAGTCACTTTTGGCTCTGCTTTGGGTAAATAATGGGTTTCTTCTTATAAATTATGGCCAGGTTCTGGTAATCAGGCTTTATTCTAGCCCCCTAATCTCTAATCACAACGTGTCAGCAAGCTTGTAAAAAGCATACCCGTTTTAAACAAATATAGCATTTTTTATGCCGCAATTATGACAGCGTTGCGCAATTTTCTGCGTGAAAACTAACCTTTCCAATCGTTTTATTTGTTTGGTACACAGCTGACCGGCAAGTACCCCTCGACCCTTGGACCCTCCAGGCCAGTGCACAGCAAAATAAACTAGCCTCTTGTAATTAAATTATTCTAGAAGTTGAAACAACAGACGTGGTTTAAGTGATAAGTGTGTCTCTTTGTAAGACATGTTACGAGCATATTGTGAGTGTGAGGGTGGGGTAGAAAAATCCATTCCAAGCATATTCGTTTGTAAATATACGGAAATAAAATCCTTTTTTGCACCTTGGAGTGGTATTCCACTGTTTACATCAATTATCTCACAACGTACAAAGTGCACATGCATGCTGGTGCAGTAAGAAAGTTATTATATGGCTGTGCGTATGTACGGGAGATTATGCACTCGCTAAAGCTCGTGGAATATCTTCCCGTACATACGTAAAAACCATACAATATCACAAGTGTATCAGTGTGACTATACATTCATATGTACTGTCGTGCCAACCAAGAGTGACAGTGATTTAATATTTTGTTTACAATTGTTAAGTAAAATTTAACTTGTACACGCCACTTGAGGTAACGCTAATCGACAGATCCCTTGTGTATTAATCCTATCCTATGGATCGGATTAATACCCAAGTGACCTATCGATGATAAGTCCATGATAGCTTTGTAAATAAAACATGACGTCACTGTCACTCTTTGCTGGCAGGACAGTAGTGCAGCGGGATATGCGTTAATTGTCTTGGTGTTTTGATAACAGATCAGAGATAAAATTAGCACGTGTTACTACATTTGAACAAATGAACCAAAATGAGCCAGTTCTTTAGATGTGGTACTCTTTGCTACCCCTTTATACTCGAATGGCTTCTTGCTTCTATTTTGATACAATTAACTTGAGATTGTCCATTGTACATATTGAGTTGTCACAGGTTATGTATAATGTTTGAACAAAAATGGTATTTATTTCTCTGAATATCGTTTTTCTCTCAGCAAAAAGTGTAGTCTAGGATGAAATGCTGCACTATGCAACATTTCATCTGGGTATTCTAAGGCACTTGACTTTGCAACGCGACGTTTAATTGGATAACTCCAAAAAATGCGATATACTGTCGGAAATAGTTTTAAGTCGTTTATAATGTCACATTTCGTTGAATGACGCGCGGCTTACAACGCCCCAATGTGCAAGGAAACTGCAGACGTGCATTAGAGTGGGAATAACCATATTAAAACTTTTAATTTGGGGAGGTATATCATCGGTTATACGTTCCGAAATCACGTTTTACGACTCCGCTCGCGCGTGGCCGTAAAACTAAATTTCCGACCGTATATTCGACGATAGACCTCACCAAATTAAAGTTTTGAATACAGTTATCCCCTAATTCACTGATTGCCAAATTGCGTATTGAGGAGTTACCAGTATACAAAGGGATAAACATGCATGTTTTAAATAGAATATCATACATATGTCCTCATGTTTTATTGAATTTATTAAACGAGTTGGGGAAAAGAGACAAAATGCGAGGCTTGTCGAGCATTTTATCTGTTTTTCACAATGAGTTAAATAAATTTAATAATACAAGAGCTAGATTCTATTTATCATATGACATTAAGATAACTTTGAAATCTCATTTCTGCTGTAAAAACGTTATATTTTTCATTATGTACGCAACGTTGTATGGACGTCATACCGTTTCCCGAAAATTTATAAAACACTAGTGGTTTATTGATAAAGTTGCATGGCGTTATTTCAATCTCAGCCGCGACGTCATATTATAAGAACTGATTACGAATACTCTGTAAGTACCAAAATCTAAATGAGTGGCTCAAATGCAACATACATGTCTGTGTTGAAATAGAGTTATATGTTTATGTAACAGCAAAAATACAGTAAAACCTGTGTGATTGGCCACTCTCAAAAAGATCGAAAATTGGTTTTCAAGACCAATTATCGCTCAATGCAGGTCAAAGTATTGCAGAGTGCCCCAAGGGGAGCATTATGAAATACTTTCGACCTTCATTAAGCTACCATTTGTAATTAATTTCTTTGTTTTGTCTATTTTTGATTGGTTGTTTTACCCAATACAATACAATACAATAATATTATATTATTATTTCATCTCATTTCATATGAGACATTAAAAAAATACTTTCATAAACATTTTCAACATAAATACAAAAGTATGATATATCATTTAGCATAATGTTATACAAGAAAAGTTTCTGTTGCATATGAGACATTTACAAAATACTTTCATAAACATTTTCAACATAAATACATAGGATGATATATCATTTAGCATAATGTTTAACAGGAGACTTTCTGAATAAAGAAATTATATATAAATCTATGCGGAAAGTGCTTTATATGCTGAATGCAAACACAGGTTAAGGCTGCTGTCCGTTCTAAGGCGGTGGTTCTGTTGTTGTTGACTTTTTGTTTATTGTTACTCCCATTGTGGGAGTCTGTAATTGTTCTATGTTTTGTTGTACGTTACTTTATGTCCATTCTAGTATTGCAATCATCTTGATTGGGAAGAGACAGCTGGTTGCTTTGCTTAATTTGTCTTCCTGGTGTCTCGTGATGGTTGAGCGGCTCTTCCTCGCGGTGCCACGGGGTTGTCTGCGGTTTGTGATTGTGGTATTTGCTGATCATACTCACTTACTATTTTTTACTGATTCTCACAAAGAACGTTATTTGGCATGGGTAGCCAATTATTAGCCCATATTTAACAAAATGTATAAGTTGGCATGTGCATATAGTAAAGATTCAAATCAGTCTGCACATATGCACAGTCTGATCAGATCTTAATTTTCTGCCCAAAGATAGAGGCTTCAGATAGAGATTCTGATCAGACTGAGCAAATGCTTTGATAGGTGCATATGTCAATTTGTACTGACTGCTGGATGGTGGCTAAAATGTGTAAGTAAGTAAGTAACGAATTTATTTATTGAGGGTAACCCAATTGATGAATCAATCGTCCCTGGGGCCCTCAAACAAGAAAAGAAAAGAAAGTACATATATTAACAATAAAGAACACCCACACCCCACACACATATACATATAATTCTGCGGTAGACACTTTTGCCGACGTACTGTACTCTAGCGCATACACGGTGTATGGTAAGAAGAAATTATTTGGTCGGAACCAAAATAAGCCTGTTCGTAAATATCGGAGTCCGTGGTTTACGCATGAGTGCGAATTAGCTAGACAAGAGTTGAGAGCAACAAGCAGAGCTTATAGAAAATATAGGACAATAGAACTTCGTACATCTGAGATGGAAAAACGTAGACAGTATCGCAATATGAAGCGTAAGGCTAAGCGTCAGTTTAAAAAAGACCAGAAGCAGTTTTTTTCGGATTGCGCAAAAAATAATCCCCAGAAGTTTTGGGACGAATTACGTAAATTGAAGGGTAGAAAAGGGGGTCAGGCAGATATCTCAATGGAAGAGTTTTTTGATCATTTTAAAAATTTATATGGGATGGCCGATGTTTTCAGTGATGACAATGTAGAAAGAATTTTATCAGATCATGAGGGTTTGCATATACGGGTTGAGGAATTAGATATGCTAATTACTGAAAGCGAAGTCAAAAAAGCGATCAGTTCACTCAAGAAAAGGAAAAGTCCAGGTGCAGATTTACTTCCACCGGAAGTATTTATTGAAGGTTGTGAGATATTATCACCCGTGTTATGCAGACTTTTCAACTATATATTCGACCATGGTATTTATCCTGAAAGCTGGGCCAAGGGTATTTTGGTGCCAATACCAAAAAAGGGAGATAAGAAGGATGTAAATAACTATAGGGGTATAACACTGACTAGTTTGTTCTCTAAGATTTTCTCGAATATTTTAGATAACCGTTTGCGCAAGTGGTCTGAAAATAATAATATTTTAAATGATTGTCAATTTGGCTTTAGAAAGGGTAAGAGCACTGTTGATTGCATATTTGTATTATCTTCTATTATTAATAAGGTTATTAGAAAAGAGAAGAAAAAACTTTATTGCGCCTTTATTGATTTTAAAAAGGCATTTGATTAAGTCTACAGAAATGGTATTTGGTATAAATTGTTATTATCTGGAGTTTCAAGTAAATTTATATGTATCTTACAAGATATGTACAAATCTGTTAAAACTTGTATAAAGGTCAATGGCTCACTAACAGAATATTTTGATAGTTATATGGGGGTTAAGCAGGGGGAACCGTTATCTCCATTACTGTTTATACTGTTTATTAATGACATGTCTGAATATTTAAAGGATGCATCTGTTGAGGTTGTTAGTTTAGAAGAATTACAGATATTTTTGTTATTATTTGCAGATGATACTGTTTTATTTTCCTGCACTGTTGAAGGGCTACAAATATTATTAGATAAGCTAAGTATGTATTGTGAAAAATGGAATGTAACAGTTAACGTTGACAAAACAGTGGCAGTTGCATTCAAGGTTGGAAATAGGCCCGATAATTTTGAAGTATATTATAACAACGAGAGCTTAAGCAGGACTAATAAATTTACATACCTAGGGGTGACCTTATCTGCAAATGGCAAAGACTTTCAGGCACAAAAGTCATTATCTGAACAAGCTATGAAAGCACTGTTCTCCTTAAACTCTCTATTTGATGCTGTATCTCTTGACATTCAAGAAAAGCTTAAATTGTTTGATTCCATGATACTTCCAATTTTATGCTATGGATGTGAGGTGTGGGGATTCCACGCTGCACCAGATATAGAGCGTGTTCATTTAAAATTTCTTAAACAAATCCTGGCTGTTAAACCCCAGACATGCACCAACGCTGTTTATGGCGAACTTGGTAGGGTACCCTTACATGTTGTAAGAAAAGAAAGAATTTTAAAATTTTGGTTTAAAAACATCAAAAATCCGAATACTTTGGTATACAAAGCCTTGCAAGAACAGGTAACTAATGGCTTTGATGGATGTTGGGGTTTGAAAGTCAAACAATTATTAGATGATTTGGGGTTTAGTTACCTCTGGAATAACAGCGATATAACGAGCTTGCAATTAAATTTAGTCATTGAGCGTGTTTATGACCAGTATTATCAAAGTTGGTATGCTGAGCTTAATCAGTCGCACAAGTTATTATATTATAATATGATTAAAAGCCAGGTTGGTTTGGAAAAATATCTTGGATGTGTTACCAATAGTAGACACAGGATCGAATTAACAAAGTTTAGGTGTTCTGCACACAGATTGGCTATTGAAGAAGGCAGATACAGAAATATAGATAGAAATGAAAGAATATGTGTGCATTGTAATATGGGGATAGTCGAAGATGAATATCATTTTTTGATGGTATGCCCTTATTACAGACAAATTAGAACAACCTGCCTGCCTGCTTACTACTGTAGATGGCCTAGTCTGCATAAATTCAAAACACTCTTAAAAACAGAAAACGAAAGTTTGTTAAAAAAAATAGCAAAGTATGTATGTATTGCTATGCAAAAACGCAATGAAGTTGATAATGAGGTTCCTATTTAAATATAAAAATACATTTTGGCATAGGCGACCAGCGTAGTCTCAGGCCAGAGTATGCTTCAGTTTGGTCTGATCTGAGACTGTGCTGTCCGCAAGAATCACCGGATGAATGTAGAGCGTCAGGTCTGCGTAAATTATAATATGGCCACGAATTTTGGCTAAGCTGACTATGTAAAATATCCAGAATTTACTCTTTGCATGCGGAGTAACTTTATATGATATTCGAGTCGTTGTGAACTTTTTAACCTGCAATTAAAGTTACTCGTAAACAAAAAAAAAATATATAAAATAATGTGCCAAATAGCTCGGATCCACGTCAGGATCGACTTGTTTGTCGGGCCTGATCTGGATCCACGCTGTTTGCGATATTCGAGTCGTTGTGAACTTTTTAACCTGCAATTAAATTTGCTCGAAAACAAAAAAAAATATATAAAATAATGTGCCAAATAGCTCGGATCCACGTCAGGATCGACTTGTTTGTCGGGCCTGATCTGGATCCACGCTGTTTGCGATATTCGAGTCGTTGTGAACTTTTTAACCTGCAATTAAAGTTGCTCGAAAACAAAAAAAAAATATATAAAATAATGTGCCAAATAGCTCGGATCCACGTCAGGATCGACTTGTTTGTCGGGCCTGATCTGGATCCACGCTGTTTGCGAGGGTCATCAGCAGATAAAACAAACCATGCAAAGAATAACAAACTGCTTTGTCGCATATGCATGCGATCACACGAGTGTAATACTAAAGAATGCATGTAAACACACATTTGTAAATATATTTTTGGGATCTTTAGATGTGCTAAGTTATTATCCAAAACCTGACGTGTATGCAAAAAGTTGCATTTGTACGTGAAAAATTTGATTAAATGGATACAATGGAGTCCCTGAACAGACGCTGTGTTCTGCGGCGTCTGTTCTGGGTATGCACTGTTTGAATACGTCCCACAAAGAGGACACTATTACGGGTTAAGAGCGCGTAAAAAAATATTTATCAAGTAGAACGCATGTTCCGGGTACTCAAAAGAACCGTCTCATTGAGACGGTTCTTTTGAGCGCCCAAAACACGTGGTGGTATACCGGTATACGTACCATAAAAGAAAATATTTTTACATCCCTCGATAACAGAATAACACCTTTAGAATATCCACTGATTGAATGATTTGTAGTACACCCGATCTCTGCCCCAAATGTCATTCATCTGTGACGCAGAGTGATTGGTCAATTCATTGTAATAGCTGAAGGTAAACACCATATCATGCAGGTAAAATACAAATAACTTTATTAATTGGTCTCGGATATTGCACAGGATTCCCGGGCCACGCGAATTTTATAATTATAATTTAAAGAATGATGAATGACTGGGGCAGAGAAATGGAGTAGTATAAACGTTGGAATTGATGAGCAATGGGACGGGAGGGCACTTCTTGGATTAGCCTTCAGACTACTCCGATTGGCGCCCTATCGATACACCACAAAATATAAGTGTACACGTCTGGTGGAAAATTAATTTGAGAATATAATTTGAAGATCATGCCTTAGAATTTATGCATTTCTCAGATGCCATGTCGCCCATGTGAGGGCGAGAAACATGTATTTGTTTATGCCTAAATAAAGCATACTTGACTTGACTTGACTTGACATATAATAAAACAACAATGGATGTTAGATGGCCCTCTAGCTACTGTTGCAAGTAAGGCTATGCAAATTAAATATAATTACCTTTTAAGCAGAATGTACAGTTTTAAACAAACAAATTTAGTGTCATAGAATTTTTAAATCACGTGGAGTGTTATTACAAACTAATGTACCTTAGTATGATAAACTATTCTTAAACAAGTTAATTTTAGGCTTGGCTTTCAGAATTTTTTTATTACTTACCGAACATAAATTTTACGCAGAGCTACTGTTCGAATCTCTCATTTTGAATAAATCAGTCAGATATTCAGGTGACTTTTATTCGAAACTTTATTCGGTACTTTTGCTTTCTGTAGAAACACACTGGCAGAAAACGACTACATGTTTAGGCGATCCTAAGCTTCTTCTAAACTAGAGTATTCATTTTTCAATATAAGCTTACACGCTCTTCGTTGCAATTTAGTTATTTTATCTGTATTAGAACATGTAGATGATCCACAAATAACGGAACAGTAATCAAAATTAGGGCGAATATACGCATTATAAAACAAAAGTCTGTCTTTAACTGATATGTATGAAGAAATTTGAGACAATAGCCATTAATGTGTGGACACCGTCTTAACAATGTACTTATAATGCGAATCCCAAATTAAATTTTCATCTATATTTGCACCTAAAATTTTATGAACTTTAGTAAGTTTAAGGTCTATATTATTGCACTTCAAGTTGAACGAAGCAAAATTTAAATTGCATCTTTTCTATCGACTGGTAATGAGCATGACCTTAGCTTATCACTATTTATTGACATTCCATTTTCTCTTTACACCATTGCTGTAGCAGTACTAGAGATCTTTGAAGATTGTTTTCCAATACTTGCTTGTCATATTGTATATCATATATAATAGTATCATCTGCATGCGAGTCAGTTGATGCAACAATATTTTGAAGTTTAAGAGGCAGATCATTAATAAATATTACAAACAAAAGTGGCCCAAGAATAGACCCTTGTGGAACGCCACAAGTTATGTTTGCAGTATCAGATTTTGAATGCTAAATGGACACTTTCTGTGTTTGCGTAGATAATTATGATTTTAACCAAGCTAAAGCACTTTTCCCACATTTATATATTTCACGTTTCTTCAAAAGAACAGCATGATCTACAAGGTCAAAAGCGTTTCGCAAATCAATCATTACACAACCAACAAAATTACCTTCATTTACGAGGACTGTTCGAATATGAATGCAAGTAGCTTCCTAACTTTCTTCACATATTTGCTACGACAAAATGTCATATCTTTCTGGAAAGAACTATTTGTCTTCTTTAAAATGGCGCCAAACATAAAGAAACACTCACTATACTTCTCGAGTTAAAGATTCTTATATAAAGACCATTCCTGTTAACTGAAGTTTTTTCTGAAGCAAATTGTCATACACGGTTTGGTACATGTGCGGATATAGTGTCAAATCTTTGTAAGTTTGAGACAAAATGGCACTAAATTTTAGATGCAAGTTTAAGGTACATTGACAAAGTTTCTTGCAGGTAAAAGTTTATAAATTCCTGTTTAAATCTCGAGTAAACAGGCACGTTTGTTATGTCATTAATTTTATGATAAACATCATTTTGAGTTATCTACTGGTGATGCAATAATGAACATCGCTGTGTCTTTTTCTTTGCATTTGCTTAAAACCTGCTAAATATGTCTTAATGAAGTTTTCAAAACGCACCGTCCTCTATTTACAGAGTTATGACATTTAATATAATTTTTCAAGCATTTTTCTGCTTCTTAATGACGCGTTTACATTAATTAAAATATGTCTAATCTGTCTAGTCGTCAAGACTAGGTGACTATAAATTTTATTGTAAATAATACCTATTTTTGGTAAAACTTAAAGTTAACGTTCAAATATAGATTAAAACCGCAATGTTATGGCAACAAAATTAAGTTCTATTACTCCTTCACCTAAAGCAGTTTTGACTAAATACAAACGTTTTTCAGCGTAAAAAATTACTCACTATCTTTCAATGATTTGTAGCAACAACTCAGTATGAGCGATCAACATATTGTCTTTGAGTTAGAACTAGTTTAAATGTTGCTTCGTGCATTTTGTTAGAGAAAAATTTGACTGAAAACTGAAAGGTGGTGTTTTGTTTACCATTTATACTCACTTACTATTTTTTAGTGAAAATGATTCGATGTAATTTAACAAAAACATGTCAGATGTTTGCAACTTTCACAGAATCATTAGATAAGTATATGGGGATACTTTCGTAAAAAAATTCAAGAAATTTCACCGGTTTATCGAAGAATTATACGCTTGTCTATATCACTGTTATGTTTGAAGCATTTAGTTTGTTAGTATACTAAAGTTACCCTCATTCAAAGGGCTATAACTCGATAAGTAAACTGTGTTTTTTTTTTCTTTAGGTCTGGTGCCAGTTTAAAGTTAGCATATAATCCTTTATAGAAACGTATACCATTTTATCGTAGCATATATGTGACGAAAGTCATGAAGCTACTTGCAATCATATTTGAACAGTCGTCGTATTGCTTTTAGCCAATAGTCAATCAAACGGATTAAAGCTGATTCAGGTGAGTGTCCAGCTCTGAAACCGCTCTGCTTTTCATGTAGTAGTGTATTATCATTAAGATATTTCATGAATTTCAAATGGATCCATTTTCCATAACTTTTGAAACAGTGGTCAATATCGAAATTGGTCTGTAGTTATTTACATCTTCTTTTGGTCCAGTTTTGTGAATGGGAATTAATTTTTGCGGGTTTCCAAACATTTAGAAAAATACTGAGTGACAAACTTTTATTGATAAGGAATGTAGAACTTGGGGATACTATGTCACAAGAAATTTGTAATATCCTTTGACCAATATCAGTCAGACCTCTTGATTTCGATATATCTAAATGTGGGAACAAGCATTTGGATTGTTAATTTTCTACAGACATTTCTGAGTTTTGGAAACTAGCAACCAAGCCTAAACGCTATTTTATGGCAGTTCATATATATTATAAGTTTGACCAAATAAACGCATCCTTTTATTTTGCAGTGTAATATTAAATGTCAAAATAAAGACGAATGTTATCTGAAGTTTGCCATATGATTTCTCATAAAATAAAGTTTAAAATTCACTCTGTAATCCTCGTTTAGCTCTTTGACACATTGTATGTTCTAATCAATCATTATTGGATAATCATGTTGGATCATACATCAGATCCAGATGATAGAAATGCAAAAAATATAGGTGTAGCTATAACAACAATGAATAACATCAATCCAAATACAAGTGTGTCTATCCGATGAAGCAGTACATGCCAAGTGAGATGATTCGTTTCAGGTGAACATTCGTCATTTTTCAAAGCAGGTGATTGATGATTATCGACCTGATTTGATTCTGATTTGACTGCTCTGGATGTCTCTGTATGGGACTTAAGTAGCTTCCTCAACAAACGTATATATACTCGTTTATTTGCATAACGAGAATATAGATATGATTCAACATATGAATAAACCACAGCCAGAACACTCAACAACAGCAAAAGAAAAATGTAGATTAGAATGTAGGCGATATTTAAGGAATTGTGGGGAAGTTCATCACTTATTGTTGTTATAAATACACCGTATGATAGAAATATTGTCACAGCAATAGACCCTTTCTCTCCAAAATCGACAGGAACCAGGAATACGCCAACGTTCAGGGCAGACAGAAATACTAGAGGATATACAGTTGTGTATAAAATAAACGCATACCTCCTTTCTAGTTCTAAGTTAATATATACAATTGCGAGAGATAAATATACTTTTCTCGCTGAATGAAACCTTTGAATTTTCCATTCTGTATTTTGTTTAAAATATTCATTACTTAGTTCTGCGGTGAAATTTGTTATATCAACTTCTGCTGTGCCCCTTGTTGCTACGTATACGTAAAACTCACAGTTTTGTTTATCAAAGGGGTAATATCTTATATCCACGTCGCATAAAATATCATATGTGTTATCTGACGCTAGCCATGAATATCCATCTGATTGTATTATCACAACGTCATCGGGGTCTCCAACTTTACGCTTACCTCCGTGTGTTAACGCCAGTCTCAATGGTGGTACCCAGATTTAATCGATCGGAAGTTTTATTTCTACTATTCCGCCATGTAATGAAGTATTCCATACTAATAAATCGTCTTTCCATGACACTATAAAATATCCAAGTATGGACAATCGTTGAGTTGCAGTATCCAAATCAAAAACCCCTTGAAGAACGAAACTACCAGAAACATCAATGGGATGAGATATGTTCTTTCTGGGTCTTACTCTTGTATCATAGTTCTTCAAAAGTGTTTCGTACAGATTTGTCATGCTATAATACAAAGGTCTTTCAGTCGTAATATCAAAGTCATTACCACTGGGTCCTACTGTTGAGACAGTGGATGTACTGACCGTTTGTGGTATGTTGGTAGTTAGTACCATTAACAGATTAATTGAAGCCAGATTTTTCATCCTGAACTTTTTCCGTTTATCTCCTTACAATTTCAGCTCGATTGTGCCTATGGGATGACAAAATAAACATGAGCCGCGACATGTGATTCCAACAATGTGGCATTTTGACAAGTGTAGACTCTGACGCGCCTGTGCAGCCTCCTTTTAAGCTTAGAAACTCCAAATGTTGTTCGGACAGTAGCTTAACAGTCATAGAATATTCAAGCGACTAGCAAAGGCTCTGATCAGACTGCGCGTATGTGCAGGCTGATCTGAGGCTTCGCTGGTCGCACATACCACATTGTTGGAAATCCCATGTCATGGCTCAGTCATAATACTTAAGTAATAATAAAGATATAGAATACTTTACACTAGAAATGTGGACCAGTGGTTATTTTAATTGAAGGTTTTAAAAATCATTTAATGATAGAATCATGTTTATCACATGGCATTGCGTCTAGGAGTGATATAACGCGATGCAATAGAATCGATAAACCACTGTCTAGTGGTTAACAGATTTAGTAAAATTACGTATTGATGTTCAATTTAACGTTGTGTAAAAGATGGCAAAATCTTGACGTCGTTTTAATGCCAAAAAACGCGATTTCAAAAGTAAAAAAGATAGCATTAGTGTTCCTTTTTAATTGAATTTATTCAACTTGCATTTTATTTTTTTCTCAACTTAATAAAATCAATAATACTTGAGCACTTATGTAAGATCCTCTATTTGAACGTTGAATTTTGTGGTACACTCCATCGTATGGGTTAGTACACAATTTAGATGCCTTGCTAATTAATTCCATAACGGTTTTTTGACCATGTTTGTGCAGGCAAACAATATCCTGGTTGATTTGACATACTGTTACTATCCTGAAGGGTTTAATAGACTTTGGCTAAATTTTTCTGGATTGTTTTATAAACAGTTTTGGTATTAGCTTATACTTTAGGCAATTAATGTGTATGTCTACAGTTTTCTTGCACACCGGATACGGATATAAGGGATTTTACCCTAAAATAGAAAATCTTATCTAACCCATGCTATCTTACCCAGGACGTCAAGTAACGCCATCTTGTGAAATTGCATTTTAGCGGAAGCTTATTTTAAAATAGATAAATAAATAGATAAAAGCAGTGGTGAGCAAGAAAAAAAATTCATTATTCGTGTGAAGGTAGGATAGAATAATCCGTCCCTCTGGTTTACCATTTGTCATCACTCTGCAAGCCTCGTGATGCCGAAAGGCGATCCTCTGGACGGATTTTTCTATCATACCCTCTCACTCATGATAGATTCTTATGTTCTTCTTGATAGATTGGTTAAATAGACAGTTGATGTATCTTGGTTATAGTTTATGGTGAGATAGAGACTTTTAGTGTATGTCTTACACTTTCCTTGTGGGTTGCGGATAAACACTACAGTTTAATGGATGGCCTGATAGACAAATAAGTTATATTTTTCTCTTTTCTGCTGGTTTGATAAAAAAATAGGTGTTGATTGCAATTTCCTGGTGGTTAGATAGACAGCGTAGACGCTTTCTTCATAATCTACAAACTTGCGATAGACAGTTTAAATGGTATACATCATATTCGATGATAGTTTGGCATAATGTATGATATATATCTTATTTATTCCACTGGAGTTTGAACACATTTTTATAAATATTGTTACTATTTTCCATTCTATGTTTTGGACATGCATTACGTATAAATCCGATACCACGGGTTATGTACGACCTTAAACTCAAAACATGTTCAATAACTATTTCTTATCTGTTGGAAACCGTACAAACAATATTTTACAACTATATTCCACATATCAGTAAACTGTATCATGTAAAAGAATATCGATAACCCTCATAAATGATGACACAACTTATACTTTTCAAATTTCGCAAAGAATGTATTTGTTTATATGCGTATTGGAGCCAAAAAGCCTTTGAACAAATGTTTATTGATACATTTCCATCACAAAGTTCTTATTTAACAATATTTTAGAGGTAACATGGGATCACCTTTGTATTCGATTGGGAAATTTCGGCTCAATTCACGAATCAAGCTTTGGATGTATGTCAGGCGTTGTACTACGAGTATGCATGAAAAGCTTCGGAATTGGCTTACTGCGGCATGTGGGTAAAGTCCAATTAAAATCCATTGAACGTTTTATCAACAGAATAAATGAAGTTTATTGGGTTTTCTTCAATAAAATATTGCTATAGCGATATTTTATTGAAAACACATTAACTTCTTTTATAACAATTGTTTCACTGCAATTGCACTTGTTATTGTGTTGGCATGTTTTTTGTGACGTCAGCGTCGCGTTATATAACGTCAGCGTCACGCTATCAAAGTAGATCATCAATGTACATCCGAGGTCTGATTCCACGGAATTGGCCAAGGCAGTTCTGATTGATTCTTTGTATTGTGATGCTGTCTCAATGCACAAACTCAACACAAGTTATGAAAGAATTTTGTTTGATATATAATTACAATATCGCATTAGTAAACATGCATGGTAATAAACAATATTTAACTATCACCGCCAACATACAGAACATTAATGATTTCCAATTTCATATCAAGTATAACTTTTGTGTCATGTTTTGTCCAGAATATTTTAGCCACCCCATGCAATAATGGTACTTATCACATATGGATATGTTCTTTCTTTAAACGTGCATTTTCTTTTATCCAGCGGAGCTTGTTTTCTACATTTTGGTCTCAATATTTATTTACTGTCATCCACACGTCTGTGAGACAACCCAAGACTGGCGAGTTTCAGTGGCTCACAGTCTTTCCACGGCCTTCGTTGGCGCCTATGAGTAACGTACCTACAACTGATGAGCTGGTGTATTATGTTCTTTATTATGCACAAAAGATTTATCAATCTGTTTTGAGTAACCTTAATTGAGTATTGATTGAGCTATCCGCTAGAATAAGAATATATCTCTGTCACAAATGAAACCTCTTTGAGACTCATTTTTGTGTTGCCAAGCTTCAGATAAATAAAAACCTCGGAATGACAATATGTAACACAGACCATGGAGCAATTTTTGTCAAATAGAACATTTCATATGTGATTTCCAGCAATGTGGCATTTGACAAGTGTAGACTCAAATAAGCCAGTCCTTTTTAGCTTAGAAACTCCAAATGTTGGTCGGTCAGTAGCTTAACAGTCATAGAACACTCAAGCGACTAGCAAAGGCTGTGATCAGACTGCGCGTATGTGCAGGCTTGTCTGAGCCTTTGCTGGTCGCACATATCACATTGTTGGAAATCTCATGTCGTGGCTCAATTGACATTTTATTATCGTTTATTCATTTTAAGGGTTTTGCTTCTAGAATCCTTACATACTTTTGGTTATAAAATATGGCTTTTATGATTGAAACAGTCGCAGTATCTCTTCTTGGTCTTCACTATTAATTTTACAAATGCTAGCTTCAAATGTTATATCAAGCAAGACCGAGTTGCATAAGGCGCGTGCTTTTTTATTGCCCTTTGTAGCGCATTCTGCTACGACTTTGACTAACAAACCGCAGACAAACCCACGGTACCGCGAGGAAGAGCCACATAACAATCATGAGACACCAGGAAGACAAACTAAGCAAAGCAACCAGCTCTCTCTTCCCCATCAAGATGATTGCAAAACTAGAATGGACATAAAGTAACGTATAACCAAACATAGAACAATTACAGAATACCATAATGGGAGAAACGATCAACAATGAATCAACAGTAATAACAACAACAACACTTTTTCTGCGTCTCAATTTTGTTTATTAGGAACCTAGACGCGTTGCAAAAGGTGAGCACTACAGTGCTATTTCTAACAATTTGTTATGCAAGGATATGCTACGAAAATGCCCTTCATAGCGTTATGTCACGACCTTCCAGCTGACATGCGGAACGCACTTACTGTCGTACCAACGAAGAGTGGCAGTGGCGCATTATCTTGTTTATAATTATTTAGTAAAATATTACCTTGTAGACTCCACTTGAGCTAATGCTAATCAATAGACCACTTGTGTATTAATCCTATCCACAGGATAGGATTAATACACAAATGATCTATCGATCGTAGGTCCCTGATAACTTGGTAAACAAAACATGACATCACTGTCACTCATGGCAGGCAGGACAGTAGATGGGTAGTCAAACAATCTCTAGCGCTTCTTATGTGTGCGAAGAACAAACTATATGGCTATTGTTGTGCAACGGACTGCTATAGAAAAGCAATATCATGATGCTTCGTCATTGCACAACGGTAAAAAAGCAAGGAAGCGTGACCGACAAAGCGTCAAAAAAGTAAGGTCCTCTATCTACACAGCTGACTAGCAAGCCCACACTCTTTGGCCATACCAGGCCAGTGCACAGAAAACAAACTAAAATAATGGATCCTCTCGAAACAGATTTCATATAGAAAATTTGAAACAATAAACACACTTGGTTTAAGTGAGCCTGTTTATGAAATAGTTTAATAATCCATCGTGTGTGTTAGGGTGGGATAGAAAAATCCATCCAAAGGATCATGTTTGGCATCACACAGTTTGCCGATTTGTGGCAAATGGTGACAACGATATACTCATTTTTCTATGACCTACTCACACAAATAATTGATTCTTTATTTAAGCTCGATCTTACTAAATTCCGCTGGTCTTTATCTTTGAAAAGGGGCTCCAGAAATCTCCTGAATGTGTTTAGATGTGAAAAAGCAGAACAACATAATTTTTACATGACAAGGTCTCTTTAGCTCGCCCTGAGCCAAAAGCTCAAGGGGTAGACCTATAGTATACTAAAACTCCAGGGTTTGTCCGAACTGTAGTCTGTCCATCTTTCAATATTTTCAAACATATATTCTAAAGCCACTTGGCCAGTTCAGCTCATTTCATACATATGGAGACTCGGATGTTGTTGATTTATTGTTAATTGTTGCTCTTATTGTTTGTGGGGATTCTGTGTTTGATCTTTGTTTTGTTATGCAGTACTAAGTGGCCTTCTTAGTTTTGCAATCATCATGGTGGGGAAGAGAGAGAGAGAGAGAGATAGAGAGAGAGAGAGCTGGTTGTTACTTTAATTGTCTTCTTGATGTATTGTGACTATTAGTGTTTTGTGGCCTTTCCTCACGGTGCCTTGGGTTAGTCTGCAGTGTATGATTGTGGTATTTCCTGGTCATAATCACTTACATTTAGGATGCGGGAACGACCATTCTATAAAATTGTTCTGATCACATGACCATGATGGCCGTAACGACACGCCCATGTAGGGTAGACCCCTTTAATTTTTGATTCTCCAGAATCAGCAGATTGATGAATTCTGGTTTTGTATGTTACATTGGGGATGTTAGTTTGTTCAGAGGAGAATTTTTTTTGTTAAAAATATTTTTGGCGAACCATTGAGTTTAAAAGTATGGAAATGAATTAGTTATCTAAAAATCTAAATGTATCACAACTGTAGTAGTGTGGCTATATCGTCCGCTGTTGTGCATCTGGCTACGCGTTATTTATTTCTGTATATCGATAAGAGATCAGAGATAAAAAAAAAAAGCGCAGCTTTGGAACTCTAGCGTAAAACAATACAACACATGAGCTAGTTCATTAAATTTGATACTTGTTGTATAACCCTTTTTGCACAAATTGATTCTTCCTCCTGATTTAATACAATAAACTTGGGATATTCCATTGTACATATTGAGATGTCACAAGTTATACTGTTTGGACAATAAATGTATTTGTCATTCTGAAGACCGTTTATGTTTGGTCCTTGTTTTGTTATGAAGTATTTACTTTCCTTTCTAGTTTTTTTAACCCTTAATGCGCCAATCGCAACAAAAGTCGTCTGCTTTTCTCGTCTGCTGAAATGTTAAAGAAGCTTCGATGGCAAACAGTGTGAACCCAGATCAGACTGCTCCCATAGGAGCAGTCTGTTCTGGGTCCACGCTGTTTGCTTCCATACTTAATTAGCATTCTCCCTAAGAATCATGCAGATGGTGATAAGTGACTAGTCACAGAAATCAATAATTTTACCTCCATTTAATCAGTCTTGTTGAAAAACTTTCACAAAACAAAGCATTCCCTTTTTCTGACAGTGGTTGCCATGGAAACCGGACAATAAGATTTCTTGGAGATTGGCGGAGAGTTGCCCAAGTAAATTGTGAAATTGACACTTTTCAGGCTGGCTTTTGTGATACTAGTTTTATTTTTATTACATTCACTGCTAGCTCCCTTTAGAGGACCACATTAGTTGTACACAAAATTTTAGTGAAAAATGAAATATGCCGTTTGAATTGTGTTGCCTAGCAACAAATGTGACACCATGGAAACCAATTTTCAGAACACTACAAATTGACCATTTTCAAATCTGATTATCTTTTTACAGCAACGCTGTATATGAACGACATATATAGTGTCTTAATTACCTATGTCTGGTTTAGAAATGCCATGAATAAAAAACCTCAAAATGTTAATAATTTTTGTTTCCATGGCAACGAAACTAACTGACCGTCAGAAATTTTACAAAATACTCCAATTTCAAAGCAAATTATCTTGTTTATGCAAACAGAAATATGGATAATTTATACACATTCTGGCAAGTCCACATCTTATTAACAAAATCCAAAAAATGAAAATAATAATATTATTTAAATTTAGTTTACCATGGCAACCAAACCATCAGATAGTCAGTGATTTTGCGAAAAACGAGCATATTCAAATCAAAATATCTCCCCTAAACAAAGGATTTGATTGTGTGTTTATGTACACATTATGTAACTAGCACCTGATTTTCATCATCAAATTCAAATTTACAAATGAATTATCTCAATTCATGTTACAATGACAACCGAAACATCATACCATCAACGATTTCACAAAAATTGAATATTCAACGAAAATGGCATATTCAAAGCAAACTATCTCCTTCCAGCATGACAGAATATGAATAATTTTAAACATATTTTACATAATATACATCTGCAATACAAACACAAAATAATAGTTTTTTTTAAATTCCTGATTATAGTTACCATGGCAACAGGAATTTCCAAAAACGGTTTTACTCTGTAGAAAAGAAATGTTACGAAAAATGAATTTTGCCCAAGGAAAAATTTGAAATTGAGACTTTTCAGACTGGCTTTGTGATACAACTTCTTTTGATAATATTATCTACTAGGTCTGTTTAGAGACCCACATTAGTTGAACACAAACTTTTGATGAAAAATGTGAAACATGCCATTTGTATTATGTTCCCTAGCAACAAACATGTAACCATGGAAACCAATTTTCAGAACTCTAAAAATTGACATTTTTTCAAATCTGAATATTTTTTTTTACAGCAAAGCTGTATATGAACGACATATATAATGTCTAAATGACCCATGTCTGATTTACAAATGCCATGAATAAAAAAACTCAAAATGTTTATAATTTTAGTTTCCATGGCAACGAAACTAACTGACTGTCAGAAATTTTACAAAATACTCCAATTTCAAAGCAAATTATCTTGCTTATGCAAACAGAAATATGGATAATTTATACATATTCTGGCAGGTCCACATCTAATTAACAAAATCCAAAAAATGAAAATAATAATATTATTTAAATTTAGGTTACCATGGCAACCAAACCATCAGATAATCAGTGATTTTGCGAAAACCGAGCATATTCAAAGCAAAATATCTCCCCTAAACAAAGGATTTAATTGTTTGTTTATTTACACATTATGTAACTAGCACCTAATTTTCATCATCAAATTCAAATTAACAAATGAATTATCTCAATTCATGTTACCATGGCAACCGAAACATCATACCATCAGCGATTTCACAAAAATGGCATATTCAACGAAAATGGCATATTCAAAGCAAACTATCTCCTTCCTGCATGACAGAATATGAATGATTTTAAACATATTTTACATAATATACATTTGCAATACAAACACAAAATAACGTTTTTTAAGATTTCTGATAATAGTTTCCAGGGCAACAGGAATTGCCAAAAATAGTTTTACTTAGTAGAAAAGAAATATTACGAAAAATGAATTTTGCCCAAGGAAAAATATGAAATTGAGACTTTTCAGACTGGCTTTGTGATACAAGTTATTTTGATATTATTATCTATTAGGTCTGTTTAGAGACCCACATTTTTAATGAAAAATATGCCATTTGTATTATGTTCCCTAGCAACAAACATGTATCCATGGAAACCAATTTTCAGAACTCTAAAATTTGACCTTTTTCAAATCTGAATAACTTTTTTCAGCAAAGCTTTATATGAACGACATATATAGTGTCTAAATAACCCATGTCTGATTTACAAATGCCATAAATAAAAAAACTTAAAATGTTTTTTGTTTGTTTGCATGGCAACGAAACTAACTGACCACCATAAATTTTACAAAATACTGCAATTCTAGTGCAAATTATATTGTTTATGCAAACAGAAATATGGATAATGTAAACAATTTCTGGCAAGTCTACATCTGTTTAGCAAAAAAGAAAGATTGAAAATAATGAAATTATTTAAATATAGGTTACCATGGCAACCAAACAATCAGATTGTCAGTTATTTTACAAAAAAGAGCATATTCAAAGCAAAACATCTCCCCTAAACAAAGGATGAAATTGAATATTTAAGCACATATTATGTAACCAGCACCTGATTTTCATAATCAAATTCAAATTTACAAATGAATTATCTCAATTTATGTTACCTTAGAAACCAAAAAATCATACAATCAGCCATTTTACAAAAAATGGCATATTCAACAAAAAGGGCATATTCGATGCAAACTACTTCCTTCCAGCAGGACAAAATACGAATAATTTTCAACATATTTTACACAATCTATATCTGTTATACAAATACACAAATAATAGTTTTAAAAACTGCAGATTAGAGTTACTATGGCAACAGTTACAGCAAATGCCACAAAAAATTTTACTTTATCGCCAAAAAATGACAAATATTGAGATTTGCCCAAGGAAAAATGTGAAATTGAAACCTTTCAGGCTGATATGAGTTTTCCTTTGATTACATTAACTACTTGCTCTGTTTAGATGACCAAATTAGTTGTATTTATAATTTAAGTAAGCCATGTTCCATTCTCTCAGTTAATTGCTTGTTGCCATGGTAACCAAAAAGAAGGAATTTGGCCTAAAATGGCCAAAAAATGTGAAAAAACATTTTTTTGCACATTCACATATCCAATAACACACCAATTTTGATTCTGATCTTTATATGCTGAAACATAAAAACTCAAAGGGAGTAGATTAAAATAATAAATAAACCCAATATGAGCTTTGTACAAATCATTCCAGACTACCAAAGGTGGGTGGGGTAATCAAGCTTGGAAAACCCTATTTTGTGGAATATTTGAAACGCTACAATCATTTTACTGCCTACTAAGAGGTGCATACAGCTATTGATAAATTCTAAATGGTATTCACCTTTCACACAATAAAAGAACATGCATCGGGTCTACCACTTTCTGGTCGTAACCATGGAAACAATAACTGTACTATACAGAAAAAATGAACTAGTTTTCACTTCAAAACTATAAAATCATTTTAAATTGATTTATCCAAAGCTTGTTCTAAAATTTTATACTGAACAATGCTTATGCACATCAAATTCTGTAATATAATAACTAGGTGGAACAATTCTAACCACTATTAAATACAATTAATTTCATTTCCATTCTGCAGAAGGCCTGTGATTGTTTCCATGGTTACAACCAGAAGCAGGTAAAACCAAATTCATGTTAAACAGTTTATGCAACTGAAAGGTCCCCATTACATATTGGCAGTATTCAAATATGTCAATATCTTTGCCACTATTTGGCATACTTGCTAAAAGTTATTGAAATAAGTTTTTGTTATAAATCTGATTACCCCACCCACCAGGGGTTGCAGATCTTGCCCCATGGCCATCATGACCTGTTCTCCTTGAATGAAGATTACCTTTCATCGCACAGAAACACATGATGGGGTTACCGGGACTATTACCACCCTATTGTGCCTTAGTTAAATATATAGGTTTCGCAGACCTAGATGTTATAGTATTTCGAAAATTGTACGTTTTCTATAATGGGGCCCAACTAGCCCTGGTCTCCCCTATCAATGTTAAAGTTGCCAAGGTAACCAAATTTTTTCTTTTGCATTATTAACGGGGTTAATACATGATTGGTATTTTTTCATACAACATACACTATTAGTTTTTCTAAGATAAATAGGCTGTATTGTCTTAAAAAGTTTTAATGACTAAAAATCATGTTTCTTATATATCTGGTTACCCCACCCACTTTCAAGGTTTATAATTGTTACCAAATAAAACTTTACTTATTAATTTTGCTTAAATCATATTGATAATGTTAATATATTTCAACTCAACTATCTTTTATACACATTGGGAACTTGCATTATAACCATCTGTACATTTTACTGTTTAAAGGCGCAATATATTTAATATTCATTTTACAACAGGCCTGTATTTGTTTCCATGGTAACGGCAAGAAAGAGGTAAACCTCAAACATGTTTTTACAGTCTATAAAACTTGGAGGCCCCTTTCAAGTATTAGCAGTATGCAAATATGCCATCGTCCCCTCCACTATTGGGAAAACTTGTTTAAAAATCACTAAAACTATATTTGGTTATATATCTGGTTACCCTACCCATTTTTAACGTCTATAAATGTTACTATACCAAACTAAACTTATTAATTTTGCTGAAATCATATTGGTAATATTAATATATCTCGACAAAACTATCTTTTAAACATACTAGAACTTGAATTATAACCAACTGGAAATGTTTAACCTCTTTAAGATGCAATTTAATTAATCTCTATTTTGCGACAGTACTCTGACTGTACATTGATTGTTTCCATGGTTACCCCCAGAAGGTGGTAAAATCTACGCATGATTTTGCGTTTTATGAAAAGGCTATACCATTAAGAACTTACCATTAACTGTATACGTCTCCATGTACGCTGGGAGAATGGCTGTAATAGTTCAAAAATAGGCTTTTTTCATACCTGGCTACCCCACCAAGTTTGGTTGCCATGGTAACAAGGAAAATGAAATATTTTGATGATTTTTATTTTTTTCATTACTGACGCCTAGCATCAGTGGATATCCCAAAAATGTAATTTATCCCTTTTGCTATTTCCTGTCTCAACAACTATCGTTTAAAAATGGTCAAAAAGTGCAGTTTCAGTCCAGTAGCAATATTCACGTTGCCATGGAAACCAAATTGAGACACAAAACCAAACAAGCGTGTGTGCAACTTTTCAAGTTTGTATCTATGCTTTGTATGCTATATAAACTAATGTCGACACATTTGTGTTTGTTGGTCATTTTATTACATAAATTAAGGCGTTTTTCAAATTTTGCTATTATGTTGCTACTTTGGTTGCCATGGATACCGAATATAGAAACATTTTGACCTTTTTTAATAATTTCATTTAAGACACAACGCATTAGTGTATATTACGTATGCTGACACCTTTATTCTCAACTTTGCTGTTAAAAGATAATTTGGATAGAAATTTGTCAATTTAAGCCTCCAAAAATATCATAGAGATAGCCCCTTTTTGTTGCCATAGAAACATACTCTGAAAGTCTATTTTATCCTTTTCCATTTGTGATATTGAAAGTAAATACCTTATTGATTTTTTCATATAGCATAAACCATTAGACTTTAAAAGATAAATAGGCTGCATTGACTTCAAAAAGTGTAATTTTTCATTTTTCCAAAACTGGAAAACATGCTTCTGGAGGCAAAATCTTTAACTGGTCGTTGCCATGGCAATGGCATGACAATAACCGTTTCCCTTTGGCTATGTGACTTTTATGTTATAAGGAATCTATTGCGCCAACTTTTTTTGGCATTCTGAAAAAGTCACTTATCAGCTTTTCTACTGGGCCTGCATGATTCTTAGGGAGAAAGCTAATTAATTCGTCAGTAATGTTAGGCAATTATTTTCAGCAGACGACTTAAGCAGACGAAATTTTCAGATACATTTTTTTCTTGGCGCTTTAAGGGTTAATAATCTGCTGAGGAAGAGAAAGCAGTTTGCTTTACAGAGAATTGTCTTCCTGGTGAAGTGTGACTGTGGGTGCTCCATGGCTCTTCCCCATGGTGCCTTGGTGGATCTGCAATGTGGATGTGGTATTTCCTGTTATCCTCACTTACGTTTTTTCTTAGCAAATAGTGAAGATTATGATGAAATGCTGCATCATCTGGCATTTTGTCTAGGTCTTTAATGTTTGCCAAGGTAGGCATTTAGAAGTCATTAATATGCAAAGGGATATGCATGCGTGTTTTAAGAGTGGCTTATTAAAGTAGCGACAATTATATACCTCCATATGTACCAAAACCATATACGAGGTGTGATCAAAATGTTATCAGCCCGTTGTGCTTCGGTGAGATTCATTAAATTATTTTTTTTTCAGTAAAAGTACGAAAGAGGGCAAAGAGCAGGAATCGATACAATCAAGCACCACACCTGACCCAGAATACCGATGGGAAAGCTACAACTTGACAATTAGATATCACAAACGAGAGCCAAGAGGTCAGCCATTACTCAGCAGGTGAACATAAGGCATCAACAAACAGATGTGCATAAAAGTATAACAAAACAAGACAGAAATAACATAAATGATCCACAAAAGAAACACCGCCTTGGAACGGTCAGTAAAAATATTTTACTGAAGTCATTTGATCTAACTGACATTGGGAGTGTAAAAAGCATGCGGTCATGCTTGGTTGCTTATGTAAGAGGAGGGTACGACACTTTTGCAAAATGTAGAAACTTGAAATCAGAGTGGTTATCAAGTATTTCTGTAAGAAAGGAATCCCTCCCAAGGAAATTCATGAAGGCTACATGGAAACCCTTTTGAAGGAGTCTCTGTCTTATAGCCGATTAAAAAAATGGGCAGCAGAGTGTAAGATGGAGAGAGAGAGAGCGTTGAGTATGATGAACGGTCTGGCCGCCCAAAAGATGCCAACGCTGATGAAAATGTCAAGGTCGTGCACACCCTGCTTATGTGTGATAGGAGGCGAGACCTGCGAAGCATAGCTAGCAAAGTGGGCTTAAGTTTTGGGGCAGTACAATCAATCCTAACCAACATCTTAGATATGTCAAAGGTTTCGGCAAGATGGGTGCCGAGAATTGTTGACCAATAATTAGAAAAGGCCTCGACTCGATAATTCTAGGTATTGCTTTGAAGATGACCATAGCGATTTTATCAAGCGAGTTGTAACCCAAAATGATACATGGGCTCATCACTTTGACCCAGAGTCAAAAATGCAGGGCAACCAATGGAAGCACCCTGGCCCACCCCTCCTTAGAAATTTAAGAGGGTTCATTCAGCAGGGAAGGTGATGGCCTCAAACTTTTGGGATAGTCAAGGAGTGATCATGATTGATTATCTCGAGCAAGGAAGGTCGCATGATAAACGGTGCATATTATGCAGGCGAACTGAGGTGGTTACGCCATGAAGTTGCAAGAAAGAGGCGAGGAAGCTGACTCGCAGTGTTCTGCTCTTGCAGTACAACGCCCCTGGCCACACGTCATAAGTTGCCATGACTGCTGCGACTTAATGTTGATTTGAAATCCTTCATCATCTCCCATATTCTCCTGATATGGCTCCTTCTGACTTCTACCTGTTCCCAAACTGAAATCCCACCTTCGTGGTTCACAGTATGGAAGTAATGAAGAAGTCATAGAGGCAGTAAACGAGTTCTTAGGGGACCAGGAAAATGCCTTCTATTTTGAAGGGATAGGAAAGCTTGAACAGAAATTGTCTAAGTGCATTGTCTTGATGAGAGATTATATTTAAAAGTAATGGTCAAATTTTCATTCCCTGGTAGTCCAAAGTACAAGGGACAGGGAACTTTTTGACAATCCCTCGTATGTCTGTTTTGTATTATAGTTATATGCAGCCACACGCTTAGCTTGAAAAGATCCTTAAAATTGATATAAAAGAGCCAATTGTATAAATATGGAAATATTATGAACATGTAATAATTTCTACATGCATTGCTGAGTTCTGCCAAACTGGCAACCAACCATAAACACTTTTTATGAAAGTTCAGATAGCAGTGCAATATTTGGGCCATGTCATGAGAAAAATTGTCTGACAAAGCGAGGCTCAAACCATTCTCCTCAGTTACAAAGACTAGCTAGATATTGAAGTTTCAACTGAAGCAAGTTTTAGATATGATACTTTCCAAAGAAAGATTAACAAACGCGCTGACCAGACTGTGCGCATATGCTGTTAGTAAAATTTAGATTAAGGGCAAATATCAGCAATCGATCCAATCAAGCACCACACCTGACCCAGGATACCAATGGGAAAGTGACAACTTCACAATTAGACAATTTAATCGAGAGCCAATAGATCAGCCATTTCCCAGCAGGTGATCACAAAGCATCAATAAACAGACGCGCACGAAAGCATAACAAAAACAAGACAGAAATAACATAAATGATCCACAAAAGAAACACTGCCTTGGAAGGGTAAGTAAAAATATTTTACTGGAGGGCTCAAACCCTGAATTTATTTCTTGCGCTGCGGCCCATTTGATATAAGGTTCAATAGGAATGGAAACTACAACACCTTTCCACAAAATATCTATACAGTAACACTGCAACCATCGTCCAACTCTTAAAACACATTATATACAGGACAAAAAAAGAAACGCACCACTACAATTTCCCATTTAGATCTCATTTTAATATGAAAATGTTAATTATCATGAAATATTTCTGGCCATTTAACTAAAACTTGAGTTTGACATAGATGAGTATATGTCCCTTCCCTTTGTAGGCACAAAACACATCAAGGCGAATGGTAAACGAGATTTGGAAACGTTAATTCAACACTACTTGCACCGATAAAAACTAAACTGGCCTATCACTGGTGATATTCCTGAGAGTTGATCAGTTCTAAGTGGGGCGCTTCTTTTTTTGTTGGGTATATGTTTTTATTAACAGTATTGAATGATAAAGTTTGGTTATGTACCAGATCCTGATGACAGAAAGGCAAAAAATATAGGTGTTGCCGTAATAACAATGAATAACATCAATGCAAATACAAGTGTGTCTATCCGATGAAGCAGTTCATGCCAAGTAAGATGATCCATTTCAGGTGAACATTCGTCATTTTTTAAAGCTTTATCTACCTGATCTCTTTCTGCTTTTACTGCTTCAGTTGACTTTGTATGTTTATTTAGTAGCTTCTTCAAGACACGTATATATACTCGCTTATTTGCATAACGAGAATATAGATATGATTCAACATACGAATAAACCACAGCTAGAACACTCAACAACAGCAACAGAAAAATGTAGATTAGAATATAGGCAATATCCAAGGAATTGTGCGGCAGTTCATCACTTATTGTTGTTATAAATACACCGTATGATAGAAATATTGTCACAGCAATAGATCCTTTCTCTCCAGAATCGACAGGAACCAGAAATACACCAACGTTCAGGGCAGACAGAAATACTAGAGGATACACAGTTGTAAATAAGATAAACGCATACCTCCTTTCTAGTTCTAAGTAAATATATACAAATGCAAGACTTAAATAATCTTTTCTCACTGAACGTAACTTGAGAATTTTCCATTCTGTATTTTGTTTGAAATATTCACTACTTAGTTCTGCGGTAAAATTTGTTATATCAATTTCTGCTGTGCCCCTTGTTGCTATATATACGTAAAACGCACAATTCTGTTTATCAAAGGGGTAATATCTTATATCGACGTCGCATAGAAGATTATACGTGTTATCTGTAGCAAGCCATGCATGTCCATCTGAGTGTATAATTGCAACGTCATCAGGGTCTCCTATTTTCCCCTTACCTTCATGCGTCAACGACAGTCTTAATGGTGGTACCCAGATTTGATCAATCAGAAGCTTTATTTCTTCTATTCCACCATGTAGTGAAGCATTCCACACTAGTAGTTCGTCTTTCCACATTACTAGAAAATATCCAAGAATAGACAATCGTTGAGTTGCAGTATCCAAATCAAAAACGCCTTGAAGAACGAAACTACCAGATACATCAATGGGATGAGATAAGTTTTTTCTTGGTCTGACTCGTGTATCATATTTCTTCAAAAGTCTTTCATACAAGTTTGTCATAGTGTGGTACACTGGTCCTTCATTAATGCTATCAAAGTCATTACTGACACTGGGTTCTACTGTCGATAAATTGAATGTACTGAACGTTGGTAATATGCTGCAGGTAACCAGTGTCATAACCAGATTAATTAAAGCTAGACTATTCATCCTGAACGTTTCCCTTTATCTTATATCAATTTCAGTGAGATTGTCTTTTTAAAATGGAACATATACATTTGAATTTAGTGATAATAAAGATCTAGAACTTTTTACACTAGCAATGTTATATTGGATCCATGTTAATTGTTGTTGAAGCTTTAAAACGTTATTTGATTAAACCATGTTTAAAAGCGGAAGTTTGCATTTTATTCCATCTTCGTTTGATAGTCTATTTTAATGTGACTTTTATATTTAGTACCTATCAGTACACAACTTAGATGTAGTGCTCAGTATTTCCATAATGTTCTTGACAATATAGTTGAAGCTCACAATTTCCTAGCTGATTTGACAGACTGCTTTGGGAAAGTTTCATGCATCCTGGATAGACTGCTAGGCAGTGTAGGTATTTATTTCTTAAATCATCTGGATGGTTTGATATATAGTTTTGGTATTGGTTAATACTTTAGTGGTTGATATAAACGCATTAAATGTATTTGTCCACAGTTTTCGTGAGATGGTTTAATAAATAGTAAATGTGTCTTTCTCATGAGTTTCTGTGCGTGTTTGAAATACAGTTTACACTCATGACTACAAATTCATAGATTTTTGATAAAATGTTTAAGTGTGTTCCTGGTGGTTTGATACTGAGACATTTAGTATGAGATTGCAATTTTCTGGACGGTTAGATTGACAATTTAGATGTTTTTTTACAACTTTCTGCGTGGTATTTCCTTTACTCTCCTAAAAAAGCTAAACGCAGACAAAATATATTTTACTTCGTACTCCACGAAATTGCTATAGACTGTTTAGATGTTATCCTGTCTGACGTTTTCATCATTTTCTATTGTGGTGGTACTGAATAAATCCAAAACATTCTTTTAATGTCGTCCGTTTTCCTTATTTTTGGTATGATCATGCTATATACCACAAGTGTTTAACGCTGCTTAATTCAATAACTCTTTCTACTCTGTAGAAAACAAGAACAAACAATATATAGCAACTATATTCCACACATTTATAAACATTTTCAGGCTAAGCCGAAAGCATTTTGTAAATTCATGTGTTTTGTTTTCTTAAAAAATGCATTTGCTTATTTGCTTATTGAAAACTTGGACCTCTAAACAGGCGTTTCTTGGAAAAGTAGTATCCACTTTTCGCCCTTATTAGGTAAACATGTGATTGCGTTAACTGTGTCATGAGATATGATCGTGATGCACAGCACAAGTTATGGACAATATTTGTAATATAATATATAAACAGTTCAATCAAGTGTCTGTGCACTATGATAACACTAGTTTTCAACACAATGTTTTACAATCACAGCCAACATCCAGAACATTAATGAGTTTCTGTTTGTTATCCATTATAACCTTTGTTTCACGTTTTGTCCAGATTATTTTAGCTACTCCATACATTATTGGTACTTATCAAATTGTATATTTTCATTCTTTTAATGTGTATTTTCTCCATCTAGGGGAACTTGATGACAAAATTTTGGCCTCAATTTTTATCAACAACAGTCTTTTATGTTGCAAAAAGTGAATAATGGCGATCCTACATTGATGCACAGTCGTGTCACAGTCATCGCTGGTGGCATATTAGATATAAACCATCAACTCCAGAGTATATTAGTAAAATATGTGTGTAAAATTATGAGCCTTATGCTGATAACATTCTAATCCTGAGTGAATAAAGAATTTGTATTTGTTCTTTATTATGCATGAAAGGTCTATAAAACGGTCTGAAGCTACCTTAATGCAGTATTGATTGCGCTACCTGCTGAATTGAAAATAACTTTTTCAGAAATGAAACAGGTCTCGGCAATTGTTGCGTTGCCAAGCTTCAGTAAATAAACCTGGGAATGGCCAATATGGATTTATATAACTGACTATGAACCCATTTTTGTCAAATAGAACTTTCCATGTTTGATATTTTATCATTGTTTATTTAAAGGTTTTGTTACAACTGAATCAACCCGTCAGGCGAATTACATGGCTTCAGGAAGTTTTTTTGAAAACACGATGTCACATGTACCCACAAAGCTAAAATCTGATAGGCAAATCTATGAAATTAATGCCACTTATTAGAAGATAATGTGATTTAAAGTAAGAAAGTGTGCAAAGATCAGGAAAAGATACAATCAAGCACCACACCTGGCCCAGGATACCAATGGGAAAGTGACAACGTCACAATAAGGCATCACAAACGAGAGCCATTAGATCAGTCCTTTCCCAGCAGGTGACCACAAGGCATCAACAAACAGACGTGCATGAATACATAACAAAACAAGACAGAAATACCATAAATGATCCACAAAAAACACCGCCTTGGAACGGTCAGGAAAAAAAATATTTTACTGGAGGGCTTAAACCCTTTTGGCGACATAACGGATTCAACAGACGGAATTTCCTGATTGAGAATTGCTTGCTCATCTCGTACTTGATGTCATGAAAGAGTGTTTTCCGTAGCAGTCCACTGTGCAGCGATGGCAGTTAATATATTGAACGAAGGTAGAAAAGGCACACAAAGCGTTCTGTCTGTGTAATGGTTAGCTTCCTAAAACGTTTTTAGCTAGTTAGTTTGAGCTTTGCTGCGAGTTGCATAATGCGAGCGCCTTAGAGCTAATGTTAAGCGTTTTTAGTGCGATTTTGGTTCAAATCCGGTGAAATATAAAACAATAACGATCACACAAAAACGTTTTATTGCCACGTCATTTGCCAGGTCTATCAGAGTTGTTTCAGTACTCGACTAAGCAGCCTCGTTTTTGAACAGCTTTTGGCCCAGCAGAGTTGATGCCGAAACCAGTGTAATACTAACATTGCAATGGAACCTTTTTGTGGACTGGTAATGGACATGTCCTTAGTCTTATCAGTATTAAATAGCATTACATTGGCGTTATATTATTGTTGAAGATGTCTAAAGATTCCTTAAGATGTCTGAAGATTCCTTTCTGATACTTGTGTATCATATATGGTAGTGTCAACTGCATAAAGTAAGTAATTGTGGCAAGTTTTGGAGAGCAAGTCAGGTCACTTTAAAATGTATACAAAATTGGTTCAGAAACAGAGCCATGTGGAACGCAACATGTGATATTTTAGCATGTGATTTTGAATGCCAAATACATGTGGATATATACTGTGTTTATGTTAATATGCGTAGTTTAAACTAAGATAAAGTAATTTCTGCAAAGACGTTTATGCTTCTCATGATTCATAAAAAGTAGATATGCTATACAAAATCAAAAACTTTAAGAAGTCGATCTTTACAAAACCTAAATAATCACCTTCATTCGTTTCTTTAAGCTTAGAGTCGGCCATATAGTAATGATCAAAGATGACACAGTTCAAAGAATAGTTCTAAAATCATTTTAATTGATTCGACATTAACTTGTTTCAAAGTAGGCATGTTGATAAACATTTAGATCAAACCCAATGCCTACTTAAAGTGTCTGTTTACAGACTGACATTAGACAAACATGTGTAACATTATATAATTGCATATCTCCATTATTAACCCTTAAAGCGCCAAGAAAAAAATGCATCTGAAAGTGTCGTCTGCTGAGGTCGTCTGCTGCAAATAGTTGCCTAACATAACTGACGAATTAAGTATAGAAGCAAACAGCGTGGACCCAGAACAGACTGCTCCTATGAGAGCCATCTGATCTGGGTCCACACTGTTTGCCTTAGAGGCTTCTTAAACATTTCAGCAGACGAGAAAAGCAGACGACTTTTGTTGCGATTGGCGGATTAAGGGCTAATTAGATCCAGCGGACAGAAATTTAAAGAATATTGGTGTTGCAGTCACAACCAGAAATAATAAGAATAGAAAAATAAGTGTGTCTATACGCAGAAGCAGTGTGTGCCATTTCAGTTGATCATTCTCTAGCGAACAATCATTGTTGTCCAATGTAGGAGAATGTTGTCTATCTATCTGGTCTATTTCTGAATGCGTTGTTTTCTTTGATACTCCTTGTTTGTTTCCTGCTCCATAAAAACGAAACAACTTTCGTAGACACCTTACGTTTACTCTTTCATTGGCATAGCGAACGTACAGGTATGAATGAATATAAGAGTATACAACAGCTTGAACGCTCAATAGCAGCAACAGCAAGATATAGATTAGAAAAAAGGAAATGTTCAGTGAATTATGAGGAAGTTCTTCACTAATTGTTGCGATAAAAACTCCATATGACAGAAATATTGTCACAGCAATAGATCCCTTTTCACCGGATTCAACAGGAACCAGAAACACACCCACATTTAGAACAGACAGAAGAATTAGAGGACATATAATTGTAAATAAAATGAATTCATGCCTCCTCTGCAGTATTAAATTTATCTCTACATATCGGTCGCCCAAATATACTCCTTCAAAAGATTGAAAACTTAGAACTTTCCATTCTGTACTTTGTTTGAAAAAGTTGATATCATCAATTACTGCAGTGAAATTCTCTAAATTTGTTTCTGGTTTGCCATGTTCTTGTACAAATACGTAAAACATACATATCTGCTTATCAAACGGGTAATATCTTATATCGACGTCACAAAGAATATGATATGTATTATCTGTTGCTAGCATTGTTTGTCCATCTGACTGTATAACCACAATATCACCGGGGTCGCCAATTGTCCCTTTACCTCCATAGGCTAGTGACAGCCTCGCATTGGGTACCCATATCTGAGCCACCAGAAGTTTAATTTCATCTATTCCGCCATATAATGAAGTGTTCCAAACTAGTATTTCGTCCTTCCACAGAACTACAAAATATCCAAGCAGCATCAATCTTTGAGATGCAGTATCGAGTTCAAGAACCCCTTGAAGAGCGAATCTCCCAGAAACTTTAACGATGTGTGATTGGTTTATTCTCGGTTTTATTTTTATATCGTAGTTCTTCAATAAGTTTTTATACAAAATCTTCTTGGTTTTGTATACATGTCTTGTTGACATGCATTACTGCTGGAATCAATTGTCAGTGGTGTAGATGTATTGACAGTTGATGACATACAGTTGGTGTAAGCTAATGACAGAATGATTAAAATCAGAAAATTCATTCTAAACAAGCTAACTACAGTCCATTAAATTATACCACCATAAATATTCCTTAATACTCAATGAGATTGTGAATTTCAAACAACACATAGTGCAATCAATGAATGATGTTTAAATAGAACACTGAATGAGCTGCGACATGTGATTTCTAGCAATGTGGTGTTTGACGTGAATAGACTAAGATGAGCCTTTTTGGCATATAAACTTCATAGCAGTCATTGTTTATTTAAGATACTAGCAAAGGCTCTGATCAGACTGCGCGTATACACAGGCTGTTCAGAGTCTTTGGTGGTATCACTTACCACATTGTTGGAAATCTCATGCCGCTGCTCAGTTAAAAGCATGAACAAACATTTCTCACATGCTTAAAATAACTGTCTTAAATGTATCCGGATTTATCACACAGTTCAACGTTTTTGTTTCTTATATTTTCAGGAAACCTGTAAAGTATTCAACACAAAAAAACTTTTAGGCAGTCTTATATTGTCCGGAAACGAGTTAAATATTCAACACAAAAGAACTTTTAAGCAGTCTATAAGTGCCAGAGCCGAATCACTCAGACAAGAAGACATTGTGCAAACAAAATAGTTCCAGCTCAACCTGCTGCTAGAGGGGGCTATTTGTATTTGGATAAAATTTTACTCAAGATCACCAACTGGCAGATTCCACTTTAGAAACTCAGCACTTTAAATGTTAATGTAAATAAATTTAATTGAGTATTGATACACTTTCGGGAACATTAACACATTATGACAAATACAAAAAGATGGTCCATTAGTTAACAATGATGTTGGCGAATTGTTATTGAGACCTCTTAAAAAGGATTCGCCACATTAACAACTAGTGAATTATAGAGGATGTTTACTTTTATAGAGGATGTTTACTTTAATGAGGTGAATACCAAGTATATTTCATTGAGTGTGTTGAAAACATCAAAATTTTCACAAGTGCGCACCAAGAGTGAAAATTCGCATAAGATGTAATTTATTTGGTATTTACCGAAAAAAAGTAAATTTTCTTTTTATTTTATAATTTCATAGACTACATGCAATGTTTCATCCACTGAAAAAATGTGGTGCTGAAAATGCAAAAAAAAAAGTTTTAGCAAACCACCATAACTTTAGTACCAAAATATTCGTCACGTACTAACCTAACTAATAAAATGCATACCCACACTTGGTGTTTTCGTTCACAAATAAAAAAGAAGTTCTGAAGTGAAATGCATTTAGTGAATGGAAAAGTTAGAGGTAACCCAATAAACGCAACAGTAAAAATATAGGCTGATATCAATCAACAGTGATTGATATCATATAATTTCACTAGTGATTGAAATTACTTTCATTTGTTTTTGGTATGCATTGATTTCACTGGTAAGTATAAAATAAAGCCAGCAAATGTCACAATCATTAAGTAGAGGCCAAACCATGGCCTAGGGTAGATGTGTTTGTGTGTTTTCTATGGTTAAAACCTAACCACACTGGACAAGCTTGAACAAGCAGTTAACCAGTACTTCGTGCACATACTTTCGCTTGTAACTGACAACAACCCCTCTTGAAAGATTCAGCGGAAAATGATTTCCAAAAATGTGGCATTTTGACAAGTGAAGAAACAGACGAGCCTATGCAGCCTCCATTCAAGCTTAGAAAATCCAAATGATATTGGTCAGTAGCTTAACAGTTATAGAATTTTACGCGACTGACAAAGGCTGATCAGTCTGCGCGTAAGCGCAGGCTGGTCTGAGCCTTTGCTGTCGCACATACCACAATAGTGGAAATCTCATAAATAGTGAGTATGATCAGGAAATACCACAATCACAAACCGCAGACAACCCCATGGCACCGCGAGGAAGAGCCACTCGACCATCACGAGACACCAGGAAGACGAATTAAGCAAAGCAACCAGCTCTCTCTTCCCCATCAAGATGATTGCAATACTAGAATGGACATAAAGTAACGTACAACAAAAAATAGAACAATTACAGACTCCCACAATGGGAGTAACAATAAACAAAAAGTCAACAACAACAGAACCACCACCTTAGAACGGACAGCAGCCTAAACCACCGGTTGGGTTAAATGCATTTTACTGGTACCAAATTTTCGCCCTAGATTCTGCTGTTGTTGAAGTACAAGAAATGTTCAGCTCGCATGGAAGCCTTCTAACCAATGCAATGTATCATATTGGAGAAACACTCTAATCAAATTAACACACCATGATGAAACAAAGAAAATGGCTCATTACTCTCAGATAGTCAGAGCTAAAAAATCCTCAAATCCAGCCACGGTGGGTCCAGCTACAGATACTATCGTGTCGTAGATCAAATACTTTCTTCAATAATCAGCTTTGAAAGAGACTTTGATTTGATGTGTGGGATATCATCTGAGTCTACTACATTTTACGCATCTAATTTACTTTATCTTGCTTCTGAAGACCTATACAATCTGGAAAAATTGATCCTTCAGAAATTGATAGAACCTACGATGTAAGAAAACAGCAGACGCGGTTTTATTGAGTCTGTTCATGAGAACTGTTAGAATGTGGATCGATTCTCACGCCTCCTAGCACTGGCTTACGCGGTATTCTGCTCTCCCCAATAACCTAATATTCCTGAAGGACCAGAGTATGAAAAAATATAAACACACTATCGATATACGGGAAGAAGTTTTACCAACTCCACGCGGAACAATGACAGCTGTTGCGACCTCTACATAATCTGGAAAAACGGGACCTTCAGAAATAGAGACACTGAATGCATTATTATATAGCACCAGTGTGCGTGTGTTTTATTTAATGCAAATGCTAATGCGTCTTTGTCTTTTGGCCTTGTATATGGAGAGCTCCACGTATGGAGTCATCACTCCATAGCATCAGTTATTGCTTACAAATACGCCAGCCATTTCAAGAAGTAGTGACCTTAGACATTGTAGACCTACTTGATATTATTTATTATTTTACTCTGGTCAGGTTATAAGCTAGGGAGCAGTTGTAAGCTTAGATATGGCATATCTCCTTGATAACATTTAGCTTTATAATCTGGTCAAACTCTTGACTTTAATTTAACATGTTTATTTGTGGAATAGGCTGGAAGAATATGTATAAAATAGTTAAATTGTGTATAT
The DNA here is from genome assembly GCA_964019695.1 of Loripinus fragilis. Taxonomy (NCBI): domain Eukaryota; kingdom Metazoa; phylum Mollusca; class Bivalvia; order Lucinida; family Lucinidae; genus Loripinus; species Loripinus fragilis. The sequence continues at coordinate 19,572,328 of OZ026523.1, forward strand.
TGTCATCTTAGTCTCTTGACATACAGAAACAATAGGAGCCGTAACATGATGAATCAGCCTAATGAAATGTGCGACTTACATAGACAAAGATCAGCCAGTGCACCAAGAAAGTCAGCGTAGACCCCGATGCTTTAAAAGATTTTCATTCCTAACTCAATTTAGCATGGAAATTATCCTGATTTTGAACAATTGTCTTCATTTTACGTTATTTAAAAATAAATAAAACATCTGACTTTTAAAGCGAAAAAAAATGTATTGTTTAGATTTTTTTATTTTAAGAGCAGTAGAAATCTCATGCTTAGTAGTTTATAACCTTGATGCTAGAAGCCTTCATGTGCACAGTGGCAAAATGTCATATTTTTATTTTGTCATTCAGTGGCTCTCAATTAATATGACTATCAAATATACATACGCATGGGTGTTTAAACTAAGTTTTTTGATAATGTGTTTAATCAATACACTACATACTCCCTGTGACACTTCATATGAGCATAATATCTGAAAATACATCAAAAACATGCCACAATATGTTTTTATCTTCAAACAATATACGATGGTTGTTCATTAAAAATTCCCATGGCCTACTTCCGGTTAAGGCAGCCAGTTGAAATAGTGCATTGACATTAGACAATATATCTATCAGTCTCATAGTTATTAGCTGTTCTGTTTTATAATTCGTTTCCAGTTTAAATATACGTGCTGTTCTAGTGCAAGGTAGTGGGATCGAGCCAGTTGAGTATATAGCAGTGCTGAGGCTGCTGCATTCGAAAGGTTCAACACCAAAGGAAGCTTTAGATGAGATGAAAGTGGTTTATGGCGAGGATGCCACGTCATATGACGCTGTCAAACTAAGACATGGTCAGTTCTAGAGCGGCCATCCATCAGTAGAAATGGTCCCGATCCCTGGGCACTACCTATTCTCCAATAATGATGCCACCTTTCAGCGGATTGAGACTGCCATTTTGGAGCATCGCTGAGTAATATAGCACCAACAAGTCAATGAGGTCAAGATCAATTTGGGGTATGTGAGAAAAAGGTCTATGACCATATGCACATGTAAAAAGTGTCTGCTTAATGGAATTCACGGTTTACTGAAGAAAGAACGGGCAAAGTGCGCTAAAACTTTTTCGACCATGTATCAAGCCAATCAGGAGGTTTTCGTGATACACTAATTACACATAACAAACCATGGATTCATTACTATGATCTGGAGACAAATGTTCAGTCCAAGCAATGGAAACGTTATGACTCGCCACCTCCCAAAAGGGCATGTTTTCAACCCTCTAAAAGCAAACACCTGATGACAGATTTTTGAATCACCGCAGAGTTGTGATGGTGGATTTCTTGGCTAATGGTACCACAATTACTAGAATATACTAGGCTTCACTTTTGAAGAAACTACGAAATTCCATCAAAACAGGGAGGCGTGTTATGCTGACCAGAGATGGTTTGACTCCAGCAGGACAATTCCCCAATTCACAACTTGTATATTGCTTGGACACAAGCTCATTCTTGCGACTATGAACCCTTCCTAACCCTCTTTTCTCTTCCGACCTTGCACAATCTGACTTCCATCTATCCAACCATGAAATCGATTGCTAAGAGAAAGTGATTCTAAAAAGATGAGAATCTCGCTTCGGGAGTCTAAGCATGGCTTCATGAACAACCTGCTGGGGTCTACAGTAGAGTTCTACGTAACTGCATCAAACAATGGGAGAGGTATACCACCCTTGCAGAAGCCTGTGTAGAGAAAGACGAATAGTTGTGCCAAGATAGGTTTTTCTCCGACCATTTGAAGTAGTATAGGGAAAATCTTTAATGAACGTCCCCATATCTAAATAAAACAGAGCCAATACCTTTTTCTGAAATTTAGCAAAAAACTTTAAAGGGATATCTAAAGATCATTGAAATCTGTTGTTGGTAAAAGCATATACACTAAAAGTTTACCAACTGTCCATTTGTGAACAATTTAGCATTCCCGAACTGAGTACTTAATGTTTGTGGAATAAGTTTTCCATTTCAAATTCTCTTCAAGTGTGGATCCAGAGGGGGAGACAGGGGGTCCGGACCCCTCTGGAAAATCACAAGTTATATTGGTTTCTTCAGGGAATAAGCAATTGGAGCCCCTCCCCTTCCCTCGAAAAAGTTGGACCCACCTCCCCCCCCCCTGGAAAATATTGGACCCCTTCCGATTCTCGAAAAATGATAGTTTTCTTTGAAATTTATCATTCGACTTCAGTAAAATTAGCTGAGGACTAAAAACAAAAAAAAACAAAAAAACGTCAGATTGATCTGGACATCCCCCTGACGAAAATTCCTGGATCTGCGCATGCTCTTAGATGTAAAACTTGAGGCCTAAACAATTATTTTTGAGTAAAATAATGTGTATGTAGCATTTCGCAAAATATGTCTACGATATTTACCACTCCCCATTTCTATCAACCAGCTTATACTTTTGTATTGCATGCGTACCACCAGGCCTCCAGATAAGAGTGCATATTGGAAAATTATTTTTTTAATTCTCATCCAAAACATATGTTGTGGGTACTCAAAAGAACCGTCTAAATGAGACGGTTCTTTTGAGCACCCAAACACATGTTTAAATCAATGGGTAAGAAAATAATTAAAATTTTACGCAAATAAAATTTCCTTAGTTGGACCTATTTCACGTTATTCACAAAGTATAAAATTGGCGTTTTGGTTCAAGAGGGATATTATGAAACTCAAAATTTAGGGCTCATACCAATTAAAATGCATATCCTACCGATTAAGAAAGCCGTAACATAAAGTTTACCAGTACAAACCTCCTTTATTGGTAAGAATCATGTAAAAGTTTTGTTTCAATTGTATAAAATGACAACAGCTTTTTGGCATATTTTCCTTTCGATTTTAAAAATCGCTATTTTGTTTAATTCTGTTGAAATATTATTTTGAACAAATGCTGTATCTAACCATAATATGTGTACTTCAAGAATGGGTAAGTGGTTATAGTTTATTGTTGCATAATATTGGACCAGGTTAATATAGTCTTCAAGGTAGAATTTGCTTCAATTGCAATACAAAATATCTTTAAAAAAAGAGATAAAAAAATAAAAACAAACAAAACAACTAATAATCATTATTACTTGCATGATGTTGGACTTTAAATACCTTTTCTGTGGCTTTGTAATCAAGTATTGAAGTTATACAACCGTTACTACATAAAAAAATCGATTACTAAATATTTGGGGAAGTCAAATGTTGCACCCAACCCCTTTTGGTAGCGTGTTCTGGTTTGTCATAGGGGTCTGCCTGTCTAATTATAAACTTTATGTATACCCAACACACCAAACGTCTGTTTCGAGAGGATACCACTGAACATTTAAGCAAACTCAAGTTTAAGAATAATCTGAAAAATAGACATAATCACAATCAAAGTGTTAGAGGTCCTTTAATCACAGCATTGACAAACTAAGACCTTTCTGATGTTTATGTTACAGAAAAAAAACAAGTGGGTATGCATAACCAGGAAATATAACATTCACAGACTACATGCGACTTCAAGACATCAAGAACACAATAAAAGATACACAACTAGCTCTCTCTTTCTTTCTCTCGCTTTCTCTCTCCCTCTCCCTTCCTCTCTCTCTCTATCTCTCTCTCTTTCTCTCTCTTCCCCAGTAAGGTGATTGCAAAAATAAGGAAGCACTAAGAACTCCTTTACAGAATAAGAACCAAACAGATCAGTGGTGAAAGAAACTATTACATTACCTAAATGAATAAATGATTAATATTAAGTGTCCAAATAAAAACCGGTTTGTTTTTGTTTTTTGCAAAAATGCTTGCTAGAAAAAATGTACCAAAACTCTTCAGCCTTTTTCTTACGTTTTTTTTCTTTTATAAGCAAATAAAAATGAGATGGAAGGTTGTTCTGAAAAACCTTCCACCCAATTTTATTCGTTTGCTTATATTTCATAGGGGTGAGTGGGGACGAGAATTTTAAAAAAAATATTTGGTATGGCCTTACTTACAATCAATTAAGAACAGAATCACTGCCTTCAAATGGAAAACAACTAAATCCAATTGAATGCTATGAACCCTTCCTCACCCTCTTTTCTGTCCCGACCTTGCACCATCTGACTTCCATTTTTCCAACCATGAAATCATTTGTAAAGATTGACAATTGTTAAGTTGTCACTTTCCCACTTGTATCCTAGGTCAGGTGTGGTGCTTGATTGTATCGATTCCTGATATTTTCCCTCTTTCTAACTTACATCAATAATTGAGCCACGACATGAGATTTCAAACAATGTGGCAGTGTAGACTCTGACAAGTGTAGTATCAGACAAACCTGTATAGCCTCCTTTTAAGCTGGCTGATCTGAGGCTTTGCTGGTCGCATATATCACATTGTTGGAAAGCTCATGTTGCCACTCAAATATATTCTGATGTTGTTGCTCAGACCACATGGATGCTTCCTAACATATGCAGCAGTCAAATCAAATTTACTTACAAAATTAATGGAAACGAACGATCTATAATCATACAGACACCAATGCCTAAAAAACCTAGTTAGATCACAGTTTGATCAACCTCAGACAAACACCAAGCACAAACCGACCAATTTCACTGTGCAACATTTTTATACATTTTTTATCTTTTGTGGATCATTTATGTTATTTCTGGCTTGTTTTTGCTATACCTTCGTACGCGTCTGTTTATTAATACCTTGCGGTCACCTGCTGGGAAAGGGCTGACCTCTTGGCTCTCATTTGTGATGTCGAATTGTGAAGTTATCACTTTCCCATTGGTATCCTGGGTCAGGCGTGGTGCTTGATGGTATCTATTCCTGATATTTGCCCTCTTTCTTACTTATATTGTTAATTATGACACCAGTTTGACAGTAAATCCGACCCAGTATACCCCGGCTGGTATCTGATTGAACTAACTACAAAGATATGTTTAGTAGCTGCATTTTAGCGCTTTTTTAAACTACTATGTCCATTAATATTAGTTCTGAATGATAGTCGAGTTTATAAGAAGTTATATCAGATATGCGAGGTTGGCATCGGATATAACAACCAACAGTAAATAAATTAAAGGTTCATCATAATTTTAGGTGGATTTTGACAACTTTTTAAAGGCTAAAAGTACCAAAAAAGAGCTCTAAATAGTACCTTTGTTTCTTGTTGACTTTTATAAAAAAAAATGGATACTTTTATTATTATAACCATACAGTCTTAAAACGAATATGCTGAATTGTTGCTTTATTGAGAAAATGCAAAAAGACAGAAAAATGATAAATATGTGAGCACTTAATGTTCAGCATGAAAGCCTTGCCACGACATATAAGTATCCATCATGAGTGTGAGGGTAGGATAGAAAACTACGTCCCTAGGATCGTCGTTTGGCATCACGAGGCTTGCTGAATGATGACAAGCAGTGATCAAGAGGGACGGATTTTTCTATCCTACCCTCACACAAATAATGGATTCTTTTTCTTGCTCATCACTGTTTTTATTTATTTATATATTTCAAAATAAGCTTCCACAAGTCCCTGAATACGCTAAGATGCAATTTCACATGATGGCGTTTCTTGACGTCCTAATTAGGATAAGATTTTCTATCCCAGGGTAAAATCTAAGATATCCTTATCCTGTGTGCAAGAAACAGTTTTCCGATATATACATTAACCAGTACGTCAGGAAATAGTCTGGGTATACTGGGTCATAACAATAACAATAGTAATGATACATATAAAACAAATCATGACTGAGAGAGAGAGAGAGAGAGAGAGAGAGAGAAAGAGAGAGGTTTATATTGATAATGGCATGCCATAGTCAATCGCTTACCCTTCTGTATTCTTGATAACCCTTAATATGGTACTTTCACAAAGGGTGAGGGCTAGGTAAAATGCTGCAAAACGCAGCAATTCATCAGAGCCTGCAGTCTTTGACTATCTGTGAGTCATGAGCCCTTTTCTTTGTTTCATCATGGTGTGTTAATTTGATTAGAGTGTTTCTCCATGATGATACACTGCATTAGTTAGATGGCCTCCATGCGACCTGAACATTTCTTGTACATCAACAACAGCAGAATCTATGGCGAAGATTTGATACCAATAAAATGCATTTAAGCCCCCCGGTGGCTTAGGCTGCTGTTCGTTCTAAGGCGATGGTTCTGTTGTTGTTGACTTTTTGTTTATTGTTACTCCCATTGTGGGAGTCTGTTATTATTCTATGTTTTGTTGTACGTTACTTTATGTCAATTCTAGTATTGCAATCATCTTGATGGGGAAGAGAGAGCTGGTTGCTTTGCTTAATTTGTCTTCCTGGTGTCTTGTGATGGTTGAGCGGCTCTTCCTCGCGGTGCCACGGGGTTGTCTACGGTTTGTTATTGTGGTATTTCCTGATCATACTAACTTACTATTTTTGCTATGATAAATACAATCTTTAGGAACCAAAGTCAACAATTATTTGGAAATATCTACTTCTTGATCCCTTATAATAGATAACGGACATTCCCATTATTATTGTTTATTGTCTATATGGGGCCACTCATCAAAATACAAAATATTAACACTGATCAGTTACTTAATCCAGAGGACAAATATGCAAAGAATATAGGTGTAGCAATTACAACAATTAATAACATAAAAATAAAAATAATTACGTCTAAACGCTGGAGCAATATATGCCAAGTTAAATGGTTATTCTTTGGTAAAGATCCATCGGTCATTAAAGTTGCTTTATTTTGATCAGTGGCCTGATTTATTTCTGATTGTGATGCAATAGCTGAAATTTTAGTGCTTTTTAATGATATTGGTACATTAAGTAACTTCCTTAGACACGAAAACGTTACTCTTTCGTTGGCGTAACGATCATATATATATGACTGTATATAGGCATAAACGACAGCAAGAATACTCAACAACAACAAGAGCAAGATGTAGATTAAGATATAAGAAATGTTTAATGAATTACGGGGAAGTTCTTCGCTGATTGCTGTGATGAAAACACTGTAGGACAGAAATATTGTCACAGAGATCGAACCCTTTTCTCCAGTATTGACAGGAACAAGAAATACACCTACGTTTATGACAGATAAAAGCACTAGCGGACATATTGTGGTAAACAATATAAACTCATGCCTCCTCTCTAGTTCCAAGTTAATACGTATCATCACGTAAGATAAAAAGACAAGTCTGGTAGAACGAAACCTTACCACTCTCCATTCCGTGTTTTCTTTGTAATGAACACTACCTAGTTGTGTGTTGAAGGTCGTTATGTTCACGTCCAAATAGTTCATTTGTGTTACAAATACGTAGAACACACAGTCATGTTTGTCAAAAGGATAAAATCTAATATCGACATCACAAAAGATGTTATATGTATTGTCTGTGGTAAGCGCGGATCTCCCATCTGACGTAATTTCTACAATATCGTCGTTATCTCCAATTATCCCTTTTCCTCCATGAGTTTGCGAAAACCTCAAAGGTGGCACCCAGACCTGACTAATCGGAAGTTTAATTTTATCTATGCCACCGTGTGTTGAAGCATTCCATACTAGTATTTCATCCCTCCACGACAGCATATAATATCCCAGTATTGACAGTTTTTGAGACACAGTGTCCAGCACAAAAACTCCTTGAAGAATAAAAATTGCTGAAATATCTATTGGCTGCGACGCGTTCTTTCTTGGTAGCACTCTAGTGTCATAATTCTCCAAAACTTCTTTATACAGATTTATGGTGCTGGTATACACGTTTGCTGTTGATGCATTGCTGCTAGGTGTCTCTGTTGGTACTGTTGGCGGGGTCTGTCCAGCTGATGATACACCAGTAAGATACGTCATTAATATAATGTTTATAGCAAGAATATTCATCTTTGTATTGTTTCTTCAAACCTACTAACTCTTGGATAGTCTGAATTCTACTGACAAATTCACCCCTATAGAGATATTTTCATTTATTTGTTATCATTTGGTACGTCGAAAGTGAAATATTTATTCATAAACTTTAATATAGTGGACCTATGTGGTTTCCTGTCTTATCAGGGAAGTATCCACACAAATATGGTATCAAAATGAACTTTGACACCTTAACTACACACACCTTAACTTAATAGCTAATCTATGTAGCTGAGCAGGCTGGTTTGAATCTCACTTTGTCTGAAACCCCGAAGACAGGTTTTCTCGCCGCGAGGCCTATTTAGTGTTAGATTTCCATTGATTATCTCGTATGACTTTAATTGACATGTCTGTGTTTTTAGCCAGTTTAGGCTCAAACCAGCCTGCATGCTCAGCTAATAATGAAGTTTTGTATGGAGCTAGTTTTACAACTGAACTTTTTAGATATGGAATAATACAAACGCTGATCAGGCTTATGTGGAAACAAAGACTGGTCTGCGCCTTTGTTGTCTTCATGCAACAGCGCCGTGTTTTCTCATGTCGTGGCGCATTAGATGTCTTGTCTGAAAAAGTAGGACCAGCCAATGAAAAAAGGTATGTATCGTTTGAGCGGTTAACCATTCTTTGATCTTGCACGTACAACCATCCAGAAATGCTAATATTATATGTATTTTTTATGCCCGCGACCAATCTTTCTACTTTCATTGCACATATGTAGTGGACATGGAAGACTCATTGTTGCTTCCGTGCGTCTCCAATATGATACGTGCACAACCTAAATTGTTGACATTTTTTGTCTATTAGTTATTAGCATAAAACGTCGGTAAACAGTATAATTTGTGATAATGGTGTATCGATTCCGTGCCCAAATAAATACACCTTGCTTATTGATGGGGTCGTGCTTATTTTGATTAAATGCTATTAAAATGAACTCGTGAACTTTGGTTCTTATCAAATAACTGATCAGAAATGGCTAAGTAGAAGCCAACGAATTTTTAACCCCCACAAGCACAGACACACAGTGCACCAAACAATACCATTGGATACAAATGTAATCAAAAAGCTTAACTTATAGAAACTGTGACCAAGTGCGAATTCAGAAATATATCATCAAGGTGATAGAGGGTGCCGTACCAGTATTCCCAATAACACGTTTGCCCATTAAAGAGACTAGGTCTGCAACTATGAACATTTTTCGATTTTTTTTTATTTATTTATTTTAATCATTTGTAAAAGTAGATTTAATAGTGGAGTGACTATGGCCAAAAAAGTGGCCTATTTCATAGAGTAGGTGGTGACCAAAGTACTACATTGAATGTTATATACCAAAATGTTTGTCATACCCTGAAGTTTATGAATCTGCCAGGATACAGTGGCTATTGTTGGTGCGAGCTGAGAAATCCAAGATGGCGTCCAAGATGGCCGCCAGAAATAAATACAAGAGGTTGTGGTATATGAATCGTTGTACTGATTTCGTGTATCATAATTTATCAAATTTATGATATTTATTTTTGTAGTGTATGTTTGAACTTTTTAATGATACATTTAAATATGGTTTAAATTTCAAGGTCAAGGTCAAATTCAAGGTCAAATACGAAAAATAGTGAAAAAGTGCTTATTTCATAACTTTCGTTTGCTATAGTATCAAAGTTAACTTAAATGGGAAGATTTTTTCTTAAGCAAAGTAAACTAGGATGTATAAGCTTTAAATAAATTAAATGAAAATTAAATGTTGTTGCATTTCCATGGAGATATTCAAGATAGCGTCTTGAGACCACTTATCAAAATAATAGAAAAAAACAGATCTATAATTGTTTTAAAGTGATTTTTTCCCGTTTTCATATTTAATGTAGCCATCATAGTATTACTTATCTTGATTCATCGAAATAATGATTTTTTGTTGTGTATGTTTGAACTTTTTCGCGATACATTTACATATGTTTACAATTTCAAGGTCAATGTCAAATTCAAGGTCAAATACAAAAAATAGTGAAAAATTCTAATTGAACATTTCTTTTTGGTTTTGTAACAAAGTTCACTTAAATGGGAAGAAGTGTTATATAGCAAAGTAAACTACAATGTATAGAATTTGATCATTTTAAATGAAAAATAAACTCTTTTGCATTTCCATGGATATTTTCAACATGGCTTCTTAAGACTTCTTATCAAAATAATTGAAAAATACTTTTTTTAACAAATTGACTGTTGTTTTTTTTTCTCATTTAAAGCTGCATAGTCTGTAACTTTTGATCTTTTAATTTTAGAACTAATGTTTCTATTTTTCAAGAACACAGTAAAAAAACTAAAATTCAGGTATACATTTTACCAATTTCGTAAATCTTAACAAATTATCAGTATCGAAACAACAGCATTTATATTAAAATACACTGTCTATAATTATTGGAGGGACGCAAATAATTATCGACACGAGTAAAACACACCTGTTTTACAGGATAATTCACTTTTCCGTGCAGTTTTCCGCTCTAGTGAACATATTTATTGTGAAAACATAACTTAATTCAGCTTTTACAAATGATTTAAAAATAAAATAAAATTTTTCGAAAAATGTTCATAGTTACAGAGTATGCAGCTTTAAAATGTGGTCATTATAACATTGCATGCTGAATTATATATCAGCATATTTCTAATACCATAGAATTTATAAAACTACAAAGAAATGGTGGTATTTTATGTTGTTACCTGGAAAATTCAAGATGGCGTCCAAAATGGATTCATATTATATTTGGATATTGTTTCAATTTCAAGGTCAAGATCAAATAGGAAATATTTGGTGACAAGGGCTAATTGCACAGCTGTCTTTTGTTATTTTACTAGTTAACTAAAATAGGGAAACAGTTATATAACAAGCTCAGCTACAAAATGTTGGCTTTTGTGATTTTAAATGAAAATCAAACTTTTATATATTCATAACTTAGATTTTAAGAGGGCATCTGGAGGCCATGCGTTTGCCAAAATATTTAGAAAACACTATTTGTCAACAATTTCTTTTTTCAATTTTATTTTAAATGTGGTCATTAAATATTTACTTGCTAAATTATATGTCAGCATATTACTCATAGCAACATTTCTGCAACAGGGCATATTGGAGCTGGTAATTTATGGTGATTAAGTTATAAATTCAAAATAATTGTTGGGTGACCCATTTAAAAGGACAATCAATTGTGATAAGTAAGTGGTTGTGGATATCATGTGACAGTCTGCATACCTGGTTGTAAAATTCAATCACAGTTTATAGCTATGAATTTCTTTTTAATTGCATGATGGTTGGTCAGGCCTCAGAGACAGTGACAGAGCTTTCATGCCTGATGGTTGTCTTTGGCTGGGACCACCTTGGCTCAGATTTTCTTTAGTTTTGACTATCTGTGAGTGGCGAGCCAGTTTCTTTATTCTATCATTGTGTGTTAATTTGATTAGATTGTTTCTCGGTGACAATGCAGCATTGCGTTAGTTAGGAAGCTAACAAATGTTGTGTTTTAATAAAAACAGAATAAAAGGGCGAAGAGTTGACGCCAGTAATATGCATTCTAGCCTCTCATTGGCTTAGATTGCTGTCTGTTTTAAGGTGTTTGTTCTGTTGTTTATTACTTTTGTGGCTCCCAATGTTTGTGTGGATTGTGTGTTAAGTCTTTGCTTTGTTATGCACTACTTAGTGTCCTTTCTAGATCTGCAATCATCTTGATTAGGAAAAGACAGCTAGTTGCTAAATCTCAATTGTCGTGCTGATGTCTTTTTAACGTTAGTGTTCTGTGATTTTCCGCACAATGCCATGGGTTGGACTGCAGTGTGTGGTTGTGTAAAACTATAAATTTGTAGTAAATATTGATACCTAGTAAATCCAAAATGGCGTCCCGAATTTATGAAAATGTAGACCTAGGTAGAAAGTTGTAAATGAAGCTGTAAAATCTGAATATGTGACTGTATGAAACCAAAAGTACAAAATAATTGTATTTAACGAAGTAAAGCATTTAAGCCTCAAATTCAAATTCTTAGGTTAATGTCAGAATTCAGTCATATGTGTGACAAAACCAGCAAGTTGAATGGCAAAGGTCATCAAGCATGAAGAAGAACAAAAACCTTTAGCCATGGACACATCATTTATAATATTACGCAAATAATTATTTTAAGAAAATAAAATGAAATCAGTCAAAGCCTGATTTGCCCAGACGTCGTCCTTAAATCATGTAAGTATCAAGTGTCTGTCTCAAACTTTATTACAAAGTCAAATAGTTCATCACATAATCTTAGCATAAGGTAATTATCAGGGCAAGTAAGTCAAACCTATCGCATTAAAATGCTATAAACAATGACCAACTCCATTGTTCTATTGAATTTGACCTGTAAAACGCTGTGACTTCTTTAAGTCTTGAATGAGCATGGTATGCATTTTATGATGTTTTGATGCATGCAAGTAGTCATATATGAATCATGAGTTGTCATTGACTCTTTAATCAATGATGACTAAATATTGCTAATAACTAAACATCAACGGGTACATGTGCTGTTGTAGTGAATATATTGATGCATATATCATTATCCCCCGCCACTGCTACCCAATGCATTCAGAAATAGTAAGTGAGTATGACAAGGAAATACCACTATCACAAACTGCAGACAAACCCATGGCACTGGGAGGAAGAGCCACACAACAATCACGAGACACTAGGAAGACAAACTAAGAAAACAACCAGCTCTCTCTTCCACATCAAGATGATTGCAGAACCCTGTGTGCACATCTATGCATTCAACAAACATATACAGATTTCACATATATATATGTGCAGTCGTAAACGAGGTCATTGTGAAACTCAGGCCGCATATCTAATTGGCTCATGAGCTTTGATACCAGCAGATCACACTCACTGTTAAAGCCATACACATGCTCAAATGGGTCTACTGTAACCAATACATTGCATTTAAAACAGCAGCTGGTAAGTGCACCGAAACTTTTGCTACAAAAAGCTGTCATCTGTAGGTGGAAGTTTCTTAGGTTTCCTTTTTTTTTGTTTCAGATCCTTCTCAGTTCCTAAGTTGTTCAAAGAACAACAATTAACAACATCATATAACAAACATGCGCATTTGACACACACTTGCATTACTCCAAAAGGCAAGCTTTCGCCTTTTCCCAATTTTGCAACTATCTTGATGTCGTCAGCTTTGAATGCATAACATTTAACATCTTGTTCTACCCAACACTGCATATAGTACAACAGGAGTCACATCCTGCAAGACATAATATAGTCATAACATAGTCAATTTATCTGTCTGTGGTCCTCTGTAGGCAGCCACTTAGTTGGTGGATGATAATGATATGTCCATAATGTTGATATTTAGTCATCAGGAAAATTTATTAACATGCTTTAAGAAGATATGGTGTATTACACAAGGTAAAATTCAAGATAACAAAGGAGGTGTTCATTGTTTTATAACCTAACTGTGTTCTTTTGACTAATTAAGTTACCTTGAATATGAACTTGGTATTATTGTATATGTTACTATAATGTGATGATTCTTTTGATTTTGTGATGAAGTTTGAGACAGACAGGTGATACTAACATATTAGTGCAAATCAGCCTTCAACTGCTGTGAATATCTATTTTCTTATAATAGAAATCGTCACAGATGGATATGTCCAAGGCTAAAGATCGTTTTTGTACTTCGTATTGTATGACCCTTTGGTGCATTTGAGCTACATTTGACCATCTCAGTGCTTGCATTAGTGAAATTCTGGGTGTCAGAGACTCCCAACTTCCAAAACTGGATGCTAGGAAGTCAGTGACTTCAATTTCAAAGGAAACCAAATTTATGATTTAGCTTGACTTCCAGATGATGAACTTTGGAAGCTGCATGACTTCCTGATTCTGACAGTTAGTGCAAGCACTGTATCAATGACTCAGTTCTATGACCTAGATAAATCCAGATATTTGTTCAGTATAATCAGTTTAGGATGTTCATCCATTGCATGACTAAAGTACTTAATAGTCAAATGATTGGCCACACATTCATCTCATAATGAAAACCCATGACCCACTTCAAGAGGATAACCACTATGCATCTTACAGGGGACACGAACCTGCCTCACATAAAGGTATGATTGGCCTCACTAGAGAGATGACAGGCATCATAAGTCTATGATCTTTGTCACAAATGCATGACCATCTTTGCATAGGGGGCATCTACTCTACTCACAGAAGTCCACGACCAACTTAATTTGGGTCACAACTTTCATTGGGACGTAATCAACCAAACTAGGAGGGAGCACTTATTAGTGAAACACCATCCACCCATCAGGGAAGAGGCACAGTCTGTCTAAACTAGGACCACTATTGGCCTCACGGGATGTCTACAACCAACCTCATAGGATTTCCACAACCCTATACCAGCCTCATGGGGACAATGACCTGATTCACCAGCGACTAAGACCTGGTTCATGAGGAACCTCCATTGACCAACAATACGGATGAGCATGTTTTACTTACAGGGGTGCACGAGTCGCTTTGCATAAAGCTTGTTTAAGCCCTCAAGTAATTTCATTCCCTGACCATTTCAAGGCAGTGCTTCTTTTGTGGATATATTTTTTTTTTGTCTTTTCCGTTTGTGATGTCTGTTTCTTGCAGCCTTGCGGTCACCTGTAAGGAAAGGGCTAACCTCTTGGCTCTCTCTATGTGATGTTTCATTGTGCTTTTGTCACTTTCCAATATGGTGTCCTAGATCAGGTGTGGTACTCGATTTATCGATCTTACTTCGCTAGGAATCATGACTCAATTCACAGGGGTGGGCTGGAGCGCGAGCACAATCCATAAAATAACCTGCTCCAAGAGGATGACCACAACATATTCCACAAAATGAACAGCTGGCCTCACAGGTGGACTACAACACATCTCATAGGGAGACCAACATCCACCTCAAAAGTTGACAATGACATGACCCCAAAGAGGATGGTCACAACATATCTTAATGGGGATACAGCACACCATGTTTTGGGAAACGACTGATCACATACGTGTTAGACAGGATTTGTCTCAAATGGGATGAGACCAGCTTTACTAAGTGCACATAGTTCTCCAGGACTACGCCCAACCTCACATGGGATCTGGGTCACACACACAGGATGGCCATGTATTAGCTCACAGAGGGGTCATTACTTTGTTTACAAGGAGCATGGTTCTTGGGGTCATAACTTTGTTTACAAGGAGCATGGTTCTTCTAAAGGGGTTCACGACCAACCTTGCGAAACCACTGGCCTTACAGAGAGACATGCTAGGATGACAAAAGCTCAACAAATAGGACACTTAAAAGGAAAAACGACAAACCCATCTGATTTTATCCCTGATAATTTATGTGCCCTACCAGAAACCTGCCTTTATGGTCATAGTTGAACTTGACAGAAAGCAAAATGGAAAGAAAAAAAGAAACATGGATTTCATGTACATGTAGACAAAAGTCCCACTTTAGTTAAGTGCCAAAAGATGTCAGACTTTTTAAAAGCTTATACTTGTATGACATAATATTTGACAAAAATCATAGAATTTGAGGCTTAATTTACAGGATTTAAATGCTGAAATATATTAAATACAGTTATTTATTTTATTCTTTTTGTTTTCTACATTCACATATTTAGATTTTTCAGGATCATTTTCATTTTTCTACATGGGTCTACTTTTCTATCTATTTTGGACGCCATCTTGGATTTTCCAGGTAATAATAAAAAGCATAATTTCTTGTTAGTTGTATAAACTTAATGGTGTCAGAAATATGCTGCTAAAATAATTTAGCAAGTAATACTATAATGGCTACATTTGATATGAAAATGAAAAAAATCATTTTTAAATTGTAGATCTATTTTTCAATTATTTTGATAAAGGGTCTCAAGACGCCATCCTGATTATCTCCATGGAAATGCAACAACATTTAATTTTCATTTAATTTATTTAAGGCCTATACATTCTAGTTTAATTTGCTTTAAAGAAATTCTTCCCATTTGAGTAAACTTTGGTACAATAGCAAAAGATAATAATGAAATTAGCCATTTTTTCGCTATTTTTCGTATTTGACCTTGAATTTGACCTTGACATTGAAACCATATTTAAATGTACCATTAAAAAGTTCAAACATACACTACAAAAATAAATATCATTAATTTGATGAAATAATATACATCAAATCAGTACACCAATTCTTACACAAAAACCCCTTTCATTTATTTCTGGCGGCCATCTTGGACGCCATCTTGGATTTCTCAGCCCGCACCAACAATGGCCACTGTTTCCTGGCAGATTCATAAACTTCAGGGTATGACAAACATTTTGGTATATAACATTCAATGTAGTACTTTGGTCACCACCCCACCTTCAACTGAGCCTTGAAAGTCACCCTACTATAAGTTATGTTTTTACAATAAATTTGTTCACTGTAGCTGAAAACTGCACGGAAAAGTGAATTATCTTATAAAACAGGTGTGTTTTCTCTTATTGGTAATTATTTGCGTCCCTCCAATAATTATAGACAGCTAATAGACTAGTATAAATAAGGATGAAACTAACGACTATCGACTAATGACTAAAAACCAAACTCACTGTGTATAATAGTGTACACTGTGTAACTAATTGTATCGAAGCGGAACATGTATCTTAACATAAAAAGCGACATGTACGTGCTACAACCTCTATAGTATAGTGGCTAGCAAACATGACTCGTAGGCTCGTGTTAACAGGGTTGAGCCTTATGGCGGACAATATTTAGACCTCTTTATATCCATATCTAAGGGGGTTTAAACGAACAGCTATTATTAAGGGATAATGATTCTAAGGGCGCATCCTCCATCCCCATTTAGTTCGAATGACTGCGTGATTGACTAACTGTTATTGACATGTCAATCATATTGATGTAAGTTCTATCGACATTCGACTAAAAGTGGATGGATAAGGCAACCTAAGTTTATCTCTCCAATGAGAGCTAGAGACTTACTTTCAAACGTACTGTTGGGTAATGTAAAACGTGTTGCAGTAAAGGACTTTGTTACAGAACCAATACAGACTATGCTCTGAGTATCTTCCTAATCTGCTGTTCCAAAAACATTTGTCTGTACCTGATATTGAAATTATCAGAGCACCACACATATAGCAGTCGAGATGTAACATGGCAGTCTCCACATCGTGCATTAGGGTTATATATATGACAACACCTACACATTCAAATTTAATATGAAAAAAAGCAAAACTGTGGACCACTAAATAGCAATACGCTGCATCCCGTGATAAGGAACATGTTTTAGTCTATCAGAACCTTTAAATCAAGCTACATTTGTACATGTAATAAATAGACAGACGAGCATCCAGGTTTATGATATGTCCCATTGGTTTGTTTCTATAAGTTTGTTCTCTTTGTAATGGAAAACATCGGCTTACTGAACAACTCGGATAAATGGAAATAGGATAGGGGGCGAACTTACTTAAAAGGCTTCCGGGTTAATTCAAAATAAAGAAACTCAAGAAGACCCTGTCCTTTCAGTTATTATTATAGCTCTACCAATAAGGCGGCGATCAGATTGCACAAAACAACGCCTTCGGTCGTAAAACCATGATCGTAGAACGTATTTTTGCGATCGAAATGTTCGGTTTGGCCAATCGGAAACGTAGTTTTATTTAAGTAAAATAGCGTTCATGGATCATCAGTAAACTGGTGTGTTTACCAGAGAAGAAGAAACAAAATCACAGAAGTTAAATTTTATTAGTGGAATTTAATAATAAAAACACAATGGCCAAATGTATATATTGAGGGGCCACAGCTTATATTTTCGCAAAAAGAACCATGTATAGCTTTCACTGAAGATCGTTTTTGTCCTAGCAAATAGTGAAGACTCCGATCAAATGCCGCACCTGGGTCTGTACTGTTTGCGAAAATACGGATTTAGGAGTCAATAGTAGATTAGGGGTTAATAATGTTTGCGAATGATTTGGTCGTTTTAATTAAAACTTCCAGCACTCAAACCAATTAAGTAATTGAGTGAAGAGATATTCCTACAAAAGTAAAAGTGAGAGAAAAGTGTGTTCAAAATGTCATATGTGTTTGGTTAATAAAGTGAGCACGACCAGGAAATGATACAATCTTAGTCCACAGACCAACCCTTGCCACCGTGAGGTAAACACAAACCACTGACAGCTACACGACTATAGACTGCATTTTTATGAAATGTTTGGGGAATTTTTTCATGAGGTAGGTGACCTCATGCCGGATGGTGTGTGCGTGCTTGCGTTTGCCTATGTGTGTCTTTGAATTTCCATCAACGGCTAAGGTCATATGGAGCCTGAGCCATGGCTTAAAGTCTCATCTAACAACCTGAAGAAGCCGGATATTCATAGTAGATAGGCCATCTATAAGCAGTTCGCCTCTCTGGTAACTCTCACTCTCAGCGATTGCTATGGCCAGTATAAGTCTGGGTTATCCACTCCCTACCAACACACACACACACACACACACGCACGCACGCACGTGCTTGTGTGCGTGATCATACCCAATATATCAACGGAAATCATTTACATGTACACCCACAACACTCCGCCCGACATATAAAAGAAAAGTATTGGTGTACACTGGGTTTCCTTCATTTAAACTTGACGTTTCCAAAGGCGACCAGGACTGTTGTACACAAGGCACTATTTGGGCCTGGGTTTCAGATGTGTGAGTCGGTCTGACAGGCGCAGTTATGAAAGGTTTGAAGGTGCAGGGCAGAGTGCAGTGAGTTATGCATGTCATTGTGGGCACTGGTACAGCCAGAGTCACTGTAGTGTTGGTGAGGTTGGATCTTGGCTGCTTAGAGCTGCAGGAAATGCGGAAACAGGCTTCTCTTACCCTTTTCTATTAACTTTATAACAACCTTGTAATCATTTATCAGGGGATGCCTGTCAGGGCTAATGGGGGTCCTGCTCCTTTCAGTGTCGCCATCCGAGTACTTATTTGGGCGGATTCAGCTTGATTTTGGGTTTTGGGCTGAAGATGTTATTTCAGAAACGTATGTGGGTTGAAGCTCAAAATACACTGCCATTTGGGGGTTTGCCGAGTCACCTAGGTGGTGGTATATATTTCCCTAGGGACTTCTCGTAACTTGAATAGTTTTAACTGCAGATTGATTCTTCATTGATAATAAATATATATTTTAAATGCGTATGTCATAATGTTCACCTTTTCACGTGGCCAGATATAACCAAAAACAATATATGCAGGACCACTTGTTCGAGACATCTACATGGCACACGCTGCCGTCACACTTGACTGCCATAGCTCACCGGTGGCACTGTGTTGAGTCCTTTCTGCTTAGAACTGGTTTAACCAAGAAAGTCATTAAAATGTCTCGATATGACTGAATTTTAATTGGTACGTAAACCATCAGCACAGACAAAAACAACATTTCGATAGTATTTGAACATAGTCAGTTAGCCCAATAATGCCTAGAACCCACGTAAAGGAATTTGACAAACAGTGCAGATCCAACATAGACACAAGGCTGATGCTGAATGAAATAATGTATGATAAGGGTCTACACTGCTTGCTTTTAGGGTACAACAATTTCTGTAAATTGATAATTATCACTACCGGTAACAAAACTAAACACCCTATAATTACAAATCGACTCGTCAATTTGAACGGATAGAAGAGTCCAGTAGGCATATACACTGTTCCAGGAAACAGCCTAAGTGGGTAATCAATATTGAGTGCTCACACTTTCTCATGAAACAGATAGCTGCTCTAATTGAGGCAGCGGAGTGGAAAGGGCGACCGTAGAAACTATCTCTTGAACAAATTTCTACCAAAACGGGATCTCTGGATTCTCAGTCAAGCACGTTGACGACTACTTTAGCGGTTCCACCAGTGTGGTGTGACAAACAGGTCGTTTTGACATCCCAAAGTGTTTCTAAAACTATAAAATGGTATTATATGATATCATAGGGAACATTATTTTGGTACTACATCGTCACTGCGTTGTGGTCCTTGAGCAAGACACATTTATCCTAGTTTGGTACTGGTTCAAGCCAGGAAGACCCGTCCCTGTTTAACTGAAAGATCGTTGATGGAACGTAAAGAATCAATTCACACAAACAAACAGTACATCGGCACATTCTACAGTCTTATTGAAATAAGAAAAAAAAACACTGGAGCGTTAGACTGGGGATCGAAGGGATGCTAGTTCGAGACTCACTGCTGGCGGAGTCACTTTTGTTACCCACGGCTGGTTCAGCCCATGAAAACAGGAAATCGTCACAACATGGCTGAAAATTTGTTGACTTGAACGTAAAGCACCAAAACAAACGAAAAAATAAAGACAGCACTTCAGGAAAAATATATGTCCAGGGTAGGAATCGAACCATCGACCACAAGTATATGAGTCAGTTTTACTAACCACTAGACCACAGAGTCTGTTATAATTGACTGTCTCTTACTTCGTTTTGTTATTTTGAACGTGTTTGATAAGACGAGTACAACTATCCGTAACAGTGAATATACGTCACTGTAAACGCATGAATAATTTTCTAAGCGAGGCGGATCTAGTTTCCATTAATATGTGTTTCAATCAAAATTACAATCAAACATGAAAAATATTTAAGAAATATACTGGAACTATTGATACTGGGGTCAGGGATCTTATTTACACGAGAAGAAGCTTCAGATGTAGCAAATTTGTTGTGTTTTAAAACGTTGTTAAGTCTAAATTTAATACGCCACCATTCCTTAGTCGTGATTTTTAGTCTTAGCCGTTAGTCAATCCTTATTTGAACTAGTCCAATTTTAACACAAACACCGTTGTTTTAATACTGATAAGTTGTTAAGATTTACGAAATTGGTAAAATGTATACCTGAATTTTATTTTTTTTAATGTGTTCTTGAAAATTAGAAACATTAGTTCTAAAATTAAAAGATCAAAAGTTACAGACTATGCAGTTTTAAGCAAAACCAGCAGATGAAAGTCCGAAGCTTACACTGAACGATGTCTGTGTTATTTTCCAAGGCAGTCAGGGGGTTATAGAAGTATTCCTAAGGTAGGCCTTAGCTTTGTGATTTACCAGGAGGTCCAAGGGATACTGTCCCCCTGGATATTAACAAAGCCGCCCATGGTGTCCATGGTGTCCTTTTTATATTTCACCTAAAGGAAGTGCGAATCAATATATTCGATAGGACAGTAACGGATTCAAGGGTATCACGAATAAAAGAACTCTGTTTGAATCATAAATATGAATGATAAAAAGGCCGTTAATAATATCGTTTGTTGAAGAGACATCCTCAGTAATTGTTTTTCTTTTTATTATTTTACTATGTTTTTATTTTATTTTTGTTTTTTATTTATCTATTTTTTCCAAATGTTGCACCTAATATGGATGTTTATTGGTTCTAGTTTCGAAACGAGGCTAACGTTCGGTCATGCGTAAAAATGATTCTCTGGTATTGAACACATGGGGCTCTATCCGAGAAGGTAAGTACACCATTCTGTTCACCAAAATTTGAGCCATGACATGTGATTTCGAACAATTTGGCACTTTAATGAGGGTAGACTCAGACGAACCTATGCAGCCTCTTTTTAAGCTTAGAAATTCTAAATGATGTTGAGTCAGTACCTTAACACTCATAGAATATTCAAGCGACTAGCAAAGGCTCTGATCAGACTGCGCAAATGCGCAGGCTGATCTGAGGCTTTGCTGGTCGCACATACCACATTGTTTGAAATCCCTTGTCGCGGCTCAAATATCGATGACCAGTTATCATTTCTGTCATTTTCAGAAACTTTTCGTCCAAAAATACCCAATGAACACAAACGATATTGAATTCTAAAAACATATGATCCAGGCAAAAATTGACTGGCAATAATATAATCATCTGATAAGGCATGCTGCACCAGCAAAAACAAAGCAATTCACAACACAAAGTCAAGCCAATCAAGTGAGATACATTGTGATAGCCTGTGCAAAACATCCTGTGAACTCTGGATACCACGGCAACAAAATGAAAATTACAAGAAATTTCTTTGAAATGCATTACATCCTCATCTACGAACTTAAACTTGATGCAACCTCATAGCACTGTGCAAAATATGATCCTCTTTTGAATTGTTGTACAATAGAAGTAAGAAAGAGGGCAAAGATCAGGAAACGATACAATCAAGTACCTAACCCTGACCCAGGATACCACATGGGAAAGTAACAAAATACAATAAACATCACCAACAAGAGCCAAGAGGTCAGCCAGAAACCTAATCAATCCACTGACAACGGTCAACGTTTACCTTAAAATGTTTCTCTATCTAAACAACTGAGTCAATTCAATCGTACTTAATAGGAATATTATTTGTCATAAGACCCTCTTGTAAAATTAAAAATTAAAGAAATCCAATCCAGTTGGAATTCTGGTTGTTATGGTTACTAAATAAAAAATTTCATCTTTTCTTAGTCCTAGCTTATCAGTCGTTTTTCAGTGTCTTCCTGGTGCTATTCCTTTTGCAATACTGTGGATAAAAATGTTAACATGAACAAGAGCTACAGTTATCAAACTACAATTTGTAATAGAATTTTGACCCAAATGTATGTATAGTTGGTATTATTTACAATGTTTGAATTTAATCATGAAAAATTCATATTCTAAGTAAAAAATGTAAAAAAAAAAATTCTGCGAGAAATTTGCACATTTGGTCGAAAATACCTCTACATAATGAAGTCGGATAATTGTAGTTCATGTTCATGCAAATCTTTTTCTCTAAAATCTGATTTCCGAGCTAACTTCTTTTCCAGGAACCGCGCGTGTCTCTTCCTAGAACAAGCCACGCAGAGGGATATCTATTCTTCTGACGACGTCTCCTTACTGGTTTCATCGCAGTGGTTCGTCCAGTGACCCCGCTGTCGTACTTGGCTCTGTTGGAAGTTTAGTCGCGAAGCTTGCAAATTACAGTCGATAAGAATTAATCCTGACTCCGTGTGAGTTTCCACGTAAAGATGTTGTCCTCATCGTTCTCCAGCCTGTTCAGAACTTCCTCAATATAATTTGGTATAACACTGGGCAGTCATTTCATTATTAAATCAAACATTTCACAAAATTATCAGCTTGACAAAATAAATATGTTATTTCTCATAGAATGGTATAATCTATATCTGAATAAAATAGATTGTTCACTGAATTGTTCCATGTTATCTTTCAAAAAAGTAATATTCATATGCAATTGGCAACCCTCCTTCAGCTTTCAGACATATGTTCTAAATAATTGTGATTGAAAAGTAATGTTTGATTAAGCATTAGATCCAGAGGATAAAAATGCAAAAAATGTAGGTGTAGCTATAACTGTTATGACAAACATGATTGCAAATACGAAGGTGTCTATGCGATTGAGAAGTACATTCCATGTGGGTTGATCGAATTCAGGTGTACATTCCTCGTTTGTCAAACTAGGTGAAGGATGTTTATCGACTGGATCTGTTGCTGATTTTACTGCTCCGTCTGATTCTTTGTGACAATTAAGTAGCATTCTCAGAAACCGTATATTAACTCGTGTATTTGCATAACGAGAATATAAATATGATTCAATATACGAATAAACCACAGCTAGAACACTAAGCAACAGCAAAAGAAAAATATAAGTTATAATATAGGCGATATCCAAGGAATTTGGGGGCAGTTTATCACTTATTGTTGTTATAAATACACCATATGATAGAAATATTGTCACAGCAATAGATCCTTTCTCTCCAGAATCAACGGGAACGAGGAATACACCAACGTTCAGGGCAGACAGAAATACTAGAGGATACACAGTTGTATATAAGATAAACGCATACCTCCTTTCTAGTTCTAAATTAATATACACCATTGCGAAGGCTGAATAAACTCTTTTCACTGAGTGAATCCTGAGCGTTTTCCATTCTGCATTTTGTTCGAAATATTGACTACTAAGTCTCGCTGTGAAATTTGTTATATCAATTTCTGCTGTGTCCCTTATGGGCACAAACACGTAAAACTCACAGTTCTGCTTATCAAAGGGGTAATATCGTATATCAACGTCGCATATAAGATTGTATGTGTTATCTGTAGTTAGCCATGTTTGCCCATCAGACTGTATTATCACAACATCTTCAGTGTCTCCAATTTTCCCCTTCCCTTCATGTGTTAACGACAGTCTCAATGATGGCACCCAGATTTGACCAACAGGAAGTTTTATGTTTTCTATTCCACCATAAAGTGAAGTATTCCACACCAGGAATTCGTCTTTCCATGACGCTGTAAAATATCCAAGAATAGACAATCGTTGAGTTGCAGTATCTAAATCAAAAACGCCCTGAAGAACAAAACTACCAGATACATAAATGGCATTAGATAAGTCCTTTCTTGGTCTAACTCTTGTGTCATATTTTTTCAAAAGTGTTTCGTACAGATTTGTCATGTTGTGGTATTTGGGTCCCTCAGTCATGGTATCAGTGCCACTACGAATGGGACCAACTGTCGATATGCCAACAATAGTTGGTATGCTGGTAGTTAATGCCAAAAATATATAAATTGAACCCTGATTGTTCATTCTGTTTTTTCCCTTTCTCGTATATCCTTTCAATTTTGCTATATTTAACGCTGTAGATTTCACAGAACGATTTCCTGGTGGTTTTAGAGTTTCAAATATTGTGGACGTATAGAAAAACAGTGAAGGAACTTGTCTTGAAAAACTTTGATGGTATGTGTATTATTTATTTGACACAGAGTTTATAGTGATTCCAGAACGTTTGGTGTAAGATTGCAATTCACTGGATGGTAAGATGGATGCTTCAGGATCATTAAGATGATTGTTTTACATTTTCCTTGTGTTTTGATGGTCAGTTTCGATATTTCTTTCGAACCTACGAAATTAGAAGACACAGTTTAGTTGTTTGTTTCAAACTTCACAAAATCGCAATGAGCAATTTAGATTTTATTCTTAATGTTCACCTATTGTTTAATAGCATGAATAGTGTTTTCCTCCTTGTTTTACACTGTAGTATAACACAAAGACTTCAATTTTTCTAAAACTGTTAAACGTTCCTTTGCTTTACTTAGCGCATGATTAGATGAGGCATCACAATTAATGAACGGCATTTATTACGAACGAATTTCTTATCTTTACCATACATACAATGTGATCGAGCTATATTTCATATATCAGAAAACTTAAGCATATTAAGTTGTCGATAATCGTTATATATTAATCATATTCTTACGCTATTCTTTCTGATTCTTCAAAGAATACATTAATTTAGTTCAAAGTTTTCCAATAAGCCTTTACGCCAGTGTTTCTTAAAATGCAATCTAAAGTTTCTCTTTAAAAGCGCTTAACCCTTTCTATACCAGTAACTGCTTATGCGTACTTTGGTGAACGGTGAACGCCCAGAAAGAACCCATCAGTGGCTAAAGGCAATAGGAACTGCCTCAGCCAATTCCGTGAAATTCCGTGTAATCTTACAATGGATGTACATCGAGGATCTACTTTGATTATGCGGGTGATAACGTAACACTGACGTTAGATAACGTGACGCTGGCGTCACAAAAACCATGTTAACAAAATAACAACAGCTGAACCCACATGCTTCACAAATTATTTTCCATACTCCAGTTCCGGCTAACAAAATAGAGCTTTTTGGTACATAGTACTACGCGTAATGCTCCTTATATACACCTGAGCCATGATTCGATTCTCGAATTGTGGCGGATTTTCCCAAAATAGGGTAAAGGGTTAAGAAGCATACTTGAGATCACTTTTGTATGGTTATATACTAGCCAAAAGTTCTAACCGACCAGTTGCATTTCATTAATTTTCTTCAAAATGTAAAATGTCATGACTACACTTTTAACACCTCGAAATAGCCAGACGTGTCATGTATCCTAGACAGTAAAGATATTGGCAACACGTTCAACTGTTCATGCAGGATGCCCATTTGAATAGTGGTACCCACATTTTAAAAATTCGCATTTTGGCATAATTTGTAAGTCATGACTTTCTGAAATAACCCACTTTCACGCACAAAACGTTTTCATTTAAAAAGCCAAACTCACATTGAACACTATAGTGCTAAAATGAACACTCCATCTGCATGAGACTCGTTGTTATTGGCCAAAGTGTCGAAAATTACCCCACCATCCAATGCAAATTCTTCTGAATTTTAAAATTGAGGGTATGTGTATTCAGCAAAGCCTCCTGGATACAAATTTAAGAATTTTGCTAAGCCACTTTCTGGTATCATTTACTAAAAGGCCGGCCTTTTTGGAATGAAAATGAAATCTATATTGTGCTTAAAGCTTTTTAGAAAATTAATAAAAACACACATGGCCGGCTAGAACTTTTGACTAATATATCTTTGTAAAGCAAGAACTCAGCACGCGATATAACCACTATTTATACAAAAAATACAACTGTAAGCTTAAGCCATCGCGTTATGCTAAACTATAATAAATACCATTTCATACACAATGTTAAACAATCACAGCCAAGATACAAAACATTAATGCTTTTCGATTTTATTTCCAGTAAAACAAATGTTTAATGTTTTTATCCAGAATATTCAATCCATTTCATGATAAAACATGTCTGTACTAGTTCTTATTACCCTTAGTGTACCAATGGAATTCCCCAACAGTTAAACCAGGATGGTCCATTGTATATTTAGGGGTTCAGGTTATAATTTTCAAAAAATATTGTACAAGTATCTCTTTCGCCAAAGATTGGTTGACCACTTGGCTGTCTTGTATGTGACGTTTTCTTGTGTTTTATCACTTTCCCATTCGGTGTCCTGGGTCAGGTGTTGTGCTTGATTGTATCGATTCTTGATATTTACCTTTTTCGTTCCTTTGTCTTGACAATTAGTACCCGACCCTGATGAAATCTGCATTACGATGCATTTCGTGTTGACCATTACTGTTTGCCAAAGCACCCGTTTAGGGGTTTTCCAGATTCCAAAGGGTTAAAAGTGCATGTTCTTTAATCCAGCGGAAAAAATTGTCTATTTTTACGTTTAAAACTTTAACTATACCATCCTTTTATATGTGAGAATAGCGAAGACTTTCTAGTTTATACTGATGCACTTCGACCCGTGAGCTGATGTATTTGTTCTTTATTATGCACAATCGCTTAATAAACAGATTTAAGTAACCTTAATGGGTTTTCCTTTTTAAATAAAATCCAATTCTTTCACTGAGTAAACAGATCCTGGTTGTTGTGTTGCCAAGCTTTAGACAAAAAAACAATTGAGAGTGTTCAATATGAAACACAGAACATGAATCTAATTTTGTTTAAATGAACTAAAAATACTCATGTTTGTTGAATAGAAGATTTCATCTGTTATTTTTCTTCAATTATTCATTTTCTGGTTTTGCATCTATAAATTTCCAAATTATCTTTTTTACTGAATACGACTTTTAGACTTTTACAATTATTAAACTATGGAGACCCAGCAATAGTGCAGTGTATCGTCTGGGATTGCACAATTAGCATCATCATTGAAATGTTTGTTGCACATGAAATATCAAAGGCAGGTGGTTAATTTGCACGTTGTACAAAAATGTAATGCTTTCATAACATTACTCTTCGATTCTGTCTGGAAATAATGTTGTGTGCAACAGACAATTCCGTATTGGCAGCCAAAACGTTGAATTAGGCTAGAACTACAGAGTAGTTAAAGCAAACTGCTTTGCAAGGTTATGCTACAACAATTTAACGAATCTTGAGTAATCTTGCATAAAGATTGCATTTTGAGGCAAAACACTGTATAGACAAATGCCTATAGTAAAATTTGTAAATGTGCATGTCCAGTGAAGTAGTATGAGTTTCACAACAGACTGCTTAAGAAAATGGCGTTTTAGGCATTGTCGCTGCATAACTTGACCATTTTGTTAGATTTATGTACGAAGATAATGAGTCACTAAGTGCACAGTATATTCAATGGTGTCTTATCCGAAGTGCTTTTCACAACATTCGTTATGCTGTGTCACGGAGCGCTCTTGCGCATCATACTGCTACCTAATCATTTGCTAAAACGTACTTTGAAGTGATTTTCTTACTATTGCTGCAACAGCCCCAGTATATTGTGAAATATAATGGTTCTCACAGGATCTAAAGAAGCAGCAAATATATAAGCCCAGGGCTGTGAATGGTAGTATTTGCATTTATTCAAGATATCTGCTATTAAAGGTTAAATTTAGATTAAGCTGTGTTTCAATAATTAAGACACAGTAAAGTTTCGAAAGGTGAAACCTCTCTACTAAAAAAAATAGTTAAAACCATTCAATTTGTTTTACACGTTAATGATAGGCTGAATAATTAATGCTAGCCCTCATTTGCAGGTTTGATACTAGTTCCCAGTCGATGTCAATAAATGAACATTGTTATGTGGAAAAATAAAATGCAAGCAATGCCCAGATCACATTTTAAGGAAAATATAGATAATCATTTTTTACTGCTTGTTAATGTTTGGTAGAGAGGGTTGGCACGTTTCTGTATAATGACCATTGACCCATACATTTTATTTTCATATTTTGTTTAATTTCTAGGTGGTAATTTTATCAGATACAAAAATACTTGTACGTCAAAAATATTTTCTATTTTTTTTAATAATCAATGAATTTTCCATATATTTCAATTGTTGTTTACTCTGTAAATCAAGTAAATCAAGTCTAAAGCCTTTAATGATAGTTGCATTCATTATAATGGACAGTCTGAACAGTCTGTGACAAAAATGTTAACAAAAATCAATATCATTTTAAAATATCAGTAAGTAAATGCTCTTTGCCTACTGTCGTGGAAAAGGTCAACGAGTGGCAAATAGATATGGCATCGTAAAAAAGCTATGGTACTGTTGATTTGTTTAACTTAGTTAAATTTTTGTCTTAAATGGCCACTGGTATTTCAATGTGTCAATTTTGTTCAAATGT
This sequence comes from Loripinus fragilis, assembly GCA_964019695.1. Taxonomy (NCBI): domain Eukaryota; kingdom Metazoa; phylum Mollusca; class Bivalvia; order Lucinida; family Lucinidae; genus Loripinus; species Loripinus fragilis. The sequence continues at coordinate 19,601,151 of OZ026523.1, forward strand.
CTTCTTGTATTCACGTAAATCTATTTGTATGTTAGCAGCAAAAATCTGGCGAGTCTGTATTTTGCATAAAAGTAATAAGGTTGCAAAGATCAGGAATCGATACAATCAAGTACCACACCTGACCCAGGATACCAATGGGAAAGTGACAAACTCACAGAAGACACCACAAACGAGAGCCAAGAGGTCAGCCCTTTCCCAGCAGGTGACCACAAAGCACTTATAAACAGACGCGCACAAAACATAGCCAACACAAGAAAGAACAAAAACATAAAAGATCCACAAAAGAAGTACCGCCTTGGAACGGTCAGTAAAATATTTTACTGGAGGGCTTAAACCGGTTTAACGGCGCCAACCTCACCCTTAATTCAGATGTGGATCAAGACACATAAATATTTGGTTTGCATGAAAGACCCCTAACTTATCAATGCATCATCTCCTAAAACATATAAATTAAGATATAACAAGGAGATAAAGCAAGGATAAGGACTCAACAGTAAATTAAACTGAATACCGGAGCAAAAGAAATCCAACAGGTAAACCCCGGAGGGCCGGCAAACAGCCAAAGCATCAGGCCCCTACCATCTCATCAATAGATAAGTCTTTAAGTCGGAACCATCATAGAGTCTGAAGTCCGACCCACCGGCGTGCAATTAAAGAGGAAACTAAAGTTGCCAACCGTGATTGGGTTGACTACCAAGCATGCAGTCTGTTGCAATACATTAATGTTATAGCCAATCTTTTTATAATGGGAAATTATTTTAATGAACTGCGCTGAAAAATTATTAGAGCCAACAATCTTCTTCAACTTATACACCAAGTCACCATAGAAATCAGGTTCCGAAAGTCCTTGGCGCAAGAGAGATTTAAGTCCAACTTGGAATTTAGAAATCAAATCATAGTATCGTCTATAAAATTTTGAAAATGTTTTGCGAAGTTTATGATACCGATAGCCCTTACTGATAGATAAGGCTCGCCGATGGGTCGGACTTCAGACTCTACGATGGTTCCGACTTAAAGACTTATCTATTGATGAGATGGTAGGAGCCTGATGCTTTGGCTGTTTGTCTGGCCCACCGGGGTTTACCTGTTGGATTTCTTTTGCTCCGGTATTCAGTTTAATTTACTGTTGAGTCCTTAACCTTGCCTTATCATGTCTTGATTTATATGCTTTAGGAGATGATGTATTGATAAGTTAGGGGTCTTTCATGCTAACCAAATATCTATGTGTCTTGATCCACATCTGAATTAAGGGTGAGGTTGGCGCCGTTAAACCGGTTTAAGCTCCAGTAAAATATTTTACTGACCATTCCAAGGCTGTACTTCTTTTGTGGATCTTTTATGTTTTTGTTCTGTCTTGTGTTTGCTATGTCTTTGTGCGCGTCTGTTTGTATGTGCTTTGTGGTCACCTGCTGGGAAAGGGCTGACATCTTGGCTCTCGTTTGTGGTGTCTACTGTGAGTTTGCCACTTTCCCATTGGTATCCTGGGTCAGGTGTGGTACTTGATTGTATCGATTCCTGATCTTTGCACCCTTACTTACTTTGGCAAGCAGTTGTCTGTATGTACCAAATCTTACATGCTGGGTCTGTTTTCCTTTTGCATTATAAATAATAAAATTTCTTTAGGCTTGTAATTAGGTCCCATTAAAGTAAGAGAAGGTAAATATCAAGAATTGATACAATCAAGTATCCCACCTGGCCCAGGACACCACATGGGAAAGTGACAAAACACAAGAAAACATCACACACAAGAGAGTCAAGATATAAGCTCTTTCACAGCAGGTGACCACAAGGTTGCAATGAACAGAAAAGAAAGCATGACAAACACGAAACAACCACACCTTTTCTGGGCAAGCTTGAACAAGCGGCTAACCAATATTTTGTGCACATACTTTCGCTTGTAACTGACAACAACCCTTTTTGAATGATTCAGCGGAAGGGAGGAGAATGACCATAGAAATTATTTCATGATCAATCATGGCAAAAGTGTGGGACCCGGCATGGATCAAACTCGGGATCGCTGGATCTGCAGTCAGACACGCATCTGTAGTTGGACACATTACCAACTGCGCTATTATTGGGTAAGAAATTATCAAAATTTTACGCAAATAAGTTTTCCTTATGAAGCAACTAGTTTTCTATTCCTCAGTAAGATGAATGCAATGCTAGAACAAACCATAAGAACAACATCACACAACAAGGACAAACGCAATTCGGGGAAATCCGCCACAATTCGAGAATCAATTCACCCTAGAACGATACTAGGGAATATATATATTATATAGTTCAAAACTGTAAAAAGTTTAGCTCAAAAAGAGGCTTGTTATTTTTTTACATGTATCAACACCTGGAAAACAAACAATTCAGATTGCTCTATTTGATGAAACAAAAGAAAGGGCTCTAAACTCAAAGACAGTCAGAGCTAAAGAAAACCCTTAGTCAAGCCATGGTTGGCACTGTATGAGTGGGTGTTACATACACGTTCTATTGATAACCCTAGTTTAGTTAACAAAGACCAAATAATCATGACTTCAAGAGAGAGAGAGAGAGAGAGAGAGAGAGAGAGAGAGAGAGAGAGAGAGAGAGAGAGAGAGCCCTTAACGTCGATAATGGTATGTCTGCTGATTGCTCAATGTTGATTATTCATTAGATCCCAAAGACAGAAAAGCAAAGAATATAGGTGTAGCTGTCACAACAATAAATGACATGAAAACAAAAACAACTAAATCTAATCGCTGGAACATTGTATGCCATGTTAAATGGTCAGTATTTGATGAGTGTTCACCGTTTATTAAAGTAGGCAGATTTTGTGTTGTGGTTTGATTATTGTCTGAGTGTAATACTGTTGTTGTTGTTGTACTGTTTTCTACTGGTCTTGGTATATTTAGCAGCTTTCTTAGACACCACACAGTTACTCTTTCATTTGAGTAACGATCGTATATATATGACTGAATAAAGGAATAAACAACAGCTAGAACGCTCAACATCAACAAAAGCAAAATGTAGATGAGAATATAGGAAATGTTTAATGAATTACGGGGAAGTTCCTCACTTATTGTTGTTATGAAAACACTATACGACAGAAATATTGTTACAGAAATAGATCCCTTTTCTCCAGAATTGACAGGAACAAGAAATACACATACGTTTATTATAGATAAAAGCACTAGCGGGCATATTGTGGTAAACAATATAAACTCATGCCTCCTCTCCAGCTCCAAGTTCATGCGTATCATCACGTAAGATAAATATAACAGTCTGGTAGAACGAAACCTTACAACTCTCCATTCCGTGTTTTCCTTAAAATAAATACTACTTAGTTCTGCTGTGAAATTTGTTATGTTCACGTCTAAAGAGTTCATTTGTGTTACAAATACGTAGAACACACAGTCATGTTTGTCAAAGGGATAAAATTTAATATTAACATCACAAAATACGGTATACGTGTTGTCTGTGGTAAGCATGGTTTTCCCATCTGAGTAAAGTTCTACAATATCGTCGCTATTTCCGATTTTCCCTTTACCCCCATAAGTAAGCGAAAGCCTCAAGGGCGGCACCCAAACCTGATCAATTGGAAGTTTGATATAATCTATTCCCCCATGTAATGAAGCATTCCAAACCAGTCTTTCATTATTCCATAACAGTGTATAATATCCTAGTATTGACAGTTTTTGGGATACAGTGTCCAACTCAAGAACTCCTTGAAGCAAGAATATTGCCAATACATCGATGGACTGCGAGATATTCTTTCTTGGTATCACTCTTGTATCATAATTCTTCAAAAGTTCTTTATTCAGGTTTGCGATGCTGTTATACACATTTACTGTTGATGTGTTATCAGAGTCATTACCACTACATGTGTCTTTTGATACAGTAGGCGAAGTGCATTCTGTGGATGCTACACAGGAAAGGTATGTCATGAATATAATGTTTATAGTGAGAATATTCATCTTTAGAATTGGTCTTAAATGAGCTGGATACCACTGCCAAATCCAAAATAGAGCCTGGTTGTCAAAATCAAAGTATCATTTATTAACACCAGATTGGGATTTCGAATGTGTAGCCATTGTGTATGTGGGATGTAGTCGTTAAACAAACTAAATAGGAAATGTTCCTCATATCCAGCTGTAAGCTTTTTTAATCCTTCTTTCTTCCAAAATCATATATAGAGGATCTTACATGAGTGCTCATGTTTTATTGAATTTATTAAACGAGTTGGGGAAAAGAGATAAAATGCGAGGCTTGCCGAGCAATTTATCTCTTTTTTGCAACGAGTTTAATAAATTCAATAATACAAGAGCACGAATGTTGGATTCTATTTATCATATGACAAATACTTTGAAATCTGATATCTGGCGTAAAAACGTTATAATGTTGTCATTATGTACGTAACGTTGTTATGGACGTCATGACGTTTCCCGTTAATCTATAAACCACTAGTGGTTTATCGATTTTATTGCATGGCGTTATTTCACTCCCAGACGTGACGTCATATGATAAACGTTATTAATTGCTATGAAACTAAATTACCAAGCCTCTGTCTGGACCTACACTTTTAAAATGATTGTCTGGGGTTCAGTACGATAAGAGTTTATCCTTAGCATCCACAACTAGGATATATCCTGTTTCAAAAACAGTTTAGCCAACATATAAGGAAACAAACCATTCTCCGCCTTATTGTAAAATACTCCAATGATTAGTATTACTTTCAAATAATGAAACTGTTGCCATCACTAGTGCATGCAACTATCAAATCACAGCTGAGATTTTGAGTTATTAACTTGGTTAATTATATATATTGAATATCACCTGTAGAAAGATACTGTTACTTTGATTTTTTAGTGTTAAACTTCAATTGATTATCTCGTATGGCAATATTTGACTTCTCGTTGAGGTTTCTGGCCAAGTAAGGCCCGAACCAGCCTGCTTAGCTACAGAGAACAGAATAACAGGTTTGGCAAGTGTACTTATCAGATATCGAATAATAAAGGCGCTGATCAGACTGTGTGGATACACATGCTGGGCTGTGCATTTGTTGTTTGCATGCAACTAAGTTTTTCTCACGTCGAGGCCCATTTGATGTCTGGTCTGAATTAGAATAAAGTACATGTCGTGTTTGAGATAGACCATACCTAAAACGTGCGTGCCCAGCCATCCATAAATGCTATATCTATATAGAACATGCGCTGAGGGATTGTTTCCTTACATACGGCGTAGTTTATATGGGATCAGGGAATGCTCTGTTGCAGCCTCATTGGAGCCTGCGCCCATCTCCTATAGGATACGTACAGAATAACATGTGTTGGCGTTTCTGTTCTAACTGTCTATATTAGCATAAAAGGTATGCAAACATTTTTACTCGTCATAATGGAATATTGATTCAGTTAAAATCAACATGTTGATTGAATGTAGATTAATCATATTTAAGGGAAAATAGCCTTTTTTCTCGGTGGGGGGGCTTCTGAAATACAATTATAGTAGAACACGGATGTCAGTTTGAAAAGATAAAATCGAACAGCGGCACGTTAGACGACAAGTAACGTAATTGTTATGGTAAAGTGACCTCATCCAGTTATGTCGCATGTCAGCCTATTAGAAACTTCTGGGAGCCTTCATTTTTAATATGAAAACACTTTTATTAATGGTGAGCATGATAATGAAAGATAAGATAGAATAATCTGTCACTCGCGATCACGGTTTGTCATCACTTGCCAAGCCTCTTTATGATAAACGGTGTCCGGAGACAGATTTTCTATTCCATCCCCACACTTATGATAGATTCTTATGATCTCAACCTAACCTTGAAAAACAGCTCAATGTTTTGTGTTACTTCATCATTTACTAGACCTAAAATTGCTAAGTTTGTTCTGCTTTAATAGAACAAAACATGCCAATTCATGCAGATTAAACAATCATAAATTCATAATCCAAATAAATCTATCGGCTCCTCTTAGATGTGCGTTTTAACCCATATTACCTATTTTATTTTTCATTTTCATCTTTCAATTGCTTTCATGGTTTCGTCAAGCTGAGGCTGAACGTGTGATGAGTTATCCATCAATTGTTGAGGTTGATTACAAATTCTGTCTATTAGAAACAACAACAACAACTGAAATGGATTAATATGGACATACGAGTTTATCTGCTGTTCAAGTCATACATGGCACGAAAATCCCTGTTGAAATTAAAATGTAAGTAAAAGTAGACAAAATTTGAATCAAAAATGCCATGTGGTTAGTGAGTTATGACGTTTTTACAAACTGACCAAAATGGTCTAAACCTCATTAATATTTTGACATTCTAGTAACTAGACAATACAATGTAAGTCTGTTTAAGCATGCAAAATTTGATCAAAATATGCATTGCTATTCAAGAGTTAGGAGGGTTTTTTTTACTAAAAGACCTCAACTAGTACAGGCTTAGATAAACAAAAATGTGCTCACAAGAACCGTCTCATTGAAGCGATTCTTTTGAGTACCCACAACATATGTTTTGGTTGAGAAATAAGAAAATTAAAGGGGTACGTGCATTAAGGGGCTATTTTGGCCCCCTCTAGAGCCAAAAACTGAAAGTTGCTTTTCACCAATTTCATCTTGTTGGTTTATTAGAAGAATAGCCCTAGTGTAAAATTATGGCATTTATTTTTCTTTTACCGGTTGCCTTGTCATAACTCTAAAAGGACTAGAACATTCCTAGAATATACCGTAATACCTGTTTTTAAATGATCAGGGGATTGGCCAGAAATTAATTCCATAGAGAACATTTGGAATATAAAGACAAAAGAGATTGGTGACTAAATGCTGTATTTAAAACAAGAGATGTGGAAGCTAGTATTGAAGCGTGGTATAGTGTAGCACCAAACGCCATAGAAGAACTTTACAATTCAATGCCAAGTAGAATTGCAGATCTTATCATCTAATTAAGCAAGGCAGGTGCAATGATTACTGACTGTATGATGTAGCCGTACAGGTATGTTTTTGTGTTTTTATTGGAATGTAGTTAAGTATGTTGTTGTGTTTTCATTGGAATGTATTTAGTAGATAAATCGAACGTTGTCTGATTATAAGTTTATATGATTTATAGAAATAAAATGGAATGAGAACTAAATTACATGTATGGTAAAACATAAACCATTAATGTATAAAAGTGTGAAAAAACATTTGAAATATTGTGTAGTGAAATAACTTTTTCAATGGACCTGTACATATGCAAACGTTGATCAAAATATACCATGCGGTTCAATATTTGTGAGTTCCATCACTAACTGGTAAGGGACGATTACACTGTCAAATGCTCAAAAAATGATGATTATAAAAGCTAATTTGTAGCAAACTGTGAACAAATTTGTAGCTTAACATCTATTTAACATGGCTGACATACAGTATGTAGTTATGATACACCCCAGTAAATAGGTTAGACTAATTGAACTATAACAGAATAGGTATAATCTGTGTGTACGACATTTACAGGTATTTGTCAAAATTTAAGGACAACATACTTATTTACCAAAAACATTGAAATTAATCACTGTCTTGCCACGCTCCAACTGGTTCCTATCTCTGTTGGCTTTACAAATGACCGAGACATTGCATACCACGTGGCGATACAGTGATCGAATGGCTGTATAATACATTCTAGACCCGATTTCATGCAAAGCAGCACATTCATCTCAAATTTTATGCTGCAAACATTATATGTCCATGTATTCAGATCAATACCTTACAAAACATTGACTTTTGCAAAATAAAGATAAAAATATCCCAACCTTAAGGTCTTGGAATTTATATGCAATGTTTTCTAAATATAGTCATTTTGTTATGTGCACTCAGGTTTTAATTAAAGCATAAAAAACAGTTGTCAGATGTGCATTATTTTAGCCATATGCTCGAGACTGCTCGAGATCCTTTAAATTTATGGCAAAGACTCAGCCAGTAAAATAAATGCAAGCCAATATCCCTCCCACCAATCCTCCTCCCCGTATCATAAGCTGCTGTGTGTTTTATGGCAGTGGGGTTGTTGTTATGCATTGGTTGTTGTTGCGTAAATTATGTGTGAACGGGAAGGGGTTGTGTTGGGTCCTATTTAGTGGTGTTTTCTTAGTGGCCATTCTAGTTTAGGAGTCACCTTGCAGAGGTAGAGAGCTAGTTGCTTTGTTTCGATTATGCTGTGGCTGTCATTGTTCTGTGTCCCTTCATCATGGTGTCATGGACTGGTTTGGAGTCTATGAGTGTGGCATTTATACTCATTTAATGTTACCCAACATTTTCTGATTGGATTCTTCCATCTTTTCAAAGTTGTGGGATTTCCCATACATGTTGATACAATATGTATGGGACTGTTCACTGTATACTAAATGGTGTCACAGGTAGAATTTACTATACTCATGCTAATAAAAAGAAGACCACCCAATTTACCGGCTTTGTTGAAAATAAATACAGACATGAACATGTTAAGATTATAAATTCATATAGTGTAAGCCATATCGTGTATTACCGCCACATTTATCAATTCATTCTATGGGGCTTTTGCGCATGATTAAAAGAAGCCTGGGTTGTACTCCCACCTCGTGGATCACATTGCCATTGTTCAACTATCTACTACTCAAATTAGGGAAATGTGGCAGCTGGGAAGGGATCCATTTATAAATATGCGGGCCTAGAATAACCCAGTGGGGGCTAATCGGAGATTCATTTGGACCCGGTTGGCCAGTCAAGGGGTATGGTATGATATGACCAGACTACAAACAGTTCCTTGCCATATAGCAGGAATGCTGGCATTGTCTTGCTGGAAGAAAAAAATGCTTTTAACAGTCTGATAAATTTGCAAGACATGTGGGTGAAGGACTTCATATACATAGCTTTGGCCTGTAAGTGTTTCACGAATTACTAATGCAATTAAACGAACCTTATACAAAGCTTGGGTGGCCTTCATTTTTAGCATGAGTACTGTGACGTCTCCTAACATAGCGCTGCCCCTAACATTGCGCACTGGCCAAGTGACTATGCCACATATAATCAGATAAAATATTTTTGATATTTAATATCATGTTACTTTGGAAAGAGAAAAACAGCATACCGTTTTCACTTTATGCTTTCACTGCTGAGCAGGGGTGGATTTTGGCAAACATTGGAAAATGTTGTAAAAAATATCTGATGTAATTTCAAATGGCCCAGACTTCAAAAGGACCTCTGACGGTGGTAATGGGAATCACAGTGTATCGCTGCCTATACTTTTTATCAAAATTAAAGTCGATCAAATTAGGCTGTAGCCCAGATCAGCGTATCTAGTAAAAAAGTCATCGATGCTTACCCAGAAAGTAGCAAAGCTGATTTTTTGCACAAAGAATATTTGAACATTCGGTAACACAAAACCACTGTATAGCAATTCGTTGCGAATTGCGAATTGCCGTATAAGCGACATCTGTATGGGAAGCCGTTTTCCTTTAAAACTCGTAATAATGATTTAAACGCGTTGTTAAACATGTTATCATAGCCAATTGAATTGTAAATGGTATCGATTCTGCCCCATATATACTATTGTATGTTATGAGGAGGGGGAAACATATTTTAATTTGCCTTATGTTTAAAATCTTGCTTCAAACACAGACTCTCTATGCTATTCAAAGTTTGTGTTTGTTTGTTTCGATTTGTTAAGTAATCCTAATGACCAAAAGGAATATGACAATTATTTTGTTATTAGCCGAGAGGCAAATGTGCTTGCAACACTAAAAAAATGAAATAATATATCTATTAGTTAACCCATTAGGCAAAATCAAACATAGGTACCCCATCAACAAAAAAGAAACACAGGAGTCCAACAGCGTGACAATCATCCCACACAAGGCTACAAGAGGATAAGAAACTATATCCAAATGACTTGTATAATAAACATGGTTAAGAAACAATATAACTAACATTTTCTAACCAGGTGCTTATGTTGCAAGTAAGCACTGAACAGGCGTAAACAATGCACACAACACAAATAAAGAAACTTAAACCACAAATCAATGAAAAGAATGTGTGTGTTTTCAGGTTATAAACACAGCTAACTATACTGGTATAAATTGATTGAAGCCTATTTTTACAAAAAAAACTAATTCTGAGTCATCACGGGGCGGTGATGGAAAACTTCATAAACAGAAAAAAGAAATTAAAGGTATAATAGGTATAAGTAATTTTTGGACTACTGATGTCGTAAGCTGCAACAATGAAAGTAAGAAAGGATGCAAATATGAGGAATCGATACAATCAAGTGCTACACTTGACCTAGGATACCACATGGGAAAGTGACAAAAATACAATTAAACGTCACAAACAAGAGCCAAGGGGTCAGTCCTTTCCCAGCAGGTGACCACAAGGCAGCAATGAACAGACGCGAAAGGACATAAATAACACAAATGGTCCTCAAAAGAAGTACCGCCTTTGAACCGTCAGTCAAAATATTTTACTGGAGGGCTTAAACCCGTTTCGTGGCGCCAGTTTCAGCTGCATTATATATCCCAACCATAGTTTTCAATTGTGTTTTATCTATTTTTATCCCCACGCTTTTTTTAAAAAGAGAAGGGGATATTGTAATCGCCTCCATCCGTCCGTCCATCTTTCCGTTATGCTATCTTCTCCTAAACCATTAAACGAAATTCAACCAAATTTGGTGTGTGAGCTACTCACATGAATGAGCGTGCAACGTCAAACATTTTTTACCCCGCCCCCTGGGGCCCTGGGGAGGGGTCAAAATGTCAAATATCATTTAATTTCAATTACAAAGTCAATATCAAAGATTTGTGTACCAAACTCTGTGTGTGTTCTCACGAATGAAAGATACAAAGCATATCAGATAGGAATTTCATTCTGTCGCCTGAGTCATGCCCAAGGGGTGGAATTTTGGGGCGCTGGGGGCGCCCAGGTGGTCAAAAATATTTTATTTCAAACATGGTCAATTGGCATATCAAAATGACGGGGATGGCGAGCACAACAGAATGCAAGTAAATTTTTCACCCTATGTTCAAACTGGTGACCTTTGGGTGAGGTCAAAAGGTCAAATATCATTAAATTTTGACTACCATGTTAATTCTAAGATTTTTATTCTAAACTTTGTGTGCATTCTTACAAATTAAAGATAGAAAATATATTGAACAGAATTATCAAGCTGTTGCTTGGGTCATGCCCTGCTTGGGTCATGCCCCAGGTGTTGGACTTGGGGTGCTGGGTGAGTCAAACGCTTAAGAGTTTGGATTCGCGATGGCGCCCCATCGTCTGCGCATTATAGATTGTCTTTGTCTTTTTCTTTTCATATTTTCTTTCTTTTTCTTTTTTGCTACTTTTTCTTTCATTTTCAGTCGTGGTGTCCCTTTTTGACTATTTTATTCATTTTTAGCTTTGTATTTGGTTTTAATGGACTTGTTTCTATGTTTTGACATCTTTAAATAAGTTTGCTACCTTGCAAAATGTTTTGATAATACATGAAAAACATACAAATATGCCAATATAAAGTCCTCAAGCTTACAAAACTGCATACGTCATATAAGAAAATTTAATTAAATCTGTTGGAGAGCCAGATATGACTTTTTAGATGTGATCAAGTAATACATGTACTTCAAACTATACTATAGACATTCAGGTATGCATACTATTTAAGTAAAATATGTGTGAAAAGTTAATAGTGTGCATCCAAATGCTGCTGTGGCAGTTCTGAAACTTACTTAACTGTTCATCCCTTGTTTAGATTTTTTAAAATATAAAATGATGATTTTTAATACACTTGTGTATTAAAAAAATACAATAAATCCATATATGGATACATCATTATGTCGTTCAGGTAATGCCATAACAGTATGCAAGTATGGAAAGTCTAGTTGCCATGGTGATTGTTTTATTATACCAGGTATGGCAAATTAGTCCATGTTGTCTTGTTTCTAGGCAACCATCTATAATTACGTATAAAAATTTCTGACCAGTTTTTTGGAAGGGGATTATATTGTTGTATCTAACAATCATCGTTGTTTATGTTTTAAGTCTTTTCTTTCATATTTATAATATAGAAGGTGTTGAAAATAAGCATTCATTATTTTTGTCTTTAGATTCGCTTTGATTTGCTGTGAGTTTGTCACTTTCCCATTGGTATCCTGGGTCAGGTGTGGTACTTAATTGTATCGATTCCTGATCTTTGCACCCTTACTTACTTTAAAGTGTCACTTGAATGAAATGAAGCAAACTACCATACACTTTTTTACATTTCACACAATTGACATCACAAAATACACCCTTAACCACAGTTAATGCTAATTTCAAGAGAATGGAAATAACAAAATTCATAAATAAATTGACCACAAACCTCTATATTTATAGAAATCTGATATTGTACATAATAACATTGGGTCAGTTGAACAATTTATTGTGATTGTTAAACATTATAATACACTAAATACATTGGCATTTTATATTAAAACATTTAATATATCCTTAAAGATAAATTAAAAACTACATGTATATAACATTCAATTGATGTATAGTGTGACAGGACAGACAGCAGACCAACAGGTAAGCCACCAACACCACCCCACGTGTGTTGATTTTTGAAATCGGTCAACCGATTATAAATGTCAAAAGATTCTCACGCATTTAGCCGTGTAACTATGTAATGAAACACAATGGTGCCATCCTATATCAACTTTATTTACATTTAGGCTATTATCGCATACTTAGAAAAAAGTAAGTAACCGTTCAGGATGTATTTAACATTGCTATGTGTTTTTGCATATCTACCCTTCTGGTTCGCCAAAACAATGCATTGAATAAAGCGAATCGAGTTTACAGCCTATGTGCTCATATTCAAAGCCATCTTAAAGTGTCCATTCTTACGTGACAGTACATTTTGTGCTGTGAAATAAGCACACGGACGTCCCACTAAATACGCAAGCATTTTGAATGCGACCTGTTGGTAGGTTAAGGAATGATCCCCAAAAATACGTGTTCATACCTTAGTGCGACGGCAGCCATATTGGATATTGAATCTTACCCAAACAGGCAGCAATATAATCTTTGGACAGGTATGATATGTTTGTGTGAAAATAATCAAATTGAGTCGTGGCAGATACAGATGGGAGAAAACGAAACGTTACGTTTTATCTGGTTACATATGGTACACACCATTGCATGCGTAATGCTAAAGCAACAGTTCTTTGAAATTAAAACTTATACTCAAAACTTTTAAAACAAACACATTGTCATTCCTGAAAGGTAGTTTGATTTCAATTTGATAACGCATTGCTGAGATAATAGCGTTTGTATTAAACGCATGCATATATATGACGCACATGGGCTACCATACTTTATTAGCTCTAGTGGCGTTATGCGATTCCGAGAAGCTTGCTATACAGTGGTTTCGTATGCACCATATATACTTCTTCAAATTTATACTATAACAATCCTTGCTACTTTCCGGGTAACCATTTTTGAATTTTTTCACCCTGGGTCCCAGCCTAAATGCTTCCATCTTCATATAAGCTCGCTGTTGGTCTCTATTTTATCATTTTGCATTTGATATCCTATTTCCATAAATGTACGGCTTTATTTTGGGGCTATAATGGTCACTTTTTGTATTATACATATAGGAAATAGAAAAATATTTTTAAAACATCATTCCCCCCAAGTTCCAACTAATCCTTTTGCACGTAAGGATGTTCTCATATTTAACATAATATATGTGAAAATTTAGTTGGAACTCGGGAGGGAATGATATCCCACAGCCCAAAATGTGACGTCTGGGCGAACCCAAACATTAGCATTTAAATATTTGATGTGCTCTCTTGAATATCTTTTTTCCAGTATAATGAAATAATTAGTACAAGTAAGCTTCCTTTTCATAACCCATTATTCATGAAATATTACAACGTTTTTTCTTAATTCAGTTGGTAGATTATTTTGCACAAAAACTGTATCTAACCAATACACATAAATTACATGATCATTGACTAGGTGTACTTTACGCATGGATGAATGGTTATAGTACATCGCTGCATAATATTGCTCCAGGTAAATACAATGTCATCAAGGTTGAATATGGACTACAGTTGCACTTCAAAATATTTATTTACAAATCAGATAGAAAAAACAACAACAAAAATAATCATTAAAATGCTTATGACTTTGCACTTAAAAATACATTCACTGTTATTTGTAATCGAGTATTGATGATATAATACCCGTACACGTGAAAATAATTGATTTCAAATTTTGCAACCACTACCCCCTTTGGTGGCGTCTCCTGTTTTGTCGAAGGGATCTGCCTGTCTTATTATAACCTTAATTCGTTTCTAATACATCAAGCGTCCTATTCAAAACAATACCAGTGAATTCTTATGCATAGGAAAGTTTTGGGGAGCATCTGAAAAATAGGCAGATATCCTATCAAAGTGTCAGAGGTCCTTATTTACTTTGAATTAAGTTATTAAGGGGATATATCTTTTAAAAGGTCTTACTGCATGAAATTGTTCCTGTATAAACAAAAATGTTTTTTATATCAAGGAGACAAATACCTTTGGCCACATTGTTGTATGAACATTTTATACATCTCACATAGATCACTTTACGCCCCAACATACACCTTTTGAGCAATCCACAGCATGCTTACCAGTCCTTCTAGATGTCACTTCCTGGTTTGAAACCGTTTACAATATTGTGACACGCTGGGTGAACTTTAGAGAAAACCAGTTGCATGAACATAAACTACAATGATCCAACTACGATATTTAGAAGTATTTTCGCCCAAAATGTACAAATTTCTGGTAGGAAAATATATATTTACATTTTTTGAACTTTTCAAGGTCAAAATGCAAAAGTGTAAATAATACCAGAAATACATTAAGTTTGGGTCAAAATACTTCTAAATATCATAGTCAGGTCATTGTAGTTTATGTTTATGCACATGGTTTTCTTTAAGTTTACCCAGCGTGTCACAATATTGTTAACGGTATCAAACCAGGAAGTGACTCTAGAAAGACTGATTAGCCTGCTGTGTATTGCTCAAAAGCTGTATGTTGGGGCGTAAAGTGATCTATGTGAGATGTATAAATGTTCATACAACAATGTGTGCAAAGGTATCCCTCTCCTTGATAAAAAAGCATTTTGTGTTTATACAGGAACATGTTTTTATGCAAGTAAGAGCTTTTGAAAGATATATCTCCTTAATGAAGTAAATTGTTAAGAACAACCAGAGGCGAGTTCAACAATGCGAGCGCTTGCTAGCGCTCGTTGTACTGATGTCAGGCTTTACACATAACGAATAAAGATAGGTACCAGTCAACGAGCGCCCGGCGAGCTCTCGCATTATTGAACTCACCTCTGGTGTTACTTGCCCTGGTATATTTTGTAAAAGTAATTAATTAAAGAGAAGTTATTGAAAGTTTGCAGAAAGTGCGCAATGTTAGGGGACTATTAAGTTATGCTAAAACAGGAGGGTTATGTACTTCAAATCAAATTTGCTAGAGATTTTAAGAAAATATTTTTCATTTTGAACTTTGTGTAGATAAAGCATAATGATTACTTTATTTAGCTGTGAATTGTTTTTCAAGTTTGCTACTTTCTAATTATATCCAACAGAGGTTTAATGGCTTAAGTGCGCAAAGTTAGGGTTAGGGGGCCTTCACCGTATATATCATGATGTAGCTATATCCCTGGGGCTTTTTTAGTCGTAGCTTAGAGTGCAGATCTTCATGAAAGGCAGCATTATCCAGCCTTTCATCTTAGTATCTACTCTCTGCCTAAATCCCCATATAGGGGTCTCCAGTAGACAAAAGGTAAATATGTATTCAAGTATCTATTACTCAGTCATATAGGTCTCAGTTTTGTATAGAACGTCAATGAATTGAAAATCAATTAAAGTGGTTCATTCAATTACCAATTTCAATTCTATTCCATTTAATTAAAATATATGTGATGTGTGTTTAGTGGTTAACGTCCCACCAACAGCTATGTAATGTAACAGTGGAGCCTCTGATCAGACGACATAGAGGCTCCGCTGTTCCCCATTGTCCACATTACAGATCGTCAGGCTTATACAGGTTGCCTGAGTGTTTAAAGTATTTGCTTGAATTATCAAGCTGTTGATCCATTAGACAGAAACACAAAGAAAACAGGGGTACCAATCAAAACGATAAGAAAAAAGAGGGTAAATACTATTGTGTCCATTCTTCGAAGCAAAGCATTCCAAGTCAGTGCACCTGATTCCAAGGAATATTCACTTTTATTGCGTGTTTGAAAGCTGAGTAATTTCCTAAGGCATCTTGATGTTACTCTATCATTGGCATAACGTCCAAATATATACGACTGTATGTAAGCGTAAACGACAGCTATAACGCTGAGTATTAGCAACAGTAACATATAGACTAAGATGTAAGAAATTTTCAGGGAATTGTGTGGAAGGTCCTCGCTAATTTTTGTGATGAATACACCGTACGAAAGAAATATTGTTACACCAATAGATCCCTTCTCTCCACACTCAACAGGAACTAGAAACACACCCACATTTATAACAGAGAGAAGAACAAGAGGACATATCATCGTGGCTGTAATAAATGCATGCCTTCTTTCCACTTCAATATTAAAAATAATCGTCGCCACGGAGTAAAAGGTTATCCTCTCTGAATGAATGCTGACAATTTTCCAAACGCCACTTTCCTTAAAGAAGACACTACTAAGCTCAAGTTGAACATCTGTTATATTAATCTCTGACTCCGGTGTATCCAGTACATATAGATAAAACTCGCAATTCTGCTTGTCAAAGGGATAAAACTGTACATTGACGTCACACATTATATTGTATACATCATCAGTAGACCATACCACCGTCCCATTCGACAAGATGTGTATTGTATCCGTGTTTGTACCTAGTTCACTCTGACCTCCATGAATTATTGAAAGTCTCAAATTCGGTTTCCATGTCTGATCATCTGGCATATAAGTCTTTTCTATTCCGCCATATAATGAAGAATTCCAAACCAATAAATCATCCATCCATGAGAATATAAAGTATCCAAATAAAGACAATTTCTGAGAAGCTGTGTCAAACTCACATACTCCATGTAGCATTAGTATTCCAGAAACATTGACAGGTTCTAATAAATTATATCTTGGTCGGACTCTAATGTCGTAGTTCGTCAGCAGTTTACCATAGAGAGTTGTCATGCCTCTGTATATGGGCTCCCTAAAGGCATGTTGCTTATTTTGGTAACGTAAGTTACTCGATGACAAAACTGTCGTTGTTGATGTACCAACAGCATATATGATGAGCAGAATTTTATAGCTGATAAGTGTCATTATGGATGCATCTTGACATTGGACTAGGGGCTGATTGATAAATGTATAAATTGCTATGGTTGTTACTCTGTGTTGACGTTATGATCTTACATCGTCATAGACATCCATACCACGAAAGTCCAAGAATGCGGACATCAGTATCAAACAATTTATCGTCCTTCAATGCATAATACTTTATTGAGAATTTTTTTCTCTAATCAAATTCCAATTAAATTGAGTGAAGTCAATATATACATGTAATTCATCTCTCACGAATCAACAGCAGGAGTCATTTTGTTATATTCATTTCGTTTTAAATTATCATCTTAAGTTATATTTGCACTGAGTGTATTTGCATGCATTACGTAAAGTCCAATTTTGACCTGAAATAGATCAAAAGTTACTGTCGTGCCAACCAAGAGTGACAGTGACGTAATACGTTGTTTGCAATTGCGAAGTTAATTACTAACGTGTACACTTCACTTGAGCTAACGCGAATCAATATATCACTTGTGTATTAATCCTATCCTGTGGATAGGATTAATACGCAAGTGATCTATCGATTCTAAGTCCCTGATAACTTTGTAAACAAAGCATGGCGTCACTGTCACTCTTGGCTGACATGGCAGTAGATGAGTTTATGGTGCAGCACATTAATAAAACACCTGAGTCTTTAAATACATCAAGATTTTAATTCAACATAAGGGATTACTAATCAGTGAAATAACCGTGCAATCTTATTCATATTTCACGTGCTACACCATGGAATTGTCTAACTTTGATCTGTCTAAGGTCAAAATCGTACAATAACTCTCAAGAATTAGTGTCGCACGTTTTAATGAAAACTATCAAAATCACTCCTAGTCAGAGTTTTATTCGAACATTTTTATCCAAATTACACAGATTTCAATTGAAAGTATTAACAGTGGATTTACTGATACAAATATTCTTAAAATATCTTCCCCGTCGAAAATATGACAATAAAAGTATTCATTTTATAGAGACAAAAAGTTATCTTATTGTAATGCGCCACAGCAAGGGAGATTGGCATTTATTTCTACAGTGAATAGCCAAGTGTCAGACGAGCCTGCGGTTCCACGCAGGCTTCAGGCTCGTGTGAGACTTGGCTGCTCATAAGCACAAAGTATAGAAGTAAATGAAGGCTGAGACCAAGAAATAGCTAGATAGTTGTGCACGGGCAATTTACGTTCAATTGTCTCGTGAATATGCCGAAATTGTTGCTTTCACTCTTAGTGTTATTTTGTAAACTTAAGCTCATGCAATGCACTACCGTATTTCTTCCCCTGTAAGACAAATAATCAAATCTATAGAATCAAATAGAGCCAAAAATTATAATGACTTAAATTTAAGTGCATCCTAAGTCAATTATTGATACTCTTACTATTACAGCTAATCAAGAGTGAGATGCATACAAACCATTATGAAAGTCTTTCAAAACCTCTTGTCAATCTATGAACTCCCCATTCATATTCATTGAAGGATTATAAAGTTAACTTGCAAGCATAGAAAATATCTTAATATGTGTTTCTTTTAGTTATCTCAATGTGTTGATATGACAATGAAATTTGGCTAGGCTAGGGGTAGGTTGATAACTCCCTTGAATATTTGAGAAATGATTTTGTTGGTCGTTTCCTCTTATAAATATTTCATTTCCTACAGGTTCCTTGTAAAGTCGCATGTGAAACACTTATTACACTTGTTTTGTAAATCAATCACTGATGAAGATTGATATGAAGATAAATGTAATCAGCTCTAAGGTTCTTTCAAAGGTTAAGAGTCAACTTTCCTATCCACCATTGAATTTGAAAAGAATATTGGAAGATAATTAAGAGATTTGGAAAAAAAACTTTCATAATGGTTTGTATGGGTCTCTCCCTGGATTCGCTGTAAAAGGATCAGACTCCTAACCAAACCAGAATAATATCTATAGTTTGATTTACACTAGCACCACCCGGCAACAATGTTTAAGACTTCTTAAAAATCAAAACTGTTTCATGTGGTCTGTGGATCACAATCACGTCTTTGACCATATACACTGCACCGATCCTGGTAATTTATTAAATATTGAAACTATCAAGTTGAAATATCAATACTTCACTAAGGTAGAACTCAAATATAAGGATTACTTGTAATTTTGAACAAATGTGTTTCTCTCCAAACAAATTCCAAAATGACCACAAACATTCTTATATGAAAATGAATTTAAGTTTATTTGGGGTTTATTTTTTTCAAGATTTTATCACATGACGTCCCATTAGGAAGTGATACATGTATAACACAATGCAATAAAATCAATACACCACTATTGGTTTGCAGATTTAGAAACGCAAGTTAATGACGTTCATTATAATGTTGCGTAAAAGTTAGCAAATTCTTGCCTTTCTTACGCCAAACAATGCGATTTAAGTTATTTTAATTTCACATGATAAATAGAATTTAACATTCGTGCTCTGAATGTATTAAACTCGCTGCAAAAAAGGGATAAAATGCTTGGCAGGCCTAGCAATTTATCTCTTTTACTCGACTCGTTTAATAAATAAATTCCTTAATCTATGCATTGAAAATGGGGACGTCTTATTATTGAATATAAACTCTAGACATCATCAGCATAGGAAGACTGTCTGTATTGCAATCAAGCTAATTAAAAGAAAATAACAGATGTATTTATTATGCCATTACAATAATTGAATCTGGACATATGAAACTAAATGCCATATTATGTCCTGTAACTAATGGATTATTGGTCTAGAAGCTTCTCGTAGCTTTGATGCCATGATAAATTCATGTGAATGTAAGCAGCAGACTTAATAAACAGCCGACATTGTCATGGCAAATGCATGATCAATGTTAAAATGGCTTTACGCGTATGTGACAAATCGAGGATCATACATGAGTGCTCATGTATTATTGAATTTATTAAATGAGTTGCGGAAAACACGTCAAACTTGCCAAGCATTTTACTTTTTGCAACGAGTGTAATGAATTCAATAATGCAGCAGCACGAATATTAAATTGTATTTATCACATATGCATGACACTACCCAGATAGCAAGGATACGTTGTGTCCACGTTGGTTGTGGATGGAAATGTGGGCGTCGATGTATCAAGGTTGGACCAACATCGAACCGACGCAACAGTGTCAGCTTCTTCCCTCACATGGTTTTTAAAACAACAATGAAATAATGCAAAGAATCTCTGTATCTATATTCTGAATAATGGAAGAATTTCTAGCGAAAAGGCAGGCCATTTCCCTAAATACGACGTTCGTTTTAGTTTGTTGAAACAACGAGTGGAGACACTAGGCACACTCAACAAATACATATAGACGAGCCGTCTATGTACCCTTGCCCGCTAGTTCATATTATTAAAACGGGTTTTCCTAAATGCATACAATATATCTACTTCGTTTTGAATGGGAATTTATTTTGGTCATCAACTTTGCTCGCTATTCAGTAACATGTGTGGGAAATAGACCGTTAAACTAAGGTAAACAATCGTCCTACTTTATCATGATAGAGTATATTATATATATTTATACAGTTGATGTACAATAGAAACGAACATATTGCAAAGTGGTCTATTTTTGTCAGATGATTAATGTCTTCGTTCGCTTATACAACCCCTTCCCCCGCCCCCCCCCCCTAGACCCAAGACGCCCTTTTACACATGTTGTATATTTATATAATGACGTTCAATTGTCCAAAGGGCACCTTGGGTCTAGGGGGAAAGCATCTAAAAACACACTGAAAGACACCAGTTTCATCTTTTCAATGACAAACATCACAATTTTAAGTATATTTCGTACGCATGCGCAGAAGGAACACTGCAAAGTTTTGGAAACGCAGGGCATTTATATACTTAATAATCTAGCACTTTTACTTTAATGAATTTACTAAAATGCTGGTCTAAACGACACCCAATATAAAGACGTAAAATGAGGGGTGGGAGTAGAAAGCGCAAGTTTTCAAGGCTTTGTAAATGATGAATTGCTATAAAACGTATTTTGATGCCTACTATACCTGTCATGCTACCCAAACAGCTGAAATTTAAAATCATTAGGGCTATTTGAAAATTTAGTTTTCGTAATCATGTCAAATAGGGAAAATATACGCCTTATCGCTAGAGCGTCTTTACTATTAGACACATGCTAAAAGATGTTCATGTTTTAAGAGCACATTACATTGGACCAACGTCGCATTTGCATATGAGAACAAATCTTCTTCTAAATACATTTAGATATAAACTTATGTAGCCTAATCAGTTTCATTCACGTTTATAATTGTTAAACAATTTAAATAAAGTTGATAAAGGGAGTCAGTAACAAAATTATTCAATTATAAACCTATAGAAATTAACACTTTCACCAATTTTTCAATTTTTGCAATGTTTCCTGTTCATCTTTCGAAATTGCATTAATTTATCAAAAAATAACACCTAAGAAATAAAATTTTCTTAGAATAAATACTTAACCCATTTAAGCCGAATAGAATTTCCCACTCTTCTCAATTGAAACCAGTTCATTTCCGTTTTACGGGTTTTTGGGTGGTATTTTTCAGTTTCATTTTAATTCTACAAGTATATTCTGTAAGATAACAGTGGGGACGCTGACCAGACCACAAGAGCTTGAAGTTCGATCCTTATATCACGTCTAAACCCTAAAACCGAAAATTTCATGCACTGGCTCAATACTCTTGTCACGGTTGCTGCTCTCATTCTGGGATATCGTAATAGTAAACCCCAGCATCCATGCTTTTCCACCTTTTCAAATGAATTCCGGCTGGAATTATGGTTCCTTTGACTGCAGGCACTTCTGATATCAGTCTTACCCATCTATTCATCAATGGGAACTCTTCAGCATTTATTATGAACCCATTAGCCACCTGTTTTAAGGCCTCTATCCTCTCTAAATGAGGCCAAAGTAGGAAATCGATGTTTGTTGGATTCGTACCTGTAAAATAAAGAAAAAACAGGAGAAGATAAACGTGGCTGAAAACCATGGATTCAATGGATGTTTTATGATTAACATTTCAGATTTTCAAAAAAAGTTTGCATGGATGTTAACATTCCGTCCCTACTTCTTATGTCATGTTGGGAAGGCATATACTGTAAAATAAGTGTAAGTTAACGCAAAAAGAGCGGCCGTTTTAGTGCAAACGCACACTTACTTTCCTAATAAAACAACTTGAGGCCAGAATTTCTCCACTGATACATGTTAAAACAGTTTTAACTTCTATTGGTGTAGTCATTTTCTGTGTATATACAAATACAAATACAATACAAATGATTTATTCAGCATTGAACATTTATACAATGTTTAAATGTTTATAGCCATTTGAACAACATACTAGGCTGTAGCCCAGACCAGCGTATCTCGTAAATAAGTCATCGCTGCTTATCCCGAAAGTAGCAAAGCTGATTTTTTGCAAAGAGAATATTTGAACATTCGGTAAATTACAAAACCACTGTATAGCAATTTGTTGAGAATTGCGAATTGCGAATTGCCGTATAAGCGACATTTGTATGGGAAGCCGTTTTCCTTTAAAAATCGTATTTATGATTTTAAACCCGTTTTTAAACATGCTATCATAGCAAATGGGATTGTAAATGGTATATTTTCTACCCCATATATACTATTGTATGTTATGAGGTGAGGGGAACATATTTTGATTTGCCTTATGTTTAAAATCTAGCTTGAAATTACTGACTGACTATGCTATTCAAAGTTTGTGTTTGTTCGTTTCGATGTGTTAAGTAATCTTCATGACCAAAAGGAATATGACAATTATTTTATTATTAGCCGAGAGGCAAACATGCTTGCAACATTAAAAAATAAAAATTGAAATAATTTACTCATTTGTTAATCCAGATGGCAAAAACAAACATAGGTATCCCATCAACAAAAACAGAAAACAGAGGAGACCAACAGCGTGGCAATCATCCCATACAAGGCTACAAGAGGATAAGAAACTATATCCAAATTACCTGTATAATAAACATGGTTAAGAAACAATATAACTAAAAATTTCTAACGAGGCGATTATGCTGCTAGTAAGCACTGAACGGACGTAAACAATGCACATGGCAGAAATAAAGAAATTTACACCACAAATCACTTAAAAGAATGTATATGTTTTCAGGTTATAAACACAGCTAACTATACTCGTATAAATTGATTGAAGTCTGTTTTTACAAAAAAAAAAATAATTCTTTCCAATCCTCCATGAGTCATCCACCCAGGGAAGACTTCATGAACAGAAAACAGAAATTAAAGGTACAATAGGTATACTTTTGTACTACTGATGTCGTAAGCTGCAAGAATGAAGGTGAGAGAAAGGCGGCAAAGATCAGGAATTGAAACAATAAAGCACTACACATGACCCAGGATACCACATGGGAAAGTGACGAAAACACAATTAAACATCACAAACAAGAGCCAAGAGGTCAGAGCTTTCCCAGCAGGTCACCACAAGGCAGCAATGAACAGGCGCAAAAGCATGACAAACACAAGACATAAGTAACACAAATGATCCATGACAGGAGTACCGCATTCGTACGGTCAGTAAAAGTATTTTACTGGACAGCTTAAACCAGTTTCATGCCGCCAGTTTCAGCTGCATTATATACCCCCACCATAGTTTTTGATTGTGTTTTTCTCTATTTTTGTCTTAGTCTTTTTCTTTTCCTATTTTCTTTCTTTTTTCTTTTTCTTTTTTGCCACGTATTCTTTCATGTTCAGTTGTCTTGTCCGTTTTTGACTATTTTATTCATTTTCAGCTTTGTATTTGATTTTAATGGACTTGTTTCTATGTTTTGACATCTTTAAACAGTTTTGCTGCCTTGCAAAATGTTTTGTTAATACATGTAAAACATACAAGTATGCCAAATTAAAGCCCTAAAGCTGACAAAACTTCATACTTCATAAAAGAAAATTTAATTAAATCTCTCATTAGTCCAATTCCCAAAATTCGAGTGTTGGAGAGCCAGATATTACTTTTTTGATGTGAACGAGTAATATTATATGTACTTCAAACTATACCATAGACATACAGGTATGCATAGTATTTAAGTAAAATATGTGTGAAAAGTTAATATTGTGCATCTAAATGCTGCTGTGGAAGTTCTGAAACTTACTAAACTGTCTTTCCCTTGTTTTGGTTTTTTTTAAAATATAAAATGATAATTTTTGATGCACTTTGGTATTGGAAGAAATTTCAATAAATCCATGTATGGATACATGGGTATGTCGTTCAGGTAATGCCATAACAGTATGCAAGTATTGAAAGTCTAGTTGCCATGGTGATAATTTTATAATACCAGGTATAGCATATAAATCTATTTTGTCTTGTTGCTAGGCAACCGTCTATAATTACGAGTAAAAGTTTCTGACCAGTTTTCAGGAAAGGGATTATAGTGTTGTATCTAACAAATATCACTGCTAATGTTTAAGTCTTTTCTTTCAGATTTATAAAATAGAAGGTGTTGAAAATGAGCATTCATTTTTTTGCCTTTAGATTCGCTTTGAGGACTTTAATGCGTCATTTGTCTGAAATGAAGCATGATACCATCCACTTTTTACATTTCACACAATTGACATCACTAAATACATCCTTAACCAGAGTTAATGCTAATTTCAAGAGAATGGAAATAACAAAATTCTTATATAAATTGACCACAAACCTATATATTAATAAAAAAAAATGTGATATTGTACAAAATTACATTGGGTCAGTTGAACAATTGATTGTGATTATTAAACTCTTATAATACACCTTATACATTGGCATTCTTCATTTAGT
Source organism: Loripinus fragilis (assembly GCA_964019695.1). Lineage (NCBI taxonomy): Eukaryota > Metazoa > Mollusca > Bivalvia > Lucinida > Lucinidae > Loripinus > Loripinus fragilis. Next base: position 19,626,256 of record OZ026523.1, read on the forward strand.
CCGGCAGAATTTGGGCGAGTTTTAGGAGGACCTGGAACTTGATTTTAAACTTTTTTTTCTTTGTTGATTCTGGTAGTACATATATTGTCCTTGAAAAATCCGAGTGATGCCACTCTGGCATCATTGAGCATTTCGATATATTTAAGATGGCGTCCAAGATGGAGGCCAATTATAAGTTGAAAAATTGTGAGATAGGGAAAAATGTCTCAAACCCATTTTTTTCCTCAAATTGTTAGCTAAGACGTTAGAATCTAGTTGAATACACTTAGCTTATGACAAACTATAAAAATAAAATAAGAATTTAGACAAAATGGCCGCCAAAATGGCAGTTTATTACAAAAATATAAGAAAATTTTCCCTTAGATCGGCAAACTCCAGGGATTCGCATGCAAAATGCTGATTTTACTGATTCTTGAGTTACCGACATCATCCTTGTAACATCCCAGTGATGCAGCTAATGTACCACTCAGAATTTGAAATAATCAAGATGGCGTCCAGGATGGTAGCTGATAAGTTTTACAAACCCGTTGGAGCCGCACCTAACCTGTAGGCATGTCTGGTGGATTTGTAACATACCAGATTTCTTGCCTGATGGAGAAGCACTTTTCAAACACGTGTATCTGATTAAATGAACCCAGCATGCATGTCTGATAGAGTGGCACTGTACAGTACGCATTTCTGAGAGTGGCACCTGATCAGCAAACATGCCTGATGTAATGGAACCTCTGTAAGAGTATCACAAGACTTGTAGCCAATCCTCTTCTGTCTGCACTCAACAATCAACTAGTCAAAATGTCGGTTGAAGTGCAAAACGGACCAGCGCAGGCATGGCCTATAGTGAGGTACCACACCAACAGGCATGACATAAAGTGAGGCACCACACCAGAAGACATGACCTACAGTGAGGCACCACACCAGAAGGCATGACCTATAGTGAGACACCACACCAGAAGGCATGACCTTTAGTGAGGCACCACACCAGAAGACATGGCCTACAGTGAGGCACCACACCAGAAGGCATGACCTATAGTGAGACACCAAACCAACAGGCATGGCTGAAAGTGATGTACCAAACCAAAAGATATGACCTATAATGAAGCACCACACCAGCAGGCATGGCTGATAGTGAGACACCATACCAGCAGACACAGCTGATAGTGAGATACCATACCAGCAGGTATAGCAGATAGAGATGCACAACACCAGCAGACATACAATATTGAGTGACAAAAGGTCAGCAGGCATTGAGTGGCCACAGTCCAGCAAGCATCCACCTTGCAGCCAGCACTCAACCAGTAGGCATGTTTGAACAGCAGCGGTGTTTGTGACAGTACCACTAGCCCAACAGGCATATAATGTTGCAGCTGTAGCGACATAACAACTCTCTACACAGCATGTATATTGTATTGACAATGTAGCAGTCTTGGCTTATAAAGTTTCACAGTGTTAGTTGGCATGTCTGATGGAGGGCTATCAGTCAAGTAGCTTTTCTCTTTGATTTCCAATGGACCAGGAGGCATGTTTGAATAGTAACAAGTCCGCAGGCATATCATTCTGTTGAAGTTTTGCTGAACAGCAGCCATGTAATGCCACCAGCTCATCATATCCGACATCCTTAACATCACATGTGTTTAATAATGTAGTACTGAACCAGCATACATGCTGTTTAACGAGATTCAGGGCCAGCAGTCATGCGTGCTAGTTACATAGCGCCAGCAATAATGTATGTTACAATTGAACCCAACTAACAGGAATGCTGAGTACTGTTGCACTGGATCAGCGGGCATGTCTGTTCAAGTTACATCTGGCCAGTGTGCGTGTCTGTTCTACTTTCTCCCTACCAGCTGCCCAGACATCATTGCTACAGGGCCAGCAGACATATTAAACATTACGTATGTTTGATTATGTGGCACTGGACCAGCACACATGTCTGAAACCAAGCAGTTATATCTGCAGACTAGCAGGCATGTTGCAGTACCTATGTTTTAAACGTTGCTTTGAACCAACAGGCATGTTTGTTGCAGTTGCACCCGGCCACCTGGCACGTCGGTTACAATTAAACTCTACCAGCATGCATGTCTGTTAGGGTTGCATCTACCAGCAGGTATGTTTGGATCAGTTTCAACTGACATACAAGCACATCTGTAGTCGTGTGGCTAAACCAGCAGGTATATTTGATACACTTGCCTCAGACGCGCATTTATGTCCCTATGCTCGTACCCAACTAACGGGCTGGTAAGCACAATTGCACCAGACTCATGCATGTATTTTAGAGTTGCACCTGACTAGAAGCCATGTCTTTAAAAGTTGCATACTATCAGCATGCATGTCTGCTACAGTTTCAGTTTTCAGTTTCTTATCAGGATCCATGTATATTACATTTGCACCCGACCATCAGACATGTCTGTAACAATTGCATCTGGCCATTCCCATGTCTTTAACAGTTGCATCTAACAAACAGTCATATCTGTAAACTTGTGCCTATAGCATGCATGTCTGATACACTTGCATTGGACCAGCATTCATATTTGTTATGCCAATATCCAACCATCTGTGCTGTCCGTTGCACTTGCAACAGACAAGAGAAGTAGTAATGGTTGTTACAATTGCACCAGGTAAGGGTTGTTACAATTGCACCAGGTAAGCAGGCTCATACCAACCGGCAGTCAAGATGAATCTGCAGCATGCATATACCTTACTCAGGGATTATTTTTTGTGTTAATACACTACACTCCATAAGTATTTTTGTTGTAAATTTTATCCATCCATCCAGCTGATTTTTTCCGCATATGATTCAAAAAAGGTTTGTACTTTGATTAAACACCTTGTTACAAACTTTTCAGTGATATCGTCTGTTCAGTATACCCTGTCATATATCACTTCATTTTTTGAAGATTTTTTTTACCAATGTAGGAATTTTTATGAGAATAATATGATATTATGGTATTATCAGCTCGGCCAAAAGTGGTCTGGAAAGCGCATGGTGCATGGATTGATGGATACGATTCTCAGACGAAAGACAAAACATTACCATTACCAAAAATAAGAGGCTGATATTTTTTTTCTGAGCAGTGTATCTTAGCAAAAACCATGTGATTTCCCACCCTGTTACTGCTGCTATCTAGGACGTCATCTTAAAAAAAAATTACAACGCTGAAAAACAACGATAACATGCCAGTAATTTTTTTCCAAATACAACCGAAAACTATCAGAAAATAGTAACAAACTGCGAATTTGATTTCAGGTTGAATTTTGCTTTAAATGGCGGCCATCTTCGACATCATTTTTAATATTTCAACCTTGTGATCCAAATCTGTGATGCTTCACAATTATTCTCTTTTATTATTAGGCCTCTAAACATCGATAAAAAGTCAAAATTGAAATGCTTTATATCGAGTTTTTTTAGTCAGATAGGTCTTGTGAACCTTACTGACGGCCATCTTGGACGCCATCTTTAAATTTCAACCTTCTGAATCAAAAACATGTTCTTCTTTGATCGTTTGTATCATTTAGCCTCTAAACATCCATAAAAAGTCAAAATTAAAGTGTTTTTATCGAGTATGTCGGTCTTATAGGTCTTTGGAGCCTAACTGACGGCCATCTTGGACGCCATCTTTAATATTTCAACCTTCTGAATCAAAATAATATTCCATTTTAATTGGTTGTAACATTTAGCCTCTGAAATATCCATGAAAAGTCAAAAATAGAATGCTTTTGATCGAGCATTTTGTTCATATAGGTCTTAGGAGCTTATCTGACGGCCATTTTGGACGCCATCTTGAATATTTCAAAACGCTCAATGATGCCAGAGTGGCATCAGTTGGATTCATCAAGTACAATGTCTCAACAACAAGAATCAACAAAGAAAAAAACTTTAAAATCAAGTTCCAGGTAATTCTGGTTTTCTACTGGACTAATTATAACATTAAATATATCCTTAACAATAAATTATAGACTACATGCATATATATAAAATTCAATTGATGTTTAGTGTGACAGGACAGACAGAGGACCAACAGGTAAGCCACTAACACTGCCCTCCACGTGTGTTGATTTTTGAAATCGGTCAGGCGATTATAAATGCCAAGAGATTCACACGCTTTTGCCCAATAACTATGTAATGAAACACCATGGTGCCATCCTCTATCAATTTTATTTACATGTAGGCTATTATCGCATACTTTAAAAAAAAGTTAGTAACCGTTCGGAATGACTTTACATTGCGATGTGTTTTTGCATATCTACCCTTCCAGTTTGCCAAAACAATGCATTGAATAAAGCAAATCTATTTTACAGCCTATGTGCTCATATTCAAGGCCATCTTAATTTTCCATTCTTACGTGGCAATAAATGTTGTGTTGTGAAATAGGCACAAGGGCGTCCCACTACATACGCAAGCATTTTAAACGTGACCCGTTGGTAGGATAAGGAATAATCCCAAAACATACGTTTTCATACCTTATGGCGACGGCAGCCATATTGGATATTAAATCTCTCCCAAAAAGGTAGCAATGTAATCTTTGGACAGTTATTATGTGTTTGTGTGAAAATAATCGAATTGAGGCGTGGTAGATACAGATGGGAGAAAACGAAATATTACGTTTTATCTGGTTACATATGGAACACAACATTGCATGCGTCATGCTAATGCAACAGTTCTTTGGAATTGAAACTAATACACAGAACTCCTTGAAACAAACACATTGTCATTCCTGAAAGGTAGTTTGATTTCAATTTGATGACGCTTTGCTGAGAAAATAGCGTTTGATTTCAATTTGATGACGCTTTGCTGAGAAAATAGCGTTTGATTTCAATTTGATGACGCTTTGCTGAGATAATAGCGTTCGTATTAAACGCATGCATGCTTATGACGCACATGGGCTAGCATACTTTATTAGCTCTAGTGTCGTTATGTAATTCCGAGAAGTTTGCTATACAGTGGTTTTGTATGCACCGTATATACTTCTTCAAATTTATACTATAACAAATCTTGCTACTTTCCGGGTAACCATTTTTATTTTTTTTCACCCTGGGCCCCAGCCTAATACACAGTAAGAACAAAACATAGAATCGAACAAATAATAGCTATCAAAGCAGTTGAAAGTTTAGACTAAAATCAGTGGCAGTTCAGCTGCCACCAAAGTTGGTATAAAAGTAATTATTTTATCGCAAGCAGTGAAATCAATGCATATCAAAAACAAATAAAAGTGATATCAATCACTAGTGAAATGATTTGATATCAATCACTTGTGATTGATATCAGCCTCTATTTTCACTGTAGCGTTTTTTGGATCACCTCTGACTTTTCCATTCACTTAATGCAGCTCACTTCGAAAGTTCGAACGCCTATAACTTTCTTATTTATGAACAAAAACATCAAGTGTGGGTAGTCATTTTCTTAGTTAGAACATCAGGAACATTTTGGTATCAAAATAATTCAGATTTGCTGAAATTTTTCGATTTTGATTTTTCAACACCTCCCGCTTCAGTGAGTGAGAAAATGCATGTAAGCAATGCTACGCAACGTCATCAACAAATTATGACGTCGCTTATGACGTTACTTGCCTCGCACTTTGACGCTGAATAAACTTCTTTTTATCTGTAAGTCCTGATGGCTATAGATCATGTAGATCTGTAACAAATACTTCTTTGACTTCTTTTACTTTATTGTGATTCGGCTTGAAGCTTGGTTAACAAATTGATTAACTGTAAATCTTCTAAAAAGAAAATTTACTTTTTTTAGTAAATACCAAATATATTTCATCGAGTGAGTTGAAAACATCGAATTTTCATTCGTGCTGCGCACTCATGAAAATTTTTATGTTTTCAACACACTCGATTATATTTGGTATTCACCTCAAAAAAATAAATATCCTCTATGTACTGGCTTTTTACAGTGTAATGGTCAACAGTCTTCGAATGTTTTATTATTGGAACAGTATTTACACAATTTATATATATATATATATCAATACTATTTGATAAATATGACTTTTATGAAGGCAAACCAACAAGTGCAGAACTAGATGAAATGCCACATATTGCGGCATTTTAACAATCTATGCACTGTTTGCTAGGGTAGATAAAAATCTAGATACATGTACTTTCATACGTTACTTGATGTACCATTCAAAATTGTCTTATTTAGATAAAAAAAAATAATAATAAAACTCTACATTTTTATTCTAATTAAGCATGTAAATAACAATATTAAATAAAAATTTCTGTTATCAGACCCCTAAATACCAGTTTTATTATTAGTCAATAAACATACCTCCAAAAAAGGGTGAATTTCGATTTTCCAATTCCTTTTCAAATATTGCCAAGCCTTCCCTAAATGTTGAAAAATCCATGGCGGCCCTTTCCTCCTGACTTGACCTCAAAAACTGATAATACGCTCCAAATATCTGAAAGAAGTGGTCAGTAGCCTGAAATGGTCTGGTGACTTACATGTTTCGCTGGAAGTCACCACAAAGTACAGATGTATTGTAGAATATCCCAAGTTCGTGAATATCCCAAGTGCATGACGTTAATATTCACGCGCATTTTCGCAATTTTGTTGCTGTAATCATTTGGAAAGCAAATAATTGTTTGTACAACTTGTTTATTTCACTATATAGCATCAGCTCGAAAATGCGTTTCAAACAGGTATAGTCTATGCAGTCATTATGAATGCTAATGATCATTAGTCTTAAATGTTGTTTGCGCGCTGTGAAACTGGTTTAAGCCCTCCAGTAAAATATTTTTATTTACCGTTCCAAGGCGGCGCTTCTTTTGTGGATCATTCTTTTCTGTTTTGTTTTTGTTATGCTTTCCTGTACGTCTGTTTATTAATGCCTTGTGATCACCTGCTGGGAAAGGGCTGACCTCTTGGTTCTCTTTTGTGATGTTTAATTGTGAAGTTGTCACTTTCTCATTGGTATCCTGGGTCAGGTGTGGTGCTTGATTGCATCTATTCCTGATATTTACCATTTTTCTTACTTTAACAAAATATTGAATTAGTCTTATTCCTGATTTCATATAGTCTTAAAATTGCCAAAACAATTAAAAAAGAAAATGTCATTTGCCTCCCCCCCAATAAAAAGCTGCTTTACCATATTTACAATATGGCGGCCAAAGTCTGGTGATTTGCGGGAATAGTGAGGCCAATGATATTTTTTATTTTTGAGGTTGTATTAACATGGCGGTGCTTATCGATGCATGAACATTATTCTGTCCCCTAGATTGCTACCAAAATAAAAATGCTTAAAGACAGGACTGGACTATATAAGGAGGATTAACTTTCGCTGTGTCGTTATTTCTCTAGATCTCATACATATAACATCTACAGTTATCGAGGTGTAGTAGATAAGTCAGTTGCCTTATATCCAGGGATCCTGAGTTCGATCCCTGTCTCCATCAGTCTGTCAGGTAAGACTTTAAACTGTGGCCCCGTCTTCTGAAATGTTTAAAACCAGGGCCACTGCTGGTTAAGCATTCGGGTGCATCTGGACATAAAACCACAAAACTGTTTAACCTACCCAGTCCAGTACTGGTTTCTGTCAAGGAACAGCCACAAAAAAGTGTGTGTGATTTTTTTTGTTTTTGTTTTTTTTTTAAGTTGTCATCGTAGCCATTTTATGTCCCCTGATTTGTGAAGTAACCACCTCCCCCATCCCCACCTGGTTTGAAAGTCATGTCTGTAAAGAGTTTTGCTTTAATTTATTGTACTTGCCAAAGTGTTGAGTAATATTTTTGGGCATATTAAGGCAAAAAATAGTGTAATTTTGGCTCATAATAAAAAGTTTCACTTTAAAAAATGCAACAAACAAAGCATGTTTGCATTAACTATTGAAATAGAATCCTAAAACATGAAGCAATTATTCAATCAAAAGTCATTCATCAATTAAAAGTAGTTTTGTTTGTTTCAGAGCAATCCTGCTAAAAGCCAGCACCAAGTACTATTAACAGAAGCGGCCATCATTATTAATTGATGCATACATTGCTGTCAAAAATGAATATGTCATTCCCAACAGTGTCCACTTCATAACAGAGTCCTTTGCAAGATCCCTATCGATACAGTTACTACTAGCAGGGCGCCTGTTCTCTCCTTAGAGGAAGATTAATAGGTCATCTGGAAGAGGCTACGAAATTTGGTTATGGCTATACTAGGGAGGAGGTGTTTGATATCGCCAGTGACTATGCATATGCCCTTGGCGTACTACCTAAGAACAAACATCTAACTTTGGACTGGTTTGTGAAATTTGCCAGACGATGGCCCGAAATACGAATGTTAAAGTCACGTGCACTGGAAACCCAGCGTGCATAATCTACATCAAATGAGATTGTTGAAAACTATTTTGCTGAACTCTAGAAAATTCTGATCAAATACATTTTGAAAAATAGCCTTACTTAATATGCAAAGTTGATGAGAAGTGAGTCACACATGACCATAAGCCACCTTTCCATTGTCACTGGTAGAGATTGCCACTCCAATGTTGTTACTGCTGGAAGATCTCAAACAATAACACTCTTAGGATATGGAAGTGCTGGTGGAGTAGCTATTCCACCATTCTTTGTATTGGCATGTAAATGCATGCTATCTGAACTGATGGAGGGTGATACCCCAAGGGCTACTGGTACAGTATCAGACTCTGTTTGGTCAAATTGTGAAGTGTTTAGGAAATACTTAGAGGAACATATTCAAGTTTATTCCTAATCATGAATCAGGTTAGCATATCCTGCTGTTGTTGGACGGACATAAATCCTACATCACTATGGAACTGCTTTACAGTCTCATAACATCATAATTTTCATTCTGCCTGTGCACACTTTATATTCAGGGACTTCTGTAAGCTTATTTTAAAATAAATAAATAAATAATAAAATAAAATGAAAAACGTGGTGCACAAGAAAAAGAATCCATTATTCACTATTCGTCATCACTCGCCAAGCCTTGTGATGCCAAACGCCAATCCTCGGGATGGATTTTTCTATCCTACCCTCACACTCATGATATATTCTTATATTACACATTCTTTTTATTTCCTATCTTATTTTTGTTTCCTGCACAAACAAGATCATCCCAGCCTTGTACAAAAATTTACCTTAGGAAAATGTTCCAATAGCATTCTATCTTTCGCTCTCTGATAAGGGTCCCGTGACGCGTTTTCATCCCCTGGATAAGTTTCATCTATATACTCGCTACAGATCTCTGAGTCGTACACTATTTTATCATCTATCTGAAGGGTGGGTACCTTGCCTAGAGGATTGATATCCTTTGCAAACCACTCTGGTTTTGATCTTAAATGGATGTTGACTGTTTCATACCTGAAAGTTTTATAACAAAAATTATCAATGTTCGAGTGAAAGATTTCAGGATTGTTTCTAAATATGGGATTTTGGGCTAGAAAAAACCCATACTATCATTTTGTCGTTTGAAAAAAATCCTATCTAGAGCTACGACAGTGAAAGAATAGGTGTGCTGCATTTTAATTTCCTTCTTTATAAGTGCGCATTGGATCAGGGATAAAATGGTTTATATATAATTCGTTAAACAAACTACTACACTTCTTCCGAACATTGCATTCATAATAGATAAAAATCTAACTATCTTGTAAATAATGAGTAACTTTCCGAATGTTGGGGTTGGACTTTTTTACATTAATACTCAAATGAGTCAAGATAGGAACTTATCCGTACATTATTGTCAAGATTGTTACACAAGGAGATGGAAGATGGTATGCATGAATTTTTGAACAGTTCCGTTCTTATTCCATCAATTATTTTTAGAGAAGTTCTAAGCCCTCAGACAGATTTTAAGTATATTTTACATTGACCATAAATTACAAGGTCATATCAGTGATCTTAAACATGACTTTTGTTGCTATTTACATACCATATGCAGTCATTGTGCCATATATGAACACCCTCGGTCATGTAAAAACATAAAATTGAGCTTGCATTATAAACGAAACATAATGTCCAGGACAGACGGACTTACAGACAGGACATATTTCATTATATATCCGATTTTTTCAGAAGCAGGGATATAAAAGAAGTGAATGGATAAATCTAAACAGAGAAGAAACAGATATTATGCCAAAATACGCGGCTTGACTGGTTGACTTTTCTTGCTATGATTGACAGGAAATATCTTTTAAAAAGATATCAGCGGCTTTCAAATATTGACCAAATTTGTAACACAGACAGATACATGGGTAAGCATGAGATTGGAGATAGAAATTGACTACTATCACCAAAACACTGTCGTTTGAAACAAATAACTATAAGACACCAGTGAGTCTTACATGTAGAAATAGACTATAGGCAGTTTTGCATAAAAATAGTAAACGTTTGTGAAACAGACTATAGTAGTTTGTATGTTTGCAGTCAAGTTTAATTGCACACGTACAGTCTGAGGTATAAACCTTTGAGAAAGGTGCGCTCAAAATTACAATATACGATACAGTAAAACCTGTGTAAAACGGCCACTCAAAACTAGACAAAACAAAGATCCTAATAACAATTGGTAGCTTAAAAAAGGTTGAAATACGTGTGTCCTGCATTGAGCGATATTGGTCTTGAAAACCAATTTACTGTCTTTTTGAGAGTGGCTAGTTTACACAGGTTTTACTGTAGTTCCTGATTGGTGAATTATCTAGTTTAATACCAATGGTAGGCATCTAGTTGCTGAAAACTAGATTAGAGGAGTGGCGTAAATAGAATTTATTACAATGTTTGCTAAATAGTAACAAAACGCCTTACTGTTCGTGATTTTCAAATTCATAGTGGTCCGTGCGTGGACCAATAACGACCCACACGTGCGCGTGCACGCGTGCATAGATAATAAAAAGTTCAAAACATTGTCATCGTGAATTAACTCCACACTAACCCTCGGGTATATATGCCCTCGTGCAAATATGGAGCTACCAGGCGGATATGCATGGACACCCCACGATAGCATGTATCAATCTAAATAAGTAAGTTTGAAAAAAAATATAGAGAGCATAAAACACTTGAGCCGTGGCATGGGATTTCCAACAATGTGGTATGTGCGACCAGCAAAGCCTCAGGTCAGCCTGCGCATACGCGCAGTCTGATCAGAACCTTTGCTAGTCGCTTGAGTATTTTATGAGTATTTAGCTACCGACTGAACATCATTTGGAGTTTCTAAGCTTAAAAGGAGGTTGCTACAGCTCGTCCGAGTCTACACTTGTCAAAATCCCACATTGTTGGAAATCTCATGTCACGGCTCAATTTTGTCACTGTCTGTCTCGTTGGAATAAGCAACAATTTTCAAATGTATATATGTTGTCATATATACTTACTCGATGTTCTTATGTGCTAACAATATCCTTACTCTCTGGGCGTAGGGACAAAATACCGAGCTATATAGTCGTGGTTTGCCTTTCCTTAGTGGCGGGAATTCAGCTCCTGAAAAAGAAGGAATCAATTTGGGCCAGACGATTGCGAATATCTTACGGATTGCCGTACGACCAGTGTGCTGCCTGCGAGCGACTTTCCCCACAGGATGAGATGATAAATAATTCTAGTGTGCGACAAATAACAAGCTAGAGAACCTCTGTACACGAAAAACGCAGTAATTGCAGATTGGTTGCAGTCAACTATTTTTAGGTCACATAATAATCTGTTTTACTTTTGAAAGTATACTTTGCTGCTGAATGTCCTTTGGTAGGCGTTGAGGAGTCTTGGTGTGAATAAGTGGGCTGTACCCGTCATCCAGGGCATGCAAATGGTGTTACGTGCCAGGCGTAACACAAAAAGAATTCAGGAAACCAAAATTTGGTACTTGGAAAGTCAGCAAAAGCACTTTTAAAATTTAACAAAATTTATTAAAATTAACAAAATTATCATTTATAAAAGCAATGGAAAATATTTATACAATCAAAGAAAGTCTAATTTACAGTACCTTATATGTCCAAACTGTCCCTCAGAAAATTTAGCAACACAAGTATTTCAGTAGTTTCTGATCCCCAGATCTTGAAGTTAATTCCAAATGAACACTAAGTCTGAATCCAAAACTGATTAATCCAAAGTAATCCAGAATGAATAAATTAAACACAGTATTCCAGTATAGAATTCCAGCACAAAAGGTTTAGGCTTTTAAATGGTGAAATTATTTCAAAGATGCCCTTATGAAAATTTACTCTTATATACACTTTAAGAAAGCTACGGATAATCAGGAAAGAACTATGATATCATATGCTATATTTATTTATTCTGGAAATTTCCAGAGGTTTCTCAGTGATTCTACTGATTTCCAGAAACTTCTATTTGCATGGCAAAGAAAATTCTAGTGAATTCTGGACTTTTCCAGAAACTTCCATGACAATGCATTTTTAATTTCTAGATGATTAGTCATCCTTCTAGAAAAAAAAATATAATCAAATAAACACCTTGTTTACAGCAACTTTTTTACAAACAAAATCTCCAATAGCTGGGTCAACAGAAACTAAGTAAACAAAATATGAAACAGATAAACACCATACATGTTACAATGGATATAAGAAGCCCTGTGTGAGTCAGTATGCAATACATTGAGGAGTTTGGGTTGGAGCCCTTTTCTTTGTATCACATACTTGATTTTATTAGATTTTTCTCTGTGATGATATATTGCAATAGTTAGGAAGCCTTCATGCGAGCTACACATTTTTTTTTGTGTTTAACACCAACCAAATCTAAGGCAAATATTTGGTACCAGTAGAATGCATTTAAACCCCCAGTGGCTTAGGCTGCTGTCCGTTCTTAGGCGGTGGTTCTCTTATTATGGTGTTATTGTTTAGTGTTGCTCCCATTGTTTGTGGGGGTTCTGTGTTTGATGCTCGTTTTGTTATTCGATACTTTGTGTCCATCTAGATTTGCAAACATCTTGATGGGAGCTGGTTCTTTGCTTTAACTGTCTTTCTGTTGTCTTGTAACAGTCAGTGTTCTATGGCTCTTCCTCACGGTGCGATGGGTTGGTCTGCCGTGTGCGAGTGTGGTATTTCCTGATCATACTCACTTGCTTTTTTGGAGTCAGAGGCACCAACATTAGCTAAATAAACTCATATTCAAAGTAAAGAAGAAGGGAAAGATAAGGAATCCATACAATCAAGTACCACAACTGACTCATGACAAGTCAAGTCAAAAGGCGCAGACCCTGATGAAATTCCTCGTTATGTGAAACTTCATCTTAGTCTTCACTGTTTATCAAAGAACTCTTTCAGGGGTCACCAGTGTATATAAAGGGCTAACAGAAGCAATGCTTATTGTGGTTTCACAAGGGGCATTGACAGCCCCTTATGCGAACGTTTGCAAATAAATAAAGCCACATTCTCATGTAGATTGGGTTTGCAAAACCTGTGATTAAAATAAAAAGTCAAATATATCCATAACGTGTGATTGTGTTAAAATAGGTACATTTTTCTCACCAAAGTCACATAGCCACTTAGACTGGTTGGTGAACATGCACGGATCCAGATGCGGGGACAGGAGGTCTGAAACCCCTGAAAGTCACAAAATATAGGGTTTCTCCGCGATATTGGCTCTGATCTCCTGAATAATAAAAAAGCTACCAAGCCAGCATTCAATGTTGGGCCATCAACGGCACGCCAGCAAAACACCATTTAGACGGGCTAATGGTGGGCGCTTATAGTGGTATTTGGATCCGCCTCCCCTCATCAACTAAAAAAAGCACCGGAAGGTGCGTAGTAAACTTTAAGTTCCTGAACAGCACTGTCGTCGTACCTTCCAGAAACACGCTTGTTTACAGCTGAGTATTCTGCATACTATTTTGTCAATTATATTTAGTTTTCAAAATCAACTTTAAAGACTACCTACAGAGTGTAAAACAGTTTTGATCCAGATCAGGCCCACATTTTGTTGAATTTGATCTGGCACGAATCTGTGTACAGAATTACATCTTTCCCAGTCCGGATACAAATCAAGCCTGACGTTTTGTCGAGCCTCATCTAAGTAGGAAAGGTGACAAAGATCAGGAAACGATGCAATCAAGTACCACACCTGACCCAGGATACCACATGGGAAAGTGACAAAAACACAATTAAACATCACAAACAGGAGCCAAGAGGTCAGCCCTTTCCCAGCAGGTGACTACAAGGTCTAAACCAAAGTCTAAACCATTTATGGAGTCAACTCTTCCCCTCTCCATTGTATCAGGCTGATCTGGAACATCTTGGTCCTGAGCACCACTTCCATTATAACTTCACACTAATTAACTCTTTGCATGCTTGGTATTTTTGCATACAAATTCATAGGACCAAAAAAATCAAATACAAATTCATAAGCAAAAATTGCCAGCTTAAAATTGCGATTATTTTCTTATCCATCAGTTTAAACATGTGTTTTGGGTTCTCAAAAGAACCGTCTCACTGAGACGGTTCTTTTGAGTACCCACAACATATGTTTTGGTTGAAAATATGAAATATGAATTTTTCGTTACGCAGCCTTATCTAGGGGCCTGAATGTTATATTTTGTTTTCAAAAAAAATAATTTCAGAGTGTAAAGCATTTTGGATCCAGATCAGCCCAACGTTTTGTCGAGCTTGATGTGGGACCTATCTGATTACAGAGTTCATTGACTGCTACCAGTAATAGCTTGATGACTGTATACAAATTGCATATTTAGACCCCAACTACCGATACAGTGCTCTAGTTACTAAAAAATTGCGTACAGCTACTAGATAGCGCGCAACTTTGTAACCTATGAAAGAGGAGTTCGCATTACGAGCGACGACGATTGGCGACGGACACCATCCTTATGTGACTAAAATTAGAGGTGGCTAACATCCTTTGCAAACCGTTTATGATGATGATGATGATGATGATGATGAGTTGGAGTTTAACGACGCATCAACCCTTTTGGGTCATTAGCGTCATCAAGGTTAGGTACGAGAAATATTACTGAACAATAAAACTATAATAGATTAGCTAAAATATTAACAATTTAACACATTAAACATGTGAGTATATCCAAGACAATAAATTAGTAACCATTTTACATCGAAGATCATGTACAATATCTGACAACTACATAGGCTAATCAGATAACTATACATGCTCTTCTCCTGCAAAAAAATGATATGCTGAAAGCAAGTTAAAAAATAAACAGTTGAAAGGAAAAAAGCTACAATTTGTTAAAAAGATTAATCTCTTTTAAGAATAAGAAGACATTATCAAAAGGTACATCATTAAACAATTGTTTGATTGTATCAACATGAAAATATTTGTTTCTTATATGAGAAAAATCACCACATTCAAGTAGAAAATGGCGGACTGTAAAGAGTGCATCACATCCAAAACAATACGGTGGCTCCTCTCGTTTTAAAAGATATGAGTGTGTGATCCTTGTATAACCAATACGTAAACGAACAAGGACGGCTTCTTCTTGTCTGATATTTCGTACTACTGTTTTAGATTGTCCGATCACAGGTTTAATCTCAAAGAGTTCATTACCAACACTGTTATTCCATAAAATTTGCCATTTGTTTAAAATGTACCTATTGATAAAAGATTTAAAATTTGCATAAGGTAATGAAAAGTTTGTAGGGATCTTTTGCTTTCAATGCCAGCAATGCCAATGTGGCTAGGGATCCAACAGTAAACTATTTCATTTAATTCTGATAAATCATGATTTTTTAAGTAGTTTTTGAATTTGGGGAGTTTTGAAAGATGTATGATCTATAGATTTTAATACTGATAGGGAGTCTGAAAATATAATATTTTGTTAGAAGTTTCACAGTCGGCAATATGATCTAATGCTAAACCTAGAGCTTTTGCTTCTGCTGTAAAAATTGAGGACCCATCTGGAATTCGCATAGTTTCAGAGAAGTCATCAGATACTACTGTGCATCCTACTTTCATATCGTCTTTTGAACCCTCTGTATAAATAGGCTTATAGTCCATGTAATAGACCAAGATCAGACCCAACACAAATCGTTCAGCCAGATCTAAATTAAACTGTTTGTGTTTGTATTGATGTTTTACGTCCCAGACAACAATCATGCAGTCATGTCGGGACGACTTCTTACATTTTAACACTGCTCTTAAGATTATTCTGAAAGTTTAAACTATTCGTCCAAATGCTATGAAGGCGTGAAATCTCCCTAAAAGTCATTTGTGAAAAGCCAAACTTTGTGATTTTGCAATTATTTTCGTGACAATCAATGAACATACATATAAATTGTTCAAAAACATATTCACTGCATTTTTAACCGAGGGCTAAGGGGAGATACATATGGTTTTACATAACTACTCCAAATATTATATTTTGATACTATATCAGTTGAAGTTTTAATGTTTGCTAACATTAAAACAACCGTCAGAAACAGAAATACATTATAATTTAGAAAACAATCTACCAGTGACCCCCTATTAACCCATTTAAATAATGGAATTTTCCTCTATTATCAATTGGATCGGTCCATTTCCGTTTTAAGGGTTATACGGTGGTATTTTACTTTGTTATTTAAAGTTCAATTGAATATTCTGTAAGCAAACAGTGAAGACACTGATCAGACGCCACGTTCTGTGGCGTCTGATCTGGATCTGCAGTGTTTGCCTACGTCCCACAAAAAGGACTCAATGCTTAAATCGGTTAAAGTGCATAATGGTCAGTCCATATATCAATATGTATGGGAAAATCAATCAGATTACAAAGATTTAAATAAAAGTATGAACCTACCAGCTGATAACGCCTTTTCTGATGACATTTTTGTATAAATTCCGAAACAGTCTTTATAAATGTTAGATTTCAAACCCGTGAGCGTGAAAAAAGGATGTCCATACAAAGCCAACTCGGTTCAATGCACCGTTAAACCAGAATGAATTCATCAAAGTACTCTTAAATCTACGGTGTCCACCATGGGACATACAATGTTTAGTTCAATGCACCTTTAAAGCTGCATACTCTGTAACTATGAACATTTTTCGAAAAAATTTATTTTCTTTTCAAATCATTTGTAAAAGTAGAATTAGGCTTTGTTTTCACAATGAAAATGTTCAGTACAGCTGAAAACTGCATGGAAAAGTGAATTATCTCAACAAATAGGTGTGTTTTTCTCTTGTTTGTAATTATTTGCGTCCCTCCAATAATTCTAGACCGTTGAATTTTAACATAAATGCAGTTGTTTTGATAGTGATACCTCGTTAAGATTAACGAAAATGGTAAAATGTTTACCTGAATTTGAGTATTTTTACTGTGTTCTTGAAAAATAAAAACATTATTTTCAAAATTAGAAGATCAAAAGTTACAGACTATGCAGCTTTAAACTCGAATACTTATAAATCTACGGTGTCCAGGAAGGGACATAAAATGTAGTCATTTCCTTTTATATCTCCTTAAACACCTCAAGTGCATGACAAAAATGACAACTAAATGACAGCAAAGACTCTGATCAGACTAAATTGTAGACTGGTATCAGACCAGTAAATAGTAAAATATACAAGTAAATTTTTCACTGACTATCTTATTTATGGCAAATTATCATAAAATGTATCTCTGTAGTAGTTATCGAACTTTTAGTTGGAATAGAAGGCTTAAATACAGGGCCTGAGGATAGGCTAACTAAATTGATGCCTAGGCTGATCTGAGTCTCCTCGTGACGCAGTCACACGGGGTTTTCTCTTGCATAAACCAGACTATGTGTTCACGGTGCGCAAAGGATTGGGTGCACATGTGACTTCACTATCCGCTAGCAAAGAGCATGTAAGTAGGTGTACTTGTAGTGATCAGATGTTATCAGTTTTGTGGCGTCTGATATGGGTCTATTGGTCTACACCGTTTGCCTTTATCCCATTAACTCATATATGTATAAGCCTAGCTTTCTTTTTTTGGGACATAGACAAACAGTGCAGACCCAGATTAGACGCCGAAGAACGCGGCGTCTGATCTGGGTCTCCACTGTTTGTAAACATAATGTCCTTTTAAAATTTGAATTAGAATAAAAAAAATACCACCCAACAACCCTAAACACGTAAATGGACTGGTCCAACTGATAAGAATGGGAAATTCTATTCGGCTTAAATGGATTAAAATGGTCAGAGTCATGTTGGTTAATGTCATCGTCTATAAACTGATTCAATTCTTTAAATGCTTTGCATTCACTGTCATTTTAACTACCATACACAAAGTTTGATGTTGTTGAAGACTCAGACCAAAATTTAGACCTCAAGCCCAACAGGATACGTCGGCATTGACGTTTATTAAAGTCATTTGTGCATATGCGTGCGATAGGTTGCCCACTCGATCGTGTGCGTCCATCATTATACTTTGATCATCTTGGGAAAACGAACTCGTTGGGATTCGAGTGCTCGGTAGCCAAAACGAAAACATTTCTTCGTGATCATCTTTAAAAATAGGTTTATTGTTTTGGAAGAGCATAGGTTAGGAATAATCCATACAATTGAAACACCTGTGTTTATTATATGCCATGTGTGATGGCTGCTGTCCGTTCTAAGGCGGTGGTTCTGTTGTTGTTGATCTTTTGTTTAATGTACTTCCCATTGTTTGTGGGAGTTCTGTGTTTGTCTTTGTTTTGTTATGCATAAATGTGTCCATTTTAGCTTTGAAAATCATCTTGAAGAGGAAGAGAAAGCTGGTTGCTTTGCCATTGTTGTCTTGCAGATGTATAGTTACTAAAATATTCTGTGGCTCTTCCTCACGGTGCCGTGGGTTGGGCTGCAGTAAGTGATTTCCAGATCATACTCACTTACTTTTTAAGGTTCTTGAACAGCATAGGGTGGACTACATTATTTTATTTTAAAGTCCTAGATCACAAATGTAAATATTTGGAGCGCAGTGGCTCAGTGGTAGAGTGCTTAACTCGAGACCGAAGGGCTGCGGGTTCGAGCCTCACCGGCGTCACTGCGTTGTGGTTCTTGAGCAAGACACATTTATCCTAGCTTAGTACTGGTTCAACCCAGGAAGATCCGTCCCTGTTTAACTGAAAGATTGTTGATGGGACGTAAAGAATCAAATCAAACAAAGAAACAAAACAAATATAAATACCAGTCTTCATGTTTTTCTAGTCCAAAATCATAAATATAATTCCTAGCTGTCATGTTCCTTAACAACATAATGTGGACTACATTGTTTTATTATTTCGTCCAAAATCATAAATATAATTCCTAGCTGTCATGTTCCTTAACAACATCATGTGGACTACATTATTTTATTATTCTAGTTCAAGATCATAAATATAATTCCTAGCTGTCATGTTCCTTAACAACATTATGTGGAATACATACCATTTTATTATTCTAGTATTAGATCCTAAATATAATTCTTAGCCATAATGTTCCTTAACAACATTATGTGGAATACATTTCATTTTATTATTTTAGTTCAAGGTCATAAATATGATTCCTAGCCGTAATGTTCCTTAAAAACATTATGTGGAATACATATCATTTTGTTATTCTAGTCCAAGATCATAAATATAATTCCTAGCCGTAATGTTCCTTAACAACATTATGTGGAATACATATTATTTTATCATTCTAGTCCAAGATCATAGATATAATATCAAGTCGTAGTGTTCCTTAACAACATTATATGGAATACATATCATTTTATTATTCTAGTCCAAGATCATAAATATAATTCCAAGCCGTCATGTTCCGTAACAACATAATGTGGACTACATATCATTTTATTGACTACATTTATTTTATTCTTCAAGTCCTATACGTAATGATTTCCAGCTTTCGTTTTCCTGAACAACATCATGTTAACTACATTATTTTATTATTCTAGGTCAAGATCCAAGACATTTATTCCAGCCAGCATGTTCATGAACAATATCATGTAGATAACATTATTTATTCTTCAAGTCCTGTATCATAATGGTTTCCAGCTTTCGTTTTCCTGAACAACACCAAATTTACTACATTATTTGAAGTGAACAATACCATGTAGATTACATCTTTTTAAATCTTCAAGTCTTGTATCATAACGATTTAAAGGCCTCGAGGTTATAAAACCTGAGTAGTCTCAGACTCAAAATAAAGCGCAATGATTGTCTGCTTGCGTCCGCAAGCAGCCAATCATTGCGCTTTATTTTGAGTCTGAGAATAAACTCATGTTTAATAACCTCGAGGCCAGGTATCGTTTTCCTGAACAGCACCATATGGAATACATTATTTTATTCTTCTAGTCCAAGATCATAATTATAAATCCCTGCTTTCATGTTCTTCCACAATTCCATATGAAAATCAGGTGAAAACATCGTCTCTTTCACCGCAGGTACTTCAGTAATCAACCCCACCCATCTGTTCATTAATGGGAACTCCTCGGCTGTTATTGCAAACTCTTTGACCATGTTCTTTAATGCCTCAACTCTCTCAAAATGAGGCCAAAGGAGAAAGTCGATGTTCATTGGTTTGTTCCCTATACAAAAATAAATGAATAAAACAAATCGTAAAAAAATGAATATATTGCTATCCATCATTTTATTTTCTTAAACTGTGTTTTACTACCATGCAACTACCATCTTAGCAAAAAAGCATAGTTCATGACATCAAATTTGGTGATATATCTGTCATGTAAATTTAAGCAAATTTGCCATATAGTGACATGTATTTTACTGCTGATTGGCAGTTTGAGATGTTAAAAAGAGGAAAGCCAATGAACATGATACTTGTTTAGTGTATATTTCAAAATAGGTTTCCTTAATTTCAGTAGCATATGCTGTTGGTACACATTGGAATTGCCTCAAAGAGGCAATTCCAATGTGCACCTACAACATATGTCCATTCTATAAATGAGTGTTTTTCACAATAATTTTTTTACAAACTTTTCTACTCCTTTTTATGCTTCAGTGCAATGAGTAAGTAGAAATGAACAAGTTTTGTGTAGCTTCACATACATCTAGATGACAATAATGGATAGCCAATCTTTTGATGTTTCATTGGAATGAAATGCTTACTTGGTGGTTGCCTGGTTGTAAACATCTTCATTTGTTTGCGCATTCAGTAGCATTTGTTTGATCAAAGTATGGCCTTTGATTCTAAAATGTTAGTTGTATTTTAACAAATCGTTTAACAAATTTCTTAAAACCCGTATACCACTTGAAACTGACAAATTTAAACACTTAAATACATTTTGATATTCTAAAGATGCATGCAACATGTCCATAAATATTCACTTTATTTCCACCATGCATAAGTGAGTTGTTTTATGCTTGTATTATCCTAGCATATGCCCGAGTGATGTTCCAGTGACTCCCTTAGAATTCATGAATTTATTTGACTCTACAAAAATTGGTGTTGAAAATTGAATAGTCACATAGGATATTTAACTGAAACCAAGAATACTTACCGCCAAAAAATGGAGATTTTCGTTTTTCCAATTCCTTTTCAAAAATTACCAACCCCTTCTTAAAGTCCTCGGCGGCTTCTTTCCATTCGCCAGACCTGATCCCTTTATAGAATGAACCAGACATCTGAGAGAAAAATAGTATTTTGTTCATTTGATGTATATTGTTGAATTTAATGGGATAATATGTCTCAATGTGCGATATAAGGACACGTGTGTTTGTTTGGTACTGCGTGATAAATTGTGGATCATAACATAATTTCCCAGGCACCTGATAAGACGATAAAAAGTTATTTGTTCTCAGTTAACACACATGTTTCTCTACGAGACAGCTCTTTTGAACACATTAAGTATATATTTAAACGATCATACACAATTATTGCTCATCATACCCGTTAATCTAAATCTATGATTCACAGAAAGACCATTTCATCGTGCAAAACAACGAAGACATTACACATGGAATTTCTCATATGTTTTAACACTATATATACGCAATCGTCCATTATATATTTAAGGTGGCGCAAGCCTGAATTTCCAAGGTATTATTAATTTCTGTCCCTGATGATTATTGGTATATATACGAAAAGAGCTCAACAGAGTTTTACAGAAAACAATGAGACATAACAGCCTTAGAGAGGGCACAGACTGGATTTATCAGTTGCAGCGTTAACAGTTGTAGACATAGATCAGTTTGCTCCATAGGGAACAATCTGACCAGAGTCTAAACTACTTGCATGCGACTTAAGAACTATATGTAGTGAAAGCAATGAATGCAGCAAATGACAATAGCAGAGGAGATTGTTTTTGATCTTATAGATAGGACAAGAAATATATTTTTAAAAAAGATATACGACGAAGTGAAACAACATGTTTGATATGAGTAGCATGAGAAATTAAACGCAAACGACGCACATTTAATATAGTAAGTGAGTATGATCAGGAAATACCACAATAACAACCTGCAAAAACACCCATGGCACCGTGCGGAAAAGCAACACAATAACCACGAGGCACATGAAGACAATATAACCAAAGCAACCAGCTCTACCCTCCCAAACAAGATGATTGCAAAACTAGAATGGCCACAAAGTAACGCACAACAAAACACAGAACAACTACAGAACCCCACAACGGGAGCAACCCATTTTTCGCTGTTTGTTGCGAATGGTAGTGTGCTACCTTAATAGTTTATCATGTGATATATCGACAAAGATGAATAATCGTGCCTTAAAGTTAATTATATTTTTAGATATTATTGACATTTCTCGCGTTCTAACTATCATACATTCAGCGTCAACGTGCATATCACATTTGAAACTAATGAAAAAGTGAAAAAAAATAAGCATTTCATACAACTACACTGACCCAAAATGAAAACTTTACATAGAATTCAAAAGTATATATTTTGATGATAAATTAATTTTCGGGGTTAATTTTTTCGGTCATCGAATTTTCAATGTCTTATTGATGTCTCTGAAAAAATTTGTTGGATGAAAATCAGAAATTGCATATTTCTTATGAATAATTCAGTTGAGAGGGTTCAAAATGAAAATTTCTAAAAACAATAAAAACAGTCACACAGCATTTGGAAACAAGAAATTACTGACTGTGTACTTTAAGTGATGTTAAAAACATCATCAGTTACCAGTGTAACCTCCATTTTACGAGTGCTTAGCAGAATACGTCGCCTCATTGAATTTACGTAACGTTGTATGAGCACGTTAGGAATACGTATGTAATGCTAACAGAGGTGCATATTGGAGTCATTTATTGCGTCCACTTGATAATTGGACCTGACTCTCCGACTCAATTCATCCTATACGTGATCTATGGGGCTCATGACTGGAGATGAAGCAGGCCAAGGCAAGACGTTGACGTCATTTTGAGCATAGAATTGTGTGGTTATTTAAGCGTTGTGTGAGGCCTTGCATTGCCATGCCGAAAAATGACAGGTCCGCTATTTGCATGAAATAATTAATTATCATTTGTGCATGAACCCCGTAAGCGCCGAGCAATAATGGTTGCTGGTTAAAATGATTATGTTGGTGAATTGACGTGTTAACGTGATAAGGACGTAACGTTGTCACGCGTGCACGACCAGGTCTTGCACGAACTCTGACAGACCCAGTTCTGTTGTACCCGTTCATAAGATCATGAATAGTCTGTCTAGAGCTGCCAAAATGATGTGCGATATCATTTACCGTAGACCCCGCCGTGAGCACGCCAATAACTTGGTTTCTTTGATCTTTAGAAAGACGTACCGTCACTATATGCAAGCGTTTTGTAACAATAAATTATGTTTTATTATCAGTACTCAGCTGCAAATGTTTTCTTGTCCGTTTTAAAGCTGTTAGTGAACCACCTGTTCCTGAGCACGTGCCACGTAAAGAACACGTTTTTTTAGGCGTTGACGCTTGAATAGACCTTGGATTTGAATAAAAAATGCACAATCGTTATCCGCGACGAAATCTCGATAAGCATGGGTAAATCTTACAACAACATGCATACAAATAAAAAAGTTATTCAAAGAAATAAAGTGTAAAGTTTTCATTTTGGGTCAGTGTAGATCTAAATCGCTTTAATAGCCAAATACTGATTTTATGACATGTACTTGCTTCCATACGGAGATAAAGTCAACTGTTCTAGGTCAACACTGAAATTATTAGACTTCGTCTAATAAGCCCGATGGCTAACTAATAAAAGGATCGCTAGTTTGAGCTTCCATTGGGGAGCCACTGTGTTATTTGCTTGAGTCTCTCCTCACTACAATTTCAACACAGACAACGTTCTAACAAGAACGGAAAGTTGTTGGCTTAAAATCATCGAGTAAAACAAAACTGCAGTCGAATCTAGTAAGTTCAAACAATATCAACCCGGATCGGACTGCCCCTGAGGAGCAGTCTGATCAGAGTACATATTGTTTGCTTTCGTAAATTCAAAGTTCTCGGGACTAGAGGTTTTAAAATAAGTTTTGGGCGCATAAAAAGCGTCCAAGATACGCACCAAAAACATATATTTTCATAGACAGATATCAAAACAGATAATGATTAGGTCCTCTTCTCTGAATCCAGTGTTCCCCCAATATAGATCGAATCAGCAAATAGTTCGAACAATTGAAGTTCGAACTTTCGAAGTTCCAATAGAATATTGTTACTGGCCGTTCCAAGGCGGTACTTCGTTTGTGGATCCTTTGTGTCATTTATGTCTTGTGTTTGTCATGATTTCGCGTCTGTTCATTGCTGCCGTGTGGTCACCTGAAGGAAAGGGCTGACCTCTTTGCTCTTGTTTGTGATATTATTGTCATTTTGTTACTTTCCCATTTGGTATCCAGGGACAGGTGTAGTACTTAAATTGATTGTATCTATTCCTGATCCTTGCTGTCTTTATTTCTTACTTTCACTGTAACATTTTTAAACAATCGTACCTTGGGGAAGTGTTCCATTAACATGTCATCTTTAGCTTTGTCGTAAGGGTCTGTTGGAATTGTTCCTTCACCAGGATAAGCGTCTTCTAGATAGGCGTTACATATCCGGGAGTCGTACACGACCGTGTCATCTTTCTGTAGGGCGGGGACAAGACCCAGGGGGTTGATATCTTTAAGATACCACTCCGGTTTAGACTTTAAATTGATGTTGACCGTTTCATACCTGTCAGATAAATACCATACAAAACATCATTTATTGGAAGTGGACCCAATGGTAGTATCGCATTGGCATACCACACAGTCTCACCATAACCTTCTCTTCTCGCATGAACTATGTACAGAAGTAGAAGAAAGTAATATGCTCAGACCAAACAAAAATAGCGTCTAGACCCACTTGGACAACAACTGTTTTGGGGATGCTCTAAACAACTACATGTATAAAGCACGCGAACCAGAAGTACAATTATGGTTATATGGGTCACGTGGGATGATAGGGCTTTATAAGCATCAAATACATTATATTATTCATAATGGCATTCTAGCAATGTAACTCTATTAACAAAAGGTTGAACGACTAGACCGCCCCTTGTAGTTGTGATTGGCACATTGAAAGTAGGTAGCCTTTTGAAAGAGGTAGTTAGATCACTCGGTATAAGTAGTAGAAATATTTTGGATGTATGTTCTGGATAGATTGGTTCCCCTCGTTGATAAAGCTCTACTTCCGTAACGCATATAACGACTGGTAACGTCTATTTATTTACAAGTAGAGAATCCTACTCATGCAACTGCGCATGCTCCAGAAAATATTTTTCAACACAAACTTCAGTATTTTTTCAATTACTATAATTTGATAATTTAGTAAAAGAAAAAAATATATAAGCTCCCAGAACAAAATAAACTTAATAAAACGGCTTGTTTAAAAAATGCACTCTATGTCAAGGGTATTTTCCAATACCACGTCACTCATGACGTCAGTGTGTATGCTATACGTAGGCGCAATGGCGGCTAGTAGTTACCTGTCTTGATATGCTGACAAGCAATTAAAGGGAGAGAACCAGTCTATGTTCTGGACAAAACATTTTCAGTCTACGATACAACAGGTCTGCTTTTTTTACGTTAATCTGCGTGTACCCGTCCATTCGATGACTTAAAAACTCTGCTACCTAAGAAATGTTTCAGTGACTAAAACTTTACGAAGCAATTACGTCGTCGAGTTTAGATATGCAACTGACTGAAGAAGCCACTTCATGATGACATCCTCGAAGCAGAGAAAGTTTACATTACATTCAACTTTTAAAATACAACAGGAAATTAGTGTAGCGTTTTAAAGCCCGTCAGTATAATCAAAAACGAGTTTTGACTAGGGTCCGTTTCAATGAGGTGCCATGGCCCTTTTCAAAGACCTTGTTCGCAGTTCAGAGCTTATGCTTGAATGTAAATGGCTAATGTGTGATTCTGCCATAAGATATGTCTATACTTACTCTATGTTTTTGTGTGCCAACAATATTCTTGTTCTTTGGGCGAAAGGGCAGAATCTCATGCTGTAAAGGCGAAGTTTTCCCTTCTCCAGCGGAGGAAACTCAGACTCTGAAACGAACGGGGCGTTAAGAGAAGTATGATTTATGCAGTGTTTCGCCATTTTCGTTCTGGATACCTGTAAATAGGCACATTCGCAAACAGTGTAGACCGTGATGAAAAGGCGGCATTTCATCACAGTCTGAACTGTTTGCTAAGATAATGAAACAAATTTTAGAGACAGAGATATACATTGTTCTGACCAACTTCCTTTTATACCTGTATGATCATCATCCAAGATTAACTTGGAACCAAGAAATCCTGGCTGAGTTATTAAAAAGTGCCCAGAACTCATTGTATACGGAACGTTTGACAAAAAACCACTTAAAATACAATATATAGAGGATTTTACAAGAGTGCTCCTCTTGTTGCAGATATAGAGGATCTTACATGAGTGCTCCCCTTGTTGCAGATATAGAGGATCTTACATAAGTGCTCATATTTTATTGAATTAATTAAACGAGTTGGGGAAAAGAGATAAAATGCGAGGCTTGGCGAGCATTTTTTTCTCTTTTTCGCAACGAGTTTAAACAATTCAATAACACAGGAGTGCGAATGTTAGATTCTACACTGACCCAAAATGAAAACTTTACATAGAATTCAAAAGTATATATTTTGATGATAAATTAATTTTCGGGGTTAATTTTTTCGGTCATCGAATTTTCAATGTCTTATTGATGTCTCTGAAAAAATTTGTTGGATGAAAATCAGAAATTGCATATTTCTTATGAATAATTCAGTTGAGAGGGTTCAAAATGAAAATTTCTAAAAACAATAAAAACAGTCACACAGCATTTGGAAACAAGAAATTACTGACTGTGTACTTTAAGTGATGTTAAAAACATCATCAGTTACCAGTGTAACCTCCATTTTACGAGTGCTTAGCAGAATACGTCGCCTCATTGAATTTACGTAACGTTGTATGAGCACGTTAGGAATACGTATGTAATGCTAACAGAGGTGCATATTGGAGTCATTTATTGCGTCCACTTGATAATTGGACCTGACTCTCCGACTCAATTCATCCTATACGTGATCTATGGGGCTCATGACTGGAGATGAAGCAGGCCAAGGCAAGACGTTGACGTCATTTTGAGCATAGAATTGTGTGGTTATTTAAGCGTTGTGTGAGGCCTTGCATTGCCATGCCGAAAAATGACAGGTCCGCTATTTGCATGAAATAATTAATTATCATTTGTGCATGAACCCCGTAAGCGCCGAGCAATAATGGTTGCTGGTTAAAATGATTATGTTGGTGAATT
Source organism: Loripinus fragilis (assembly GCA_964019695.1). Lineage (NCBI taxonomy): Eukaryota > Metazoa > Mollusca > Bivalvia > Lucinida > Lucinidae > Loripinus > Loripinus fragilis. The sequence continues at coordinate 19,653,836 of OZ026523.1, forward strand.
GACGTGTTAACGTGATAAGGACGTAACGTTGTCACGCGTGCACGACCAGGTCTTGCACGAACTCTGACAGACCCAGTTCTGTTGTACCCGTTCATAAGATCATGAATAGTCTGTCTAGAGCTGCCAAAATGATGTGCGATATCATTTACCGTAGACCCCGCCGTGAGCACGCCAATAACTTGGTTTCTTTGATCTTTAGAAAGACGTACCGTCACTATATGCAAGCGTTTTGTAACAATAAATTATGTTTTATTATCAGTACTCAGCTGCAAATGTTTTCTTGTCCGTTTTAAAGCTGTTAGTGAACCACCTGTTCCTGAGCACGTGCAACGTAAAGAACACGTTTTTTTAGGCGTTGACGCTTGAATAGACCTTGGATTTGAATAAAAAATGCACAATCGTTATCCGCGACGAAATCTCGATAAGCATGGGTAAATCTTACAACAACATGCATACAAATAAAAAAGTTATTCAAAGAAATAAAGTGTAAAGTTTTCATTTTGGGTCAGTGTATTTATCATATGACATGAAGATTACTTTGTAATCTCATTTCTGCTGTAAAAAGGATTATAATTTTGTCATTATGTACGCAACATTGTTATGGGCGCCATAACGTTTCCTGTAAATCTCTAAACCATAAGTGGTTTATCGATTTTATTGCATGGCGTTATTTCACTCCAAGTCGCGACGTCATACGATACTAACTGTATGATGGAAATCAATTAAAATGAAAAGGGTTGGAAAATTATTCCCCTGTTGACAAAAACAACAAAGTGGCGTGTGTGCACAGTGTAGCCTCAGATCAACCTGGTCGTCCCTCTAGTCAGGTTGATTGATGCGGGCATTACCGTGAGGTTACTGACACATGGGCATATTTTCGATATTCAAGCTGTGGGAGGGGGTCGCCATTTTTGCCTCTATGTGGCGTTCTGCATTGTCATGCTCTCAAGTTAATTTGTTTCTTTCGGTGGGTCCTGTAGCGCAACCGGTAGCAAGTCCGGGTCGTGATTGAGTTCGATCCCAGTCCGGCCCCCTCCTTTCGTAGATATTGATAATGAACTATTTTCTAAGGTCATTGTAGCTGTCGTCAGTTACAAGTGAAAGTATATATAAGAAGTACTGAGGCTTAATCGAAGCGTGTACAGAAAAAGCGGTTGTGTTAACTGACCGTCTCGACATGACCAAAGCTGTTGAACTGAACGTTAAACCACAACCCAAGCGAAAAAAAAAGACGAAACCTACCTGCTGTCATCGCCTTTTGAGACGGCATTTTATGTTTTTAAATATCTATCCGAAACTAAAAGAATGAGATTTATTTTGTATTCAATATGGTTTATTTTGTCCAGCCGCGTTAAGATTATCAAAATTCAAACAATGAGGGTTTATGTAATCGTCTGACCAGTGGTCAGTTTATATAGAGAACTTGATAACCTTAGGTTGAAATGGATTATTAGGGTACTTCACATGGTCATCTGTGTTTACAAATGTGGCGTGTCCAGTGAACGCTGGAATGTCGCCCCATCTTTCATTTTATAGACGCCCAACACGAGACTTACCATGTCCCCAAAAACAACCTGCCTTCGGAATTGCCGACCTGCCCTTTCATGGAGCTCTAAGGGTTCTTCTTCTTCTTTTTTTCTTCTTCTTCTTCTTCTTCTTCTTCTTCTTCTTATTATTATTATTATTATTATTATTATTATCATTTGATTTGATTTGATTTGAATCTTTATGTCCTAGTCAACAATCTTTCAGTTATGTCGGGACGGGTCTTCCTGGGTTGAACCAGTACTAAGCAAGGATAATTGAACCGTGACATGTGATTTCCAACAATGTGGCATTTTGAAACGAGCCTGTGCAGCCTCTTTTTAAGCAAAGAAACTCCAAATTATATTCAGTCAGTAGCTTATAGCAATCAAAGAATATTAAAGCGACTAGCAAAGGCTCTGGTCAGACTGTGCGTATGCGCAGGCTGATCTGAGGCTTTGATGGTCGCATATACCACATTGTTGGAAATCTCATGTCACGGCTCAATTATTATTATTATTATTATTATTATTATTATTATTATTCAAATATCTTCCGTACTTCATAGTTATCAACTGCCTGTAATCACACCGGATAGGCAGCAATCAAAAACGTTTATACTATCGACGAATGTATATCAAAAATAGTTAGAAACAGAGTTTTCGATTGCCATTTCTAGCAAATCGGTCGACAAATGGCAATCATAGCAATCGAAAACACTGTTTCTAACGATTTTTGAGCCGCGTTCGTCGATTGTTAAGAGCGTTTTCGATTGCCGCCTATCCGGTAAGGAAATTTGCATCTTCTTTCGATAACATACAGTTGATAAAGTGGGGGAGGGTCCATATTCATGCGCGGATCCAGAGGGGGGACAGGGGGTCCGTACACCACTGAAAAATCACAAAAATATAGGGTTTCTTAGCAATATTGGTCCTTGACCCCAGGAAAATCACAAAGCAACCAAACCAGCTTTTAATGTTGGGCCAACATCGACACGCCAGCGAAACGCCATTTAAACTGCGTTTCGCAGGCGGGTGATGATGACCCGCTTATAGTGGTACTTGGATCTTCTCTTCCTTCATAAAAAAGAAAAAAAAACGTTGTCAAAATTGGACCCCCGCTGACAAAACTTTCTGGATCCGCGCATGATATTTACAGTTTAAAACAGGTTAAAAGCTCATTCGCAGTTTACGTAGAGAGAGCTGTCACTATATCCCAGTCTTGAAGATATCAAGGGGAGAGGCATTGACAATGCTCCCTGGAAGCTGGTTTCACAGACGAATATCAGAAAGGATGAATATCCGTCCTGCTGTAAGGGACCATGGATCTGGACTGGTGACCTCTGGTTACTGCTGTGCCTTGTGGGTGGAGGTGTTGTTCTGGAGGAATGTCAACCAGTGAACTTAATATGCGGTACATCATAACTACTTTGGCCTCGTGTCGGCTTTCCAAATCAAGGGCTCTAATCATTTCTGTGACACTGCTTGTGTCATTGTAGTCATGGGTGACACATCTAGCAGCGTGGCGTTCCCAGCTTAGCTATGTTGATGTCCGTAAATGTGTCCCAAACAGTTGCTGCATATTCCAGCTGGGGCCTGATAAATGTCTTGTTGCAAGTTTCCTTGGTGTTGAGGACAGGAAGACAAATTTCTGCGAAGAAAAGCAGTCGTATTATTGGCCTTTTTAGTCACCGTGTCCATATATGCATTCCAAGAAAGATTGTCGCTGATCAGGACTCCCAGGTACCTTGCATTCTTGGTGTGTCCGAGTTCTTTGCCATGGATGGTGTAGTTGGCATCAATAGGTTTCCTCTTCTTAATCACATTTGTCATGGTTGAATGGCATGAGCCAGCCCTTCTCCAACTGCTGATGAGCATCTAGATAATCTTGAAGTGCATTCGCGGCCTCTGGTGAGTTTATGATGCGGCACATAAAGCAAACATCTGCAAACAGGTGTGGCATTGCTTTGACTCTGGACGGTAGGTTGTTGATATAAACTAGAAATAACAGAGGTCCAACTTGGACTGTGTCTTGAGGCTCTCCTGAAGTTACTGGCGATGTAGAGGAAGCTAGACCTTCAAGGGTGACTTGTTGTGTCCTTCCAGCTAAGAAGCTCGGTATCCAGGAAAGGGTCTTCCCTCGCACACCTTAGTGGTGGAGCTTGGCTGCTAGTCGGAGGTGGGGTACCTTGTCGTAGGCCTTTGAAAAGTCAAGTAGTATCCCGTCAGTCTGCTGGGAGTTATCTAATCCGTTAGCAAGGTCGTTGACGCTGAGTATGAGCTGAGTCTCACATTATCTGTTTTTTCCTGAAGCCATGCTGGAAGTCTGAAAGTATTTGATGCTGTTCGAAGATCTTCATGATGTGGCTGTGCGGGATGTGTTCGATCACCTTGCAGCAAATGGATGTTAAGGACGCATATCTGTAATTTGAGGGTTTACTCTTGTCTTCCTTCTTGAAGAAATGGGCTACTTTGGCTGTTGTCCACTCATCGGGAATCTGTCCTTGTTCAAGTGAAGCCTGGAAGATGAGTGTCAAGGTTGGTGTGATGGGTGATGCCATCTTCTTGATGACCCGTGAGGATATTTCGTCTGGTCCTGTGGCTTTATGAGGCTTGAGACCTTGAAGAAGTTTCATCATCATGTCTCATGAATGTTGGGGGCATCTAGGGTAATGGTGGTGCCAAGGTCTGAGAGTGGTGAATCATCTTCTTTTGTGAACACAGATGAGAACTGGCTGTTGCGAATCTCTGCTTTCTCCTGGCTAATTTACCCAGCACACTAAAGTGGTTCAATATTACATCACTAAACATATAAGAATGCTAGAACAGGAAAACTACTTAACGCCACAAACAAGTTTTTAAGCAGATTCTTTCATCCTTTGTTTAGAAAATTGTTGAAACAAGTATATATACAATAATGTCTATCAGTGTGAGTATATGATTTGTTGGTGTGGATAAGAATCATACTGAGATACGGTTCTTATTAAGCATCCAAATCATGAATGAATAAATATTTTTTGATCAAGCAGTTATATCTGGAGGCATGCCGGCATATTCACTTATAAACCTTCTCCACCACTGATTTGATATTAAATATTAACACATTCTGCTTAATCTACATTGTCTTCTGTCATGTTCACGCCTACCAAACTTGCTTTTGTAACGTGAGGTTTGATTGGATAACGTCAAAAAATTGCGACAGTATATCCTGCGATATACTGTCGGAAATAGTTTGATGTCATTAATAACGACACATCTTGTTGGATGACTTGCTGCTTTATGTAGCTTTGCACGCTCCAATCTGAGAGGAAACTTCAGAAGTGCAATAGAATTGAGATAACAATATTCAAAATTTTCATTTGGGGAGGTATATCCTCGGATATGTCCTGGGTATGACGTTAAACTGCATCCCCCATCTCTGGGTTAAGAGGATGCCACAGCCTGGGTGGCAGAGCTAGATGGCAGCCATCTACACACCGATGGTTTGGCATCCTAGCTATTGTGGCTTGGCGGACGACTCTGTTTAAGAACAACAGCAAGGCACACTGCCCGAGTGCTGGAACGGCGGAATCTCAGAGGCCGTCATAGATCTGAGTTGGGATGTCAGCTAGGACAGGCGATCCCAGAAAAACCTTAGTTCCAAAAACAATCATTGCAGTATCAACAAATGAAGTCACGTTAGACGATGCTGGCAGAAACCGGATTTCTGTCAGTGGCGTCTCCGGCTTGGCCCCCTCTCAGGTGTGGGGGGGCAGGGTCGGGCCATTGCGGCAAATTCAGCAAGCATCTGAGAAATTTCAGGGTAGGCACTCTTAATGTGAACACTCTAAAAGGGAGGGTCTGCGAGGTGGTGGAAACACTATCTCGTAGAAAAGTAGACATTTGTTGTGTCCAAGAGACCAGCTACCGGGGTGGTCATTGCAGTATAATAACGGGCAAAGACTCAAGGTACAAACTGTTCTGGTCTGGAAACAGCAAGGGTACTGCTGGTGTTGGAGTGTTTGTGGCGGAGAAGTGGATAGAGAAGGTATTTGAGGTCAAGCGAGTCTCCGACCGGATCATTCTGGTGAAGGTCATAGTCGGTCAGCGGGTGCTTTGACTTCTGTCTGTCTATGCCCCACAGTGTGGTCTCAGTGATTCTGTAAAGGATCTATTCTAAGACCAACTTAGGGCCGTGACTGCAATGATCCCAGCATCGGAATGCCTCATCCCATGTGGTGATTGGAATGGCCATGCAGGCAGTACAGGCTCCGGCTACAAAGAAGTTCATGGAGGTTATGGGTATGGCAAGCCAGACCCTGATAGTGAGGGTGAGAGGATCCTGGAATATGCACTAGCATATGACCTGTTCCTCGGTAACACATGTTTCAAGAAACGTGACAGTCACCTCATCACATACAGGTCTGGTAATACAGCAACCCAGATAGACTTCATGCCATTGCGAAAGAGCCTGTGCAAACTTGTTATGGATGTGAAGGTGATTCCTGGAGAGGAGGTTGCTCTGCAGCATCAGCTCCTTGTGTGCGACATGATGATTGATATGCCGCCCCAAATCAAGCGCAAATTCACCCCACGTCCAAAAGTGTGGAAGTTCAGAGATCCTCAAACATGTAGCCGATTCCAGGAAGTCTTCAAGGCACATGTGCCCGCTGTGGAAACTGAAGCGGCCACTACTACTGAGGAAATCTGGGCGAAACTCAAGACAGGTTTGCTGAAGACAACAGAGGTGTGCGGCACAACAAAGCCCCACTGATGGCGACGTGAAACTTGGTGGTAGAATAAGGAAGTAGATGATGCCATCACAGCCAAGCGCCAAGCTTTCAAAGCATGGAAAGCTGGCAAATGCACACGAGCATCATGTAACCTGCCAAACGCATCTCCAGACGTGTGGTGCACCCTGCACGCCACGAAGCAGACAAGGTGGTCTATGAGGGCATTGACCACAAGTCATCTGATATCTTCCGCCTCGCCAACCAGATGAGGAAAGAGAATGTTGATGTTGTAGGTGACAAGCCAGTGAAGAATGACACTGGGGAAATGTCAATGAGCGAGGAGGCAAAGCAGAATGCGTGGGCTGAACATTATGAAAGGCTTCTCAACGTTGAATTTGACTGGGACCCTGATCACCTGTCCAATGAACCTCCATTAGAAGGCCGCCTATCCCAATCACTAATGACATGGTGAAGAAGGCCATCTCAAGGATGAAGTCGGGCAAAGCTGCAGGTCCATCGGGCATAGTGGTGGAGATAATCAAGGCAGCAGGTGATACATGTGCCATCATGATCCGAGATCTTGCTACTGCGATTATCCGTGATGGCAAGGTCCCAACTGACTGGGAGGAAAGTTTCATTGTCTGCCTTTACAAGGGCAAGGGTGATGCTTTGGATAGAGGCAACTATCGAGGCCTCAAGCTGACTGAGCAGGCCATGAAGATCCTAGAGAGGATTGTCGATGGTCTCATAAGACAGGTGGTGTCTATTGACGACTCCCAGTTTGGCTTTGTCCAAGGAAGAGGCACTACAGATGCAATTATTGTGGTCCTGCAGCTGCAGGAGAAATACCTAGCAGTGAACAAGAGGCTTTTTATGGCCTTCGTGGACCTAGAGAAAGCATTTGACCGTGTCCCTCGGAAGGTTATCTGGTGGGCCCTGAGAAAGCTAGGCGTTGAGGAATGGATTGTGGGGTTAGTCCAGGGAATGTACGCTAATGCACGAAGCCGGGTTCGTGTTGGCGAGGGTTTCAGCAAAGAGTTTGAGGTGAAGGTCGGGGTCCATCAGGGATCCGTACTCAGTCCCTTGCTCTTCATCATTGTGCTGGAGGCCTTGTCACGTGAGTTTCGGGCTGGTGTTCCCTGGGAGGACCTTTATGCAGATGATCTTGTCATCATTGCCGACTCCCTTGAGGAATGTGTCAGGAGGCTCTTGATATGGAAAGAAGCCATGGAGAAAAAGGGATTGAGGGTAAAGCAGGAAAGACAAAGGTCATGATCTGTGGTACAGGCCTGGACCTCTTGCAGAGTTCAGGCGAATACCCATGCGCTGTCTGTCGTACAGGAGTAGGCAACAACAGCATCTACTGCAATGGCTGCAAACTTTGGGTGCATAAGAAATGCAGTGGGCTACAACGACTGACACCAAATCCTGATTATAGGTGTGCACGGTGCATGGGAAATGCTCGCCCTATTGACGGCAGACCACAGAGTGAAGTCCAGGTAGGACCTGATAAGCTTGAGGTGGTAGCTTCCTTCTGCTACCTAGGTGACATGCTTTCTGCTGATGGAGGCTGTGAAATGGCGGTCACTACTCGTGTGAAAACCGCCTGGAAGAAGTTCAGGGAGCTACTACCAGTTCTCACATCCCGCCACCTCTCTTACAAGACCTGTGGCCATGTGTACAGCTCTTGCCTGCGGAGCGCCATGCTCCATGCCAGTGATACTTGGCCGCTTACCAAGACGAACCTGCAGCGCTTGCAACGCAATGATAGGGCCATGATCAGACAGATCTGCAGTATCAAGCCAGAGGATGTGGCCAGGGTAAGGTCAAGCGAGCTACTGGCAAAGCTTCAGCTTGAGGACCTCGACCTCATTTCGAGAGAGAGAAGGCTTCGCTGGTTTGGGCATGTGGAGCGTTCGAGTGGTGCAATCAGAACAGCATATGATATGCAGATTGACGGCAAGCGGGGGGCAGGGAGGCCAAAGCAAATATGGAGGAAACTGACAGAGAAAGACTGGTGTGAGTGGAAGCTCACCACAGTTGACCCTCAAGAAAGGAGCACCTGGAGATCAGGCGTGAGATCTGCTATGCGTGCATCTAGCCAGTTACCTGAAAAGGGGCCCACTGATGTGGATGATGCCCCTGCCCCTGCACGTTAATCAAAAATCCGATTATGATTATGATGATGATGATACCTTCGGAAATGACGTTTTACGGCTCCGCTCGCGTGTTGCCGTAAAACTAAATTTCCTACCACATATACGACAATATACCTACCAAAATGAAAATTTTGAATACAGTTATCCCCTAATTCAAATAAACCATTTGTTCTGTTCTGTTCTTAATGTTCGCTTCTGACGCATCTACAGACTCACCTTGGGCATTCAAGCTCAAAAATGCGATAAGTACAGAAATCCCATTATTGCACCTTTCATTGATAAGTCAAATATCTCGTAATGTATAAATGGTGCAAATTTTCATCATAGCACTGCCATGGGCTTAACTTTTCCATTTAAACCAAACAAACAATCTTATCAAACAGTATCAGCTGTGCTGTCATTTTGAATATTCATGTCATTTTCTCAATTATCGGACGCATGTCGATAAAGAGATTAACTGAAGTGACTATAGACTTGCTACTGATTATCGACGAGTGCCGCGATACCTGATTGATTAATAAGCAATTTTCAAAACATATGCTGGAATTCTGTGGGTACTTAAAGTAGGTGTGAATGACACGAGTGATTCTTAATTGATAACGTGTCTCCTTTTTCTCAACTATCTAACGCAACAGTTCTGAGTTAAATTGGGATAAAATTTAACTAAATAATGTGAAGCTTCAAAACATTTTAACATTTGATTTTATCTTTTGTTGGACTCTGTGTATTTCTCCATTTTTTGGGGGGATTTTTGAATCTTGTAAGTAGGATAGCCATCGAACAATATATCTCTATTTTGTAATATTATGTATGCAACACATAGCAACGTCATGAGCATATGTTGCTTAAAGTTAAACTAACTCTCTTAACCTAATCGCTAAATCCAATTTTGTTTTTTGTATTGTGAACAGGGAGAAGTCTGATCAAGTTCCATACTGTGACAACAAAGTGTGATAAACAACACTATTTTTGTAATATGAGTAGGGATAGCACAAAAAGATTCCATGAGCTTCAACGCGAGTAAACCTGACTTTGTCGCATGCTAACAACAAAAGCAAAAACCAGCCTGTGCATCGTCTGATTTGTACCTTTGTTATTTGCCCAATGCAAAGAATTATATCTAAACTTGATTTCACATTTCTTGCTAGTATCTGTAGCATGACCATGTCAGAAGCCCGAAGACAGGTTTTCTCGCAACGCGGTCCATATAGTGATATTTATGATAATTAGGACTAGGTTTTGTTTGTGTATACTATTATCGAGTTTGTTCTAAACAATAAGCTAAATCTTTACTACAACCTAAATGAATATGTATCTAAGAGTTATGTGTATTTATTTTTACTGCAGACTCTTTCATCCGTCAGAAGGTGGAATTTATTTGATCCATGCAACTTGTTTTGACTTGACTCTGAGAAGGAGGGTCTACTTTCTTATTGTTGCAAAGCTATAGAGGCTTTAACCACGAAAAAGTACCAAATGAAAGCAATTTGATTTAGGCGATGGACATATTTATTGTAGTTTTCTTGTAGCTTGTGCTTTCTGAAGCAGTCATATCAACACAAAGGCTATTTTTTTCGGTGGAGTTAATATCAAAAAAGTCAGATCAGCCTGCCTATATGTACAGTCTGGTGATCTCTGATCAGAGCCTTTGCTAGTCACTTGACTAATACGGACTGAAGACAAAAACTAGATAGTCTCTCATTTATTTCCTTTGTACGTATTTGTTATACAGAAAACAGAAATTTTACAATCTTCGCAATAATAAATCTATATATATAAACATCAAAAATGTAAAATCATCAAATAATTATGCATCACAAAGCTTATAACTGATTACCTAAAAAAATCAGCAGTTCAGTGTTTTAGTGTATTTTAGCTGATCAGAAAGTTGCTGAATGCAGCAGAAAATTCAGCGTTTTAGGGTGTCCCTTATTTCTCCTCCAAATGTATGCTGGGAGCAAAAAGAACAGTCTCAATGAGATGGTTCTTTAGAGCACCCAAAACTTATTTAAACTGATGGGTATGACAATATTTACAATTTTATGCTCAAAAATTTGTTTAACTAGACCTATGATAAGCGTTCATGCAAGAATTTTTTAATTATACATGTATGTGCCAATGCAGCAACCATTTTTAAAGCCATCTTGGAAAATGTGAGATTCAGTAGCCACTTTGGGGGCCATCTTGGAAAATGTGTTATTTTTTATATTTTGGTTTACTCCATGAATTGATAACGCCTTTTGAGGCCTTTGAAATATAATGTATTTGAAAATATTTTGGAAAATGGAGCATTTGCTAAATTTTCCTTATTTTCAAAAGTTGAAGTATTTTGACCAAAATACATGTATTTCTGGTATTATTTTTTTTCATTTTTACCATGAAAAGTTCATAAGCAAAAATTGTAAATATATATTTTCTACTAGAAATTTGTACATTTGGGTAATAATACTTATATATATATATTGTAGTCTGTTACGGTAATGTAACTTGTTCATGTAACTTGTTTTTTCTTAAGTTCACCCAGGGTGATATAATATTGTTTTGTTTGTTTGATTTGATTCTTTATGTCCCATCAACAATCTTTCAGTTATGTAGGGATGGGTCTTCCTGGGTTGAACGAGTACTAAGCTAGGAATAAGGCATCTTGCTCAAGGACATAACCCAGAGATGCCGGTGAGGCTCAAACCCAAGGCCCCTCAGTTTCCAGGCAAGCACTCCACCACTGAGCTACTGCGCTCCCATGATACAATAATGCAAAAGGTATCAAACCAGGAAGTAACTCTAAAAAGACTGATAAGCATGCTGCCGATGGCTAAAAAGCTGTAAGTTGGGCTGTAAAGTGATGTATATGAGATGTTTAAATTGTTTTGTTTGTTTTGTTGCTTTACGTCCCAAGTCATCAGCTATGGACATCGCGGGACGGTCAGTTCACCTAACCACACTTTTTCCTGGGCAAACTTGAACAAGCAGTTTACCAGTACTTTGTGCACATACTTTCGCTTGTAACTGACAACAACCATTCTTGAATGATTCAGCAGAAGGGAGGAGAATGACCGTAGAAATTATTTCATGATCAATCTCCACGAAAGAATGAGAACGGGCCGGGATAGAACTCGTGACCCCTGGATCTGCAGTCAGACTCGCATCTGTTGCCAGACATGCTACCGACTGCGCTTCAAGGCCCGGTCTGTATGAATTGTTCATACAAAAATGTGGCCAAATGCATTAGCCTCCTTTATAATAAATCAATTTTCGTTTATACAGGAAAAAATTCATGCAAGTAAGAGCTTTTAAAAGATATATCCCCTTATGCAGACACTCAAAAAGAAGACCAAAAATTGGTTTTCAAGACAACTTATCGCTTAATGCAGGCCAAAAGTATTGCAGAATGCTCCATGGGGAGCAATCTGCAGTACTTTCGACCTTCATTAAGCTACCATTTGTCTTCAAGACCTTTGTTTTGTCTATTTTTGAGTGGCCACTTAAAACATGTTTTACTGCAACTACAACTGATATATAAGATCATGATTTTCTACTGATGCACAATAGAGTGTCAGGCATTGTAAATACACTTCCTTTTCTGGAATCTTTTGATTTCCTGTCAGGACCAAATGGTACATGCCAGCCTCTCTTGCTTTCTTGTAGATGGAAATTTCGGTATTTTAAAATACCCAACAAGGGTCCATTCGTGAGTACTGACAGACGGACGGAGTGGAACCACTACTAGACCTGCTTTCGCTAAAGCAACCCAGGTAACATGCAATTTTTGTTTATACAGGAAAAAATTCATGCGAGGAAGAGCTTTTGAAAGATATATCCCCTTATGCAGCCACTCATAAAGAAGACAAAAAATTAGTTTTCAAGACCACTTATCGCTTATTGCAGGCCAAAAGTATTGCAGAATGCTCCAAGGGGAGCATTCTGCAATACTTTTGACCTTCATTTAGCTACCATTTGTCTTTAAGACCTTAGTGTTGTCTATTTTTGAGTGCCAGCTTAAGACAGGGTTTACTGCAACTACAACTTAGGGGATAACTGTATTCAAAATTTTCATTTGGTCAGGTATATCGTCAGATATACAGTCGGAAATTTAGTTTTACGGTGACGCGTAAGCAGAGCGGTAAAATGTGATTTTTGATCGTATATCCAAAGATATACCTCCCAAATGAAAAATTTTGAATATGGTTATCCCCATTCTAATGCACTATTAACATTTTCCCTTCAAAAGATAGTGAAAATGCACTTTGTTGCGCCTATACCGTCCAGTGGCTGCCAGCAGCATCAACTGCTTGCCAGCTGCATATATTCACTTTTCAACCAATAAAAAGAGATGTTACGTTATGACGTTGGGTTTGCGACAGTATACCGCAGGATATACAGTCGCAAATTCATGACATTATCCAATCAGAAGTCGCGTTGCATTTGCAAGTGCATTAGATAAATTTATCAGATCATGATTTTCTTCTGATGCACAGTAGAGTGTCTGGCATTGTGAATACACTTCCTTTTCTGGAATCCTTTGATTTCCCCTCAGGACCATATGGTACATGCCAGTCCTTCTTGTGTTCTTGTACATGGAAATTTTGATATTTTAAAGTACCCAACAAGGGTCCATTCGTGAGTACTGACGGACGGACGGAGTGGACCCACCACTAGACCTGCTTTCGCTAAAGTGACGCAGGTAAAAAGCAATTTTTGTTTATACAGCAAAAATTTCATGCAAGTAAGAGCTTTTGGAAGATAAATCTCCTTATGCAGCCACTCCAAAAGAAGACCAAAAATTGGTTTTCAAGACCACTTATCACTTAATGCAGGCCAAAAGTATTGCAGAATGCTCCAAGGGGAGCATTCTGCAATACTTTCGACCTTTTTTAGCTACTATTTGTCTTTAGCTACTATTTGTCTTTAAGACCTTTGTTCTGTCTATTTTTGAGCGGCGGCTTAAGACAGTTTTTACTACAACAACAACAACTTATTTATAAGATCATGATTTTCTTCTGATGCACAGTAGAGTGTCTGGCATTGTGAATACACTTCCTTTTTTGGAATCTTTTGATTTCCCGTCAGGACCATATGGTACATGCCAGCCCGTCTTGTGTTCTTGTACATGGAAGTCATACTGCTGGGGTTTCTGTAATAAAAGTGAAAATAGTTTGTTTTTGTATGACTTGATTCTTTACGTCCCATCAACAATCTTTAAGTTATGTATGGATGGGTCTGCCTGGGTTGAACCAGTACTAAGCTAGGATTAATTTGTCTTGCTCAAGGACACAAGGCAGTGACGCTGGTGAGGCTAGAACCCATGTCCCCTAGGTCTCGAGTCAAGCACTCTACCACTGAACTCCCTAAAAGTGAAAATAGAACATGATGAGATATTATAAGAATCATTCATGTGTGTCCATGTAGGATTATAAGTATCCATCATGAGAATGAGGGTGGGATAGAAAAATCCGTCCTGAGGATCACCAATTGGCATCACGAGGCTTGCAGAGTGATGACAATCGATTATAGTGAGTGACAGAGTTTTCTATCGCACTCTCACACGAATAATGGATTCTTTTTCTTGCTCACAACTTAATACCTCATTTTATATTGGAAAAGCATGAAAAGACTTCCAGAAAATCCTGAATTTGTTGAAATGTGACATGGTGATGTCATTTTAACATTACAATGATGTCACAGATGGACATGCAGCCAGCATGCGGCTATTAATTTTTTATCTTTCCCTAGGGCTGGTATGGGTGTGTGAGATAAAATAATCTCACATGGGTAAAAACAACAGAAATCCCAATCTGGTGCGCGAGAAAGAGATATCTCACTCTAGGGGTTGGTAATGAAACCAGAGTCATGGCTACATTTATCCTACATGGACATGCTCATAATGGATTGTTTTTTCCCACTTTCCAAGGTTTTTTGTTGGAAATTAAAATGTCAAAACAAAATGTGAAAATTAACTTTTCATTCGTTGAATATAAATTATTTCTGAGTTCAGTAAGTGACATTTTAACTTGCTTGGTGCCTTTGATTTATTTAGGCCCAATATATTGGTCCTTTGAATACCTTTTATTTCAGAAAAAAGGTATATTTTACTCTGCCCATGCAAGAAATTTGTCACATGGTAATGTTGTCACATGGTAATGTAATGATATTATAGGAACTTCTTATACGAGCTGTTAGCCTATCTTACATGGGCAAAGGTAGGAAATAAATGACTCCTTTATGAGAGTGAGAGTAGGATAGAAAATTTTGTCCCGAGGACCACAGTATGTCATCACTCGCCCTTGCAGGGAAGCCTCTGGCAAGTCTGTGCATTTGCACTAGCAATCTCATTTTCTAGCTCATTCCTTAGGCCACACCAAATAAATTTTTAGATTCTCATCCAAATTTTGTGAAAAATTGGGGCGAGTGGGATGTTTTAATTTTTTATTTTTTATTTTCGGACTGCTTTAAAGCTGCATAGTCTGTAACTTTTGATCTTCTAATTTTAAAAATAATGTTTTTATTTTTTCAAGAACGCAGTAAAAATACTCAAATTCAGGTAAACATTTTACCATTTTCGTAAATCTTAACAAGTTATCACTATCAAAACAACTGCATTTATGTTAAAATTCAACGGTCTATAATTATTGGAGGGACGCAAATAATTACCAACAAGAGAAAAATACACCTATTTGATAAAATAGTTCACTTTTCCATGCAGTTTTTAGCTGTACTGAACATTTTTATTCTGAAAACATAGCTTAATTCTACTTTTACAAATGATTTAAAAAGAAAAGAAAATTTTTCGAAAAATGTTCATAGTTACAGAGTATGCAGCTTTAAAAAACAGAGAAGTGCTGAAAGAGACTTTTAATACCATGAAATTAAATTGTCAAAATTTAATAAATGATAAGTATTAAGTGTCCAAGTAAATACCAGGTAGTTTTTTTTGTTTGTTTGTTTTTTTTGTTTTCAAAAAACACAGTGTCCAACCGTAACGCTGGAAGAACGGTCGAAACGCCGGAACTTCGGTTGTATAACGCCGAATTTCGGTCTTTTTCAATGGATTCGCAGCCATTTTTGGTGTTTTGACTGACCGTAGGTAGAAACTGTCACTTTTTAAAAATATTAGGATGCGTTCATCGAACATGAAAATTAGCCTATTCGGATCTACATGCATTATTCTAACTGCCAAATCTTCAACTGAAACATAAACTTTGCTGAAATTGTCAAACACTTCAAGAGAAAATTGGTGTTAAGTTTCGTACCTTGCACTATGCGAGCTTTCGTACTGGGAAGTTTCGTACTTTTTTGATATTTTTTAAATTATTGATCAGTGATGAATGAAAATGTATTTGAAACTGACCTTGTATCATGAACTGGCCATTGCTTAGATGTTTTCACCCAGAAAGCAAGGAGAGAGGCACAATCCACGAAAGTTAAGGTAACGCCGGATACAACAGTCATGAATGCTTGCATGGTAGGTGAGTGGAGCAAAAGCCAGCTTTGAATGTGACGTGTTCCGTGGTCCATGCCATTGGAACACAAATTTAATTTTAATGGAGATAAATAAGCATGCTGGCATGCTGCAAACACTCTAGAGAAATGTTCAACCTTTTCTATTTGCTGTTACATAAATTTTGAAACATAAGAGCTTGGAAATAGCTGGAATATTGCGTTAAGGCTGAATGCATGAATGGGGCTAACTTCAAGACTAATAGGTTGTTGCACTAAATGAATTTAACCCAGTATTCTTGGTAATAAGTAAACACCATATTGGCCTTATCATTATAAAAATTGAGTATGCTCAGGAAATACCACAATCACGAACTGCAGGCAAATCCCTGGCACCATAGGGAAAAGCCACACAACGTTCACAAAACACCAGGAAGACGAAGAAACGTAGACAATCATCTCTATCTTCCCCATCTAGATGATTAGAAGCTAGATGGCACTAAACATTGAACAATTACAGAATCCCACAAGGACAGTTACAATCAACAACGAATCAACAATAACAGAACCACCACCTTAAAATTGTCAGAAGCATAAGCCACTGGTTGACAGACAGACAGACATAAAGACAGACAGGCATAAAGACATACATAAAGCCAGGCACGTAGGCAGTCATATAGATTTTGCTGCTCGAACTTGAGGCTCTCAGAACAATGGTTAAGCGCTAAACCCACCTGAGCTACCTTGGTGTTCCAAATTTTCTATTGCCTACTTTATTTGAATTGTTTGACTTTGGTACGTCTATGTCTGAACAAGTTTGATTTATAGTAGGGGTTTACTTTTGTCAATGTCATTTTCCCATATTTGTATACAGCATTTGGCAAATACAAGGACGACAACCTACGTCACATTATAAGACTTCGGGTGATATTTTGATAACATGTTCTGGACAATTGTGAGGAATTGTTGAGATTGTTAAGTATTTTTCCTTGGGTTTTCGGTTGTTGTTTTCTGCTATGATTTAACTTTGTTTTGGTGGGGCACCAAAGAAGTCAATATTCAAGGACAATATTTACTTCAAATGTTTCCATTGACGGTCTGTATATACGGAAACAAATATTGATCAACCAAGGGGGATGGGGGGGACTCTCATTTTTCTTCATACGTAAAATTTTAGCAACCCAAAAATATCCCAAATTCTGTACATTAACCTTTAGAAGATACCCTAAAATGCATAGAAATGCACCCTTAATCCAGTCCAATTTGTGATGACCTCTTCAAAATATCCACAATATCTTCATACCCGAAAAATATTCATTTATCTGAAAACCTAAAAAGATGTTGAAATTAAAAAATGTACACACCCTAAAATGGTCTGAGCCTACGAATGTATGAAAATATCATTGTACCCCCCCCCCCCCCCCCAGGATGCGACCATGTCTTTTTCGTAATTTAATTATTTGGTCCAAGTGTTTCTCGATATATCATTAATGGTCATTTTCAGTTTGGAAAGAAATGGCATATGTGATGTAGATTGTTGAAGGTGCATACCGGTATTATACCCAGTAAAAGTCCCCTACATTTTAGCGAAGTCTGAATCACATGACCACCATTTTTGCATCAATATTTGTCACAATCAGCAATTTTTCAGTAAGGTTTGGGCGCTTCCTGGGTTGAACGTGTATTAAGCAGAGTAAAATGTGTATTGCTCAAAGACAAAATACAGAGCCCCAAAAGAGGCTTGAACCAGAAACCCATCTATGTTGAACTGAACACTATACCATCGAGAGACTCTCTTTTTCTAAAATAACCAGCATAGTAAGGACTAAGCAAATGAACAGACTGGTTTACACAAAGAAGTTTTCAACCCCTGAAGATAGTTGTGCATTTTGAATTAAATGAACGTGTATTCCAAGCAACAGAGAGAGCTCAGTGAATTTAAACAAGTCAAGGAGTGGCATATCGTATTTCTGAATTAGGTCCAATATTCTTCAAGGCCAGGTCTCTTTTTAAAAAGAGTTCTTCCCTGAGAACAAGTCTCCCTGAATATTAAATTGACTTGTAAATATAAAAACAGTACGTGAGTATGATCAAGAACTGCTTCAATCACAAACTGCAGACTAGCCCAAGGAACCACGAGAAAGAGTCATGGAACACTAATAGTCAAAAGACACCAGCAAAACAATTAAAGCGACCAGCTCCCTGTTCCCCATCAAAATGGGTGCAAAACTAGAAGGACAAAAAGAAGTGTAAACATATAACCCCATAGAAAATGGGTGCACCAAAAACAATGAATCAACGGCAACAGATCCACCATCGAAAATGGAGAACAGCCTAAGCTGCTATAAATAGCAAGTGCAAAGTCTGACTATAGTAGCAAGAATGGCATTAAATTCTGGTCAGTGACTGGAGCTAAATGAGCTTATTTATCTCCTTTAAAATAAAATTGTGTTCCAATGGCATGGACCATGGAACACATCACATTCAAAGCTGTCTTTTGCTCCACTCACCTACAAACGCAAGCATGCATGACCGTTGTATCCGGCGTTACCTTAAATTTCGTGGATTGTGCCTCTCTCCTTGCTTTCTGGGTAAAAAAATCTAAGCAATGGCCAGTTCATGATACAAGGTCAGTTTCAAATACATTTTCATTCATCACTGATCAATAATTTCAAAAACATCAAAAAAGTACGAAACTTCCCAGTACGAAAGCTCGCATAGTGCATGGTACGAAACTGAACACCAATTTTCTTTTGAAGTGTTTGACAATTTCAGCAAAGTTTATGTTTCAGTTGAAGATTTGGCAGTTAGAATAATGCATGTAGATCCGGATAGGCTACTTTTCATGTTCGATGAACGTATCCTAATATTTTTAAAAAGTGATAGTTTCTACCTACCGTCAGTCAAAACACCAAAAATGGCGGCGAATCCATTGAAAAAGACCGAAATTCGGCGTTGTACGACCGAAGTTCCGGCGTTTCGACCGTTCTTCCAGCGTTACGGTTGGACACTGTGAAAAAGCTGACCAGAAAAATTGCACCAAAATTGTCAGCCTTTTTCAAACATTTTTTCTTTTTTTAAGCTAATAAAAAAAATGGGGTGGAAGGTTTTTGAAAAACCTTCCACCCCATTTTTTTTATTTGCTTAATTTGCTTAAGGACTGGTGGGGATGAGAATCTTAAAAATTATTTGGCATGGCCTTAGTTTTGGGTTTATATATCAGCATCTGAGACAATAAAGAGTACAAACATCTCAAAGTCACCTTACCTCAACTAAACCACCTTTTGAGTATAAACTGTCTATATCACTGCCAGTGCTCAAATACCAGGATAAAGTCTTTGCCCATTTTTATCTCTGGCAAGTCTGTGCATTTGCACTGGCTTGCTAGAGCCTTCCTTGCTCGGCAATGTGATACAAATCAAAATCTCATTTTCTGACCCATTCTTTAGTTTTAATATTATTTATCAGTATAATTTGAGACAACCAGTCAAGTGTACAAACATCTCAAAGCACATGTTTAGATAAACCAAAATAATTTTCAGCCTACAAATGTAAATATTTTCTTAAACAACATTTTTAACATATCTTCTGGATGCTCAAAAGAACCGTCTCATTGAGACGGTTCTTTTGAGTACCCACAACATATGTTTTTGTTGAGAAGTAAGAAAAAAAATATTTTTTTGTCTTCTCAACTAAAGACTTACCTCAAAAAAACCAACATCTTTGAGTATAAACTGCCTATATCGCTGCCATTGCTCAAATAAGGGGGTAACGTCAGCACCTAACTTTGCCTTCATATCTCTGAAGTTGTCCCCAGATACTATGTGTCCTCTTGAACCACTATTAATTGCTGCTATTAGCATGAAGACATCATCATGTGATCTGGAAACAAAAAAACGAGCACCTGATGCTATAAAACTGTTTCATGCTCAACACAGCTGAGCATGAAATTTCAACAGCTCATCAAAACTGAACAACTGAAACATAAAGACTTGTCTTGCTTTCAAGAGGTTGTATCTATCATGCTAATAAATGTTTTAAAAAATGTCAACAATTGTTGGAACTTTTAACATTTATGAGTATGATAAAATTCATGATCAATTGAGTTGAACATGGAAAAAGCTTTTTAACCTTGCGGCCAGGGCTTCAAATAAGAGTTCGTAATTTCAAATATTTAACATTTACATTTTCAATGCAATCCATTAATGAATCTTTAGATTTTCGCAACCATTCAAAACAGGGGACAAAAATATTTAAATATTGCACTTGTCCTGCAGGACGAGTGACTTACAACTTTCACTCGTCCTGCAAACGCATGCACATGTCCTTTAAAAGTGTATGCAATAAAGAACATAAGTGAGTAATATGTAATACGACTTCCTCAAGTAATTCTTCCTAAAGCACTCGTCCTTCAGGACGAGTGCTTTTGGAAGAATTGCTTGTCCTTTCTAGATTTCACTCGTAAATACGAGCGGACGAGTGGAATTTTTGTCCCCTGCAAAACCCCATGATCTACAGATATACATGTATGATTGACAGCTAAATGTGCTCAGTTGCACTTGCAATTTACTTTTAACAGGGAATTCATTTTCCAATATTGACAATGTTACTGTGATTGATGTCATGTCATACCTAATTTCATTGGTGAAAGTTCAAAATTTCATAATCCTGAAATTTCAAAACTCTGATTTTAAAACTTGCAATATGCCCACGAAATATTCACAATTTGAAGCTTAAATGGCCAATTGTCCTTAAACAGACTGAATATAAATCAGAAACCTATTATAAGCTCCTTAATTCAGTATTTGGAGGCTGACTTTCAATGGAAAGTCAGCCTCAAAATCCTGAATTCAAGAATAATCCTGAAAACTTTCACCTATGTAGTTTGCACACGCAATACTCGAGGACCTGAAGGTGCCAAAGCCCTCACCTGATATTCGGTTACAAGATCTTAATAATGTTAAACTAGGTCAAGGTCAATCTAGGCTTATTATTTAAACACATTTTTCACCATATATGGGCGTGGGGACCATTTTGGTGAAATGACCTATAACAAATGTCATATCTATAAAGCTTTAACTAATTAACCATCCAGATGAAATATGAGTTTAATCAGCCCAGCGTTTTTTGAGAAAAAAGATGGTAAGATGCAATGTATGTATGTGGCAGTCAAAATGAGTGACCTTGGATGAAAGGTCAGAATTCAGCCTTACCTTAAGTACTTATATAAATCTATTGTCTCATTAAGTTAAACATTACTCACAAGTATTATGATTTCGACTTTAACAGATATAGAAAAATGAACATTTCAAAATTGTTCCCATATAAATGCATTAGGAATCAAATATGACCTTGTCAGAAACTAGGTCATGGTCAACCTAGGATCATCATTTATGCAATCTTGGTAGGCCCCATATCCCTAATGCTACATACCAAGTCCCAAGATCATCGGCCTTCCGGTTCTGCAGAAGATTTTTAAAAGGTTTTTACCGTATATGGGCGAGGCGACTTATATCTTGGTCACGTGACCAGAACAATTCGTATAAATTTTGACTAACTTATCATAAGGAGTCTTCATATGAAATTTGAGTGGTTTCTGAGAAAACTATGCTTTAATATATTGATGAATCTATAATATGACCAACCTTGGCTGAAAGAACAAAGGTCAACCTTGACCTTTTGGAACTTATTTATTATAGTAGCCTTTGTCTCATTAGGCTAAATATATCAAATGAGAATAATGACTTTGGCTTCAACAGTTTTCAAAAAAGCAACTTTTTAAAAAAAAAAAGCATTTAGAAGCAAATTTGACCTCAAGCTCAAGGTCAGCCTAGGTTTAACTGTTTGTTACAGGTTTGACTGTTTGTTACTAGAGCATTAGAATAGGGATAACCATATTCAAAACATTCACTTGGGGAGGTATATCAGTGAATAAAGGGTTGGAAATCACGTAAGACAGCTTAGATTATACAATATACTTCCCCAAATGAACATTTATAATACAGTAATCCCCCTATCTCTTCCTACTAGTGTCGTTTGCTGATAACCTTTAAAGCAGTTTGAATCCGGATCAGACCCGACATTTTTGACACAGAAAAGGTCTGACAAAACATGGGCCTCAGCTGGATCCAAACTGTTCAACACTTTGATGGAATTTCCTGATGGAACTTTTCAAAATATATAACTTTTTGGGGAAAAAATAGGTAAACGACAAAAATCATTATGAAAACAATCTTCTTTCAATTTACCTATGTTCTGGAACATACAGGGTGAAATCTCTCTTGATTCTCCTTTTTGCAGTTTTTAAAAATCTTGTATCCTTACTCACTACTAGAATTCTCCTGAATGGTTTCAACAGTTTATGAATAAGGGTCACCTAGAAAAAAGAATGATGCAGGCCAGCACATAATTTTGGTACACATAATGGGCCTCGTTGCGAGAAAACCTGTCATCGGGGTTTCCGAAAAACAGAGTTTCAAACCATTCTCCTCAGCTACACAGACTGGCTAGAAAATTGAAATTTCACCTGTAGCAAGTTTACATATGATACTTTCCACAAAGTGAATAACAAAGGCGCTGATCAGACTGCGCGGATGCGCAGGCTGGTCTGCGCCTATGTTGTTCGCAAACCCCCGAAGACAGGTTTTCTCGCGACGAGGCCCATATATTATAAAGCTTTTGGGTCACTGTAAAAGCTGCAACTTTAATATTCCTATCTGGGCGTGGTTCAGCTATTTCATCTGCTCAATAGGGGAAATCAGGTTCTATTTGTAAAGAGTTAATAAAATTAAATTTGTAATGTGCATGCATTTCATGAAAATCCTGACCGTTTATACACTGAATTCACATTTATTAACCCTTAAAGTGCACATCACAAAAAAGTTGCATGCTTTTGCTGTCTGCTGAAATATTTGAAGCCTCTTTGACAAACAGTGTAGATCCGGATCAGACTGCTCCGTCTGACCTGGTTTCACACAGTTTGCACCTTTACTTATGTTAACCAATAAACAGACATTAATTTTCTGATGTAATTATTTTGTTGGTGTTTTAAGTGTTAAATCATGTTTTCTGACATTTGGTACTTATATAAAACCATTGTCTCATTAGGTTAAACATTTCTTGGAAGTATTATTATTTCAGCTTAAACAGTTGTAGAAAAATGAACATTTCAAGATTTTTCCCAATTGAATGCATTAGGAACAAATTTGACCTTGCCATAAAGTGGGTCAAGGTCAACCTAGATTCATCATTTGTGCAAACCCTGTAGGGCCCACATCCCTAAAGCTTCATACCAAGTCCCAAGGCCACTGGCCTTTTGGCTCCAGAAAACAAGATATTTAAAGGGTTCTCGCCATATATGGGCGTGGTGGCCATCTTGACAATGTGACCAGAACAATTTGTATCAATTTTGGCTATCCTATTGTCATATTTTTTTGACACTGAAGTTCAAAGGGTGTGGCATATGCTAATTTTATCTCTGATCTGTTATCGGTAGTTTTCGCCAAATATACGAACTAATTACGTTATTTGAAATGAAATGTCTGAATGTAAATAGCAGTTGGACAATATCGTCCGCTGTAGTGTAGTGGTTTAGGCGCAAAGAGTCGTAGCATATAGCAGGTAAGTTCGAATCTCACGAGGCGCGTTTCATTTTATATTAACCTGTAAGAAAAGAAAGCGTGAAAATGATGGGGTTTTTTTTGTTTTATGTTTTTTTTGCGCGTGTGCAAATTTTAATAAGTAAATATAAGCATACACATGATAGCACTGCAGTTGCTAGTAAACCAAGAATGTCGGACAACCAATCATGGCTCTTAGACGAATCAGTCTCGATTTACTAGCGACTGTACACATGTCATCACGTATACATATGCACAATTGCACAAAAATTAAGCATTTTCATATTTTAAAGAATTTTCCATCATGTCAGTATATAGAAACTATTTTACTGAAAAAAAATAAAACTCCATGCGAAATTAGATCTTGCCATCTCTAGAACAGGAGTCCTGGACTTAGACCACAACACCACAGTGGACGATATATTCCTACCATTATAATATGTTGAATTTCAGAAAACCTAATTTTTCCCCGTATATTTGGCGAAAACTATCGATCACAGGTCTGAGATAAATTAGCATAGGTCATTACCTTTGAACTTCAGGGTAAAAAAAATGACAATATCATAAGTAGTTTTTACTGACCGTTCCAAAGCGGTGCTTCTTTTGTGGATCATTTATGTTATTTCTGTCTTGTTTGTTATGCTTTCATGCACGTCTGTTTGTTGATGCCTTGTGGTCACCTGCTGACCATTTGGCCCTCGTTTGTGATGTCTAATTGTGACGTTGTCACTTTCTTATTGGTATCCTAGGTCAGGTGTGGTGCTTAATTGTATCGATTCCTGATCTTTGCCCTCTTTCTTACTTTTCATATGAAATTTGAGTTCAATCCTCAAAATCAAGTCATTTTAAATTGTATTATGCCAAGCACACCACTTAAGCACAAGTGTTTAAGTATCATTCTGATGTGGGTCATTGTTTCTCATAAGTAGTAGTGGTCTCTAAGAAAAGTAATTTGGAAAAACAGACATAATATTGGGAAAAAAATGGCTATTTTTATTTGGGAATGGGGCCTAAATTCGACCCATAGAGAAACGCAGAAAATTCCCTAAAAGCAGATGACTTTTGTTGCAGTTGGCGCTTTAAGAGTACATTTGTATTAGTATTATCTGCTGCTGATCATTTTTTCCACAGAGTAAGTTACGGAAGTCGTCTGATCTGGGTCCACATGGTTCTCAAAAAAGCTACTAAAACATTTCAGCAGACAACAAAAGAATACAATTTGTGTTGTGATCTGTGCTTTATCCCATAACTGCAGCAGATGACAAATTTTGCGACATCTTGCCTAATTTTCAAAAAAAAAAATGTACACAGTATATTTCATGAGAATTGTCTGCTAAATAGTGTCATTTTTGTGTGGTAACTTTTGCAGCGTTCTGGCTACACCCTTGCATATAATATTACATGGGTGTCCATGAAAGTTCAAAATTTCCAAAATCCTGAACTTTTTAAAATCAAATCTTAAAACTTGCAGTATGCCTACAAATATCAACAATTTCAAGTTTAAATGGTCAATTGTCTTTACATAAACTGAAAATAAATCAAAGAAGCTATTAGAATCTGCTTTATTCAGCATTTTGAGGCTGACTTGCTGTGGAAAGTCAGCCTCAAAATCCTGAATTCAGGAATAATCCTGAAAACTTTCACCCATGTATTACCTGTTGCTGTTGGATCTTTCCACAGAGTAGATTTGCCAGGTCTATCACAATATCAAATGGCTCAGCTCCCTTCAGCCACCGAGTAAAATGATCATATTCATCTGGGTTGGAGTACATGTAGACATTTTTGTCTTTGGATAAGAAATTATGTAGACGTTGTCCTAGAAGTTGGATCTGTGAATCCTGCATGAATTCTCCTTTCAGAGCTCCACCACAGATACTGCATCTTCCACTGAAATACAGTCGAATCTCGTAAATTTGAAGTCCTCGGGACTAGAGGTTTAATTAAGAATTATCAGTAGTTCGAATTATAAGGAGGTAGATATTATATAAATATAACATTCTTGAAAGGGTGATATTCGAAAATATCAGCTCGAGGAATGTGATTATCAACCGAGGCGCAGCCTAGGTTGATAATCATATTTCGAGGGATGATTTTTCGACTATCACCCTCTCAAGAAAGTTATATTTATTTTTTAATACCGAACATTATTTCATAATTTTTTTTACCCTTCTTTCCTCTTACCATGGTGCGGGAAGTTCCAATGAAAGCACAATGCACATTTGCTAAGAATGGGTGAAATAATATCTTTCGCAAAAGGGTTGTGTTTGTAAACAGTTTTAATGTTCAAGCTGATCATGATCTCTGTTTAAAATCACTGATGATGGTAATTTTAATAGGCTACTTAGCAGCGTGGCTTAAATCTATATACACTGTAAATGGAGTTGCTATGGATGTTGCGGTTTAGATGCAAAACAGAAAATTTGGCCTTATCTGCTCAATAATGATCTCAAAGTGTTCCTCTTATTCTAACTAAGAAAACGAGTACCCACACTTTATGTTTCTGACCACAAATAACAAAGTTATATGGAGATTAAAGTGGCCAGGCCATGGCATCATACATGTACATGTATCTGCCATTGTAAAGTTAGCGTCTTCTCACGTAAATGAACCGTACCCGCATCTAAGTCACGAATGTGATAGTTGAAATTATCGCAGGGTGATAGTCGAAACTATACCCGCTTTTTTTCTTTAGAGAAAAAGGGCATATTAATTTTGTGTCAAAGTCGGTCCGTCCGTCATGTTTCTTGTAAATTTATCTCCTCCTAAACCATTAGAGGTAGCAACTTCAAACTTTGTAGTTGAATAGGTCACATAATGTAGAGGGTACTGGGCAACATTTTGTGTGACCTTGACGTCAAGGTCAAAGGTCAAATAATGTATTTTCTTGTAAATGTATCTCCTCCTAAACGGTTAGACGTAGCAACTTCAAACTTTGTAGATGAAAAGGTCACATGATGTAAAGGGTACTGGGCAACATTTTGTGTGACCTTGACCCCAAGGTCAAGGGTCAAATATTGAATTTTCTTGTAAATGCATCTCCTCCTTAACCTTTTGACGCAGCAACTTCAAACTTTGTAGCTGAATAGGTCACATGATGTAGAGGGTACTGGGCAAAATTTTGTGAGACCTTAACCCCAAGTTCAAGGTCACAGATCAAATAATGTATTTTCTTGTAAATGCATCTCCACCTAAACGGTTAGATGTAGCAACTTCAAACTTTGTAGCTGGATAGGTCACAAGATGTAGAGGGTACTGGGCAACATTTTGAGTGACCTTGACCCCAAGGTCAAGGTCAAAGATCAAATGTTTAATTTTCTTGTAAATGCTTCTCCTCCTAAAGCTTTTGACGTAGTAACTTCAAACTCTGTAGGTGCATAAGTCACATGATGTAGAGGGCACTGGGCATCATTTTGTGTGACCTTGACTAAAAGGTCAAGGCCAAATAATGTATTTTCTTGTAAATGCATCTTCTCTCTAACCGTGGGATGTAGCAATATCAAACTTTGCTGATGCATAGGGCACATGATGTTGAGGGTACTGGGCAACATTTTGTGTGACCTTGACCCCAAGGTCAAGGTCAAATAATGTATTTTCTTGTAAATGCATCTTCTCCTTAACCATGGGATGTAGCAACATCAAACTTTGCTGGTGCATAGGTCACATGAAGTTGAGGGTACAGGGCAACATTTTGTGTGATCTTGACCCCCTTGACCTTGGGGTCAAGGTCAAGTAATGTATTTTTCTTGGTAATGCATCTCCTTAACCACTGGCTGTAGCAACTTCAAACTTTGCAGGTACATAGGTCACATGATGTAAAGGGCAATGCTTCATGTGACCTTGACCTTGTAAATGCATTTCCTCCTAAACCGGTGGATATAGCAGCTTCAAACTTTGCAGGTGCATAGGTCATATGATATAGAGGATACTGGGCAAAGTTTCGTGTTTGTCCTTGAACTAAGGTCATGGTCAAAAGTGAAATAATGTACTTTCTTGTAAATGTATTTGCGATGGTGTACCATCGACTGAAGTCTAGTATGTACTTTGAGTTATTTGAAAATATAGTATAAATTGTATACTATTCACTGAGAAGATTAGCCTTTATATGCTAAATGTTGTCACCCTTGTAAGATAAAATCTTTAATTACTTATTTACTAAATTTCTTTCTTAATTACTACTTAATTACTTACTTGATTACTACTTAATTATTAAATTAATTACCACTTAATTACTTACTTAATTTCTACTTAGTAACTTACTTACATACTTACTTAATTACTTACTAAATAACTATTACTACTTCATAACTTACTTAAATATTTTCTTACTTAATTAATTTCTTACTTTATTAATTACTTTTCTTATTTTATTTATTTATTTAATTACTTCGCGAAGTTTCGCAAAAATAAAACATCACTAAAATTTATAAATTTACAGTACATGTTCCAATATGGGCCGCGTCGGGTCAAAACAGGTCTTCTGGGTTTCTGACAGAGACATTCAAACCAGCCTGCTAAGCTACAGAGACTAGCTAGACAATTGAAATTTCGCTCATAGCAAGTCAAGATATGAAACTTTCCATTAAGCGAATAACAAGGTGCTGATCAGACTGGGCGTATGCACAGGCTGGTCTGCACCTTTGTTGTTAGCATAACCACAAGGCATGTTTTCTTGTTTCAAGGCTGATATAGCTCATGTGCTGGCCAAAATTTCTTACTTGATAATGTGTCCATGATGACTGTCATAGTTCAAAGTCTTGTCCCTGAAAATTAAATATAGACAAAAATTTCATTTCAATATTCATTATAAATAGATGTCTCCCCCACTGCCCACATATGCTTTGAAACACGGCTAAACCTTCTGGGATCACCAAGCAGAAACAATTCTCAGATACCTGGCCTCAATGCTATGTTTTTTTCCATGCTCAACTCAAGTGAGCATGAAATTTATCCTGCACATAAATGTTATAATGCCAACAGTTTGCATTTTAACATTTAATAGCATGATCATGATAAATACACTATCGGTATGTATTATAGTCCTGCCGCAATAATAAGAAACGCGAAAATCTGGAATATTATTTTATTATGGTAAATGTTCTAAAATTTCGAACACTCTAAAATTACGAACACTTAAAATTATCGACGAAAATAATTTTTAAAACATCCTAAAAAATCGAACACTGCCCTTTTTTGGAAAAGTGCATTTCTAAAATTACGAACACAGGTTATTTTCGGCGGAAAATCGATGTCCGTTTATCTGTTTGTCCCATCTGTGTTCGGTTTACTTTTACCGATCAGCGCGTGGGCGGTAGCGACATTTGGAAGGTTCCATTCTACTTAGATGGGTAATCTGGCACGTGCTGTTCTTTTTCGCATGCCGAGCGCAAGATTATACTTTTTGTCTGCTAATTGTGTGGTACATGCTTTCAGGTAAGATCAAAGACAAGAGCGCATTAAAAGCACGGACTTTCCTCAATGTACGTGACAAAGTTCATGTATGTTATTGGTATTGGCTGTCTATGCATCTATCGACGGAAAACAGTGCAGGCTACCTGCAACATGTTCAAATATTAAAAACCCTTCATTGGCGAATTTTTACCTATAAGAAGCATCCGATCCATCGAAATTGGGTCATTAACATGGATTTCTTATGTCACAGACATAAAACAGACATGCCTCGGGCAAGGATTAGGAGTTACAATTACCGCGAGAAAACGCCCATCTAAGTTTATGCATGTTCACCATGAAGGACTAAGGTCATACGCTGCCTGGTCGTCAAAATTGAACATTGATGATATTACTTTAAAAAAGCCATACAAACCACAGCGTTAAACAACTGAGTAAATTTGCTAAGTAAGTTTGCTTATAGAAACTTATATACAAAAGGGCCTTTTTCCAAGTTGTGGTTTGAGTCGTGAGACACAAAGTTAATCGCGGTCAGATGCTTGACATACCTGAGCCATCAATGCTGTATTGAGAATGCACACTTGCGCAGGCTCGTCTGGGTCTTTGTCGCATGTTTTATTGAAGTACCAAAATATCATGACATTATGTCCGTCGACAGTTTAATTTCAATCGAGCCGGTTCACACGCACTGCATGCATGCGCGGATCCAGAATATTTTGTCAGAGGGGGTAGTGTGCCACTAAAAATGGACCACCATCGGCCCATCAGCGAAACGCCTTTGAAATGGCGTTTTGCTGGCGTGACAATGGCTTACCATTGAATGATAACTTGGTAGCTTTGTGAGTTTTAGGGGATCCGGACCAATATTGCTAGTATCGTGCAGTGAAAAGCTGGTAGTTTTACGTTTAAAAATGTGTGTTGGGTTCGTTGTCATGTACAAGAAATAAATAAGACAGTTCTCAATTTGACATCCTTTATGGAAATCCACAAATAAATATATCCTTCATATAATAACAACATTCATCAAAATAAATCTAGCTTTTCTTCTTTAATAACCCTTTAGTATTCGACTGGTGATCCAGCTATTGATAGCAATCTATTTGGAAATCCAAAACTTGTATTTTACAAAGTTCAACAAATCAAATATAATTTTCTTTTTATCAAATAATTTCAAAGTTCAACTGGTATTCCAGATATTAATTAAGACTACTTTTTGGAAATCCAAAACTTGTATCTCACGACGGTGAACCGATCGTGCTTAGGTCTAAACTCTTACTAATCTTAGAAGTAAGGTAATTTCCAACCTATTCGCTCTCCTAAGTGGATAACCAATCAAATTGCAATATAAATAATGATATGCACCTGTAATCTCTTAATTGAGAAATGGGCGGAGACAAGCAAATCATTGCGCTCCCATGTATATTCCCATCATCATCATCATCATCATCATCATCATCATCATCATCATCATCATCATCATCATCATCATCATCATCATCGAAATACCATTCATCATGCATTGTAATAGAAATGTGTATTTTTCAAACCAATGATTCATTATTATTATTATTATTATTATTATTATTATTATTTTTGCTGTTGCTGTTGTTGATGTTGTTGTTGTTGTTGTTTTGCATAAAGCAGTAAAATCATTCACTATCATCGTCTGATCAACGATAATGTCGTCGTCGCGATTATAGTTGTTGTTGTATTGTTGTTGTTTTTTGTTTTTTGTTGTTGTTGTTGTTGCTGTTGCTGTTGTTGTTGCTGTTGTTGATGTTTTTGTTAACATTATCATTGCTACTGTCGTTGCTGTTGTGCCTCGAGAAATAATGACATTCATTTTTCTCGTCTTATCAAGGAAAACATCGTCATCGCGATCGTATTTGTAGTTGATGTTGTTGTTGTTGTTGTTGTTGTTGTTAGCATAAATTATCATTGCCGACGTCGTTGCTGTTGTGTATTAAGCAGTGATATCGTCCTATCAACTATAGTGTCGCCATTGTGATCATAGTAGTAGTAGTAGTAGTAGTAGTAGTAGTAGTAGTAGTTGTTGTTGTTGTTGTTGTTGTTAGAAGGCCTACGAATCTAGCAAATCTTTAATGTTCAGTTTGTACAGCATACTTCTGATTACTTATGTTATAAGTAAGTGCTCAATCAAAAATTTAATTCTCATTTAAACTTACTTTTTTTCGAAACAAAATTTGAGGCATCAAAGTCTCTTTTTCAAAAATAATTAAGCTATTATCATCGAATTTGGTATCAAAATAATGCCTACATTTTCTAGATTTCAAAACTGGTACTTTTAATGGCATATTTTATAATTTAAGAAATGCTTTTGAGTCAAAAATACTAAAGTGCATGTTCTTTCTTAAATGCCCGCTATCTGTCAATTGATAATATAACGTAAAACCTTGTAATACGTCCCTAAGAGATCCTAATCAAACAGAAGATAGAAATTAACGATGTAAGATTACGTGCATTTAGATTGCACCATCTGTTCAATAATAGATATATGTGGTCTGGCAATAAAATCTATCTATAAGAGTGTTTGATAAGCAAATATGATAAGTTAACCGGATTAGATGAAATGATACGAATTGATATTCATTATATCACCCGTTGTCTGTCGGTACATGCATGTATGCCCGTCCGTCCGACTGTCAGTCTAATTTCAATTTCGCATGCTTCATTTTAAGCTGTTTTTACATAGAGATATTAATTTAATTTATCATTTAAATACGAATCCTTTTGCGCTGATTTTTACAGCACAACACCATCCCCTCCCTCTTTTAATTTCACTCCTGTGAAATGCAAAGACGGTCTACGGTGTTTCATGGTTTAAATATTTTTGGAAAGGCAGTACATTTGTACGTATTTAAATTTTACAAATATGATAGAATAATCAATAAACTCAGTCTGTTTTTTAAAACTTAAAAATAAGTTACTATAATTGATTGTATGTGCAAACCTTGACTATTGGCAGTATTTACTTTCTGGGAGGTAAAGTTTCATCGAGTCTCCTCAATATGTCTAAAACTGAAGAGTCAGCCTCAATCGGTTCTAATTTTTTCCTGCATGCTGCAGCAAAATGATTAGATTTACCGCAGATTGCACATGTTTTGCCTTGGGACATGCATTTCGGATGCTCGTGAAAACTCGAACTCCCACATCTGCCACACTCAAAATTCTACGGGGACGAACTGCACTGGCTGTCATTTTGTACAATGTATTTAGTACATGAACTAGCTCCTCTTTAACTGCCTTATAACGTTCCCTAGCGTCGAATGCATAATTCAAAGCTTTGGAATTGAAATAGTAAATCTCATTTCTTTGAAATGTCAGACTTTTTATTTCTAATTCCATAGTACGTATTTTGGACTCTAAATCAAACATTTTGGATTCCAGCTGAGAAATTTGAGATTTTTGATCTTGATCTATTTGCACTAATTTCGAGCTTTGAATTTCTGCATCCGTTTTCTGTTGCTCACACAAAGTCAGTCTATCTTTAACCTGTTCAAGCTGCAGTTCTTCTCGATGGATTTGTTGTTCTGCATCGTGACGTCGACGCTGTTCTCTGTTCAGCTGATTCTGCACATCCTGTAGTTTCATTTGAAGATTCGTCTTGGCTTCGATGTATTCCTCTTTCTCACATAAAGAAGCCACATATGCTTTTTGCAGTTTGACATGGTATTGTTTCACCATCCCCGTGTTCTTTGGAAAGAACGAACAAAGTTCATCATTGGGAACATCCCAAAACGGTAATATCTCCGACGTCTTCTTAAGTATAAAGGCTTTCATCCGCTCAGCATCACGTTGTTTCGACTTGGCTGATTTAAGCATGTTTCCTTTAATCCAGCATACTGCTTTAAAATGTCCCACTCTGGAGCAATTGAAGCAAAGCGCATTCAAAGCACGACACTGTCCAAGAAGATGAACTTGTCCACATCGTGTGCACGGAGAACTACGAGACACATGCACAAATCTTCTACAATTCCTGTTGTGATAATCCATGTTAATTTTTATATTTTGGGGGAATTTAACGTATATATTTAAAACCACTCGCTTAGCTAATTAAGAGGTAGGATCGTCCTCTCTTCCCGCCACGTATCGTGCAGTGAAAAGCTGGTAGTTTTACGTTTAAAAATGTGTGTTGGGTTCGTTGTCATGTACAAGAAATAAATAAGACAGTTCTCAATTTGACATCCTTTATGGAAATCCACAAATAAATATATCCTTCATATAATAACAACATTCATCAAAATAAATCTAGCTTTTCTTCTTTAATAACCCTTTAGTATTCGACTGGTGATCCAGCTATTGATAGCAATCTATTTGGAAATCCAAAACTTGTATTTTACAAAGTTCAACAAATCAAATATAATTTTCTTTTTATCAAATAATTTCAAAGTTCAACTGGTATTCCAGATATTAATTAAGACTACTTTTTGGAAATCCAAAACTTGTATCTCACGACGGTGAACCGATCGTGCTTAGGTCTAAACTCTTACTAATCTTAGAAGTAAGGTAATTTCCAACCTATTCGCTCTCCTAAGTGGATAACCAATCAAATTGCAATATAAATAATGATATGCACCTGTAATCTCTTAATTGAGAAATGGGCGGAGACAAGCAAATCATTGCGCTCCCATGTATATTCCCATCATCATCATCATCATCATCATCATCATCATCATCATCATCATCATCGAAATACCATTCATCATGCATTGTAATAGAAATGTGTATTTTTCAAACCAATGATTCATTATTATTATTATTATTATACTCAAAAGAAAAAGTTTAGTCAGTACAGACACTGTGTGCAATAATTTTGTAAGACAGTCTTAATAGTGACAAAAACCTTACTCAAAATGAAATTCATGTAATGTCTTACATATGTGAACATTTTCAACAAAACATTCTGAAAATATACCCGTTTTCTTCATCAAAAATGCACAAAGTGGTCAATATTAAAATTCAAATTTCATAACTCAAAAATCAGTCTAGCGCCCCTCAGACGATTTCTGGCAGTACAGACGGAAATTCTCGTATCTGTTGCATGACTAAGAAATTTAAGAAGTTTCTAAGCGGCCATGAAGTGATTACGTCATGTTGACGTCACTATGACCCTAACTTCAAATGGCGTTGTTATCCGTGGTCTCCCCAACGGAGGCTTGTAATTTTTACTGCCAGGCTGTTGAAAACGTGTTTGCAGACGATAAATTGTTTGTTCGCTGCATCCAAAACTGCGTGTTACGTCAGCAACACGTGTACCTGTTTCAAGACGTCAAAACCCCGGTATTTCTGTAATTTGTTGATAGCCTGGACGGCGAATTAAGCTTGCTAGCACTGAATTTTCTCCGGATTATTGCAATAGGAACAACTCTCTTTCAATATCTAACAGTTTATGAGAAAATAACCCTGCCGGTTTACCGCAGCACGTGCACATCGTGCATTTTGAAATTTGGTTCATACAGTCTAATAGAGGCATTATTTGTCACGCAATAAACAGGTACATGTAAAGTTACGATAATACAACTCCTGTAAAAAATTTGACAATGATTTATGCAGTATTGTTGATTTTATGAGAAAACATAAATACTGACTAAACTTTTTTCTTCTGAGTATATTATTATTATTATTATTATTATTTTTGCTGTTGTTGTTGTTGATGTTGTTGTTGTTGTTGTTGTTTTGCATAAAGCAGTAAAATCATTCACTATCATCGTCTGATCAACGATAATGTCGTCGTCGCGATTATAGTTGTTGTTGTATTGTTGTTGTTTTTTGTTTTTTGTTGTTGTTGTTGTTGCTGTTGCTGTTGTTGTTGCTGTTGTTGATGTTTTTGTTAACATTATCATTGCTACTGTCGTTGCTGTTGTGCCTCGAGAAATAATGACATTCATTTTTCTCGTCTTATCAAGGAAAACATCGTCATCGCGATCGTATTTGTAGTTGATGTTGTTGTTGTTGTTGTTGTTAGCATAAATTATCATTGCCGACGTCGTTGCTGTTGTGTATTAAGCAGTGATATCGTCCTATCAACTATAGTGTCGCCATTGTGATCATAGTAGTAGTAGTAGTAGTAGTAGTAGTAGTAGTAGTAGTAGTAGTAGTAGTTGTTGTTGTTGTTGTTGTTAGAAGGCCTACGAATCTAGCAAATCTTTAATGTTCAGTTTGTACAGCATACTTCTGATTACTTATGTTATAAGTAAGTGCTCAATCAAAAATTTAATTCTCATTTAAACTTACTTTTTTTCGAAACAAAATTTGAGGCATCAAAGTCTCTTTTTCAAAAATAATTAAGCTATTATCATCGAATTTGGTATCAAAATAATGCCTACATTTTCTAGATTTCAAAACTGGTACTTTTAATGGCATATTTCATAATTTACGAAATGCTTTTGAGTCAAAAATACTAAAGTGCATGTTCTTTCTTAAATGCCCGCTATCTGTCAATTGATAATATAACGTAAAACCTTGTATTACGTCCCTAAGAGATCCTAATCAAACAGAAGATAGAAATTAACGATGTAAGATTACGTGCATTTAGATTGCACCATCTGTTCAATAATAGATATATGTGGTCTGGCAATAAAATCTATCTATAAGAGTGTTTGATAAGCAAATATGATAAGTTAACCGGATTAGATGAAATGATACGAATTGATATTCATTATATCACCCGTTGTCTGTCGGTACATGCATGTATGCCCGTCCGTCCGACTGTCTGTCTAATTTCAATTTCGCATGCTTCATTTTAAGCTGTTTTTACATAGAGATATTAATTTAATTTATCATTTAAATACGAATCCTTTTGCGCTGATTTTTACAGCACAACACCACGAAACCCTATATTTTTGTGATTTTTCAGGGGGGGGATCCGGACCCCCGTACCCCCTCTGGATCCGCCCATGGCATGTATCTGAAAGGAGGTACTTGTCTGAAATGTTCCGTGATAATCGGACGCAAAGTCGGACTAGATTATAACTCTTGGTATGCTCAGGCACGTCGGACGATCTTCTGATAGCAGGTCGTAAAAGCAGAGACAGAATATCGAAACACAATGTTTGGGTCAGTCAATCAATCTTGTTACAACCCAAACTTATCGTGCGCATCGGCTTTTGTACGGCAAAGTCGGACATTCCACAGTATTAACGTTTTGTGGACTTTCTATCGCATGCACACATTTTTAAATTGACGAAACATTCTATCCTGAATACCATTCGGGTCTGATCTGGATCCAAACCGTGTTTGCAAATGTAGAGAGAGAGAGAGAGAGGGAGAGAGAGACTGGTGCAGGCACGTCAAAGTAAACCTTGCATCGGCGGATCGACAAGTAGAGAGAGAGAGAGAGAGAGATGTGTGTGTGTGTGTGTGTGTGTGTGTGTGTGTGTGTGTGTGTGTGTGTGTGCGTGCGTGTGTGTGTGTGTGTGTGTTCTTTTTGAATTTCGTCAGTTTGCTTTTTTCTACTCTGGGAACTCGTCTACGTATTTCAAAGTTTTGTGTCGATCTTTGCAAAAAAAACTGATCGTACGAGATGTCTAGCGGTTTCAATTCTTGAGTACAATCTCGGACCCGAAATTAATGGGTCCGAGGTAGGCCTACAATATTTACTGGAATTCGAAGTCGGCAGAGCGAGCGAAAGCGTTTTTGCTTTCTGAATGAAGAACGAAATAGTGTAGTGATTCATCGGTAGTCCGAGACGAGTGAACATAGGAGACCCGGCTTATCGAATAGTTAAAATCAGTGGACTTTTATGACTTGTAAGTATATTGAGTGACATAATATACACGTGCCTGGCTCTCGACTCGGCGAATACCGCACGCGCTGGACATTTTACTGACTCAGTCCGCATGGATTTAGCGGCGGTTTTAAAGAAAAAAAAAGAGGAGATAGCACAGAATCATATCGCCATGTTTTCAACACGTTTCTACCACATTTTGACATGCATATATACCGTTTTTTCTCATGATAAAGCCCACATTCTAAAATTTCGAACACTAGCATTTTTTCACAAACGTAATTTCTAAAATTACGAACAGCGGGAAAAATAATTATTTTTTAGTGTTCGTAATTTTAGAACATTTACCGTAGTTGCATTTTTCCGAACGTTAAGCTCAAATCTGGATTTAGAATATCCTGCAGTGTCAGAAACAAATTGTTTGAAGAATCCACTATCACTGCCCTTACCCCTAATCTCTTGGGAATTTCGACTTTTTTAGGCTTTCTGAAAAGCGGGGGGAACTTAAACGGTGTAACAGCCATGTGACGGCCTATATATCTGTACTTAAATTTCTACAGGTAAGTGTCAAGAGCATCACCCATTTTAAAATCGTGATTGCTTTTGTACATGCCAGTTTTATTTTTAAGCACCGCCATTCAGTTGATAGTATCGATTCAATCAGCGTAGACACATATCCAACTGATCGAATACGATCAGTTTGATCTGGGTAAACACTGTTTGCTATGTTTGTAAGGACATTTTCTACTAAAACAGTGTAATGTGGCTATTATGGACAGTTTCATAAAAACAACTTTTACAATGGTAAACGGCCTAAACAATATCAACTATACTTCTACCACGACCTCTAAGTAATGACCCTCGATTCATTCAATGCATTTACCGTTACAGTCACGCCTCAAAGCGCTTTGTGGAAGTATACCTATGTAGTACTCGTATTATAGTCAACCATACATTTTCTGTAATTAGTTAATTTGAGCTGTTTACATACATTCTTTTAATGGTAACACTCAAGTCAGGGATAATCCTGGACCAAAATGATGTTGGGCTCTTAAAATGGGCCAATGGCCATAACCTATTCAAGTACATACAGATTACATAATTTCAATGGGCCTTTTGAAATTTCTGTGGGCCCTTTGCAAAATTTGATGGGCCCAAGAATCCTTAATATCTGTATTAGAGCAAATTGACATGAGCTTTGAATAGTTTATATATGAGGCCCAGCTAAAAAAAACGTCCATTTAGCAGAAATAATAGTTTTCTAACAAAATGGATTAGGCCTATCCCAGGATTATCCCTGTCAAGTGTCAAATAAGTGGAATAAAATGCCCAAATTCTACCATCAGAATTATTAGAGCAAAAATTAGCCGTAATACCAGCTAATATCTTTTGTCAAAATACTCCCTGAAATGATTCACGGTTATTGAATGCTCAATGCGATGTAAATTGAAAACGTACATATAAAGTCATTTATTCGCAATTCTAACTTATGCAGTAGTACTTTATATGTACGATACACTTTTTGTTATACTGAACAATAGTGAAAATGCTACACTACAATATTTTATATTTTGTTAGAAAGCATTGGACGAAGAGTATTTACTAAAGCTTAATAATGTTTTCAAGACATCCAGCAAGCGATTCGTCGAAGCTCCATCATTTTGTCTCGTTTGATGTCTGAGTTAATTTCTTTTTTTGTTTTTAAAGCTTTATTCACTGAATTTTGCAATTGCGCATGCGCAATGGTTATTATGCTCATCAAAATCTGTCATACTTGTGTTGCATTAATACGCAAGAAAACTGTATTACCACTTGGAACAAGCTCGAAATCAATTTCGAATTTATCAAATGTGTAAAAAAATGTAAAATGTCTCCCTTTGGCAAAAACAAATAGAGAATATAAAATATTTGCTTATCTTTAATTTATCACGATTTTCGATAACTTTCTTCCTATCAGGACATTGTTCCTACCATTTCTCGACCAGTAATGTGCTCAGACTAAGATGCAACAACACATTGATTTTCCTATGGAGATTTCAGTGTTAAAATTTCAAGTTTGGCCTGATGAAAACCCCGCTTTCTTAGGTTGCTTTTCTAAACGATCAACGCATATTTTGGTCGTCACAAGTCTAAGACTACAATTTCGTCCAGTCGGATCTGGTTGGCAGTGGATTTCTGAAGGCCTAAACTGTGTGAGATTTCTGTTCAAAATTGTAACCTGAAAAATTGGACCCCTGTCACATTTGAATGACATTTGTCTGTCTTGTTTTTGTTATGCTTTCGTGCGCGTCTGTTTATTGGTGCCTTGTGGTCCCCTGCTTGGAAAGGGCTGACCTCTTGGCTCTCGTTTGTGATGTCTATTGTGAAGGTGTCACTTTCCAA
This sequence comes from Loripinus fragilis, assembly GCA_964019695.1. Classification (NCBI taxonomy): domain Eukaryota; kingdom Metazoa; phylum Mollusca; class Bivalvia; order Lucinida; family Lucinidae; genus Loripinus; species Loripinus fragilis. The sequence continues at coordinate 19,692,818 of OZ026523.1, forward strand.
TTGGTATCCTGGGTCAGGTGTGGGGTTGATTAATCGATTCCTGATCTTTGCCCTCTTTCTTACTTTCATGTGTTTCCTCTGGACAACATCCGCAAACCTTTTACTTTATGCATAACCTAGTCTTTGAAAAGTCAGGTATACTTATTTGCTTCACTGGATTGCATTATTTTGCATATAAATGGCAAACAATTCAGGTGTAGCGTTTTTACTTTTGTTCAGTATATAACCAACACGGGGATCACTGACTTGAACGACATCGAATTATTTAGTCAACCGTTGCATATTATTGATAAACTGGGTCAGTTTATGTCCATTCTATCAACAGTAATACTCCCCCGTTCAAAAGAACCCAAAATAAGCGAAAATTCCATCTAATTACAGAAAAACACAGCAAAAAGACCAAGTTGAAAATTTTGTCAAAAAATACTGCAGCTTTTTCTATTCGCATATCGAAAACTTCTAGAGAAAATAACGTGAAAAGATGCACTTTAAGTCGATTTTTCACGTTTCTTATTAATGCGGCAGTACTTTAGTCACAGATTTAGATAAACACATTTCTTGAACGTAAAAATGTAAATATTTTTCTAGCAGAAAAATGTAAATATTTTCTTACCCATCAGTTTTAACATATGTTTTGCGAGCTCAAAAGAACCCTCTTATTGAGACGGTTCTTTTGAGTACCCACAATATATATTTTGGTTGAGAAATAAAAAAAATAATTTTCTGTTATGGACTCTTAACTAAAGGCCTGATTAGTACAATAGTAACAGGGAATTTTTTTTTCAATTATTTAATTTAGTTCTCTGAGTAGATGAAATTGCTCTGTTGAGTAGAGCATGAAAAAAGTTTTATAACCTCAGGGCATTTAAGTTTTGCATGTGGGTGTCATAATCATACCGAGAGTGAGGTGAATGTGCAAGAATTATTGTTGCCCTGTCAAGGTGGACACAAAAGAGAGAGCTCTGTAATATTGTGGTATAATTATTATATGGCATCGTGACTGTGAGTGCTATAAAAATCTACAAGACATCAGTCTATTACATGTTATTATTCAGTATGGTTTAAATGTTCACTTTTCTATTTGAGCCGCCACATGAGATTTCCAACGATGTGGCATTTTGACTAGAGTAGACTCTAACAAGCCTGTGCAGCCACCCCCTAAGCTTAGGAACCCCAAATGATGTTCGGTCAGAAGCTTAATATTCATATAATTTTTAAGCCACTAGCAGATGCTCTGATCAGACTGTGCATATGCGCAGGCTGGTCTGAGCCTTTGCTGGTCACACATACCACATTGTTGGAAATCTGATGTCACGGCTCATTGCTATATTCAAATAAAACCTTGGGTTTCAGGGCTGGAATTCACAAAATGCTCATCTCTGCCATCGATTCACTCACCTTTGAATGTCATCAGACAGGACTATTGCCTGACTTTGTTTCAGGTACCCTCTCCTCTTCGCCATTAACTCAAAGAAATTTTCAGTACTAATTTTACCACATTTCCAGGCATTAAAGAAAGCCTCAGAGAATTGCTCCGGTAATAGTAAATGATGCTCTGGCAAGTATTTGTTTGCCATTGTCATCACGATTTCCAAACTATCCTGGTCATCATTTAACACAGCAGCCTTTGCAATATAAGAGAGGTCTTTGATTGACATGAATTCAACACCGATTTTTTTGATGTGCTCCGCCAACTCAAAGCACCTTTTCCAAAGCTTAGTATGTGCCAAACCTTGGATTAAATCAATGCAGGATTCTTTGTCAAATACTGAGTAGTGCTGTAAAAGCTCTTCATATAGTTCAATAGCAATATTTGGATGTGTTTCTCCACACATTGATATAACTACAGAGAACAAAGCTAAAGTTGGTACTTTTTTCTTCGATATAAACTTCATTAATGATAGTCCGAGTTCAGTCCTTTTGTAGGCTCGAATCATTCTCATCAGGAATACTTCAAGCATTTCCTCTGTAATAAAATCACGGCTTTCAGCCTTTGCACAGCTCAATAGACTGTCCCAATCACTTTCAGTCATTGTCACACTCTCTTCAGATCTCACCTTTTTGATAAATTCCGTAAATGATGGTCCTACTTTTCTACCTAAGGAATATATAAAACCGCTTTCTCTTTTTGTAATATCAACGCCTGTGTTAACTTCTGGTACTGTTGAAAATCTGGACAATGGAAACCTGCCATTTACTGTTTGCTGATGTGAATGAACTTGAGGAAAGAAATGCTTGGAGTTCTGACACCCATTCTGTAATACTGCATACCATCTTCTGTGTAGATTACATACATGTACACTCTTCGTTGATATACGTTTGAGGAACCAACAGTTGAGGGCTGTTAATACTGACATCTTCCGACCACTGTGATAGGACCTGCAAAATGAATTAACGCTTTACTACATAGGCTATTTTTTGATCATGACATCATTTTCAATTTTTAGACAACATTGAAAAAATTAAAGAAAAAATTTAATTAGGTTTTGCACACTTTTGATAATATAATGGAAAATGGAGCATTTGCTCCAAAAGAGCAAATGCTACATTTTCCATAATATTTTCAAATACATGATTAGTTATTTCAAAGGCATCAAAAGGTGTAATTATGGAGTAAAGGGTCAAAAGAACTAAAAAAGTGTGTCCTCATTGCAACAAGTAATCAAGCTAGAGTCTTGTTAGTAAAGCCAATGAGTATCACTGTTATGAACAAGCATATGGTTGGGGAGTTTACAATTTTATTAAAGGAGCACCACCCTTATGAAAAAGCATATGGTTTGGGAGTTAACAGTCTTATTATTAAAGGAGCACCACCCTTATGGACATTTGGGAGTTTACAGTATTATTAAAGGAGCACCACCCTTATGAACAAGCATATGGTTGGGGAGTTTACAGTCTTATTATCAAAGGAGCAGCACCCTCATGAATAAGCATATGGTTGGGGAGTTTACAGTCTTGTTATTAAAGGAGCACCACCCTTATGGACAAGCATATGGTTGGGGAGTCTTTGTATGGAGATAGAAAATATGTCAGCTAAATATGGTAATAAAAATATTTCGGTAGTTGGCATTTTGGAGGGTAGGTAGGGTCAGGTCTGGTGACACGCATATTTTTAATTGAGGCCCTTGAGAGTATTGTTAATAAATAAACACCACCGTTAAGGACAAGCAAATGGCTTAGGACTCCCAAATCTATCTACATTTTATGGCCTATTTTTTTCTACCATTGTTCCTATATTTTGAAAGTTCAAGAGTTCAACTTCATAATTAATATTAGCCACAATCTGTGAAACCAGCCTTAATGACCAAGTCATCAAAATTTAGTTAATTACACACACTTAATCTACGAAGTGTTAAGAAGTTATCCTGGAAATTTTACGAAGTTATGTCCATTATTTATGTAAATATGGTCTTTTGAAACTAAACACTGTCTAAACTTTAACATGCAATGTCAGAAATGTCATGACGTTACTAATGACGTCAAAGTTAACTTCCTGATTTGTGGATTTGCCGGATGCATGAAAAAACATGCTACTTCTTGCTAACATACTTTTTTTTATTTTCCTTAGTATGTGTGTAATGGAATTCGCAGAAAAGTTGACACTGATTCATTTTTGCCTAAAGTTTGCATGATTGAAAACAACTGACCATACTTTAAAAATTCTGACAGTTGCTCTGGTAAAGTTGTTGCCATGAAAACGTTGGGGGAAACATATGGCATGATAACGAAGAAGTTTAATCAGAAATAATTGCCAGTTTTATATCTACTACCCATCAGAATAGGTTTTAAGGAAATACTAAACATGTCAAATTTCTTATTTTTTGGTGTGTTTCAAATGATTTTTTTCATAAAAAGCCCTTAATGTCGGTAAGGCCAGTTTAGTACTCCTAGGTGCAAAAGCTAAGTTCCTGAAAAGAGATTTCTGAGACATGTTCCTGCTTTGGAAGAGATTTCTGAGACATGATGACCCCAATCCATGTTATCAGTGATGGTGATACCATATAAGGTATTTTGCCGACTTAACATTTTCCAAAGTTTGGTCGTGTAGTGAATATAGTTGAAAAGAATTTGTTTGTGATGCTGAGTCACTCTCATTGAGTGACATTTGGCTACATTAAATTCCATCCCACTGTCTTAAGCTGGTGAGGTCTTCTTATAAGATCAAACAATCCCGAAGTGAATGTATATTCCTATACATGTAACACTTGTCTGCGAACAGATGACTTGATGTTATCTGGCAGTTCATCTACCTAGGACCGATACCTGGGGCACACCGGATAGCACTGGGACTAGATCTGAGGCTTGGCCATCTAAAACAACTTGTTGTTAGCATCCAGAGAGCCCCGAGTTATGGATGAGTCCTTTAAATGAGTGTACTGAACTCCTCTGTGGTCTCAGCTGCGACCACAGATGGAGCCAGACTATTCCAATTGGGAATAGTCCTCAGGGAAAAAAGAATACTTCACGGCATCACTATAAGACTGGGGCCTGCAATACTGTGAGTTGTGTGATGACCTGGTAGATCTTGTACTCTGGGAGGGAGTCAAGTAGCTCAGTGGTTAGGCACTTGCATTTGGTGCATGAGGTCCCAGGTTGACTCCCCGCTCACAAAGAGGAAAATTTCAGGGTCCAAACACGCTTTCTCTAGTGTCATTTGCAGGGATGACGCTAGATAAGTGCATCGTTCTTGGGATTGGGACGTTAACTGGATGTCCCCTGTGCAGGTTAAAGAGCCCTACGGTAATTTAGATATGGTTACTTGTAGGCTTTCAGCCTTTATCTTTTTCTGCCTTTCTATCACCTGATTTCTGTCTTTCCTAAATTTCCCTCTTTCCCTTTTTCTACCGCCACAGAGACATAATAATCAAGTGTGATTGCAATCTCTTAACGAACAGATACAGATGCAACCCGGAGTGTACAAAGTACACCTGCCGATAATACTCGCAAGAGGGTATGGCAGTATAAAGAGAGGTACTTGTCTTTATTAAGACCTAGTCCCATAATGAATCTTGTGAAACATCTACATCTACATGGTACGTCGGCACAGTCACTCTTGACTTTTATGCGACGGTGGTGGTGCTAGTCTAGAAACAAAAAGAAATAGAGGAGTAGAAAAGTTAGAAGCAACAGGGGATAGATAAAAGACAGAAGAATAGATAAAGTTTGGCACAGCCACATTTCGTCCCTTCAACTCAGACCAATCCGGCTACGGTGACCGCTAAGGGGTAAGGAAGCCCCACCGGCATAGCTCTAAGAATCCCTAGGTACTACTTATGGCTGGCGCCGACTGCAGATTCAGAACTTAAGGGTGGATAGCCCCTGCTTGAAGGATACCAAGTCAGGGGCCTCAGCAATAGCTGGTGACAGAGAATTCCATGTAATGATAGTGCGAGGGAAAAAGCTGTTCTTGTAGTAAGATGTGGTGGTTGAAATCTGTCGGAACTTGTGGGAGTGAGCTGATCTTGTTCGGCTTGATGCAGGTGTTAGGTATTGTTCCAAAGGCACATCCACTAGACTGTTGACAATCCTTAACATCATGGTAAGCTGGGCCTTTGTCCTTCTGGATTCCAGTGTTTCCCAATTTAAGTGGTCCAACATCTCTGAAACACTGCTCGTGTTATGGTACCGGTTTGTAGCGTACCGTGCAGCTCTCCGCTGAACCATCTCTAGCTTATAAAGTATTTGGTCTTTGTGATATGGATTCCAGATAGTGGAGCAGTACTCTAAGTTGGGTCGAACAAGGGAGATATATGCAGCACTCTTGACGTCTTCACTGTTTATTCGAAGGTTTCTTCGTAAGAAGCCAAAGGTACTATTTCCTTTCTTCATGGTCTTGTCTATATGCAGTTTCCAAGACATATCTTGTGAAATCTCAACTCCTAGGTACCTTGTAGACTCATCACATGTCAGAGTATGGCCTTTGAGTGAGTAGTTGAATATGACAGGAGCTCTCTTTCTATGCACTCTGAGGATACTGCATTTCTCTGGGTGAAAGGATATTCCCCACTTTTTCTCCCAATCCCACAGCTTCTGTAGGTCATCTTGAAGAATCTGGCAGTCATTGTCTGATCGTATCTCTCGGTAAACCACGCAATCATCTGCAAATAACCTGGAGCTAGATCTTATACTGGCAGGGAGGTCATAAATGAAGACTAGGAAGAGTATTGGGCCCAAAACACTTCCCTGAGGGACTCCACTCTTGACATGTATAGGCTCCGATGCAACTCCCTCCACTGCGACTTTTTGAGTAGATCTGTAAGGAACGCTCTTATCCAATCCAGAGTTTTTCCACGAATTCCATGATGGTCCAGCTTCCTTGGTAGTCTCTCATGTGGTACACGATCAAACGCTTTGCTGAAGTCAAGGATCGCTAAGTCATGTTGTTTGCCCTTGTTGAGTGATTTAACAAGCTCGTCTACCAGGGTAATTAGCTGGGTCTCACAGCTCCTTCTAGGTCTGAAACCATGTTGGCAGTCTGTAAGTATGTTGTTAGTGTCGAGATGTCGCATGATGTTGCTGACAATTATATGTTCAAACATCTTACAGCTGATGCAGGTAAGAGATACAGGCCTGTAGTTACTGGCTTTGATTTTTTCACCCTTCTTGTAGATAGCTGAAACATTAGCCGTTCGCCATACGTCGGGAATTGATCCTGTTTCCAGGCACTTCTGGTAGATTATGCAGAGAAACGGGGCTATCTCTTTTGACAGTTCTTTTAATAGTCTCGCAGGAATCATGTCTGGACCAGATGCCTTATTTACATTCAGTTTCTGTAGCAGTTTCAAGACTCCTTCAGTAGTGACATGGATGTCTGGCATGGTGGGTGATGGGTCTCCTTCTGGTTGTGGTATTTCAGACTTGTCTTCATCTGTGAACTGTGACTGGTATTGCCTATTCAATATGTTGGCCTTATCTACTGGGTCGCTGTGAAGTTTTCCTTGGTCTCTTAAGGGAGCCACTCCAGAACTATCTTTTTTTAGGGATTTGATGAAGCTGAAGAACCTCTTCTGTTTGCTTGGGTGCTGATCTTGTTCGTTGTCTCCCAGCTCTATGAGATTTTCAACATACTTCCAGTAAGCTTGCCTTTCTTGCCTTTGAGCTTGGGCTTTGGTATGAAGATATCTCCTTTGGTCTTTTTGTCTGCCTGATTTTTTCTGTTTTGCAAACAATTTCTTCACTTTCCTGTGTCTAGACCTGACTGTCTTGTCCATCCACGGCTTCCTTATTCTGTTTCCAGAGATCATTTTAGAGGGGATGTGCTTATCCGTTAACTCTTTCAGCTCCTCCTCGAATTGTATCCAGGTGTCGTTGACAGAACTATTTCTTGTCTGTTCCATGAAGAGCGTCTGGTATTCTCTCAGGTCTTCCTGCATCTGGTCATAATTCGCCTTCTTGTATTGAAAGACTTTACAAGGTGGGGTCTTGACTTTCATGGGTCGCATGAAAGAAAAGCAGAGAGGACTGATCCCTCCCTGACAGTATTTCCAGATAATCCCTGGGTACCCAACCGAGATGTGGATAATATTAGTTGTTCCAACGTGCCTCCACTAACAGCTAAAGTAAAAGAAAAGTTAAAATGGAGTGAAAAAGGTGGTTGTCGGATAAAAGGTGCGGCCGAAAATGTGTGTTTAAAGTCAGTGGACACACCATCCACAATGTCTTGTTTCTCAATATCTGGAGCCGTTTCTTGTCAAAAACATATCGACAATGTAGGCAGATCTTTCATAGAATTGCATTATTTATTTAAGACACATCAGTAACTCACTAAAAGGTCAGTTTTACTATTGCCCTTTCTTGGCCCATTTTTACAAAGGCTGTTTGTCCAACAGCCGTGTCGACTGTACTACGCCCGTGTAAACCTACCTACCTACCTACCTAACTACCTACCTACCTACCCACCCACCCACCCACCCACCCACCCACCCACCCACCTACCTACCTACCTACCCACCTACCTACCTACCTGCACATTACCAAAGATTCAGGCAGATCCCAACTTCATTCTCCGGTTACCAACATAGTTTCTTCCCCATAGCGATCGTGCTGTGGAATCAACTCCCGCAAGAGCCAGTGAACCAATCAACGCTGGAGGCCTTTCAGATCCAGTTGGTCGTCCTCACACCTTAACCAGCCACAGATATTTTAACCTACATGTACATGGTTTTACTGACATATTTTACTGTCTTGTACAAACATAGCCTGCTTAAGCCATGGCGCATAAGCAAACTCCACACACTGCGAGAATACTCAGTTCAGAGGGATTGCAATTACTGTTCATAATGACGATGATTTTTAATTACTATAATAGACACTGTTATAGTGTATCCTGAGAATCTTAGAAGGTCTGAAATTAAATTAAACTAAGATGATTGAAATGAGTTTTCTATATAGCCGAAATTATAGTTGTCCTAAACGATCAGAGTAAAACATCTTTGTCTGAGTCATGTGCATAAATTTTCAATGGAACTGGCCCGTCATATTTGTCTGAACATTTCATCAAAGTTTCTGATGTTCATCATCATTCTCACTATAGGTAGTACTGAAAATTTTATAGTATCTTCTGTCAGTGGTGTTGCAGCTACAACTTTTTATTACAGTGAAATTAAAGATTGGTACTCTCTACCCTCGGATGTCAAACAAAAGAGCACTTTCAATGGTTTCAAATCTGCTGCAAGACAATACCTTAGATCTCAACTGCAACTTATGGAATCAGATACCTATGTTTATTATTGATATGCATTTAGTAGTTCAATTTGAACCTAAGGGTTTTGTTCCCTCCCCTCTCCTAACTGCATTCATGGATCTAACCCACAGGACCCCATTGAAAATAAGCCTTAGGGCTTCCATGTGCTATCCTGGGTTATTTCATCACTCATACATTTACCTTTACATCATCTTTCATTTAAATAACAAATTTTGCTTGCATTCATCTCTCGCACTCTTGGATCCTTTTAGAGGTTCAGGAGTGTGAGATATGAATGAGATGTCAGTCATTTTTAGCATTATTATTTTGTGCCTAGTCAAAAGTGATCTCTTAATTGATAAAATGCAATATTGTGATGAAATGTGACAACCTAGTTTACTGTGATAATCTTAATGTGATATTTGTGCCAGATCAATTCAAATTCATCTTAAGTTATAAGTTTTAATAGCATTAGAGATTTTTTTTTAATTATTCCATAATTTTAAGTGCTAAATTGATGTGATATTTAATGTGCTATATGTTTTAATTTGCTGTTGCACATGTATGTATGTGTTGATTTTACCGAATAAACATCAATCAATCAATCGATTTAAACCATTATCATTGGTCATGTCAGCTCCTCTTGTTGCAGGTTTGTTTTGTTTTGATATGAAAGAGATTTCATGTTGTCTCTTTCTGACAATAATGAGGCTGATGTTATTGAAGCTGTTAACTCTATATCAAGATAACTAGATGACTTACTTAATATTAATAATCCTTACTTCGAGCAAATGGTAGATCAGATATATCCACTAAACTTCAATTAAATAAGGCAAATTCTTTTAATACTGAGGCCCTCTTTTTGAACTTTGACTTGCCCATAACAAATATAAAATTTATGATAAATGGGATGATTTTAATTTTGAAATAGTTAAATTCCCATTTCTTGATGGAGATGTTATTCGCTCCCCCTTCCTATGGTGTATGCATTTCGCAACTTATTCGTGTTGCAAGAGTATTTTCTAAAGTTGGTGACTTCAACAACAGACTCAAAGTTTTGAATGCTAAGATATTAAAAAAAAGGTTATAGATTTAAAATTCGTATTTTTAGCATTTTCTAAATTCTACCACAAACACTCAGAGTTGATTGTTAAATACAATATTTGATTTAAAATTCTTCTGTACCAGGGCATATCGGAGTCAGTAGCTTATGGTAATTCACTTTATAGATTCAATAGCATTGTTGGAAAACCTGTATTTAGTGATTAATTAAAAAAGATAACCAAACGTTATCAAAATAAAAATTGGATATACAGTGTATATCATGCGACAGTCTGCATGCCTTTTGTTAACACAATCATGGTCTATAGCTATGTTTTCCTCTATAATTGCACGACGGTGGATCAGTCATCAGATTCAATGATGGCCGTCAGGGGGTAAAACATTAATTGAGCCAGTGCATGAGATTTCCAACAATGTTGTATGTGCAACCAGCAACGCCTCAGATCAGCCTGCGCATACGCGCAGTCTGATCAGAGTCTTTGCTTGTCGCTTGAGTATTCTATGGTTGTTAAGCTACTGCCTGAACACCATTTGGAGTTTCTAAGCTTAAAAGGAGGCTGCAGAGGCTCGTCCAATTCTACACTTGTCAAAATGCCACATTGTTGGAAATCTCATGCACTGGCTCAATCAGTTGGTTGGTACCTGATGCCTGTCTTTGGCTGGGTTTACCGTGGCTCAACTTGAGGTTTTCTTTAGCTCGGACTATCTGTGAGGCATGGGCCATTTTCTTTGTATCGTCATAGTGTGTTAAATTGATTAAACTGTTTTCTTTGTGATGATACATTGCAAAAGTTAGGAAGCCTCCGTGCGAGCTTTTTAACGGCAACAGAATCTAGGGCTAAGCTTTGGTACCAGTGAAATGTATTTTAGCCCCCCATAGACTTAGGCTACTATCCGCGGTGGTTCTGTTGTTGTTGACTGATGGATTGTTGACTGTTGCTCCCATTGTTTGTGGGGACTCTGTGTTTGGTCTTTGTTTTGTTATTGTGTACTTTGTGTATGTCTAGTTTTGCAATTATCTCGATGAACTGGTTGCTTTACTTTAGCTGTCTTCCTGATGTTTTGTGTCAGTCAGTGTTCTGTGGCCATTTCATTACGGTGCCGTTTATTGTTCTGTAGTGTGTGATTGTGGTATTTCCTTATCATACTCACTTGCTTTTTTTCATCAGGAAAAAGTGCGACACTAATTATCACCAAAATGAAATTCTAACTTTTTCTGCAGGGGCGCTTCAATACTGATACTGAAATATTGGTGATTAAAGGCACGTTAAATGTATATGAAACAGTAATGTCTTGCAACGTAAACAGTCACATCGATAAATAAATTTACAAAATGAAATAATGGTGTAAATTAAATAATTCATGCTTGTAGATCAGCATTACGAGTCTATCGCTGATGACAAGTCTGGCAATAAGCATAGTACATATCTTTTTCAAATATTATTAGTAAATTGACAGCGGTATAGTTTGAATGACAGATAATCGGATCCAGGGTTTCTGGAAAGGGGTTCATATTTACAAAGGGGTGGGGGTTCGCTTTGCAGATTTTATCTAATTTTTCTTAAATATCCCATGCTAGACATTACTTTTTATTCAGAATGTCGCCAGGCTTCTTATATGTAAGTTCAGAACATGCTGACTTCTTGGCTCTCGTTTGTGGTGTCTAACTGTGACATTGTCACTTTCCCATTGGTATCCTGGGTCAGGTGTGGTACTTGATTGTATCGATTCCTGATCGTTGCACCCTTACTTACTTTGTCTGAGTCTACACTTGTCAAAATGCCACATTATTGGAAATCACATGTCGTGGCTCATTTGTCTTTACATTTTTTAATTTCAGCATCAGTATTGAAGCGCCCCTGCCTGTGCAGCCTCCTTTAAGGGTTAGAAAATCCAAATGTTGTTCGGTCAGTAGCCTAACCGTCATAGAATATTCAAGCGACAGCAAAGGCTCTGACCAGACTGTCCGTATGCCACATTGTTGGAAATCTGATGTCGTGGCTCAAATACTTTTTGTTGCTTTGGTATAATTTTCAGGCATGTGAAGTTGCCCGATACAGAGATATACATGCAACGCTTCCATCAGAACTTTCGGAACATCCCTGAAAGAGACCAAATTGCATATCTTAGAAAGTGTCCAAGTTGAAGAGCAAAATGAAATGGCTGATTAACTCAACATAGAAAAAAGCTCTATCAACATAGAAAAAATATCAACATATAAAATAGCTAAATATAAACTCTTACATAAGCCCCTTGCATTAGTGAGATTTTTCAAATAGAACTCTGGCCCGGCTTAACAGGTAAGTTGTGGTTCTTGATCACCTAGATAATCGATAAGTCAATTGTCCCCCTTACACCGCGGCGACTATATCGCAAAATCGATTGAATCTGAGTGCAGGTATCCATGGTTTTATTCTGGCATTGAGTGTATAGTATTTGCTGTATAGTTTTGTGTGCTGACGAAAGAGGTCTAAGAAGGTACCCAATTTCATTTATGTTACATAAGTAGTTCAAATTGGAGTATGCATGCTCAACTAATTGAAATCAAGAAAAAGATTTTTCATCTCCAATGTCCACTATTCATGTGTTCTGAGTACATGAGCACTTGAGTACTGAATTTCTTAATGTTCAGAAAACATAATATGGGCCTCGATGTGAGAAAACTGTCTTGCGGGGTTTTGCGAACAACAAATGCGCAGACCAGCCTGCGCATCCGCAGTGATTTAGAAATAACACAGCTTCACCAAACAAGGCCGTCCGCGTCGGCGGCAACCATGACCACTTTTTAGGCCAATAAGGTTTTAACAGGACCACTTTTTTGGTCAAATGTGCTTATTTGGTCTGGTCTGGTCATTTTTTCAGTTTCCTCTAGACTTTTTAATGCGGTGTTTTTTTTCATGTTTATCCGTATCAGTTTTGTAGATGCGCAGCTTGATTTGGGTCTTCTCTAGGCATAGGTCTTGTTAAGGGAAAATCCAGCATAATATTGTTCCAACATTTTAGCATTTGCTTTGAGCGCTCAAAAGAACCGTCTCATTGAGACCATTCTTTGAGTACACGTACCCACAGTATTTGCATGTTCAGGTTGAAAAACTGAGAGTGGGTAAGCGGATAATTACTCAGGCTTAATTTATCAAAAATAATCAGTAAACGAATTATCAGAAATGTGGTGAGCTCGATCTTTATCAGGATCCACACTGTACACTTTTTTCGAAAATAAATCAGCCTACATCTGTAAAGACTCGGACTGGGTCCGAGGTAAAGAACATTGAGTTTTACAAAAATGGTCTGATCAGCGTCTTCGCTTCAAGTTAAAAAACATAATACAGGATTATAACGCAGTCAAAGTTCATTTCTGATAATTCGTTTACTGATTATTTTTGATAAATTAAGCCTGAGCTTTAGGCCAAATCCTTATCAACTATTTTCACACTTTTAACGCAGATGAGCAATCTCCCACTGAGTTCCCGCTGTGTCAATAAGATGACCCCATCATAAAACGACTGCATGATTTTATGTTTCAGCTCTCCAACAGCGAACATTAATCAGGCCAGTCTGTGCATATATTACATGCTCATCGCAGTTTCTTGTGTTCACTGCTCATATGCTACTGTTAAGCATGAATTCTCGGAACAACATATGCACATAGTAAATTATCTGCGCAGTCTAATCAGTCCCATTGCTGTTTACGGTTGAAATTATAAATTGTTTTTGGTCAGTTCTGGTTCTTACTGGTCCCGATGAGCTCGGTGTGAAGAGATTTGTTTAAATCTGTGTATTTTGGGATTTTTTAACTGAGAGATATGGAACGCAAACAGCAATGGATCAGGCCTGACCGCGCTGTGCCATCTCACCCGAACCTTTGCTGTTCGTTCAAGTTTAACCTTCTCCGGAAGAATTAAATGGCATCGCTTAAAACTTAATTATTAGTTTACAATTTATTTAAATGTTCAATTATTACAAAAATACAGGCACGGAGAGACATCTTGTTATAAAGTATCTGGATCTACACTGTTGAATTTGCTTCATTTTTAGTACTCTTAGTCATAATATATGCATGTCTTTTACTGTAATTGCAAAGCCGAAACATTAGTAGAATTTCAAACGACACCATTTGCGCAGTCTGAGCATATACCCATGAAGTGACAGTTTTGGTAGTATGACCGAAAAAGGTTGTTATACTGAACAGTAAAGACCCTGACGAAACGCCGCATGACAAAACTAGTAAGAAGGGTGTACAGAGCACGAACACTGTGATCAGCCTGGTTATCTGATACACACCATTTTATTTATGCATAAGTTTTTAGTAGAATGCCAAGGCTTCCACACAGGACACTTTATGCAGAGTCGTTTATTCGGTAAAAACCGTAAAATCAGTATTTTATGACCGAGATAAGACCTTAGCCCGAGGGATTATCTGACACCTAGGATTATCGCATATCCCGTTATGAACGTCTCAAAATCGTTTCTCACCAGAGGCACACCGAATAGGTGGCAATCGAAAACGCTCTTAACAATCGACAGACGCGGATCAAAAACGGATAGAAACAGTGTTTTAAATTGCCATTTGTCATCATTCGGGCCACGATTAACTATTGAAAACTCTGGTTCTAAATATTTTGATCTTCTTTATCTATCTTATATAAGTATATAAGTGTATTCGATTGCCGTGTGAGAATGAAGTACCAATATACTGCCAGATGAAAGTCTTCGAATAAATTTAGGCATTAATAATAATAATAATAATAATAATAATAATAATAATAAAATAAGTATTATTATTATAAAAATAAAAATTGTTATATTTAAAATAAATTGAAGCAACTTGTAATAAAATTATTTTTATTTCGGTGTGATAAGTTATGATAATGTTATTTTCTAACAATTTCCTTTAAGATTTTTTTCAGTATCTTGTCTCCCATTCAGCTAACTAAGTTTTCCCCTTAAATTTCTATTTAAAAATGATGTTAGGTTTTAGACATTATCGGTATATTGAATAGTGCGGAAGCATAATAGACACAAACTATGAGAACTTAGACATTTTCTCCGCCCTTTCAAGAAGGCGCTTAAATTCAATTTTCAACCTAAGAATGACAGAACTAAAATTTATTTTATTTCTGTGAAACTTATATGGTTGATATCTTTGGGTGATCGAGATACCATTTATAACTTATAAAACATCGAGAAAATATCAGAACATGATTATTTTGGGGTCATAAAAGGCTCACCAAGGGCATTTGCAGTCAGTTTACATAGAAATGAATGGGATTTTACCAGTCAAAAAGATGAACAATTTGACAAAACTAAATATTAAGTTATTTCGTATTTGTTTATATCATTATAAAGATTAAACATTAAATTTTATTTTGATAACTTATAAAATAATGGCAGCTTAATAATAAGTTAGTTATTAATAATTTATTTAAAGGGTTGCATACTTTTCTGTGTAATTGATGCCACAGATTTCAACAGGTAAGTCGCGGGAGTGGTCAATATTCAAGGGAGATAATCGGGCAGATAAAACCGATAACAGCTAATATTGTCCCATATGTGGGGTCAGGGGCTTGGGTCGCGGTTTGCCGAGGCTATTTATTATTAAGAAAGTCGACAGGCTTCTTATATGTAAGTTCATAACAAGCCTTGACGAACAAACCTTTACTCCTAGGATGTGGACAGTGGCAAAAAACTTGCATTATGTAGAAAGTAATCTTATTGCTAATCTTATTGGGCCTTGGCGCGAGAAAACCTGTCTTCGGGGGTTAGCGAACAACAAAGGCGCAGACCAGCCTGCGCATCCGCACAGTCTGATAGCGCCTTTGTGATTCGCTAATATTGAAACTTGCTATAGACGAATTGCTAGCCTCTGTAGCCGAGCAGGCTGGGTTTTTAATGACCTAATCGGTAACCATATAGACAGGTCTTCTCTCGCCGCAGTCCGTATAGGTTAATGGCACAGCTTGTGTCTTGTGAATGAGCCTAATTACATGTATTTTTCTCCCAATGCTTTGAACCTGAAAGCTGTGACATAAAAAATAATATAACCATTAAAAAAGTCAAACATATTATACATGAGTGAGAGTTTGTTACCAAAGATTATACACCATCCATACCAATATCCTGTATGTGCAAAGTTTCAACTATCAATAAATAAATATTTTTTCTACAAAAACAGATGTCTCCCCCTCCCCCTTCACCCCTTTTTGGTGTCAGAAAGAAATGTAATTTTAAACTGAAATCCAGCAAAGAGCGAACGTAGTAAATTATTGCACAACCAATCCAGCATTATTAATTTTTTTTTTTTTGGGGGGGGGGGGGGGGGGTAAGTGAATTATCATATATTGTCATATATTGGTTGCATTATAATAGAAAATGTTATTAGCCTACATCCAATCACATGCGCATATTTGGACCTAGACAAAAACACCTGCACATTTCAAGAAGATCCAGGTAAAATTGTAGGAGTATTTGGTATCACGAGATACCCAGTGGCTGTATGCTGTAAGCCCAACAATGACTAATAGAAGTTCGAACAGCCAAACAAGTGACAAAGATTAATCAGCCAGATGTTATGCACAGCTTCAGATCTTGGCAAGAATACATGCAAAGTTTAAAAAAACAAGATCTGGCTAAACTAAAGCTGTAGAAGGAGTTGCGTTAACACAAGAAACAGTGGCCAAATGCTTTAAGCCCAAAAATGACTAAATTTGAACTGAAATTAATCTGAGGACTACAGCTTAAAGTCATGCACATCTTCAGACCTTGACAAAATTACCTGCAAAATTTCAAAAAGATTCGGGTAAAGCTGTAGGGGGTTGCGTTCATAAGATACACAGTGTCAAATCCCTTTAACCCAATAATTACAGAGCTTGAACTGCTAAAATAGTGACAGAAATTAATCTCAGGATTACAGCCAAATGGCATGCACATCTACAGGCCTTGTCAAAACAACCTGCAAAGTTTCAAAAAAGATCCAGATAAAACTGAAGGGGGATTTTCGTTCACAAGATACCCAGTGTCCTAATGCTCCGAACTGCGAAAGAGTAATAAAAATTAATCTGAGGATTACAGCCAAACGTAACATCTTCAGACCTTGAAAAAACACATGCAAAATTTCAAAAAGATTGGCTAAACTAAAGATGTTGCGTTCACAAGATTTTGTGACAACGGACGCACGAAAAAATAACTTGTCAGATGTCTCTCGACCCTGACGGTGGAGGGAGACATTGGTATAAAGTTGTCTACCTACAGATCGTCGATTATCTCCATATTAAGTCGCACAGTGCTTTATCGATTTTATTGCACATGGCGTTGGCGTTATTTCACTCACAGACTCGACGTCAAATGTTAAAAAAGGTTAAAGGTGGGAACTTGTATGTTTTTATGATAATTGGGCCTCGACGCGAGAAAACCTATCTTCGGGGTTTGCGAACAACACAGGCACAGACCAGCCTGCGCATCCGCGCAGTCTGATCAGCGCCTTTGTTATTCGCGTTTTAGGAAGTGCCATATCTAAGCTAGCTACAAGCGAAAATTCAACTTTCTAGCTAGTATCTGTAGCTGAGCATGCTGGTTTGAATCTCACTTTGTCGGAAACCCCGAAGACAGGTTTTCTTGCGACGAGGCCCATATTAAACCTTAAATGAATGGGAGGTGTGGGGTAAAGCCCAAGGGCACTTGCTGCCATTGCCAACACACGCGTTTTACCATAAGGAACAATAATACATACACAGAAGCGACAAAACGTAAAAAAAACCCAACGTAGTATGAACGTCGATGCGACGTAATTAACGTCGCGTCAGCGTTGATACGAAGTTGTTTCGACGTAAGCTACTTGCTGGGTATGGTTTAGTAATGAGGGTCTAAACTGTTTCCAAGATAATCCAAGATATCCAGGGCCACAGGGTAAATCTGAACAAATCCGGCCATGGTAGTTTACTAGGATATATGCCATTTGACGCAATTATTGATGACGAACGACCAATGACCCAAAATAAAACGTTAATCTTGATGAACTAACCATGCAGTCACACACATATGTTTATTCTGCTGATCGCGATAACCTTTGCAAGCTCAGGTCCGATTAAACGTCGGGACTGATCTGGATCCAACTTGTTTGACACTGATGATATTCATGAAGGAACTTTTTGGTATAAAAAAATCTACAGACGACAAAAAGGGAGCAAAATTACATAGCATGCAAATATTTAGCTTTTTGCCTACTGGTGTCGTCTCCTGCTGACCTTTGCATATAGTTTGGACCTAGGTCAGGCCGGACAAAACGTCAGGCTTTGTCTGGATCCAAACAGTTTGACGCTTTGATGCTATTCCTGAAAGAGTCGATTTTGAAAAATCAGCAGACGGCATAAAAAAGCACGTATGCAAAGAGTTAAAGCCCTTAAAGCGCCAAGAAAAATGCCCCTGAAAATGTCGTCTGCTGAACACGTCTGCTGCATATATTTGTCTAACATTACTGACGATTTAAGTATAGAAGCAAACAGCGTGGACCCAGAGCCATGGATCATTAAAATTTTATGATCCATGCCAGAGTAGACTCTTACAGGAGCAGTCTGATCTGGGTCCACACTGTTTGCCATAGTGGCTTCTTAAACATTTCAGCAGACGACTTTTGTTGCGCATCAAGAGTTAAATATAATAACTATATGATACGACACAGAATCAGAAGTAGCATGTGGCGGGAAGAATACAGCTGAGATATTAATACGAAACACTTACTGAGTAAGTTCAGCGCCATTCTAAATGCCGTCTGCTTTATCAGCAAACATTGTGGGCTCGGATTAGACTACCCCTATGGTGTATACGTAGTCCGGTCTGGATCCAAGTTGCAATTTGTTTAAATCTTTTGTTTATGCTTTAAAAACTTGTAGCATACGACAGCAGGCGGCGTCTTTTTAAATTTGAGCCGTGGCATGAGATTTCCAACAATTTGGTATACGTGCGACCAGCATAGGCTCAGACCAGCCTGCGCATACGCGCAGACTGATCAGAGCCTTTGCTGGTCGCTTAAATATTCTATGACTGTTAAACTACTGACCTAACCTCATTTGAGGTTTCTAAGCTTAAAAGGAGGCTGCACAGGCTCGTCTGAATCTACACTTGTCAAAATACCACATTGTTGGAAATCACGTGTCACGGCTCATTTAGTTTTCGTCTATGTGGTAATCAGAGCCACTAGCTCCAAAAAGAGTCAATGGATTTTTGTTCTCTCGGCGCAAGCTAGCAATATCGACAGGAAATTCGTCAAAAAGGTATGTCTCGATGAATTTTATCGTTTCTACTCCTTAATTAGCGATCTATGGAGAAATCCGACATGCTATCGTTTACTATTGAATTCGCGGCCGATATATACAGGGTTTGAATACAATTTTACCATAACCCGAAATCCATCAATTTTTGTCAAGTTTTGCCAAATTCTAGCCTTCGGACCCCCGAAGCACCATCCCTGATAAAATCAAGCATAAAAAGAGATTAAAAAGTAGTCAAAACAAAAGGGTCCTGGGGGCTTGGATCGCTCACCCGAGTCCTGGCACATAAGATGGTGTAGTTGCATGTGTCTTTAGAGAGACCATTGATCAAAGATATTTCTATTTTTAGCTCTGGTGGCCATGTTGTTCAACTGAGCTAAACTTTCTGATCAATTTTGGTAGAAGGCATCATGAGGAACATTTCTTTGAAATTATTTTGAATTTGGACCAGTTGTACAGGAGGAGAGGTCATTTAAAGATAATTCTTATCTATTGCGCAGGCGGCCTTTTTGTTCATTGCTTCCAAACCATTTGTGCAATTATGGTAGTGGGCCTTCTGCGGAACATTTCTGTGAAACAGTATCGAATTAGGAACAGTAGTTCAAGAGGAAATGCTTTTTAAAGACATTTCTTATCTAGAGCTCTGGTATCCCCATTGTTCAGTAGATCGGAACCATTTGTGCAATTTTAGTAGGGTGCATCATGAGGAACAATTCTGTGAAATCGTTTTCAGTTTGGACCAGTGGATCGGGAGATGTCGTTTAAAAGGCATTTTTTTTTTATCTAGAGATATGGTGGCCCCTTTTTCGGCGGAGCAGAACTATTTGTGCAATTTTGGTAGAAAGCATCATGAGGAATAATTCTGTGAAATTATTTTGAATTTGAACCAGTGGTTCAGGAGATATGCCAATTTAAGATATTTCTTATCTGGAGATCTGGCAGCCCTTTTGTCCATTTGTGTAATATGAGGAACAATTCTGTGAAATCATTTTGAATTTATACCAGTGGTTCAGGAGGAGATGCCGCTTAAATGATTTCTTATCTGAAGCTCTGGCGGCCCTCATGTTCGGTGGAACGGAACCATTTATAAAATTTTGAAAGAGGGCATCATAGGTACCACTCATGTGAAGTTGTTTGAAATTTGGACCAGTCATGTGAAGTTGTTTGAAATTTGGACCAGTGGTTCAGGAGGGAGTTAAGATCAAGAAAAGTTTAAGATCGACGGACGGACGACGGGCATAGACTAAAGAGCCAAAAAAATATCTCCCTTTGTAGACTCGTAACACCTAAATTAGTATTTTGCAAACAGTGAAAACCACGATGAAATGCAAACTTACTGATGCGGCATTTCATAATATAGGGTTTGCACTGTTTGCATTTAGTCAAAATCGATCCTCAGATAAATATGAAATGCATTTTTTTGACAATTATAATCTGCGACCCATCAAAACAATTATACAACGGACCATCCTGTTTTATCAACTTTATAACAAAATATCACATGGTGTGCATTGTCTACACTGATGTAAGTGTTATAAAATAGTTATACCATGTATGTCCACCTGTACGTAAGATAATCCGGTTGCTAAAGCTCAGGGATTATCTTCACGTACATGCGGACAACTCAGTGGCAGATCCAGAGGTGGTTCAGGGGGAGGGGTTGCTCGAACACCCCTCGCCGCCCCCGTTTTTAAATATCCTATGAAAATGAAATAATTTGGTCTCACTTAGACCAAATTATTTCATTTTCATTTGATATTTAAGAAATATGAGATAAAAAACTCACTTTTATATATACGAACCCCCATTCCAGAAATCATGGATCCGCCCCTGCAACTCATGGTATGACTATTACTTATTGAAAAGCCAATTGTTTTACATTCCGTTTCATTGACAGATCGAGCGCAATACTGAATAGACCATCTCTGTGTCAAGCATACATGTAACAACAAGAGGCCTACACCACGTGATTACACTGAGCAGCTTGATTTGACGATGAAGGCCAGTATGCACCAGCCTACAAGCAAACTTTGCATAAGGAATGCATTTGTCGCGATTTCTACATCTTCACCAGCGAAGGTTTCGTCGTATCTACCTGTCGACGAACCCTTCACCTCACGACCCTCAAAATTTATTAATAGCGCAGACTAATCGACCAATGAAAACGCCAGGAAGGATTTTTTCGATAATCCCTTCCTGCCAATCAGATTAAACGTAGCAGTTTATCGGCATCTAATATACATCGCCGGTTAAGTCTCCATAAGTCCAGATAAGCAAAGATTTTGGTCGTAAAATTATTTATTTTGCTTCTATCCTTCAGTTCAGAATTATGTTATGGGTGCTTAACATAACCATCTAAATGTGATAGTTCTTTTGAGCACATTAAACGTATATTTTAGTTGTTAAATAAGATAACTGAATGAAAATTAATTACGCCGTCTTATCTGGAGGCCTGGTGTTTCTCGATTTTTCGCACCGCTTTTTGATTGATCATATTAATTGTTACTATTTTCGTCTTATGACGTACTGAATCGGAAGAAAGTATCATTGTGAGGCCAAGGGTTAAGATAGCGAATCGCAACCCTTGGTATGACAAGATGCGATTTCTATAGCCCTCAGCATTGGTGTGTTTTTGTCATGGTCGTTTGTTACGATGCACGAGAGTAGACCTAGGCATGTATGGTGGCCTAGGCCGTTATTGTTGCAGAGCTTAGAGACGAAAGTGCACGTTTATACTAACAAAAGCAATTATACAGATATAATGGGTAACGATGACATTTTAACCCGGAGTAAGGATAGCATTATGTCAACCCGAAGTAATGATAG
This sequence comes from Loripinus fragilis, assembly GCA_964019695.1. NCBI lineage: Eukaryota > Metazoa > Mollusca > Bivalvia > Lucinida > Lucinidae > Loripinus > Loripinus fragilis. The sequence goes on from OZ026523.1 coordinate 19,714,652, forward strand.
CATTATGTTAACCCGGAGTAAGGATAGCATTATGTCAACCCGGAGTAATGAAAGCATTATGTCAACCCGGAGTAATGATAGCATTATGTCAACCCGGAGTAATGAAAGCATTATGTCAACCCGGAGTAAGGATAGCATTATGTCAACCCTGAGTAACGATAACATTATGTCAACCCGGAGTAAGGATAGCATTATGTCAACCAGGAGAAAGGATAGCATTATGCCAACCCGGAGTAAGGATAGCATTATGTCAACCCAGAGTAAGGATAGCATTATAACAGCACGGAGTAAGGATAGCATTATGCCAACCCGGAGTAATGATAGCATTATGTCAACCAGGAGTAAAGATAGCATTATCATGTTTAAGAAGTCGTCATACAGCAGCGATATTAGAATGACAAGCCATAAGTTTTCCATCTTACAATTGATGCCGAACGCACCGGGAAATATTGTGGAAGTCAACATAATGGCTAGAAGCGGATTAAACACTAGAAAGACAATAGGCGGAGATTTGTTTATTTTGTGGGCGGAACAAGTGGAAGGAGATGGGCGTGTCGCAGGACATGTGACCGACAACAATAATGGCACCTATCAAGGACATATTAAACTATACTGGTCAGGCAAAACATATATTAAAGCAAAACTTGCCTCAACAGTTGACAATTTTTATATACGAAGACAGTCTATTATCAAATATGGCGACTCAGCCTTTGCTCAGAAGCAACCAATTGGAATACTTGCTATATTCCAGAAAGGGATGGTCTCCGAAAAGTCAAGATGTGGAACACAAAGTCGTTTGTACGGTTATACTTATGTTTGTAACTTTACACATTTGAATGACAATAGCCCTTGGTACTGCGGGGCTCCGAAATCAAACCTAGACTGTTCAAACATATATGAATTTACAAATGAGTTTTTCAAAAGGCAGAATTCTGCTGCTCGACTTTCTCAGAATGAGGTAGTCACTGTCTTTGGCCATGGGGAACTAAACAAGGTGATGATTGTGCCCAAGCCACATTTTTATACCACTCCACAAACTCCATGTCACGTGATGCCAAAAGAAAGATCATGGATCTATGACCCTCCAAGCGGATTATACTTAAATAAAACTTGGCATAATTTAAATTGCAAGAACACGGTCGAGTTCAACCCTGAATCATATCAAACTTGCTTAAGAAACAAAACACTAGTTATATTTGGGGATTCTACCACAAGGGAATATACTGACTATTTCATGACACAAGTTCTTAAACTTCCTGCAGCTAATCTTAAGTTTTTTCAACGTAAGATCAGAACGTATCATCCGCCAATAGAATTCAAGAGTTTTGGAATTAATCTCATTTATAAGCGTCACGAAATGCCTTTTTATGCATACAAAGACCCTGCAGTTGGAATAACATCCGAGGCGACAGAAATAGATTATCTTGCCGATAGTGACATTCCAGGAAAGGATATTGTAATTTTGGCCCATTACTGTGCTCATATGCAGGCTTTTCCTCCTGATTTATTTCGCCTTAAGATACGACGTTTAGCTAGAGCTATCAAAAATCTACTTGTAGTCAAACCTGAGGCAAATGTATTTATTAAAGGTCCCCATGTCTACTTTGAGGATAATAAATGGGTTGATGTAAGGATTTCTCAAAATCAGAAAACAATTATTTTCGAGGAGTTTAAAGATTTAAGAGCTGAAGTTATATATCTCGACATATGGTCGATAACAATTGCACATGATATTGAGTTTGTCCATCCGCAAAATCAAGCCTTTACCAGCCAGATACAGCAATTTATGACTTATATTTGTTCAAATTAACAATGTTATGAGCCGCGACATGTGATTTCCAACAATGTGGCATTTTGACAAGTGTAGACTCAGACAAGCCTGTGCAGCCTTCTTTTAAACTTAGAAACCCGAAATGATGTTCGGTCAGTAGCCTAAGAGTCATAGAATATTCAAGTGACAAGCAAAGCCTCTGATCAGACTGCGCATATGCACAGGCTGGTTGGAGGCTTTGCTGGTAGCACATACCACATTGTTGGAAATCTCATGCCAGGGCTCACTTATCTATGCTCAAACTAACCTGTGTAAACCTTACGTCTTATGAATGGAACATCAACAGGTGAAAAAGTGGGATCAAACAATGCATCAAATCTGTCTCATCAGGGTCTGCACTATTAGCTATCATACATACATTATTTACCCTTTTATGCCAAATGGAATTTCCCTATTTTATCTTGATAAGACAGTTCTTTGGTGCACCCAAAACATACGTATAAACTGCTGGATAAAAACAGGGACTCTATACAAAGAGACAAGAATCTTTACCATATGTTCAAAAACCGTTGTAGGCCAGTGTGTATTGACCTTACCTTCAATAATCGCTGGTTCCTGGTTTACATGTGCTCAGTAATGGAAAAGCAGGTAACCAGTATCAATAACTGGTTATCTATATTTACATTGCTGACCAACTGTAAACTGGGAACCAGCAATTAATGTAGATATGCCACTTTACTGACACAAAAGTCGAACACAAAGTGTTAATTTACAATTTATCATTTATGTCAAATTTTACTTAATAACACTTTTGAATTACTATTTTTTCTTTACCACCTTATGCTGAATCACACAGTATAAGCATTTAGCATCATTGTAACTCGATATGTGTATCTATTATATTGTAATATGAACCAAATGTAAACATTTTAGGAGTTCTGGTGTTCATACCAACCATCGGTGTGATTGAATGGAGAACTGCACAATGCAACTTTTTGAAAATTAAGTTGTTTTGAATCTGAAAGGCTACTTTATTTAGTTTGTAACTTCATAAATGATTAATTATGATTTCTATTCCGAAAAATTCACTTTTAAAAAAGTTCATTAACTACTTACAATGTCTGTAAGTATGGTACTGTACCTACAAGATAATTCTTAATATCAGCAAAATTAATACAGTGTTTCCTGTCCATTTGTATAGAGTGCCCCTGATAAAAACTAGTCACAACATTATGTTTGAAGATTTTGCTAATCTGGACCCATGTGTATTATTACCTTGAAAATATGTGTTGTGGTTTCATTGCAATATTCTGATGTATCTCATTTGGGCCACGACAAGACACAGGGTTCCCACAGAAATTCAAAAACACAATTCCATGATTTTTCCGTGATTTTTACATGATCAACAATGTAATTTCCATGACTTTTAATCCATGGCCTCCAACCTCCCCTTTAAGTGGCATCTTCACCAGCTGAGATAAATGCAGAATGCAGCAAAAGTAATGTATACATTTAAATAAGCATGCTTGAAAACAATGCATGCATTTTGAAATAATTAAAACTTGAAACCACCAGCAGCCAGAAAACTGGCCGTCAGACACACAAGTTTTGTGTGTCTGACAGCTACTTTTCTGGCTACAGGTGGTTTCATCAAATTATTTCACAAAATTCCACGATTTTTCCATGATTATTTAGGGTCTTTTCAAATTCAATGATTTTTCAATGCATGGAACTTTTTGGGGAAGTTTTCCAGGTTTTCCATGATTTCTAGAGCTTGTGGGAACCCTGAGACTAGATAGAAAACTGAAATTTCGATTGTAGCAAATCTAGATATATACTTACTAATAAGTGAATAAGGTGTGGATCAGACTGCACGGCTGATCTGTGCTTTGTTGTTCACCAACCCCCAAAGACTGGTTTTCCCATGCCGAGGCCCATTTGTAAGACGCAACATAATGCTGTTAGTGTATGCTTAATGTGCATTGGCGTAGCTCCCATTACGCAGTAACGCACGTGCGTAATGAAAATAGTAACATTCAAGGGAGATCACCTAATGTGGTAAGTGATTGTCCCTACCATAAGGAACTGCTCTTAATGGAAACCTTTTGCTCCCGATGGGAGCAAATTCTTTCCGTTAAGAGAAGTTCCAATTTTAAAAAGGGATGCAATTGAAGAGAATGACTGCTTGTTCCAGTTGTCTCCCTTTGATGTGCATTTTTTAGCGTTCTGGCTACGCCATTGATGTGGCTTAAAGCAAAAGAGTATGACCAGGTAATGCCACATTTCACAGACTACAGATCAATCCATGGCACCGTGAGGAAGAGATACAGAGCACAGACAGCCACAACACAACCCTTAATGCGACAATCTCAACAAAAGTCGTCTGCTTTTCTCGCCTACTGAAATGTTTAAGAAGCCTCTATGGCAAGCAGTGTGGACCCAGATCAGACTGCTCCTATAGGAGCAGTCTGTTCTGGGTCCGCACTGTTTGCTTCTATACTTAATTCGTCAGTAATGTTAGGCAATCATTTGCAGCAGACAACTTCAGCAGAAGACATTTTCAGATGCTTTTTTTTCTTGGCGCTTTCAGGGTTAAAGTAAAGCAACCATCTATCCCCACAAGTTGGTTGCTTTATTGACAAGTACAGGTCTTTTGTCTTTTATGTACTTTTATTTCTCTACTCAAACCGTTGATCAATTTTGCCAACAGTAAAATATTAATATTTGGTGGGTATTATCACTTGGCGCTATTGCCCGTAAATACAAACATCTCCAAAATATGAGACCACGAAATACAGTTTTGAATCCAGTAATAAACAACATAGGGATCAAACATGTTTTTCTATGCATTAACATTTGCTGGACCCCAAGGGTGATGTTGAAACCCGAACCTGAAAGGCGAGGGTTTTAAAGACCCCGGGGGTTCTGGCAGATGTTAATGTATCATATAATCATTTTGTCCCTTTAAAACTTTGGAAAACTCTTCGAAAAAATCATTTTTGTATTACTATAATGGAATGCAAAAGCATGAACGATTCGTAGGGTTTCAAACTCTGTTACAGAGGAAAAACTTAAGTCATCCTAACGTCACCAAATTATGTTCATTCCTATGAACGTTACTGTTGACGATTTCTATTTTGGTGATGGCATAGAAAGCGTATATGTAAGTACAAAAGCCGTGCATCAACAGCATGTGACTTGCCTGATTAATACATGGGTTTTTGCCGGTTAAAACATGGATGTTAATAGCATGCGGAACGGCAATTTATGCAAAAATAAGAAGTAAATGGACACACACCTTTAGTATATTGGTATCTGTATCATCAAAAACTATCTTTAAACGGTTGATTATGTCTCAATGTAGAGGAAATCACATCATAAAAGGGATAACTATTTAAGGAAAGAATATGCTCCCAATAGGGAGCATATTTTTCCTTTTAAAGTAGCCCTTTGAGAATAGAAAATAACTTTAAAGGAGATTAAATTGAAAAAAACACCAAAATTAAACTACGCCAATTATCTTTTAGATTAGCTAAAATTTTAAAGCTGCAAATATTAAGTGGTTTACAGTAACAGTGCACTCACAGGTCTTCTCATAGTCTGCAGAATTGATAACTAGAGAGAAATAATAGCCTGCATATCTACCGCACACAAATTTAAGTCTTGAGTATAATTGCGGTTAATTCCCATGCATAGGGGAGCGCAGTGCCTCAGTGGTAGAGTGCTTGACTCGAGACCGAAGGGCCGTGGGTTCGAGCCTCACCAGTGTCACTGCGTTGTGGTCCTTGAGCAAGACACATTTATCCTAGCTTAGTACTGGTTCAACCCAAGAAGACCCGTCCCTATATAAAAAGATTGTTGATGGGACTTAAAGAATCAGATCAAACAAAACAAACAAATTCCCATGCGCACCATTCCTGCGTCGAGAAACATGAATAGTTGTCTGGGTTCTGTCTTTCTGACCATTTATGAATTCCAATCAATACAATTTTCAGATACTCTTATACTCCTATACTCAATATTTCCACATTTTAGTGACAAAAGAAAGTGATTTAAATGTGTCCATAATACCTTTTGACCCTGATTTTGTTTGTTTGATTTGATTCTATACGTCCACTCAACAATCTTTCAGTTATGCGGGACGGGTCTTCCTGGGTTGAACCAGTACTAAGCTAGGATAAATGTGTCTTGCTCAAGGACCACAACCACAACTGATCGTCTCAGTACCAAATACAGTAAATAGAACAGGCCACATCAATAATGCACAAAATTTTGAAGTTTTTACCCTGTATGCGAATACAATTATAGTCAATGATCACAAGTGATTGTTGTTAACCTCTCGAATTCAACCTTCAGATAACAACAGAGGTATTCCAAATTTAACTTGAGCATCCAGCAGCGCTCCTGATTATTGGACACTTTTTTAAATAAGGTAAACAAAACAAGCTGTTGACTGCTTGGATGCAATCAAGTAAGTAAGTGCTTAAACCCGGAAATGAAATGTAAGCACGAGAGCAACATTAAAGACTAAACACACAATAAACTTGAGTCAGCCCCAAATAAACTATTTTATGATAAGGGCCATAAAATAAAACATAAGCTTATGCAAAATATGTGATCCCCAGGGCAGGGTCATTTTTGGCCCCAGGAGCATATTTTTAACAAACTTGGTAGAGGTCTACTAGATGATACTTCATACCAAATATCAAGGCTATAGGCCTCATGGTTTCAGTCGAGAATTTTACATGCTTTTCCAATATAAGCCTATGTAAAATATGTGACCCCAGGGGCTGGGCCATTTTTAGCCCCAGGAGCATAATCTGAACAAACTTGGTAAAGGTCCACCAGATGATGCTTTATACCAAATATCAAGGCTCTAGGCCTTGTGGTTTCAGACAAGGAGATTTTTAAAGTTTTCATCTTGAAAATCTATTTAAGCCTGTGTGACCTATATATGCAATGGACAGAACTATTTGAACAATTATTAAAGAGGGCCATATAAGGATAATTTCTGCCAAGACTGGTAAAAATCCAACCGGTAGTTTAGGAGATGTCCTTTGAAGCAATTGTTGACCACGCACGACCCACGATGGACATCCAATAATCACAATAGCTCACCATTAACCAATGGCTCATGTGAGCTAAAAATGAGAGGCTTGCCGAGCAATTAATTTCTTTTTCCCAACAAGTTTAATAAATTCAATGATACAGGAGCATGAATGTTCCATCATTCAACGTTAAGATAAACATTTGCCAAATTTATGTGATGTTGTTAGGAGTGTCATTTCATAATGATATCAAATTCTGCAAACCACTAGTGACATATTGTGATAAATGGATAATAGATAAAGATTTGAAGCGCCAAAAGCAATCTTAATCACAAACATTAACACAACAAACTTTATTTATGTGACGCAAATATTTACTTTTTATTTCCAATAGAACTACCACAAACACAAAGTTCATTATTGGTATGATATCACAACAAAACATATTTCTTAAACCAAGGAATATCCCATTAATTTGAAGCCCATTCAGGTGTTGACTGTATTCAAAATTTTTCATTTTGGGAGGTATATCGTCAGATATACAATTGGAAATTAGTTTTAAGGCAACAGCTGAGGAGCGGAGTCGGCAATTCAGTTTTAAGGTGATGTGGCAGCGGAGCAGAAAAACGTGATTTCCAACCATATATCTGAATATATGCATCACCAAATTCATACAATTAAAATCCTTGTTTCTTCTCAAATTGTAGCACTGTAAGCCGCATGTCATAGAACTAAATGTAACATAATGAATGACAAACTATTTCCGACAGTAAATCGCGGAAATACTGTGGCTAATTTCCAATGTTATCCAACCAGACAAAAGCAAATGCATTAGAGATATATATTATGGGCTTCAACATATAAAACCTGTCTTCGGGGGTTTATCTGCTTTGGGGGTTTGCAAACAACTAAGGTGCAGACCAGCCTGCGCATACGCGCAGTCTGATCAGCGCCTTTGTTATTTCGCTTAATGGAAAGTATCATATATCTAGACTTGCTACAAGCAAAATTTCAATTTTGTAGCTAGTCCCTGTAGCTGAGAAGGGTGGCTTGAATATCACTTTGTCGGAAACCCCGAAGACAGGTTTTGTCTCAACGCCGTCCTTATTATGTACTCAACCTAATAAATGCAGAGTGTCTAATGAGCACACACTGTGTTTACACAATATGAACTTCTGATTTCCAGCCAATCCAGTAATTTCACTGTTTTGTGGATGAAACAGGTGTGAAGCTTGAAGTTTGAAGCTCATAGCTGTGAAAGTTTTAAGATATCAAGTTTTCCATGTCCAAATTTGCAAAGGGCAACAACTCAAAAAAAACTTTTTTTTAAAATTTTTACCACGTTATCTACTCATTATTCTCTATCAGCTAAACAAGTTTGAAGCTCACCGCTGTAATAGATTTTGAGGTATCTTGATTACAAAATTTCATTATGGCCCTTTAAAAGGGGCATAACTCCAAAAAGGGAGATAATCAAGACTTAAAAAAAAATACAGGTCAATTATTTTTTGATGAAGAATCGATATATGAAATGTTGATGGACGCATGGACAGACGGAAGCACAGACAAGCCCCTTCCAGGCCTCCAGATAAGAGTGTGTATTAGAAAACTATTTTCTTTATTTCTCCTCCAAAACATATGTTGTGGGGACTCAAAAGAACCGTCTCAATGAGACGGTTCTTTTGAGCACCCATAACACATGTTAAAATTGATGGGTAAGAAAATATTTGCAATTGTATGCTTAAAATTTGCTTAACTGGACCTATGCAACTTTTTCCAAAGTTGAGTGCATCAAAATGATGTGCAGAGTGCACTTATTAGGTTGTTAAAGTAGATGTTCTAAACTTTGAACACTAGGTGACTGCAGCCATCAGAGGAGATGAAAAATCACAACTGAAACTGTAATAATAAGCTGATACAAACTGACCACCGGCTGCACAAGAATCCTCTTCTCGTCTTCCAATGAACACTTAACCTATGAAATCTATGAGCCAGTTCATAATAATTTGTCACTTACGGCATATTCCTAGTCATTCTTAACACATCCATGTTCAGCTATCCAGTGGGGATAGCGGAGTGAAATTTAGCCTGAGACTTCACAAATGTCCCTTGTTTGTGTGAGCGGGCAGTCAATGCTCTAGGTAGCCTGCTCAATTGGGCAGCCCTGCTAGCATAAGCGATAAGTTCAAAAACTTCATGTACCTATTCATAATTATGTCCCTCGAGCTTGTCTCTTAACAGAGTGTGCAAGAGACAGAGTACAGTAAAACCTGTGTTAAACAGCCACTCTCAAAAAGACCAAAAATTGGTTTTCAAGATCAATAAACGTTTAATGCAGGTCAAAAGTATTGCGGAGCATTCTGAAATACTTTCGACCTTCATTAGGCTACCATTTGTCAATAAGATATTTCTTTTGTTTATTTTTGAGCGGCCATTTTACACAGGTTTTACTGTACTGTAAATTCAAAATGCGAAATATGTGTTGTTTCATTTGGACCAGTATCAATACTGATGGTAGTCAAAATTATCTGGAGCACTGAGCGATAATTGGTCTTGAAAACCAATTTGTGGTCTTTTTGAGTGGCTGTTTTACACAGGTTTTATAGTATGTCTCTTGATAGAGTTATTCTCCTTATACAGTTTTACTGGAGATACTAGACAGGCTGTGGAAGCTCTTTATCAACACTAGAGTCCTTCTCTTTTGTATCTTTTTCTTTATTCCAGTTCTTAAGGCCCTCAGGTAACTCTGTGTCTTCCTCAAAGGAGCCTGAAATATTGTCAATAATACCGTAGTTATTCAAAAAGTTATCATGGGGTAAAGTTCAAAATTTGGAAAATCCTGTTTATTCTTATAATAATCATGGGCGAAGGTTCAAAATTTCGAAAATCCTGTTTATTCTAATTATCATTATGGGTGAAAATTCAAATTTTCAAAAATCCTGTTAATTCTAGATTTTTATCATGGGTGAAAGTTCAAATTTTCAAAAATCCCGTTTATTCTAAGTATTATCATTGGGTGAAAGTTCAAAATTTTGAAAGTCCTGTTGATTCTAATTGTTTTCATGGGTGAAAGTTCCAATTTTCAAAAATCCTGTTTATTCTAATTATTATCATGGGTGAAATACCAAATATTCAAAAATCTTGTTTATTTTAACTTATTATCAAGGGTAAAAGTTTAAAATTTTGAAAATCCTGTTTAATCAAATACATTTGTATTATCATGGGTGAAAGTTCAAATTTTCAAAAAACCTGTTTATTCTAATTATTATCATGGGTGAAAGTTCAAATTTTGAAAAATTCCTATTTATTCTAATTATTATCATTGGTGAGAGTTCAAATTTTCAAAAATCCTTTTTATTCTAATTATTATCATGGTTGAAAGTTCAAAATTTCGAAAATTCTGTTTATTCTTATTAATATCATGCGTGAAACTTCAAATTTTCGAAAATCCTGTTTATTCTAATTATTATCATGGGTGAAAGTTTAAAATTGAGAAAATCCTGTTTTTTTCTATAAATTATTATCATGGGTAAAGGTTCAAATTTTCGAAAATCATGTTTATTCTAATTATTATCATTGGGTGAAAGTAAGAAAGAGGGCAAAGATCAGAAAACGATACAATCAAGCACCACACCTGACCCAGGATACCAATGGGAAAGTGACAACTTCACAATTAGACTTCACAAACGAGAGCAAGAGGTCAGCCCTTTCCCAGCAGGTGACCAGAAGGCATCAATAAACAGACGCGCACGAAAGCACAACAAAACAAGACAGAAATAACATAAATGATCCACAAAAGAAGCAACGCCTAGGAACGGTCAATAAAAATATTTTACTCGAGGAATAAACCGGTTTCAAGGCGAACCCTTAGTTCAGATGTGGATCAAAACACATAGAAACTTTGTTTGCATGAAAGACCCCTTACTTATCAATGCATCATCTCCTAGAACATATAAATCAAGATATAAAAACTAGATAAAGCAAAGATAAGGACTCAACAGTAAATAAAACTGAATACTGGAGCAAAAGAAATCCAACAGGTAAACCCTGGTGGGCCTGACAACAGCCAAAGCATCAGGCCCCTACCATCTATCAATAGATAAGTCTTTAAATCGGAATGGTAAAAATCCTGAATTGAGGAAAAATCCTGAAAACTTCCACCCGTGTTATTATCCATTTTCAGAAGAAATCTACACTACATGTGTTGCTCATGTTGATGCTTTATGTACCAGGATGCTTAACATCACAGTCAACAATTTTTCAGTCATGATGGGACGTTTCCTGGGATGAATCAGTAATAAGCAGAGGATAAAAAGTCTTGCTCAAGGACACAACATTATTATATAATCTATAAATTAACACTTTCTGATTGGTACAGATGACTATCAACTGTAGCTGATATAACTACATGTCACATGGTTTTCAAAGCATATTATATGAAGAAATATTGCGGTGCTTTGAGGCAGTGATGTCTGAATGTCAAATTGAGCTCTAATGCCAATGGTTTCAATGGTTCAAAATGGCAGGAAATACATTGCATATCTTTATAATATAAAAAAAACAAATGTTGACGTTTATGTTTCGGTAGACATGAAATGTTATTGAACAGTAAACTTAATCATATTGACCTCCGCTTTACATTGATCAATATGAAGTTAACTGTTCAATGGCACTCCATGTCCACCTCAACATTAAAACAACAATTGTACAATTGTGAAACAGGCCTCCAGATAAGAGTGCCTATTAGAAAACTATTTTCTTTATTTTGCATCCAATACATGTGTTGTGGTTACTCAATTGATAGGCAAGAAAATAATTACAATTTTACGCTCATAAATTTCCTTATCTGGATCTATGGTCAGAAATTGAAATTTTCCAAAATCCTGAACTTTAGAAATTCAAATCTTAACTCTTTGTATACAGGAAACTCCTAAACCGGTCTTTTGGCAAACAGTGAAGACCCAGATGAAATGCAGCATAATGCTGCATTTCATCAGTGTCTGCACTGTTTGCTGAGATTAAAACAACCTTCAGGAACTGAAATACATCATAATTTAGAAATATCTACCTGTGACCCCTAAAAGTATGAAACGGGCAATCCCATACTTATTATATCAATATGTATGGGAAAATCCATCAAGATACTAAGGGTTAAACCTTTGCATCATACACAATCTCAGTGACAGAGTGCTTGACTCCAGGCATAGGGGGTTGCGGGTTAGAGCAAGACACATCAATCCTTGCTTAGTACTACTTTTAACCCAGGAAGACTTGTCCCAACATAACTGAAAAATCATTGACGGGGATTTTAAGTATCAAATCAAATTAACACAATATAAACCCATTCATCCATATATTTACTAGCATTTTGTATCAACCTTGACCAAATAAAAAAATACTTGTGTTTAGGGTAACTGGACCCTCCCTAAATTTACTGGTGAAAGCTAAATTTTTTTCAGATTTTCTGGAAAATATAATTCCATGCATTTTGATAGGCATTTCACCTTTCAAAATGCATAAAAATTCATAAAAAATTTCCAGAAAAAAAATAATTAAAAAAATATATGTGTGCCTACCCTACCTAAATTTTCAGACCCCTTACCAAAACACACTTATTTTTTATTTAGCCTTACCTGTCCCTTCCACAAATTCTTCATATGTTGACTTTTCAGCAAACGGTCTTTTACCAAGGAGCTGTACCATAATGTCTTTGTCTATCTTCTCTAGTTCCAGCAGTTTCAGTGCAACCTATAACAGAAAAGCAGTCAGGCTGGAAAATCCTCAAAATTTCTATTCATCCTATTTCACCATAGAGGCAGACATGAGATTTTTGTTCTTTCCTCATTCAGGGTTCATACAGGCAAGTTTGAGTAAATTTCAAGGACTTTTAAAAGCCTCTCAAAAAGTTTTCAAGAACTAAAAGGTGATGAAAAATAATGATGTAAGTGTTAAAATTCTACTTTAGAAATGATAGACTGAGATAATAGAGAAATTAGGACTAGAAAATTAGTATAAAACTGTTGTGCTTTTATTTGGTGCAGCATTTGCTGCACCAAATAAAGGCACAGCAGTTTTATTCTGATTAAGATCTCTATCAACAGTGTTGATTCCTACAAAAAAATAGAAGGATTCAAGGACTTTTCAAGGCTTTTGAGTGATTTTCCAATTGTTTCAAGTCAGATTTAATTTTCAAGGATTTATCAAGAAAGCCCTCTGAATTCCCACAGAAATTACCGTAATAAAAAAAAATTCCATGATTTTTCCATGATTTTCCATGATCAAAAATGCAATTTCCATGACTACCGTACTTAATGTATGGCCTCCAACCTCTCCTTTTAACGGCATCTTCACTCCACTGAGCATAAATGCGGACTGCAGCAATAGAAATGTATTTAAATAAGCTTGCTTGTAGACCATGTATGCATTTTGAAATAATTAAAATGAAACTACCAGTAGCCAGAAAACTAGCTGTCGGACACACAAGTTTTGTGTGTCTGACAGCTAGTTTTCTGGCTACTGGTTGTTTTGTCAAAATTCCATTATTTTTCCATGATTATTCAGGTTTTTACAAATTCCATGCATGGAACCTTTTTGGTTTTTTTCCAGGTTTTCCAGATTTCCAGAGCTTGTGGGAACCCTGCATAGAGGCAGACATGAGATTTTGGTTCTTTACCCATCGACAAGAATCAAATGCTCAGTCTCACCAGAGCCTAAACTGTAACACACACAAAATAGGAAAGCTGTCTCTCTCAAGTTCTTAGATCAGCAGTTGAGGGTGCAGCTGCAGCCCGAAGCCATCGGCTCTCATGGCACCCACGGTTTAAAATTGACCAGTTTCCTATCTTGGCAGCCATTTTGTTTTACTATGGCAAAGGTAAATGTCAAATAAATAGCAGACCAATCAGAATAATCACAGGTTTAGATAAACCAAAACAAAAATAAATACTGCGTAAAATTGTAAATAGTTTCTTACTCATCAATTTAACCAAATGTTTTAGGTGCTCAAAAGAGAAGATTCTTTTAAGTACCCACAACATATGTTTTGGTGGAGAAATAAGAAAATTAGAAAATTGTTTTTCTGTTATGCAGTCTTAACAAAAGGCCTGCTGCTGGACGCACAAAGTAAGAAAATTGTCTCTGTCAAGTTCTTAGATTTAATGCAAGTACACAGCAGTCGAAGGTGCAGCTGCCGCCCAAGGCCGTCGGCTCTCATGATGGGCACCCACGGTTTAAAATTGACCACTTTCCTATTTTGACAGCCATTTTTTTTATAATAGCAAAGGTAAATGTCAAATAAATAGCTGACCAATCAGAACAATAAGTGAAAAGCAACTTTCAATTTTGGCTGAAATAAAAATGTTACTCTTTAATGTATGTAGCTCTTTATGTGCTATTTAAGTCATTCAACTTGTTTTTCAATTGTTTTCAAAATTAGTTTTATCTTCAAACATTTTTCAAGCCGGCCCTTCATTTTCAAGTTCATTTGAAGAAATTTATCGTATGAGTTTTGTAAAAGTTAATTTCTACCTGCTCTATAGGCCTATCAATGTAAATTTGGTACCTACATATATTGATGCAAATGGGTTAACTACTTACTTATCAATTCAAATTAGGTAACTACATGCTCATCAATGCAAATTGGGTCACTACATGCTTATCAATGAAAACTGTAACCACATGTTTATCAATGAAAATGGGTACCTACTTGCTTATTAAAGCAAATTGGGTAAATACTTGTTAGGATCAAATCAAATTGGGTAACTTCATGCCTATCAATGAAAATCGGGTAACTACATGCTTATCAATGCAAATGGGTAACTACAAGCTTATCAATACAAAGGGGTAACTACATGCCTGTCAATGAAAATTGAGTTACGACATTCTAATCAATGTAAATTGGGTAACTTCGTGCTTATCATTGAAAATTGGGTAATGGTACCTTTTCAACTTCAGGCTTATGCTTATTCAGTAATTCTTTGGTTCTGATATACATGTTTTGAACCATATCTCGGACCTCTTGGTCTATGAGCTGAGCTGTGGCTTCACTGTAGGGCTTGTCAAATACCATTTCCCTTTGTCCGGGCATTTCAAAGGAAATCTGACCAACTTTTTCGCTCATACCATACTGAACCACCTGAAAATAGTTTACAAGACAAGGGGTCTATCAAGTTACATTAACAACAGATATAATGTAAACATTTTTATCATAAAATTGTGATTATTTTATTACAAAACAGTCTAAACATGTGTTTCGAGTGCTCGAAAGAACCATCTCATTGAGGCGGTTCTTTTGAGCACCCACAACATATGTTTTGGTTGAGAGATGAAAAATAATAACTTTTAATAACACTTTTTGCATATCTGGAGGCCTTGAAAAATAAAACTTTTAATAGCACTTTTTGCATGTCTGGAAGCATGGGTAGCCTCTGGGTTTACCTAGTCATTTTCGAGGGTGACTTAGGCTAACTAAAAATGTTTATTTCTTTCCAAAATATATGTTATTAGGCCTAAATTAAAATTTTATTTGTTTCCCCTTACCCGACCGACCTTGAAAAAAAGCCCCTACTCAAAAAAAATTATTTCAATTTTCAGTCAAGAATTTGTTTTTAAATTCATTGCAAACTTGGAGAATTGTCCAATGTAAACAGTGTTATCTTTGCAAATTCAGGCCTCGAAATATCTTAAAATAGGCACTTACCCTGCATCACAGAAAATATTGGTATATATGGGAAAAAAATTAATTTTCACTAGAAGTATCAAAATTTTCACTTGCCCTGCAGCCCAAGGCACTCGTAAATACAAGCGGACGAGTGCTATTTTCGAGCCCTGAAATTGTTTGTGTATTCATTTTAATTGCCTATAGTAGGACTATGCAGTAAAACCTGCCTATAACGGCCACTCAAAGATATACACAACAAAGGTCGTTAAGACAAATGAGCGCTAAATGCAGGTCGAAAGTATTGCAGAATGCTCACTGGGAGCATTCTGCAATACTTTTGACATGCATCATGCGAATATCGGTCTTGATAAAACAAACAATTTTATGCCTTTTGTTGAGTGGCCTCTTAAGACAGGTTTTACTGTATACAATTAAGTTTAATGGGTATCCAATTTGAGAAGTTAAAAAAATAATTTTTCGACCAACCGATCCATACTGGTAAAACAGGGTCGGGTAAGGGGAAACAAAAATATTTTTAAGGTTGGCCTAGTGGTTACATTCATAAGGTAACCCTTTTCTTACTGGCTTAACTCACTCAAACCATTATTCACTGAATTTTCCCTGACATTTTCTCACATGGCACTACATGTATATAAACACTACTGACCTGGGCATAAGCCATCTGTGTTATTCTTTGCAGGTCATCTTGTGCTCCGGTGGTGATTCTACCAAAGAAAAGCTCTTCCGACACTCTGCCACCAAGTGTCATACACATTCTATCCATAATCTGTAAACATAGAGGATCTTACATGAGTGCTCATGTTTTATTGAATTTATTAAACCAGTTGGGAAAAAGAGATAAAATGCGAGGCTTGCCGAGCATTTTATCTCTTCTTCGCAACAAGTTTAATAAATTTAATAATACAAGAGCACGAATGTTAGATTCTATTTATCA
The DNA here is from genome assembly GCA_964019695.1 of Loripinus fragilis. Taxonomy (NCBI): domain Eukaryota; kingdom Metazoa; phylum Mollusca; class Bivalvia; order Lucinida; family Lucinidae; genus Loripinus; species Loripinus fragilis. The sequence goes on from OZ026523.1 coordinate 19,731,085, forward strand.
TATGACATAAAGATTTCTTTGAAATCTCATTTCTGCCGTAAACGTTATAATTTTGACATTATGTACGCAACGTTGTTATGGACGTAATAACGTTTCCCGAAAATCGATAAACCACTCGTGGTTTACAGATTTTATTGCATGGCCTTATTTCACTCCCAGACACGACGTCATATGATAAATTGAATTACATTATAAACAGGGTTCATATAGGCAAGTTTGTGTCAAATTCAAGAACTTTTCAAGGACTTCATAAAGATTCTCCTGTTTTTCAAGGACTACAACTTCATGGAAATTACTGATTTACACTATAAAATTCTACTTCTAAAAATCTAGACTGAGACAATCAGGGAAACAGACTAAACTTTTTTTGCCAGGAGCAAACTGGGCCCCTTAAACAAAATGATTGGGGGCCGAGCCCAAAACTAAGGTGCCCAGGATTTGGTGGCAAATTGAACTCATTCAACACCATTGCCAAGCATTTGCCTTACTCATAATTGAAGTAAGTGACACTCAAAATCTGTATTCCTCTAATTATTTACCATATTAATATTATTTTAATCAGCTGAACTACCAACAGCTAGTGTCAGATTTGACAATACTTCATACCTTTGCATACTACATTGTTTCAGAGGCAAGCTGGGCCCCTAAACTTTAAGTTTTAGGGGCCCAGCCCAAAATTTAGGGGCACTGGGCTACTGGGCCCTTGTTATAATTTTTCCCTGACAATGAACCATTAAACATTGGATTTTTTTTTTTATAAAATTGCTGCCTTTTATTTGGCGCAGCATATGCTGCACCAAATAAAGGCACAGCAATTTTACACTGATCTAGGTCTCCATTAACAGTGTTGTCCTACAGAAAATAGTAAAATTCAAGGACTTTTCAAGGCCTTGCAGTGATTATCCAGAACTTTCAAGGCAGATTTAGCTGTCAAGGACTTTTCAAGAAAGCCCCTTATATTCAAGTGCTTTTCAAGCCTGTGCGAACCCAGTATAAACAGGCCATTAGCTAAGAGTGCATAACAACAAGAGGGCCCTAGGGCCCTTGATCACTCACCTGAGTCCTGGCACCTGTTCAACTGAGCTGAATATTCTGATAAATTTTGGTAGAAAGCATCATAAGGAACATTTCTTTGAAATATTTTGAATATTGACCAGTTGTTCAGGAGGAGAGGCCATTTAAAGATATTTCTTATTTATAGCTCTGGTGGCCTTTTTGTTCAATGTTTCCAAACCATTTGTGCAATTATGGTAGTGGGCCTTATGTGGAACATTTCTGTGAAACAGTATTGAATTTGGAACAGTGGTTCAAGAGGAAATGCTGTTTAAAGACATTTCTTATCTAGAGTTCTGGCGGCCCCTTTCTTCAGTAGAGCAGAACCATTTGTGCAATTTTGGTAGAGTGTATCATGAGGAACAATTCTGTGAAATCATTTTCAATTTGGACCAGTGGATCAGGAAGTGTCGTTTAAAGACATTTCTTATCTAGAGCTTTGGTGGCCCCTTTGTAGGGCCGAGTTGAACCATTTGTGCAATGTTGGTAGAAAGCATCATGAGGAACAATTCTGTGAAATTATTTTGAATTTGGACCAGTGGTTCAGGAGAAAATGTTGTTTAAAGATATTTCTTATCTGGAGCTCTGAAAGCCCTTTTGTTCAGCGGAGCAGAACCATCAGTGTAATTTAGGTAGAGGGTATTATGAGGAACAAATATGTGAAATTATTTTGAATTTAGACCAGTGGTTATGGAGGAAATGCTGTTTAAAGATATTTCTTATCTAGAGCTCTGGCAGTGGAGCGCAACCATTTGTGCAATTTTGGTAGAGGGTGTTATGAGGAACAATTCTGTGAAATTATTTTGAATTTGGGCAAGTGGTTCAGGAGGAGATGTTGTTTAACAGTTTTCTTATCTGAAGCTCTGGTGACCCTCCTGTTTGGTGGAGCGGAACCATTTATGCATTTTTTGAAAGAGGGAACCATAGGGAACGTTAATGTGAAGTTATTTGAAATTTGGACCAGTGGTTCAGGAGATGTCGTTTAAAGAAAGAGTTTAAGCATGACAGACGGACACACAACGGACGACCGCCAAAGACAGATCACAAGAGGTCACCTTGAGCCCTGAGCTAAAAAAGTATATTGTGGGTACTCAAAAGAACCCAAAACATATGTTAAAGCTGATAGGTAAGAAAATATTTATATTTTAATGCTATATATTATAACCAGGCCTTTTGTAAAATCTGTATACCAAAATATTAAATTTCTTATTTCTTAACCAAAACATGGGTTGTGGGTACTCAAAACATGAGGGCCATAGTGGCTCTGAATCGCTCACCAGTCTGTACTATGTGCACCAGTCATATGAGCTTATGCGACCCCTAGGGAGGCCTATTTTTGGCCCCAGGCACATTATTTGAACAAACTTGGTAGAGATTCACTAGACGGTACTACATACCAAATATCAACGTGCTAGGCCCTGTGGTTTCAAACAAGAAAATTTGTTCATGTTTTCCCTATATTAAGCGTATGTAAAACATTTGACCCCTGAGGCGGGATCATTTTTGACCCCAGGGGCATTATTTGAACAAACTTGGTAGAGGTCCACAAGGTGATGCGACATACCAAACATCAAGGCTTATGGCCTCGTGGTTTCAGACAAGATATTTTTTCATGTTTCCCTATATAAGCTTGACACCCAGGGCGGGGCCATTTTTGGCCCCAGGGGTTTAATTTGAACAAACTTGGTAGAGGTCCACTAGGTGATGCTACATACCAAATATCAGGGCTCTAGGCCTTTTGGTTTCAGACAAGAAGATTTTTTCACATTTTCCCTATATAGCCTATGTAAAGCATGTGACGCCCCGGGAGGGGCCTTTTTTGGACTCAGGGGTATTATTTGAGCAAACTTGGTAGAGGTCCACAGGGTAATGCTACATACCAAATATCAAGGCTCTAGGCCCTGTGGTTTCATACAATAAGATTTTTTCACGTTTCCCTACATAAGCCTTTGTAAAACATTTGACATCCAGGGTGGGGCCATTTTTGGCCCCAGGAGAATAATTTGAAAAAACTTGGTAGAGGTCCACTAGGTGATGCTACATATCTGTAACCAAATATCAGCACTCTAGGCCTTGTCGTTTCAGACAAGAAGATTTTTTCACATTTTCCCTATATAAACCTATGTGAAACATGTGACCCCTGGGACAGGGCCATTTTTGGCCCCAGGGGTATAATTTGTGCAAACTTGGTAGAGGTCCATTAGGTGATGCTACATACCAAATTTTAAAGGCTCTAGGCATTCTGGTTTCAGACAAGACTTTTTTAAGTTTTCATTCGAAAATCTATTTTTAGCCTTTGTGGCCTAGATATGCAACGGAACAGAACCATTTGAACAAATTCCATAAAGTGTCACCCAAGGATCATCTGTGCGAAATTATTGAACAAGGGGTTTAGGAGGAGTTGTCATTAAAGTCAATTGTTAAGGGACTACGGACAAAGACTGATCACAAAAACACATAAATGGGTACTTTTACAAACATTGAAGACCCAATTGAAATGTCACCTATAAATGCAGCTTCACCAGCATCTACACTGTTTGTTAAGGTAAATAAGAGCTTCAAACAAAAAAATGCAATTTTTTTTAGAAAATTATAACCCGACAATCCTCAATATGTACAATGAACTATCCTAAGTTTATTGCATCAAAGCAGAAAAAGGAGTCTATTAGTATACAATGGGTTAAATGCCATATTTACCTGTTCTTTGGAATATAAATACTGTTCTTTTGGGAGATACTGGGCATACCCAAGACCTTTCCCACGAGGGATGATAGACACCTGAAAAAATTAACAGCCTTTTATACTGAGAACAGACTGTAACCATTGGCAAACAGCAAACACACAGATCAAGGTTTTCAGTATTACATGTACTATCATAGTTACTAGTCTAGGGATATACAGCAGACCTTCATAAGAGAGCATAATTAAAAAAAAATCTTGTTCAGGCATTTATTTAAGAGTGCTTACCAAAAAAAATAATTTTCTTATTTTTCAACTGAAACATATGTTATGGGTACCTCAAAAGAACCATCTCAATGATGAGACAGTTCTTTTGAGCACCCAAAACATATGTTAAAACTGATGGGTAAGAAAATATTTACAATTTTATGCTCAAAAATTTTGTTTATCTAAACCTCTGCTTATTTCTCAACCAAAACATATGTAGTGGATACTCAAAATAACCATCTCAATGAGATGGTTATTTTGAGCATCCAAAACAAATGTTTAAACTGATGGATAAGAAAATATTCATAATTTACGCTCAAAATTGTTGCTTAACTTGACTAATGTTCATCTAGGTGAAATATTTAGGGTAAATACACTACCTGTAGTACCTACCTTTAATAAAGGATCAGCATGCTCAAGGTACCAGCCAGCTACAGCATGGCCTGCTTCATGGTATGCAACCGTCTTCTTTTCCTCAGGCTGTAAAACTTGGGTCTTCTTTTCCAAACCTGTTTACATTTAAGAAATGAATTCAATTTTTGGAATGTTCATGGAATCATAAATACTTCGGGTCTCTTGCAAAGTAAGTGAAGCCCTTTGGGCTTCATGTTAATACCCGAAGTATTTATGATTCCATGAACATTCCAAAAATTGAATTTATTGCTCATATTTACATTTTATTATAAATATCTATAATATAAAAAATATTTTTAATTTAGGAATTAAAACAGTTTTGTATTTAAAATGTAATTGTATTTACTGTTTAGTCGGAGTGTAAAATGGAATAGGGGAAGAGCCAGCTTGAACAAGGACAGCCAATGGAGCAAACAAGAGGGTTGTTTTGCACCTGCGACTCAGGTGTGGCTCGCTGTAAATCACAATACCAGTATCACTTCCGGCGAATGAGTTTGATGTTCAAAGCGTTTTGCACGGGCAAGTTACCTTGGCAGCTGTCAAATTTTCTGTATTCATGAGGCTATGAATGGTTGCGAAAATCTAAAGATTCATCAAAGGATTGCTTCAAAAATGTAAATATACATTGATTGAAACTAAAAAGCTTGAAGCAACCAATATCTTTTAATATTTATTTATGAGGTGAGGTAATGTAACTAAAAGGAAGAATAAAGAACTCACTCCTTCGAGTTCCTTTGTTTATGACAAATTTTGGTTGTAACAAATTTGGGGGGTGGGGGAGGCACATTTTGATGCTTCGTTTGTGGTTGACTAACTGTAATTTTGTCACTTTCCCATATGTATCCTTAGTCAGGTGTGGAACTTGATTGCATCGATTCCTGATCTTTGCACCCTTACTTACTTTGATTTGATTGCCAGTTGAGAGTGGATAGAAAACTTTGAATCATCTCCCATTTTAACAATTTGTATACAGATGGAATTTCCATAAAATTCAAACAATTCAGTAGGATGATACTGCAATAAGCTAAGGAATCACCATGCTAACTTTCTCCTGAAGTTGTAGTTAAGCAAAAGATTTTAAAGTACAATGGAGATAATTTCCTTTTTCATCATTTTAAACATATATGTATTGAGAGGTATAACTGAGATGGTCCTTTTGAGAACCCACAACATAGTAATATTAATCACATTTGCAGCCCTGAGGTTATAAAACTATTTTCATGCTTGACTCAGCTGAGCATGAAATTTATCCTGCTCATAAATGTTAAAATGCCAACACTTGTTAGCATTTTAACATTTATAAGCATGATAAATACAACCTCTGAGAGTTGTAAAGCAAGAAACTTTTTTTATTTGTTGGTATTTTGATTTTATGAACATTTGAAATTTCATGCTCAGTTGAGTTGAGTATGAAAAAAAGTTTAATAACCTCGGGATCTGGCCTTACCTGCTACAACTCTCTCTATTGCCTTGTCAAAATCTGTTAGCTCTATCATAGACTTCAAATCTCTGGCAGCAATTAGAGCTGCTTCATTACAAACATTTGCAATATCAGCACCTACAAATAAAGTGAAATTATTCAAGACATCTCCATGGGTGAAACCTTTAGAAATCAAAATTTTTAAGCATGCAGTTAAAATAAAATCCTGAAGTCACTGAATTGTATTCACTCTTTCTCAAATTATCGGCCTTGGGCCTTCATCAGGAACAATAAAGTCAATGAATTGTATCCACTCTTTCTCAAAATGGAGATAAAACTCAGCAGGCCATTAAAGATTTCTGGACATCCCAGCAGGGGAGTGGCTATCAATATGAGGTAGTAAGTGGGTGAAGCTTAGCTACTGTAAGACTGACCTGGTCTGAGCTGATAAGCAGCATTGTCATTGAGCTGATATGAGCTGTCAATCATTTCCCAGGTAATATCTGTCAGCCAATCAAATTGGAGATAATAGCCACAGGAGCTGCTGTGGATGGTGCCTCTTTGAATGTTATTGGAATTATGAGGAAAAGTGGCTAATTTTAACTTTTATAGTCCACTTACATTTACATTCCTGAACTTACCTGAAAATCCAGGAGTAAGAGCCGCCATCTGCCTAGATAATTCAGCTTTAGCTATTTCTGTTTTTGAATTTATGAGGAAAGGTAGCTAATGTGGCCTTTTAACCCTTTACTCCATAGGCTTTTTTTAGATCATGACATCATTTTCTATTTTCAGACAAAATTTTAAAAAATTATGTTAAGTTTTGATTAGTCAATACTTTTGAAAATATAATGGAAAATGGAGCATTTGCTCCAAAAGAGCAAATGCTCCATTTTCCAATTTTTTTTTAAATACATGATATTTCAAAGGCATCAAAAGGCGTTATTTAAAGCTGCATGGTCTGTAACTTTTGATCTTATAATTTTAAAAATAATGTTTTTATTTTTCAAGAACACAGTAAAAATACTCAAGTTCAGGTAAACATTTTACCATTTTCGTAAATCTTAACAAGTTATCACTATCAAAACAACTGCACTTATGTTAAAATTCAACGGTCTATAATTATTGGAGGGACGCAAATAATTACCAACAAGAGAAAAATACACCTATTTGATAAGATAATTCACTTTTCCATGCAGATTTCAGCTGTACTGAACATTTTTATTGTGAAAACATAGCTTAATTCAACTTTTACAAATGATTTAAAAAGAAAATAATTTTTTTTAGAAAAATGTTCATAGTTACAGAGTATGCAGCTTTAAGAATTGAAAGTTGTTTTTCTGCGTTTCACTGAGGTATGAAATGTCGGGAAAATTGCATCTAATTTGCATGAAAACCTAAGGTTTTCATGCTAAAATTAGATGTAATTTAAACGACATTTCATACCTCAGTGAAACGCAGAAAAATAACTTTCAATTCTTATAATTACAACTTTTTTCGTTATTCTTTTTTATTCAGTATTTTTCCTAAAAATCTGTTTTGAGCTAGGTAATAGCGTTTCGTGCATTTAGATTATGACGTGTGTATGTAGACGTTACGACGTTCAAAAAACAAAATGGCGGCCGTTCTCCAATTGAAAATATCCAAATTCATTTCAGCGACTAGAATCCCGTTTTGTACATAGTGACAACCGAAAATACTTTACATGGACGTTTATTATAATGTGTATGGTAGTTACGTCATCGGATATGACGTCATTCGTTTACATTGATGACAAAAAGCATCATCTGTCAAAATGGCTTTGAAAGGAAAAGAAATGACCTCCAGCAAAAAGAAATTGTGCTATCTTTATTGAGTGGTTGAAGCAAGCAAAGCCGAATGGATAAACCAGGCAACAGTCAGTAAATTCAAGAAACGATTTTATTGCGGGGCTCGACTAAAAACATACAACGAAGTTGCAGAAAAACAAGCACAGGTGCATCATTTTGCGGACTGGGAAACTGAATAGATCGCAGCAGACAGTTGATCGGCATGACTACTGTTAATTTAGGCGTCGTATGTAAGTTAATCTTTGCTTTCCGCCTGAAAATATATGCGTATGTGAAGTGTAAAGTAAAGTGTCAGTTGTTGCAGGCTGTCCATTTCTCTTCATAGAGGTATTGCACAGTATCACAAAAGTAGTTCTGTCGTGTATGGCCCCGCCCCTCATGAATACAGACCGGGTTCATTGAAAAATGAAACTCATGTCAATGCGATCAGATGACCGTTCTTGACCAATCAGATAAACGGATCTCAATAAATGTCATGACAGTTGTAATTATTATGGAGTGAAGGTTTAAAAGTCCACTTCATTTCTGAGCTTACCTGAAAATCCAGGGGTAAGAGCTGCCATCTTCCTGGATAAGTCAGCTTTATCTAATTCTGTTTTAAGTTTCTTTAAATGTACTTTAAATATAGATGCCCTAAAATAAGAAATACAAGGTTAATATTGGAAAAACAGGAGGGCAAGCTGTCAACAAGATACAATGTAATTGCATATACGTCAAGTCCTTCTTTATAAAAATGCATGTGCAGCAATCTATTGTGGCTAGATGCTTAACTTTGACACATGCCTTAATCTACATCCATATGCTTGGGCTTCACTGCTTGTATACACCATTAGCATCAAAATTATATGAACAGGCCGGAGGATAATATTTCAAATAAATTTAATAGGTTTAGATAAACAACATTTTTGAGCATAAAATTGTAAATATTTTCTTACCCATCAGTTTTAACATATGCTTTGGGTGCTCAAAAGAACCATCTCATTGAGTTGCTTCTTTTGAGTACCCACAACATATGTTTTGGTTGTGAAATAGAAAAATTATCTTTTGGTACACACTGTTAACAACTGGCCTGATAAATTAAATAAATTTAATTCAATAGGCTATATTAAAAAATGACAGAAATGGATGTCACCAGCAAGTTATATAACTCTTGGTGTATGAAACCACATACAACCAACACCTTTCTTCACTGGTGGAATCTTTCATCAAGTTAAATACAATAAGGACTCGGGAAAGATGCCATATTTTCTGACTTCACATCAAGTCAACTGGACCATCACTGATTGCTACTATACTATTTATGCATGGTTGTAGCTGAGGGTGCACCTGGTACATCTAATGTATGGGCCTCGAGGAAAGTAACCTGTCCTGTCTTTGAGATTTGTAGCCACGTGTGCAGGGCTTACTTTTTGTAGCCAACACTTTAGCCAAATGGAAAAAATTGGAGCCAAATGAAACCAACTTTAGCCAAGGTTTTAGCCAGAAAGTATCAACAAGTTGTTTTGTATTTAACTCTTTGCCCACTATGTCTCCTGATAACCTTTGCAAACAGTTTGGACCCAGATCAGGCCAGACAAAATGTCGGGCCTGATCTGGTTCCAAACTGTTTGACACCCGGATGGTATTGAAAAATCCAGCATCCAAAGAGTAAAATATGGCAATATAATAAAGTGTAAAGTAATAATAAAAGCAACATTTGAAAATCCAATAGCTGATCAAAATACATTTTTTCGCAAATATGTAATTTTTGAACCACCTAGACTGTATTATTAGCCACTGATTTATATTTGTAGCCACTCTGCATTTTTAGTAGCAAATGGCTACAATGGCTAATGGCAGGGTGAGCACTGCATTTGTTTATCAGTTGAAACAAAGTCAGGTTTTCTCATGTTAGCAATGTTGACAGTTACCTTCCTTTAATGTCCGGGGCTGGAACAAAGATCTGTCGATCAAATCTACCGGGTCTCAACAAGGCTTCATCTAATATATCTACTCTATTGGTGGCTGCTAGTATCACAACACCTACATCTGACTTAAAACCTGAAAATATAAAACATTAAATAACTGTTCTAGCGCCATCTATAATTTGCTGCAGAGGAAAATTTCATATTTTGCTGCTTTCTCAAAATTAACAAATAAGGCATGATATTTCATGAGAATCGTCTGCTGGCAGACGATTCTCATGAAATATCATACCTTATTTTTGTTGAAAACTAGGAAAGATGTCGCAAAACTTGTTGTCTGCTGCAGTTGTGATTGGCACTTTAAGGGCTAATAAAATTCTACCGCTAAAAATCTTCCATTACATGCTAATAAGAGCGCTAAACTGGCCCTGAATCACTCCCCATTGTTTTAAAGTCTCATTATGCATTCTCTTTGCAATGTATTGCAGCATGTAGAAGTTAGGACACTTAAGGGTGGTTCCTTCCATTTTATTTTAAATTCAGGCATTTGCCTTGTTTTCTATTTAAACATATTATACACCTATGTAAAACATGTGAACCATGCAGCGGCCACTATTTGAACAAACTCCCCAAAACAAAGACCCAAAAACCTTTCATTAAAAGGGTCTTTTGGGAAAAATGGGGGTCATTTACTTAAATTACTATATAAACAGGGGGTCAGGGACAACCCTGAACATGTGACCCCTAGGCGGGGCCACTCAGACCTCTAGCTCCTTTGAAGACATCAGCATTATCGTTTAAATGAGACTTTTTTGGATATGTGATAAATACCAAAATTTCATGTGCTGGCCAATACAATTTTTTGAGCCATTTAACACAATACAATTTCAAGCGGTCAACTTAAGCTTACTCCTGTGAGACCACAGGCATTGTAAAGTTTTTATCACTTGTCATTTGTTTTTATCATATGATGTTACTGTTAATCAGTGGAGGTCATGTCATAAACTATGTTATGATCACATGTTACATGATACTTTTGGCGGGAACAAGTAACGTCATGACAACATCCGTTACAACAATGCAGATTTTCATTGCGATAAACAAACTTTAAAGACCATAAAATGGCATTCAAAATGTCATATGATAAACAGAACCTTACACTCGTGATCATTTCATATTCAATTTGTTAAATTTGCCGAAGGCTCTTTTACTAAATTTCATATGAAATGGTCACTTGTGTCAGATCCTCTATTTACAGCACCACAATTCTTAAAATACAGTAAAACCTTTGTAAAACGGCCACTCAAAAATGGACAAAACAAAGGTCTTAATGACAACTGGTAGCTTAATGAATTGTATTGCTGAATGCTCCCTTTTGATCTACATTAAACTATTATTGGTCTTGAAAACCATTTTTTTTGTCTTTTTGACCGTGGCCGCTTTTACACAGGTTTTACAACTGTACATGGGATCAAATTAATCACCACCTAAACTATTCTCATATGTCATGATATACAAAGTTTTTGAGTGTAAAATTTTGAACATTTCCTCACCTAAAGTGTTTCATATACATTTTTGGTTGTCATTGAGACTGTTCTTTTGTTTGTTTGTTTTGATTCTTTACATCCCAGTCAACAAATATTCAGTCATTTCAAGACGGGACTTCTTTGGTTAAACCAGTGCTAAGCAGCGGATAAAGTGTCAAGTGTATTGTATACTCACCATCCATCTCTACTAATAATTGATTGACAGTATTTTCTTGTTCACTATTGCCTCCACCTCCTGCCATTCCACCTCGCCTCTTTCTACCTACGGCATCTATTTCATCAATAAATAATATACACGGGGCATTATCTCTCGCCTGTTTGTACATATCTCTCACCTGAAACACAGCAAGGCCTAAATTAAATTTTATTTGTTTCCCCTTACCTGACCGACCATGAAAAAAAAGCCCTACTCAAAATTTTTTTGGGGAATTCAGGAGAAAAACAGAATAAACAACCAACAACGGACTGGTTTATCAGAATGTGTTTAATCGTCGCCGATTTCGGTCATCTAAAACCTTTTTCAAGACCCAATAAAAAATAAAAAAAAATTATTTCAGTTCTCAGTCAAAGATTTTTTTTTAAAATTTCATTGCAACCTGAGAGAATTGTCCAAAGTAAACAGTGTTGTCTTAGCAAATTGTTAGTGTATTTAATTTTATTGCCTATAGTAGGACTATACAGTAAAACCTGCCTAAAACAGCTACTCAAAGATATACGCAAAGGTCGTTAAGACAAATGGGCGTTAAATGCAGGTCGAAAGTATTGCAGAATGCTCCCTGGGAGCATTCTGCAATACTTTTGACCTGCATTATGCGATGTCTTTTTTGAGTGGTCTCTTAAGACAAGGTTTACTGTATACAATTAAGTTTAATGGGTATCCAATTATGAGATTTTTAGTTAAAAAAAAAGTTTCGGACCGACCATACCAGTAAAACAGGGTCAGGAAAGGGGAAATGAAACTATTTTTAAGGTTCGCCAAACAAAGAGTTACTATACCTGATGAGGGACAATATCTGCGAGATACTTTCACTATATAACTGTAAATAGTTATTGGCTTTTTCAAACTTTTCCATGCCAACTGCAGCTTACCCCAGAAACTGAGAAACTATCTGCAGTCTAAATATCAAACATGGATTAAGAGTGATGCTGAGTGAATTTTGCAAACTTTTTAGCTGCTTGCAGATTTTTTCAAAAGAAATATTTATGGAATACCATTAAATTGTTACCGGCTGCGTGGCGCAGTCGGTAACGTGTCTGGCTACAGATGCGTGTCTGACTGCAATTCCAGGGGTGGCGAGTTCGATCCCGGCCCAGTCCCATACTTTCATGGAGATTGATCATGAAATAATTTCTACGGTCATTCTCCTCCCTTCCGCTGATTCATTCAAGAAGAGTTGTTGTCAGTTACAAGCGAAAGTATGTGTACGAATTACTGGTTATCCGCTTGTTCAAGCCTGCCCAGGAAAAAGTGTGGTTAGGTGAACTGACCGTCCCGCAATGACCATAGCTGTTGACTTGGGACGTAAAGCAACAAAACCAACCAACCAAAAACCATTATAGTGTCAAACAGTTTGGGTCATGATCTGAATCCAAACTGTTTGACACTCTGATGGTATTCCTTAAAGATATTTAAAAAAAAGTTATTAAAACACACACACACACACACAATCTAGCAGGAGAACTTAATTTTCAGCTTGTACAAGAGCAGAGGATTCAGCTACCTTCAGGGTTCCCACAGAAATTAAAAAACACAATTTTATGATTTTTCCATGATCAACAATGTAATTTCCATGACTATTTAATTCAAAGATTCCAACCTCACCTTTTTGCATCAACTTCACCACGCTGAGCAAAAATGTGGAATGCAACAACAACAACAGCATGAAGTTGACCATGCATGCATTTTGAAATAATTAAAACTTGAAACCATCTGTAGCCATAAAACTAGCTGTCGGAAAAATAAGTGTCCGACAGCTAGTTTTCTGGCTACTGGTGGTTTTGTCATATTATTTCACAAAATTCCATGATTTTCCCATGATTATTCAGGTTTTTTCAAACTCCATGATTTTTCCATGCATGGAACTTTTTTTAGTGATTTTCCAGGTTTTCCATGATTTCTAGAGCTTGTGGCAACCCTGTACCTTTGTTACATGCTCTGCTAGGGGTTGCTGTAAACTGGGTGTTGTCATATGCAGTAAGTGTGCGTGGGGTAAGTTCTGTAGTAAGTTAAACTTAGGATTCTCACAAACCGCCATCTGGTGTTCTTGACCTGAGTACAGGTGTACTAAACTGCTTCATGCATCAGAGTAATGACAGATACTTTGAACCCCCTGCGACATAACGACTGCATTATCTGCAACATCAGAGCGAAGGAGGATGCGACATATTTCTTGATTATACAGGGTTCATACAGGGAAGTTTGAGTAAAATTAAAGGACTTTTCAAGGACTTCTCAAGACTATTTTACAGCTTTCAAGGACTAAAAGTTAGGAAAAATACTGATCGAAGTGTTAAAATTCTTCTTCAAAAATGCTAGACTGAGATAATGGAGAAATTAGTACTAGAAAATAAGTGTAAAATTGTGGTGGCTTTATTTGGTGCAGCATTTGCTGCACCAAATAAAGGCACAACAATTTTATACCGATTTAGATCTCTAACAGCAGTGTTAAGTTCTACAGAAAATAGAAGAATTCAAGGCCTTTTCAAGGCTTTCGAGTGATTTTCCAGTACTTCTCAAGGCAGATTTAATTTTCATGGTCTTTTCAAAACAGCCCTCTAAATTCAAGTACTTTTCAAGCCTGTGCGAACCCTATTATATGCTAAAAATTAAAGATTTGTTGGTTGTTGTATTTTTATTTTTTTTCAGTCAAAGGATTAATTTAGGTTATACAAAAAATATATGTGTCTCTGGTAACATGAGATTTCAAAATAGGGACGATAGGTAGGAAATATTTTCATTTTAGTAAACGTTTTTACATGGATAAGATGAGGAAACAATATGGCCGAGCTGGGAAATCACTTGGATATCCACCACAAATGCTTAAAAAATCTATAAAAAAAATATGCATGGTGGGGTAACCTGAAGACTGAAACTCAAAACTTTTTATTTTAGTCCTAATAAGTGGTAACTGAAATTATCTGATCATAACCAGGGCTAACCCTGGCTCAAAATTTGTTGCTGCCAACACTTTAGTCGAATGGAAAAAGTTGGAGCCATATGCACGCTTAGGGATGTCTGTTACAACGCAAGGTGGTTCTGGACGACAGTGCGTTACAGGTCCCGGACGAAATATTCCTAAATATAGGTTTGTGTTATTGAATGTGTATCGTTTTTGGGAGACTTAAGACACAATAAACCGCAAGCATCTTATTTTGTCTTTGTATATTTGTCCGCGACACATATCTGAACTTATTCAATCCTGTTGAGCATGGCTACTATATCCAGTTAACGCGTATATGATACATTATTATTCTTGAAACTGTATTTTACTACTACACATGTCATCATATCCTTATTTAGTACTTTCACTTTCGTTTTCTTTGAACATTTTATGACTTGATGTTATTAGACATTGCATTGGCCATCACATAGACCAAGAAAGATTTTTCTTATGAACCCGCTTACTTTAGACGAACGCGTTTTTAAAATCAAAACGAATGTACTGCAGTCATTTTTTCCATGTTACAGATGTGTAACGACTGCAAATATTTTGTTACAGGTTATTGTCGACAGCGTAGCAGGTGGAGACGACAGTGATGGATTTATTAAATATATATTACACTGAAGAATCTTCTGTTTTGACTGAGGGTGAAATGTCATTTACCCTGTATGCGAATAGGAATATGGCGGATACTCAGATTATGTACTGTTATTTCGAGCGGCACACGACTTGACATAGTGACCTTGTGTTTAGCGTGTCAGACTTTGGAACCAGAGGACCAGGGTCGATTCCAGGGTGGGCACTCATAACAAATTATTTTGTTTGTTTTTCTTTTGCTTTTTTCCTCTTGTAATGCAAAATTACTTCATACATATGTAATTATATATTAAAATGACAAAAATTACACTCCTTAACGTTTTATATTGAATTATCCTCGAAATAGTGGGGGTGGGGATAAATTTAGCCCTCATGCAAGATAATTAGTCTGGTGACCCCAATTTTTTTTCTAAAATGTCAAATGATAGTCCATGAATAAGATTTTAATGTCAGATTTTTTATATATAATTTTCTCTAAAAATCGAAATCCTTTTGTGAGGGAATAACCAAAATATATCATGCAGTACTTTAATATGGCTTGGGAAAACAAATACATTTTTACATTTTCCAGAAAGCTTGAGGTCATGAGCAATAATTAAAATTACAATTAAGAAGCTGGATGGCGATTACAAATATTTTAGCTTAATATTAAGGACTTGAATTTGTTTCAGAAAATTTGTAAAATGCTGAAAACTTCCATGCGTCCATGTGAGATTATGAAAAATTGAGTCTTGTGACATATCCTTTGTATTACATAAATTGACAGTCCATACATAAAACAAACTGTATGCGAACAATTAAAAAGATTTTAGTATGGGAAGTATTACCCGCAATTGCCCTCAATAAGCTCCAGGTCCGACAAAGTGTATACATGGTTGAATAAAATAACGTTTTAAGCTCACCAAAGTTGAAGGCTCCGAAGTGAGCTAATAGTATACAAATGACTCCAGCCTCCATCCATCTGTCTGTTCGTCAATATTTTCAAACATCTTCTTTGAAACCACACTGTCAATCCAATTTCATTGGAGACTCCTTAGGATGGAGGGACGAAAGTTATTTAAATGATCTTAAAATGCATTTAAGCCCCCACCCCGTTGCTTAGGCTTCTGTCAGTTCTGAGGCGGTGGTTCTCTTGTTGTTGATCTATTACTTAATGTACTTCTCATTATGGGGGTTCTGTGTTTGTCTTTGTTTTTGGTATGCATTACTTTGCGCCCTTCCTAGTTTTGCAATCATCTTGAAGAGGAAGAGAGAGCTGGTAGCTTTACTTTTATTGTCTTATGGATATCTTGTTACTGTAAATGTTCAGTGGCTTTTCCTCATGATATAGTGGGTTGGTCTGGAGTTTATAATTGTTGCATTTCCTGATCATACTCACTAACATCTTGGTCTTATGACCAAGATGCGGCCTTGCTCAAATAAGGTAAAAGCCTTTAAATATTCTCTGGAACCAGAAGACTAAAATGCCACCAATCCCATATATTTTATTAACCTTTAAATTCTTCTGATTACCTGGGGCTTGGTATGGTATGCACATTCGATGGGAGGTCGCACAATGCTTAACTACTTCTTCATGCGTTAAATAGGCTTCAGAGCAGTATTTACATCTAGTCAAGTGTTCGTGAAAGAAAGAAAAATGTCGTCTCACATCTGTTACAGAAAAACTGACGTCGTCTATTGCCTGTTACACAGTCGTCTCTAACCAGTAACATTAGAAAAATGAAATTTTGAGGTTTTTCAGTTTTCTTTTAAGAAGGACATGTTAAAATTGGCAGAAAAATCATGTGAGATCTATTGTCGGACCATTTATGCTTATTTCATGATGAGAGCGCAAGTGATTAATCGCAAATTACACATTTCTGAAGTTTCTTTTCCAGTCGAGAGTTTTACAATTTAACTACAAATGTCTATGGTGTTTGTACTTCTGATGTCGAACTTACAAACACTAATATGACAGGAATTATTTAAAATAGCCAAACACACTATATTATCATTTTCTGCGATGTCTGTGTGTGTTGCCTCTTTCAACTGTCGTCCAAAACCCGAAATCTGTCATCTAAAACCCGTTACCTGTCGTCCAGCACAGGTAAGCAGTCGTCATGGGCCCGTAACGAATTGTCGTCCAGAACCACCTTGCGTTGTAACTGACATCCCTAAGCGTGATATGAAATTGACTTTAGCCAAGGTTTAGCCTGAGAAAGTGGTATCAAGAAGTTGTTCCGTATTTAACTTTTTGCCCGCTAGCAGCAACTTTTTTGTCTGCTGATAACCTTTGCAAACAGTTTGGATCCAGATCAGGCCTGACATTTTGTCGAGCCTGATCTAGATACTAATTGTTTGACACTCTGATGGTATTGAAAGTTAAAGCATCTAAAGAGTTAAATATAGCACAATAATAAAGTGTGAAGGAATAATAAGAACAATATTGGAAAATCCATAAGCTGATCAGAATATACTTTTTGCAAATAAGTAATTTTGAACCACCTTGAGTGCACTTATCGCCAATGACTTACATTTGTAGCCACTCTACATTTTAGTAGCAAATGGCTACAATGGCTAATGGCAGGGTGAGCCCTGATAACCTACCCTAGCAGGCCCCACTCCTACATACATCTCTAGAAACTCGGAGCCTGACACAGTGATAAATGGCACATTAGCTTCCCCAGCAGTAGCCTTAGCCAAAAGAGTCTTTCCCGTTCCAGGAGGTCCTGTTAAGATGGCCCCTTTAGGGACTTTTGCACCTAGTTCCTCATACTGTCTTGGATTTTTCAGGAAGTTGACAAATTCCATAATTTCTATCTTTGCCTCCTCACATCCAGCTACATCCCTAAAATGGAAGAGCTAATGAATCTTACAGAGTTATAGATAAGACTTTTGTTTGTTTGATTTGATTCTTTATGTCCCATCAACAATCTTTCAGTTATAAAGGGACGGGTCTTCCTGTGTTTCAAATTCATATGCTGCACCAAATAAAGACACCACAATTTTATACTGATTTAGGTCTATAAAAACACAGTTGAATCCTCCTGTAAATGATAAAATTCAAGGACTTTTCAAGGCCTTTCAGTGTTTTTCAAGTACTTTTGAAGGCAAAGGATCATTGACACTTGCTATGGGTAAATGCCTATCGTTTTCGTTTGTCAATCGTCCCTTTCTTCACCGTGAAGCTACCCTGGCCTGAGTACTTTTTGGCATTGAAATCGGTTTTCGATATTATATGCTTCAAAGATGTAAAATTTTGGGTACAACAATCAGTTTTACATTAAGATCTATAGAAATCAGAAAACATTTTTTAAAATATCATTCCCCCCCAAAGGGCTTTTGCCTGTATATGTGTTACCATATTTTACACATTGTATGGAAGTGGCTTGCTGGCACAAGGGGGGGGGGGGAAAGATGTTCAGCAGCCCCAAAACCCAGGGCCTAAGCCCATAAAATGCCTTTTCTACCGAATAAGAAATGAATGACAGTAATGAAGTTCTCTAGAACCAACCTCCTACATTGCTTTGTATTCTGTGCTGGTTTAATATAAAGTACATTAAGATTAAAAGTAGAATTAGCAAGGTTTATGCAATTTTTCGTAAGAAAAAAGCTAACTGTTTATAAATGACCCATTCTTTTGCAAACGTCCTGTACTTATCTATTTTTGCATGCTAGGAAATTGTTCATGTTTCTATTTTCGTCTGCTGACTTTCTTCAAAATTAAGTTTTTACAAATAAACCACCCGGGATGGTCACCATCGGAGTGTCAAACAGTTTGGATCCAGATCAAGACCGACATTTTGTTGGTCTTCATCTGGGTTCAAATCGTTTGCAAAAGGCTATTGGCAGACAATTCTCCGCTGGAATGCAAAGAGTTATAACAGGTAAATACTTTAGTGTTCAATATATATATAACCTCATATAGGTAGCTTTCAACTTGGGCTAAACACACGATACCATAAATATTCAATACTTTAAAATACATATCGACATGCTATCCTTTAAACAAAGCAAAAGTAATATTCAAAGGAGCTCGTTAGAATCAGTTTGGGACACTTTCATTCCTTCAAATGCATTTATTTCTTTTATTGAGCGTTCAGTTTTATACTATTTACGGTACATGTTGTCAAAAATGTACAGGTAACTTCTAAATTATCTCCCAAAAATCATTTTATTACAAAACATCTTTTTGTTTTTAAAACAATTTCATCAATTATCGTGATTCGTGAAAAATCTGCATATGAAATGTTCAATAGATATCAACATGCCTACCAAATAAATCAAGGAAAAGTGCAGAAATCACTTTTTAAATCACTTTTCATTGTCATGGAATTTCAGACCCCTCCCCTTTCTACCCGCCATATCTCTCGAGTGCATAGGAAATTTGAAAATATTTTATTAGCTGGCTCTTGCCATTAGATTCAACTATTGCACTTATACAACATGCATCACACCAGAAGCTCAACAGCAGCGTCCTGGGAATCGGAAAAATAGGCGTATAAGGTCCAAACCGTCAATGCATTTTCAAGGACTTTTCAAGACAGTCCTGTTTATTCAAGTAGTTTTCAAACCTGTGCGAACCCTGTAAATGTAAAAAAAAAGAGATTTCTTACTTGAATTTAACTCCTGTATCTGTGGTTATGATTCTAGCTTTGCTTTCTGTAAAACTTTTAAAGGGATCCGGAAATTTGAAACCTCCTTTTTTGGAGCTTCCTCCTACGCCACCACCACCCTGAAATGAAATTTTGAGATAATTTTTTTGCTTCTCCCAAAACCAACTTTTTCAACATTTTAAGGAGAAAGAAAAATGCATCACAACATGTCGTGTCTGAGAAGGTTAATGCTATTTATCATATGGCGTTGTGTCAGGGAGTGATATGAAAAATAGTGAATATGATCATTCACACACTGCAAACAATTTTCAGGACCATGAGGAAGAGCCACACAGCAATCACGAGACACCAGGAAGACAAACAAAGCAAAGCAACCAGCTCTCTCTACCCCATCATGATGATTGCAAAACTAGAATTGATATAAAGTAACATACAACAAAACATAGAACAATTACAGACTCCCACAATGGGAGCCACAATCAACAAAGAATCAACAACAACAGAACCACTGCCTTAGACAGACAGCAGCCTTAGCCACTGGGGGGGGGGGGGGGGGGGGCTTAAATGCATTTTACTAGTACCAAATCTTCGTTCTTGATTCTGTTGCTGTTGAAGCACAAAAAATGTTAAGCTGGCATGGTGGCTTCCAACCTATTGCAATGTATCATCATAGAGAAACAATCTAATCAAATAAACACACTATAATGAAATGAAGAACAGGGCTCACGACTCACAGATAGCCAGAGCTAAAGAAAACCTCAATTCAATAAAACAAGAGCACTCATGTAAGATCCTCTGTGTATTTAAATTGATAAATCCCTATTTGTTAAGTTGTTTGTGATAATGCTTTATATCCCAGTCAACACTTTTTCAGTCATGTCAGGTTGATTTCCTGTCTTCCTCGGTTGAACTTGCACTAAGCAGCAGAGGATATATGAGCCGCAGCATGAGATTTCCAACAATGTGGTATGTGCGACCAGCAAAGCCTCAGATCAGCCTGAGCATATGCGCAGCAGTATTGAGCCTAGAGCGGGACATTGTGGGATTCCCGCGATTTTACCGTCGATGTCCCTTAAAAATGCACCTAGTGTGGGCCTACGGGCGCGCCCTGGAAAAATTCACTGATTTTTCGCTACTTAAACCCTTTTTCTGTATTTAACATAACCCAGTAAAGAGAAGTAAAAAGCAGAATTTAGACTGTGCACATGATTTTACTGATGATAAATGTTGCATTAGATATTGATTTCTCAAATATAGCAAGAAGTGAGCAAAGCTCACATACCCCCAGCGATAGCCATCAAAGGTTGTAACACTTTCAGAGAAAAGACAAAATTGTCAAAGATTTCATAATCCTAAATCAAGTAGTTTCTGAGAAAACTTTGATGAAAAATGTCCATATGTGTGACGTAAGATTGATAGCCGGGAAAAATTGAAATTTTGAAAAAATAAGGCAAAATGAAAATTAGCACCTTAATTTTCAATTTCATAATACACTTAGCCTATCTGAAAGTGTACATAAAATTTCATAATCCTAAATCAAGTAGTTGCTGAGAAAATTGTGACGAAAAACCTCCATATGTGTTATAGAGGAGTGACAGAAGGAAAAATTGAAAAAGGTAAATTGAGCTTTAGCATCTTTATTTTCATTTACACAATACACTAAGCCTACCTGAAGGTGTACACAAAATTTGAAAACACAGGCTCCAATAGGCGCCCCCTGTATACGTTGTACTGGGGGTATAACCAGTCCAATACATCAACAATGGCGGAAAAGGCAAATTTTATTCAGCTGAAGGCAAGAAAAATCTATTTTAATGTAGAAATAGAGTATTTGCTGGGCAATTCAAAACTACAGTAATGTAGAAACTACTTCACTGTAATCTGCACCCCTTCTTGAGCCAAAACTATCAAATCCAGCTCAAATTTAAATAAAAATGAACAGAATTTCCAGAAAACTGTATTCAATTTTACAGGTAAATTCAGATGAATTTGGTGTGTCCCCCAGAATTTGCAAATGTCCTTCTGAAATACAGGTAGGTGGACACTGGTGTCCCCCAGAAATCTTGACCTAGGCACAACACTGGCGCAGTCTGATCAGAGCTTTGCTAGTCCTTTGAATATTCTTTGAGTGTTAAGCTACTGACTGAAGATCATTTAGAGTTTCTAAGCTTAAAAGGAGGCTGCACAGGCTCGTCTGAGTCTACATCATTTGGAGTTGTAAGCCTTAAAGGAGGCTGCATAGGCTCGTCTGAGTCTACACTTGTCAAAATGCCACATTGTTGGAAATCTCATGTTGCTGCTCATATTGTCTTAGTCAAGAACACAATACAGTGCCTCCAGTATGTTATGATGGTCATGTATTAAGTCAGAATATCCAGCTATATATGCAAAAACACAATTTCAAAGTGCTTATTGTGTCCAATTATGACATGAAATTTCCAACAATGTCACTAATACTAATAGCTCACATTGGCGCCTTCGGCTCAGGTGAGCTTAACATCGGGACATGACTGAATAAATGTTGACTGGGGTGTAAATCAGCATTACAAACAAGCAAACAAAATCATAAATAAAGACGTTATTTTTTTCATTTGTAGCAATTTTGTTGATAAACCGTAAATATTGGTTAGTTGATCAAATAAGCTTATCATAAACCATAACATTTGGTTAGAGTCCAACCACTAATATTGTATCATGCCTCATTCAAAATTAATCTGTGGAAATTCAAAACCCTAATCTGAAAACTTTCACTTATAAGCTTTATGCTCTACATGCCCACATTTCATCCTGTTCACATCCACATTTTCATGTAAACCCTTTTCTACAAGCATGTTAGAAATCAGTGTTGATCCTGATCAAAGGGCATGACAAGAAGCCAGCTGATCTGAATCTAGTAATCTACAGTGCTTCACAAAAAAGTATCAATCTGAGTTCAGCTGGCCAAGGGATAAGTCAATCAAAAAAAAAATATGTCTTCCTTACCGTCATTCTTCGTAAAAGTATAAGACCCCAATATATTATAACCAGTGGAACAACCAGATCCAATATTCTAGAAACCCTGCAAAATAAAGAACACTAAGTAATAGAGATCAGGGTTCATACAGGCAAGTTTGAGTAAAATTCAAGGACTTTTCAAGCACTTCTAAAGACTATCCTACAGTTTTCAAGGACTAAAAGTTTATGAAAAATCCTGAATGAAGTGTTAAAATTCACCTCTAGAAATGCTAGACTGAGATAAGGGAGAAGTTAGTACTAGAAAATTAGTATAAAATTGTTGGGCCTTTATTTGATGCAGCATTTGCTGCATCAAATAAAGGCACAACAGTTTTATTCTGATTTAGATTTCTATCAACAGTGTAAATTCCTACAGAAAATAGAAGAAACCAAGGACTTTTCAATGCCTTTGTGTGATTTTCCAGTACTTTTCAAGGCATATTTAATTTTCTAGGACTTTTCAAGAAAGCCCTCTAAATGCAAGTACTTTTCAAGCCTGTGCGAACCCTGGAGATATTGGTTGTGGCTTCTACCCACTAGCATTAGACCTCAATAGATTACAACAAGTGGTACAACCAGATCCAATATTCTAGAAACCCTGCAAAATATAGAACACTATGAAATAGAGATATTGGTTGTGGCATCTACCCACTAGCATAAGACCCCAATAGATTATAACAAGTGGTACAACCAGATCTAATATTCTAGAAACCCTGCAAAATATAGAACACTATGAAATAGAGATATTGGTTGTGGCATCTACCCACTAGCATAAGACCCCAATAGATTATAACAAGTGGTACAACCAGATCCAATATTCTAGAAACCCTGCAAAATATAGAACACTATGTAATAGACATATTGGTTGTGGCATCTACCCACTAGCATAAGACCCCAATAGATTATAACATGTGGTACAACCAGATCCAATATTCTAGAAACCCTGCAAAATATAGAACACTTTGTTATAGAGATCAGGATTCATACAGGCAAGTTTGAGTAAAATTCAAGGACTTTTCAAGGACTTCTAAAGACTATCCTACAGTTTTCAAGGACTAGAAGTTTATGAAAAATCCTGATTTAAGTGTTAAAATTCTACTCCAGAAATGCTAGACTGAGATAATGGAGAAATTAGTACTGGAAAATTAGTATAATATTGTTGTGCCTTTACTTGGTGCAGCATTTGCTGAACCAAATAAAGGCACAACAGTTTTATTCTGATTTAGATCTCTATCAACAGTGTTAATTCCTACAGAAAATAGAAGAAATCAAGGACTTTTCAAGGCCTTTGTGTGATTTTCCAGTACTTTTTAAGGAATATTTAATTTTCAAGGACTTTTCAAGAAAGCCCTTTAATTTCAAGTACTTTTCAAGCCTGTGCCAACCCTGGAGATATTGGTTGTGGCATCTACCCACTAGCATAAGACCTCAATAGATTATAACAAGTGGTACAACCAGATCTAATATTCTAGAAAACCTGCAAAATATAGAACACTATGTAATAGAGACATTGGTTGTGGCATCTACCCACTAGCATAAGACCTCAATAGATTATAACAAGTGGTACAACCAGATCTAATATTCTAGAAAACCTGCAAAATATAGAACACTATGTAATAGAGACATTGGTTGTGGCATCTACCCACTAGCATAAGACCCCAATAGATTATAACAAGTGGTACAACCAGGTCTATTATTCTAGAAACCCTGCAAAATATAGAACACTATGTATTAGATATTGGTTGTGGCATCTACCCACTAGTATAAGACCACAATATATTATAACAAGTGGAACAACCAGATCCAATATTCTAGAAACCCTGCAAAATATAGAACACTATGTATTAGAGATATTGGTTGTGGCATCTACCCACTAGCATAAGACACCAATAGATTATAACAAGTGGTACAGCCAGATCTAATATTCTAGAAAACCTGCAATAAATAGAATACTATATATTAGAGATATTGTTTCTGGCATCTACCCACTAGCATAAGACCACAATAGATTATAACAAGTGGTACAACCAGATCTTTGTTTTGTTTGATTCGATTCTTTATGTCCCATCAACAATCTTTCAGTTAAACAGGGACGGGTCTTCCTGGGTTGAACCAGTACTAAACTAGGATAAATGTGTCTTGCTCAAGGACCACATTGCAGTGACGCTGGTGAGGCTCGAACCCACGGCCTCCCAGTCTCGAGTCAAGCACTCTACCACTGAGCCACAGCGCTCCCACACAACCAGATCTAATATTCTAGAAAACCTGCAATAAATAAAACACTATGTAATAGAGTTATAGGTTGCGGCATTTACACTAAATATTTGCACAAATAAACTCCCCATCTTACTACCCCAAAAATTCAAGCAACTCTCATTTTACAACATCTTGGGGTGTGTAGAAAGTAGTGATGGAATGACAAATGAGCTGTGACATGAGATTTCCAACAATGTGGTATGTGCCACCAGCAAAGGCTCAGACCAGCCTGCACTTACCCGCAGTCTCACTCTGATCAGAGCCTTTGCTAGTCGCTTGAATATTCTATGAGTGTTAAGCTACTGACTGAACATGATTTGGAGTTTCTAAGCTTAACAGGAGACTACATAGGCTTGTCTGAGTCTACACTTGTCAAAATGTCACATTGTTGGAAATCACATGTCATGGCTCAAAAGATTTAAACACTGACCAGAGTTCTCCTTCCAAAGCAGTCTGATCGGGGTTTACACATTGATATTAAAAAAACTCTAGCAAGCTACATATTATACCAAACTACTCCTATACAAAGAGCGACAAAAAGGAGATAAATTAAGAGCCTATTCCAGGGCTCAGCCATTGTAGCCATTTGCAGCCAAAAATGTAGAGTGGCTACAAATATAAGTCATTGGCTAAAAGTACAATCTAGGTGGTTCAAAAATTACATATTTGTGAAAAAGTGTATTTTCATCAGCTGTTGGATTTTCGAATATTGCGTTTATTATTCCTTCACACTTTATTATTGTGCCATATTCTATTCTTTGGATGCTGGATTTTTTCAATACCATCAGGGTGTCAAACAGTAAAATAGATCCAAATCAGGCCCGACATTTTGTCGGGCCTGATCTGGGTCCAAACTGTTTGCAAAGGTTATCAGCAGACATAGCGGGCAAAGAGTTGAATACAAAACAACTTGTTGATACTTTCTGGCTAAAACTTTGGCTTAAGTTAATTTCATTTGGCTCCAACTTTTTCCATTTGGCCAAAGTGTTTGCTACAATCAATTCTGAAGCAGGGGAAGTCCTGCTATTCAATGTAAAAAATGTGAAAACCAGTGCAGTCCTATAAGGCCACTTAAGCAAAAAAAAAAAAAAAAATGCAAGCGTAAAAGTGTGATTATTTTCTTATCCATCAGTTTAAACATGTGACGGTTCTTTGAGTACCCACAACATATTTTTGGTCAAGAAATATGAAAATAATTTTCAGTTACGCACTCTTATATCTGGGGGCCTGAGTCCCTTTATAACGCCTTTATAACGCTTACTTGGGGTCCATAGGAAAGGACTGTTATAAAAGGACAGATTTACAAAGGAATTATAACAACATGACCATTTCATATAATTTCTTTGTAAAATTCTGTCGCAAAAATTTTTTTGAAGCCATAACATGACTTTGTTATATCCAAATCTTTGTTATAACGAATTTAGTTATGAAGGCATGGCACTGTATCAAGGCTCAAGGTCCATAAGATCAATATTATGGTCAACTATTCAGATAATTGGCTACACACACAGAGACAGAAACCTAATGCTCTCAATCTTTAATACCACAAGCATTTTTTCCCCTCTTTTGATAGGGAGAGGCTAGCAAAGACAATGCCAGGCCTATGGGCATAGCCAGAGGCTCTATCATGTTGAAGAACACCAAAAGAAATTGGAGAATTAAGAGATATTTGACCTAGTAACTTTACTTTTAAGTTAGCAAATAATAGAGGCGCTGATCAGACTGCCCATATGTGCAGGCTGGTCTGCACCTTTGTTGTTTGCATGCAACAGTCAGGGTTTCTTACCTCGAGGCCCATATGATGTTGAGGCCCAGACTTCCTGGCCTCCGCCTGGCTAAAGGATTAAGCTTTCTCTCTTTTTGATGGGTCAGGTAAGCAAAAACAAAGCAATCTTTAAAGATTTGCCTGTGTGAAAAGTTGACCCCAAATGCTACCCCTGATAGCAGAAAAACTTGCCCAGTATTTCACAGGTTAAGATTAACAAAAAAATTTCAGCTTAAAATTGTAAATATTTCCTTACCCATCAATTTTAGCATATGTTTTGGGTGCTCAACAGAACAGTCTCATTGAGACGGTTCTTTTGAGTGCCCACAACATGTTTTGGCAGAGACATAAGAAATTTTTTCTGTTACGCACTCTTAACTAAAATCCTGGTATTATATGCCATAGGCGAAAAACTTACCCAGTATTCATTGGTGCAGTGTAGCGTACTTTAACAAATGATGATGGATCAAGCCCCATCTCTCGCTGCATCTGTTCTAGCTGTCGCTCGAAGGTGTCTATACTACCAATATTAAACCAAGGTCTGATCTGATCCTAAGGAGACAATTAATCATCTATGTATAATATACTCAGCAGAGATTTTCCTTAGCTTGATTTGGGATCAAATATCGGCCCCTTCCCAATTCAAAAATGAGCAAAAACTTCAAAACATGGTGTATATCATTCCCAATTTCTTTGTGCTACATTTTGGTGAAAATTTCAGGAAAAATCAAACAAAAATAGCAAAGTTACAGATGCATGAAATTAGCATAAAAATGTGAATATATCAGGTTTTCATTCACATTATTATGCAAATTTCATGAGTTATTTATGAAGGGCAATTAAAGCAATAATTATGTAACAGCTTTACACTGATAACTTCTTATCCATGATTTTCAATCAATTTAAAAAGGTGGTCCTGTTCTTTTAGAATGAATCAAGTTGTCCCAACTTTGATGGTCCAAATGATCTTTTTCCAAATTCAACAGGTCCCTGGCCCCGACTTCATAAAGGTAGGAAAATCCCCACACAGTGCTCAAGGTAAGACCTAACTAGAAATTGTGTTTATGTAACACTATGCCCCCAACCATTAGCTTTTCCACCATCCTGTTCACAAGGTAATCTATCCACCATCCTCCTTCAGCTGACCAAATCTGAGGCTACTAGCTTTAATAGTTTTCGAGATATCTTTATTGGAAATTTTCGATGTCCAAATTTGCAAAGGGCATTATTTTAAAAAATTGCAAAGGTGATAACTAAATTAAGAGAAATCTTTTTTTTTTTAAATTTTCACCAGGTAATCTACTCATTACCCTCTATCAGCTGTCCAACTTTGGAGCTCCTAGCTGAACCAGTTTCTTGAGATATCAAGTTTTCTATGTCAAAATTTGCAAAGGGCAATAACTAAAAAAAATGATTTTTTTTTTAAAATTTTCACCAAGTAGTCTACTCATTATCCTCTATAAGCTGACCAAGTTTGATATTATAGTTTTTGAAATATCCTGATTACAAAATTTCATTATGACCCTTTCAAAGGGGTATAACTCTACAAAGGGAGATAATCCAGATTTAAAAAAAATATGGGTCAGTTATTTTTGGATGCTGAGTCCATCTATGAAATTTCAAAACCCTATCTTAAACTTGTAACGGACGGAGGCACATAGCCATGGACGGACAAGCCCAAAGCAATATGCCCCTTCAACTTTTTCAAACTTGGGGGCATAAAAAATTGTTTTAGGTTACCGCACTGTGCCTAATTTTAAACCATTGATGCTATTTTTAAAGCATTTTAGGGGATTTCCCAGATCCACCATATGTTTCCCCATCTTCCCATGTAAAAACTTTTTTCGAAATAAAATTATTTTAATATTATTAGTCTTTTCGCTTACTGTAAAGGCGGCAACTTTAATATTCATATCTGGGCATGGTTCTGCTATTTCATCTGCTAAGAAAGGGAAACCAGGTTTCATTTATAATTTGGTAAAGAGTTAATAAGCTTTTTGTGCCGCACAAACGTGCAAGCATTTCATGAAAGTCCTGACCCTAATATATACTGACCTCACATGTATTAACCCTTAAAGTGCATATCACAAAAAGTTGTATATTTTGTTGTCTGCGGAAACATTTTGAAGCCTCTTTAATAAACAGTGTAGATCTGAGTCCACACTATTTGAATCTATACTTATGTTTAACAATAACAGACACTTTCAAATGTGGTTATTTTGCTGGCATTTTAAAGTTTAAATAATTACTGTCTTTACTAAGATGCTATTGTACAATGATACGGTTACCTTTGAATAAAATCACACCTCATTTTCAGCTTTTATCCATGTCAAATGTAGACCAGTCCTATTTACGCATTCATGAGGTGCCGCCTTTACAGTAAAAAAAGCTCAATAATACCTATCATCCCCCTTTAAAAATATCATGTAACCTGAACTATTTGGCCCAAGTATTTTAAAATCCTGTTTTGGTTTGATGTAAACAGTGCTCTCTATCTATAATTGAGCCATGGTATGGGATTTCCAACAATGTGGTATGTGCGACCAGCAAAGTCTCAGATCAGCCTGCGCATATGCGCAGTCTGATCAGAGCCTTTGCTCTTCGCTTGAATATTCAATGAGTGTTAAGCTACTGACAGAACATCATTTATAGTTTCAAAACTTAGAAGGAGGCTGCACAGGCTCGTCTGAGTCTACACTTGTCAAAATGCCACATTGTTGAAAATCACATGTCACGGCTCAATTCAGCATCATACTGATAACATAAAACTCACGCTTAGGGATGTCAGTTACAACGCAAGGTGGTTCTGGACGACAATTCGTTACGGGCCCATGACGACTGCTTACCTGTGCTGGACGACAGGTAACGGGTTTAAGATGACAGATTTAGGGTTTTGGACGACAGTGGAAATGGGCAACACACACAGACGTCGCAGAAAATGATAATACAGTGTGTTTGGCCATTTTAAATAATTCCTGTCATAAAAGTGTTTGTAAGTTTGACATTGGAAGTACAAACACCATAGGTATTTGTAGTTAAATTGTAAAACTCTGATCTGGAAAAGAAATTTCAGAAATGTGTAATTCGTTATTAATTACTTGCGTTCTCATCATGAAATAAGCATAAATTGACAGACAATAGATCTCACATTATTTTTCAGTCAATTTTAACATGTCCTTGGTAAAAGAAAACTGAAAACCTCAAAATTTCATTTTTCTAATGTTACTGGTTAGAGACGACTGTGTAACAGGCAATAGACGACGTCAGTTTTTCTGTAACAGATGAGAGACAACATTTTTCTTTCTTTCATCAACACTTGAGTAGATGTAAATACTGCTCTGAAGCCTATTCAACGCCTGGAGAAGTAGTTCAGCATTGTGCGACCTCCCATCGAATGTGCATACCAAGCCCCAGGTAATCAGAAGAATTTAAAGGTTAATACCATATATGGGATTGGTGGCTTTTATAGTCTTCTGGTTCCAGAGAATATTTAAAAGGGGTTTTACCTTATTTGAGCATTGCGGCATCTTGGTCACAAGACCAAGAAGAAAGTGAGTATGATCAGGAAATGCAACAATCATAAACTCCAGATCAACCCACTACATCATGAGGAAAAGCCACTGAACATTTACAGTAACAAGATATCCGTAAGACAATAAAAGCAAAGCTACCAGCTCTCTCTTCCTCTTCAAGATGATTGCAAAACTAGGAAGGGCGCAAAGTAATGCATACCAAAACAAAGACAAACACAGAACCCCCATAATGAGAAGTACATTAAACAATAGATCAACAACAAGGGAATCACCACCCCAGAACGGACAGCAGCCTAAGCAACTTGGGTCAGGCTTAAATGCATTTTAAGATCGCTCGAATAAATTTCGTCCCTCCATCCTAAGGAGTCTCCATATGAAATTCGATTGACATTGTGGTTTCAAAAGAGATGTTTGAAAATGTTGATGAACAGACAGACGGATAGAGGCTGGAGTCATTTGTATACTATTAGCTCACCTCGGAGCCTTCAGCTTTGGTATGCTTTAAACGTGTTTTATTTGACCATGTGTGATATGTGACTTACACTTTGTCGGACCTGGAGCGTATTATGGGCAATTGCGGGCAAAACTTCCCACATTTAATCTTTTTAATTGTTTGCATACAGTTTGTTTTATGTATGGACTGTCAATTTATGAAATAAAAAGGATATGTCACCACACTCAATTTTTCATAATCTCACATGGAAGTTTTCAGCATTTTACAAATTTTCTGAAAAAAGCCCAAGTCCTTAATATTAAGCTAAAATATTTGTAATCGCCATCCAGCTTCTTTATTTTAATTTTAATTATTGCTCATGACCTCAAGCTTTCTAGCAACATTTGTTCCCAATCCATGTCACATGATATATTTTGGTTATTCCCCCGTAAAAGGATTTCGATTTTTAGAGCAAATTATATAAAAATTTGATATTAAAAATCTTATTTATTGTTATTATTTCATGGACTATCATTTGACATTTTAGAAAAAAACAAACAAATGGGGTCACCAGACTAGTTATCTTGCAGGCGGGCCAAAGTTATCCCCACCCCCACAAATTTCGAGGATCATTCAATTTGAAAATTTAAGGAGTGTAATTTTTGTCATTTATACAATTCCATTTTTCTTGTATGAAGTAATTTTGCATTACAAGAAGAAAAAAGAAAAAGAGAAAAAGAAAAATTTGTTATAAATGCCCACCCTGGAATCAACCCTGGTCCTCTGGTTCCAAAGTCTGACACGCTAAGCACAAGGCCATGATGTCAAGTCGAGCGTGTCTCGAAATAACAGTACTTAATCCGAGTATTGGGCCAAATTCCTGTTCTCATACAGGGTAAATTACATTTCACCCTCTGTCAAAACAGAAGATTCTTCGGTGTAAGATATATTTAATAAATCCATCACTGTCGTCTCCACCTGCTACGCTGTCGACAATAACCTGTAACAAACTATCTGCAGTCGTTACACATCTGTAACATGGAAAAATGACTGCAGTACATTCGTTTTGGTCTTAAAAACGCGTTCGTCTAAAGTAAGCAGATTTAGAAGAAACTTCTTTCTTGGTCTATGTGATGGACAATGCAATGTCTAATCACATCAAGTCATAAAATGTTCAAAGAAAACGAAAGTGAAAGTACTAAATAAGAATATGAGGACATGTGTAGTAGTAAAATACAGTTTCAAGAATAATAATGAATCATATACACGTTAACTGGATGCAGTTGCCATGCTCTACAGGATTGATTAAGTTTAGATAAGTGTCGTGGACAAATATACATAGACAAAATAAGATGCTTGCGGTTTATTGTGTCTTAAGTCTCCCGAAAACGTTATACATTCAATAGCACAAACCTATATTTAGAAATATTTCGTCTGGGACCCGTAACGCACTGTCGTCCAGAACCACCTTGCGTTGTAACAGACATCCCTAAGCGTGAAACTCCAGCTAAGTAAAAATCTGCATCATATTGGTGAAACTGTGGCCAGGGCTCATCCTGCTATTAGCCATTGTAGCCATTTGCTACTAAAATGCAGATTGGCTTCAAATATAAGTCTTTGGCTAAAAGTACAGTCTAGGTGGTTCAAAAATTACATATTTGCGAAAAAGTGTATTTTGATCAGCTTTTGGATTTTCGAATATTGCTTTTATCATTCCTTCACACTTTATTATTATGCCATATTTTAATCTTACGATGCTGGATTTTTCAATACCATCCAGGTGTCGAACAGTTTAGATCCAGATCAGGCCCGACATTTTGTCGGGCCTGATCTGGGTCCTAACTGTTTGCAAAGGTTATCAGCAGACATAGCAGGCAAAGAGTTAAATACAAAACAACTTGTTGATACTTTCTGGCTAAAACCTTGGCTAAAATTAATTTCATTTGGCTCCAACTTTTTCCATTTGGCTAAAGTGATGACTACAACAGATTCTTAGCCAGGGGAAGCCCTGCTGTGGCATATATGTCAAATAAGCAAAATTCTTATATGGGTATAAAACATTTTCCTATCTACTACTTTAAACATGTTTTTGGTGCTCAAAAGAACCATCTCATTGAGAGGGTAATTTTGAGCATCCACAACATATGATTTAGTTGAGAAATAAGAAAATGAGTTTTTAATTAAATGCACTCTTTTCTTAAGACCTGAATACATCTATATATAATATACTCAGTGCTCCGGTTAAGGCCTTAAAAATTATGTGTTTAAGGTAACCTGACTATGCTTAATGTTTTACCCCAACCCTAACCTCATTTGTTAAAGCATTTTTAAGAGATTTCCAAGGGATTTCTCAGTTCAACTATTTTATTGTTTCATCTTCCCCATTTAAAATTTTTAACAAAATAAATATATTTTATTACCTAATTTTAAAATATCATGTAACCCGAAACACACATATTTATTTTCATTTGGCCCAAGAATTTAAAAGTTCTGCATCATTCAATTTTTGAAGTAATAGTGCTCCAGATACGTTGAGTAAAATTCTGCAATACTGATAAAACAGAAAAGCTCTTCACTACAACATTTTATATGAAATTAGCCGCAACATGAAATTTCCAACAATGTGACAAGTGTAGACTCAGACAAGCCTGTGCAGCCTCCTTTTAATCTTAGAAACTCCAAATGCTGTTCAGTCATAAAATTAACAGTCATAGAATATTCAAGCGACTAGCAAAGGCTCTGATCAGACTGCGCATATGCACAGGCTGGTCTGAGCCTTTCCTGGTCGCACATACCACATTGTTGGAAACCTTATGGTCACGTCTCAAATATCAAAGCTCTAGGTGTGTTAAATCAAAAATTATGGCCAATGTTTGTAATTTTTTTGTTTTTGTTGCTTTACGCCCCAAGTCAACAGCTATGGTCATGGTGGGACGGTCAGTTCACTTAACAACATTTCCTGGGCAAGCTTGAACAAGCAGTTAACCAGTACTTTGTGCACATACTTT
The DNA here is from genome assembly GCA_964019695.1 of Loripinus fragilis. Classification (NCBI taxonomy): domain Eukaryota; kingdom Metazoa; phylum Mollusca; class Bivalvia; order Lucinida; family Lucinidae; genus Loripinus; species Loripinus fragilis. Next base: position 19,764,540 of record OZ026523.1, read on the forward strand.
CGCTTGTAACTGGCAACAATCCATCTTGAATGATTCAGAGGAAGGGAGGAGAATGACCATAGAAATTATTTCATAATCAATCTCCACGAAAGTATGGGACCGGGCCCGGATCAAACTTGTGACCCATGGATCTGCAGTTAACCAATGTTTGTAAGCCTTTTTATTCTCTACATTCTAGTCTTTCCGTCGGGATGGGTCTTCCCGAGTTGAACCAATACTAAGCAGCGGATAAATTGTCTTGCTCAAGGACACACCACAGTGACTCCACCAGCAGCGGAACTACAACTAGCATCCCTTCGATCCCCGTTCTAACACTTTACAAACTGATCCACTGCGCTCAATGGCCAATTTTAAAATTTGCTGCAAGGGATACGTTCACTCGTACACTGACCAAAAAGAATTACCGAACTTAGGGCCTAAAATATCAAAATGCAAAAATTTTACTTACGAAAGCAAGTCCAGACGATGCCCCCAGTTTCACAGAGACTCTTTTAGAGTTCTGCACTGTGATTTCTTCCACCTGAAAATGTAATATACATAGAGGATCTTACATCAGTGCTCATGTATTATTGAATTTGTTAAATGAGTTGAGTTAAAATTAAATGATTTCAGGAATTAGCGGCTTGCCAAGTATTTTATTTTTCCCAATGAGTTTAATCAATTCAATATAACAGGAACAGGAATGTTATAATCTATTTATCATATGATATTAGAATTAATTTGACATCACATTTTCTATGTTTAAATGTTTTTTTATGTTTTGCAGGGCTTTTTCTAGCAATTTTGGGAAAAGACCCCTGGCCAAAATTCAGAATAAATGATCGACTTAACATCAAAATTGGGAGAAACTAACGACATAGAACATAACAAGTGTAGCAATATATATCCTCAAAATCAAGTTATTTTAGAATTTTATTATTCCAAGAATACCACTTAAGAACAAGTGTTTAAGTATGATTCTGATATGAGTCATTGTTTCTCATAAGTAGTAATGGTCTCTACAAAAGATTTAAAAAAAAAATTAAAAACAAGAAATGTCACAAACACGTGACGAATGCCCCCAAAGGAATTGGTCTAGCATAAGACACATTTGAGGACAGTTAGCTGTAATATAGCATGAAAAACCTAGAAATGAGGCCAGAAGTCAATGTCAAGGTCAAAGTGACTCAAAATGGTATGCACCACTCCGCCATCCCAAGAGGAATCACCACCCCAAATTTGGGATTCCTACATCAAATAATATAGGAGATATGCTCTGGACACAATAATTCTTGGAACCAAGGCCAGAGGTCAAGGTCACAGTGACCCAAAAATGGTTTGTGACACTCAGGCATCCCAAGATGCATTCACATACCAAATTTGGAATTCCTATTTCAAAGAATATAGGAGATATGCGCCAGTTTCTAAAAACTAGGTCAGTGGTAAAGATCACAGTAACCCGAAAATGGTACATGACACTCTGCTATCCCAAGATGCCTCCACACACCAAATTTGGAATTCCTAACTCAAAGAATATAAGAGATATGCTCAAGACACAATAATTCTTAAATCTAGGTTAGAGGTCAAGGTCACAGTAACCCGAAAATGGTACATGACACTCTGCTATCCCAAGATGCCTCCACACACCAAATTTGGAATTCCTAACTCAAAGAATATAAGAGATATGCTCGAGACACAATAATTCTTAAAACTAGGTCAGAGGTCAAGGTCACAGTACCCCAAAAATGGTATGTTACACCCCCTCATCCCAAGATGCATTTACACACCAAATTTGGAATTCCTATCTCAAAGAATATAGGAGATATGCACCAGACTCAATGCAGTTTCTAGAAACTAGGTCAGAGGTCAAGTTCAAGGTCACAGTGACCCAATAATAGTATGCGACACTTCGTCATCCCAAGATGCATCCACACACCAAATTTGAGATTCCTACCTTAAATAATATAAGAGATATGCCCCGGACAAGATTATTCTAAAAACAAGGTCAGAGGTCAAGGTCAAGGTCACAGTGACCAGAAAATGGTACATGACACTGCGCTATCCCAAGATGCATCCACACACCAAATTTGGAATTCCTAACTCAAAGAATATAAGAGATATGCTCAGGATACAGTAATTCTTTAAACTAGGTCAGAGGTTAAGGTCAAGGTCACAGTGACCCAAAAATGGCATGTGACACCCAGTCATCCCAAGATGCATTTCCACACCAAATTTGGAATTCCTATCTCTGTGAATATAGGAGATATGCACCAGACTCAATGCAGTTTTCTAGAAACTAGGTCAGAGGTCAAGTTCAAGGTCACAGTGACCGAATTATGGTACGCGACACTTTGTCATCCCAATATGCATCCACACACCAAATTTGAGATTCCTACCTCAAATAATAAAAGAGATATGCTCCGGACACAATTATTCTAAAAACTAGGTCAGAGGTCAAGGTCAAGGTCACAGTGACCCGAAAATGGTACGCGACACTCCGCCATCCCAAGATGTATCCACACACCAAATTTGGAATTCCTACCTCAAAGAATATAGGAGATATGGACCGGACACGAAAGCGGGACGGAGGGACAGACTGACGGACGGACGGTCTGACGGACGGACAGTGCGATTACTATATGCCTCCCAAAGTTCCTTTGGGGGCATAAAAAATACTTTTCCTAAATGGGAAAAACAGATATGGTATTGGGCAAAAAAGGTGTCTATTTCGATTGGGAATGGGACCTAAATTCAGCCCCTAGAGAAGGGTAGAAAATCTCCTGTTTTGTCACTGACATGTTTGAAATGTTGTTATGGGCATCATGATATAATGTTACTAAATATGCAAACTACAAAAAATAAGTCTATTGATTTTTCAATTTTAATGCATTGTGTTATATCACTCACAAAACTTGACTTTGTTGCATTTAAAACAACGAAAATGCAGACCAGCCAATCAATAGTAAGTCAGCCTCAAAATTCTGAATTCAGGAATAATCTTGAAAACTGTCACCATGTATATAGCATAGGTCCAGATAAGGATAGTTTGTGCACCTAAAATTGCATTTATTTCCTAACCCATCAATTTAAACATGTGTTTTGGGTGCTCAAAAGAACCGTCTCATTGAGATGATCTTTTGAGTACCCACAACATACGTTTTGGTTTTGAAATAAGAAAAAAAATGTTCCAGTACGCACTCTTACCTGGAGGCCTGACAAATATGACGATTCCTAGCGCCAGAAGAGGGAGACCTAGAAATACTGGGTCTGAGTGTGTTAAGATTGACATGACAGGGTTCATACAGGCCGGTTTGAGTAAAATTCAAAGACTTTTCAAGGACTTCTAAAAGACTTTTCTCCAGTTTTTCAAAGACTTAATTTTAAGAAAAATACAGATTTAAGCGTTAAAATTCTACTTCAGAAATGCTAGATTGAGATAATGGAGAAAACAAACTCTCTAGTCATTTAATCGCTGAGTTTGCCCAAGCAAGTATAATAACAATTTCATACTAATTTAGGTGTCTTTCAACTGTGCTAGGTCCTACAGAAAATTGTGGAATTCAAGGACTTTTCAAGTCTTTTGAATGCTTTTCCAGTACTTTCAAGGCAAATTAAATTTTCAAGGACTTTTCAAAAAAGCCCTCTATAACTCCTGTACTTTTCAGGCCTGGGCAAACCCTGCATGAAAATATGCAGCTTTAATGGGCAGCATAAATCCACTGAACAGAGAGGCGTGGAGAATGGGTGTTAGAAACTCTAGCCACCTGCTGCCTACCCAGGGTTCCCACAGTTATTAATAAACACAATTCTATGATTTTTCCATGATCAACAATGTAATTTCCATGACTATTTAATGCACGGCCTCTAACATTTTGTTTTAGCAGCATCTTCACCACGCTGAGCATAAATGCAGAATGCAGCAATAACAGCATGCATGTAGACCATGCATGCATTTTGAAATAATTAAAAATTGAAACCACCATTAGCCAGAAAACTAGCTGTCAGACACTTGTGTGTCCGACAGCTAGTTCTCTGGCTACTGGTGGCTTAGTCAAATTATTTCACAAAGTTCCATGATTTTTCCATGATTATTCAGGTTTTTTCAAATTCCATGATTTTTCCATGCATGGAACTTTTTTAGTGATTTTCCAGGTTTTTCGTGATTTCCAGAGCTTGTACCTGGAACACCCACAGCAGTAGAAAAATAAACTCAGAATCAGGTCAAGTTTCCTTCCTCCATCCTAAGGAGTTTCCAGATGAAATTCAGTTCAATTGGAGAAGTGTTTGAAAATACTGATGAATGAACTAATGACAGGCAGTTTACGAACGCATGCTGGATGACATGTAAGGTGTAAGATCTGCTATGCGAGCAGCTAGCCAGCTACCTGGAAAGGGGCCCACTAATGTAAATGATGCCCCTGCACCTGCAGGTTAATCAAAAATCTGATTATGATGATATGATATGATCACCCATGACCTTTCTACACTGTAAGCTGGAACAAAAAGAGATCCAAAATCCTAACTTTAAACCTAAGGAAGTCCACGAAAACAAACTCTCTGGTCATTTAATTGCTGAGTCTGCCCAAGCAAGTATTCTCCTGCTAAGAAAAAGAAGGCCACCCTGAGCTTCGTATAAGGTTCATTTAAGACCAACCCTATGTGGATGAAGGACTTCACACACATGTCGTGCCTATCTATCAGAATGTTTGAAACAAATTTCTCTTCATGCAAGACAATGCCAGCATACCTGCAATATGGCAAGGAACATGGTTGCAAGCTGGCCATGTTATACCCCTTGACCAGCCTGCCAGGTCCCAATCCATCTCTGATAGACCACCCGTGGGATAATCTGGACTGGTTGATACATGATCGTATCCCTTCCAAGCCGCCACATTTCCCGGATTGGAACACCAGCTAGTTGAACAATAGGCAATGCATTCCATAAGGGGTGGGGTAGGTACAACTCTAGGCTTCTTTTGAGCATGCACAAAAGGCTAATAGAATGCACTCATAAAGGTGGCAGTCATACCATATATGAACTACACTATATAACTTTGTATTATAATATGTTCATGTCTGAAGTTATTTTATACAAAGACGTATACTTGGGGTGGCCTTCTTTTTATTAGCATGAGTATATAATGACTGAAGCAGCCCAACAAAACAAATTCCACAGCTACAGTAAAACCTGTCTTAAGCGGCCACGCAAAAATAGACAAAACAAAGATCTTAATGTCAAATGGTAGCTTAATACAGCTCGAAAGTATTGCAGAATGCTCCCCTTGAAGCATTCTGCAATACTTTTGACCAGCATTAAGCGACAATCAGTCTTGAAACCCAATTTTGGTCTTGGGAAGAACGGAATGTTCTTTACAAAATCATTCTTTTCTGTTTAGGCGTTGACATTTTTAAGTAAAACCTGTCTAAAACGACCACTCTGAAAAAGACCAAAACTTGGTTTCAATACTGATTATCGCTTTATGCAGGTCAAAAGTATTGCAGACTGCTCCTGGAGAGCATTCTGCAACACTTTCCACCTTCATTAAGCTGCCATTTGTCTTTAAAACCTTTAAAACCTATTTTTAAGTGACTGCTTAAGACAGGTTTTACTGTACATACATACCAAGCCCTTGGTAAGGTAAAGATCAAAGAACTCTTTCATGGTTATTTCCTTTGTAGTCATTGTGCTTCTGAAATAAAAGACGTTCGCTACGCCGAGTCCGATCAGCGCCATTAAAGCCATCCACCGCATCTGTTCTCCTCCTGGGGCACCAGGCTTAGGAATTTCAAACTGAGAAAAAATCTTCTTCATTCTGAAAAAATAAATGAGCCAGTGCACATGATTTCCAACAATGAGCCATTTTGACATGTGTAGACTCGGACGAGCCTCTGCAGCCTCCTTTTAAGCTAAGAAACTTTAAATGGTGTTCAGTCAGTAGCTTCACAATCATAGAATACTCAAGCGACTTGCAAAGGCTCTGATCAGACTGTGCGTATGCGCGCGCATGCTGATCTGAGGCTTTGCTGGTCGCTCATACCACATTGTTGGAAATCTCATGATTCATTTAACACCTTAACCCTTTGTATTAGTAATAGATTCTTCCTTTTGGTTTGATTCAATTAAGGACCTCGGACAATCTTAATGAAGGATTGCCCATAAAAATGACCAGAGAAAAGTTTCAAAGAAAATGATATTTTTTCTATGAAAAAGATAGTAGGTTCAACCCTCGACTTATCTACAAAAGCCGTTTTCTCATTGGACAAGTACCAATTGAAAAATATTGGTTGAAAACTCTGTTTTTGCTATTCAACATATAGAAAATAGAAAAAGTTTTACTGAGGTGCTTTCCCCCCCGTGACCAAACTAATCCTTTTGCATACAGTTGTAGTTATACATTTCACACATCATATAAAAACGGCATGTTTGGTCACGGGGGGGAACGCTGTCAAAATGCTCAAAAACACTTTATTATAAAACCTTATTAGAAACTAATTTTGTACAAACCTGTAGGTAAATATCAATTTGCAATGGCATATATCAGGGCTTTAGTTATGAGTGCTTACAGAGAAATTAATTGTCTCATTTCTCAAACAAAATATTATGTTGTGGGTACTCAAAAGAACCGTCGCAATGAGACGGTTCTTTTAAGCACCAAAGGTATAGGTTAAGTCTGATGTGTAAGAAAATATTACGATTTTACGCTAAAAACTGTGTTTATCTAGACTATGATTTAAACAGTATACATATATGATACACCTCAGTGCACAAGTCAAACTGGTTGCTTGAAACATTACAAGTAATAGTCAAAGGTAATTGACAGTACACTTCTTTAGAAGAAACGATGAAATCTTCTAAACCCGAATTTTATGCAAACGCATGATTTTCGTCTCAAGTTTTATGCCACAAACATTATATTAACATGTATTTAGGTGAATACTCGACAAAACTTTGACTTTCTGTGAAATTAAATTTGGTCACAAAAAATACCCCCACCCCCTAAATCCTGAAGTCCTGGCATAATGAAGCAATATTTTCAAAATATTTTTATTTTGTTGGATGCACTAAATGTTAGGGATTTATTTAAGCACAAAACTATAGTTGCCAGTTATGCATTATGCTAGCCACAGACTGTCAAAATTTGGGCAGTTTGAATAGGAAACTGTCCGAGGTCCTTTGGGATAGTCGATGTACATACAGGGTATTTAGGGGTGTCAGGTTAATAATTTTTTTTTTTTCTGAATATCTTTTTTACCTTAACAAACAGTGTAGACCCTGATGAAAAGCTGCATTTTCCATAAATGATAAATGTGCTGTCTAACTAACTAGTACTGTTCTCATTCCAAAACTGTGGAAGGAGGCAAATTTGGGTGATTTCAAAAATAATGCATCCATTTCTTTAATCAATGTTTATAGACTATCTAAAGCAGATTTATTGTTAAAATTAATTTTAAGATATGTAATTAATGTTTTTCTTGCATCATGCCAAGTTTCATCGCTTTAGAATGTTCCGTTCAAAAATTACATGGAAAAAAGTCATCAAAATTGTCACAAGGGTAACTCTTTTTTGTGACATTTTTTCCCTTACCTTGGATTCAACTGTAAATTGTATTAAAAACTATTCATGTATAGTCAAATGGTGAATTGCAGTTGAAATATAGCATAAAAGCTGTAGGAAAATAATCTTTTCACCTTTTTTAAACCAGTTAAATTGGAAATTTGTAACATTTTATAAACACACCCTTTCAAATTTTTATCATACAGAATTTCATATAATTGGAGTAAAGTGAATAGCCTCTTAAAATATACAAAGCTTTATTCATAAGGAATGCTGTTTTAATGACTAGCAGTCTTTTAGCTATCTAAAGGAACCAACTTGCCTATAAAACAACAAGTATGATTTTATGTAGCCAGTACTGAATAAAACCACCAAGATCAGGGATTTAGTTTGGCGTCGGCCATCGGACATAGTCCGAAAATAGTTCCAGATGTCCGAGAGTTTGCTGTCCAGTTTGGACAGTTTGTCCGAGACAATTTTCGGAAACGCACGCTGTACGGTTATGCACAGTGATGCAATAATATTTTTGCTTTAAAAAACGATTGCTGATTGGTCAAATTTATGTAAGCTTCTGAATGGTTCGCCTTATTTTACCCCGCAAATACTTATTCATTAAAGCAAACCAGTCATAGTGTTTTGTTACGCCGCACCTGATTGGTCTATTGCATCCTTAGTTTTCTTCCCTTGATTTTATCTCGAAGCGGACAGCATATTTGCATTGGCATTAACCGATAAAATGGCTAAAAAACTTAATTGCCACCAAGAAACAACAGGAACTGAAGTTTATTATGCACCAAAACAGTTTGCCCGCTCCATCATTACCTGAACAGTCATTTTCCGTGACTAACGAGTCATGCAGCGGCCGAAAAAGCAGCAAAAAACAGTACCCCACCCTCTTCCACCAACAACGACTGACAAGCTCCACTCACCTCATGAAATAAAAAGCCAGGCAATCAATCAGACCGCACTTACCATCCGAAATGGTAGCAAAACTACCCCTGGTTTAATTTGAGAAGGGCAGATGGCAATTTCTGTTTATGGTGGTAAAAATTAGTGTTGAAAAAATGTCCTAAAAAATTTCCAAATGTCCGAACAAAATTGGAGCTGCTTGGACAAAATGTCCGAAGTAAATTTCAGTCCAGCTGAAACCCTGAAGATATGTCACAAGTGTAACATTTAAGGTTTCAATCATCAGCATTTCAATTGGTTTTGCATTTCATAGCTTTTTTGCTGTTTTTCTGGTCAAGGGAGCCCCCAAAAAACATTATGGGGAATTGTGGTGAAATCCTTAAGCTGTTGACTTCGTGGCATGATTTTAACTGATGTCACAAGTGTAACACATTTTAGGAATATATGATAAATGCATATACGTGGCAAATTTTAAATGAAATATTACTTCTTTGGTCTTTTTAATAATTCTTGAATGCATCAATATAATTTAAACACAGCAAGAAGTCAACAACTTCACCAAATGTGTAGTCAATACTAGTTACGGTCCAGTAGGAATGACACTTCCTCAAGCCCATATAATAGTTTCATTATGAAGCTGGCCATCATTGAGCTACATTCTGGGATAGGAATCATGCTAAATTCAACACTGAAGAAATCAGACAGTCTAAAACCAGACTATAGCTTGATTTAGACAGGTATACTTTAAAATGTGATTTGTGTCACAAGTGTAACATATATTATGGGTTGACTTCATCTCACTTTTTCTTGTGTTTGGTCAAAGGATGACCTATTTAACAATTAATTTGATACTTTTTGGTATTTTAGAGTAGTTATTCACTCTTTTGATACAAAGAAAACACAAAATGGTGTAAACAAAAAGGGTAAAAGTATGCACTCACAAGGAGGGAAAGGTATTTTTTCACCATTCAAGAAAAATTTACAGGAATTTATTGAAGTAAACCAAAGAAGATGCTCAGTTGTACATACTATAGTAGATTATATGAAGTATAAGTGATAAGAAAAGACAAAAGTGACATAATCAGTTCCCTTATTTTCTTGTCACAAGTGTAACACAATTATTTCTTTCTATTTAAGCCTTAAATTTGTTACAGATTCTTTAGAGTTGCGAGAAATGGTATCATTCAAATCATTCTATTGATAACTTATCCCACAATGAGTGCTGTCAACTGTTTTCTGATCATTAACATTTTATAAATACTTACTATGCTTAATAAACAAATCAGAATAGTTCATTTTTTTAAATTTTGTGCTAAAAAAAGGGAATTGATTTATGTTTTGATACATTTTAATCAATTTCCATGAAGCCTTTTCACCTCATCCTATATAAAATCTATAAGATATCAAAAATTCAAAGGAGAAACTCCCTCATCTGATTTTGTCACAAGTGTAACACATTCCATTTATACCAACATATGTTTTTGCGTTTAATATGTTTTATATCCTATATATTCAAATGAAATTTGATCTGTGTTTTTCATATACCCTACTTGTTATCTAAAAACAATTTTTAACAAAAAACCATGCTTATTATTTTAATTAGAAAAACTTTATCCTCTACACAGTGAAAATGCAGGGGTATATTTTCACATAAAATTTTATTACAAGTGCAAATTTTGAGCGAAAGATTAAATTTTACTTTGAAAATGTGATACATAAGTACTTCATCAGTTCATGAGAAAATATTTACAATTCTGTATACCTGTGTTGTTTATAATCAAGCTAAAAGTAGCTTATAGAATTGTAAAAAAATAATGAAAAAATGATTAAAGTATTAAATTTAAAGCATTGTCCTCAATTTTATTCTTAAACCAGTATTTGTTTCTGAAATTTTGATGTTCCCTGGTTAGGATGACGTAAAAAAGATAATGATAGAGCAATTTTGAAATTTGACCCCCAATGTCACACTTTGGAAGCATTTTTTTAAATCACCCATTTCAGGCTATAAATTGCGGGGGGCACAGTGGCTCAGTGGTAGAGTGCTTGACTTGAGACAGAGGGGCGGTGGATTTTTAGCCTCACCGGAGTCACTGTGTTGTGTCCTTGAGCAAGACATTCATCCTTGCTTAGTACTGGTTCAACCCAAGAAGACCATCCCGACATAATTGTAAAATTGTTTACTTGGACTTTAAGAATCAAATCAAACAAACAAAACAAATACTAAAAATAGCCTTACTGGAAGCTGCACATGCATATTTGAAAGAGGAATTAACATATATGAGCCTTGACATATGATTTCCAACGATGTGGCATTTTGACAAGTGTTGACTCAGATGAGCCTGTGCAGCTTCCTTTTAAGCTTAGAAACTCCATGATGTTCAGTCAGTAGCTTAACACTCAAAGAATATTCAACCCACTAGCAAAGGCTCTGATCAGACTGGGCGCATGCTCAGGCTGATCTGAGGCTTTGCTTGTCGCCCATACCACATTGTTGAAAATCTCATGTCGAGGCTCATATACAGCTTAAGATGACATCAAAATACACAATAATAAGAATTATAATATGATGACGTCACACCATCAAACATGGCTGCATCTTGAAAATGCATCTTTTTAAAAAATGTCTTCCCCATACAGCATAGTTGGTCTTCGTGTTATTTCATTTGGAACATCAGTGCTTCATAGATTAAGAGTTGTTCATTCTGTTGCCATGTTTAAAATTAGGGCTGGCATGATTAATCGAAATATCAGTTAATTGGTCGATATACAATAAAAAAACAATTATAGATATGAAAATTCAATAATCGGTTACTTAAAATGGATCTTCTGTTCGTTTATTCAATTAAAATTTAAGTGTTATTGTCTCGTGTGATGTTAAGTTTAGACCGAGTGTGCCTTTTCGTGAACAGTAGATGAGTATAAATTGCTGTATTCTAACACATCTCGCCTATAGAGCCAACGGTAACAAACTGTGATATATCGGACAATAATTCACTGCTAAAGTGTGTGATAGCTGACGTCACTAGAAAATGACGTCATTCATGGTGTTAGACGATGTAACGTCGTTTTTACGCTTAAAAGACATTACAATTACATGTAAACGAATGCGACGTAGTCTAAGTATTGGCGGGAGTTCTTTAGTGCAATGGCGGAAAGTTGGAAGAAGCTGAATACTTTGAATGTGTGTTCATCGTTTATTGTGTGTTAGAATCGAAATAGATCAGCTCCAGTGTGTGAATTGTTGAGTAATAATTCACTGTTTGTCGGTCAGTTGTACGACGATAAATCACTCGCGCCGCGCGCTCGTGATTTGATCTTCTTTACAACTGACCTCCAAACAGTGAATTATTACTCAACAATTCACTGCTGGAGCTGATCTATTTCTTAAACAAAGTAATAAAAACAAAGAACTCTGCAGGATACACTTAACAATTGATTGAAAAAATAGCTTGCACTTCTCTGGTTTAAAGTAGCACAAAATTATAAATATTTGTCAGATAAACAATCTCGTATGCAGGGTTTTTTTCTCCGCAGTAAATTTGGGTCTAGAAGCTTTCAATTTTACCGACAGTTTACTGTGGGTTTTATTTTACAAAATGATGTTCATGTCATGCATACTTGAGTACCTTTTTGTATGAAGCAACATAGCATGACAACTACAATGGTCGACTGTGAGCTTAATTGCCAATTTGCAAGTCAATTTTCTACCAACAGAGTAGAGTGACTTGTTTTGAGCAAAGGTGCCATTTTTTAAATTGAAACCTATTAAGTTTGAATAAATAACACACACTACCAAGTGTTACGTAGCAATTTGATGAGAGAAATGAATTTCAATGACCATGCAAAAGTTGTCAAAACATTCTGAGATCTTCTTTCAAGTTTTGAGTTATAAATCAAAATCAAGGACTGATTATTGATTAGCATTTTGTCATCGATTAGCCAGCCCTAGTTACAATGGTAAATTGGTATGAAAAGGGTTAAATGATAAGGTAAACTTAACTCTAATGCACTTGATTTTGTAAGACTACATCTGATTGGATAACATAAAAAAATTGCAACAGTATACTGTCAGAAATAGTTTGACGTGAAAAATTACGTCACATTTCGTAGGATGATGTACGTCTCCAAATGAAAATTTTAAATACAGTTATCCTCTAAAAAATTTAAGACAAGTCTTACTGCTGTTCAAAGTTGGCGTTGCTCTCATCTCTGGAAGACCGGGGAGATTCTTTTGACGATTCTTTAGAAGCTTCTTTTTCACTTCTTTCCTCTCTTTCCTTTTCATTCTTTTCTCTTTCATTTTTGGGTTCTTTTGAGGGGCCCGCTTTCTTCGCTGTTTTTCCCTCTGAAGATAAATAGTAAGCCATAGGGCAAGTTTAGCAAATATTTTCAGCCTAAAATTACAGGGTTTTTTTAACCATCAGTTTAAACATGTGTTTTAGGTTCTCAAAAGAACCGCCTCATTCAGACGGTTCTTTTTGAGTACCCACAACATATGTTTTGGCTGATAAATAAGATTAATAATTTTGACCAAAAAATTTTGAGTGTAAAATTGTAAATATTTTCTTACCCATCAGGTTGAACATGTGTTTTGGGTGCTCAAAAGAACCATCTGCTGCGAATAATTGCCTAACATAAGTGACGAATTAAGTATAGAAGCAAACAGCGTGGATCCAGAACAGACTGCTCCTATAGGAGCAGTCTGATCTGGGTCCACACTGTTTGCCATAGAGGCTACTTCAACATTTCAGCAAACGTTAAAAGCAGACGACTTTTGTTGTGATTGGCGCATTAAGGGTTAATAGGGAAACCAGTCTGAAAATTTTAGTTTTAGCTTACTTTTGGCAGATTTGTCAGCTCCACCTTCCTTTGGGTAAAACTTTTCGAAACCTTCTGGAATCTTTGAACGCAAAATGCTCCATTCCTCTAGAAGACTTTTGACCTTCTTACTTCTTGATAAGATCTGAATACCTCTTTTTATCTGCAACAAAAGATATATAGAATATAAAAAATACAATGTCAAGAAAAGTAAACATTTTATGTATATTTGTGATTAACCATCAGCTTAAACATTGTTGACACCTTCAGCCTTTTAATGCAAAAAAAAATGTGTGATGTCTGTAGTACTCTTCTGTAGCAGAGAATAAGCTAGGCGCAACTAGGGCTGAAATTTTGCCCTAAATGGAACCCAGAGAGAATGTTAAAGTAAGTAAGGGTGCAAAGCTCAGGAATCGAAACAATAAAGTACCACACCTGACCCAGGATACCAATGGGAAAGTGACAAACTCACAGTTTTGACACCACAAACGAGAGCAAGAGGTCAGCCCTTTCCCAGCAGGTGACCACAAAGAACATATAAACAGACGCAGTCTCCCTAAAAATAGTTAATTAATTGGATTGGTATAAAGTTATTTTGAGCCAAAATATTGCAATGGACTGAGCTTGGAACTTGATGTGACCCCTGTTGCCGAGCTGGCCAGTTTGACAACAAACTTTAAAAAGCATTTAGCATTCTGAGGCAATGGAAATGGCCATAAGTCAGTATGGTTACAGTCAGGGTGCCCACTCTCAGTCTGAAATGAAATACCCAGATTTTTCACATTCTAAACTTTTATATATTCAATTTAGTGCAATTTTAGTGTTTCCCCAGCCCCCCAAAAGGGCATGGTAAAGTTTTCAGGAAAAGGGCACTTTAAGCATGTGACAACAGGCTAAGAGGACACTTTTGAAGGTACGGCGACATGCTAAGAGTGCATTTTTAACGCGCTGTGACATGCTAAGAGGATACTTTTAAGCCCAAGCTGAAAATTGAATATGATATTGCCAAATAAAAATTTATGTCCCTTAGCATGATGCAGCTGTTATCTGTCCTTTCATTAAATGCAAACTACACTTCTTATTATTTAGACTAATTTTAGTATTTTCAAATCTACTGTTGAATGGCAGTAAGTTTCTGGACACCTTTTTATGAGCATGTACATGTATACTCTTTTTTTTTAATTCTTAAAAATTTATCAGAATCACATTATTATGGGAATCATTTGTTTCTTTAAAAGCCAAGATGACTCCTTAAGTTTTTAACCAGGCTGCCTTTCTTTACAGTATTTGTTTTGACAATTTTACTAGTACGTTAAAATTGTTCAGTGGTTCAAATTCACACTTCATTTTTAATAACTGCTTATAAGGATATTGTCATCAAAGTGATGTGTCAAAATTGCCTCAGGTAATTAGTGACCATTAGGTTTAACACTGAGAGCAGGTGTCTTCCTTGCTACTTCAGACTTCAAACTGAAAAAAAACTGTAACTTCCTTAATTTTTGTCAGATTCTCATGATTTTTTACCAAAATGTAGGCCATTGTAGGTAGTTTTAGAAAATGGAGCATGATCATGCCGCATGGCGCTGGGCAAAAGGAAATGGCCCTAGAGATACAGACATGTCACGGTCCCCCAGGCTAAAACTGGCTAGGGGAACACTAAATTTGTATGCATTTGAATATATATTAATTTTGGGCCCGATTCGGTGAGCTTCAGTTCCACTAAACGCGAAATAAGGCGCTCGCTTCTTGTATCAATGGTCACTGCGACCTAAATAGACCATCCTGATGATCCAGAAATCATTTTTATGATCATATACATAGACGAGTACAAACACTATGTCACAAACTAATATCATCCGAAACACTAAGCTCTTTATCCGAAAGCTGGTAAATACTGGTTGGCAGTAAACTGTTGTTTATCTGTATTGGACACATCTTTTAAAGCGATTTAAAATAAATGTATTTCATAAAAAATAATTCATCGACTGGTTCCCATAGTTTGATCATTGACCTATCAAATGATGTATTTTTTCACATAATCTATCGTCAATTAAAAAACATATCGGAGATTGAAACAGCCATCATCGGACCAAAACACCAGAGCGGGGCCCCGTCAAAAAAAAATAAAAAAGTTCTAATAAAATTATTTTTTCGCAAAAAATTATTGTAAATCAATGTCCGATACTTATTATACATTATGTATTCAAAATCAAAACCTAGAGGTAAAATATCATTCACGATGCTTTTTTTCTCACGAAAATGTTGGCTCAGCTCAATGGACATTGCATTGAGCGGAAGGTATTTTGTAGTGATAGTCCGATGATCGACTATAGTGGAAAGTCAGTTGGTTTGGGCTTCCGATTGCGACAATCAATTGTAAAATGATGCAATCGATTGTAATCGGTTTCCGACCTTAGTCTTCAGGCCATGCTCAAATCTGCCTGCACAATCTCTATATTAAGCATTCATTTTGCGGTGAAAAAACACAGATTTTTTCAGTGTTCGCAAGTCAAACGTGATCGGTAAAGCAACACGATAACCTACGAAAGTTCCAAATGGAGCGTCAGTGGTTACCGCCGTACGATTGGTTAAAATGTCTGCTGTTCCAATTATTACACCTGAGCTTTAAAAGCTGATTCTGTGGTTGCCGCTATGATTGGAAAATATGTTTGCTGTTCTAGTTATTGCACCTGCGTATTAAAAGCCTATTCGTACCGATGTCAAACAGAAAGAATACAAACAAAAAAGTTCCTTTTCTTTCCATTTCAGTTCATCCCTTGGGTGACCCGGTATTATCAAACTTTTTGGCAAGTAAAGCCATTCATTTCAGATAAAAAAAGCCTTTTAAAAGTTTTTAGTTTAATGACAGTGGCTATTTTCCGTAATGGGAAATGTTGTATGTCAATAGGCGTAGACAGTTTAAGAACTAACGTTCGTCTCGTTCAGCAAGAAACACATCTTTTCTAAAGCTGAATTAAAGGTCTTGTGAATCTTCAAAAACATATTTAAAACTCTACATGATTTAAATGACATTGCTGAGAAAATCAAAATGCTGCAAACCCCATCTTAAAATTCCAACGGAGTCAAAAGTTATGCAAGTTTTAAAATTATGCAAATTAGCATATAAGCCCCGCCCACATTATTGTTTCGAGATGATTTTTTCAAAATGTCATATTTTTTGTAGTGTGATTTCTAAGTAATTAAAACAGCATAATTAAGCTTTTGTACGCAAATAATGTATTTTATCATATTGAATCATTTTTAGCAAATAAAATATTAAATAAGGTTAAAATAAATGAAATATATTAAATTAAATATTTCAAAAAGCTCAAATGACGTCATATGAGCCTCTTGCATATTTTCATCTAATTAAATTTTTAAACCTCCATAACTTGGTAACTATTTTGAATTTTTTGATTGGGCTTTCGACATTCTGTTTCTCTCATTCCTGCCTTTTCAATCAATAGGATTTTTAAAAAAGTTTTTTTTTAAGATTCACAAGACCTTTAAGATATATATTGGCAAAAAGTTAGCCCAAAATAAAGCACAGAGAATGACTCAAATACAGCAGGGGTATGTGTAAAGTGCTTTGACTACATGTTATTATAGGCTGGGCTTCAAAGCATAGAAAGGAGGTGTTAAAATTGAGTTGTGTTCTAGACTCTAGTCCAATATATTTAACTAAGGTCAGGATCAAGATGCTCATGATTATTTATTATAGACTTGTTACTTGTAGTCTGGCAGTCAACATTTTCGCAACAGTCCGATTCTGTCTAGTCAAAATGTGTTTTGAAAATAAAAAAAAGTGTTCAGATGGTATTTTTATTCCTATACATGTACCATAAAAGCACAAACTTTTTTAATCAACATAAGAAATGACAAATAAATGCTACAAACAAAAACATATACTGAATGTAGCTAAGCATATGTGATCACTTATACAAGGTATAGGGATCGATTGTACTATCGATAAATTGTAGCTAGTTGGTTTGGTTCCGGGTCATTTTGGCCCATAACAAAATCGGCCCATGTAAATTTCGGCCCATGGCAAATTCGGCCAATAAATTTTGCCAACCTGGATGTCTGCAAAGGAGATTATATATCATTGAAAATATTTAAAATTGATAAATATAGTTATATAGAGAGAAAAAACTGAAAATAGATTGACTTTACAGTAGGGGTGCAACGATACGCCAAAAAGCGTATAGCGATATATTGCGATATGGAAAACCCGTATTGCGATACATATTGCGATACACCTGGTATCTTTATTTCTGTCTATAACTGCCGCTAGTTCAGTATTATAATATAAATTCAAGGGTCATGAAATTTGCATCTATTACACACTGTCATATTTTCAGCTACTCCTTCTGTCCCTTGGCTGCTTTCAGGACTTCCATTAACTTTCAAATCCAGGAAGTCCAGACTTCCTACCCTTGAAATTTGGAAGTCCCATTGAATTTTTTGGAAGTCCCACTTTTTTTCTGTGATACCGTCGCGGTGTGGCGGATTGTCAAACTTGCTTTGAAAAATAAGATATATATTTCAGAGATCATTCTTTGTTCCTTACAAGATAGGTAGAGTAGGGCAGGGCAGGGCAGGGCATGGCAGGGTAGGGTAGGGTAGAGGTAGGGTAGATAGATAGATAGATAGATTTGTTTGGGAGGGTGTTTGTGTAGCAATTTTTGTTTTAAAAGCTTGTACTTATTTGTGTAACAATTATTTTTTATAAGCTTGTACTTATACAGAATGAGATCATTCTTTGTTCCTTAAAATGCATAGATAGGTAGGGTAGGGTAGGGTATGGTAGGGTAGAGTAGGGTAAGGTAGAGTAGGGTTAGGTAGGGTAGGGTAGGGTCGGATTAGGTAAGGTAGGGAAGGGAAGGGTAGGGTAGATAGATAGATTTGTTTGGGAGAGTGTTTGTGTAGCAATTTTTATTTTAAAAGCTTGTACTTATTTTGTGTACCAATTATTTTTTATAAGCTTGTACTTGTACAGCGTAAAATTGCAACAAAACAACATTCGTTTTTAATATGTTGTATGTTCGTTGGTGTTGTGCCTGTGTAGAAGGAGCGTTCAAGTACTAAATTATCGCATGCGCAGGATCTACACAATTAATTACGACGCAGACGTGTAGAGTTTATAAAAGTTATTTCACAAGCGTGCAAAGTGTCACGTAGGCACTTCAAACAAAACGGATAGAGATGGGGCTGTTGGCCGTTTCGCTTTATTGCTCAGGGACTGGACGTCCGTATCGCAGGAATGGTTTCTAAGGCCGTTGTCAAGATGTGTCGATGTAAAATTTCACACCTGTTGGATGACACGCTTATATAATTACGCTTCCGACTGAAGCCTACACGTGACACGGGCTGTCAATAAAGTCAAGTGGGACGTCCTACTGTGGTCAATAAACAATTAAATGAGTTTCCAATACGAAGGCGGGACATAAATCACGTAATCTGGTAAATGTGGGCGGGTTTTTTCTGCAGACAGGACGTCTCGATATCCATTTTCGGCCGTACTAAGGAATTTTCAGAATTCCGCGGTACGTTTTCGATGTGTAATTTCGGCGTACGCAGCCGATTTTTGGACGTAATATACAGCGTACGTCCGCCTAACGGAAGCCCTGTGCTTTTCAAGGAGAAATGATCGAATTTGTGCCTTCCCTTTTAGATATTTCACTACAATAATTCATGATTGTCTGTCCGCCATCTTTTTTGAAACCGAAAGTAGCTGTTTCCTGTTGGGCTATATTGTGACAAGAACAGATATTTACAAGTTTTAACAATAAAGCGTCGGTGTTTGAAATGAGGAAATAACTTGAAGGGGTGGATAGAAAATGTGTAAACTATCCATAAACAATATGTTATGGCTCGCATTGATGTCTGTATTACAGAATTAACATCTTACAATGCTTGAAAGTCGGCAATATGCTGTTAGACACAGTCAACGTTTGTGTAGTTCGTGTCAGGAATTATACCACAGCGTCTTTTCTTCCTTTATTTTTAACGCTTCCGGTTTTGAAAACAACCCGATTTTGGGGCAATTTCAAAGCCAATAATGGATATTTTCTGGCAAATTTTAGATGAAAACTGGCTTGATGACACATAGGGAAGGCTTCTGTACCGGTACGGCCAAAAGTGTATCGCGATACGATATTTATTTAGAGTAAATCGCGGTTTACCGGTATATCGGTATATCCTTGCACCCCTACTTTACAGACTAGTAAAGCCTAGAAAATGCTTAGACTGGTATCTTTATTAGAAGAAATAATCATAAATCACATTTATGTTTTCCATTGTTCAGTGAGTTAAACTGAATAATTGGATTAAGAAAAAATCGCTTGCGTTTCATATGCGAGCAGGAAACACTCTGGCTAGAGTGCGCAAATGCACAGGCTCGTCTGAGCCTTTGCTGCATGCCTGTTACCTATGTGATGAACTCTTCTCTTACATTCAAACTCCTAATCAATTAAAATGAACCGTTCTTATTAATTATTATGTTTGTGTGGATAATTACAGGTAAGCCGATCTAATCATACCAATTATAGACAAACATACCAATTATAAATTATTATACACGTGGGCCGAAATTGTTATGGGCCGAAATGTCCAGTGACCGTTGGTTTAGTCTTTCAGATTCTAAACCGATAATCGATTGTGATTTCAAACCGATGGCCCATCACTAGTATTTTGCCCACCACAATAATAAGTCACATGGTCAAAATTGTTATCACAGACAATACGTCTGGATGAAAACAACAACATTGGACTGGTCTATACTTTACAAACATAACCTTATATTAACCATACAAGACTGATAATATAAAAATAAGCTATTTGACCAATTTTGGGCCCTATTCGGTGAGCTTCAGTTCCACTAGACGCCAAACAAGATGGTCGCTTCTTGTATCAATGGTGGCTGCAACCTAAAAGACCAATCCGATGATCCAGACATCTTTATTATGATCATATACCGTGCTGTAGGCTAATTTTGCGCACCTAAGAGTTTGAGCTGAATTTGCAAATGTTAACTGGTCTACTCAGAATTATTTATTATATCAGAGTGAAGAAAAATCATTTTTTAGCAAAAGGAGCAAAACTTCACGAATTTTTTTAAAGCAAATAATAGAATAATAAGCGTTCAACGTCATTAACCCCCCTGTTTCAGAGTCGGGAAAAATGTCTGCTAATGTGGCGCACCTATGTCTATTTTCTTGGTTGCCTTGAACATAAAAGATTTTTGTTGGGTTTAACTCACGTTTTTGGTTTCTACAATCAATGCAGCACATTATCTTGGCAGTTTTATTACCATCAATGACAAAACAACCTTCTAAATACCAGATTTGCGGAGAAGGGGTCTTGGGATTTAGTGAAAAACAGTTTTTTCTAATTATTTTGATATTTAATTTGGATTCACACCACAAAATGTTATTGTCATATACCTATTAATGTGTTTCATACTATGAAACCACAAAATAATGTTTTAGTGTTGTTTGGGGAATAATATTGGAGTGAGTCAAATTAGCAGATGCGCCAAATTAGACTACACAAGTGTACATTCTTTACAAAAATAATAATAAAAAAAGTTTAACATAAAAAAATTAGCTAAACGGCCAATTTCTGGCATGATCTGGTGATCAGGCCCACTCCAGTAAATACACGGACCACATTAAAATGTCAGTGAGAAAACTGTTTGCAATGTTCCACTGTTTGACAAGGGCTTTTAGACGACGTGAGACAGGTCTTGTCGGATTCTAGTAACAACGGAAATAGGAACGTCAAACCTCATAATGTGATATTCCTTTAGTAAGTGCTTGGTTTAACAGTTTTTCTCCTCTAAGCGCTAGAACCATGTATCTATGTGCCATAACCGTTATTCTTGTTTTTATTTATTTTTCTTCTACAGGACGATCGTTGGTTTCATCACATATTTTTCAGAAAAGGTTATAAAACCGAAACAAGTTGCATAAGAATGGTAAATTCGTAATTCCTTAGGTGAGTAAAATAATGAAAATAACAAATTGTCTGAATCTTAAAACGTAGACTAATTTTTGAATTTAAATAAATATACATAAAAATGTTACGAAATTCGGAAATAGGCTACTAAATGAAAAAAATATGAGACGTTTTAAATTAGATTGGTTCCCCACGTTGATAAAGCTCCACTTCCGCTACGCATATTACGTTTGGTAACTAGTAATTTTTTACCAGTAGAGAATCCCACTCATCCGACTGCGCATGCTCCAGAAAGAGCATCTGTTTACATCCTGGGACAATTTCGCACATCAAAATGAGAAATGAACATGTACTGAAAACTGAGAAGATTTGCCGCACTTTCTTTTCGATACAAAGCCTTTCAAATATTGCTGTTATTGGTAATTTCGATTTTAATAATTTTTTCAATGTACTTAGATTGTGATGTAATCGTGTGACGATACCTGTCCAAATAGCGCAAGTGGTAGCGCTTTAGCTTAACGAGGTAAGGGTCTAGAGATCGAATCCCACACACCTGATTTTTTTCTTCCGCATATGGTATTTTTTCAAGTAGAGAACCTGCGCGTGCTCCAGAAAGAGCGTCGGTGTTGAAAAAGTTCATAAATAGGCCAGGTATTATATGAATCCAGTGTGACCCAAATTCAATTAAATTTTTTACTATATAAAAGGCACAGAAAGTGGACTGGGTGGGCCAGCTCATACTCACTTACTATCCAATGATGCAAACCATGTTTCAAGGTCACCAGTCTTGTGGGTTTAAAGGGTATTCACTACCTAAAAATAGTATGTGAGCATGATCAGGAAATACCACAATCACAAACAGCAGACAACCCCATGGCACTGCAAGGAAGAGACACACAACCATCAAGAGACACCAGGAAGACAAACTAATACATCCGTGGATCATCGTGGCTACAGCATGGGATAGAAATGTATAGAACTCCCGTAAAACAAAAATCTGCAC
The DNA here is from genome assembly GCA_964019695.1 of Loripinus fragilis. Classification (NCBI taxonomy): domain Eukaryota; kingdom Metazoa; phylum Mollusca; class Bivalvia; order Lucinida; family Lucinidae; genus Loripinus; species Loripinus fragilis. Next base: position 19,786,764 of record OZ026523.1, read on the forward strand.
CCTGCAGAGCGTGTCTGCATGGTCTGTGGAAAGAGCGCACAAGAGGTCCGAAGGATCGAATCCACAAAAAGATCAGACATCAACGCCAAAGCATTGCTCGCCAAATATTGGGGCATTAATGTAGAGAGTGGCGTTAGGCTTAAATGAAATATATGTGTGGTTCCTGTTGCCTACCTACCCTAATTTTTTTAACCCTATATACCCTAAACAATAAAATGGTCTTTGGAGAAAAAATGGGCACTTTTTCAATTTCTGTCACTATTTTCTTTGTTAAATGTTATAACAAAATTTAATAATTTCCCTACCTACCTACCCTGAATTTTCTTGGCATGAAACAGGAACCACACATATATTTCATTTAGGCCTTATGTGTAGAAACTGTTACTCGAAATTACAGAACCTCGATCAAAGATGTAGACTTTTTTATGAGGGGTGCCAACGAAATGCAAGGATAGTGATGCGTGCTAATACTAAAAGAATGATGCGCTTCTCTCCTCTCTCTAGACCACAAAAGAGAATTAACTTCTCAAAAACACCAACAAAGACACGCAAAACACAACGCAAAACACAATTGTTTAAAGAGAGTGCCACCCCTGAAAGTACCACACCCGAGGAAATTGGCCTTAAAGTGGATTTTGTTACTGGTAGGATGTGTTTCCAGGTTTTAAGTGACCCCCGTTTTTCTTTTTTAAACAGCTTTAAAATGATCTTCGAAGAATGCACACCGCGTAACTAAAACCTATGGATCCCCGGAGCCCCCCCCCCCTTCCTAAAAATCACAAGTTATTGTGATAGCAATTAGCATTTGGATCCCCCCTTGGATGGACCTCCCCTGAAAATGTTGGACCCCCTCTGGATCCTTGGGAAAGTATAGTTTTCTCTGCAATAAAACCATTGCCCCCCCCCCCCTCTGTAAAATAAGCTGAGGACTAAAAAACGTCTCAATCTGGACCCCCCCCCCTGTCAAAAATTCCTGGATCCGCGCATGATATTATACATGCTTTAAAGTCATATTACGGGGGTCGCGCACATGCGTTCCTTTTTCGCCACGCTCCCTAACTGTGAATGATGACCATCCCGCCCCCTCCCCTAAAATATCCACAATTTTATCATAGATCCCATAAAATATTTATTCAATCTGAACCCCCTAAAATTATTGAAATTAAAAGTTAGACCCCCTCCTTAAAAAAGGCCCCAGTCCACATAGGCTACGAAATATCAGAGTAACCCCCATCCGCTCGGAAATCCCCGACACAGGCATGCACGGACCCAGGAAGTGTTGTTAGAGGGAGTCCAATTTATATTTAACAACTTTTTTATGGTGAGAATCCAAATACCTTTCAAGGTGTATCATCATCGGCCAATTTCAATGGCGTTTCGCTACCGGTCGAATTAATGGCCCAACATTGAATTCTGGCTTGCCTTTGAGATTTTCAAGTGGATCCAGACGAGTTTTGCTAAATAAATCCTATAGCTTTGTGATTTTGCTGGGCCCGGAGCCCCGGCCCCCTCTGGATCCGCGCATGGATAGTTTTCCTCGTAACCTGGCTTATTTAATGAACATGAGACAGAGGGGCCGCGGGTTCGAGCCTCGCAGGCGTCACTGCGTTGTGTCCTTGAGCAAGACACATTAATCATAGCTTAGTACCGGTTCAACCCAGGAAGACCCGTCCCTACATAACTGAAAGATTGTTGATGGGACGTAAGAATCAAATCAAACAAATCTCCTTCGCAATGCTGGCCCAATGTCATGTGCTCCGGAAACATAAACTTCTTTTAACACCAAACACATTATTCAGAATACAGGCACAGAGGATTTTGTAATAATATAGTGGTGTTTAATAATGAGAGAATGGTCGACATTGTTGCGTCGGTTCGAAGTTGGTACAAGGTTGGTATGCGGCGACGCCCACATTTCCACCAACTACCAACGTGGGCCCAACGTATCTTTGCTATCTGTGTAGTGACCCCAAACACAAAATATGACGTCCGCTGATATTGTTCACGAATTCCAAGCATACTCGCACCTGGGTGAGAAAGGGGGGGGGGGGGGTATTCTGATATTTTCAAACATACGTAGGCCCGGACCATTTTTGGGGTTAACTTTTTGGTATTTTGTGATGACCCCAAAAGATATCCACAAAATCTTCATACCCCAAAAATTTTCATTTTTCTGAAAACCCTCAAAGGTATTGAAATTCAAAATTTTGAACCCCAAAATGGTGCGAGCCTACGTATGAATGAAAATATTATAGTACCTCCCCCCTCCACCCTCTCCTCGCAGATAGAAACAGGGGCCGGGGGGCGTCTAGACTCAAATAACAGAAAAAAACTCTGATAAGGGTGTTTATTGTTGTTTTTTTTGCAACTATATTATATTTTTTTACGGTTCAAAAGGGACGAAACATTTATCGGGGGGGGGGGGGGGGGGGGGGGGGGGTGCAACTTTTTATTTTATTTTTTTTTTTTTGGGGGGGGGGGGGGTTGGGGGGGGGGGGTACAAATCCTTATTTCTATAGAAACCTATATAACTTGTGATTTTTCGGGGGGGGGGGGGGGGGGGGGGAGTCCGGACCACCTATCCCTCTCTGGATTCGCGTATGGGTAAGAAATAAGTAATTGCCCACTTCCCTGTCACGGATTGAGTTTTCTGAAAGTCTCAGAAGGTTTACCGGCCGGCGCAGTCGGTAACATGTGTTTTTTTTTCGGGGATGGGGGGGGGGGGGCAAATGCTTATTTCCAACGAAACTTAAAGAACTTGTGATTATTATTTATTTTTATTTATTTATTTATTTATTTATTTTTTTTTGGGGGGGGGGGTGTCCGGACCACCTATCCCCCTCTGGATCCGCACATCGGTTAGAAATAAGTAATTGCCCACTTCCCCGTCACGGATTGAGTTTTGTAGGTGCAAACTGAAAGTCTCATAAGTGTTTCCCCTGTGAACATTTGAAATTCCAGAAAATAGTTGTACCGGGCCGCGTTGCGTCTGACTAGATGCGGGGTAACTGTATTTTTGTTTATTTTCGGGTGGCGGGGAATGCTTATTTCTATAGAAACCCATAGAACATGTGATTTTTTAGGGGGATGGGGGGGGGGGGTAGGGTGCGGACCACCTAACCCCCTCTGGATCCACGCATCCAGTGTTGGGTTGGGGATGCTTATTTCTATAGGAACCTATAGAACTTGTAACTTTTCAGTTGCCATATTCCTGATAATAGAACAAAATAAACTTTATAAAAAAATCCAATCCGCACGTACAATTGGGCCACTTTCGGCCCGCCAACGAACCGCCATCCGCAGGTGACGGTTCGTCGGCGGGTCGATAGTGGCTCGTGATGGGATGCTAGCTGGGAGCAGTTGTTTAAAAATCGCAAATGCACTTTTTATTCAATACCGCAGATGGACTCAAGACGCCCCAGGTATTTTCCAATACTACGTATTTTTCCATTACTACGTCAGTGTATATGCTATAAATAGACGCAATGGCGTTTACTAGTTACCTGTCTTAATATGCTGACAAGCTCATTAAAGGGAGAGAACCAGTCTAGTTTTAAATACGAAACTAAAGAAAAACATTCTCAGTCACGTCTTCCGGTTTGAGCACGTTGTGAAAACATAAACAACTTTTCTTTTACAAACTGATAAAATAGGACAATGGCCTCTAAAAAGAGATCAAAATTCTCTTTAGATGAAGAAACACTTGGTTACTACAAAAACGTTTCAGCAATGTTCAATGACAAGTCACAGGAACAGAGTGAAAAGGGTATGCACCCTCAGAATGTTTACAGTTCCACAGTCCCAACCCCTGAACTTTGTCATTTTTATATTTAAATATGTTATTTTGTTTGCTTTAGCATCTAGATATATATATAGGAAAATTTCGGCGAAAAATTGTCCTAGAACAGTGATGGATCCAGAGGATAACATAACCAGGCAGCCAGGCCACGCTCTCTCTACAAAATTGGTCCCTTTCGGGATCGTGGGTGGTTTCTGTATCTGTACGTTAAGAGACGACAATCACACGTGATTATTATGTCCCTGTGGCGGTAGAAAAAGGGAAAGAGGGAAATTTAGGAAAGGCAGAAATCAGGTGATAGAAAGGCAGAAAAAGTTAAAAGTTTGCAGTCTGATTTTTCGGAATCTTCATCGGGTAAAAAGACCAATCTGGCTACAGTAACTGCCACTGGGTATGGTCGCCCAACCGGCACAGCTCTAAGAACCCTCTGACCCTACTTGCAGACTGCCCCCTACCCTAGCTTAAAATGTAAGAGTGGAGAGCCCCTGCTTGAAGGATACCAAGTCAGTCAAGTTTAGGCCTGGATCATTTTGGGGTGGGTCATTTCGGCCTATTTTAGTATGTTGAGAGATTGCACATTTACAACTTGCCCATTCATACAAAAAGGCGTATTTCACGCAAGGAAACTGTTTTTCATGGAGGGCACCAGTATATATACGCAATTAAATTGTCACTATTTTAATTTCACAAGTGTGTAAAAGATTAATACATACAGGTTAAGTCAACAAATCTACAAATCAGTTTGTATAAGCAGGGGCTCTTATCCTTTTGAAAATAACACATTCTAAATTTAGACGGACTGAAATGAAGGGGATGGGCGGGGCTCAGTGGTCCAGTGTTGACTGCGTTTGTCATGTTCTCATCTAGCGAGACATTGATTGAAGTATTTTCCATATTTTGGCGCTAAATTAGGAAAAATACACAAGTCGGTTATTGCGCAATGCCCTTCAAAGGAGAACTGAATTGGGTGTCTTGCGCTTGAAAGTCGTTCATATTTGCGCACCTTAAAATGTCTTGTGTACCTGTTATGCCATAATTTTAATAAATGGTTTATTTTTTATGTAATTGGTGACATTGACGATTACAAGGAGAGACACTGTCATGATTTTTTCAGAAAATTTTACCGCATCAAATTTTGCAACTCAGCAGTTTCGGTCGCGACATGCACGAAATTTCAACTATATTCTAGCAGAATCAATAGTTGTTGCTCTTTTCAGAGTTATGAATAAGTTAATTTATTTTGGAGTAAATAAATAAGGATTTAAACTTGTTTATTTTTGGTACCCATGTTTTTGGCAGTGTACCCACATTTTTCAAAGTGCATGAGTACTGTACCCATGTTTCAAAAAATGAGTGGGTAAGCTGATTTATGCAGCTTGACTAAACCCTCCCTGATACACAGGCAGTACGACATATACAATAAGGCTTGTAAACATAAGGTCATTTGGGCCATCCCATTTGACTTATCACACATGTGGTAAGTCATCCTTTGAACATGAATGTGCAGCCATCCAATCAGTGGGGCCATACCTATGGCTTTGGTCCATTTATCTACTTGCAAAGGTTCTGAAAAGGTTGGTATATTAGACTTATGGGTTTGGGTCTGTATCATTTTTTTCAACTCTTTAGGATTCTTTTGAGACTGCAGTGCTGCACAGGCTATTGTAAGATGTACATGTTATAACAGAGAATGTAAAATTATGAGCTGTCTCTTTTATATATGGGGGGGGGGGGAGGTATATTGGGCCGAAACGACACACCAAAATAGGCAGAAACGACCCACCCTAAAATCAGGCTGAAACGACCCAGGCCGAAATGACTCGGCCGAAACGAACTGAAACTTACAAAATACACCCTACATGGCGAAACATAAATTTGAAAAAACACACTAAAATAACAAAAGTTAACATGTATTCATTTGTGCAAAAAGGGTTAACTCTTTGCCCTCTGGAAAATTTTGCATTCTTTTTTGTCGTCTGCTGATTTTTTTCAAAATCATCTTTTGAATAATTCTTTCAGGAATACATGTACCATAGAGTGTCGAAAAGTTTGGATCTAGATTAAGCCTGACAAAATGTCAGGCCTGATCTGGGTCCAAACTTATCAAAGGTTACAATGTATCAATAGACGACACTAAGAGGCAAAGAGTTTAGTGATGATTTTGTTACTGAGGAAATAAGCTAGGGGGTGACTATTTTGACCTAAATTGGACCCAGGGAGAAGTGGGAGTCTCCCTAAAAAAAAGATTTTTTTTTCATTTATATTTTTGATGGAGACTCATTTTCATTCTGTCACCACAAACACTTAAGCTGTGGTAACAATTTACTACCACTGCATTGTATTTCTCCTTCAATTTAATGGCAATAGTATGTTTTAATGGCTTAAATTTGCTTCTAAACTGACAGAAAATGCTGTAATTTTGCACTATGACTTCTCCTTATCACTCCTAGGACTAGAGAAAATAAATAGATCAGATCTGATCAGGTTTTCATAGCAGCCTAATGAAGTTCTATAAATAGCACAGACCCTAGTCCTATGAGTGTTTTCTGGCTTTCACTTCTCCCTAATTTTCTTGAAGGGAGCAGTCACTTCTCCCTACTGTCAGGGCCCAGCTTGAAACCTGTCACTTTCATTTCAGATGTCCTTATTGACAATGTCCTTGGCCAGCTTGAAGAAGAGGCTGTTAAAGTGTGCCAGTGTCCACAAACCAGTCCTATTGTTGAAGACCTCATAGCTATGGCACCATTACCACATCTCACCAAACTATTCCAAATCCTTCACAAAGACTGGCAGGTCCTGTGTACCAGTCCTGCAGCTAGTCATATCTTGGAGAGAATCATCACAGTTTTACCGAAATTTATATCTAAAAGTGTAGCCGATAAAGACGTAATGAGTTCTGTTAAGAACCGTGAAGATGAAAATGTAAACGACGTAGTGAAATTGATCCGACTGTTGATGGATGTTAGTGACCTGATGTTAGAAAACTTGGAGGATGTGTTTACACATGTATACTATTCTCATGTCCTACGAACGTTGCTGCAGGTGCTTGGTGGGACAAGAGTTGGCGAGTCTCTACTCAAAAGTCGAACTTCTAGAGAAAGAAGTAAAGAAGGTATGAATATACAAATGTACACTGTAAAGACTTATATTTGGCAGATAATTTCGCACTGTTGGAGGTATACAAATGTCCCCACAGGGGACAAAAATTCCACTCGTCCGCTCGTAATTACAAGTAAAATCTAGAAAGGACGAATCATTCTTCCCAAGCACTCATTCTGTAGGATGAGTGCTTTTGGAAGAATTACTTGTCCTTTCTAATTTCACTCTAAAGTCAGAAGGTGAAACTAGCATTTTCTGAGTATTGACTGTGAAATCTTTTTGTCAGTATATGGGATGCAGTTATGAATTTGACTGTGTAAATATCGTTTTAACAGTGGTATAAGGACCTTCATAAGTCATATTCCTTCCTTATTTTCTTTATTGTATTAGCTTTTAAAGGAAAAGTACATGTGTTTGCAGGATGAGTGAAAACTGTGAGTCACTTGTCCTGCAGGACAAGTACAATATTGAAATATTTTTGCCCCCCCTGCCCCAAAATATGAGACCGCAAAAAACAGTTTCCAATTCAGCTATACAATGAGCATTAATTGGGCACACATCTTTGGCATGCTGATGAATTGATAAACCTACTTTTGAACGGTAGAGTCTATTTCCACATCAAGATAACCATTTTGAAAAGTGGCTTCTGTTAAAGGAAAGAATATATTCCCAACAGGGGGCATATTCTTTCCTTTAAGAGTAGCCCCTTCGGAAAAAGATAACTTTAAAGGGCATTCAATTGAGAAACCGTCAAAATATGTCAATCTTCTAAAATTGCCAAATTTTGATGCCACAAATATTAGGTATATAAAAATGCTTACAATGTTCATGCTGGGAAATTTTTCACAACCGATTTTTCTATTTTACTGAAATGCTTAATTTGAGTGAAATGTCACTGTCCATTTAACCTCACTGAAATTCCAGATTAGGCCAGCTGATCAAGTTATACACTGTTTTTCATCTACATGATATAGAGGATCTTGCACAAAAAAAAAAATCATATTTAATGAATTTAATATGAAATGATCTGACACAAGTGGTAGAATCTGTTTATCATATGACTGCAGCTACATGGCCAATTCACAATTTGATTTACTGGTATATTGATCGTCAATGAAACAAATTAGTTCTGAAATGCACTTGAATACATGTATATGCAGCAGACATAAAAAGCAGACACCATTTTAGGACAAAAAAATTGTGGTTGGATAAGGGTTGAATGTGCTTAGTAGCCTTAGATTGTCAAAACATAATCAGGAGAAGGTAATAAGTGTGATTCAGAATTTAGAGGCTGGTTTTGTTTCGCCTAGTATTACATGTATTAATAATTGATGTTTTTTTCTTGTCTCTTGCAGTACAGAGAAAACAGGACTTCAGTTTTACTGCATGACGTCTCAGTTCTGGACTGGCCCCTGTGATCCTGACTAATTTGATTTATATCGGATCTCTACTAGATAGGAGTGTGTATTTAAAAACCAATTTTTCTGATTACCCAACCAAAACCTCTGTTGTGGGTACTCAAAAGAACCGTCTCAATGAGACGGTTCTTTTGAGCACCCTAAACATACTCTGACTTATGGATAAGAAAATATCAACACTTTTACACTCATGAAGACATATTTTTTCTTGATATAGATCTATATAAACTTATATTGGTAATTGATGTATTTTTCTTGTCTCTTGCAGTTCTTACACAGTGATCAGAGAAAACAGGACTTAAGTTTTACTGATGTCTCAGTTCTTGACCTGACCAATTTGATTTATACCAGGCCTCTATATAGGAGTGTGTATTTAAAAATGAATTTTTATTATTACTCAACCAAAACATATGTTGTGGGTACTCATAAGAACCATCACAATGAGACGGTTCTTTTGAGTACCCTTAACATATGCTTTGACTTATAGATAAGAAAATATCAACACTTTTACGCTCATAAAGACATTTTATTTCTTGATATAGATCTATGTATATAGTTAATTGATATTTTGTTTTCTCTTGCAGTGCACAGTAAAGAGGACTTCAGTTTTGTACAGAGTAAACAGGACCTCAGTTTTACGGACTTCTCAGTTCCGTCAGCTTTCCTGAAGAAACTAAAACATATTGCAAAGAGCATTTTTGAGATGGACAACATCAGTAGTAAGCATATGTCCAATGCAAGCCAATTTTTAGCGTTAAGGCCAAATAAAAAAATAAGTGTGTTTCGGGTAAAGGTTCTGAAAATTTTAGGTAGAATTTTTTTTATGCATTTTTGAAAGACAATCCTCTTTCAGGGCTTTTTCTATCAATTTTGGGAAAAGGCCACTGGCCAAAATTGGGAAAAAATGATTGACATCAAAATTGGAAGAAATTAACGGCATAGAACATAAAAAGGGTAGAAATTTATCCTCAAAATCAAGTTATTTTAGATTGTATTATGCCAAGCATACCACTTAAGCACAAGTGTTTGAGTATCATTCTGATATGGGTCATTGTTTCTCATAAGTAGAAGTGGTCTCTAAAAAAAAGTAAAAAAAAAACATTTTTTTACTTTTCTTTATTTGGGAAGAAAACAGACATGGTATTGGGAAAAAAAGTGGCTATTTTTGATTGGGAATTTCGGCCCCTAGTGGTTGGCAGAAAATCCCCTGACTTTCAAAATGCATAAAATTATAGTTTTTCCAGGCATGTTGAAAAAATTCTAGGTTTCGCCAGTAAATTTAGGTTAAGTCGGGTTACCCTAAACACAGGTATTTTTTTTATTTGTCCTTAATTGTGAACATTTTCTTACCCATCAGTTTAAACATGTGTTTTGGGTGCTCAAAAGAACTGCCTCATTAAGATGGTTCTTTTGAGTACCCGCAACCTATGTTCAAGTTGAGAAATAAGAAAAATATTTTTCATATACAAACTTTTATCAGTTCTTGAAGTCTAGGTAAGTTCAAATTCTTTCACTGACAAAGGCCCTGATTTTGATTAAGTTGAGGCATTTCATCTTAGTCAACGCATTTTCACATGCATCAGGATGTACTTATCCTGGTGATAAACTGGGTTTGGCCCCAAAATCTTTATGCAAGTACACAGCCACTATACAAACTGAGCTAAAGTACATCCCTCAATTACCCTTGATGAAATAATGCATAATGGGTCGACACACTTTCACAATCTTACCATTAATGAGTCAGACACATCTTGGCAGATTTTGCATGTTCATAGATCAAAATATACTTGTATGTAAGTAAGAGGAGCAAGATGGCTTAGTGGTAGAGCTTTTTTCTCTCTGCTTTACCGTTATGCCTTCTTTAAATAAAACTTCTTATCTAGTCCTTGACTCAGGATCAAAGGGTTGCGGGTTCGAATGATATTTTAAAAAATGTTTTCGGATTTCTATATATCTTAATGTAAAACTGATTGTTCTACCCAAAATTATATATCTTTGAAGCATTTAATATCGAAAACGGATTTCACCACCATAAAGTACTCAGGTCAGTGTGGCTTCAAGGTGAAGAAAGGGACGATTGACAAACTTTTATTTTTACTGAAAACCATAGGCATTTACCCATAGCAGGTGTCAATGATCCTTTAACTCTTTGTCCTCTAGAAAAATTTTCCCCTTTTTAATGTTGTCTGCTGATTGTTTTTCAGAATCATTTTTTTTTAAAATTCTTTCAGGAATACACACAGAGTGTCAAACAGTTAGGATCCAGATCAGATTGGATGTTTTTCAGGGCTGATCTGGGTCCAAACTGTAAATGTAATCAGCAGACAACACTAGGAAGCAAGATAAGATAATAAATTTTATTTACATGTAAAGACAGCATGACAGTAAATTTGGGAAAACAAAAAATATTCACAATTTTACACTCATAATTTTTGCTTACATGTTTGTTTGAATGATTTAATTCTTACATCCCAGTCAACAATTTTTCAGTTATAAATGTAGGGACAGATCTTCCTGGGTTGAGCCAGGCAAAGAGTTAACATAATTTTTTTTCGGGTGTTTTTAAGAACCTTGTCAGTCAGATGGTTCTTTTGATTTAATAACCACAACATGTATTTTAGTTGATATTTTAAAAAATGTTTTCGGATTTCTATATATCTTAATGTAAAACTGATTGTTCTACCCAAAATTATATATCTTTGAAGCATTTAATATCGAAAACGGATTTCACCACCATAAAGTACTCAGGTCAGTGTGGCTTCAAGGTGAAGAAAGGGACGATTGACAAACTTTTATTTTTACTGAAAACCATAGGCATTTACCCATAGCAAGTGTCAATGATCCTTTAACTCTTTGTCCTCTAGAAAAATTTTCCCCTTTTTAATGTTGTCTGCTGATTGTTTTTCAGAATCATTTTTTTTTTAAATTCTTTCAGGAATACACACAGAGTGTCAAACAGTTAGGATCCAGATCAGATTGGATGTTTTTCAGGGCTGATCTGGGTCCAAACTGTAAATGTAATCAGCAGACAACACTAGGAAGCAAGATAAGATAATAAATTTTATTTACATGTAAAGACAGTTTAATGTTGTCTGCTGATTGTTTTTCAGAATCATTTTTTTTTAAAATTCTTTCAGGAATACACACAGAGTGTCAAACAGTTAGGATCCAGATCAGATTGGATGTTTTTCAGGGCTGATCGGGGTCCAAACTGTAAATGTAATCAGCAGACAACACTAGGAAGCAAGATAAGATAATAAATTTTATTTACATGTAAAGACAGCATGACAGTAAATTTGGGAAAACAAAAAATATTCACAATTTTACACTCATAATTTTTGCTTACATGTTTGTTTGAATGATTTAATTCTTACATCCCAGTCAACAATTTTTCAGTTATAAATGTAGGGACAGATCTTCCTGGGTTGAGCCAGGCAAAGAGTTAACATAATTTTTTTTCGGGTGTTTTTAAGAACCTTGTCAGTCAGATGGTTCTTTTGATTTAATAACCACAACATGTATTTTAGTTGAGAAACAAGAAAAAATAATGTTTAACCCTTTACCCCATATTAACACTTTTTGACGCTGTAGTTAAAAATATAATGGAAAATGGAGCATTTGCTCTTTTGGAGCAAATGCTGCATTTTCCATATTATTTTCAAAAGTATCCAAAACTTAATTTAAAATTTTCATGATTTTTTCAATGTTGTCTAAAAATAAAATATGATGTCAGGATGGCAGATGAGGACCTGGGGAAGGATTGGAGGGATGTGGTCTGACTACAAGAATCCATCATGAGTGTGAGGATAGGATAGAAAAATCTGTCCCAATGATCACCTTTTGGCATCACGAGATGATCATGAGGGATGGATTTTTCTGTCCCATCCTCACACAAATAATGGATTCTTTTTCTTGCTCACCATTAAATACTGCATTTTATGTTAAAAAAAGGTGCACAAAAGTTCCTGAATATGCGGAGATGTGACATGACATGATGACGTCACTTTTAAATAATAATAACATCACTTGACGACCATGTACATGAGTTCCAATACAATCAATGTAAAGCCCTCACGTGATAGCCAGGGTAAGATATCATGGGTAAGATGTGATTTTCTTTCCCAGGGTGAAATCTCAGATGTCCTTATCTGGCATAAAAAAATGTGTTATTCTTGTAATGAGACAATGCACAGTAAATTTTAACCAGGCATCATTATTTTCTTGTTTTTCAGAATTTCTCACTGATTCCAATGGTGGCCCAGTGATTCAAACTCTGTTACAAGTTCTTCATAAGTGTGACTTTGACCTCTGTCAGAAGTACATCCACAAGGTCATTCAAAGTTCCAGGATTAAAGATGTTGGACAGGTTCATGATCCTGAGTCTGCAAAGTATGTATTAATTGACTTTTCGCTTACTGTAAAGGCGGCAACTTTAATATTCATATCTGGGCGTGGTTCGGCTATTTCATCTCCTAAGGAAGGGAAATTATTTTTTTCTTTTTAATTTGGTGAAGAAATAATAAGTTGTTTAGGTCGCGCAAACGTGCATGCATATTTCATGAAAATCCTAACCATATACACACTGAACTCACATTTATTAAACCTTAAAGCGCATAATCACAAAATGTATGTTTTTTGTCGTCCACTAAAATATTTGAAGCCTCATAGACAAACAGTGTGGACCCAGATCAGACTGCTCCTGTAGGAGCAGTCTGATATGGGTGCACAATGTTTTCCTCTATGCTAATGTTGAATAGACATTTTCAGATGGAGTTATTTTGCTGGTGTTTTAAAGACTTTATTTAATGTGTTAGGTAATGGCGCAATATGATACTGTTACTTTTGAATTAAACCACGCCTCATTTTCAGCTTTTACCTATGTCTAAGGTTGACCAGTCCTAATTATGCGTTCATGAGGTGCTGCCTGAACAGTAAGCGAAAATTCAAGTAATATCTTAAAGCATTACCTTGCTCTGGTCATCCTATTCTGGCAAGCATGTTGTGAATTCCGGATTTTATTTCAGAACAGAAAAGAAAAGTGCTCAAAATTTTAGAACATGTATTACTATTGCATTGATAAATGTATGATCAATTGATATATGAGCCACAACATGAGATTTCCAACAATGTTGTATGTACTACCAGCAAAGGCTCAGACCAGCCTGCGCATACGCGCAGTCTGATCAGAGCCTTTGCTAGTCCCTTGAATATTCTATGACTCTTATGCCACTGACCAACCATCATTTGGAGTTTCTAATCTTAAAATGAGGCTGCACAGGCTTGTCTTTGTTTTAACTTGTCAAAGTGCCACATTGTTGTAAATCTCATGTGGCGGAGACGCTCTAGTAATACATTCGCTAAATGCATTTCACTTCAGAACTTCAAACACCCATAACTTTCTTATTTGTGAACAAAAACAACAAGTGTGTGCACACATTTTCTTAGATTGGTACCATAATTATTTGGGTTTGCTGAAAAATTTTGCATTTTCAGCACCTCCTTTTTCAGTGGATGACACATTACATGTAGTCTACATAAAATAAAAAGAAAATTTACTTTTGTTCGGTATATACCAAATATATATCATTTTGTGAGGTGAAAACATCAGAATTTTTACTTGTAATGGGCACTCGTGAAAATTCTGATGTTTTCAACACACTCAATGAAATATATTTGGTATTCACATCAAAAATGTAAATATCCTCTATATTTTCAATGAACTCACTCTTCTAGTTGACAACAGCTGTACACATAACATCTGTCGTCCCTTAGCAATTGACTTAAATGAAATCTCCTCCTAAACTACTGGTTGGATTTTGATCAAACTGGGCAGGAATGATCCTTATATGGCCCTCTTTAATAATTGTTCAAATGGTACAGGTCTGTTGCAAATCTAGGTCACAAAAACTAAAAATAGATTTTCAAGAGGAAAACTTTAAAAATCTTCTTGTCTGAAACCACAAAACCTAGAGCTATGATATTTGGTATGTAGCATCACCTAGTTGACCTCTACCAAGATTGTTCAAATTATGCCCCTGGGGCCAACAATGGGCCTGTTCCGGGGGTCACAGATTTTACATAGGCTTATATAGGGAAAACATGAAAAGTCTTGTCTGAAACCACAAGGCCTAGAGCCTTAATATTTGGTATGAAGCATCATCTAGTGTACCTCTACCAAGTTTGTTCAAATTATGCTCCTGGGGCCAAAAATGGCCCCGTCCCCAGGTCACATATTTTACATAGGCTTATTTAATATATAAGCCTTATAAGGAAAGCTTGAAAAAAATCTTCTTGTCTGAAACCACAGGGCCTATAGCCTTAATATTTGGTATGTAGCATCATCAAATGGACCTCTACCAAGTTTGTTCAAATTATAGCCTTGAGGCTAAAAATGGGCAGGGCAGGCTGGGGTCACATGTTTTACATAGGCTTACATAAGGGAAAACCTGATAAATTCTTCTTGTCTGAAACCACAAGGACTAAAGCCTTATTGTTTGGTATGCAGCATCACCTAGTTGACCACTACCAGGTTTGTTAAAAAAATGCCTCTGGGGGTGAAATGGGCCTCTCTGGAGGTCACATAAGCTTATATGATTGGTGCACATAGTACTGGTGAGCGATTCAGGGCCACTATGGCCCTCTTGTTTTGTTATGATTGCAAATGACTGGTGCATTCGGTATGAGGAACTTTAAATCCATACCTTACCACTGCTGCACACAGAGTAAATAAATTGCTCAGATCTGATCTGTTTTACATAGCAGCGTAATGGAATTTGATGAATAGCACAGACCCTGTACCCATGAGTGTTATACTTAGGGGATTACTGTATTCAAAATTTTCATTTGGGGAGGTATATCGTCGGATATAATGTTGGAAATTTAGTTTACGGCGAAGCGCGAGTGGAGCCGTAAAAACGTGATTTCCGAACGTATATCTTACGATATACCTCCCCAAATGAAAATTTTGAATATTGTTATCCCCATTCTAATGCACTTCTGCAGTTTTGTGGAGTGTTGGAAGCCACATAAAGCTGCACATCATCCAACTAGACGTGACGTAATTAATGACGTCAAACTATTTCCGCCAGTATATCGCAGGATATACTGTCGCAAATTTTTGACGTTATCCAATCAGACTTCGTGTTACAAAATCAAGTGCATTAGAATTCAGTATTTATTTAATTACAGCCTCCCACCAGTAGCTGCAGACAGTGTTGGATCATTCTTAATAGAGCTTATCCTGTCTCTCACCTCAAAAGAAACCTTCAACGAACTTTATGAAGAGCTCTTTCAAGGGAGACTATTTCAGTTTTCTATTCACCCAAAGGCAAATTTTGTGTTGCAGAGGCTCATCAAAGGCTGTGCAGACAAAGAAATGGTAATTAAGTTTCGTATTTTCCCCCTTAACCTTTTGTAGAATGGTGGACTCTCTTCTGTTTTGAAACCATCAAATGATAAACTAAGGTTGGTATATTGTAGGGCTGGCTAATCGACGCCAAAATGCTAATCGATAATCGGTCCTTAAATTTCGATATATAACCGATTAGTAATCGCTCAAACTTGAACGAAGGCCTCAAAAGATTTGACAACTTTTGCATGGTCAATGACTTTGATTTTCACATCATCTCGCTACTCAATACTGAGTTGTGCGTGTTATATATTCAAAAGACAATAGGTTTCAATTAAAAGTTGGCACCTTTGCTCAAAGCAAGTCTTCATCCACTCTGTTGGAAGAAAAATTGACTTGTTAATTGGCAAAGTCGGCAAGTAAACTCACAGTCGGCCATTAATGTAGTCATACAAAAGGAAGTCAAGTATGCATGACACGAACACCTTTGTGTAAAATAAGACCCACTGTAAATCATTGGTATAATTGAAAGCTTCTAAACCTGAATTTAACAGCGGAGAAAACACCTTTGCACACTAGGTTGTTTATCTGACAAATATTTTATAATTTTGTACTACTTTAAAACAGAGAAGTTTTTTTGCTTTTCTTAATTTGGAAAAAACAGACATGGTATTGGAAAAAAGGTGGCTATTTTCGATTGGGAATGGGGCCGAAATTTGACCCCTAGAGAAAGGCAGAAAATCCTCTGTGATGTGGACTAAAAGAACCGTCTCAATGAGACAGTATCCATCTCAATGAAACAGTGTTTTGAGCACCCAAAACAAATGTTGATCTTGATAAGATATATGAAATTTATCGTATGACGTCGTGCCTGAGAGTGACATAACACCCAAAACACACATTTCTAAAAACAGATGGGTAAGAAAATAATAAAAAATTTGCTCTAAAATAATTTGCTAACCAAGACATGGAATGACTCTTTTTAGCTCACCTGAGAGAAAGGCTCAAGGTGAGCTATTGTGAATGGTCTTGGTCCGCCATCTGTGGTGTGCCATCCTAAAATTTTTCCTTCAAACAACATCTACTCACAAGCCACTGGCACAAATCTAAAATTATTTCACCAGTAAGATATTCTACCAAGTTTGTTCAAATGGTTCTGCTGGCCTCCAGAGCTAAAATTAGAATAAAATCCGCCCCTTGGGACCAATGATAGTCCTCTGACACTCCCCAAGCCTTGTGATGCCAAATAGTGATCCTAGGGACAGATTTTTCTATCCCTCCTACTCACTCATGATAGATAGAGAATAGGAAACTGAGTTCCCTTGCTGCAGACTAGTAGATAGAGAATACTAGGTGAGTGTCTTTTGATATCAAGTTTACCAGGCAAGGCTCTGAGAACGCTTGTTGACATCGCGAGGCTTGCCGAGCAATTCAACATGCGTTCTCAAAGCAGAGCCTGGTAAACTTGATATCAAAAGACGCCAACCTGGTATTCTATTGATCAGTTTACCCATTGTTGAACGCTCTTCAAACTAGCGATTATTTCGTCATTTCTTATGTTTGTGTTGATTCAGCGTCATTAGCCACGTCATTCAAAAAGTGCAGCGTCATCATGACCTGATAAAGGTAACATGTCTTGAGATAGGAAACATTTATTAGGTCATGTTGAAACAATGCAGTTAATATAAGCGTGACTGATAATTTACCAGATCTCCACCATTCCTTTGTGACATAATTTTCATGTCAAGGAAACACAGTTTACTATTTTGTATATTATATACCTTTCAGTGGAAAAAGAGAAAAAAATACTTCACATTTTTTAACCACTGACGATAGTAAATAGTGTGAAGTAATACATGGACATGCAAATGATGACAATCATGTGACTTAGTCCCGCATTTAGGTCACTCACACCTGTTTTGACACACATCGCTGCATAGCATCGAGCATATATCTGTGTATCACACTCAGAATTATGTACATTGCAAAATTTAATGACACTCCTGACCTCATTTTATCAGACAAAATTGAAGCAGGAACCATTTGTATAGAGAGCTAAGAAAAGGTTTGTTTATGTTTGGATGAACTAGACAGGAACCAATTATTTTCTACTAATATTTACGTAATGTGTGAAATGAAAAGAAGTTCCAGCAAAATCATATCATCATGAGGGAGATATCAAAAACTGATATCATCACCAGTGAAATATTTCACTCCTCTGCAAAACAACACGAAATTTACGTCAGATATATAATATATAGAGGATCTACATGAGTGCTCATGTTTTATTATACCCCTTGCAAACTTTGTTTGTAGGGGTATACTGTTTTCACGTTGTCCGTCCGTACGTGCGTCCATCCGTCCGTCCGTACGTCCGTAACGCTTTGTTTCCTTAATAACTCGAAGAGTCATTGCCGGATTTTCATCAAACCTTGCAAACATGTTCATATATGCAAGACAAATACTTTAGACAAAAAAGTAAGGGCTAGGGGCCAATTCTATTAGAGTTATTTCCCTTTGTAGTTCTAAATGGCTTTTAATATAGTGCTTTATGCTTATGCTATTATAGGCCATACACGGGCCGATCAACTCCTATCACAGCTTTTGATGGAACAATTTGATACTTTTCCTATACAATGTAGACACATTGAACATATGCATGAAGGAGTTTGGTTTAGAAAAAATAATTTTTGACAAAATAACAGCTGTGAGAACTTAGACAATTTTTCCCTAATAAGGTGTTTGTATATGCATAGATACAATTAGGGCTGCAACGATACAGTAACCTCACGATATGATACGTATCACGATATTTGCCTCACGATACGATACGTATAGCGATACATTTTTGACAACATTAGAACCTTAGAAATAACATAGATTAATGAAATTGGCAGAAGTAAATACTCAAATATTAACCCTTGGCATGCTGGATGTGTTTATGTATAACACTCTTCCCCAGTTTTTATCAAACTCATTTAAAAATTTCAATTATTAGCATGTATTTATAAGCAGAGCCAAAAACAGTGTATATTTAGATAAGCTGGATTCTCAAAAGCCAGCTGTTCTTGTTCTACATTGTTTCAAAACAGGATATATCAAGAGCTTAGCATGGAAAAGGGATTACTGATTAAAGCAGAACAATTAAAAGGGAAAATTGTTCAAAAACATATTTTTTTAAAATTCATCTCTGATATATAACACCAAGTGCTGTATCGTAAGCGTATCGTGAACTGACCTCACGATACGATACACATATCGTCAGAAAACGTATCGCGATACGATACGATTTCAGTGAATCGTTGCAGCCCTAGATACAATGTAAACACATTGAACATATGCATGAAGGAGTTTTATTCAGAAAAAATATTTTTTGACGAAATGACAGCTGTGAGAACTTAGACAATTTTTCCCTTATTAGGCTTTTGTATATGCATAGATGGTGCCTTCATGGGCCGATCAACTCCTACTACAGCTTTTGATGGAACAATTTTTGTTTGCACAGATTCTACTGAAATCTTCTTATCAAAACTAAGGTCTTCTTGTTCGAACTATAACTTGCCAAGTTTTTTCACTCACTCTTACTGTGCGGGGGGTATCTTATAAGCATTGCTTATTGACTTTTTTCATTGATTTTATTAAATGAGAAAAGAGAAAAGAGATAAAATGCGAGGCTTGCCAAGCATTTTATCTCTTTTTCGCAACAAGTTTAATAAATTCAATCAAACTAGAGCATGAATGTTAGATTCTACTTATCATATGACATTAAGATTACTTTGAAATCTCATTTCTGCCGTAAAAACGGTATAATTTTGTCATATATGTACGCAATATTGTTATGGATGTCATAATGTTTCCAGAAAATCTGTAAACCACTAGTGGTTTATTGATTTTATTGCATGGGGTTATTTCACTCCCAGACGCGACGTCAATCACGTCATATGATAAATTCTTATAATCATCATCTTTGGATGATCAGGTTTGCTTCTTTATTGCAGTTTGAGAAATTGTTTGACGAACTTAGTCCACACCTGGAAGACATACTTGCAGCAAACCACCTTGGTGTTGCAGTTGCATTGGCAGAAAGCTGCCAGAAACTTGGAGTAAAACAAGGGAAATTCAAAAACGTAAGTCAGAGAATTTTTTTCAGCTATTTGGGACTGTAACATGTCTGGCAACAGATGCGAGTCTGACTGCAGATCGAGGGGTCACAAGTATGATCATGGCCTGGTCCCATACTTTCGTGGAGATTGATCATGAAATAATTTCTACAGTCATTCTCTTCCCTTCAGCTGAATCATTCAAGAAGGGTTGCTGTCAGTTACAAGCAAAAGTATGTGCACGAAGTACTGGTAAACTGCTTGTTCAAGCTTGCCCAGGAAAAAGTGTGGTTAGGTGAACGGACCGTCCCGCCATGACCATAGCTTTTGACTTGGGACTTAAAGCAACAAAACAAACTTTATGATTGGATAGTTTAGTGGTGTAACGTCTTAATCTGGAGCATAGAGGATCTACCATGAGTGTTTATGTTTTATTGAATTAATTAAACGAGTTGGGGAAAGGTGATAAAATTGGAGGCTTGCCAAGCATTTTATCGCTTTTTCACAACAAGTTTGATGAATTCAATAATACAGGAGGGTGAATGTTAGATTCGATTTATCATATGATATTGAACCTATTTGTTAGTTACATTTTGGTGTGAAAATGCCAAGATTTTGCCATCTTTTACACAAAGGTATGATGAAAGTCATTACATTACATTACTAAATCTGTAAACCAATTGATTTTATTGCATGGCTTTATATCACTCCTAGATGCGACCTCATGTGATAAATATTTTTAAAATAGAAGGAATAAAATGCAGAAATATAAAGTTAACCAAATGAGTTGTTATGCTTTATCTAGGAATAATATCTAAGTAATTTTCTAACTTTTTTTTTTTTGGGGGGGGGGGGGGGTGCTAGAAATTGGGAATTTTCATACATATTTTCCATTGGGAATCAATGGGGCAGAAGTTTTACTCTGAGATCACCCCCCAAAAATCAGGGGTAAGCACCCTACTGATTAACGAGTTAACAATAATCTCCAATTCAAGACTGATGTTTTTTATGCCCCATACTTTGTACAATGATTAACCCTTTGTATACGGGAACCACTAAGCAGTTACTTTCATTAGAGTATGCATGCACTGTTTGCTAAGGTAAAAAAAGAGATCTTCAGACTAAAATAAACAATGTTTTTAAAAATTATAACTTGAGACCCCTAAATATATGCAATGGACCATCCCAAGTGTATTGTATCAAACCAGTAGGAAGAACCCATTAGTATACAAAGGGTTAAGGGGAATATTGCATTGGGCTTGTCAATCATTTCAATGGCAGAGTGCTTGACTCGAAATTGAGGGGTCGCATGTTCAAGCCTCACTGGCTGCACTGCATTGTGTCCTTGAGCAAGGCACATTAATCCCTGCTTAGTACTGGTTCAACCCAGGAAGACCTGGAAGACCCGTTTTGACATGATTGAAAAACTGTTGACTGGGATGAAAAGAATCAAATCAAACTAATTCATTTGAAGAGAACAGTGGCTACACTTTGGACGGAAGGGTTGTCTTGATCGATATCTGAATTAAGGGTGAGGTTGGCGCGCCGTAAAACTGGTTTAGGCCCTTCAGTATAATATTTTACTGACCGTTCCAGGGCGGTGCTTCTTTTGTGGGTCTTTTGTGTTTTTTCTGTCTTTTGTTTGTTATGCCTTGTGTGTGTGCCTTGTGGTTGCCTGCTGGGAGGGGGCTGGCCTCTTGGCTCTCGTTTGTGGTGTCTTGCTGTGACTTTGTCACTTTCCCATTGGTGTCCTGGGTCAGGTGTGGTACTTGATTGTGTCGGTTCCTGATCTTTGCATCCTTACTTACTTTGCTAAGCTAAAAGTATGTTATGTTGGTTCTTTTGAGTCCGCACAACATATGTAAAAACTGATGGGTAAGAAAATATTTACAAATTCACACTAAACCTGTGTTACAGTCATTGATGCAAGCCTTCCATTGCCTAGAACCAGAAGAAAGTCAACTGATGTTTGTTTCCTGTTTATTATCATTCACAACGTATGAGCTATTATCTAATGGGCAGGTAAGTCATTTTATTGCTTAACAATTTACTCCATAATCCATAATAACGCCTTTTTATGCCTTTGAAATATTATGTATTTGAAAATACTATGGAAAATGGAACATTTAGCAAATGCTCGACTTCCCATAGTATTTTCAAAAGTATTCAAAACTTGACTTAAATTGTCCTTGAATTTTTTCAATGTTGTTTAAAAATAGAAAATGATGTCATGATCTAAAAATTGCCTATGAAGTAAAGGGTTAAGAGTATTTTTTCAACACCAGTTTTGGCATACACACATTATATCTGACATTAACATTTGTCCTAGGAACTGTTGAATTCATATTTCGATGCGAGTTGTGACCCTTTCCTTATTAAAGAAAAAATAGAACTAAATGGATTCATTTATCTATGAGGCGGGCTTGATTTTTATATAAGTTTTCCTTTGAAACTTGGGTTCTGTGTTGGGTCATTGTTTTGTTATGCAGAAATAATTTCCTTTATAGTTTTGCGATCGTCTTGATGAGGAAGAGAGGGCTGGTTACTTTACTTTCGAAATTGTCGTCCTGGTGTTTTGTCACGTTTAAAGTGTTCTGTGGATCTTCCTCATGGTGCTGTGGGTTTGTCTGCAATGTGTTATTGTGGTATTTCCTGGTCATACTCACTTACTTTTTGCAAATTGGAGACTAACTGCTGGCAGAGTCACTGAGTTGTGTCCTTGAGCAAGACACTTTATCCACTGCTTACTGGCCTACCGTATACAGCTTTGTATAATCCGCAAGAATACACAACCCGCACCCCGACTTTTGACCCCAAAATCCTGGAAAAAATGGATTTCGGATATATTGACCGCACCTCAAATTCAGCATTCTAAAGGTGTGAGTGTGTCATCTCCAAAACAAAAGGCCTACCTTGCAAACACTATTTTTCACACATGATGTCCTCACAAGTCCTAATTATGCATATCTAAGTCTCCAAACACATCAATTATCCGCAATTAGTGCAGTAATTGGCAATATGTTTACTATTGTGAAGCTTCAGTTTAAGGTCACGCTATGTGCACATGTCACAAAAACATCTCTCCAGGCAAGGGAAGCAACTCAAAAATACTATTTCAGAGGAAGAAAGCCGTGTTGTTCCAAATGAAGAGCTCTTCAATGTATGCAGTTTACCTGTTTTTGAGAATAATTACAGCATCTAAAAATAGAATGCTTGAGTGATTATCAGTTTTCCTATTAATACTATGCTGGAGCTGGAATGTCCATAGGCCATATTGACTGTAGCTGCCCAACTTGCGCTGATGATGTGGCACTTTTGGCAAAATTCCTTATCTGCCTGCAGATCCTTCTTGGAGTGGTTAGGTTTTACATCAGCAGGGAACACTTCTTTATTAACGCTCAAAAATCAGCAGAGATTGAGCTGAGTAAAGTGGCTTCCCGTGGGAAGGACGATGGGATGCCGACATTGGGGGAGGACAAGATCCAGAGGAGTGCTTCGGAGGTGCACTTGGGGGTTGATAGGAGCTGCTCAGGAAGTGTTGATATTGATGCCAGAGTGCAAATGGGACGAAGAACGATGTACGCCATGATGGGGGCGGGTGCCTATGGATCCTTTGGTGTTGCTCCGATGGTCATTGCACACCTCTGGAAGGTCTTTGCCCTGCCGAGGATGTTGTATGGGCTGGAGACGTATTGTCTGCGTGTTAAAGATGTTCAGCAGCTGGAACAGCTGCAGCGTTCTATAATGAAACGTATACAGTGTCTCCCTGTCGGTACTGCAACCTCTGCTGCGTATGGCCTCCTAGGCATAAGACCAATCCAACAAGAGCTTGATATAAGAAAACTTACACTTCTAGGTAATGTCCTGCTAAACAAAAACACACTGGAGTATGAGATAGCGCAGCGTCAATTAGCAGTCAAATCTATAGAAAGCAAGAGCTGGTTTGCTGACTGTAACCGCCTCCTATACAAGTATAACCTCCCAAACATTTACCATGTCATTGACAATATTGAGTCCTTGGAGGGGTGGAAAGTCCAGATAAAGAAGCAGATTGACTCTTATGTTGAAAAAGAGTGGGCGTCGGATGCAAAGGTCTCATTACAATGGCTGAATATGCAGTCCATGCGTGTAGGACAGGTTCACCAAGTATGGAAATTTATTCCCCATGACGTAAGGACAATCAAAAGGGCGTACCCAAAACTCAGACTACTTACAGGAACATACATCCTGCAGGAAAACCGAGCCAGATTCGGTGGGTGCTCAATACGGGAGTGTTGTCTGCTTTGTGGGGAGGGGGCTTAGACTGGTGTACACTTTATTGCAGGGTGCTCTAGGCTTGAGGCTGTAAGAGTGAATTTTAAGGCTCAATTAATTACCATCCTAAGTCATAAGAACCCCCTTAATGCTGTAAATGAAGTCTTGTCCAACCCAAATAGGCTTGTTGAGTTAATATTGGATTGCTCAGTGACTGTCAACAGACAAACTCTTAAGTTAGATGAAGACGTGATCAGAGAAATTGAACAACTTTCAAGGAATATGTGCTATTCTCTACATCAGAAACGTTGCGAGATTCTGGGCCTTATCCTAAGGAAGTGAAATTTCAAAACATAGACTTAGCACTCAGTGGCAAGCAAGATATCCAGTTAGTTAGCATAATCGTGTACATATATGTGCATGCTGCACTACTTGTATAAAGAATTTGGTGGAGGGGCTTTCTAATAATATTATCATTATTATTATAATTATAACTAATGATATATAATCAACTGATGAACTGTATTCAGAGTAATAAGAAGAACAGCTAGAATCGACATATTCAGATTTATGGATGGTGATATATATTTATCTATGTGTAAAGGCCAGAATATGGAATTTTAACATTTATTGTAGCATTGTATCATCAATATATTATATACGCTTGTGGCAATTTAATGAACAATATAGTGGTTTTTGCCAATAAAATTTGTCAGCTCCAAGAGTTGCTGAGCCTGTATAGGCTGGACACCTTAACAACAACAACAACATATGCACTGCTTTTAGGTATATTGGGAACCAGGCAGTGTAAATTTTTAAAACTCCAACAGCTGTTGACATAGACTGGGTTTCTTTCTTTCTTTACCGATTTGTGTGCGGTTTTCAATGTCTGTTAGGCCTAAATGACTTCAGCAACATGATGGAATAACTCATGATGTACTGGCACGTAAGTGCAAAGCCATTTTACTTGGAAAATCTCTTCAAATATTCCATGAGAATCCGAAAATCGGTCCGCTTGTGTTTGGGAAAATGTCACAAAATTTGATTTCGATTACACTACCCGCATCCCCCTTATTTCATGAGTTGTGGGATAAAAAAAAGTGCGGGTTTTATGCACCTTTCTACGGTATAGCCTTTCAAATGGAACACTGTTTTTTGGCAATAACATTAAATCTAAAATGGGAATTTTAATTGAATTCGAAAAATATATTTTAAGCAAAAAACCCTAATCAAAAATATTTTTTTGAAGTTTGTATATGTTTTCATAAATGCTGTGATAGGATGGAATTTTAACATTCTTAATGTTTTAATGCAAATAATATTCCCTTCTTGTACCTTGAGCGATATGGATCAATGACTATCAGTTGAACATAAAGCCATGTTTATACTAATATAAGACAATTCACAACAATGCATCAGTGGGTTTTAAATGTAGCTGCATATTGGCTTGCGTTGCTGTTTATCAGCATAGTCAACAATATTTCAGTTATCTAACCATGTCACAAAGACGGTGACCCAAATGAAATGCTACATCTATAGATGTCTACTGCCCAAAATGCCCTCTTAGTTGGAATTGCCCATTTGCCTAGCTATTCCATGAATGGGTCTGGCTAATGATCTCACCACGGGCATATTTTTCCATCATATAAAGAAGCAGTAAAACCTAAATATAAAATTAAATGTAGTACATGTAAGTGCCCGTACATCTGTGATCTTATTCGTATTTTCAGGACTGTGTATTTCTAGTTGCATGTGCGGATCCAGAGGGGGGATAGGGGGTCCGGACCCCCCTGGAAAATCACAAGTTATATGGGTTTCTATAGAAATTAGCATTTGGACCCCCCCTGGAAAAAGTTGGACCCCCCTGGCAAATGTTGCCCCCCCCCCCTCTGAAACCATGGAAAATTATAGTTTTCTTTGAAATAACCATTGGACACCCCCTGTAAAAACTGTAAAATAAGTTGAACTCCCCTGGCAAATTTTGCCCCCCCCCCCCCCCCTCTGAAACCATGGAAAATTATAGTTTTCTTTGAAATAACCATTGGACACCGTCTGTAAAAACTGTAAAATATGTTGAGGACTAAAAAAAACGCATCAGAACGGTTTTCTGACAGTCAGACCTGGACCCCCCCTGGCAAAAATTCCTGGATCCGCGCATGAGTTGTACGCTCGCACAGACAGTCACATGAACAAAGCAAACAGATATGTAGACATACGGAAGTGGTAGGCATGAAAGGCGTAAATAACCCAGTATCGGTAGAACTATATAAGCAGCTTGGATTGCATCGTAAACCGCGCCATTTGATGTTATAAAATAATCGTCTGCTGTTATCTCTAATAGACATTTTATAGCTGAGCAAATACTACGATATTTATCCCAGGTTATTTGCACTGACAGTACAAAAATGGGTACTAAACGGATATTTTCAACAAAAACTAAGTTGTTTATTTTTACAAAATATCAGAGCAGTAAGTTTAATATCATTCTCTGCCAAAATTTAAATCTAGTTTTGCTATATCAATGCGCATGCAAATTGGTTTGCATGCAAATTTTCAGGGTGAAGATACATTCATGTAAAATTTTAAAAACGAAAAACTGTGTTCCATTTGATGTGCAATAGACCAGTAGTACTGGCTCAACCCAGGAAGACAGAAAATCATCCCGACATGGTTGAAATATTGTTGACTGGGATGCAATGCATCAAAACAAATCATTTTTGTGAGTCCTAATACTCGATAAAATTTAGAATTCTAATGGGATAATAAAGTTCTAAACTTAAGATTTCCTTTCATGTTATCAGATACAGTGAGTCCCTGGGACTCATAGAAACAAAACTGTAAAATTATCACTGATAAGCTGTTTTCCCTCAAATTTTGCCCCTTTAACCCTTTGTATAGGGGAAACCCCTAAGCCATTACTCTTATGAACAGTGAAGACTTAGATAAAATGCCACATAATGCGGCATTTCATCAGGGTCTACACTGTTTATAAAGGTAAAAAAGATCTTTAGACAATAAAAATACAATATTTTTGAAAAGGATAACCTGACACCACTAGAAAAAGGGAGAGGGAGTGCGAATGCATCAGCGAATGGCGGTCCTGTTTTTCCGGGGACATTTTTGGTGTTTGCTTTTTTTGTTTTTGTTTTTTATCTTATCAAAATTTCCAAATTAGCACTCCCTGGTGTAATGCTCAAGTATGAGCGAAAGAAAGAAATGTACTATAGACTATCCCAAGTTTATTGTATTAAATCAGTTCTAAGGAAGAATCCATTAGTACAGAAAGGGTTAAGTTGGCATGTTGCACTTTTGAATGATATGATGACTTTGAATCAACAGGATGAATGTTATAATCTCCAGTTTGAAGAGTGAACCAATATGTAAACTGATAAATAGAGTACAAGGTTCACTTCTTACGGTATTAAGTTTACCAGGCTCAACTTTGAAAATGCATGTTAAAAAAGGCAAAATATAGTCCCACAAACAAAATTGCACATGTTCAATCTCCCATAATTATTAAATTACAGTTAAAGAGGTGAGTTAAATCCACTTACTGTAAGGTAAACCTTGATTAGCTGTGAGAAATTGATATGTGCAATTTTGTTTGTGGTACTAGGCCACTTGCTAAGTCATGGTTGCATTGGTCAGTTATACTTGGACCTCGACGCGAGAATACCTGTCTTCGGGGTTTTGGGAACAACAAAGGCACAAACCAGCCTGTGCATCCGCACAGTCTGATCAGCACCTTTGTTATTTGCTTATTGGAAAGCTTCATATCAAATCTTGCCACAAGCGAAATGTCACTATTCTAGCCAGTCTCTGAAACTTATCATGCTGGTTTGAATCTCACATGGTCGGAACCCCAAAGGCAGGTTTTCTTCGGACGAGGCCCACTTATACATTATCAGGTGACTTTTGGGTGACATTCTGGGCGTGGTTGGAAGTGTATAGACTCATGCAGGTTTGCTACACTGAAAATGGGAGCCACCATTCATGATCATTTTAACCCTTAAAGTGCCAAGAAAAAATGCATTTGAAAATGTCGTCTGCTGAAGTCATCTGCTGCAAATAATTGCCTAACATTACTGACGAATTAAGTATAGAAACAAACAGGGTGGACCCAGAACAGACTGCTCCCATAGGAGCAGTCTGTTCTGGGTCCACACTGTTTGCCATAGAGGCTTCTTAAACATTTCAGCAGGCGAGAAAAGCAGACGACTGGTTGCAATTGGAGCTGTAAGGGTTAACAATCTTTGTGCTTGCAGCTACATGGAACTGCAGTGTATTGACTTTTAAGTGTATTCAACTCATTACTTGCGAGCGGCAACTTTTGTTGCCTGCTGATAACTTTGCAAACAGTTTGGACCCAGATCAGGACCGACAAACCATCGGCCCTGATCTGGATCCAAACCTTTTGACACTGATGGTGTTCCTGAAAGAATGTTTTGAAAAACTCAGCAGACACTACAAAAGCATGAAAAATTTCCCAGCATGCAAAGGGTTAAACTAGTTTTCACAATTGGTGACCATGATCATTGACTGAGAGAGGCCATGTCATATCTGTGGGTCACGATGCAAGCACGTACATAGGCAAGATTTCAGCACGAGAATAGCGAGGGTTTAGCGCGGGAATTGCAAGAACTTAGCCCGGTACTGGCGTGGGGGGTTATCTTTTTTGGCCTACAAGTCCCATTGCGACAAAACGCGTCTAATAGTAAGATTGCGACGGCTGTACTGTAGTTATTTCCAAAATTGTCTCATTTCAGGATGTGTCAAATATGCCTCTGCTGAATACTTTTAATTATCATGGTACCATGCTACTGCAACAGCTTTTAAAGTTTAGCAAGACAAAATACATTGTGAAAAGTTTCCTGAGCCTGAAACCAGCTGAGCTTAAAAACATGGCATCTGACCCATGTGGTAGTCATGTGATTAATAAGTTTATTGTGGCAGAAGGGATCAAGGAAAAACACAAGGATGCACTTCTGAATAAGCTGAAGGTAATTTTTGTAGGGGCCTGTATCATGGTTTTTGAGATAAAATGTATTATACTATAGAAAAAAAACAAGGGCACCATCATGAAAATAGACCCATTAATGCATAAAGTTGTGTATATCTGGTTGTTCCCTACACCCAAGAAAAAAACTATAGTCACACAAGTAGATAACACATTTATGTATGTAACAGTACCTGCTATCTCTTACCTAGTCCCCGCGGTAAGGAGCAGCAGCAGCCCATTAAATGTCCAGAATTCCTCACAATTTCTAACTCGTAGCTAAGCCTTGGTAGCTAAGCCTGTCCGCTCACTGACACCAAGACTGTCATCAGATAACCAGGGTATTCTAGTTCACAACATAAGGAAAACTTTTATTGGTGTTCAATATTTTCATAAACAATAATCACCTGTGTCAGAAATATCAACAAAAACTCCAAACTACAAAACTATAAAAAAAATAACAATGATGCACTTTCGTTTTCAAGTTGGACATGTTTTTTTTGTGCTACTGATCTGGAGCAAATGCAGGACGTAATAATGAAACGTAGCGATTTGATTGGTTAACAATCTCAAAAATTTGTACCACGAGACCACAGTAATCAAGCAGCCAATGAAAATGCTGTTACAGTGGAGACTGTTCAGACACAGCATTCTGTGGATTTGATCTGGGTCTGCACTGTTTGCCTGTGTACCACAAAACGGATGCTAGGCTAATATGGGTTAATAAGTTAAATAATACATGTGCACTCATGTATGATCCTCTTTTATCAAATATTTACCTTGTATTTGGGGGTAATGAACAAAAATGTTGAGTGTAAATTTGCAAATATTTTCTTACCCATCATATTTAACATTTGTCTAGGGGGTTCAAAAGAATTGTCTCAATAAGGCGTTTCTTTTGTGTACCCACATCATTTGTTTGGTTGACAAATGATCCACCATATTAGATTTCCGACAACTTGGTATGTGCAACCAGCAAAGCCTCAGATCAGCCTATATGGGCAGTCTGATCAGAGCCTTTGCTAGTCAGGGTTCATACAGACTTGGCAAAACAAAATTCCCTGACATTTCCCTGACTTTTCCCTGACGCCAATCCAAATTTCCCTGACATAGCCATACTCGCCGGAGAAACTTGGTTTTATTCAAACCTTTGTCTATAGCTACAGTTTACAGCTCTTTTTTTCAATTTTGAGTTAATTATTTTGAACTTTGCAAAGTTTTTATTAAAGCTTTTTAGCAAGCATGTGTATTTAGTAAATGACTTTTCAACAAAGAAATTTACAGATTGTCACATTACTATATGTTAAAAGCTGCTGTCTTCTTTCAAAAATTTGGATGTTGACCTCTAAATTTAATCTGCTCTACAGCCACCCATAATGCAACCATTATATAGAGGAAAGCAATTTACCTGATTGTGGAATATTTCATTGTAAAAGCTACAATGTTCAGAAAAGGTTTTTGAAAATATTACACTAAAGCCGTGAATACAGCAAATTGTTGACCGCGGACAATACATGACAGACTTAAGTTGATCAGAACAACTCACTTTGAGCACAAAAAGCTTAAGTGAGCTAACAAGAGGCTTAATGCGGCTAAACCGCTGACTTTATGGTTTCTGAAGATTTTTAGATTATCTTTTTTATGAGCCTATGGGAGCAAATGACCCCTGGATGTGGTGTCGGCCAATTTTAACTTGTGGTCCCAAGGGCAGAGTTGGCAGGATTTACGTAGTTAACCACCATGTATTGCTACATACTAAATATAGAAGCTGTAGGTTCATGGTTTCAAAAGATTTTTTAAAAAGTTATTCCCCATTATACGACAAGTCTATGGAAGCTAAAGACCCTGAGGGTTTGGCCAATTTAGAACCAAGGGGCATGGTTGGCATGATATATGTAGGGGACCACCAAGCATTGCTATATACTAAGTATATAAGCTGTGGGCCTTATGGTTATGGAATAGAAGGTTTTTAAAAGGTTTTTTCCAATTAAAAGTCTATGCAAGCTATTGATCCCCATGTGCATGACAAGTTTTCGGAAATACTTTAATATAGTGGACCTATGTGGAATCCTGCCATATAAGAGGATGTGTCCACACTTGTGTGGTCGAATTATATACAACTGTATCTCATCTCCATTTTTATACTACAATCAATACGCCTGGGTCCAAATATCGTTTGTAATGATCAGTTAAATCAGGCAAGGGTCAGAGTTTTTTCACGGTTGATGTCGGCCATTTCAATTTCTCAATGAAAATGCAAGCGTCTTTCATACATCGATCATGTCTTGGTGAGTTATGCTGTAAAACTCCCCAACAATTATTCGTCTTCTTGAAGATGTATCCATAGACAGGCATCTATAACAGAAATGCTGTTTATTCAGTATTGGTTACACTGACGGAATAAAACGCATTTTATATGAAAACATTGTTTTCTTAAGAAATGTGGAATCATCTCTATATAGAGATGCAACCAGATTTTTGGTCCAGACTGAATAATTGTTTTCTTAGGAAATGTGGAATCATTCCTATATAGATATGCTTCCACATTTCTTGAGAAAACAATTATTCAGTCTTGGCCAAAATCTGGTTACATCCCTATATAGAAACGATTCCACATTTCTTAAGAAAACAATCATGCAGTCTGGGCCAAAAATCTGGTCACATCTCTAGATAGAAATGCATCCACATTTCTTGAGAAAACAATTATTCAGTCTTTGCCAAAAATCTGGTTGCATCTCTATATAGAAATGATTCCACATTTCTTAAGAATACAATGTTTTTATATCAAAATGCGTTTTTTCCGTCAATGTAACTTATACGGAATGAAAGGCATTTCTGTTATCGATGCCCCTCTATGATTCGGCACCCTTTAATCTTGTGAGAGATACTGGGGAGTTCGCGACAATAGCAAGTGTTATCCAGGCGCTTTTTATCTACTTTTCTACCAAAATGGCCGACTTGTCAACAAGATTCACCGGAGTGAAGGATTTGTGCATTTTATGCTGTGAGAACCTTTTTATTGCAGAAAATACGGAATGGGTATCATTTATAATCATTGCCCAATCGTTCCAAGATCTAATTTCCAAAGTGCATAATCCCAGAGGCTTGCACGAGTATTGGAAATGATCATGTACACTGATGCGCGATGAAGCGAAAATTGCGTTGACCCTTATGAAGTTTAAAGGCCTCGATAATCACTTTATACGAGGATATAGCTATTATTATTGGTCTTTCTGTGTAGTTAAGATGTCAAAGTTTATTTTGATACCACATTTGTATGGATACATCCTCTTATAAGGCAGGATTCCACATAGGTCCACTATATTAAAGTATATCCCAAGTTTTCACCCAAGGGGCTTGATTGGCAGGTTTTATGTAGGGGACCACTAGACATACTAAATATACAAGCTATAACCTCATGGTTTCAGAGAAGATATTTTTATGTTTTTCCCACTATAAGTCTATGGGAGTACTAAAATATATGGTTTCAGAGAAGAAGAGTTTTAAAATTTCTCCTAAAATAAGTCTATGGAAGCTATTGATCCACAGGATGTGGCCAGTTTTGACTCCAGGGGCTTGATTGGTAGGATTTATGTAAGGACCACTAGACATTACTACATACTAATATAACCTGTGGGCCTCATGAGTTCAGAGAATTTTTTTTAAAGTTTTTCCCATTATAAGTCTATCCATGGGAGCTATATGTTGCCATCATCCATGAAAACCAGTTCCAATCCAATCAGTCCAAAAACCTTATGTAGTCTTTCCCTCTACCTGATGATGCTTTACATGAAATTTGATTACATTTGGCCAACTTCTTTGAAAATGTGAATGGACGGACTGATGGATTAGGGACGCCAAACTATTGCCATGCTAATACCTCACTATGAGCCTTTGGCTCAGGTGAGCTAAAAAGGAAGTTGAGGAGGCAAGGGGAACCAAATCTACCCATCTTCGTATGTTTAAAGCAAACTAGAAGCTATCAAAATGATTTAGCTTATATCCAAAATGTTAAGAAAACTGCCCAAGTCATTTTCTGTTTCTCATCATTTGATACAAACTGGAAACTTTAAAATTCCATGACATTTCCCTGACATTTTTGAAAACATTCATTTTTCCCTGACACAACATAAAATTCCCTGACAATTCCCTGACCTTGAAAAAATTTAAATTTCCCTGACATTTCTCTGACGCGTATGAACCCTGCTAGTCGCTTGAATATTCTATGAGTGTTAAGCTACTGACTGAACATCATTTGGAGTTTCTGAGCTTACAAGGAGGCTGCACAGGCTCGTCTGAGTCGACACTTGTCAAAATGCCACATTGTTGGAAATCGCATGTCACGGCTCAAATAATTTTTAATATGCGCACTTATCTACAGGTCTCTGGCCTTTCGTTAAGAGTGCTAACAACAAAAAAAAATTATTATTTCTCAACCAAAAACATGTGTTGTGGGTTCTCAAAAGAACCGTCTCAATGAGACGGTTCTTTTGAGCACCCAAAACATATGCTAAAACTGATGGGCAAGAAACACTTTTATGCTCAAAATTTTTGTTTATCTAAACCTATGAGGTCTGTAAATTTGCCTATCCCTCCATTCCCTTACAGGGCTGCTATGTGGAGCTAGCATGTCACAAAAATGGCAGTAGGACATTAGAAGACATCTGGAAAAATCTCAGCGCAAAACAGAAAGCACTTGTAGCTACAGAGCTCTGTGAAAAAGAATCGAAATTGCTCAGTGATAGGTTTGGACGTTTTGTGCACAGAAACTTTGCTTTAAATCATTTTAAGAAGAGACGAAATGATTGGATGGAACTACAGGGCAGTGAACAGAGAAAGCGACAGATGTTTAGGGAGTTTCTGGACAACCCATCAGGTAAATGTAGTCTAGGTTCATTCCTTTATATTCTCTACTCAGGCCTTCAGTTAAGTGAATGAAATTGAAAATTAATTGTAATTTCTCAACCAAGCATAAGATGTGGGTACTCAAAAGAACAATCTCATTGAGAAGGTTCTTGTTTTATTTCTAAACCAAAACACATGCTGTTGGTACAGGGATGTACAGGGAGTTCTGGTAAAGGTAATCTATGGTCATTCCCTTTGTCCCTTTATATCTACTCAAGCTTTCAGATAAGTGAGCGAAATTAAAAATAAATTTTGTTTTTTCTCAACCAAAGCATATGTTGTGGGTACTCAAAAGAACCGTCTCAATGAGAAGGTTCTTTTGAGCACCAAAACATGTTTAAACTAAGAAAATAATCTCAATTTTACCCATAAAAAAGTATTCTTTTCTGGACCTACGATACTGCCGCGCTCTTCCATCTGGTTTGATTTGTTTTGATTCTTTACGTCCCAGTCAACAATTTTTCAGTCAAGTCGGGGCAGGTCTTCCAAACCTAGGTCTTCTTTGGATCTATCATCTATCTTTGCCTCCCTCTTACTTTCCTGAGTTGAACCATACTAAGTACATGTCAAAATGCCACATTGTTGGTAATCACATGTCGCGGCTCAATTATGATCATATTATAAACATAAGGATCAGAAAGGAAGCAAGAGCTTATTGAGGCAGCGCCCTAGATAAGCTTTTCGGTCAATTGGGTACTTACATAACGTGGTTATCCTCAATTGCGTACTTGCAAAAACAATTGCGTATTTTCATATTTTTTACGCCACGTTTTTTTTCTTCTGTGATTACATGTTTTCGTATTGCATGAAGCCATCGGGAATGTGCTTGCATATTTATTCACTCCCATCGTCTGCCTTTCTAAAGTATCAAACTAGCGGATTTTATTATACCTGAAAAAAATCTCATCCCCTTGTTGACATTCGAGCGTGTACACTTTGCAAAAGTTTCACTTTCATCATAGTGTTTTCCGCGAAATACTGGACAGGGCACCGATATTTTCATAAAACTGGAGTTATATTGAGCGCTCGCTGGTAAAAAAAAATCAATATCCGACTGGCATTTGTTTATTACCCAAATGGAAACGAAATGGACCAAATGGTACACAATGACATCGCATGTAATTGCATACCGATCGTTAGAATTGCTTTTCGGTACGCACACATTTCATTTTAATTGCTTTATTTAACGAGGGTGACTACATTTAGTGTATACAAATAATGACAAATGTAATAACTAATCTTCCATGAGGCCCTCAAAATATACATTATATACATATTTATAAAATACAAGCAGATCACAACTATATATAAATCAAGATGTAAATACCAGATGTGTTTACATAATGTTAGAGATGGTCTTCTATTACCAGGGAAAAGAAGGTTTTGGTCAGCCAACACATTCATTCTGAAGCTGGCTGATCAAGACCTTCTTTTGTTCCCCAAATCAGAGATTTATTATATAGTTTTTTATATAGTTGTTATAAGCTTCCAACCTAGCTTACTAGAAGAGGAAATATGTAATCATTACATATGATACAAATATTTACATGATGCAATCAGGAAAAATAAAATGAAACAAACATATTTGGATTGAGTGACTATTTTCTAAATTTGAATAAGATACATAAATATTTTCATTTAATTAACCATGTTATACATCTGTTATGGAAAGTATTTAGGCTCTCTGCCCTTTTAATTTCATCAGGTAGACTGTTCCACACCAGACATCCTGAATATCTTAAACTGTGTTTGTAATATTCAGTTCTGGGCTTTGGTGGAATAAAACAGCAAGCTGTAGCAGATCTTAAGTTAACAGATGTATTGACATTATTTCGTAGAGTAAACTGTTCAGATATATATTCAGGTGTAATATGCTGGTACACTTTAAACATAAATTTGGCTTTTCTAAGATATAACCTGTCATATATAGAGAGAATTTTCAAAGTATCCATTGTTTGGGAGGAGTCTTCAACCTTGTAGTCTAAAATTACTCGACAGGCTCTTTTCTGTAACCTAAGAATTTTCTGCTTATTCGTTTCCGAGGAGCTACCCCAAACAATATTACAAAAATCAATATGGGGTTGAATATAAAAGTAAGTAAGTGTGCAAAGATCAGGAATCGATACAATCAAGTACCACACCTGACCCAGGATACCAATGGGAAAGTGACAAACTCACAGTAGACACCACAAACGACAGCCAAGAGGCCAGCCCTATCCTAGCAGGTGACCACAAAGCACATATAAACAGACGCGCACAAAGACATAACAAACACAAGACAGAACAAAAACATAAAAGATCCACAAAAGAAGTACCGCCTTGGAACGGTCAGTAAAATATTTTACTGGAGGGCTTAAACTGGTTTAACGGCGCCAACCTCACCCCCAATTCAGATGTGGATCAAGACACATAGATATTTGGTTTGCATGAAAGACCCCTAACTTATCAATGCATCATCTTCTAAAACATATAAATCAAGATATAACAAGGAGATAAAGCAAGGATAAGGACTCAACAGTAAATTAAACTGAATACCGGAGCAAAAGAAATCCAACAGGTAAACCCCGGAGGGCCCGACAAACAGCCAAAGCATCAGGCCCCTACCATCTCATCAACAGATAAGTCTTTAAGTCGGAACCATCATAGAGTCTGAAGTCCGACCCACCGGCGTGCAATTAAAGAGGAAAGCAAAGTTGCCAACCGTGATTGGGTTGACCACCAAGCATGCAGTCTGTTGCAATACATTAATGTTATAGCCAATCTTTTTATAATGGGAAATTATTTTAATGAACTGCGCTGAAAAATTATTAGAGCCAACAATTCTCTTCAACTTATACACCAAGTCACCATAGAAATCAGGTTCTGAAAGTCCTTGGCGCAAGAGAGATTTAAGTCCAACTTGGAATTTAGAAATCAAATCATAGTATCGTCTTTAAAATTTTGAAAATGTTTTGCGAAGTTTATGATACCGATAGCCTTGCTTAAGAAGTTTCTGAGTTAACAATTTATTGCGAGTGTTAAAGTCAGCAACATAGCTAGATGCTCTAGCAAAACGAATGAGTTGAGAGATATAGACTCCATAGGATGTAGAACGAGGAACATCACCATCTAAAAATGGGAAATTGACAATTTCAAAATCAAAGTCGTCACGTTTATCATAAATTTTGGTAGAAACAATATCATTAGAAATTGACAAATGCAAGTCTAAAAATGCGGCTTCGGTATCAGAGGCATTGGCTTTATTAAGTTGGAGCTCTGAAGGGTATATTTGACTACCCATATTGTCAAAATAAACATTATTAATATTTAAAATATCGTCCAAATATCTGGAAGTAGTGTTAAACGCATCAATAACATCAGCCTGCTTATCATCAGAAAGAGACATCATAAAGTCCCTTTCATAACAAAACAGGAATAAATCTGCAACCAGGGGAGCACAATTAGTGCCCATAGGAATCCCAACTACTTGTCTATAGAGCTTGGTGCCAAATCGAATAAAAATGTTGTCCAACAAAAAGGTCAGCGCATCACATACATTTTGACACGACCATGCATGATATTTTTTAGGTTTTTCTGAAGTAAAAAATGCATTTCTGTCACTACATGCAAGGTAAGGAGAGCCTTCTCTCTGGAAGGTTCTTTCAATAAGATCAATGAGTTTATCTTTAATTAAATTATGAGGTAAAGTAGTGTAAAGAGTAGAAAAATCATAAGTAGACAAACTGGTCGCATTGAAATCTCTAGCTTTAAGTTTATCTAAAATTTCACCTGAATTTTTAATCGACCAAAATAGGTTTTTACCGGATCTCTCATATACCTTTTCACAATATTTGATAACATGTTTTTTAACAGCTGTAAGACACGAGGTTAACAATTTAGAAAGTTCTGTTGTCGTACAAGAACTAGAATTTGCAATAAATCTTGCTTTATAGGGTTTTTTATGGAGTTTAGGTAACCAGTACAACGTAGGAACTTTGTCTTGATTTTCTTTAGCTTTGACACCAAAATGTAGGGCTGTATGACAACCATGCCCATCAACAATCACCCTTTCACTTAAAGAAGGCTGCAGTTTATAGGCATTAGTGTCAACAAGCTCACGCTTAAGAGTATTAATATAATACAATCGTCAAACAACTACAACATTGTTAGCAGCTTTATCTGCTGGAACCAAAACATAGTTCATATGAAAATCCTGGATACCACGTTTAAGATGACGAAAAGAAGATTTAGGTTTAGGGGGCAAAAGATGTGTATTACGAGAGTAAAATGAAATACGAGTATCAATAATTTTAAAAATGTTAATCTTCCATTCCTTCAAAGCATCAGGTTCAACATTTTCCCGTTTGCACCAACGATTACTGAAGTCATTTAAAGAAGCAGCGATCTCTCTACGACATTTAGAGAAATCAATATTAGAGGGGAATCTATATTTAGGACCTTTAGAAATGATATTGCGAACTCTAGCGTCAGGAATGACATTTAGATTACCTGTAATAACATGCCCTGCAGAGGGATATAAATAATTTGAATTTTTACAATCTCAGGAGGCAGGAGTATTGGAATCTATATCTAAATCATTTACAATTTTATTAAAGTTAAATATGGTAGACCTTATTGGTTTGTTATATTTATAACAAATGATAGGAGTTTCAGAATTATTAAAGTAACTTGGAATAGATGAAATCACTGAATTATCCTTGAAGATACTATGTAAATCAATAAACTCAATACCTTTGTTAATGAATGGAATTTTGATAAAATGCCGTTTATGGTTGACCTCAGAATCGATATAAGGACTAAGGAAATGTTGAACATAACACCTTGTAAGGAGTGCTGCTTTATATAATTTGTTTGCTCTATCATAAAGTTTATTAGCCTCTAACTCTAAATTGCGTAAAACTGAGATAGGCAAGGAACTTAAAAATGAAAATAAGCCATGTCGACCATGATTAGTTAAAGCCAAAGAAAGATCCTTTAGAGAAGTATTTAAGCGTTTTTCAGTACAAATTTTGCGCTTAATGTTGCCATTTTTACGTTTACCATGAGATCTACTTTTACGTTTTTTATATTCCAAAACAGAAAAAACATCAAAATCTGGCATTTTAGAAATGTTGCCTTCATGGTATATATTATCATTAAAGCCTAAAGGAAAAGGTGATTGCAAAAATTTAATCCATTTAAGTTCAGTTTCATGCCTCTTAATATTTTTTAATCTAGTTGATGAATTTGGATCATATATAATTTGGATCATATTTAACTTATAAAATAGGATGCGGTGCTCTTGAGAAAGAAATTTCTTTACTTTCCAGAGAAGCCAGATACTTGAAGTAATCTTTTTGCTTAGGTGTCTGATATGATCAGACCAGGTCAAGTTCTGATCAACAAAGACACCTAAGATTTTGTCATTAGAGATCATACTAAGTGACTCTTCATTAAATTTTAGGTCAAGAATTTCTTTATCAAGTCTTTGCCTCTTCTGGTTTGTTGTTACAAGCATGATTTTTGTTTTGGATGAATTGAGAAGCATCCCATTACATTTGCACCAAGTATTTAGCCTGTCCAACGCAATTTGTAGGTTATTCTCAATATCTTCTACTGAATTCTGGATGTCATACAAAGTTGTATCATCGGCATATAGATCTGTATTAACATTGTTGACATATAGAGGTAAGTCATTTATAAAAAGAAGAAATAAAAGAGGGCCCAAAATTGATCCTTGTGGAACCCCATACGACACTTGTCCAATGTCTGATTTACTGTTGTTAACATAAACTTGCTGCTTTCTTTGTGTTAGATAAGTTTTAAACCATTGTAGGGCGTCATCTTTTATGCCGTATATTTCAAGTTTTGACAAAAATATTTGATGATCAACAAGATCAAAAGCTTTCTTGAAGTCCACTAATACAACACCAATCATTTGGCCATTGTCAATAGCATGTAGCCAAGAATCAATCATGTGTATTAGAGCAGTTTCACATGAGTGACCAGCTTTGAAACCAGACTGAGTTTAATGCAGTAATTTAAAATTATGAAGGAAGTCAGAGAGACAGTCATGAACATGCTTTTCAAGTACTTTTGACAAAACAGGCAAAATTGAAATAGGTCGATAGTTGTTAACTTCTTCAGAGGGACCACCTTTGTACAGGGGAGTTACTTTTGCTTCCTTCCATTTATTTGGGAAAACAGAATTATTTATGCTGTGATTACAAATGAAGGTAACATGTTCAGCTATATGTAGGGCAGCAAGCTTTAATAATCTTGGCCCAATGCCATCTGTTTCTGTTGCTTTACTTATATCTATATTTGAAAGATATTTCAAAACCTTTTCCTTTTCAATATTAGAGATAACAAATTTGGTGTCAGCAGCAAGTTTTTGTCGACAAAATTCTCTAAGCTTTTCAAGACTAGTATTTTCAACAGGCTCTTTTATCTTTGAAGTTATATTTACAAAAAAATTCGTTAAATGCATTTGCAATTTCATTAGGATCTTCAGTGTGAGAATCTTCACTTTTAATAGATCCTATGGGTGACTGTTTCCTAAGACCTTTCCCAGCACCAACTTCTTGAAATATTTTATAAATGCTGCCAGGTTTGCCTTTATTATTTTCAATGAAGGATTGATATTGATCTCTTTTAGCTCTTTTTATCAATGAAATTACCTTATTTCTCCAAAATTTGTAGTCAACCGTGTTTCCTAGTGATCTATGTCTATCTCTGGTCTTGATAGCATCAAGAATTTCAGGTGAAATCCAGTCAGGTTGATTTTAATGTTTTACTCTGTGCTGTTTAATTGGCACATGCTGCTCTACAACTTGTAGAAAAAGATCTAACCATGCTTCTAGTATATCATCTGTATCATCAAAAAGCTTAATTGTGTCCCATGGTGCTGAAAGAAGGTCATTAGCAAACTTAGTCTCATCAAAATCTTTAAAACTTCTGTAAGATATTGTGAAATGCTTTCTTTTCGGGGGTTGCACATGCATTTTGCGAGTAAAGAATATAGGAAAATGGTCACTTAATCCAATCTTGGGAACATTTACTGAATTAACATTTTCTGTACAGTTTGTATAGATATGATCTATCAATGTTCTTGAGCTTGGAGTTACTCTTGTAGCTTCAGAGACCATTTGTACTAAACCAAAAGGTTCCATATAGTCTGACCATGCCTGCTTGATCTGCTTATTAAAAGGTCCCTATTAATATCACCCATTAGATATATTTCTTTTTCCTCTCTTAACACATTTTCAATATTTTCTTCAAAGATTTCATTCCACTGAACGGTTGAATTTGGTGGTCGATAAATATTAGAAATTAGGAAAGGTTTACTTTTAGACGGTCTTATTTCCAACCAGATACATTCCAGATTAGCCTGTTCAAGGTCAGCCCTTCGTTTACAGCAAACCCCATCTTTTACATACACCAAAACTCCTCCCCCAGCATTTTCTTGACGATCCCTTCTAAAGGGTATCTGAAAGCCATTAATAAGAAATCCTGAATCTGGATGAATAGAACTTAACTTTGACTCACTTAACCCAAAAACATGTATTTGATTATTTTCTGACTGTAATAAAAGACGTACTTGTTCAATTTTATTACTAAGTCCCTGTATATTAAGGTGTCCCATTTGAAAGCCCTTACACTTTAAGCCAAGGATCAAGCAGTGATTCTGACTTGGATTGGTCTTTAGAAGAAATAACAGACTGTCCAGATGCAATGTTATGGGTAACATTGCTAGACAAAATTGAACTGGATACATATGACTGTGATGCAGCCTGTTCAGCCATTGAAATTGAATTATTTTCATATATATCATGTGTTGTACTTCTGGTAGAGTTATTGGACACCTGAAAACTGGTAACAGATAAGCTCTGATCAGGTAGCCTAATTAATTCATTATCAGTAGTGCAGGATTTGTCCTGACGATGAAAGTGATTATCAGTACACACATTTGACACAACAGGTGGTTGCATATTGACTGAAGAACAACGCAGGCTCTCATTAGAAAATGTGCTTGAAATGTGTGATCTATCATTAGCCTGGCTACTATGGAAATGCTGAGAAACCATATTATCATACATAGAAGTAACATGATCATAAACATCATTTGATATATCCAAGACATGCTTATCAACATGATTATTAATATGAGAGGGCCTCTGCTGGAAGGAACTAACATGTACATTTATATGGTCATTACATGAAATTAAACTTTGTAACGAGTCAGTGATTGTGAGCTGATCGCTTTTAGATAAATCATTTTCACAGTCACAGTTCCATACATAATCTGATTCTGGGTGTGAATCCAAACTGACACTAGAACAAGAGCAGTCATTCAAATATCACTCATTACATAATGTATCAATCTAGCACTCCTGAAGTAGAATTTCAATTTATAAATCAATATTTTTCATTATTTATAGTCCTTGAAAACAGCAGGACTGGTATGTTTTAAAGAAATCCTTTGAAAAGTCCTTGAATTTTACACAAACTTGCCTGTATGAACCATGTATAAGCCAGGTGTAAGATTAAGGTATCAATTACTGCACTATTGACTTTAGTCTTATATGGAATGTTTTCATTTTGACTCTGAGCATTCAACCAATTGCCATAATTTCATGGGTGAAAGTTTTCAGTAATATTCTTGAATTCATAATTTTTAAGGCTGACTTTCTAAGGGAAGTCAGCATCAAAATTCTGAATTAGGCTGATTGCAGTAGCTTCTCATTTCAGTTTGTTTAAATACCATTGATCATTAAAGCTTGAAAGAATAAAGTTGTGTAGGCATATTGCAAGTTTTAAGATTTGAATTTTGATTTTGGAAATATTGAACTTTCACCCATGTATATATGTGAGCAGCAAAGGCTCTGGTGAGGCCACACTCTTGAGCAGACTTATCTGATCATTCTTTGGTCAACTAATGCTGTAAGTGATAACACCTCATGAATGTGCTGACTCTAGACTTAACATTTTTTTCAGAAATGAGACCAAAGAAAAAATTCAAGCAAGAGGCTGTTTCCAGAAAAACATGGAAAAAGGGTAACAACTATTTTATTGTGTTTCTTTATAAGAGTGCAATTACTGATGTATATTGCTTTGTTTTATGCCCCAACCATTTTTCAATGGGGATGTGGGGGAGCGTAGCATTTAGTATCATATTTGTCCGTATGTACATCAGGATTTTATGTACGCAAAATTGTTTCCGTGTGATATCTTTTGAATACATTGGTGTTTTGGATTCATATTTCATCCACAGATATCTTTATGAAATACAGGTCAAGCTAGATTTAGGATAAAATGCACCGATTAACAGAGATACAGCACTTGATCTTAGAATTTGTTTGTGCTCAATTGATGGAACTAGAAAAAACTTTGCATGATAATGACAACCCCTAGGTTTGGATTGTTAGGCATGTGTTTGTGTTATGGCCCTTTAGGCCAAATAAATGAATACCGGTGTTTAGAGTAACCCGACCCTACCTAAATTTACTGGTGAAACCTAGAATTTTTTTCAGGTTTTTTGTAAAAAATATAATTTTATGCATTTTGAAAGGCGAAATGCCTTTCAAAATGCATACAATTATATTTTTTTTCCAAATGCCTTTTCCAAATGCATAAAATCATATTTTTTCCAGAAAAAAAAGATACGTGTGCCTACCATACCTAAAATTTTCAGAACACTTATTTTTTTTATTTGGCCTTACTTGCATCAGAAATCCTTCTAATTTTGTTTCCACTCAATATTTTGAGAAAGAATCAATGAAACTTTACAATATTTTGCATATACATTGATAATGACTAAGTTGGGATCTTTATGTGTCAATTTGCGCAAATTTTTAAATGAGTTCTGGCCCTTGACTCATGTCAATTTCATTTCCCCTCAATATCATAATGAATGACTGGATTTTGAATATGCATTGATATTGACAAGACATATACAGTTTGGGATTGTTTTGTGCCTAATTGAGCAAATTATAACAGAGTTACGGCCCTTGACTCAAGTTAGAATTTCTTTTCTGCTCACTATTGTTAGAATAAATGGATGGAATTTTACAACATTTTGCATACATTTTGACATTGACAAGGTCTAGGCTGGGATTGTCAAATTGCACAATTTTATAACAGTGATGGCCCTTGACTCATGGCAGAACTTCATAACCACTTAATATCTTAGAATGAATAAATAATTTTGCATTTATACATTGATATTGACAAGATCTGAGTTAGGATTATTACACATCAATTTGCAAAAATATATAAAACATTTTTTGCCCGTCACTTCATCAAG
The DNA here is from genome assembly GCA_964019695.1 of Loripinus fragilis. Lineage (NCBI taxonomy): Eukaryota > Metazoa > Mollusca > Bivalvia > Lucinida > Lucinidae > Loripinus > Loripinus fragilis. The sequence goes on from OZ026523.1 coordinate 19,830,968, forward strand.
TTCATGTCAGAATTTCATTTCCACTCAATATCTTAAGAATGAAGACAACATTTTGATAATTTCTATACTCTCTTTGAAGAACAGTGTAGATCCAGATCAGTTGATGAAGCCAGCTGATTAGGATCCTCCTTAACATCCACACTGTGATTCTTTTTAAATAATCAAAATCCACCTCTAGATTATCTGGAAAGCAGATGTTCATGGGTGAAAGTTTTCAGGATTATTCCTGAATTCAGAATTTTGAATTGATGCTGAATTAGGCAGATTATTAAAGCTTCTCTGATTTATTTTCAATTCATCATAGGACAATTGGCCATTTAACTTGAAAGCATTAATGATTTGTAGGCATACAACACGTGTTTAGACTTGAATTTCAAAAGTTCAGGATTTTGATCCGTATTTTCATCTCGATCCATACTACTTGACACTCTGATGCAAGTGATCCTGAATGAATTTTTCGAAAAAATTGATTTTGAAAAAAGTCAGTAGATGACAACAAAAGCATGAAAAATCACCCAGCATGCAAAGAGTTAAGTACTAAGTATGCCTACATGATCATATAAGGAATATTCTTTTCTTATTTTCAGGGAATTAAACCCAATACTATGTGATCAACCAGGAAACAAAAATGGTAAACAGCTGACCAAGTCTTAGGAATAGAAGATTAAAGACAAGACAGACAGACAGACGCCAAATTGAAAGAAAACAGATCTGTATCCAAACCAGCAAGCAGAGTTAATTAAAGTTGCCTTCTTCATAAAGGCCTTTTTGTGCTACCAAACAGTATGATACTGCTTACATCAAAATAAATACAAGATTCAGATCAAAGGACTTATGTGTGTGTGTGTGTTTTTTCCTCATTTCCATAGCTGGGCCACTTGGGTTTGGGATCAGGTCAGGCTCAAAGCCTGATCAGTTACTGAGGCATATAAGAAAATTGAAATTTTGCATGCAGCAAGTTTGACTACTAAAACTCAAGAAAGCAAAGAACAATGGTGTTGATCAGAATGGGTGGATGCGCAGGCTGATCTGGTTGGTTGCATGTATCAAAATCAGGTTTTCTCACAATGTGGCCCAATTAATTAATCCTTAATGGGTAGTTCTACAAACAGTGAAGACCCAGATGAAAATCCGCATAATGCAGCGGCATTTCATCAGTCTTTACTGTTTGTTGAAGCTAAAAAGATTTTCAGACAAATAATACAATTATAGTTTTTAAAATAATAAACTGACACCTCCAGATATGTACAATGGGCTATGCCAAGTTTATTGTATCAAACCAGTAGGAACAATTCATCAGTATATAAAGGTTTAATGATACGGGCAACAAATGAGACTTGATACGTGTCCCATATGGGTCAGTGAAGTCATTCTTTAAGATGTTAGCAGAAAAGGCTCCTGGGAGCTTGCCCTCAATATGCAGGCTCATTCGAGCTATCACCTCTCATCTTTGCAATCAAGTACAATGTACCACAAGCTCAAGCTGACTCATAAAGGCCTCAGCTACCAACAAAGTTGCAGGCTAGCCTGCGTATAGATGACATCTGATCAGCTCCTGTTATTTGCTGTATGATAAACATAGTTGTCAAATTTGCAACATGTAAAATTTCAATATTCTAAATAATCTCTGAAGCCGAGCAGGCTGGTTTGTGTCTTACTTGGTTGGAAAGCCCGATTGTTAAATCAGATATTATTCAAACTCTTACAGTGCGAAGTAATTAAATTTGGTATACATTGGATATAGAGAAAATGCCAATCATGAACTATTTTGATAATTTTCTATTAAAACATTACTTTTGAAAGATTAAAAGAAACGTCTCATTGAGACATTTCTTATAAGCACCCAGTACATATGTTTTGGTAGAGAATTATTGAAAGAGTAATTAATTAAGAAATAGATTTGCGCTTGCTGTGATTTGTTGCTTGATATATCACTGGCTGGAGGTCAGTCGTTAATGTGAGTAAATCATGAGCACGAATGATTTGTCCATGTACGACTTACCGTCAGACAAGGATATATTAAGACGCAAATCACTGTCAGTGCAAATTTATTTCGATTCTAACACACAAAAAGATTAAAAATATGAACGAATCCTTCATAGTCTATAACGATTCTGCCATCTTCTACAGACTGTCAGAATTTCCTGAAATTTTGTTTAGACTGAAACGCGTATTTTTACGTACATTTTGAATGTCAAGTAGTTGTAAAAATGATGTTACACCGTCTATTGTCAACGTTGCAACGCCATATGTGATAGATGACAGCATAAACTTCAAACTGGCGATCGAATGACGTCACGCTGGTCCGTGCAATGATTTATCAACCAATAAATCACTGAATTTTACAATTGGCTATAAAGGCGAGGTATGTTAGAATTCCCTATTGTTCAAGCAACTGATAATTGGAAGAAAACAATTTGATCCAAAGGACTTGAGAATTAAGGAGATTTGACTGTATCACAGATCAATAACATAGAGCATAGGTTAAAATAAACAAAATTTTGGGCATTAAGTAATTGAAAATATTACCATCAGTTTAAAAATTAATTTTGTTTTGGGTGCTCAAAAGAACCTTCTCAATGAGATGGCTCTTTTGAGTACCCACAACATATGCTTTGATTGAAAAAAAGAAAGTTCATTTTTAAACACGCTCTCTTATCTAAAGTCCTGACATATAGGCTAGTGCAAGATAAACAAAACCAAAATTGACATAAAGTTGAACTGCGACTTGAGATTTCGAACAATATTGTTTATGCGACCAGCATAGTCTCAGATCAGCCTGTGCATATGCGCAGTCTGATCAGAGCCTTTGCTAGTCTCTTGAATATTCTATGAGTGTTAAGCTACTGACTGTACATTATTTCTAAAAGGAGGCAGCACAGGCTTGTCTGAGTCTATACTTGTCAAAATGCCACATTGTTGGAAATCACATGTCATGGCTCATTTATATTTGCACAACTCTTGCTCCATCACATGGTATGTATGCTAATCTGATAACAGTCACTGGTCTGTAACAGTTATTCACTGGTCTGTAACAGTCATTCACTGGTCTGTAACAGTTATTCATTGGTATGTAACAGTTATTCACTGGTCTGTAACAGTCATTCACTGGTCTGTAACAGTTATTCACTGGCCTGTAACAGATATTCACTGGTCTGTAACAGTTATTCACTGGTCTGTAACAGTCATTCACTGGTCTGTAACAGTTATTCACTGGTCTGTAACAGTCATTCATTGGTCTGTAACAGTTATTCACTGGTCTGTAACAGTTATTCACTGGTCTGTAACAGTTATTCACTGGTCTCATAATCTAGTGAAACTTCTAATTGAAGGTATATTTCCTGTAGCATTTCTAACACTTGTTCTTGTATAAAATCCACTTGGTCTGGGGGACAGTAGTCATCTATACTGGATCTGAAATAAACAGTCACAACTGATAAAGAAATAAATAGTCACAATAGATAGGGTAGCTGGACCCACCATGGCTCAACTTGAGGTTTTTCTTTAGCTGTGAGTCATGAGCCCTTTTCTTTGTTTCATCATGGTGTGTTAATTTGATTAGTGTTTCTCCATGATGATACATTGCATTAGTTAGATGGCCTCCATGCGAGGTGAACATTTCTTGTACTTCAACAACAGCAGAATCTAGGGCGAAGATTTGGTACCAGTAAAATGCATTTAAGCCCCCCGGTGGCTTAGGCTGCTGTCCGTTCTAAGGCGGTGGTTCTGTAGTTGTTGACTTTTTGTTTATTGTTACTGCCACTGTGGGAGTCTGTATTTTTTCAATGTTTTGTTGTACATTACTTTATGTCCATTCTAGTATTGCAATCATCTTGATGGGGAAGAGAGAGCTGGTTGCTTTGCTTAATTTGTCTTCCTGGTGTCTCGTGATGGTTAAGCGGCTCTTCCTCGCGGTGCCACAGGGTTGTCTGCTGTTTGTGATTGTGGTATTTCCTGACCATACTCACTATTTTTCATACAGGCAAGATTGGGTACAATTCAACTTAAACACTAATCTATGGTTTTCAAGGACTACAAGTCATGCAGGGATCCAGAAAGTTTTGTCAGAGGGGGTCCAACTCAACTTTGACCGGTTTTTGTTTTGTTTTTAGCTCACCTGAGCCGAAGGCTCAAGGTGAGCTATTGTGATCGGTCTTCGTCCGGCGTGCGTCCATCTTACGTCGTCCATAAACTTTTTCTCTAATCTCCTGAACCACTGTTCCAAATTTCATATAACTACACATGAATGTTCCCCATGATGCCTTCTTTCATAATTGCATAAATGGTTCTGCTCCACTGAACACGAGGGCCGCCAGAGCTCCAGATAAAAAATCTTTTAAACAACATCTCCTGAACCACTGGCCAAATTTTGAAATAAATTCATAGAATTGCTCCTCATACTGCCCTCTACTCAAACTGCACAAATGATTCCGCTCCGCTGAAGAAAAGGCTGCCAGAGCTCCAGATAAGAAATATCTTTAAAAGACATCTCCTCCTGAACTACTGGTCCAAATTCAAAATAATTTCACAGAATTGTTCCTCTTGATACCGTCTACCAGAATTGCACAACTGGTTCTGCTCCGCTGAACACAAGGGCGCCCAGAGCTCCAGATAAGAAATATTGTTAAAAAGCATCTCCTCCTGAACCACTGGTCCAAACTCAAAATTGCACAAATGGTTCCACTCCACCGAACAAAGGGGCTGCCACAGCACTAAATAAAAAATGTCTTTTAATGACATTTCCTCCTGAACCACTGGTTCAAATTCAAAATAATTTCATAGAATTGTTCCTCATGATGGCTTCTACTGAAATTGCACAAACAGTTTTGCTAGGGTCGCAAGAGCTCTAGATGAGAAATGTCTTTAAATGACATGTCCTCAACCACTGGTCCAAATTTAAAATAATTTCACAGAAATGTTTCTCATGATGCCCTCTACCAAAATTGCACAAATGGTTTTACTCTGGGGGTTGGCAGAGCTCTAGATAAGAAATATCTTCAAATGAAACCTCCTGAACCACTGGTCAAAAATCAAAATAATTTCACAAAAATGGTCCTCATGTTGCCCTCTACTTAATCGACGATCAGAAGGTTCAGCTTGGCTGAACAACATGGCTACCAGTACCTGAGCTAAAAATAGAAATATCTTTTAAATCATACCATATCTCCTCAGCCACAGGCCAATACATCATCTACTCATGTGCCTGGACTCAGGTGAGCGATCCAAGGCCCTAGGGTCCTTTTGTTTTATTTTGTTACAAATTAATGTAAAACACTATTTTACATGTTGATATTCCAGTGAAACGCCTTCCCTGGCGGGCCGATTATGGCCCAACATTGAAAGCTGGCTGGTTGGCGCCGTGAAACCGGATTAAGCCCTTCAGTAAAAGTATTTTTTACTGACTGTTCTAAGGCTGTGCTTCTTTTGTGGATCATTTTTGTTAGTCATGCTTCATGTTGGTGTGTTTTGCTGTCGTGTCTGTTCCTTGTAGCCTTGTGGTCACCTGCAGGGAAAGGGCTGACCTCTGGACTGTCGTGTTTGTTGTGTTTTGTCACTTTCCTAAATATGTCCTAGTCCACATCAGAATTAAGAGCGAGGGTGGCGCCGTGAAACTGGTTTAAGCCCTCCAGTAAAATATTTTACTGACCGTTCCAAGGCGGTACTTCTTTTGTGGATCTTTTTTTTCTGTCTTGTATTTGTTATGCCTTTGTGCGGGTCTGTTTATTTGTGCCTTGTGGTCACCTGCTGGGAAAGGGCTGACCTCTTGGCTCTGGTTTGTGGTGTATAACTGTGAGTTTTCCCATTGGTATCCTGGGTCAGGTGTGGTACTTGATTGTATCGATTCCTGATCTTTGCACCCTTACTTACTTTGGTAGCTTTGTGGTTTTCCAGTCCGGACCCCCTGTCCCTTCCCTCTGGATCCATGCATGCAAATTAAAGAAAAACACTATTTTACATGTTCCTATTCTACTTCAGAAATGCTAGACTGAGATAATGAAGAAATGAGCATTAGAAAAATAGTATAAAATTGTTATTCCTTTATTTGGTGCAGCATATGTTATGCTGCACCAAATAAAGGCACAACAATTTGATACTGTTTTTAGGTCTCTATCAACAGTGTTAAGTCCAACAGAAGCAAGCAAAATTGATGGACTTTTCAAGGTTTTTTAGCGATAATACTTTTCAAGGCAGATTTAATTTTCAAGTAAGCCTTCTATATTCAAGTACTTTGCAAGCCTGTGCTAACCCTGATAGAGCAGTCAGAATAATATGAACCCGGAAATGCGACATAGACAATGGTGTAAGACTAAGGGTAAGAACAGTCGATTTGAGTAACCTTTGTAGTTTGCAAAACTTACCTCCTTATGACGAACTCAACTGTGAAGTTTCATGACAATTTCTAAGTGTGTCAGAACTTGTGACACCTATTTCGGAACATTCATTCAAACACTCGGACAGGGTAAGCATTTCAGGGTCAGTGAAAGCACAGCAGTGCAGTCCCTTTATAACACTATATTTTAGGGGGTCCACAGGAATGGATCATGGTATAAGTGAATTGTGTATGAAGGGACAATTTAATAAAGGAATTAACTTGTAAAATTTTATGGTAAAATATTTTGGAAGCCACATGACCATGTTATATCCAAGTTTCTGATATAATGATTTGTTTGTTTGATTTGATTCTTTACGTCCCATAAACAATCTTTCAGTTATATAGGGACGATCTTCCTGGGTTGAACCAGTACTAAGCTAGGAAAAATGTTGTCTTGCTCAAGTCCACAACACAGTGACGCCGGTGAGGCTCGAACCCGCGGCCCTTCGGTCTCGAGTCAAGCACTCTACCACTGAGCCACTGCGCTCCCTCTCTGATATAATGAGGTGTGTTATAAAGGGACTGCACTGTATACATAGAGGATCTTACATGAGTGCTCATGTTTTATTGAATTTATTAAACGAGTTGGGGGAAAAAGAGATAAAATGTGAGGCTTGCGAGCATTTTATCCCTTTGCCGCAACAATTTTAATAAATTCAATAATACAAGAGCATGAACGTTAGATTTGTTTCATCATATGACATTAAGATTACTTTGAAATCTCATTTCTACCGTAAAAACGTTATAAGTTTGTCATTGTGTACACAACATTGTTATGGACATCATAACGTTTCCGGAAAATCTATTAACCACTAGTGGTTTATCGATTTTATTGCATGGCGTTATTTCACTCCCAGACGCGACGTCATAATTAAGCCGCGACATGAGATTTCCAACAATGTGGTATGTGTGACCAGCAAAGGTTCAGACCAGCCTGCGTATACGCGCAGTCTGATCAGAGCCTTTGCTAGTCACTTGAATATTCTATGACTGTTAAGCTACTGACTGAGCATCATTTGGAGTTTCTAAGCTTAAACGGAGTCTGCACAGGCTAGCCAGAGTCTACACTTGTCAAATACCACATTGTTGGAAATCACATGTCACGGCTCATTTGTAAAATTTTATGGTAAAATATTTTGAAAGCCACATGACCATGTTATATCCAAGTTGGTGTGTTATAAAGGGACTGCACTGTATATAAAATGTTTTTGCTGATTGATAGGTTTGCAAACGCTGAAGCATGAAACACACATTTTCCCCTTAACTAGGGCAATGATGAGTACCATTACTTATCAGTTACCTCGCATATCAACTGCATTGTTGCACATAGCCTAATAAAGGTTGTCTATCTCACGGCATGTGCCTTAATCAGGTCATGATGACGTTGCACTTTTTGAATGACGTCGCTAATGACGCTGAATCAACACAAAAATCTAATATTACGTCATAATCGCCAGTTTGAAGAGAGATCCAATAGGTTTACTGATAAATAGAATACCAGGTTCATGTCTTTTGATATCAAGTTTACCAGGCTTGGCTTTGAGAAGGCTTGTTGAATCCCTCGACAAGCCTTGCAATGATAACAAGCGTTCTCAAAGCCGAGCCTGGTAAATTTCATATAAAAAGACACTCACGTAGTATTCTCCTTTTACCTGGCAACTGTAACTATAGTTGGTTTCTTGAGGTGAGACACCACATCTTGAACACAATCCACCAGCTCTGCTATCTGCCTATTTGAACTAATGTGGTGGGGTAGTTCTGTGTCATCACATGTACAACCACCTTCATGAAGTAACGAGTGGTCAATTGGGACAGGACTTGAAGCCTGGACCTCGGCAACCAGTTTAAGAATCAGATCTTTCCTGAAACAATGAATTACGCTATGTTATGTACTTGTGTTTAACATCCCACCTACAGCTAAGGTCATACAAAGACAGGATCACAGCTTAAAGTCTCATCCAACAGACTGGACAAGCCGGGGTTCGAACCTGTGATCCCTGGTTCACAAAGTTAGCAGTTGATCCACTACACCAAAGCGGCCCCATTTAAACATTAAAAGGCTTTGACTGTTGACTAAATATATGGTGCTTGCATGTAGAAAAATTTCAATTAGCAAGTGCAATGAATCAACCAGTTTGTTTCAATTTGGTACTTTGTAATGGTGTGGATAACCTCATGTCATGAAAGTTATATGACTACACATTTATTAACGTGTTTCCATGTAAATGTGAAGTCATAATCTTGTCCATGACCATGTCACATTTTCTTTTGAAATAATCGTCTTATCATAGGTCACGATAAAAAAAATTGTGCTTAAAACTGAATATTTCCTTATCCATCAGTTTAAACGGTCGAGACGGTTCTTTTGAGTACCCACAACATAGGTCTTTGTTGAGGAATAAGAAAACTATTTTTCATTAACATACTCTTATCTAAAGGCCTGAAGTTGAAAAAAGCTTATACTTGTGGTCATTTCATATGAAACTCACTTAAGCTCATCACCATGAGTTTAAGATCACTATCACTTTTGCGTTAAGTTCTTCCTTAAACTTGCATGTTCAGTTATTCAGAGAATCTGACTCTAGTTTCCTGGTCTGTACTGTCCTCAACTTCATGTGTGAAACTTTTCAGGATTATTCCTGAATTCAGGACCTTAAGTGCATCTCTCCTTAGAAAGTCGGCCTCTAAATGCTGAATCAGACTGATTATCTTCTCTGGATTATTTCTTGACGATCTGAGCAAATTTAACCAAATAAACTTGGAAATATTTCATACTGCAATTGGGAGCACAGTGGCTCAATGGCAGAGTGCTTGACTCAAGAACGAGGGGCCGTGGGTTCGAGTCTCACCGGCGTCACTGTGCTGTGTCCTTGAGCAAGACACATTTATCCTTGCTTAGTACTGGTTCAACCCAGGAAGAGATGTCCAAACATAATTGAAAAATTGTTGACTAGGATGTAAAGAATCAAATCAAACAAACGAATCATACAGCAATTGAGTGCAAAATCTGTGGAATTAAACAGCAAAATTAACTTCCTGTATAATACATGTATAAGAATCATCATGAGTGTGATGGTGTGATAGAAAAAATATGGTCTTGCAATCTCCATTGGCATCACATGGCTTTCAAAGACTTACAGTAAAACCTGTGTAAATCGGCCAATCAAAAATAGAAAAACAAAGATCTTAATGACAAATGGTAGCTTAATGAAAATCAAAAGTATTGCATTTTGCAATACTATTGACCTGCATTAAGCAATAATTGGTCTTAAAAACCAATTTGTGGTCTTATTGAGAGTGTCTGTTTTACACAGGTTTTACTGTACAGTGACGAATTTCTACATTTTATTTTAAGTACTTTTCAAGCTTCTGTAAACCCTGTGTCCACATCTACATTGTTAGAAATTTCTCTTTAATTTGATTTACTCAAGTTTTCACCATTTTGCAGTAGTCTCAGACATTGGCTCTTCTGAAATTTAATGACAGAAAAGTCCACTTAAAGCTGAGGGATGAATGGTTGAGCTCAGTATAAATACCTTGGATGCTCTATATTTGAAGTAGGGTCTTGTTCTAAGGCCTGAAAGACATTCTTGAGATCTTCGAGTTGTTTTTGTCTCTTCAGGACGCACACCTCAAGGTCCTACAAAACATAAAAAGTTTCATAAAAATATTAGAACATTCATCCCTATAATATTCTGTGGAACACTTTTATCTTTGTGAATCTATCCATATTTATTTCCATATAACAGAAAGCAGATACAGGTTTCATACAGGCAGGATTATGTAAAATTCAAGGACTATAGGGCTGTGATTTTCAAGGTCTACAAGTTTATGAAAAGTACTGATTTAAATGCACATCTTATATCCATCTTCAGCAATACTAAACGAAATTTGCATTCAGAAATAAGTATAAAATTGTTGTGCACTGCCAAATAAAGTGAAAACAATTTTATACTAATACACTACGAAGGTCTCTATCAACAGTTTCAAGTCCTACAGAAAATAGTAAAATTCAAGAACATTTCAAGGTCTTACGAGTAATTTTCAGGGCCAACTATAATTTTCAAGAAAGCACTCTATATTCAAGTACTTTTCAAGCCTGTACAAACCCCGAGATGGAAATAAACACGGGAGAACAATTGGCATACTGTCAATCAGCAGGAATCTAAAAGTTTCCACATTTTTAAAACCTATTTGAGAGAATTCTATCTCGCATACCCATACAAGCTGTGCTGGAGGAGAAATGATGTCATTGTTGTGTTAAAGTGACGTTGTCATGATATGTCGCATAGTGTATTCAGGCACTTCTGAGAACTGCTTTTTTAAATATAAAAAATGTATTATTTAATGGTGAGCAAGAAAAAGAATGCATTATTGGTGTGAGGATGGGATAAAATATAAGATTGCATTGTGAGGGTGGGATAGAAAAATCTGTCCTGAGGATCACCAATTGCCTCGTGATGACAAACAATGATCCCGAGGGTCAGATTTTTCTTTCCCAGCCTCACACCAATAATGGATTCCTTTTCTTGCTCACCACTAAATACCTCATTTTATAAGAATAAAACTTGAAAATACTTGCAGAAAATCCTGAATATGCTAAAATGTGACAGGGTGACGTAATTTTTAACATTACAATTACGTCACGGAGCAATCTTCGACTGTTTGAATTTTATCTTTCCCAGGGGCTGGTAAGTGGTATGTGAGATAGAATTTTCTCCCACCTTTGCCCATGTAAGATAGGCTGTCAGCTCATGTAAGAAATGTCTATCTTACATGACCACGTGACTGTTTTCTTACATGGCCAGAGTAGAATATTCTTTTATTCCGTAAAAGGAAAATCACAGGGGCAATATATTGCGCTTAAGTAACTCAAAGGCACCAAGAAAGGGTGAGCGTTTGTTACTGACATCATATAACGTTAATGGCGTCACCGACCACGTGACGATAAAAGCAATGTGAGGCTAATGGCATAGAGCACCAAGCAGGAATTCATTTTGCATATTGCAACTTAACTAAAGCTCCAATCATGTGTTCCAGGCAATGACAAGGTGCAAACAATGTTTACACCCATTTCAATACCCGATAAAAACGCTCGCAAACTCAGAAATGTTGTAATTTATCCAACGAGTAAAAAGTTTAAATTTTCATTTTTTTAAAAGTTTTTATGTTCCGACCAAAAGGAAATTCTATCTTACATGACCACGTGACTGCTTTCTTACATGGCCAGAGTAGAATATTCTTTATTCCGTAAAACGAAAATCACAGGGGCAATATATTGCGCTTAAGTAACTTAAAGGCACCAAGAAAGGGTGAGCGTTTGTTACTGACATCATATAACGTTAATGGCGTCACCGACCACGTGACGATAAAAGCAATGTGCCGCTAATGGCATACACTACTGCATAAACTCCCATTAAAATCCCATTAATGGCCCCCATTAAAATTTCCCATTAAAAATGGTCCTATTAATGGTCAATTTTAATGGTAAAATGCACTTTCAAAACTGAAAATCTGTCAAAATACCATTAACTCAAACCATTAATTGAAAAAAATAATGAGCATCATTTAAGCATTATTTTTAGTGTGTGAAAATTAATGGCCATTAAAACCTCCCATTAAAATTGTTGCTGGTTAATTTTAATGCCCATTAATATGGTCTATTTTTCATGGCCATGAAAACTTTGGCCATTATTAGAACCATTATTAATGGCTTTTTATTTTTAATGGCAATTATAACAGAAAATGTAACTACCAATATATGGGCATTAATTACCCATTAGTATATTGGATAGAAAATAATGGGCATCATTCTTTTAAATCAACAGCATATTAATGGGCATTAAATGCATAATTTAATGGCCATTAGATAAGCATGACAAATTTCTAATAAAAATATGTTAATGGTCATTAATTTTCTCTTATGCCCACTGCAATGTTTTCAAGATTCTATTTCTTGTGCTGCTTCCTGTTTCTCATTTAGAAGCAGGAAAGACAAGCAAGAATCTTGCTGGACTTTGGTTTAAGTCCCCTGTCATCTTAGGAGATAAACAGGCCAATTAACAAGTTAATGTTACCTTTTTATTTCTGAATCCTTCTATATATTGATGAAAATATAATTACCATTGGTGAATGCAACACATATACATTTTGATAAATTTAGGGCACAACCTTGCTGTATGTTAATAATAGAGATCAGAAATTCTGGTAAATTAATAAATATAATATTTCAGAAAAATATAAGTCTTAAATCATTTTTGTATATCATATTAATCTTTTGTGAAAAAATAAGATTTTTTAAGGGGAGCTACTCTAATTTGCAACTCTTGTTTAAGTGATTTTAATGGCCATTAAATGTGTTTATTAGAATTATTGCATGTTTTGATCATTTTTCTCAGTCAGAAAGTAAAACAAAATTTTTTATTAAGATAATTGTAAAAATAAAGTATGGGATTTTCACGATTTTAGAGACATCTTTATACATTAAATTGTGTACTTCTCATTATAATTGTCAAATTCTATCCCATTGTTACATATAGCATTTACCTGTTGGTATGTTGTTTTTTTTTAAAACTTAATTCATCTGGATATTCGGTTTTGTGACATAAAAACATAGTTTGAAATGTTATGAAATTTGTTAAAGGGGATGATAATGATACAGCATATATCCAATAAGTAAAGTCTAAGACATGATCAAATGGCTTTACACATTAGGCACACCAACAGTCTTAATGAAGCCTCATCAAGAGCGTTTAGAATAAAGTCTTTTTTTCTTTCTGATTCTATTGAGAAATGTTGCATTCTTTTACATGGAAATGAATTTTGAGTGTAAATGTTATTGGCCAAGTTGAATCCTTCTTAGGACACAGTCACATATAAAGAAAACCATATTAATTCAAAACTAATGGCCATTAATAAATAGTTTGGATAAATAATTGGCATGAAATTAGATTAGATCCATTAGATGCAACTTTAATGGCCATTAAATCCTGCTCAAAACTCATTTAGGCTTAATTAATGGCTTTGGATTTTGTATTTTCTTCAAAAATACACTAACTCTTTTTATTACTTCTCTTCTTTGTTCAGACTTTTAGGCATGGTGGTCGAAGCCTGCTAACCAAGTAGTGCTTAGATTTATGAGACGCCTGACTGAAAATTTCAATCGCCATACTAGTCGCACCTCGCGGGTTCCCGCTTCCATGGTGATTGTGCTTGTACTCAGAAGCAGTAATACACATGTTGTTGATGGACAAGCAGGGTTTGGTAGCATACATAACTTAGAATTATAGAACTGTTTGGAATGTTAAATTATGCACAAAATTTCTACAAATGCAAGATCCATAGAATACATGTTTGTGCTACAAGTTTAAAATTGATTACCAATTGATTACCAGTGTACCTCATTAAAACTCCCCTCACTGTATCACGGATTTCATTATTTCAATAAAGCATGGTCATGGCTCCCAAATGCATATTTTCCTATATCCTATGTATTCTTGCAGTTGCTAAATCCTGTTTCCAGGCTCTAGCTATGCTTGGTAGGAGAGCAGATTGGTTTGTGTCTGAAAAGGTAACAAAGGCCCACAATCTCCTTGATATTTTAGACTTAAAATTTCCTGGATAAATGCTGGAGAAATTTCTCCAGCATTTCTCCAGGATATGTTATGATTGTCGATGAAATTAATAGAGTTTGCCTTTAAAACTCATTTTCCTACAGCATTTCTCGAGGTAATTTTCTTTGTCTTCCTGAAATTTCAGTTTAATCACACAGGCAATTTCTTCATGAAACAAGAAATGTGGCGATTTTAATTTACAAGCACTGAATGCTGGAGCTCTTCATTACACAAACATACCTATGGATGCAATGTGCAGCAAGTTTTGAAGGCAGTAAAATGATAATGTTAAAAACTAACCTTTACATGAGTGTACAAATAATGGACATTGTTATATGACTGGAGAGAATCCTGTCTCCTGATTGGTCCAATTTGTCTTCATAAATCTCTATGTCTACCTGGAAACTGGTCTAAACTGGCTCAGAGGGTGATATAGGATGAAATCCAGCTCAAACTAGTTTCCAGAAGTTAATATTTTTGACACTTCTGCAATATCACCCTCTAGAGAGCTAAAAATAGCATGATGAGTATAAAACTAGCATGTGCTGCATGAAATTGACATGATTTGCTGTTTCACATCCCAACAGGTAAGCTAAAGACTTTCATGAATTTTAACAACTGTTGTGTTATGTTTTGTTTGTTCATTTATCTTTGTTTGAATAAACAAAAAGTAAAAAAAGTTTTATTATTAAATTTTATATTCCACATTAAGAGAATTAATATAAATTTCAAATTGCAAAATACTACATTAGAATATTTTAATAACAGTTGATAAAACTTGTTAGAAAGTACTTAGGTTGAAGGTTAAGTGAAAGTAGAATATTTTCATTCTAAGTTGAAAAGTCATATAACAAAACAGTTATTGACTTCAATTTCGGTAGACATGAGGATGTATCTACCCTTAAAAGTGATATTCACCTCGGCCTAGCGGCCTCGGTGAATTATCACTTTTTCAGGTAGATAAATCCTTATGTCTACCTCATTGAAGTCAATAATTGTATAATATCAAATACTCTGATGATCTTTTTATTGATGGCCATTATTAAAGAATTAATGGGTTAAGATGTTCAGTCCCAAAAATTAATGGCCATGAAAATATTGATCTCCCAACTTCGGTAATTTAAAATTCTAGCACATCTTTCATGGCCATTATTAGACATGTAATGGGGTTTTCATGGCAATTAGTTTTTGTAATGGCCATTAATACTGCAAATTCATGGGCATTAAATCACCATAAAACAGAAAATAATGGCCCATTTAATTTTAATGGTCATCATTTCATACCAAGGGTAAAAATTAATGGTATTTTAATGATCATACTTGCTCTTGAATTAAATTAATGGCCATTACCACTTAAATAATGGCACATTGTTTCGTATAAATATTGGTTCCTGATATTTCACTGCTTTCTAATGCTAATGAATTGCATATTTATATATTTAATGGCCATTAAAGTATCAAACATGCAAATTTACTACTTTTTAATGCCATCAATAGACACAAAAGGCTTTAATGGTCATTACTTTTTGTAATGGCCATTACAGAATGCAAGTTCATGGGCATTAAAACATCACAAAATGAAAATTAATGGACCATTATTTCTTTTAATGGTCATTAATAATACAGAAGGTGTAAATTAATCAAAAATTAATGATTTTACTTGCTCTTTAATGGCTGTTACCGCTGAATTAATGGCCATTATAATGAATATTAATGACCGAACACACAAAACCATTTATTTTAAGAAACGAAAAGTAATGGATGATTTTAACAGGAATTTGATTATTAATGGCATTTTTAGGGACTTTTAACGGAATTTAATGGGTTTTATGTGCAGTAGTGATAGAGCGCCAAGCAGGAATTCATTTTGCATATTGCAACTTAACTAAAGCTCCAATCGTGTGTTCCAGGCAATGACAAGGTGCAAACAATGTTTACACCCATTTCAATACCCGATAAAAACACTCGCAAACTCAGAAATGTTGTAATTTATCCAACGAGTAAAAAGTTTAAATTTTCATTTTTTTAAAAGTTTTTATGTTCCGACAAAAAACCTTCGAAAAGGGAGAGAAAAACAATCCATCATGAGCCTGTCCATGTAGGACAGAGAAATCTCACCCTCGGGTCGGAATTTAACCAGGGACTCCGCAAGCCTCGTCCTTGGTTAAAATTCCGACCCCTCGGGTGAGATATCTATCCTACATGGACACTCATGGTGGATTGTTTTAATCTTGCATGGGTAAAATAATGGAAATCCTGATCTGGTGTGCAAGAAAAATCCATCCTTCGGGATCACCGTTTGCCATCACTCGACATGCCTCATTCTCACCCTCAAACTCATGATAGCATCTTATATTCTATCACTGCTGCAGAGAAACATACTTTACATTTGAACTCCTATGTCACACCCTGATTCTTTTAGGGGTGACAAAAATAATTTGGAAATGCATCATATTTAACCTTAATATGGGCCTTGTTGCGAGAAACCTGACTGTTGCATGTGAACAACAAAGCCACAGACCAGCCTCCACAACCTCCCAGTCTAATCAGTGCCTTTGTTATTCACTATCTGGGAAGCATAGTAGTCATACTTGCTCCATACTGTAAATTCGGAAATTTTTGGGAGGACTTTATTTTCACGAAGTTTCGCGAAAATAAAACCCTCGCAAAATGGCAAAATTACTCTGTCGTTTATTGGTATAGGTAAATCTTGCCTTAGTCACGAAATTTCACATACCTAATATGTCTTTTAATGCTATTCCCCGCAATAAAATTCTCACAAAATTTCCGAATCTACAGTACACAATTTAAATATTCCAGCTAGCTTATGTAGCTGAGCAGGCTGGTTTGAGTCTTACTTAGCAAGAAATGTTTAAGACAGATTTTTTTGGTTGAGGCCCAAATATGGAAATGCCTAATGATATGGTAATCATTCTAGAATTTCAAAAACTTTTCACTTTTTCTTTTCAAAGAAAATTTAGATTATAGCTGGAATTCACAAAATGCTTGTCAAAATAGCAAACAGGGAAGACCATGAGCAGTCTGATCAGGGTCTGCGCTGTTTGTCTAGGCCTCTTTAGTTGGCAACTAGTGTTCCAAATTTTAGAACATTTACAGTAAATATACCTCTTCAGATAATGTTTTGGGCTTCTTATGGTGGTATAACTCCTGGAGTAATCTATACTGGTCCTTCCCATACATCTCTCTGAATGGATTCTTTGTTGAGAAGAAATCTAGGTCTATATCCAGGATACAGTGTTTATCTTTCACAATCTCTCTTATCTGATCCAGAACATCCTTAGTTGGTGAAAAATATTTGTCGCTATCTGACTGAGCTGATGCGTCATCTAATGAGACAGAAGTTACCATATCCTTTTTGGAAGTTTCAATACACTTTTCAGAAGCTTTTGGACCATGACACTTTTCAGAAGTTCCAATACCATTTTTGGAAGGTCCAATACACTTTTTGGAAGGTCCAATATCCTTTTCAGAAACTATTTTAACATCACCATTGTGTTTGTCTGAATTATCACAGGTAAGCCTTGGTTGTTTTGCTTTAGGTTCAGTCAAGTCTGTGTCTCTAGAAGATGTGTCATTATTGTGAGGTTCACATTGACCTTAAATAGATGGTTTGTTGTTGTTTATCAACAAAAAAACGACAAATCATAGCACAATTGAAGCCAATCTATTCTCCCCTTATTTATCGATCAAAGCATGTGTTTTGGTGTTCAAAAGAACCGTCTCCTCCGGCCTTCAGACTTATGGTGAGCCCAGGTCATTGTCCCATGATTTCAAAATATGGCCCATCACTTTCCAAGGCAGTGAGCCCAGTGGACACATCCTTTTTGAGTTGTGAAAAAATCTTGCTTTAATAAAAAATATTCATCCTACAGCAAGTCTATGAACTCCACAAACCAGGAAGTACATTACAGTAAAGCATGTCTTAAGCAGCCACTCAAAAAAGATCATAATAACAAATGGTTGCTTAATGAAGGTCCAAAGGATTGTAGAATGCTCCCCTTGGGGCATTCTGCAATACTTTTGACTTGCATTAAGCGATAATTGGAGTTCTTTTTAGAGTGGCCGCTTAAGACAGGTTTTACTGTTTATTCAGCAGTCAATGTACATATATGCATACAAGCGCCTGTGTCAGTGTGTAGGTAGAGTATACTACCCAAATGTCAACTGTGGTTAGTTTGATATGATTGGACCAATCATTTCAGAAAATGACCCCCCATTTTTTGCTCTATGGGTCACTTCGGCCCACTAATCTTGAAAAAAATCTGAAGCCCCTGTCTCCTGGTTCTTTTGAGTACCCACAACATATGTTTTGGTTAAGAAATAAGAAAATTAATTTTTCTAACACATTCTTATCAGGAGACCTAATCCTATTTAAACTTCTCCCAAGAAAGCATATAAGCCAGCTCATTAGATTTTAATGCCTTTATATTATAATAATCACTCATGAGTGTGAGGGTAGGATAGAAAACTCTGTACCCAGGACCACCGTTTGGCATAACGAGGCTTGCCGAGTGATGACAAACGGTGATCCTGAGGGACGGATTTTTCGATCTTACCCTCACTCAAACAATGGATTCTTTTTCAGCTCACCGCTGTTTTTATTTATTTATCTATTTTAAAATAAGCTTCCAGAAGTCCCTGAATACACTAAGATGCAATTTCACATGATGACGTTACTTGAAGTCCTGGGTAAGATAGCTTGGGTAAGATCAAATTTTCTATCCCAGGGTAAAATTTCAGATATCCTTATCCAGTGTGCAAGAATATCACTTACCTGAGCATGGGTAGATAAACTGTTAATATATCAGAAAAGCTATAATGTAATCTGCCTAATTCAGTATTTTGAGGCTGACTTTCATCTATGAAAGTCAGCCTCGAAATCCTGAATTCAGGAATAATCCTGAAAACTTTCACCAATGTGTGAGCAGTCAACGCTCAAACAAGCCTGCACAGTTGAGCAGTCCTACCAGTCTTTGCTGTTCACACACACAGAAGATGGATGTCAATATAGGGATCAAACACAATTTTCTATGCATTAACATCTGCTGGACCCCGAGGGTGGTGTTGAAAAGCAAGGGTTTAAACAACCCTGAGGGTTCAAGCAGATGTTTGTGTTTGACAGGCCTGATCTGGATTCAAATTGTTTGCAAAGGCCACAAAAGTAGAAGTAGAATTAATTTTTGGCTTGATATTGTGTGGGTCAATGATCTCTTAATTTTGTGTAAAGGGGTTGGTGGGGGGGGGGGTTCAGTGGTGGTTATAGAGGGGCTCACATCAACACTTTAAATCATTAATGAGGGGAAATTGTAAGTTTATAGTGTCAGAGGGATTTCACCCAACAGTTGTATACCTTTCTGATCTCTCTCCAGTGAATGTGAATTTTCAGTATCTGGAACTATTTCATGACTGTCAACTTGTCCTGTTTCAGACAACTTGGTCCATTGCCTTGGTACAACCGAAATAATGAACAATGTCAGCTTCTGTTTGTTCAGTAGTCGATTCTCTGGAACATAGAGGGCCTCACTTACAAAATAACTCTCAGAACAACTCGTTCTGAAAATAGACAAGAAAAGAACCATATATGAATGAGACTTTGGTACTTCTTGTATAGATCAACAGCAAAGCTTAGACCAGCCTGTGCCCTGGCTAGGATCCCAGTTAAGAGTGTGTAATTAAAAAATAATTTTCTATTTTTTCAACCGAATCATTAGTTGTGGGTATAGAACTCTCCATATGCGACAATTATTTTGAGCAACCAAAAACTATGTTAAAACCGATAGACAAGAAAATATACACACTTTTACGCTCATTTTATTTTGTGTCTCTTGGCCTATACTTGGCACAGTGTCACTGGAGCCATCACTGCTTGCACACACAAAGTATGATAGAAGGTTATGGTTCACATTAAAAGCTAGACATCTAATACCACTGAATATCTGTGCATGCACAAAAACTCTTTCAGGGGTCCAGATAGGCGAAAAATTTTAACAAAAAATTGTGATTGTTTTCTAATCATTCCGTTTCAACATGTGTTTTGGGTGCTCAAAAGAACCATCTCATTGAGACAGTTCTTTTGAGTACCCACAACATAAGTTTTGGTTTATAAATAATAAAAATATTTTTCAAATACCCACTCTTATCCGGAGGCCTGCTCTTTACATGCTAGGTAATTATGCATGCTTATTTGTCATCTACAAATTTCTTTTTTTAGATTTACTTTTCAAAACAATCTTTCAGAGATGCCATCTGAGGACCAAAGGCCCAAACAGTTTGGATCCAGATCAGGCCTTACAGTTTTAATAAAAGGTCATCAGTAGATGACAAGATGCTATGAGTGGGGAAAGAATTAAAAGAATGTAGCAAACATTTATCAAAAGGGCTAACAAAATTGTATGCTTGATATGTAATTGTTTTACAGACCAGTCAATACTGTTAATATTATGGTTAATTTGGGCTCTATAAATTTAATCTAGGAAAACTTAGGCCCTCACATACAGGTAAAATGTTTGTTTTAGAGTACCTGTTCATATTGTGCCTGTACATAAATTTTGCCCTTGTCCTGCTGAGAAAACTCTTAATATTCATGCTAGGCTCCACCCACTATAAATAATTATTACACTTTTCATGAACTTTTATTATAACAATATTTACATTTTCGAAGCAATCCTTTAATAAATCTTTAGATTTATGCAACCGTTCATGGCCTCATGAATTACACAAATTTGATTGACAGCTGCCAAGCTCAGTTGCCCGTGCAATACTCTTTGAACATCAAACTCATTTGCCAGAAGTGACACTGGTGTTGTGATTGACAGCGAGCCACACACGAGTCGCACTTGCAAAACAAGCCTCGTGTATGCCCCAATGGCTGTCTGTGTTCAAGCTGGCTGTTCTGCTTTCCCATTTTTACACTCTGACAAAACAGTTAATACGATTATATCTTAAATGCAAAACTGTGTTAATCCCTTAATTAAAAAACAATTTCTGTATTTTAGATATTTATAATAAAATGTAAGTATAAGAAATAAATTCAATTTTTGAGATCTGTTCATGGAATCATGAATACTTCGGGTCTCTTGCAAAGTTAACATGAAGCCGGAAGTTACTTTGCAAGAGACCAAAGTATTCATGATGCCATGTACATTCCAAAAATCGAATTTATTTCTTAAAAGAAATTACTTGTCAGCTTCATTAGTGTAGGATCAGATATATTATGTTTCTGGGTCTGCTCTGTTTGCAAAGGCTTTAAAAGGCATCTCTATGATGTAAAGAGTTGTCTTTTCCAGCCAATTCAATTCCATCAATTACAGTTATATCAAGTTTGGATCCTGATCAGCTGGCTTCTTTAGAAGCAAGCTGATCTGGATTTATATTTTTTCTCAACAGGAAACATTCTGATTCAGTCTGACAAGGTTACAAGTTAACTACTACTCACCACGAAAAACATGTTGGAATATAAGAATCTATCATGAGTGTGAGGGTGGGATAGAATAATCCATCCAGAGGATCACTGATTGGCATAATGAGGCTTGCCGAGTGATGACAAATGGTAATCACGAGGGAAGGGTTTTTCAATCCCACCTTCACATGAATAATGGAGTCTTTATCTTGCTCACCATTAAATACCGCATTTTATGTTTTAAAAAAGGCTCACAGAAGTCCCTGAATACCCTGAGATGCAACGTGATATGATGACATCGCTTTAACATAACAGTGACGTCACTTGACGACCATGTGCGTGAGTTCCAATACAACCAATATAGTTCCCATGTGACAGCCTGGGTAAGATATCATACGTAAGGTAAGATTTTCTATCCCGGGGTAAAATCTCAGATATCCATATCCAGTGTGCAAGAAAAGATTATCCAATCACTGTGAAATACACGGGGCGTGCCCTGGTGTCCATGGTTTTAATTTGTGACCCCATGAAAATCTGGGGCAAATCCTTTCACCCCTGTAGTCAAGGAAAGTCAAGTCAGGACCCAGCTCAAACGGCTCCCTATAGCCCAGTCTGATCACCCAAAGCACTTCTTCAATCAAAGTATATTTTGTTAGTATTCAAAAGAACCATCTCAATGAGGCTGTTCTTTTGAGTACCCAAAACAAAGGTTAAAACTAAAGGATGAGAAAAATAGTTACAATTTTTACACTCAAAATTTTTGTTTTCCTCGACCTACATTATACATGTATGTACTAGGTTGTCAAACAGACCTAATTTACATGTAGCTACTGTCCTGCCAGCCAAGAGTGACAGTGAGATCGTGTTTTAACAATTGTTGAGTAAAACATTAACTTGTACACTCCACTTGAGCTAATGCCAATCGATAGATCACATGTGTATTAATCCTATCCTGCAGATAGGATTAATACACAAGTGATCTATCGATTCTAAGTCCCTGATAACTTTGTAAACAAAACATGACGTCACTCTCACTCTTGGCTGGCAGGACAGTACATGATGAAGTTGAATATGGCAACAGTTATTAAAGTACCTGATCTTGCCTGTTTTCTCACACTTTCCCACATAGCAGGTGAGAATTCTATCCTGTATCTGTGAGCACCAGGGAGGCTTGAACCACACCACATGACTTATATGGCCTGCATAAACAGCTGGGAATATCCAGTTCTCTATACTTAGGGAACTGAAAATAATGAAAAAGGCACACTCCGGATAAATCAAGCTTTTGCTGAATCTGGAGATAAAACATACTCTTACTTATGATATAAGTGCTTGCTTACTGTCAGATCCTGTACCATGATATTTCTGTACTGTAATATACATGTCTAGTTACAAACAAAATATTGTTTAAACCAAACATACTCTACATTGTACATGGTTAATGTTCAAAAATTACAAACACTTTTCTCTTTCTTCTCTCAATAAAAGGTTGATTATCAGGGTTGGAATTCATAAAATGCTTTACTGAATAACAAACAGGGAAGACCCTGATCAGACTGCTTCTTCAGAAGCAGTCTGATCTGAGTCTCTGCTGTTTATCTAGGTTTTTTTATAATAGCAGGCACCATAGTTCGAAATTTTTGAACATCTACTGTAGGCTAATTGCACTGATAACTGTGAATAATGTCCTAAGTTTAGATAAGAATTTAAGAAAGGGGCCAGCATCCTTCTTTATCCTAATGAGGGTCAAAATTTACAGAAACAAGTGCAATATAGAATTGTTCTAAAATTTCTAAACCTTTTGTTTTCACTATCTACTCTCAAATAAAATGTTTATTTGGCTGAAATTTACAAAATGCTTGTCAGAATAGCAGACAGGGAAGACCCAGCTCAGACTAATATGAACTGGCTCTACACTGTTGCCGTAGACTGTAGGCTTCAGATTTCAAATAACCACACTGCATATTCTTTTCTAATTAAACAGTAAACTTAGCCATATGAAAGACTCAGATATTGTGTATAATTAAAAGAAAATTTTGTCTTGCAAAGCATACCAAATTGTCCAATAAAAACATGTTTGAATGATATGCTTTTAAGGAGCATCAAAACCAGGCCTCTAGATAAGAGTGTGTATTAAAAAAAAATTCTTATTGCTCAATCAAAAAATATATTATTGGTACTCAAAGTCAATAAGACGGCTCGTTTAAGCAGACAAAAACATGTCAAAACTGACAGATCTATAACAAAATGTTCACATTTAAGCTCAGCCTTTTTTATGTTAAAAAAAACCTGCTTTCATAGAGAAATAAGAAAAGTATTGCCATAATTTGGGCCACTTTGAGAAAAAATCTGTCTTCCGGGTTTCCGACTAGTCCAAGCTCAAACAAGCCTGCTCAGCTACAGAGGCTAGCTAGAAAATTGAAATTTCCAAAGTAACAAGGTTACATATGGGCTGCGTCATGACAAAACCTGTCTTGCAGGTTTCCAACAAAGTGATATTCAAATTAGCCTGCTCAGCTACAGAGGCAAGCTAGAACATTCATATTTCGCTTGTAGAATATCTAGACATTATACATTCCGTTAAGGGAACACCAAAGGCGCTGATCAGACTGCGTGTATGCGCAGGCTGGTCTGTGCCTTTGTTGTTTGCAAACCCTGAAAACAAGGCTATCTCTCGTCAAGGCCCATTTAGTGAAGGTTCAGTATCCAGTAAAACCTGTCTTAAGCGGCCATTCAAAAAGAAGGCCAAAATTGGTTTTCAAGACAAATTATCGCTTAATGCAGGCCAAAAGTATTGCAGAATGCTCCAAAGGGAGCATTCTGCATTACTTTTGACCTTCATTAAGCTACCATTTGCCATGCATTAAGACCTTGGTTTTGTCTATTTTTGAGTGGCCGCTTAAGACAGGTTTTACTGTACTCAAAAAGTTCTTCTTTGTTGAACACTGTATCAGCAGGCATTTCATATGGTATGAGCAAGTCTGGATGAGAGTCAAAGTGTAGTAGAACATTGTCTGACATCGGGAGATGCTTGGATCCTATACATCGATAAATGAAAGGCAGAACCTGGAAAAGAAAACATTATAAAAGCGAGCCCTCTAAATTACAGCAAAATATTTATTGATTTTGAATACCTACAAAAACTACTTTAAATTTTTACTAACAATTTTTTTAACATATAATACAAAATTCAGTATCACATGCAATGTACTAATCTGATATGGTTCTGTATCATTATCATCCCAAGGTTCAAAGTCAACTTGTAACCTAGAGGCCCTCCTGGGGGTACCCATTTCCTTGTCTCCCTGAAATAAATTCGCTTGTTCTCCACCCCCCCCCCCCCCCCCCCATAAATATTTTTTCATGTACAATTATATCAATGTGTCTGTTTGTTGCCATTTGTATTATATGTATGTACATATGTATATATTGAGGGCCTCATGGAAGATTAGCTATTACATCTATGTATTTGTATGTGCTAAATGTAGTTACCCTCAAAAAATAAAGTCTTTACTTACTTACTTTCTATCTCCAGATAAGAAATTTAGTGCACTGGCCATCGGGTAAATACTCATCATTCTTGTTGTTTTTATTTATTATGGCATTCTTCTTTTTGTGCAAAACATTGCAAGTAGGAAAAATCAAGATAAAAAAAGACTGTTAAGTTTTCTAAAATGAGAAAGAACTTGCTGCAGGTAAGCTGAGAGACTTAAATGGGTGTTTAAACTAAAATATTAAAGAAATAATAAGTTGAAGTTCTAAGCTTTTAACTTATTACAATTCGTATAAAATGCACATTCTGCAGTTTGCATTTACTGTTCAACTTTATGAAAAGAAGATATGTAGAAGACGAGTTAACGGAACTTAATTATCAGCTCTACTAGATCTCGATCAAACCAGTACCGTTACCAATAGATGTGATTGATCAGGTTTAAAGAATGGCATCAGGTATAGACCTTTCCAAACACTACGTCACAAATCAATATCATCCGGAACACTACGGTGACAAGTACGGTCTTTAGCCGAAAGCTCGTATTAATACTCTGGCAGAAAACTGCTGTTTACATGTATTGGACAGGAAACACAGCACATGTTTCATTATACAATTGATGCACTCTTTTGAGGTTAACATCAGGATTTGTCAACCCGAGAACAGTGATGTTCACCGAGGCGAAGCCGAGGTGAACATCACTTTCGAGGGTTGACTAATCCTGATGTTAACCTCAAAAGAATGCACCAATTGTTTTGTTATATGACACTGTCTCTCTTTTATTTTCATATTTATAAATTTACTCAAGTCAGATGTTCCTAGGAAGATTATTTCAACAATATACTCCCCAAATTTCTGCAACTCTTATGAGATAAGCAAAATAATTGCATTTTCACCCATATATGCCTAGCGTCCTTTTTGTTGGACATAGGCAAATGGTGCAGACCCATATCAGACGCAACAGAATGTGGCGTCTGATCTGGGTCTCCACTGTTTGCTTGCATAATTTTCAATTAAAACTTGAATAAAAATGAAAAATACCACCTTACACCCCATAGAACAGAAATGAACTGTTCCAATTGATAACGGTGTGAAATTCCATTCGGCATAATGGGTTAAATGCTGTTCTCATAAAATGAACAAATTCTGAATTGAAACATTTTACCTGTGAAATATACATAGAAATCAATCAGTCAGTGTTGCAATATCTATTTTTAGCTCTCAGGTAGCAGTGACAAATCTTAATGTCACCTCGGCTAGATTTAGTTCAATCTATTTTTAGCTCTCTGTCAGTAATGTTACCTGTCTTTAGCTCATCACTGTTTGACATCAAGATTTGTCACAACCAGTGCAAGCTAGTTTCAGCCAATCAGAGGAGGTCTTTTATAGGAGTCATATAACAAAGCGATTTAAAACAAATTTATTTCATTAAAAATGATTCTAACGACCGGTTCTATAGTTTGATCATTAAACTATGGAATAATGTGTGTTTCTTTTTCACATATTTCATCATCATTTAACAAAAATATCACAGATTGAAACCGCCATCATCGGACCAAAATACAGGAGCAAGCGCCTGTCGAAAACGAATAAAAACTAATAAAATTTAAATATATTGTAAATCTATGTCTGTCCGTCTATCTATCTATCTATCTATCTATCTATCTATCTATCTATCTTCTTATACTCAGGTGATCATATATGATCATTATCTGAGGTGAGTGTTATGGAATTTTGAAAAAAAAAAAAAAAGCTTCTAATCATTTAGTCATCTAAATGAGTGCCCTAAACTCCTCTGTGGTCTCAGCTGCGTCCACAGATGGAGCCAGACTATTCCTTGGGAAAAAAGAATACTTCAGGGCATCACTGTAAGTCCGTTACTTTCTACATATCCAAACCTAGAGCTAAGTTTTGTGCCAACCACGATAAAAATCATGTAGTCAAAATTGCTATCATGTGGTCGATTAGCCCTGATGAAAACAATAACATTGAAAGGTTACTATGTTGATTTTTTAAAAAAGCTTTACTTGTTTTAATTGCTCTTGATTGGCGAGAAAAACAGTTCGCATGCGCAAATCTTTACCTCATTGTGGTTTTCTCTAACACAGACGGGTACATTTTTGAACCGCTTTAGTTGAGGCATCTTTACACAGGCTCTTTCTATCAACTTTCGGTGAACTTCTTCTTAAAAATGTTAAAATAAAAAGAAACTAGGAGAACATGGAGGCGGCCATGAAAGCAGACTCGCGGTCAAAATTCTAACACCGCACTAAATAAATGAATCCCAGATAAAGTGCATCGATAATAAATTAATCAATGATCAATTCACTTGATTAATAAAAAAATATTCGATAATAATTGCAAGTATTTTCATTTGTTACATGTGATACCATGGGCGTAGACAACTACATAGGCCGAGTGTCCGACCGTCTGTCTCCGCCCCTCTACCCATCCGTCTCGTTTCCATTATCTATCTATCTATCTATCTATCTATCTATCTATCTATCTATCTATCTATCTATCTATCTATCTATCTATCTATCTATCTATCTATCTATCTATCTATCTATCTATCTATCTATCTATCTATCTATCTGCCTGCCTGCCTGCCTGCCTGCCTGCCTGCCTGCCTGCCTGCCTGCCTGCCTGCCTGCCTGCCTGCCTGCCTGCCTGCCTGCCTGTCTGTCTGTCTGTCTGTCTGTCTGTCTGTCTATCTATCTACCTGTTTATCTATCTACCTGTTTATCTATCTTCTTTTACTCAGGCATTCATATATGATAACTATTTTGAATTTTGAAAAAAAAACACACACCTTCTGGCTGAGTCATTTAAATGAGTGCCCTGAACTCCTCTGTGGTCTCAGCTGATTTATGAACTTAATGGCATTATTTGTACGGCTGAAATCTGCACTGATTAAAAAAATATGCATTTGTATTGGCAGCACTGATTTATGAAGTTAATGCCATTTTTTGTACGGCTGAAACTTGCACCTCAGACCCAGTATTAGTTTGGGTCCGAGCCTGCACTGATTTATGAATTTGCATTGGCTTAAACCTGCACTGATTTATGAAGTTAATGCCATTATTGGTAAGGCTGAAACCTGCACTGATTTATGAATTTGTATTGGCTGAAACCTGCACTGATTTATGAAGTTAATGCCATTATTTGTACGACTGAAATCTACACTTATTTATGATTTTGTATTGGCTTAAACCTTCACTGAATTTTGAAGTTAATGTCATTATATGTATGACTGGGACAAGCAATGGTTTATGAAATTATCTGAGTTTAATATTTGAAGCACCGCCGAGCATTTTTCACTTGACATTTCATGTGATACGTCTCATAACATCCGTCGGACCATTTCGCGAGAAAAACAGATTTTGCATCCGCATAGTCCGATCAGATTTTTCTTCTAGCTATTCTGAAAGTAAACCTGCCACAAGCAAACTCTTAACGTTGTAGCCGTAGTTTCTGCAGCTTACCAGGCTAGTTTGAGACCTACATGGCCGCAAACCCAAAGACCGGATTTCTCGTGTCGTAGCCCATATCCGTACAGCTGTTGCATACAAAGCAGGATCCCAGTATGCACGTTAAAGCAGGCTACCAAATCGCGTAGACAGAACGCTGAAAAAAGTTATGTACATCAAAGGGAGACTATATACTGTATCAAGCAATGTTTCTCTACAATTACGTCCCTTTTCAAAATGGGAACTTCTATAAAAGGAAAAATTCACACTTTTTTTTTCAAATGATTTTATTATAGAGCTTACAGTATGGTAGGAATAATCATTCATTTAATGTGTATGAAATCCCTTCAATTAGCCTGTAATTAATTACTTGCAGGTCAATGAGCTCCTAACAAGTGGACTGGAATCACTATGACCTGCTTACACGCTACCAGACCAAAGTCTTAAATCCTTGATAATGGCAAAAATTAACAATGTTTCAAAGTAATATTTTAAGCAGTGTGTACATTGATGACTATATTTTGATACATGGGCCAAGGTTTGATAATTATTTCTAAAATTCAACCCTGAAAGCACTAATTATTACTATAGCAGAAGGCATATTTTGTAATAACTTTCTTCATTTTGGGTACAATAAGACATAGCAAAATCAACTGAAGCTTATTGAAAAACAAACTACTTTTCTTTTGATAGTCGCAACATTCTAATTTGCATTAATCTGACTGACAATTGTAATTAAAACAGAAATGAAGCAATGTATGGAACCACTAGCAAGGTGAATCCATGAGTCATTTAGCTGACCTGAAATAGAGGTTAACGTCCATCTTTAATGTCCATTACTGTAATATGGCAGCCCCCAGATGTTTAGTTTAAGGCAACGAACACTGCCATAATTAACTTAGCAGATGAGGGGATGATCTATGAAAAATATATAAGTACATTATGAAATATTTATTTTCTGATTTAAGTAAATGTTCAAAACCATGAACATACACTTTAGAGGGAGCGAATTCTTTCCTTTAAGAGCAGTTCCTCAGGCTACATTGAGTGACCTCCCTAGAACGATGTTAGTTTATAACGCACGTGCGTAAGTGCGTAATGGAAGCTACGCCAATGGCTACTATCGGTCCACCAGTGGGATAGTGGCCACAGATTGCATGCTGGCTGAGATATTAAATGTAAAATTTTCAGACAAGTATTTGACCGACCCACGCCTGTTTCCATTTCGGGATCCGAATTTACAAATGTATTTCACTCACAGTTCCTTTTTACTGAGGCCCTCCCAGGGGTTTTGGGGAACAGGGGAAAAATGGTATTTATTTCAGGGGAAAAGGGGAACAAAGGTCAAATTTTGAGGGGAACAAAAACAATTTTGGGGAACAGGGAACATAAGAAAACAAATTTTCGATTTTTGGGGAACAGGGGGACAAGCCAATTTATTTCAGGGGAACAAGGGAACAGGTACCCCCCCCCCCCCTGGGAGGGACTCTTTACTAAAAACGCTCTGACTAACTTCATCTTTGGATCGCAAACGCATCCCGAAATTGAAGCCGCACGTAAGCCTGTGATGTAACCTGTTATGTATGCTATTTTGACTAAGATTTGAACCAACAACATTCAGATTCGAGATCGGGCATCATTGCATCATGCCTTTATGAATCAATCAGTGTTTAATTGGTGTACTATCGTGCAGTGAAAATGCTGGTATTTTGATGTTAAAATGTGTGTTGGGTTCTTAGTCAAGTACAAGAAATAAATAAGACAGTTCTCAATTTGACATCCTTTATGGAATTCCACAAATAAATATCCTGTATATCATAACAAAGTACATTCAAAACAAATCTATCTTTCTTCTTTAATTTAACTTTAAAATCTGTTCAACTGGTAATCCAGCTATTGATAAAATAAATTCAAAACTTGTGTTTTACAAAGTTCAACAATTCAAATATAATTTTCTTCTATCGAATAATTTCAAAGTTCAACTGGTGTTCCAGATAATAATTAAGACTACTTTTTGGAAATCCAAAACTTGTATTTCACGACGGTTTACCGATCGTGCTCAGGTCTAAACTCTAACTAATCTTAAAAGAAAGGTAATTTCCAACCTATTCGCTCTCCTTAGCCGATAACCAATCAAATTGCGATATAAATAATGATATGTACCTTTAATCTCTAAATTGAGAAATGGGCGGAGACATGTGCGTCATGGCGCTCACATTGTTAGAATCATCATCATCATCATCATCATCATCATCATCATCATCATCGAAATACCAATCATCATCCATTGTAATAGAAATGTGTATTTTTTAAACCCATGATTCATTATTATTATTATTATTATTATTGTTTCTGTTGTTGCTGTTGTTGTTGTTGTTGTTTTGTATAAAGCAGTAAAATCATTCACTATCATCGTCTGATCAACGAAAATATCGTCGTCGCGATTATAGTTGTTGTTGTATTGTTGTTTTGTTGTTTTAATGTTGTTGTTGTTGTTGTTGCTACTGACGTTGTTGTTGTGCATCGAGAAATAATGGCATTCATTTTTCTCATCTTATCAAGGAAAATGTCGTCATCGCGATCATAGTTGTAGTTGCTGTTGTAGTTGCTATAGTTGTTGTTGTTGTTGTTGTTGTTAGCATTAATTATCATTGCCGACGTCGTTGCTGTTGTGTATTTAGTATTGTTATCGTCTTATCAATTAAAGTGTCGCCATTGTGATCATAGTAGTAGTAGTAGTAGTAGTTGTTGTTGCTGTTGATGTTGTTGTTGTTGTTAAAAAGCCTACGAATCTAGCAAATCTTTAATGCTCGGTTTGTTAAACGATCTTCTGATGACCTTTGTTATAAATAAGCGTTCGATAAAACATAGTTACATGTATCATTCAACTGATCGTTTAATACGAAGCTAAATTTAATGCATCAAAATCACTTTTCCAAACAATTTCAAGCTATTATTATCGAGTTTGGTATCAAAATAATGCTTACATTCTTTATATTTCAAAACTGGTACTTAAAATGACATATTTTATAATTTACAAAAATGCTTTTGAAGTCGAAAAAACTAAAATGCATGTTCTTCCCTAAATACCCGTTATCTTCTCACATAAATCTGTCAAAGGTTAATATCACGTAAAATTTCGTCATAAAGCCATAAGAGATCCTAATCAAACAGAAGATAGAAATTAACGATGTAAGATTACGCGCATTTTCTGTCCAATAATAGATATACGTGGTCTGACAATTAATTGTATCTATAAGAGTGTTCGATAAGCAAATATGTTAAGTTAACCGGATTTGATGAAACAATACGAACTAATATACTTTAAATTACCTGTTACCTGTCGGAACATGCACGTACGTCCGTCCGTTCGACTGTCAACCTATTTTCAATTTCATATGCTTCATTTTAAGCTATTTTACATAGATATATTAATTTCATTCATCATTTAATTACTAATACTTTTGCGCTGATTTTTACAGCACAACACCATCCCCTCCCTCTTTTAATTTCACTCCTGTGAAATGCAAAGAAGGTTAACGGTGTTCATGGTTTAAATATTTTTCGAAATGCAGTACTAATTTAAATTTTACAAATACGATAGAATAATTAATCAACTCAGTCTGTTTCTTAAAACTTAAAAAAGTTACTATAATTCAATGTACGTTCAAAACTTGACGATTGGCAGTATTTACTTTCTGGGAGGTAAAGTTTCATCGAGTCTCCTCAATATGTCTAAAACTGAAGAGTCAGCCTCAATCGGTTCTAATATTTTTCTGCATGCTGCAGCAAAATGATTAGATTTACCGCAGATTGCACATGTTTTACCTTGGGACATGCATTTCGGATGCTCGTGAAAACTGGAACTCCCACATCTGCCACACTCAAAATTTCTACGGGGACGAACTGCACTGGCTGTCATTTTGTACAATGTATTTAGTACATGAACTAACTCCTCTTTAACTGCCTTATAACGTTCCCTTGCGTCGAATGCATAATCCAAAGCTTTGGAATTGAAATAATAAATCTCATTTCTTTGAAATGTAAGACTTTTTATTTCTAATTCCATATTACGTATTGTAGACTCTGAATCAAACATTTTGGATTCCAACTGAGAAATTTGAGATTTTTGATCTTGATCTATTTGCACTAATTTCGAGCTTTGAATTTCTGCATCCTTTTTCTGTTGCTCACACAAAGTCAGCCTAGCTTTAACCCGTTCAAGCTGCAGTTCTTCTCGATGAATCTGTTGTTCTGCATCGTGACGTCGACGCTGTTCCCTGTTCAGCTGATTCTGCGCATCCTGTAGTTTCATTTGAAGAGTCGTCTTGGCTTCGATGTATTCCTCTTTCTCACATAAAGCAGCCACCTGCGCTTTTTGCATTTTCACCTGACATTGTTCCATCATTCCTGCGTTCTTGGGAAAGAACGAAGAAAGTTCATCATTGGGAACATTCCAAAACGGTAACATCTCCGACGTCTTCTTAAATATAAAGGCTTGCATTCGCTCAGCATCACGTTGTTTCTCCTTGGCTGATTTAAGCATGTTTCCTTTAAACCAGCATACTGCTTTAAAATGTCCAACTCTTGAGCAATTGAAGCAAAGCGCATTCAAAGCACGACACTGTCCAAGACGATGAACTTGTCCACATTGTGCGCATGGAAAACTACGAGACACATGCACAGATCCTCTACTGTTCCTGTTGTAATAATCCATGTTGATTTTAATGTTTCTGGGGAATTTAACGTATATTTAGAACAACTCGCCTAGCTAATCAAGAGGTAAGATCGTCCTCTCTACCCGGATTCTCCACCACGTATCATGCAGTGAAAATGCTGGTATTTTGATGTTTAAAATGTGTGTTGGGTTCTTAGTCAAGTACAAGAAATAAATAAGAAAGTTCTCAATTTGACATCCTTTATGGAATTCCACAAATAAATATCCTGTATATCATAACAAAGTACATTCAAAACAAATCTATCTTTCTTCTTTAATATAACTTTAAAATCTGTTCAACTGGTAATCCAGCTATTGATAAAATAAATTCAAAACTTGTGTTTTACAAAGTTCAACAATTCAAATATAATTTTCTCCATCGAATAATTTCAAAGTTCAACTGGTGTTCCAGATAATAATCGTGCTCAGGTCTAAACTCTAACTAATCTTAAAAGAAAGGTAATTTCCAACCTATTCGCTCTCCTTAGCCGATAACCAATCAAATTGCGATATAAATAATGATATGTACCTTTAATCTCTAAATTGAGAAATGGGCGGAGACATGTGCGTCATGGCGCTAATATAACTTTAAAATCTGTTCAACTGGTAATCCAGCTATTGATAAAATAAATTCAAAACTTGTGTTTTACAAAGTTCAACAATTCAAATATAATTTTCTTCTATCGAATAATTTCAAAGTTCAACTGGTGTTCCAGATAATAATTAAGACTACTTTTTGGAAATCCAAAACTTGTATTTCACGACGGTTTACCGATCGTGCTCAGGTCTAAACTCTAACTAATCTTAAAAGAAAGGTAATTTCCAACCTATTCGCTCTCCTTAGCCGATAACCAATCAAATTGCGATATAAATAATGATATGTACCTTTAATCTCTAAATTGAGAAATGGGCGGAGACATGTGCGTCATGGCGCTCACATTGTTAGAATCATCATCATCATCATCATCATCATCATCATCATCATCATCGAAATACCAATCATCATCCATTGTAATAGAAATGTGTATTTTTTAAACCCATGATTCATTATTATTATTATTATTATTGTTTCTGTTGTTGCTGTTGTTGTTGTTGTTGTTTTGTATAAAGCAGTAAAATCATTCATTATCATCGTCTGATCAACGAAAATATCGTCGTCGCGATTATAGTTGTTGTTGTATTGTTGTTTTGTTGTTTTAATGTTGTTGTTGTTGTTGTTGTTGCTACTGACGTTGTTGTTGTGCATCGAGAAATAATGGCATTCATTTTTCTCATCTTATCAAGGAAAATGTCGTCATCGCGATCATAGTTGTAGTTGCTGTTGTAGTTGCTATAGTTGTTGTTGTTGTTGTTGTTGTTAGCATTAATTATCATTGCCGACGTCGTTGCTGTTGTGTATTTAGTATTGTTATCGTCTTATCAATTAAAGTGTCGCCATTGTGATCATAGTAGTAGTAGTAGTAGTAGTTGTTGTTGCTGTTGATGTTGTTGTTGTTGTTAAAAAGCCTACGAATCTAGCAAATCTTTAATGCTCGGTTTGTTAAACGATCTTCTGATGACCTTTGTTATAAATAAGCGTTCGATAAAACATAGTTACATGTATCATTCAACTGATCGTTTAATACGAAGCTAAATTTAATGCATCAAAATCACTTTTCCAAACAATTTCAAGCTATTATTATCGAGTTTGGTATCAAAATAATGCTTACATTCTTTATATTTCAAAACTGGTACTTAAAATGACATATTTTATAATTTACAAAAATGCTTTTGAAGTCGAAAAAACTAAAATGCATGTTCTTCCCTAAATACCCGTTATCTTCTCACATAAATCTGTCAAAGGTTAATATCACGTAAAATTTCGTCATAAAGCCATAAGAGATCCTAATCAAACAGAAGATAGAAATTAACGATGTAAGATTACGCGCATTTTCTGTCCAATAATAGATATACGTGGCCTGACAATTAATTGTATCTATAAGAGTGTTCGATAAGCAAATATGTTAAGTTAACCGGATTTGATGAAACGATACGAACTAATATACTTTAAATTACCTGTTACCTGTCGGAACATGCACGTACGTCCGTCCGTTCGACTGTCAACCTATTTTCAATTTCATATGCTTCATTTTAAGCTATTTTACATAGATATATTAATTTCATTCATCATTTAATTACTAATACTTTTGCGCTGATTTTTACAGCACAACACCACCCACATTTAATCATCGCAGTGTAATTTAAGCTGACCCCAGTAGAAGACATATCAATGACGTTTCGCTGGCCCGTGGATGCATTATGGCTGGGTTATATTCTAACATCGCTTCCAGTTTTGGCATCACGTCACGGATAGCATATTACATGTAGTCTGTTCAGCAAAATGTTCGATAAATTACTGAGGAAATAAAATGCCTGATAAACAAAAATCGATTTATTCAAATAACCCCGATGCTTTGCTCAAGGTTCTGGCCACGGTTAGCGCGTTTAGCGCGTTTTTGTGAACCACATGTCTAACCTGACAAGATTCTATTGTAGCGTTTCTTTCGCCCGTAAGTATATAATAGCTAAACCTGCAACAAGTATGTCACTATGAGATTAAGACGAAGAAGCCTACGAGCGTCCGCAAGGGTGCTGCTAGTACCATTTTACACCTTTTGTATGAAGCGGTCGCTGGATTCGAACCCGCGATCTTCCGCTCCGAAAGCGGGAAGCTCTACCAACTGAGCTATCGAGGCAGTTATATACTACCTCTTGTAGCTGAGCATGCTAGTCAACTCCTATGACAGAATTTTTCGCGACAAGATCGAAATGTCATGGCCAGTTGCGCATTATATTTATATCTTTCTAATTTGCGATTTGATTTGTCCTCCTGTAGTTGCAATTATATAGTCCTAAATATGATTAATGGTTTATTAAGTTAGCTAACTAGCCGGTTGACATTCTCTTGTAACAGATTGACAGCTGTTTAAACTGGGAAGAGTTCAAAAACAGGACAGGCAGATACTCGCATGTTGCATCCCATCTATATCAGTATTTAAAAGTTAAGCCTTTTCGCCCCACGAGCTTGTTTCATGCCAACTGGATTTGCAAGAAAGCCAAAATGTGTCAGTCAAAATTGAAACTGATTTCTTATGTCATGATCTCAGCGACTGAGCTTTGTCATTTGTTGTACATGATGAGGCCGAGTTTCAGCAAAGTAACGCACGTAAGTAGTTTCATACATGTAAAAACGCAATTGAGTACACATTTGAGCCGAAAATATGAGATTATTCTATCCCAGTTCTGAAGGTTTTCTTGATGGTAAACATACAAACGGTGTGTGGAAAAGCGACAATAACGACATAAATGCATATAATTCCAATTTTGCTTGGGGTTATAATGTTGGCATTATCTGTTCTAAGATTCCCATTATAAGGATTTTAGCACCCATTAAAGCTGCATAGTCTGTAACTTTTGATCTTTTAATTTTAGAATTAATGTTTCCATTTTTCAAGAACACAGTAAAAAAACTAAAATTCAGGTATTCATTTTACCAATTTCGTAAATCTTAACAAATTATCAGTATCAAAACAACAGCATTTATGTTAAAATTACCTGTCTGTAATTATTGGAGGGACGCAAATAATTACCAACAAGAGAAAAACACACCTGTTTTATAAGATAATTCACTTTTCCGTGCAGTTTTCAGCTATAGTGAACAGATTTATTGTGAAAACATAACTTAATTCTACTTTTACAAATGATTTAAAAAGAAAATAAAAAAAATCGAAAAATGTTCATAGTTGCAGACTTAGTCTCTTTAACGAATTAAAAGAGGTCCTGTTTCATATAAAATATAATATTTTCCACCGTTACCAAGAATGTGCTTAACAGACCCTTATGAAACGCCGCGTTATGCGGCTTCTCATCTGGGTTTACACTATATGTAAATTTCACATTTTGCAATTTGTGGCATAAATGCATTAACAACGTCCCCATAAATGCGTACATTGAATTTTAGGCAAAGTACACTGACTATACACATCTAACAATACTGGTGTCAACAAAAAAAATAAACGTGAATATCTCTAAGATTGGCATGCCCAATTTATTTATTTTTGTGCACTATAACGGCCTACCAGTTAAGATAATTATCTACTAAAACACTTGCAGGTTGAGACAACAGTCTCAGTTTGAGTTTGGCGTGCCAAAGAATTGACACATTCTGCTTTGTTTACAGACACAGCTCGTTTTAGAACGACTTGACCTTTTTTACCAATGTAAAATCGGCTTTGTACTGTAGAAAAGGTGTTTATAATGTAAAGACAATGACTATATGCTTCTGCTGAACGAGGGGACATATCACATCCAATTTCGGAGGGCATTTGTGTTAACTAAATACTTAACATTATGGCTTCGCAAATTGGTTGAAACTATCCTTACAGATCTTTTGCAAAAGTCTATAGTCTTAGTTTAAATTCTTTAACTAGCGACGGTTGCTGAGGAAATACAATCTGGCTCGTGTTTCAGATGGCCATTTTGGACGACGTTATTGTAAACCACGAATTTGCCAATTAGCGTGTCAGCTCATCGTTGCTTAGCATACGTTCATGTAGGCATATTCCTGGCGCATTAACTAAGTGTGTCCCCTTTACCTAAGCTAAAACTAGAACGTTAACATATTTCATCAACGGGCTTTGCATTACATTGTATACCTTAAATATGACATCATTATTTTATGAAGTCGACACTGAAAATTTAATAATTTTTTGTATACAAACTGATTGCAAATTCAAAATTGAAGTCATTAGCCATTGATAAATAATGACGTTATGCCATCACTATGTTCACAGGTTTCTGCTTAAACTTTGACAAGGCGTATCAATCTTCAAAATTCCAAATATTTTGGACCGTATTCAGTCACGAAAATCTATTTCTCTTGTACACGTAGAAATGGCTGGATCAGTGAATTCATGTTTGCTTCTAGGTAATAATATTGAATGCACGTGCTTTTAAGAGTTGTATGCTAGCGGATATTATTATTGTCGTCTGCAAACAGTTTGGATCCAGATCAGAATCGACAATCTGCTTCCAAATACTTTTCACTCTAATAGAATGCAAACAGTGTTTTGACAAAAGTTTATATTGAAAAACAAACACACGCGTTTTAACTTTAGTAAACATATGTATATTGTATATTATAAAAACACACCACAATATTTATTAGAAAATATGTAATAAACTTGACAAGAGAGAGGTTTGCAAAAGCAATAAACATGAGACGCATTCACAATTGGAACGTTATAATATAGTTCAGCATGGCGTGAACTTACATTTGGTGTACTGGCATCGGTTTGCTTTTTGGTGAAATTCTATCATACCTAGTCATAGTATATGTAACCAGACGAGTATGCCATTATTGACCTCTTGTTTTAAGTTCAATGTGGTATTATTGGTACGAGAAGTAGAAATTAGCAATTTTGATGGTTATGCATGAACATGTAATCAGATACCGACAAACAAACGCCGTTTCTTATTGTACTTCCTCTTTTCAGCGCTGGTCACTGTTCACATTTCTTCGACGCCAGTGTTTGGCCGGGTTAGACCTACAGAGATCAAAAACTGCTTGTCATACCGCAATGTGTATACTATGTTTACCTCCTGTGCAATAGAAGCTCTCTACGATGAGCTATCTGACATGACCTTTGAGCTGGATAAAGAGACCTTAAACAGGACATCCTTCTTGAATCTAATTGGCAATTGGTGCAGGTAACTACATGTGTTTGTATATACGCTGTATGCTATCTATCTATCTATCTATCTATCTATCTATCTATCTATCTATCTATCTATCTATCTATCTATCTATCTATCTGTCTGTCTGTCTGTCTGTCTGTCTGTCTGTCTGTCTGTCTGTCTGTCTGTCTGTCTGTCTGTCTATCTATCTATCTATCTATCTATCTATCTATCTATCTATCTATCTATCTATCTATCTATCTATCTATCTATCTATCTATCAAGAGACATTAGACAGGACATCCTTCTTAAATCTAATTGGCAATTGGTGCAGGTAACTTCATGTGTTTGTATACATACGCTGTATGTCCTTTATCTATTCTATCTATCTACCAAGAGACACTTCTTAAATCTAATTGGCAATTGGTGCAGGTAACTACACGTGTTTGTATATACGCTGTATGCTATCTATCTATCTATCTATCTATCTATCTATCTATCTATCTATCTATCTATCTATCTATCTATCTATCTATCTATCTATCTATCTATCTGTCTGTCTGTCTGTCTGTCTGTCTATCTATCTATCTATCTATCTATCTATCTATCTATCTATCTATCTATCTATCTATCTATCTATCTATCTATCTATCTATCTATCAAGAGACATTAGACAGGACATCCTTCTTAAATCTAATTGGCAATTGGTGCAGGTAACTTCATGTGTTTGTATACATACGCTGTATGTCCTTTATCTATTATATCTATCTACCAAGAGACACTTCTTCAATCTAATTGGCAATTGGTGCAGGTAACTACATTCAATTTGTTATGCCCTTTATACTTGATGTTGGAATGGATCTCTCTCTTTCTCTCTCTCCCTTTCTCTCTAGACGTTAGACAGGGCATCGTTCTTGAGTTTAATTGTCAATTGGTCAGGTATAGTTGTACCACGACCTCTGAGTAATTACCTTTTAATCAAAACGCATAAAAATGAGCCAGTGGTGCTTGAACATTTGTGTATATCAAAATATTTTAATAAATGTAAGTAAACGCCTGAACCCCTATTTCTAGACCTGTAGTTTCAATATTGTAAATACAGCCACGCTTCAAAGCCGTTTGCTTATCAATAACTACATTTGTTTTATATGTACTGCACACCCTTTAAATATGATGTTTTGTCCTTTATTTCGGTAGAATTTTATCATCGGGTAGCACGTGCACGTTGAGGAAAGCAGTGAACTGTGAGAATCTCTCTGCTCTAGAGATCCTACTGGAGAACACAGGAGGAGTTTGCCTGAGAGACGGAGGTCTTGTTGAAACTTATCAATCCAGTGAGTAAGCAAATAATTGTATAACCCATATGGATTTATCTATAGTATCAATTATATCCGTCCATTTTCGTTTTAAGGGGTGTTGGATGGTATTTTAGTAAAACTATGTCCTTAAGATCCTGACCTCTCCTGAACTTTTCCATATTTACATGACAGCATTTTATCTATAACATATTCGCTCAACATATAGATATTATTTTTTAAATGTATTATCTCTAAAACAACAAAAATACCATTAGGGATGAACATTTTGGATCCAGACCAAACCAGACATTCTATTGGACCTGGTCTAGGTCCAAACCTGTTGCCAGGGCTAAAATCTCAACTAACAGGGAAATAGTTAAATTATTTATTAACATGTATTAAGCTGTTGTTAATTGGCTTGATAACTCTTAATTGGGATATTTTGTAGTTATTCCAGAAGAATTTTTGTTCCCTACCAGTTGCTTAGATGAAGTTATGCAAACAGTGGATACGTGTGAAGACTCCCTACGAGCTATGGATATCAATGAATCACAGACCATAGAAGAAGGCTCAGCCATCATTAAAAGGTAGGAAATCTAAACAATACACTCAGCACAGGTTTAGAACAAAATCATGTTTTGGTTGAGAAATAAGAAAAATAATTTTTGTTACATACACTTAAGTAAAGGCCTGAAGGCTACAGCTACAAATGAGAGTACTGATTCTCTATTTCTCTTCAAACTCATTGCATTCTGGGTAATTTTTCATGCTTTTGTTGTCGTATGCCGACTTTTTTTTCAATTTTTTTTATTTTTTCTTCAAAACATTCTTTAATGAACACTATTAGTGTCAAGCAAGTTAGATACATATCAGGCCTGATGTTAAGTTAGGCATGATCTATGTCCAAACTGTTTGCTAAGATTAATAGCAGACGACTAAATTATTGCGCTAGCAGGCAGAGTTAAAGAGAACTTAATCAATGAAATGTGTTACTCATTCACATCAATGTAAAATTATACAGATTTATAATTGAAAAACTTTTAAGAAAGAATTTCAAAATAGTTAAATCACTGGAACTTTCAATACTTTTTTTTTCATTTCAATTATTAATTGCAAAAATTCATACACTGAGCATTCATACCTTTTCCATTTTTCTCACTTTCTGAAGAGCGTTGGGATCAGTGCACTCTTGTAAGGTACAATGATGACACATTGATATATGGAAATATATCTTTAACTCTCATGGACATTATATGACTTTAATTTGAATAGTATTACGTTTATAGTGAATTAAATAACATTAGTTTTATAGGATTTTTTTTACAAAATACTTATTTTGAAAGTGCCATAAAAAGCAATCACCAAGAACCGTAGCAATTGAATGCCACATCTATTGATACATATATCTAAACACAGCAAAGCAAAGTTAACACACTCAGGTGGTCAAGAGGAAACATAATCATAAAAATGAATGACTTTATGAGGCAAAGTTAAACTTGATTTTTATGTTTTTCACATTGGTTTTCGGTGAAAACTTTATTATTATTGATTTTTTAAACTGAGTTCACGTTGAAAGTTGTAAAGAAAAATTAGCATCAACTTCTCCAAACGGTTCCAACATCCGAGATGCTGCAATTTGCTGGCAAAAGATGCACTATTTGAGCATTTTAAGCAAAGTGCAAATAGACTAAGTCAAATATGTCAGTAAAAAAATTACATTTCACCGCCCCATTCACTAAAGCAATGGCTCGGGGGGGGGGGGGGGGGGGGGGGGGGGGGGGTGTAATTTTGGTACCGGTGTGCGTGCCAGTTTTTTTAAACTTACCCCAATCATATACTTGGTGTTCAAAAAAATGACCTATTCATATACTTGATTGAACAAAATGTTTACCTATTCATATACTGTTCTTTGATTTTTTATATTCCCTCTTTGCTGCCTGTAAACAAAGTTCACAAATAAATATTACAAATTCGGTTTCTGAGCTGAATATCTGAGCAAAAATATGAGTATTTTCAAACAGGGATGTCAGAAAACGGGACTATTCATATAACGATGAAAAACTGGGTCAGTCATATACTTTTTCTTAGAAAAAGCTGGCTTATCATATACCTGTCAGAGCTGAAAAAGGGGGCTATTCGGGCCGTACATTCGTAATATGTCATATATAGGTAGTTACCCCCCCCCCCCACCCCAAATTTAATGTTGCAAGAATGTGTTCCATGGCTGTTCAAGTAGGCCATTCCATTTTCAAGTATACTAGAAAAGGATGTGTTTATGCCTGGATTCATGAAGACTCTGTGGATGTGCCGGCTGATAAGATTCTCTGATGGGTGCAATTGCCTTTTCTTTTTTAAATGAACCACATAATTACAAATTTGATCTACCTCAAAAATAAGGCTGAAACAACCCAGGACCCAGTAGATCTGGGTTATTTTGTGGGTGTACGAATGTACCATAGTTCTAAATGAAGTCACAGTATGACCCATTGTTGATAAAAAATTACTGCAGCAAAGCCAAGAAAATTTAAAATGTATAAAACTGCCGAAAATTCAGAAAATCATAATACCTGTCAAATTGAAAAATATGCAAATTGAATTATGTAGAGTCCGTGCTCGGTAAGAGTAGAGTGATGAAACAGATTTACAGTTAGAAGTATGAAAGAAAAACCTGAATTTGTCCAATTGGGTGAATAAAGTACCATCACCTGACCAACTACGTAACTCTACGCTTATCGAGCAAGGACTCTAATGAGACCATTCTTTTCAGTACTCGAACACATTTTAAAACTAACAGATAAAATAGGCACCAAGTTTATTACATGTGCTGTGTTTTAACAAAGATTGTATTTTACAGGGATTGTCAACGCTAATAAATGGTTTCTGTAATGTTTGCACATAGTACAATGGTTTATTCAAAACAGATAAACTCAGTGTGTTGACGTTTTTTTTCAGGATACTAGAAGAGTACCTTAGGTGTGGAGCAGCAGCCCTCAAGGCAGCAGGCACGACCTGTACCCAGAAGGAGAGTAGCCTGCTCTACTTTGTATTCAGACTTCTCACATTTTCCATGCCACATGGCCTCGGAGTGAGCCTCTCATCCAGTCACGTTTTATCACTTATTACACTGTAAAAATATGTGTAACTTTACACCAAATTTCATCTTTATACCCCCGGTACGAAGTATATAGGGGGTATATAGTTTTTGCCTTTTCTGTAATTATGTTAGTTTGTCTGTTTGTCAGTCTGTAAACTTTTTTCTGTCAAAGATTTCTCAGCAACTACTTGACTAAGGGCTCTGAAATTTGGTACAACGCTTGATAGTGATGAGTTGTATTGTGTAACAGAAAAACAGCCTCATATTGCTTATCAGTCCCTTTATTTGTTCATGTTTCTTTCTCACCAATGGAAATTTCCGTCACATACTTCTCAGCTCCTATTGGAGCCAGTGTTTTCAAATTTTGTGTACACCTTCAGGTAGGCAAAGTGTATTGTGTAAATGAAAATCAAGATGCTAATCCTTATTTTGCCTTCTTTTTTTCAAATTTTCATTTTTTCCTTCTGTCGCTCTTATATAATACACATGGACATTTTTTTCTGTCAAAGATTTCTCAGCAACTGCTTCACTTATGATTCTGAAATTTGGTACAAAGCTTGATAGTGATGAGTTGTATTGTGTAACAAAAACAGCCACATATTGTTTATCAGTCCCTTTATTTGTTCATTTTTCTTTCTCTCCAATGGAAATTTCTGTCACAGATTTCTCAGCTCCTATTAGAGCCAGTGTTTTCAAATTTTGTGATCACCTTCAGGTAGGCAAAGTGTATTGTTTTAAATGAAAATTAAGATGATAATCCTCATTTTGTCTTTTTTTTTCCTTCTGTCACTCTTATATACATATGGACATTTTTTCTGTCAAAGATTTCTCAGCAACTACTTGATTTAGGATTCTGAAATTTGGTATAAAGCTTGATAGTGATGAGTTGTATTGTGTAACAAAAAATAGCCACATATAGCATATCAGTACCTTTATTTGTTCATTTTTCTTTCTCTCCAATGAAAATTTCTTTCACAGATTTCTTGAATAGTATTGGAGCCAGTGTTTTCAAATTTTGTGCACACCTTAAGGTAGGCTAAGTGTATTGTGTAAATGAAAATAAAGATGCTAAATCTCATTTTGCCTTCTTTCTCTTTTTTTCCTTCTCTCACTCCTTTATAACACATATGGGACATTTTTCGTCAGTTTTCTCAGCAACTATTTGATTTAGGATTATTAAATTTTGTGTACATCTTCAGGTAGGCAAAGTGTATTGTGTGCATGAAAATAAAGATGCTAATCCTCATTTTGCCTTCTTTTTTCAAATTTTCAATTTTTCCTTCTGTCACTCCTATATAACACATATGGACATTTTTCATCAAAGTTTTCTCAGAAACTACTTGATAAAGGATAACGAAATCTTTAGCAATTTTGTCTTTTCTCTGAAAGTGTTACAACCTCTGATGGCTACCGCCGGGGGTATGCTATATTTTGATCTGGGTGTAACTTTTCAGCTGCTTTAACCCTTAAAGCGCCAA
Source organism: Loripinus fragilis (assembly GCA_964019695.1). Lineage (NCBI taxonomy): Eukaryota > Metazoa > Mollusca > Bivalvia > Lucinida > Lucinidae > Loripinus > Loripinus fragilis. Next base: position 19,875,636 of record OZ026523.1, read on the forward strand.
TCTCGACTGCAGCAGACTACAAATTTTGCGACATCTTTCTTAATTTTTAGAAAAAAAGGAACGATATTTCATGAGAATTGTCTGCCAGCAGACAATTCTCATGAAATATCATTCCTTATTTGTAAATTTTGAAAAAGCACCAAATTTGAAATTGTCGTCTGCTGCAAATTATAGGTGGCGTTTTAGGGGTTAAAATGTATGTTCTGTTGGTTTGTATTGACCCAGAGTCTATCTGCAACAATAACAGGTAAAACAGTTTAACATTTATCACTGGAGAATGTTACCGGTCGGTAACATGTCTGGCAACAGATGCGAGTCTGACTGCAGATCCAGGGGCTGTGAGTTCAATCCCAGCTTGGTCCCATACTTTCGTGGAGATTGATTATGAAACAATTTATACAGCCATTCTCCGCCCTGAAGGATTGCGAAAGTATGTGCACAAAGTACTGGTTAACTGCTTGTTCAAGCTTGCCTAGGAAAAAAATGTGGTTAGGTGAACTGACTGTCCCGCCATGACTGTAGCTGTTGACTTGGGACGTAAAAAAAACACACAAAGTGGCCTTGACTGATCATTTCGCTGATCCTTTTGTTTGCGAAAACGTTGCGCGCCTCTTTGACATTGTTGTGACGTCATGACGTTCGAAATCTTGACGCTGACGCCATTTTGTATGGAGATACTCGGTGTACAAAAATTGGATATTTCAATGTTTTTTAGTGGTGTTCTCAGTGCAATTTTGGTTGGAATCAGGTAAAGTGTGCAAGAATAAGTCCACTTTCTTTATTTTTTTCAAATTTTTGCAGATATTCCGTTTTTTTTCTCCAGGGCGAGATCAACTCCTGGGAAGGGCGGGACAGAAAAGTTTCGGCCCCCGTATCAGCCCTCTACTGGAGTTTTGGATCGCAGGGCTGGACAGCTCTACTTGAATTGGTTGATACGGCTGGGCCAAAAGTCTAGTATCAAGGGCAATACTAGTATAAGTATGTGATAAATGTATATGTCTAGTCAGTGGGGGATCCAGACGGGGTTCGCTCCAAGCCCCCCCCCCCCCCCTCCCTGGCCTCCATTTTTAAATATCCTATGAAAATGAAATAATTTGGGCTCGACTTAATTATTTCATTTTCATGGGATATTTAAGAAAAATGAGATAAATTCAGCAAAGCGAACCCCCACCCCTATATACATATGAACCCCCTTTCCAGAAATCCTGCATCCGCCCCTGCTAGTGTCCTTTTTAAGGAACATAAACAAAAGGAACAGACCCAGATCTGCTGAACAGATGCTGCAGAAAGTGGCATCCCATCAGGGTCTCCACTATTTGCTTACAGAAGGGTGTGTCATGGCATATCATGGTAAGGGCCAATTGGCCAAGAATTATGAAACAAACAGTTTTAACAATTAAGATATTTATTGTAACCAATTATGTTCCTTATTATATATTATATCTATTAGCAATGAAATTATATTTCCCAGTAAACTATTTTACTATAAAGTATACTATAATTAGATCATTTTATAGACTGTGGAGAAAAGATTTCTTAACAACAGTAAAACCTGTGTAAAAAGACCACTCTCAAAAAGACCAACAACTGGTTTTCAAGACAAATTATGGCTTAATGCAGGTCAAAAGTATTGCAGAATGCTCCAAGGGGAGCATTTTGCAATACTTTCGACCTTCATTAAGCTACCATATGTCATTAAGATCTTTATTTTGTCTATTTTTGAATGCCCGTTTTACACAGGTTTTACTGTAAATGAATATGAATGTTTTTGGATTTTGAACTCGTTCACTATTTCCATTCTCAACTAAAGTTGGTTGCAAGGTCTTTCGATTCAGTGATGCAGCTAGAGCCAACAGTGTAGACTCTAATCAGATTAATCATTCAGGTGCAGTCTGATCCAGGTCTGCACCAACAAGCATCACATATAATGAACCAGTTCACAAATTTTTGGTACTCATCGCATTTAAGTAAAATCACTCTTTAAACATGCCTGCAAATCTATCTAGTGGGGCAAGAGACATGAAATTTGGCCTGGTCCTTTAACTTCCTGCTTAGTATCTGCTTGCGACAAAGATTCTGGCAAGACTGTCTGAATAAGCAGACTTGACTGAGCCTTCGCTACTTGCATAAGCAATAACTACCAAACTGACCTTCAGATAAAAGTGCATAATCAAAAAATAATTGAGCCGTAACATGTGATTTCCAACAAAGTGGCATTTTGACAAGTGTAAACTCGGACGAGCCTGTGCAACCTCCTTTTAAGCTTGGAAACTCCAGGCGACTACCAAATACTCTGACTGCGCGTATGCACATGCTGGTCTGAGACTTTGCTGGTCGCACATACCACATTTTCTTATTTCTCAACCAAAATGTATGTTGTAGGTGTTCAATAAGAAGGTTCTTTTGAGTACCCAAAATAATGTTTGAACTGATGGATAATAGAATATTCACAAATTTACGCTGGAATAAAATAACAGCATTATCTCGACATATGTACCAAAATTTCATAAACTGGCTCAAGTTATAAATATAAAAAAAGAAAACAAAGCAAATTTTGAGTTGAGAAAAATCTTATGAGCCGTGACATGTGATTTCCAACAATGTGGTATTTTGACAAGTGTAGACTCAGACAAGCCTTTGGCCTCCCTTTAAGCTTAGGAAATCAGAAAGCTGTTTGGTCGGTAGCTTAACACTCATAGAATATTCAAGCGACTAGCAAAGGCTCTGATCAGACTGTGCGTATGCGCAGGCTGGTCTGAGCCTTTGCTGGTTGCACATACCACATTGTTGGAAATCTCATGTCATAAAGCTATGTTTTACAGGAGATTCATCCTACAAGAGTTTAAGGTTTAACATTGATTGCATTTTATGATAAACACACACATTCTAATATACATGTAATAGCACTTATCGTATTTCAAGAGTTCTACATTTTCACAAATTTTAATTTTTTGTTAAGATAGCCTGAGAGGCTTATCAGGTCATTGTCAGACAGCAAACAGTACAGTCCCAGATCAGACTGCCGGTCTGGGTCTGCACTATTTGTTCAGGGTTTTTGTCAGATGATTTGTGTTAAAATAAGAAGTTATGATACCATAAACAACTGTCAGTATCTCCACAGGAGAAAATTAAAAATAAATGGAATTTTCATGCCCAGAAATCAAATCAGAAAAAAATGATTGCTGGATTGTGTGAGCTGTTATTTAAAAGATTTTTAATAATGTTTTGGATTTTGGTGAATATTTTTGCCAGAAATCTCAAATTATTGTCAGAAATTATCAAGTAATTATTATATTTTTGTTAAAAATGACATAACTCAGCTACCATATTGCAAGAAATCGGCAATTATTGTCAGAATTCCACTACCAAAATTATAAGACATAATACAGAAAAAAATCATCAAATATCAGCTATTACTGAGATATCAGCTATTACTGGCAGATATTGGCAATTATTGTCAGTAACCATAAATTATTGTCAGAAACCAGCAACCAGTATTATCAACAGAAATATGCAAACTTTGTCAGAAGCTATCATTCATCTACTGATATCAGAAACTTCTACCAGAAATCACCTGTTGTTGACATAAATCAGTTATTATCTTCAGAAATCAGCAATTATTGTCAGAAATTGGCCTTTGTTAGCAGCAATCTCTTATCATTGGCAGAAAGGAGCAAAAGTTGACAGTAGCACACTATAATTGACAGAAAAATAAAGCTTTTCTTTTCCGAAATCAGCTACAGCAGATATTGGCCACACTTGTCAAAATCAATTATTATAGTCACACACCCGTTAGCATGGTTAGGGCCCAATTGAAAACGTTGATACCATCGATGAATGTAGATAAAAAATCGTCAGAAACAGAGCTTTTTTTTTTTTACTGCCATTTGTCGCCAGTCTGGCGACAAATGGCAATTGAAAACACTGTTTCTAGCTTTCTTTTTATCTGCATTCGTTGGTTGTTAAGAGCGCTTTCGATTGCCACCTAACAGGTGTGAGTCGGATATCAACTTTTACTGTCAGAATAGGTAGTGGAAGACAACATACACCAAGATCAACTCTGGAAAAAAATGCAGGCTGATCTGAGCCTACTGTCGTGCCAAGCAAGAGTGACAGTGATTTAATATTTTGTCTACAATTGTAAAGTAAAACACTAACTTTACACTCCATCTGAGCTAACGCGAAACGATAGATCACTTGTGTATTAATCCTATCCTGCGGATAAATAGTTCCTGCGGATAGGATTAATACACAAGTTATCTATTGATTCTCAGTCCCTGATAACATTGTAAACAAAACATGACGTCACTGTCACTCTTCATTGGCACAACAGTAGCATGTGTGAAAAATAGCTGTTTTCTCATGAGGTAGGGGATAAAATATCAACAGAAAAATTATTTACAGGTGTAAACAGATTTTTCAATAAAAACTTAACAGAAAACAATAACTATATTAAGATTAAGACGCCATTTTGCTTTCTGAGCATGGGACGATTGATTGCAATTGCTGAAAGAAAATCAGATCAGGCCCTGATGCTATAAAACTGTTTTCATGCCCAACCCAAATGACATCTATCAAGCTCACAAATGTTAAAATGTCAACAATTGTTGTCATTTTAACATTCATCAGCACGATAAATACAACCTCTGAGAGTTTAAAAGCAAAAAAGTCTTTATTTTTCAGCATTTTAGTTTTTATGAGCTGCTGGAAGTTTCATATAGGAGTTGAGCATCACGACTTTTTTTTTATAACCTCAGGACCTTTTACAGTTAAAAGGAACTCTCAAGACATTGTGCCTCTTAGTGTAAAGAAATCTGCACCATTTACTTCTTTTAAACTGAAAAAATCATCTATAAAAACATAGTTACTAGTAGAATCAGGACTTTAGTTAAGAGTGTGTAAAGAAAATCTAATTTTCTTATTTTTCAACCAAAACATATGTTGTGCGTACTCAAAAGAACCGTCTCAACGAGACGCATAGATGCATAGTATTATAGATGCAATACTGCATAGCATCTATACCGTCTCAACAAGACGGTTCTTTTGAAAACCCAAAACATACATTAAAACTGTAAGAATATAATAACAATTTTAAGCTGAAAATTTTTGTTTATCTAAACCTGTGAGAATACAAGGTTCCCATAATTTATGCACCAAATTCTGCACTAAAAACAATGCTTAAACTGTAAGGGCTATTTATAATATAATATATGAGCCAGGACATATAATTTCCAAGAATGTGGTATTTTGACAAGTGTAGACTCAGACGAGCCTGTGTAGCCTCCTTTTAAGCTTAGAAACTCCAAATGATGTTCAGTCAGTAGCTTGACAATCATAGAACATTCAAGTCTAGCAAAGGCTCTGATCAGTCTGCCCGTATGCGCAGGCTAATCTGAGGCTTTGCTGGTTGCAGATACCACATTGTCGGAAATCTCGTATCACGGCTCAATTATTTTTCTACAAAGAGTGGATTTCTTTCCATGTAAATTCATTTTCTCATATTTTGATTATACATACTCAAAATCAGGTATCAGTTGGGCCTTGTTGCCAGAAAGCCTGATTTTTGCATTCAAATAACTAAGGCCCTGACCAGCATGCACATCACCACAGTCTGATCAGCAACTTTGTTATTTGCTTCCTGGAAAAATGTGATAGCTTAACTTGCAGTTAAGCAGATTGGTTTATCCCTCATAGGAAATATTCCAGTTAAAAAGATGCCATACAACCATATACACACATGCATTATTTTTCTATATATTATATATTCATACAGTTGAATTTATATTGCATATAATGAACACTTATACAAGTACAAGTAGGATTAAGGTAAGTGGCTCTAATACTTTGTAAATTCATGGGTTTTCAATATGGTTTTATAAACACTCAATACTGCATAGCACCTATGGTATCAGGGTCAAGAAATCATTAATATACTAAAGGAATAAAGAAACGCAATACTCACTTCAATTCATTGTAAACAATAATTTGTAATGCAAGTCGGTTGTGTAGATGATGTTATTTCATAAAAGCAGCATATATATGTCACATTACAGTAGGTTAAGCCACTACGTTGATTACGTATGCCATTTAGCATGCGCGTAATCACCCTGACACCCACTAGAAATCTGTAAAACACGGTCAATAAAAGTCAATTTTCAATCAAAACACGGTCAATAAAAGTCAATTTTCAATCAAAAAACAGATTGGTGCTTACAAAACATTTGGAATAAATATGGGGATCCAGGAAATGATCCGCTTGCAGCCTTAAGTTATGATGCCAAACTCTTAATGTCAAGACCAATTATTGCATTAATGCAATCAAATTCTTTTCTTCTTGAGTCTTATTCAATATAAGCACATTTACTGCAAGAACCTGCAGTCCGAATCTCAACTGACTTTGCTACAGAGCCTGGTCAATAGAAGTTAGATTATCAGTCTGATATATAAGTCCACTTGATTAGAAAGGTATGTAAAATGAAGTAACCTTGTAGCAAACAATGTACATGTAGAACCTGATCAGATTTCTCTCAGCAGAGCAGTCTGATCAGGGTTTACATTGTTTGCTGCATTCTGTGTATCAGACCGAATATCTAGGGTATATTTATGGTACAAACATATATAAAATACAGTACATTTAAATTTGTGCGAATCCACCATAAATAGTATTTTTTACAATATGTTAAAGGGGAATGGCAAGCATGAAAATCTAGGTATAAAAGGAAGGCACTTGAATTCTCTGAGGCCTTCCGGGAGAAAAAACATGACTTTATTAGAGGTTTATAACAAGACTTTATTAGAGGTTCATTGTAAATTTAACAGATATTCATTATAACTAAATTCGAAGTTCATTTAAATACTTTATAAGAGGTTTAACAGGATTTCATTAGAGATTCATATTGACTACACAAAACTTTATAGGAGGTAAAACATGACTTTTTTAGAGGCCCATTACTCAATTAAAGGTTCATTACATGACTTTAACTATTAGAGGCCTATTGCATTATCTTATTTGAGATCCATTACATGACTTTATTTAGCAGTCCATTACATGACTTTATTAGAGGTGCATAACATGATTTTATTAGAGACCCATTACATGACATTATTAGAGGTTCATTACATGATTTTATTAGAGACCCATTACATGACATTATTAGAGGTTCATTACATAATTTTATAAGAGGCCCATTACATGACACTATTAGAGGCCAATTACATGATTTTATTAGAGGTTTATCATAAATTCAGTAGAGATGACTACATTAGCAGTTGATTCCAAGACTTTATAAGCCGTTCGACATGACTTTATAAGGGGTTCATCAAATGACTATTAGGGTTTCATTACATGACATTGATAGAGTTTTATAAGAGGACTTTATTAGAGGCTGATTCTATGACTTTAATACAGGCCCATTATACAGTTTTATATGATGTTCATCATAACTTTTTGGACTACCAAGTCTACCAGTAATTCAGAAGTCCATTACATGAACTTAATGTGGAAGAACACAGCTGAAGTGCCTTGGTCTTAAAAATATATTGCATAGGAATGTAATTGCACAATTCTAGAAAATAGGGGTTTACAGGGAATTTCTTACTTTTCTGAAGTCGGGGCCAGGGGCCTGTTAATTTGGGGAAAAAAAAACATTTGGACCCATCAAAGTTGGGAAAACTTGATGCAGTCTAAAAGAACTCGACAGCAATTTTAAATTGATTAAAAACCATGGATATAAGAATTTAACTGCTTCAATTGCCCTTCATAAGTCCTCAAGAAAATTTGTATAAAAATGTGAATGAAAACATGTTTTCATTCACATTTTTATGCAAATTTTCATACATCTGTAACTTCGCTATTTATGTTCGGATTTTCATGAAATTTTCACCAAAATGCAGAACTAATAAATTAGGAATAATATACACCATTTTAATAGTTTTCGCTCATTTTTAATTGGGAAAGGGCTGATTATACCCAAATCAGGCCTTGGAAAATCCCAGTTTTTCATTTTTCTCAACAAAAATATTATAGGTACCTATTGGAAGCATCCTTATAAGATGAGCACCAAAATATGGACCTTTATATTGCATGAAAACCTGACTATCGCAAGTGAACAATAAAGGTGCAGATCAGCCTGTGCATCTGTTGTGCAATCAGATTTGGGCCTTAATTGTTGCTTTTTCAACAGTAAAATACCTCCACTTTCTTAAGTTTACAAAATATAAATATTCTAGCTAGTCTCTGCAGCTTAGCATGTTGGTTTGAGTCTAACTCAGGCAGCAACCCCAATGACATATTTTCTCGCTACAATGCCCATATATTTTCATAGAAAAATGAAAGAAACACATCAGTTTTTCTCTATTAAAAAAGCCATTCTTTAACACTATATATATCATTTTAAAGTTATACTCATGGACAGTGCAGACCAAGAAGAAGCAGTTTGATAAGGTGTGAACAGAAAAACAGAAAAGTATTCGAAATTTTAGAACATTCACTGTATATAGAATGATTTCATTTTTTATTTTCAAGGAAATTACCATTATTACAGAGCCAATTTCGATTTGACAATCCAAGGTCCAATCATAGCCTTGAAAACTACAAACTATTTTTATACTACACTAATTATGAAAAGTACAGTAAATGTTCTAAAATTTCGAACACTTTTTCTTTCTGTTTTCAAATAAAATTTAGGTTTTCACGGGGGAAATTAACAAATCACTTGTCAGAACAGCAAACAGGGAAGCCCTTGATCAGACGGCTGATCTGGGGCTGCACTGTTTTTCTAGTCCAGTTTGGCAGGTAACTAGTGTTTGAAATGTTAGAACGTTTGCGGTATAGCATTTTTAACTCTTTGCCTGCTAGTAGCAACTTGTGTCATATGCATCTGCAGATTGACCTTGTAAACAATTTGCAAAGCACTCGCTAATTGCTGATTTGCAGTACTGGATTCCTATTTTGGAAGAAGGCCATATTCTTTTGTATAGTGAGACTCTCACTTATTTGGGCAAAAGGGGCTCTAGGACTCCTGTTTTCAAAATTCTAGTTAGAGCTCTGATTTGGATGTCTGGCCTGGCCCCCAGGTTATAAAATCTTCATGCTTAACTCAAGTGAGCATGGAATTTATCCTGCCCATAAGTGCTAAAATGCCAAGAATTAGCAGTATAAATATATAATTAATACACCAGCTGATACTTTGAAAGCAAACAATTTGTTAAATTTCAGAATTTAAATCTTGATCCAAACTTAATAGCACTTATGGTATCCTGGAAACTTCTTTTTATTTTTTTTTTTTATAAAGTAGATTTTGAAAAACAATCAGCAGACCAAAAAGCATGCTGGGTAATTTTTTAAATTATTTTTTTTCCTCTGCGGACTTATTACAAAATTAACTTTTTCAAAAACTTCTTTTGGGAACACTATCAGAGTGTCAAACAGTTTAGATCCAGATAAGGTCCACCCGTGTTTGCAAAGATTATCAGTACACGGCAAGTCGCCACTAGCAAACAAGAGTTAAAATCTGTGAGTATAGAATCTGGTATAGCCTTATTCTCTACCAGCAAGGCCTCAGAGTATCTCTTCATACAAATGAGCCGCGACATGAGATTTCCAACAATGTGGCATATGCGACTAGCAAAGCCTAAGATCAGCCTGGGCATACACGCAGTCTGATCAGAGCCTCTGCTAGTCGCTTGACTGTTCTAGGAGTGTTAAGCTACTGACTGAACATAATTTGGATTTTCAAAGCTTAAAAGGGGGTTGCACAGGCTCGTTTGAGTCTACACTTGTCAAAAATGCCACATTGTTTGAAATCACATGTCACGGCTCAAATTGGTTTAAAGTCATTAAAGATCATTCTTGAGCCTTCACATGCTCATCATAGCCTTCTTCGCTCATCAAGTCTCCCAGCTCACCAGGATCTGATATTTTCATTTTATACAGCCAACCTGAAAAGAAAATTAGGTGCAAGTTATCACAGGTTTAGATAAACAAAAATTTTCAGCATTAAAATGTAAATATGTTCTTACCCATCAGTTTATAAACATGTTTTGGGTGCTCAAAAGAACCGTCTCATTGAGACGGTCCTTTTGAGTACCCACAACATATGTTTTGGTTGAGAAATAAGAAAATTAAATTTTCGTTAAGCACTCTCAACTAAAGTAAATTTTCAGTGTAAAAATGGAAATATCTTCTTACCCATCAGTTAAAACATATATTTTGGGTGCTCAAAAGAACCGTCTCAATGAGATGGTTCTTTTGAGTACCCACAACATATATTTTGGTTAAGAAATAAGAAAATTAATTTTTTTTTACACACTCTTAACTAAAGTCCTGAAGTTATTAACCACTGGGCTGAACATATGCTAATATTTTATTCCCTGCCATTTCCTACTATCCCAGCTATTTTACACACTACCCAAAACATTTTACAGTAAAACCTGTCTTAAACTGTCACTCAAAAGAGGACCCTAAAATATGCTTTCAAGTTTCAAGACCGATAATTGCTTTATGCAGGTCGAATGAATTGCAGAATGCTGCAATCTGCAATACCTTTAACCTGCACTAAGCTACCACCTGTCTTCAAGACCTGTGTTTTTATTTTTTTTGAGTGGCTGCTTTAGACAGGTTTCACTTTATAGTCTAAGAGTTAGATTTTGCTTAGCTTTACTTTTCATGTCATCCTACTGAGCCTTATGGGCCTAATCTGGAAACAATTTTTTTGAAAAGGTTCTCAGAAGGAAACAAAAAGTCACCTTATATATAGGATAACAACCATTATTAAATGACATATGAGGACAATTTCCAAGATGGCTACGCCAGTACTGAAACAAATATGATGTCACAAGTCATGTGCTCCCTAGCCCTGAAATATCTCATGTGTGACGCCAATGTGGATGCGGTTCGTTTACATCAGATTTTAATTAACAATGACAGACATGAGGGGAGGGTTGGGTCATTTCAAATTTCCATTAAGTTTAACTTCAATGTTTGTTGTCAGAAACATAAAAAGTGGGAACTAATTTTCTTAGTTAAAACAGGCAGACCACTTGGAGACCAAATTATTGAGCAGACTAAACAAAAATTTCTGTTTTGTAAGAAAAAACGCATCATCTATTATAAAAGCATCTCCATTTCACATGCTAATGCTAAGTATCTTAAAAGTTTAACGCCATCAAATGGGTTGGGTAATTAAACAGTTATTTCATGTCTGTTTATTATATGGGCCTCTTCTTGAGAATACCTGTCTTTGTGGTTTCCGATAAAGCCAGTTTCAAACCAGTCTCCTTAGCTACAGAGACTAGCTGGAAAATTAAAATTTCATCTGTAACAAGTTTACACATGGTACTTTACAATAAACAAATAAAAAAGGTGCTGATCAGTCTGCTTGGATGCGCAGGCTGGTCTGCCCTTTTGTTGTTCGCAAACACCGAAGACAGGTTTTCTCCTGTTGAGGCCCATATAGTTTTACTTTTACCACTCAGTTCTGTGGATGACCCGATCGGCTTTATGCAATTTAGTTGTGAATCTGAGGTCGTCCACAGAACCTCCGGGTAAGAGTTTTGAGTATACTACAAACAGGCATGAAATAACTTTGTTCTTGCACACCAGATAAGGACATCTGAGATTTTACCTTGGGATAGAAATTCTTATCTTATCCATGTAATTACCCAGGCTTTTGCGAGAGGACTGTTCATGGGTTGTATAGGAACTCACACACATGGCCGTCAAGTGACATCAATATTCAGTTAAAGTGTTGTCATCATGAAATAATGCATCTCAGCATATTCATTGACTTCTGGAAGCTTATTTTGAAATAAACAGTCAATGGTGCGCAAGAAAAAGAATTCATTACTTGTGTGAGGGTGGCATAGAAAAATATGTCTCACACGATCACTGTTTGTCATCACTCGGCAAGCCTAGTGATGCCAAACGGTCATCCTCGGGACAGATTTTTCTATTCAACCCTCACACTCATTATGGAATCTTATATTATCTCATGAATGGGCATCATCTTATCTAACGGTTAAAGCGCCAAGAAAAAATACATCTGAAAAATGACAACTGCTGAAGTCGTCTGCTGCAAATAATTGCCTAGCATTACTGACAAATTTAAGTATTGAAGCAAACAGGGTGGACCCAGATCAGATAGGAGCAGTCTGATCTGGGTCCACAGTGTTTGTCATAGAGGCTTCTTAAACATTTCAGCAGATGAGAAAAGCAGACACTTTTTGTTGCGATTGGCGCTTTGAGGGCTAAGTCTTTGAAACTTACCATCACCATAAGGGTCTTTATTAATTAATTCTGGATTATCTGGTAGGGGCTCATTGACCTCGGTTACCTCCCCTGACACAGGACTTAAAATATCACTGGCTGCTTTCACACTTTCTAGTACACCTGCCTCACCTGTGAAAAAAGGTACAGCATTCATTTTACTATAGAAAGTGGTCTCCCTTTCCCAAAATTACCCAAAATACACATGAAATACCAAATTTTACCTTATGAGCATATATGTGTCTTACCACATATGAGCCGTGACATAAGATTTCCAACAATGTGGCATTTCAACAAGTGTAGACTCAGACAAGCCTGTGCAGCCTCATTTGAAGCTTAGAAACTCCAAATGATGTTCTGTCAGTAGCGTAACAATCGTAGAATATTCAAGCGACTAGCAAAGACTCTGACCAGTCTGTGCATATGCGCAGGCTGGTCTGAGCCTTTGCTGGTCGCACATACCACATTGTTGTTAATCTCATGTCATGGCTCATATGGTAAATGTTCTAAAATTGCTTCTTCAGAATCAGTCTGATTTGGGTCTGCCTGTTGTTCTAGGCTTTGGGCAGGAAACTAGTCAACCACTTTTTCAAATTCAGAAAATTTACCATACTGGAAGTGAAAACCACATGAACTTCCTGTGTGGTGTAATTTTATCATTAATATAGACATTTTGTGAGGATAAAAGACCAGTATGGACTCTGGTCAGCTGGTTTAATAAAAAGCCAGCAGTTCTAGATCTACATGAGGGTGTAGAAGTTTTGTTAAAAGTAATGTTTATATCTAGCACTTATTTAATAAGGCCAAGCATGATTAGCTGCATTAGTAACAGAAGCTACTGTCCTGCCAGCCAAGAGTGACAGTGACATCATGTTTTGTTTACAAAGTTATCAGGGACTTAGATTCGATAGATCACTTGTGTACAAATCCTATCCACGGGATAGGATTAATACACATGTGACCTATCAATTTGTGTATGCTCAAGTGAAGTGTACACATTAGTGATTTACTTAGCAATTGTAAACAAAGTATTACGTCACTAGTACTGTCACTCTTGGCTGGCAAGACAGTATCTACAATTTAAACCTTTCTGTCAGGCTATTTAGGGTGAATAAGGTTGTACATAATTTCATGAAATCAATATCTTGGCAAAATATTGAATGACCATGCAATTGTTGTACACAAAAAATATCACTTTCATGATATGGACCATGATGGGACCCCCTACCTGGCCTGTGCATTTGAGCCTCTGTTCAATCAGTAAAATTGTTGGGTGGAATCTGTTAAAGCTATATACATGTATGCTAAGTCTAAGTCTATCTTTGAAAGATTTGATCCTACTTTTGTAGCTGAGCAGATGGGTTTGAGTTTTACCTTACTAGGTTGTGTTAACGAACCATACTTATCCGGTTGTCAGATTTAGTAAAGATCAGTTTAAAAAGACTCTAGGTCACAAAAATTTAGCTTTAAGGTTAAATCCCCCAAAAGCCCTTGGACCTCCATACACACAAATTTCAAAATATTTTACCCTCTTTGGCAACACTGGTTGCAGATTAGCTGGCTTTTAATGAAGCCAGCTAATCTGGGTCTACACTGTTTTGTCCATGCTTTGAAATCCATATTACTACTAGGTTTGTACATAATACCTTCAGTGTAAACTACCCGTAAAGTACTCTGTGAACATTTATAGGCATTGCAGTAATGCACTGTTGCACGAGTAAACTTTATGTACAATTAATGTTTGGTATAGAATTGTCTAACTACTCAACCAAACATAATTGATCCGTGACATGTGATTCCCAACAATGTGGCATTTTGAGAAGTGTAGACTCAGACGAGCAGACTTGGGGTCAATTACTTTGAAAAAGTAATTAATTACTTACAATTACATTGGAAATTGTTCAATTAAATTACAATTACAATTACATGGCTTTTGGGCAAAGTAATTAATTACATACAATTACTTTGCCAAATGTAATTAATTACATTACAATTACATTTCACTGCCGCATAGATAGCTTCATCAGATTTTAATTTCAGAGATATATGAATGAGTCAAAACTCCTTAAAAAGTCTAAGTAACCTTGGCATTCTAAATTCAATATATGTCTTTTAGGTTGATTTTATTATAGGACTTCTTGTACGATTGTCAAGTGATGCAACTTGAAAGAAATGAATACACATTGGCCTGAGAAAAGTCTTACAATTGTGGAAGTGTTGATAAGAAATCTGTGTGGCCCTATGAGACATGAAAGTTGGCAAAAAAGTACAAAAAGGAATATCAGATAGTGGTGAACTTAAATAGTACTTGTGTATGAAATGCTGACTTTGCAAGGAAGAGGTTGCTATTTCTGTCCCCACTGGAACATCTATTTTATTAAGTTTTGTTATATCAACAATGATAGGTCCTAGGTTCACTAAATGAGTGAAATCCAATTTAATTTTCTGAATCACATTTTATTATTTTTATTATTATTATTATCAGGCTTCCAGATAAGAGTGCATATTGGAAAAGTATTTTCTTTATTTCTCATCCAAAACATATCTTGTGGGTACACAAAAGAACTGCCTTAATGAGACAGTTCTTTTGAGCACCCAAAACACATGTTTAAATTGATGGCCAGGGTAAGAAATTAATCACAATGTTACGCTCATAAAATTTCAATATCTGGATCTATGTATTATTATTATCATCATTATTATTATTATTATTATTATTATTATTATTATTATTATTATTATTATTATTATTGAAGATAGCAAATAAGCAGTTTAAGGATTTAAAATAGTGTAGTGGATAGATTATTTCATACACCTTAGCATATGAGTGTGTTAAGTGTTGATCCCAGGTGTGAAAATTTAACAAATTGCCTTCAAGGAGTCAATTCACCAACCAATACTATTGTCTGAGTAAATACTATTGTTGAGATTTTCACACCTTCTTTGTTTTTGTATTGTTTTGGTAACTTAACTATTAAAGGTTGATTGTCAAAAAGCCTTACCTTTAAAAAGGAGATGAACAAATAATATACAATTTGCTTAAAAAGAGAGCTTTCAAAATAGTAGAGGTAACATACAGTCTGTGTCTGAGTAAAATTGTTATATGCTGTCTTATGTCTATACTAGCATGACAAGTTCCAATTCTCATTTGTTCAATGTTGCATTCAACTTTTCATAATAAGAGTACATCAAATGATATATGCATTTACAAAGACCAAGAACAATTTAGCAGCATTTTAAATATCTATGATATTCTTAGTGAAGTTCATAACTGATCTGAAAAGTAATTGAAAAAGTAATTCAAAGTAATTGTTAATTACTGCCATTTTTGACCATGTAATTAATTACATTCAATTACTGTAATTAAAGAAATGTCTTAATTACAATTACATGCAATTACTTTAGAAAATGTAATTAAATTACAATTACAATTTTAATTACCCCAACTCTGCAGACGAGCCTGTACAGCCCTCTTTTAAGCTTAGAAGATCCAAATTGTGTTCAGTCAGTAGCTTAACAGTCTTAAAAATTTTCCAAGCTACTAGCAAAGGCTCTGATCAGACTGCGCGTATGCGCAGGCTGATCTGAGGCTTTGTTGGTCGCACATACCAGATTGGTGGATATGTCAAATCACGACTCATATGTTGTGTGCATTCAAAAGCAAGATCTTACTACTGATATTTTGTGTACCCACCATATAAATGTTTTTTTACTTTTGGTTTAATTCTTTATGTCCCAGTCAACAATTTTTCATTCATGTGATTGTCCTGACAGGTCTTCCTGGGTTGAACCAGTACTAAGCAGCTGATAAAGTGTCTAGCTCGGGGACACAACACAGTGACTCTGCTGGCGGTGTGGATATAAATGTTTTAATTAACTCTTTGCATGTTGGTAAATTTTTCAGAATTTTTGTCGTCTGCTGAGTTTTTTTTTTTTAATTTTTTGTTAGGAATACTATCAGAGTGTCAAACAGTTTTGATCCAGACAGGGCCCTACATTCTTTCTTTCTGGTCTGATCTGGGTCCAATCTGTTTGCAAAGGTTAAAGGGCAGACATCACTAGAGAATTAAGAATTTTTAATAAGATTTAGAAAACAAATTCAGCAACACTCCTCTTCAGGTTCAAAGTCCACATGTGACTCAGCATTTACTGATACAGTAAAACCTGTGTAAAACGGCCACTCTAAAAAGACCGAAAATTGGTTTTGACAAAACCAATTATTGCTTAATGCAGGTCAAAAGTATTGCAGAATGCTCCAAGGGGAGCATTCTGCAATACTTTTGACCTTCATTAGGCTACCATTTGTCATTAAGATGTGCATATTTTTAAGTAGCTGGTATACACAGGTTTTACTGTACACAAAATCATTTACATGTAACTCTATGCATGCAGTGCAACTTTGCATGCATTTTTATTGTCTGCTGTTTTTATTTTTTTTAATTGACGTTTTCAAAGACTTCGGTCAGGAATACCATAAGAGTGTCAAACTGTTTGATTTGAGAACAGGCTGGACACTTTGTAGGGTCTGGTCTGGGCCCAAACTGGTTGCAAAGGTTATCAGCAGTTGTCCCTAGCAGGGGAAGAGTTAACTATATCAATCAAGTCCCCTAGTAGCCTGTAGCATTCCATTTGGAAGCATCAATTTTCAATCAGAGTGCATGAATTTTCCAATTGATTGAGGGGCATGTTGAAGTTGGGAAAAAAAGAATTTGAAACATCAAAATTGGGAATCTTGATGTAGTTTGAAAGAACTGGTTCGGCGTTTTAAATTGATTTAAAACCATCTAGGAAATTAGCAGTGTAAAGCTGTAACATGTTGCTTTACCCTTCATAATTACTGAAAAATTGCATAAAAATGTATATGAAGAAATCTGTAACTTTGCTATTTTTGGTTGGATTTTCATGAAATTTCCACCAAGCTGTAGAATTAAGGAATTGGTAATCATATATGCCATTTTAGGAAGTTTTTGCTCATTTTTGAATTGGGAAGGGGCTGCTATTCGGCCCTTAATCAGGCCTGGGAAAATCCCTGGAGTGGAAAACAGTTTGGATCCTGATCAGATGGCTTCATTAGAAGCCAGGTGATCTGGATCTACAGTGTTTTCAAACAAAGATAAATGCAGGTTGCATGTTTGCAAAGGTCTAGCCTAGGTATAGGTTCTCATTTATTAGTAATACCTTCAGTTTTCGCTGATTGAAAGGCCCTTTGTCCTAAATTGAATTGCAGGGCCTTTTCCAGCAGGGCCTTTTCCAGCAATTTTGGGAAAGGCCCCGGCCAAAATTGGGAAAAAATTATCTACTTAACATCAAAATTAGGAGAAATTAATGACATAGAACATAACAAGGAGAGCAAAATATATCTAAAAATCAAGTTATTTTAGATTGTATTATGCCAAGCATACCACTTAAGCGCAAGTGTTTAAGTATCATCCTGATATGGGTCATTGTTTCTCCTAAGTAGTAGTGGTCTCTAAAAAAAAAAAATAAAATAAAAAATACGTTTCTTAAATGGGAACAACAGACTTGGTATTGGGAAAAAAGTGTCTATTTTAGATTTGGAATGGGGCCGAAAATCGGCCCCTAGAGAAAAGCAGAAAATCTCCTGAAATTAGGAGAAGCGACAGCCTCTGCTCTAAATTAGCCCTACAAAATATCATGCATTCAAGCCGGCCCATCAAAACAGTACATGAATTTCTAACAGGTACATGAACAGGAAGCCATCTTTAAAGCCATGTCAGAGCATTTGCAGTACACACACCCAGTGGGGAAAAAGATGAAAGTCCAGACCAAAGGGGTTCTGTAAGTTTTCTAAAACTCTAGTTGCCTGCTAAAAAGGCAGAGACAAGCAGTGCAGACTCAGATCAGACTGCTTCTGCAAAAGCAGTCTGATCTGGGTCTTCACTGTTTGGTATTCAGACAAACATTTGGTGACTTCCAGCCCTGATACACGTTAGTAAGATTTTATTTGTCAAGACTCGAAAATAGCACTCTTCTGGTCGTATTTAAGACACAGGTTTAGATAAACAAAAATGTTCAGCGTAAAAGTGTAAACATTTCTTACCCATTAATTTTAACATATGTTTTGGGTGCTCAAAGAACCGTCTCATTGAGACGGGTTCTTTTGAGCACCCACAACATATGTTTTCGTTGAGAAATAAGAAAATTAAATTTTTGTTACGCACTCTTAACTAAAGTCCTGAGCTCATCTTGAGTGCCTGGCTAAGAATGAACTATCCATGTTGGTAGGGGCAAGGGGAAATTTCAAACAATATCATTCTACTCACCCCCAGCTTCTAGTGAATCACCAACCTCTGGCAACTGTATATAAACAACATCCCCTAATTTATCCTGCAACAGAGAGAAAAGACATGTCTGAAACACACCCAGAATGCAGGGCTTCAGATTTTTTTCAAGATTGGTGGGCCAAAGTGACCCATGGAGCAAAAAATGGTGGGTCATAATAAATGACTCATTTTCTGAAATGATGGGCCCAAGCGTATCAAACTAACTACATTTGACATTTGGGTTGTATATTTTACCTACACACTGACACGGACACTTGTATGCATATATGTATATTGACTGCTGATTATACAGTAAAACCTGCCTTAAGTGGCCACTCAAAAAAGAAGACCAATTATAGCTAAATGCTGGTCAAAAGTATTGCAGAATGCTCCAAGGGGAGCATTCTGCAATAGTTTTGACCTTCATTTGCTACCATTTGTTATCAAGATCTTTGTTTTGTCTATTTTGAGTGGCTGCTTAGGACATGTTTTACTGTTTTGACTACCTACATGTACTTTCTGTTTTGTGGAGTTCGTAGAATTGCTGTAAGATGAATATTTGTATTAAAGTGAGACTTTTCCACAACTAAAAAGGATGGGTCCACTGGGCCCACTGCCTTGAAAAGTGATGGGCCATATTTTGAAATCATGGGACAATGACCCGGGCCCACCATAAATCTGAAGGCCTGAGAATGTCCCTCAAAAGCCACCTGATAGTGTATAACTGACCAATGCAATGATGGCTAAGCAAATGCCATAGTCCCACGAACAAAATCACAAATGTTCAACCTCCCACAATAATCTGAGGTTTACCTTACAGTTGGTTGTTTTAAATCTTTGCATGCTGTGTATTTTACATGCCTTTTTTATCAACTGCTAATTTTTTTCAAAATATTTTTTTTTTCGAAAAATTCTTTCAGGAATACCATCAGAGCTTCAAACAGTTTGGATCCTGATCATGCCCAACAATTTGTCAGCTGGGTCTGATCTTGGTCCAAAATGTTTGCACAAGCTATCTGCAGACGACACTAGCAAACAAAAAGTTAAAGTAGGCATGGTTTTCAGAAAGGTAAAATGAAAAGAGCACTTGCTATAAGCCTAATAAACGCTAACATTTTTCAGCTCAAAAGGCAAATGATGAAATTTAAATCATATAAATCACATCATTGGATATATACTACAAGTTAACTTACAGAATAGCTTTTTTCAATAATATTGCTAACGCCGTGTTTTGGGTTTGTTTGTTTTTTTGTAGGGGGGGGGGGGGGGGGGGATTAAGAAAAGCCCCAGGAATGTCATGTTTTGCATCCACTCTGCATCCGTCTGCAGGCCATTTTTTTTTATTTGTTATGCTATCTCCTTAACAGCCGGATTTATTCCAACCAAATTTGTTGTCATAACCTGCTTATACAAATGGAGTGTGCACGAGCACAATTAATTTGTCTGTCGATATTTTTAAAAACTAACTTTTTGAAAGAGGAATTTACGAATATCATTCTAACCTTAAGTGAAGTCAATCAGTTTGGATTCAGATCAAGCCTTGGCACTGCTTTGTCAGGTATATTCTTGGTCCAAATTATTTGAAAAGGTTATTGATAGGCAGAATGGCAAGTCACAACAAGTAGACAAGAGTCACTAATACATTTTTTTAACAGGGCTCACCCTGCCATTAGCCATTGTAGCCATTTGCTACTAAAAATGTAGAGTGGCTACAAATATAAGTCATGGGCTAAAAGTACACTCTAGGTGGTTCAAAATTTACATATCTGCAAAAAAGTGTATTTTGATCAGCTTTTGGATTTTCCTAGGCTATATTGCAATTATTATTCCTTGTGCCATATTTAACTCATTGAATGCTGGATTTTTTTCAATATCATTAGGGTGTCAAAGAGTTTGGATCCAGATCAGGCCCAACGTTTTGTCGGGCCTGATCTAGGTCCAAACTGTTTACAAAGGTTATTAGCAGATGACAAAAGTTGCCACTAGCAGGCAAAGAGTTAAATACAGAACAACTTCTTGATACTACTTTCTGGCTAAAACCTTGGCTATAGTCAATTTCATTTGGCTCCAACTTTTTCCATTCGGCTAAAGTGTTTGCTACAACAAATTCCGAGCCAGGGTAAGCCCTGTTTTAACCTGATAAATTTCATGCTCATTTGATTTGAGCATGAAAAACACTTACTTGAGCATAGTCTGTAATACCAACAGTTCCAACATCTTGTCCTTCAGGTATATCTATATATTCATGATCTGTTGTGTAATATTTCTCTGAAAAACAGTGTGCATGGTTGAAAGTTCAAAATTTCCAAAATCCTAAACTTTTTAAACTCAAATCTTAAAACTTGCAGAATGCCCATTAAATATTCACAATTTCAACTTTAATGGTCAATTGTCTTTAGACAGACTGTAATCACTGTATATAAATAGGAAAACCTATTATAATCTCCCTAATTCAGCATTTTGAGGCTGACTTTCTATAGGAAGTCAACCTCAAAATCCTGAATTCAGGAATAATCCTGAAAACATTCACCCATGATAGTGTTATCTTATGATATGGCTGGATTTCAGTGGATAACAGGGATTTTCTTGGATTCCT
Source organism: Loripinus fragilis (assembly GCA_964019695.1). Classification (NCBI taxonomy): domain Eukaryota; kingdom Metazoa; phylum Mollusca; class Bivalvia; order Lucinida; family Lucinidae; genus Loripinus; species Loripinus fragilis. The sequence goes on from OZ026523.1 coordinate 19,896,781, forward strand.
GAAAGGTGCACGACAGCAGTGCGATGGAAAGCCGCAACGAAAATAGTAAGGGCGTATAAAAATCATAGTAATGAGTTGTCCATAATTTTGACCGGCTTTCCTTTTGTCCAGCGACTAGAGTTCATTCTAGGCCGCACCTTTGACATATTTTTCTAACTTAATTTTTCCCACTATATTGCCCATGACAGCCGACCTTTCTTTCTTGCTCTTTCTCTGCTTTTGCAGGCCGCCGAGTCCTGCCTTTATTCATGTGATCCGTCCAGGATTTTTTTTATTGTGAAGCCTTTTTGTTGAAAAATCAAAACTGCATGACGTCTCAATGAGGAAGTACAGACCTAAGACGATTTGGGGTTTAATTTAAATGGGATTTCTTATTTTTTCAAAGTATTGTAATTTAAAACTGTCACATAGCTCTGATAATAATATGATCTCCAAATGATAAAAAGATAGCAGATGTATTCTTTTTAAAAGCTAATGCTTGTAAAAGGAGGATTATTAGTGCACACTAAAAAGTTTCTAAATCCGAATGTGTCACGTAATACTGACATATTATACTCACGTAGAAGCCTTGTAGACGAACAAATTAATCTTTCTGATACTTGTTTCAGTTGGGCGTGTTTTTTAAGCGTATTTAATTTGCGCAAACCCGGAATGACTGCTCGTCGTAGGACACAGGAAGCCATGGTTCACAAAAAATGATGGTTCCCGTGCTGTATTCGAGTAGAGCCGAATCGAATCTGGACTAACAGATACTTCCAGTATGGAATCGAAATGAAAGTTCCCGCGTGCCAATTTCGCTCGCGGGCCGATAGTGGTCCGAAATTGTATGCTGGCTGGGAATTTAAGTCAGTTTTGACGTTTCATCAGTAATAGTCAAGGAGCTAGGTTTTTGAGAATTGACTTGGCAAAATTGTCCAGCCAGAAAAGGTTTGGCTTTAGAAATAGTCAGAGCTAGGCCTACCGTTCTACAACATTTCTAGGCACGTCGTACAGTCAAATTGTGGTAGCAGTTTTCCAGGAGGAGTATTTTTGTACACCTACCCCATTTTTAATATAAATAACAAAATGGCGACATTTGAATAAGAAATGGTATCCAGGTTGTATCCAGATGGTGCACACGGTCGTTATTTACTGCCAAAACCTCAGTAAGGACCTAAACAATTATGAAAATAAATTGTTTGCATCCAGAAGCAGAACTTTTATGTTATAACACTCATTTACGCTATATCTTCAATTACGCCTTATAAAATCAATTAATTTTGGCCAAAGTTTAATTTTATAAGTCCTATAATGAGTATATACGTTTTACATACCATGTTTGGAGATTCCCCAACAAACCAACTGACCTACATTGTATCTATATGATACTTTCTCTCATGCTTTAGCTCTGGTAAGGAAATACGAGTGGTATTTTGTGATATAAGCAAAGCGTTCGATCGTGTTTGGCATCAAAGTATTCTTCTTCTTAAACTTCAAGCAGCAGGTGTAACTGGGAACCTTCTATCTAGGTTCAGGAGTTATCTTTCAAACAGAAGACAAAAAGTTGTTCTCCCAGGTGTATTTTCTAATTGGAATTTTATATTTGCTGGTGTGCCACAAGGGTCCATCCTAGGACCTTTGCTTTTTCTGTTTTATATAAATGATATTGTGGACCATATGGGGTCTTACATAAGACTTTTTGCGGATGATACAAGTATTTCATAATTGTTGGAAATCCTATTTCAGCTGCACAGCTTCTAGTCCTGATCTTGAAAAAAATCGCCAAATTGGCATTAAATTGGTTAGTTACATTTAATCCTATCAAAACAGAGGCACTTCTCATATCCAGAAAGCTTCAAACCTTTAACCAACCACCATTGTTCATGTTAAACCAACAAATTATGGAAGTTGATACCCACAAACACCTTGGAATTTATCTTAGTAATGATGGCTGTTGGCATAAACAGATTAGTTATATTAATGTTTAGAGAGATGGTAATAAAATTATACTATTTTCTTTGCTTACATTCCAGACAAAATCAATTGCCTAAGAGTTGGTAGGATAAACTTTATATATATTACAATAGAGGTAATGCAATATACGTGTCTGTAATCAGTTATTTTTTTTTAAATCTCATCCCTAACAATCAAATTGCATACTGACATTTATATGCATATGCAGATGATGACACATTACTTGTTTCACCTTTTAAATAGATTTTAGTTTATTTTCAGCATACCTTTTATAAGTTATTTAATGAAATTGTTAGTACCTTTGTTCATTTGCTGAACTAATATCACTTTATAAGGAGAGGTTTTATATTGAAGAAACATTTCCCTGAAAATAGGTAAAATCAGTTATATGTTATCAGTTGGATGTGATAACATCACATGACAACGATCTCATGTGATATGATCATATCCAAGGAACACATGTTAATTGCTGCTTAAGAAACTATTTTAACACATATGACATTATCAGTCGAGAGTTATGTCAGGCTGAACAAAACATTGTGACACTCAGGTAATGTAAACAATACTATAAAATGTTCTTTAAGATGTTGGATGGAAAAAATAAAACGTTTAAAACATGCAGTCATGAGATCTTACTCAGTGTTAGCAATCAATGCTTAAATAACTGATGATGATTTTCACCATACAGAATGTGGCATGGCCGAATTATTACAGGAGTCTTGTAAATATGATTCTTGATAACATAAGAATGAATAAGTGATATAAAATTAAAGTCATCACAGCTTTTTCTAAAAAAAATATCTGGCTTCTTCAGACAGAAAACAAAAGCATTACACATAAATAGGAAATCATATAAAAGCACAAAACATGTTGAGGGTAGTGATTTATAGACAAATACAAAGAGTCAATTGTTATTACAAACACTTTTTGCAGTAGTCTTTGTCATCAATGAAATACTTAAAGCAATGCCTAGAAAGGATGCATGCAAGTATATTAAGCATGCCACATTTGCAATGCTTCCTTCCAAAAGAAATCATACTTCTATTACTTTTAAAGGTAAGTATAAATCTTAGAGGTTGGTAAAGCAGTGCCTCTATTGTTGTATATGTTATTTGATATAATATACAAGATTGTGAACATCTTATCTTCGATATGATCTTTGACAGTAGCGCAAGTGTGAATTTTGTTGCCATAAAATAAAAATAAACAATTGCTGACCTCTCATATGTAATGTATACATACTCAATGGAAGATTTGAACCACCTCATGTGATTTTGGTACCTACCTCACATGGGCAAATGCACCGTTTAATCTCCCATGCTGATGCAGTGGAGCTAGCGTTTGTCTTCATCTCCATATACAAGCAGAAAATCCTCTGATGGGTCTAATGACATATTTTTACAGGCTCGCATGAGCCTTCATTGCTGAACTGAAATCAAATGTGCTTACTAATTTGATATTTTTTACGTTACTATTTATCATCAATTTAGTTTGATTTGGAACATACAAAGGATTAATGGGGTGCCTTTCTTGCATCAATGCCTATGTTCTCATTTGACACGCTGAATATCGTAATAATTTTATATGAACAAATTCCACGCTTAGACTAAGCCTAATTGATAGAAATAATGCAAAACAAAGTTTACAATAATTTATTTGAGTTCATTTTTTTGCAACAGCTACAATATAATCTTTATAATGCAAGAGAGTTGTTCTAAGTGATAAGCCTTTATAAATCTTTGCTTTATCTTATTTTTATATCTTGATTTATATGTTCTAGGAGATGATGCATTGATAAGTTAGGGGTCTATAATGGAAACCAAACATCTATGTGTCTTGATCCACATCTGAACTAAGGGTGAGGTTGGTGCACCGTTAACCCGGTTTAAGCCCTCCAGTAAAACATTTTTACTGACCCTTCCAAGGCAGTGCTTCTTTTGTGGATCATTTATGTTATTTCTGTCTTGTTTTGTTATGCTTTCATGCACGTCTGTTTGTTGATGCCTTGTGGTCACCTGCTGGGAAAGGGCTGGCCTCTTGGCTTTCATTTGTGATGTCTAATTGTGACGTTGTCACTTTCCCATAGGTATCCTGGGTCAGGTGTGGTGGTTGATTGTATCGATTCCTGATCTTTTCCCTCTTTCTTACTTTGGCCTCTAGAATGTATATCTATAAAGAACCTTGGAAAAAATATCCTGTTTCAATGCTCTATATCATTGCAGAACCAGACAAAGCGTATGATAAATGTCACCTTCTCCTCAACCCTTTTAAGTCGAATGAAACTTCCCATTTTTATAAAATGGACCAGTCGATTTTTATCTTCAGGGTTGTTGGGTGTTGCTTTTCAATCTTATTCAAATTTAATAGAACATCCTGTAAGCAAACAGTAGAGAACCTGATCAGACACTGCAGTCTGTGGCGTCTGAACTTGGCCTGTATTATTTGTCTATATCCCACAAAAAGAACGCTAGTCTGATATGAGTTAAATGCTTTTGTTGTATGTTACTCACATCAGTTGTATTGTTTCTTCATCGAACTGGATACTGATTGGATATAGAGCGGTTTTAACCATATGAATAGGCATGGCGTTTGCCATATGTTGGACAGAAACTGTTACACTTAAAACAGTTTTTTTGCTATGGCACGGATTAACGTTTGCTTTAACGTTTCATTTCTCGATTTCAACCAATATAGTAAATAAAAATGGTTATTTAGGAATTAAGTGTAAGTTTTTCCCAAATCAAAACTATCAATATAGTTACTGTAGTCAATAGCTGACAAGCTATAATTGAATGTACAATTGGTGATATAGTGCTGTCAGTTCATTAAATATTGTATTTAGCAGAAAGTAACACATATAGCTGTAAAAACAGGTGCCAAAATTAGTTTAAAATCATATTGCTAGTAATTATCTTTCAAATAAAAGTTAATATTGATACGCAAGAATATGAAATAACTGGATATTAACACTATAGGAATTCCTATTATTTTAGGGTAACATAGTGAATTTGGCTATTGCAGGGTAACGCCTAATCCGCTGAAAAGCTAACGCACTTCATTATGTGGTTAATGTAATTTGGATTTAGAAATTTACAGTCTACAAATCTCATTTTGTGGAGGTCATTTGGTAGCCCATAATCTAATGATATTACAGCATTAAATAGTAATACATTTGAAAGTAAGTACCGTATATAACTGTAATATCATATTGTATAATGGTTAAACACATACTGGCTGTTTGCTTCATTTCATTTAATGATTTTAAGGCCATCGTCATGTCCATATATAAGAATTAAGTATAAGTCACAGATACAATCTATTGCTGCAGAGGAGGTACACTGAAAATTGTGTGATACACGCATTCCGGAATTGTCTTTTCAGGTGCTACGTTCCTTCTTTGATTTGTAACAAATGTAAAGCATGACTAACATGCAATAAGAATAATGTTTAAACATGATTATAAATATGCTATTTTACTTGATAAATCAAGAAATGGGGAAGATTTCATTTCTTTTTGAATTTGGATACATTATATTCAGGGGGGGGGGGGGGGTAAATCAACCCTTGCGTTGGATATTTTCACGTCTAATATACCATATATACAAAATGTTTTATATTGCTTTACTGTCGTATGCCATTGCATACATGTAACGTATAAATTTATAGGGAAATATGCTGAATAGGAAGCAATGGTTGAACGTGAGGCGTGCTTTCCTCTCAATTTACCTAAGCCTCATTTAGCGTAGGGTACGTTCAAAGATGACGTCCTACAGCAAAACTGCTACCACAATTTAACTGTACGACGTACCTAGGAGTATCGCAGAAGACCCCAGGATTGCATTTCTTCAGTCAAACCTTTTCTGGCAGGTAAGTTGTGCCAAGTCAGAAACAAAGGTCTGTACAGAAATCAGCGCCTGGACTATGATAAACATTTCTTATTAAAATTGGCCTTGATCAGGCTAGAAAACACTGTACTCGAACGGTGATCAAATGTAATTGGAAATCTTCGCGGGCTGGTTGCAGTCGACGAGGGCAAAAAGTATAGGTTTACTGTGATCATGCATCCTAAATAAATGGTAATTTAGGATCCGTGCTGTGATCCATTCGCTTAAGCAATTTAGTTCTTTACAATCATGAATTTCCACGATGACTTTTTATTTGTAATTATCAAGAACCCCTAACTTCTCACGGAAAGTTGGTTATAACCACACTTACCCTAAATATTCAGACGTCACGAATAGGCCTTATCAACAGTGTAACCCGGATCAGTCTGATCCTTCAGACTTCTTCAGATCAATATGTATTGAAGTTCATTTTGGTTAAATTGGAGCCAGTTTAGATTAAAAAAAAACTAGCTAAGTACCAGTCAATTTCTGGCTAGCCAGAGGAATTTTATGTGTCCGAAACATGAGTGCGCTATCAAAGTCATTTGAAATGACTAAATAACATCACATAATGAAGAATACGAATACATGTATGTGAAGTAATAAAACGTTTTGCATATTTCTGTTAGTTGCATGTCTTTTGTAGCTGCTAAATTTGAGTATATAATTATATCAAATACATTGTAAAATATTGACAAAATGTTACCTTTTTTAACAGCTAGGTACACTATTTTATGCCCTCGTCGACTGCAATCGCGCTGTTCGCGTAAAGTGGTTCTCTAGCGTGTTGATGGGAAACGCGGCAATGACTTACCTGTTTCATCTGGTGTACTAGACTGGCTTCAGTCCTTAAAACAAATTTTCATCAATGTGTCATATCAAATACTTGTAGCCAGTCTAACTCTGATGACTCTGTTTTCTTAAAACAGAGACATCAGAGTTAGACTGGCTACAAGTATATGATATGACACATTGATGAAAACTGGTTTTAAGGACTGGAGCCAGTCTACTGGTGTACCACAGGGATCAGTTATGGATCCAACTTTTATTCCTGCTGTTCATAAACGACCTACCTGCAGGGTCTCTCAACACAGGGTTAGGAAACACTGTATTAATTTTGCTGATAATAAGAATTTTATTGTAGGTTCAGTTCAATATATACAGATATTGTATAGAAAGACCCTGCTGTTAGTGGACATAGTGATCATGTGATCATTTGTTTGAAGCTGATACTGCTGTATACTTGATCGTATATGGTAAAGGGAACTCGGATCGATAGGCTTAAGAGAGACCTGGATTACCTACAGGAGTGGTATGGACTTTAATCCATCCAAGTGTCAAGTCTTGCTCAGAGTTCTGATTTAAATGGGTGGTATCTAGGTGTGGATGTAGCCTACATACGATTAAAACATATATTAAAAACGCGTCGAGATCCATTTGCTATTATCATAAATATTAACCAACGGATGAGTGGGATTCTCTACTGGTAAAAAATTACTAGTTACCAAACGTAATATGCGTAGCGGAAGTGGAGCTTTATCAACGTGGGGAACCAATCTAGCCAGTCCATACTTTGTGTGATCGAGCAGCAAACGTAGATTGGTTCCCCACGTTGATAAAGCTCCACTTCCGCTACGCATATTACGTTTGGTAACTAGTAATTTTTTACCAGTAGAGAATCCCACTCATCCGACTGCGCATGCTCCAGAAAGAGCATCTGTTTACATCCTGGGTCAATTTCGCACATCAAAATGAGAAATGAACATGTACTGAAAACAGAGAAGATTTGCCGCACTTTCTTTTCGATACAAAGCCTTTCAAATATTGCTGTTATTGATAATTTCGATTTTAATAATTTTTTCAATGTACTTAGATTTTGATGTAATCGAGTGACGATACCTGTCCAAATAGCGCAAGTGGTAGCGCTTTAGCTTAACGAGGTAAGGGTCTAGAGATCGAATCCCACATACCTGATTTTTTTTCTTCCGCATATGGTATTTTTTCAAGTAGAGAACCTTCGCGTGCTCCAGGAAGAGCGTCGGTGTTGAAAAAGTTCATAAATAGGCCAGGTATTATATGAATCCAGTGTGACCCAAATTCAATTAAATTTTTTACTATATAAAAGGCACAGAAAGTGGACTGGGTGGGCCAGCTCATACTCACTTACTACCATGTTTCAAGGTCACCAGTCTTGTGGTTCATGTAAAGAAGGTTTAAAGGGTATTCACTACCTAAAAATAGTATGTGAGCATGATCAGGAAATACCACAATCACAAACAGCAGACAACCCCATGGCACTGCAAGGAAGAGACACACAACCATCAAGAGACACCAGGAAGACAAACTAATACATCCGTGGATCATCGTGGCTACAGCATGGGATAGAAATGTATAGAACTCCCGTAAAACAAAAATCTGCACCCTGCAGAGCGTGTCTGCATGGTCTGTGGAAAGAGCGCACAAGAGGTCCGAAGGATCGAATCCACAAAAAGATCAGACATCAACGCCAAAGCATTGCTCGCCAAATATGGGGGCATTAATGTAGAGAGTGGCGTTAGGCTTAAATGAAATATATGTGTGGTTCCTGTTGCCTACCTACCCTAATTTTTTTAACCCTATATACCCTAAACAATAAAATGGTCTTTGGAGAAAAAATGGGCACTTTTTCAATTTCTGTCACTATTTTCTTTGTTAAATGTTATAACAAAATTTAATAATTTCCCTACCTACCTACCCTGAATTTTCTTGGCATGAAACAGGAACCACACATATATTTCATTTAGGCCTTATGTGTAGAAACTGTTACTCGAAATTACAGAACCTCGATAAAAGATGTAGACTTTTTTATGAGGGGTGCCAACGAAATGCAAGGATAGTGATACGTGCTAATACTAAAAGAATGATGCGCTCCTCTCCTCTCTCTAGACCACAAAAGAGAATTAACTTCTCAAAAACACCAACAAAGACACGCAAAACACAACGCAAAACACAATTGTTTAAAGAGAGTGCCACCCCTGAAAGTACCACACCCGAGGAAATTGGCCTTAAAGTGGATTTTGTTACTGGTAGGATGTGTTTCCAGGTTTTAAGTGACCCCCGTTTTTCTTTTTTAAACAGCTTTAAAATGATCTTAGAAGAATGCACACCGCGTAACTAAAACCTATGGATCCCAGGAGCCCCCCCCCCCCCTTCCTAAAAATCACAAGTTGTGTCCTTGAGCAAGACACATTAATCATAGCTTAGTACCAGTTCAACCCAGGAAGACCCGTCCCTACATAACTGAAAGATTGTTGATGGGACGTAAGAATCAAATCAAACAAATCTCCTTCGCAATGCTGGCCCAATGTCATGTGCTCCGGAAACATAAACTTCTTTTAACACCAAACACATTATTCAGAATACAGGCACAGAGGATTTTGTAATAATATAGTGGTGTTTAATAATGAGAGAATGGTCGACATTGTTGCGTCGGTTCGATGTTGGTACAAGGTTGGTATGCGGCGACGCCCACATTTCCACCAACTACCAACGTGGGCCCAACGTATCTTTGCTATCTGTGTAGTGACCCCAAACACAAAATATGACGTCCGCTGATATTGTTCACGAATTCCAAGCATACTCGCACCTGGGTGAGAAAGGGGGGGGGGGTATTCTGATATTTTCAAACATACGTAGGCCCGGACCATTTTTGGGGTTAACTTTTTGGTATTTTGTGATGACCCCAAAAGATATCCACAAAATCTTCATACCCCAAAAAATTTTCATTTTTCTGAAAACCCTCAAAGGTATTGAAATTCAAAATTTTGAACCCCAAAATGGTGCGAGCCTACGTATGAATGAAAATATTATAGTACCCCCCCCCCCTCCACCCTCTCCTCGCAGATAGAAACAGGGGCCGGGGGGCGTCCAGACTCAAATAACAGAAAAAAACTCTGATAAGGGTGTTTATTGTTGGTTTTTTTGCAACTATATTATATTTTTTGTACGATTCAAAAGGGTCGAAACATTTATCGGGGGGGGGGGGGGGGGGTGGGGGGGTGCAACTTTTTATTATTATTATTATTATTTTTTTTTTTTTTGGGGGGGGGGGGGTGGGGGGGGTACAAATCCTTATTTCTATAGAAACCTATATAACTTATGATTTTTCGGGGGGGGGGGGGGGGGGGGGGGTCCGGACCACCTATCTCTCTCTGGATTCGCGCATGGGTAAGAAATAAGTAATTGCCCACTTCCCTGTCACGGATTGAGTTTTCTGAAAGTCTCAGAAGGTTTACCGGCCGGCACAGTCGGTAACATGTGTTTTTTTTTCGGGGATGGGGGGGGGGGGCAAATGCTTATTTCCAACGAAACTTAAAGAACTTGTGATTATTATTTATATTTATTTATTTATTTATTTATTTTTTTTTTTGGGGGGGGGGGGGTGTCCGGACCACCTATCCCCCTCTGGATCCGCACATCGGTTAGAAATAAGTAATTGCCCACTTCCCCGTCACGGATTGAGTTTTGTAGGTGCAAACTGAAAGTCTCATAAGTGTTTCCCCTGTGAACATTTGAAATTCCAGAAAATAGTTGTACCGGGCCGCGTTGCGTCTGACTAGATGCGGGGTAACTGTATTTTTGTTTATTTTCGGGTGGCGGGGAATGCTTATTTCTATAGAAACCCATAGAACATGTGATTTTTTAGGGGGATGGGGGGGGGGGGGGTAGGGTGCAGACCACCTAACCCCCTCTGGATCCACGCATCCAGTGTTGGGTTGGGGATGCTTATTTCTATAGGAACCTATAGAACTTGTAACTTTTCAGTTGCCATATTCCTGATAATAGAACAAAATAAACTTTATAAAAAAAATCCAATCCGCACGTACAATTGGGACACTTTCGGCCCGCCAACGAACCGCCATCCGCAGGTGACGGTTCGTCGGCGGGTCGATAGTGGCTCGTGATGGGATGCTAGCTGGGAGCAGTTGTTTAAAAATCGCAAATGCACTTTTTATTCAATACCGCAGATGGACTCAAGACGTCCCAGGTATTTTCCAATACTACGTATTTTTCCATTACTACGTCAGTGTATATGCTATAAATAGACGCAATGGCGTTTAGTAGTTACCTGTCTTAATATGCTGACAAGCTATTAAAGGGAGAGAACCAGTCTACAGCAAACGGTCACAGACCTGTAATTGTATAAAGGGCACTGATTGGCTCAAAAGCACAATATTTAAGTTGAAAAGTGCCTCGTGATTGGTCAATAATAAAATTACATGAAAGAAATCATATTTATTAGTCGAATATATTTTTGCTGCACTTTTTGAAACATCTCTCTGCTTTTGTTGATTAGGTTTACTGGTGTGGCTTAGAAAAAAGGACCTTGCAGTTTTTTCAATGAATTTTTCCTCTCATGTAGGGTGCCCACCTTCAGGGGCCAAAAAGTGGTAAAACATGGCGGTCACCAGGGTATCTCATTCTTGTTTATAGATTGAACTAGGTCCAATCTGTAATTCTATGGCAGCCTCATTGTGCTTTAAGAGTTGTGAGGACCACAGCTTACTTAGGTATATGGAAACAATTACAGGTCTTGGCAGAAACGCTCTGACGAGACTTCGCGGATGCACAGCGGCTCGTCTGAGCATTCGCGCTACTCCAAGAAGTACCAAATTCTCACGAAGAAAAGAAATGGGCGAGCAGCGTATATGTTCAGAAAAGCTTTCACATTATTGTCATATGCGCATTCGCTCGAGAAACTATGGATGGACCAAAACTCTTGACACTTTCTAAAGACCCAGCATTATTTTTGAAAAATGATTTTTATGCATATATTTTCACAATAAATTTATGGGATGTAATTCTTTTCCAAGTGCGTTGTTACGAGCAGGGCCGTCGCCGCGTATTTAAAAGTGGTCCGGCGGAGGAAGCCATCGAGTGCCGAACGCACGAGAGGGGGTTATTCCCCCTCTCGTAAGGGGGGGGGGGTTTGGGGGGCCTCCCCCGAGAATTTTTTTGAATTTTGAGCGCTTCTATGTGCGTTTTTAATGGGGTTTTATGCGTTTGGGACCGGATTTTAGTCGTTTTGGTCACAATCTTTCGCTAGAAAAGATATTTCTTGTCGCATGAGAAACCAAATGCTGGACAAAATTGTTTTCAGACAGTCACAAGTTATTTTTCCTTTTTCTTCAGCATGTTTCATCTATGTACCCGCAGATTTTGGCAAAGTACTTTTAGCACTTCTCCTTGGTTGTAATTCAAAGAGTCGTGTTTTCGAAAAGATATACACTTAGTCTAGCGTCTTTTCAATTAGAACACCCGTTAGATGAAACCTGCAGCTTCATCTAGATTTTGGCTTCGGTAGGCATAACATGAGATCGTTGGCTTCATCGTAATGGAGCCAGGGCCTACTGCCGAACCACGACGGCTAAACACTTCTCTGCTCAGGCTTATTAAACTCGAATGCACGTTGGGGGAACCGAAAAGTCTTGGGCTGAATTGGAACAGGCGGGACATGTATATCCGTAACGGAATGCATTGTAACAACACCGGCTCACGATGCTCATATATGCCAAGTCAAAACGTGTCGCTCGACATGTTAATTATAAGGGGAAAAACGAATTGTCAATTTGAGGGAGATGAAACTGGATCATAGAAATTATCTGGACCTCAACGAGAAGACCTGTTTTCAGGCTTTCCGACCATGCAAGACTCAAACCAACCTACTCAGTTACAGAGATTAGCTAGAATGCTGAAATTTTGCATGGAGCAAGTTTATCAATTATACTTTCCTGGGAGCGAACAACAAAGCTGCTGATCAGACTATGCGGATGTGTAGGCTGGTCTGCGCCTTTGATGTTCGCTTGCAGCTACGTTCGGTTTTCTCTCGACACTTATGGAGCATAAGTTAAGGCCCTCCGATTAGGAAATTAATCAAGCGGTTGTCATAATAATTTTTCAATGTTTTCACACGTTGGCTAGGTCGGTCTATTGATGACACGTGCAACGAGCGTTATTGATAATTGCGTCAAAAAATTGTGGCAGATTGAATAAAATCAGAGGTAAAATGTAAAATGAGCCGAAACGAGAAAAAAGGGACACGGCGGAAAGCATACTCGGCCCAAAAAGTGGTCCGGCGCTCGCCGCCCTGCCGGACCGGCGACGACGGCCTTGACGAGGCGTAAAGTGCGGCTTATCACCTGAAATGGCTTCTTTTAGGGTACTTAAACATTTTCAGCGATAATGTAAAAATCAGCAGACGATATTTCAAAATAACTTTTTATGTATATATTTTCACAATAAATTTATGGGATGTAATTCTTTTCCAAGTGCGTTGTTACGAGGCGCAAAGTGCGGCTTATCACCTGAAATGGCTTCTTTTAGGGTAATGTAAAAATTAGCAGGCGATATTTCAAAATAACTTTTTAAGGCAATGCATGTAATCACATCATATTTGTGACTCGTTTTAGTATAATATTATAAAACGCTACTATATTCAATCAATATAGGGTTCGTGGTCTGAGTAATAATGAGGGAAACTTTTATGATTCGTATTTAATTTCCTTGTTGCTTGTGGGGATCTGGAAGGGGTGCCTGTAGTCACTTTCACTTTTCTTTAAAACATATATCTATCTAGACTCTTTTTTGTGAGACATAGGCAACCAGTGCAGACCCAGATCGGATGCTGTAGCACGCGGTGTCTTATCAGGGTCTCCACTGTTTGCTTACAGAATGTTTAATCAAAATTTGGATAAAAGTGAAAAAAAACCCCAACCAAAAACCCTTAAAACGGAAAAGGACTGGTCCAATTGATAAGAGTGGGAAAATCAATGCGGCTTAAATGGGTTTAAATAATTGCAGTTGCACGACCCGAAACTGAGAAGTTTTGGTGTTCAGTTTCGGTGTGCATTATAATTCAGAGAGTCAGTCAGTAGGGACGTCCGTCCGTGGTCAATTTACAAAAAAAAAACAAAAAAAAAAACCAACAACAAAAAACTCGAGACCGAGGGGCCGCGGGTTCGAGCCTCACCGGCGTCACTGTGTTGTGTCCTTGGGCAAGACTCATTTATCCTTGCTTAGTACTGGTTCAACCCAGAAAGACCCGTCCCGACATAACTAAAAATGTTGACTGGGACGTAAAGAATCAAATCAAACAAAATTCATGCAAAATAGCCAGGCGACTCACATGAATATCAAGTCTTGTTTGGTAACATAAAAAGCAACATTATAGGTAAAAAGATTTAACTCCTGCACAGGGCCTCGTTAAAATAAATCGAGATCGAGTTCGCCATTCACTTTTTACAAGGAAATCGTAAATTGTCTCAGGTATTCCTTTTTCACTTGTTGTAGTTTTCTTCCAAAAGATAATGATATTTACACATATTTGTTTGTCTTTATCTATTTTCCTAGTTTTCGAGGGTCTCGCCTCTTTTTCAGGGTTTGAATTTTTCATGTGTTCGAGAATTCGGAAAAAAGTAAAAGTAAACAAATATTTATTTTTGTTTGAAGTCCATAGAAATGTAAATGACTACGCCCATGCGATTTTGGTATTTCTCGCATATGCTTAATAGACTTCGAGCTAAAAAAGGTCCTGCTCCCCCCCCCCCCCCCCCTAGGGAATTTTGCAGACATATCCTATCTTGAAGAGAATTTCAAGCCGCATCTTTTAAGTGTGCTCCGGGGCGTTAGTCTCTGACAGCCTGTAACATATGTTACTGTAACAAACTAAGGAAAAATCAAAATGAAAGTTTGAGCTACAGAAAGAAGACATCAAACCATCTAATTATTCAATTTTTCTTATGTAGTTTGCAAGCTGGATGCCTAAGCTACATAAAAGCAGCATTCTAAACCAAATTACAGCCATCAATGGTGCTATATGCGTTACATAGATTAAATTTCCCTTTGAAAGTTGAAATCATGACTAACATCATTTAATTTTAGAGACAATTTGTGCAATTTTACTAGTGTTTTTAGTCTTAGTTCGCTAAAATACTCATTCGACTAATAGAAAAAACAAAGTTTGCTTTTCTATCTCAAATACATTGTTTTATATGAGCTATTAAACAACCCTACCCCCAATTTTAAGTATCTAATTTTGGTATTTTATTATTGAAGAAAAATATATTAAAAAGTTTGACGCTCGTGGATAACTTACATTTTTGGCACTGTCTTACTAATGTAATAAAGAATCATACATTTGTAAGTTTGGCATCAGGATCTGAGCACTCATCAAAGTATGTAACGTATGTTACATGGCATAATGAACGAGCAAGGAAATTGTCTTGGAAGTAAGAGATGGTATTTCAGAATAAATACTATTTTCACATATTTTCCTATTAATCTCTAGCCTCTGGTGTCTTATTCTTAGCAATTATAGTTATTGCTGATAACAAGCCCATGGAATTGTGTTACAGATGTTATATATAATCTTTTTTTATCACATATTACCTAATGCCTGTAATTTTAAAATATATGGACATATAGATAGAAAATAATAGTTCTCATTTAATTGACACAATCTAATAAATATTCCTATTGAATATAATTATTCAAAAACAATCTTTATTCAAGTCACCCTCACAATGTCTATCATTGTGTCTGCTTCTATTATAAATAATCACCCATTTCCTCACAGCCAGTAGAATCATGGCATAGTATTAGGACTGCAAACTGAGTACAATCCTGTTCCTCTCCACCCCTTTGGGAATTGTGCAGACATATCCTACCTTAACGAAAAATTCAAGCTGCATCAAATAAGAGATGTTTGCACTCTATCAACCAGGGGGTTAGCCTGTAATGGTATGTTACGTATGTTACCATATCAATTTAAGAATAAATGATTTGAAAGTCTGAGAAACAGAAAGAAGACATAAAACTATATATTTATTTAAATTATTAATGTAGTTTGCATGCTGATTACCTTTGATACATGAGAAAGTGTTTTATAAACAAATATACAGCTTCCTATGGTGTTATATAAGATTACTTTTTAAAATTGGTAATTGTGACAAACATCACTTATAAGCATTTCGTGTGATCCTCCTCTTATGCCATCAAAAGACTTAATTTTCTATGTATGTGTGGCCAGTGCCATCGTCAAACAAATTGACTCAGCTATAACTTGAATCCTTAGCATTCTTCAAAAGCAGAAACAGCATGTCAGTGTCATGGTATCAAACACCTGATTAAATATGGGTTTAATGCTATTTCACATATATGCATACAATGGAGTATGACTCTGGTATATGTCGCTTCCTGTGAAGTGTTAAGAGCAATCTTACTGCAGCTGCCTCTGCATCCGTGCTAGTCAAATAATAACTTTGCTCTGATTTTGCAAAAGCTATGTCTCTACCATGTACCGCGAAGAATACTTTAAGATTTCTGACATTGGTCAAACAGAAATTTGATAGGCTGCTTTTTTGCATCATTTGCCAGTGAACCTTTCCAGTCCTTTGGTGCTTAAGTCCTCAGGTCATAGATCAATAGTATTTTGCTGCGCCCAAAGAACTTTATAAGTTTTCTTTAGTTACAATGTAGACTCTTGATGGTTTTGGCAGACCGTCTGAAACAATTTCTGTTACACCTTGATATCAGAAAGAACATGAAGTTGGACATTGCCATCAATTATGTTTGCAGCTGGTTGTTTTTTGATGTCAGTACATTGAAGCAAGCCTTAAAATAATGTAAATAATGTAAAACCTTTGATTTCTCAGTTTTTGCAGCCATATGATTAGCTGTTGCATTCAAAAGAAGGTAAGTGGACTATGGGTAGAACAGGATAACCAGTAGTTCTATATATATCCTCTATGGAAGATTTATACAGAGTAAACAAGTTGATAAGGTTGCCCCATTTCATGATACATTGAAAACACTGAAATTGAAAACACTTGCCTCTGACTGTGTAATCAAAAAGGATGTCACGACAATGCCTTGCTCATTTATTATGACGAGTTATATATGTAACATCCTTTAATTAGCACTCTTATCTTAGAAACTTGGTGAATCATTGAAGTGAAAGGGTCTAATTTGCGCTCTGTTCATCCTGCATTTCATTGCTTTACCTGTTGTGATACATCTAGTTCATTTATCTGAAGTACTAAGACTTCAAATAAGTTTTTAAATGCTTGGGGAAAGATAATAAGTTTTTTACCACACCACTCAACAGTTTTTCAGTTGATTGATATTTTTCATAATATATGCCAAGCTTTTGATAATAATATGTTTTCCTGTATTGTGTTTTGTGATGTTTCAAAAGCATTTGACAGAGTCTGGCACAAAGGCCTTTTGTTTAAGCTGAGGCAAAATGGTATTGAGGGAAAGCTTTTAGAATGGTTAAACAGTTATTTAAGTCAGAGAAAGCAGAAAGTTGGTTTGAAATCATGTTTTTCTGGCTTAAAATCTATATTTGCAGGGGTGCCCCAGGGATCAGTTCTAGGGCCTCTTTTATTCTTGGTGTATATAAATGATATAGCTAAACATCTTCTTTGTTTGACAAGGCTGTTTGCAGATGATAGTTCACTTTTTTATTCTGCAGCACATATTGCTGACATTGCTGGTATTATTAACCATGATCTGCAGCTACTGACTAACTGGGCTAAACAATGGCTGGTTACGTTTAATCCACTGAAAACAGAGGCTGTCTTATTTACTCTTAAAAAGCTTGATTTCCTTCCACAACTTGTCTTTGATAATATCCCAATTAGCTTTGTTGATAGCCATAAACATCTGGGTGTTACCTTAAGTAGCAATGGGCAGTGGCATTCACATGTTGAAAATATTGTAAATTCGGCAAGTAAAATTTTAGCTTTAATGCGTAAACTTAAATACTCTATTAGCAGAAATGCTCTCAACCAGATGTATATGTCCTATCTGCTTCCTGTTGTTGAGTATGCATCAGTGGTATGGGATGGCTGCTCTGAACGGGACTCTCAAACAATTCAAAAGATACAAAATGAAGCAGCCCGCCTTGTAACAGGACTTACGAGACCTGTATCGTTAGAGAGCCTGTACAAAAAGTGTGGATGGTTAACTCTATCACAAAGAAGAAAACAACATAAACTTTCATTTATGTATAATGTTAATGCTGGCTTGGTGCCATCATATATCTCGGATTTAACCCCTCCATTAGTCAATGAAATTTCAGATTATCCTTTGAGAAATATTAGAAACATCTCTCTTACTTATAATAGGACTAACATTTCACTGAAATCATGTATACCTTCATCCATTAGATTATGGAATGGCCTTGAAGATGATTTTAAAAACTTATCAACTTTACCAACCTTCAAAAATCATGTAATCTCTAAGTTCAACAAGTCATACATTCCATCATATTTTACCTTTGGAAATAGATATATATCAGTCTTACATGCACTGCTCAGAAATAGGTTTAGCAACCTAAATAATGACCTTTATATAAATCATATACGAGATAACCCTCTATGCGACTTGTGCGATGTGGTAGAGGACGCCATTCACTACTTCTTTCATTGTAGAAGATACACAAT
This sequence comes from Loripinus fragilis, assembly GCA_964019695.1. Taxonomy (NCBI): domain Eukaryota; kingdom Metazoa; phylum Mollusca; class Bivalvia; order Lucinida; family Lucinidae; genus Loripinus; species Loripinus fragilis. Next base: position 19,915,103 of record OZ026523.1, read on the forward strand.
TGAAAGACAGGTTTTCAACGATACAGTGAGAATGTTACAACCTCTAAGCATTAATTTAATACTTTTTGGCAATGAAAACTGGAATTTCGAAACCAACATAGTCTTGTTCAGAGCAGTCCTAAGGTTCATACAAGTTACTAAACGTTTCAATAATACTTAGACTCTTTGTTTAAAAACATCATATTACGTGAATACCAATTAAACTATATGTTTTATTGTTGAGCCCATGGGGTAGTCATAATAGCAGTCTTGTACTCTTTTTTTTCATAGTCCTTATTATATTTCTTACTTAAATATATACTTATCTGCTTACTATTGTATCATTCTATTTCATTTGTCTTTAGTATACTCAATATACATAGTTATTTTTGTTATTTACTTCTGTATACTCATATTATTCTTTCTGTCTACTATTTATTAGTTTTTATTTATTTATTTATTTATTTATTTATTTATTTATTTATTTATTTATTTATTTATTTTATTTATTTATTTATTTATTTATTTTATTTATATCTATTTATTTATTTATTTATTTATTCTGATATGTTTCCAATATATGTTCCTAACTGCTTGCTTTGGTAATTAGGTGTGTATAATACATATGCATTTGTATATATCTAGCCATGTTTATTAGCTATTGTGTAAGTTTAAAATGTAGGGGAAGGGTCGTAACTAATGTTGTGAGAACTTGTGACCCAACCCCGTTGCTGTATATATTTGGCAATAAAATATGTTTAAACTATAAGTGCAGATACATTATTAGATGAAAATATGTTTGTTGCATGTATGGAAATGCTAGATTTATAAAAATTAACCAGCTAAGATATGATTCTTTATCACAGATATATCAAGGTACATCAGTCCAGGCACTCATTGTTTTCGATGGCATAGTTTTCCTCCTTGTAAGGCTTTAGTCTTTCTCTTACTTGCAGAGTATCACTTGAATGACATACTCAAAGAGCCAACTATTATGAGTTCATATCAGTTTCCCAATGTTCCAAGTCATGAATGGCAAAATTGGAAAGTTGATAATGGCTCATCAATTTTGAGTGGACTTGTGGTAAAACTGTATAACAGTAAATGATTGAAATATTGTGTGATGATTCTACTAGTTGCAAGGAGGCGTGCAAAAATAATGATTACCACAGAAGCAGACAATGACAAACGTTTAACATGAGTGTTAAATCGATGAGAATTAGTTCGGAACATTTCATTTAGTGTATTGTCTTGTACAAATGTAAAACTATCTTTTCTATATGTGGCTCTATATTTAGCATTATATGCAAAGTATTAGGAAATGTGTCCAAAAGGTCATTGATAACATCTGTAACAACAGTCCATGGGCTTGATAATCAGAAATGAATATAATTTCTAGTGTTTTCGCACCAAAGACTTACAAGTACACATTAAGTGTCCTGATCTTAAACTTAGTGACATCTTGCAGATATATGAGCAAGACAGACTAAAAATGTAAAATATCCACACGCTGCAACCTCTTTCATGTGTTTTACTTAAACGGTAATAACAAAATTTGCTTCTCAGTAAAACTGGAGTAGGGCTGTGTATTAGCTCCTATAAGACAATAATTTTAAGATAGAAAAGCAAACTTGTTTTTTCCTATTCGTTTTGTAAAATCTAATAAAACAATTTGAAACCAAGTCATAGTAGTTGTTTAACTAAATGACGATAGCCACAATTATGGGGTTTAAATTATAATTAGGTTCATATAACGCACATAACACCGCAGTTAGCCGTATAAATGTTAAACAGCTTCCATATGTAGTAAAGACATCCAGTATGCAGACTATAAGAATGTCAATTTATTAGAAAATTTTAATGTCTTCTTTCTGTAGCTCAAACATTCAAATTTCTTATTCTCAAATTGATATAGTAACATATGTAACCAGCTGTTACAGGCTAATGCCCCGACTTACAGAGTGCAAACATTTCTTATTAAATGCACCTTGAATGGTTACATAAGATGTAATATGTCTTCAGAATTCCAAAGGGGATTAGGATGGAGCAGGCCCTTACTCAGCTTGATGTCAAAATACTGTTTGATGATTTTACTTATCACGCTAACACATGTAACACTCTCTGATCATTCAAACTTGGTGACAACTAGCAGATCTATAAGTCTTTATCATACGAGCCAGCTTAAAATCCCGAAACAATGTAAGATATCCAGCGGCTGCGAGTTTTTTCACAATTTTAGCTCAAACTTTCAAAATACATTTCCTTTATTTGATATAGTAACGCATGTAACATGCTGTTTCAGACTAATGCCCCAACTTAGAGAGTGCAAACATCCCTTATTAGATGCAGCTTGAGTTGTACTTTAAGATGGAATATGTCTGCAAAATTCCCTCGAGGAGATTAAAACAGTTTTAGGCATATCTTACGTAAAGACAGTGAGCTTGCCCGTTTATTACATCAGGTAACATATGTTACAGCGCCTGATATTAAAATTTTTGCAACAAACTTGCAGATTTATGAGTCTTTCATATAAGCAAATAAATGCCAAACAATGAAACATATTCATCAACTGCAAATATTTTTTTTAACTATTTTTACTTTAGTTTTAATACCAAACTTTTCACCTTAAAACTGGGTAGGGGTAGGGTTGTTTAATTGCTTATTCCAGAAAAAATATTTAAGATAGGGAATCAAACTTTAATTTTTCTGTTAGCCAATTGCATAAGCTAGTCAGACATGGTTAAAAATATTTGGCAAAACACATAGAGAATTTGTGAATGTAAATGATAATAGCCACACTTGCAAATTTTAATGAGTTATCTGATTTTTGTAACGCATATGACACCTTAGGAAGCCGCAATTTTGTTCAAATGGCTGTCATACGTAGTTAAGATATCCAGTATGCAGACTATATGAATGATTTTTAAATATAAATATATCAATGTCTTTAATTTGTAGCCCAAACTTTCAATTTACTTTTTCTTAATTTGATAAAGTAACGTATGTTACAGGCTGCCAGAGACTAACACCCCGGAGCACAGAGTGCAAACATCTCTTAAAAGATGCAGCTTGAGATTCTCTACAAGAAAGGATATGTCTGCAAAATTCCCTAGGGGGGGGGGGGGGGAGCAAACCTATTCTCAGCCATCCGTCTATAAAGTCTTATGATTTAACCTTTTTTCTCCTAGCGTCGTCTGCTGATAACTTTTGCAAAATGTTTGGATCCAGATCAGGTCCGACAAAAGGTCGGGCCTGATCTGGATCCAATCTGTTCGACACTGAGATGGTATACTTGAAAGAGTATTCAGAAAAAAAAAACGATTAAAAAAAATCCCAGGATGCAATAGTAGGGGATCCAGAGATTCAAAAATTGGAAAAAAGTGGCCGGAAAGTAGCAGAGTTTTAGACTATATCCTCAGTTACAGTATGGTGTTTCAGAAGTGTGAAAACAGATATTACACAAATTTTAAGTCTTGCAAAAGATGTTTATTTATGCTGTAACCCTAGCTACCCCGCATGCAGGCTTCATAGTAGGCTATTCCCTTCATTACTGAAAAGAAAAGAAATTTAGACCAGATAAGTCACATTTCCTACTGTCTGCTTATTGCCTAAAAGTAACTTTATTCAGTGAAACAAACTGAAAATAAGAATAAATGACTTACGCCTACGTAATTGTTATATACGTTACTTACATTCAGATATATTACTATTGTTTACTTGGCCATGGGCTGCCAAAAGACTTGTGGAGAGAGGTTTTTGTACATTAGATTTTCTTAGCTACTCTATATATTATAAAATTTGATGTCTGTTAGCTTTTGATGAAGCTGTGCATTTACCATGCAACAGCCAAGTCTAATACGTTACCATTAGATAATTGGGAAACTCCTAGTATAGTGTAATTATCATTTGCATCGTTTTCCTACATATCATCATGACTGATCTTTTAATTACATGCATCTTAATAGCATAATAATAATATCAGTTTAGGCACCTGGAAGTTCTGTTATATACGCTACTTTCTTTTAAAACAATATTTTTGTGCAAGGGTATTTGTATATGCGTTCAAACAGCTAGTGGGTGAAAATGAAATTGACTACCACCTAAGTGCTCAAAATTAGATTAAAATATTGTCTTTTTAAACATTTAATATGAATGAGATACAACATCAACAAAATCATATTTGGTTTAAAGGGAAAAACTTGAAAATAAAGCACATAAATGCCATTAAATTTATGGTTTAGGAATCAAGTAAACAAGAAAATTGATACCTATTTATTATTCAAAATTAAATTATGATTCAAAAAGCTTAAATGAGTTTTTAATCTCTGTGCCTATATCATGTATTTGATTCTTTTTATGCATTAAATGGCGTTAAATGACATAAACGAGACATTTTCTTTCACTGTCAGCAGCTCAATGAATAAATAAAAAGCATGAGGTAACATAGTCTGATCCATCACACATTGTAAAAGCCATCAAATATATGCATTTATAAACAGCTATTAATTACAGCAGCTATATTTAAAACAATAAGGCACAAAATATAACTTAAAACTCTAAAAACTGTAAGATATTCCAAGCAGAAGTCCAAATCAAGAAGTGAAACATTAAAAATACCTTCATCATTGTCATATGAAACAAAACTGAAGTTTGTGGAAATCGTGATGATTTCTGTCTCTGATTTAGCACCAGCCTTAGCTATCCTTGGGGTTATACTATTTTAGTATCTACAGCGTGTCTGCTTTGGTGAAAAAAAGAGTATTATTTATGTTGGTAACGTACATGACAAAAATATAAAGATCATTACTTCAATCATTGTGTTGCCTGGATCTACACGTTTGTGAAGCAATGAAACAGGACAGCATTTATTCTAAATAACCATTTTAATACTTTAGAAACAGACACATGTCCGTTAATAAGTTGGGAAAGCTCCCCTGCATCGTTAGTATTGTAGACATTTCTAAATGATCGGACTTCGATAATCGGGACCTTGAGCAAACAACTTTCTAGAATGGGACTTGATTAATCATATATTTCAGAATGTTTGCAGGCGTTTGCTTTTTAGCTATAGAGCTTATCAGCATACTGGTACGTGATAGAATCTGCTTTAATGTTTGTTTTATTCAGCAGGGCACTTTTAATTTTTACACTCACAATAAGTAATCATAACAACCGTCATTCAGACCTTAAACTTACAAATTAATACCCATAAACATGTACCAACTTGTTAAACGATGCAATATTTATGGTATATTGATTGTTCGTATAATAGAAACAAAATCCATACTTATGCTACTGTCAAAGAATACTTTCACATAGTATACTCAACAAATGCTATGTTGTATCATGCTAACATATTTTGCAATTGGCAATAGAGACAATGTTATCACAATCTGAGATATATCATGATACTTTTACAAATTGAAACAAATACAATTTCTTATGCAGACGATTTATAAAAACGAGCGGCAGATAAATTAAACATGTATACATACTATTAGTTAAACTTATGCATACTTTCTAAGCATAACATGTAAATCTATTATTTGTTTTAGTAATGATATTAAGTATGGCACCTTCTCTATTGTTCATATAATTATTATTTTATTGGCACAGTAGATATTTTAATGTATGTCTTTTGTCTCTATACCCTGATGTGTTTACAACTCATCTATTATTTAACGCACATGAAAGGAATCAACTGACAGGATTCTTTGAACAGTTGTTTAAAATGGGGTCCAATGAATGCTATGGTATTATGATAGAACTTAACATCAGCTATATTAGCACTAATTGCTAACACTAAGTTTGATCTTATGACTGATATTTTTACTATAAGATTTTGCTATTCCTTTCAACATTCTGATTAAACTTGTAAAATCTTTTAAACAGCAATTTTAATGCATCCTAGTTAAATTTGGCTTAAACATTTTCTCTCTGTTGAAATCTTATAAAGAAAAATTGGTATCGTATATTACAACTGAAGAAATCTAGATTTCTTGAATATGATCACTTCCTTGCCATGTAAAACCCATTATTATGAATAATTTCCCAAATTTCAATGGCAATAATTCATTTTGAATAACCCATTCAGTTTAAAGTTTGCATTGCTTTGACAAATAATTAGTTGTATTAAGTTAAAGGACTATCAGTTTCATTAATTGAACAATGAAAGCCATATTAAAAATGTGCTGAAATTAAATTTCATAGCTAGAATGAATTTAAAAGTCACCTTCTGAGTTTTGATCTATGCATTAATAGATGTGGCTTAAACATTTGCATAACAGAGCCACTCTCTTAAAAAGTAAATGATTACAAACACTTATGTTTCCTTAAATTTAATGTAACGTAAACAACATTTTATTATATATATTCATAAAGGAGTGATGCTATTCTAGATTGCCAGCAAACGTCTTCTTTCTATAAGTGAACATGACCAGGAAATGCCACAATCACAGACTCCTGACTGACCCTATGCACCTTAAGGAAGGGACGCGGAACATAGATATCTACAATATAATTAAAGTGAAACAACCAGCTCTCATCTTGTCAAGATGATTGCTGAACTAAAAACAAACTAGAAAACAAAGGCCCGATACACAATCCCACAACCAATAGGAATAACAACATACAAGGTTTCAAACATCCGCACATCATTTCAGAAATTATTACATATTTTATTATAAATGAATCTAATTTGATAGAACATATATGTTATTTACTATTTTATATATTGTGATGAGTGTGAACAGGTTCCACACAAAGCTTTGGTTGCTTTTTAAATGACTTATAAGATTTTTTTGTTGAATTAAAAGAAAGAAAATGAGCAACTATCTAAATTTGTTTTATGTTTTCAGGCTCACTTGTATATGGAAAACAGTTGAGACAAATATATAATCATGATATATATATTTCGTTATATATAGTTATATATGTTACTTAGCAAATTTGACTGAACAAGCTTATGGGAATGTATCCTAGTTGAGGTGTTACATCAGACTTATCATTTTATAAGTTTATAAATTGTATGACGTAACATAATAAAGTTAGCAAACAATGTTTTTTGTTTTATAGTCAAGAAGTATACCATTTATTTGAAGAAAAAGTTACACTCATATACACAGTCTCCTAATTAGTACTGATACCTTTTTCTTTTGGAACAAATGCTCTTTAAATGCCTATCAAACACAGCCCCCTTCTTTTAATGGAATAAACTTTCAAGTGATATATCATTTAAGATATTAAGCAATATATGCTTGTCTTCAACTTTGTTTTATATGTAACATATTGAAAATCGAACAACAAAAAAATATTTTACACCAGAAATGTTGTTAAGTATTACTCTTAGAACGGTGATATCAAAACAATTATCATAAGGTGTTTAAAAGCTAACAGAAAAAAAAATGCATGCTTATTTTCAAACTGTAGAGGTTCTAAACTTATGTTAAGTTTTATCTCTGGCCATCTAATTAAACAGCTTTTAACTGACAAAGTATTTATGTTATAACATATCTGTTTGCAGCTTTAAAATGAATGGTCAGTTAACGGTCTTTAAAATACATGTTATCCTGAAGTTAAACACCTATTGAAAATTTTGTCATGTGAAACTTTTTAACAAAAAATCAATAATTTTAAGGGTAAAGTTGAAATTGTAACTTAAATGACATTATAATGGACCCAAATAACTTTTAAAAACATCAATATGTGTAGAGAATAGCATGTTCTTACCGATTGCATAAATGTTTTGTTCATTTTAACATTTCAACTTCTACCTAATTAGAGTTAATTACATGTTTTTGTTTTTAAGAAAACGAGGGGTAACGTATTAAACACTCTGTTACATGTATGTTTGTAAGACTTAAATTGAGTGCAATATCTGGTTTCATACTGCCTATACTATGTACTAAAGGATAAAACAAGATAAAATTCTGCTAAATGGGGGCATACCTAAATGCTTATTTTTGACATTTTTGAACCCTGGGCCCTCTATTACAAAGATAATGATAATTGTTATGTGCGACGGTGGTCTGAATTTCGGAATGAGCCTTCCTCTGCTGCCTTACCTTCAGTTTGCAAGAAGCAAAGACCCTGGTGGGACTGCGCCGATGTGCAGACTCATCCGAGTCTGTGATAAAATCCAGAATCTCTTAGACTGACCAGGCACTTTATTATGATCAATTAATTAATTGATAATAGTTAATAATCAATTAAAAATTACAGCTTAAACACGTATATATGCTGCTAGAGCTCGTAAGTTTTGTTCCGTTTCGTAACCCTAACGAATACGTTACGAATAAAATGGTGGAAAGCATTGTTGCGAATCCGTATGTGCACATTCAATTATTAATCTACACTACTCTCAACAAAATTTCTAATTGGCCACTTTTTAAACTCATTATTTCTGATCAAACGCTAATAACATTGAAATGAATTTTTGCCTATAAATGTGGAGTTTAATGGGCAAAAGTTAAGCGGTCTTTCAGAAAAGTCGTCTTTCAATCCAAGGTTTTTTGGTTAAAAATGTAAAAATATGTTATTTTGAAGAAAAATGGTTTTGATTGAAGTTTATATCAAATTTAAGTTTAATTGGTAATAGACTGGTCTATTCGACTTCGAAAAACACCAGACACTTGAAATGTTGACTAAAGTAGATTTTTACGCATTTTTTAAAATATCACATTTTTCGAGATTTTTGAAATTCATTAGTAGCTTGTGCCAAAATTGTTGTATGCATTTTATTTTATCTGAACAAGATAGCCCAAACAGAATATAACTTGATTCGTCCATTTTGTGATGACAAACATTTCAATGCTGCTGCGCACTTCCAGTTTGAATGTAAAACTTAAAAAGTCAATTTGACTATACTTTGCTTTATTTTTTTGAATTTCCCAACTAGAATAGTGACGTCCAGTAGTAATACATAATCGCTAAAAATTGCAATACCGTACCACAGAAAATAAGGCGTACAATACAGTGAGAACTTCCTATGCAAACTGCAATTTCAATGATTTAGCTGCTGGTAGTGTTTGTCATCATGCTATTACGTAATAGAAAAGAGGAGTCTGATTGGAGCGAATCATTTGAGGTATGTTCGTCTTTAATCACGGCAGTCAGAAACATTACCATACATATAAAAAAACAAATGGATGGCATCTCTGTGGAACATTTCATATTGTAAAAAAATGTGACTTTTTGAAATGATGGTACCTTTACTCTAGCATCGTCTGTGGAAGACGTACCAGTCAATTTTGCAGAGCTTTGGCAAGACATTGGTTTATGTATATAAGCCAGAATTTTGCATAACCGAATCTTACTTTCAAAACTAACATAAAAATGTAAGGTGACCGATTAGAAATTTTGCTCAGTGTAAATGCTAAGGTTTTAAATTATGCCAATACTCATACGGATCCCGCAAATTATGATAGATTTTATTTGGAATATCTAGAAACGTCCCTTGTGAGGCTTACAGAAGAAATGCAAGATCTAGTGGGACCAGTCAGTGCTGATTTCACTTTCCGAAGTATGACGTGTCGTTGAAATACCGGTAAAAGCCTAATCTAGTTATCTTCTGATGCTAGTCTCATTATGCGAACATTGGACTGTAAAAATAATTGTCCATCATATAGATTTTCCTGCAAAACAAATGAACTGTATGGAAATATTGCGAATTTATCGCTACAACGACGATGGCAACGATCTCATGACAACGAACAAACAACGAACACTAATTGTTTTTGTAACAAAAATCATTTGCACAAACAAGCAAATAAATCTGACCAGTTGCAGAATGAACAGAACATATTTTCATAGCAAGCAAACCCTACTTTTGGGGGTATTTGTCGATTGACGGATCAGAGATGCTATAAGCTATGTTTGATATGACCTCTTAACCTCAAGTAGTATTAAAAATGATCAAATCATATACAATAGAAAACAGGCCCGTACGTATACTATAGGGATGGTAGGGATGTGGGGTTACTAGGAACAGCGCCCCTTAATGGGCAAAGTATTTAAAAATTCATGCAGTTTTCACTTGTAATTTTGTCTTAAAATCCGACTGTTCTTAAGATGAGCAGCACCCACCATTTCCTTTTGTAAAAGTCAATTCGCATCCCCCATTTAGATGTCTGCGCACGGGCCTGGTAACATGATGAAAAGGTAATTTGATAATAAATGAAACACTTTTACATATCTACAAAAATGTATGTGTGCGAAATCTTGCTCTGAGCCTTCATCTTGGTCCTATGTTTAAATGTGCGTGAAAAGTGAAAGTGAGGAAGGGGACTGCCATTCGGGAAAGTCAGACACAATTCGAGAATAAAATAGCGATATTTTATTGAAAAAGCATAAACTTTATTTATAACCGTTTGTTTTGCTGCAATCACACTTGTTATTGTGTTAACATGGTTTCTGTGACGTCAGCGTCACGTTATATAACCCCAGCGTCACGCTATCACCCGCGTTATCAAAGTAGATCCTCGATGTATACGTACATCTGGAGGCCTAAATTTTCATAAAGCTAATCTGGTGATATTTATATTTTCAGGTCGTACAAATTCAAGCCATGCAGATGTATCTGGTAATCGTATTTATTGGTTTTGTATCGTGCGACCTACGGGATCATCACACACCAAAAATGAACAGTGTGCCCACGAATAAGACGCAGAGTCCTTCCATCAATAGGTTTATGAGGAACACTATTACAGTCAATGGGCGTAACACAGAAACTGCAGGACAACAGCAAATGGGTGTGTTTTATGATGATAATACATGCGTTTTGAAGGTTGATTCAAAAAGTGTACAACACTTCAGACACATTGCCTTCTACAAAGATCTTGGTTTTGTGTTTCTACGTTTATACTTCAAAAATGGATTACAGTTGTACTCTTCAAAGTACGTTGTTGGAGGTGATGTGTGGATCTGGACATACTATGGTCAAAAAGGAGGTTTAGAGTTTCTCAGTTGGCCAATGGAGTTCGGTATCTGGTCCATGGGGATACTGTATACATTTGTTGATGGTCCACTTGACATAGAGCTTCACAATGTCAGCGGCGATTGCTCTAACTTGCAGGTCGGTACAAATAACACAGATTACATCATATCAAAAGCTCTCGTCAATCTCACAGAAGCAATGATAGCAATAGATGGGGGAAGTGACCAAAGATATGGACCAAGTTTCTGGTGCTATAAACAGAGGACTCTGATCAATCCAGAGGCAGTTTACAATCTATGTAAGCATATTATATGCCCTGTCGAAGCACTGAAATATGTATGTCGTTCTTATTTCTATAATCCACGAATACAGCATCGAGAAATGTCATATCATCCATTTGTTTTCAAATATGATACTTTGTGGTGGATAGGACCATTTTTCATAGCTATTTTGTTGTTTGCTTTTTCTCCACTGGTATTGCTGAGCTTAGCCAATTCTGTAAACAAATGGCTTCATAACATTGAATCAGTTAATAGAAGCGACCCAGGAGAGTACATATTTCTTGATGGGTCAAACCATGTTACTCTGTCAAAAACACTTCTAGGCCCTATAATTTGCTTATGTCAGAAAAAGTGGTGCATTCCTACAAGGATTTTCAGAGGCGTTCTTCCATGGTTGAGTTTAAGTATTATTGGCTTGCAGATACTGCTTGACCATCGCTATCTTCACGACGTTGTCCTTGTTAGTATTGATGGAGGTGTACCAATGGGTTTTAGATCTATGCTTGCTGGTTATACAAAAAGCAATAAAAACTTCCTTCCTTACCTAGGTGGGCCAATCGTAGCTTGCGCTGTTTATGTTTTTGTAACAGCTGTTCTTGTGATTATCCCAAAGTCACTCCCAAAGACATTGGAGTCTGGATTATCCAATAAGGATCTTGTGGAAGGTATATCCCCACTCTCACTGAGTACATCTGTGTTAGAAAGATATGGATCAGTCCTGATATTAAAACATCATGGCTATAATAGAGTATACAATTTCCTCATTGGACAATTCTATCTGTTATTGAACATTAAATTTTGGAAGCTTGTCATTCACCTCCAAATCATAAGAGGCACACCAATATTATCTGGGAAATTTGGATTCGCATTCCTGCCCATTTATGTAATTCTGTGCCTATTAGAACTACTTTTGTGTATATTATTGTATAGTTTTCCTGTTGTATCTTTTGTCATTATCATCTTCCGAGCATATAGTGGTCTGCTATATCAATCAATGGCAAACCACGTTTGGCCTCTGTTAATATGGCTCTCAAATGCACTACTAATTGTGAGCATTCTTATATTTCTGTTCATGTTTTGTACAATTTTCCTTGACGCATGTGTGTTTGTGTCTCGTCTGTGTATATTTACATTCACTGGTGTCGTTGTCTATCCTAAAGTTTCATATGGCTATCTCATTTTCATTGCCACAATCATCTACTATTTTAGTGAGTGTATCCAGAACTACTCCAAATATTACACAGGTTTACTGCGAGTCACAGTAAACATGTGTGAATCTATTCAAAGGGCCAATGATATTGAACCACTAGTTGTAAGAAGATCACATTGTAAAGGGATATCAGCAAGATTGTTTGATGATGTAAAAGAACTTTATTGTCCACAGCGAAAAAAGGTGTTCATTTCGCTTTTACAGATGACTGTCATTGTGTGTATTCTTGGTATTTCAATTCACATGCTAATGAAGACTGAAAAGTTTCAGGAGTTACATACTATCATGCATGTTGGAACAACACTGTTTATTTGTGCATTTCCAAAAATATTGAAGTCGATTTGCTGTTCCCAAGGAAACAAATATAACCAAAGAAGACAAAAGGCTGAGATAAGGATTATTATTCGACGATGTCTCGAGTATTTCTCTGATGAAGAGGATTTTGAGGAAGAATACTGAGATTTTGAATGCATACAAAGACTGTAAAATGCTACAAAACCACTCTACCAGCAAGTGCCATCAAATGATGGATTTTCGGTATATGCTCTCAGATATTTTAATCTACTTACCACTTTTGAAAGGTACATCCGCAACAACCCATAACAATGCCTTTTAAAATATAAGTACTACCTGAGTTAGGCAAATTCAACACGATATCTTAAATGTTTAATAATATGTCAGGCTCGGTGCAGTACAAAATCAAAGGTGTCACTGCAACCTACATATAACGTAAAACAGTCTCAACAGTTTCAAAAGTTACTTTTCGTATCCTAAAATCAACACAGTAGAACTTCAATGGCTGGAACTCTGATGGCTCATTCCCCTGGGCTATCTAGAACTGTAATTATGCTCCCTACAGGTCATTTTATGCCAAATCCACCCTGAATGGCTGGAACTACCCTGGGCTAGAACTATTTTTCATGGTCCCAAGCCTGTTCGAGCCATTGAAGTTCTACTGTACTTCATATGCCATTATCTCTTAGAGAGTCACAACAAAAGTGACGATTCACACAATGCAGTTGGACTATATTTGTAAAATGCTGACGTGGTTTGTGTTACCTCTTTAGAGAAGAACATAAATACTCAATGAGATGTGATTGTTATATTTGATTGAGTGCTTAGAAAATGATATATGGCGACCTGCATTATAATGGTTAGATATCTTAAAGCTGCATAGTCTGTAACTTTTGATCTTCTAATTTTAAAAATAATGTTTTTATTTTTCAAGAACACAGTAAAAATACTCAAATTCAGGTAAACATTTTACCATTTTCGTAAATCTTAACAAGTTATCACTAACAAAACAACTGCATTTATGTTAAAATTCAACGGTCTATAATTATTGGAGGGACGCAAATAATTACCAACAAGAGAAAAATACACCTATTTGATAAGATAATTCACTTTTCAATGCAGTTTTCAGCTGTACTGAACATTTTTATTGTGAAAACATAGCTTAATTCTACTTTTACAAATGATTTAAAAAGAAAATAAAATTTTTCGAAAAATGTTCATAGTTACAGAGTATGCAGCTTTAACTTAACTGGCAAAGAAAATTAGAATAACTCGGAGAGAAGACGAACATATAGTTTTGTTAGTATGATGATGACGGTATGCTAGGCTACTAGCTATTAAGATAGGCTTTGTTAAATATTAATTTCGGTTGATTTGGTGGTTTTGTACGGTAATGAGTGGTGGTACATGTAGCAGTTGATGGCTGAACTGTAATTATAGTGTTGATGATGATAACTGTTGAAACTCAGACAATTATCACAAATATACTGTAATATACTATGCACATAAGTTTAGCATTTTCTCATGTTTTTCATCTTTTTGTGCTCATCTTTGTGCAATATCTAACAATTTCAAATGCAATGACGAGAACGTGATCTTAGGCAAATGAAATCAGGAATTTACAGACGCCATCCTTTAATTCGGCATTTGGGGAGAGCAAGAATTGCAGGAGGGGTCAGTGCGCAAAAATCACATCTGCTGTAAGTAATGCTAAATGATAAGCATGTGATTTTTCGTTTGGTGGTCTTACATCTTCATGCATCATACGCCTATTAAAACTATTGGTTATGTGATGGATGTGATAGAGATTTAATGCTGAAAAATTCTGCTGCCATCAATGACGTCAAAACGTAGGCAATATTGGATTAAACTTCTAATATAATTGGTGTTTCAAATCAACAGAGACTCGATTTACAAAGATTACGTAAGCTTACTATGTAACTCATCTTATGGTTGATTCAAACTGGGTAATGGTGTGACGCATTTGCGAGATAACAATGACGTTAGATTTTATCTTTCGTCTCTTGCTCTGTAGCTGTGAAGATGTTTCATTCAACATTATTTGTCTGAAATATATTGGAAGACATCGAACAGTCAATGTGGTTCAAGAAAAAAAAAACGACTAGAAACACTGTTTTAAGGCGATAACGTAAAAGCATTAATAAAAACGTCAATGTGGTTCAAGAAAAAAACGTCAAGAAACACCGTTTAAAGGCGATAACATAAAAGCATTAATAAAAACGCCAAATTGTGATTACTTTGTCCTTTATTTCTCTAAGAAGGTTCAGAAAATTACAGCATTTGCTATGCTTTTTTGTTTTCAGTGACCAAACAATCACTTGAAAATGTTTTTGGCTTGACCAAATGATCAGAAATATCCACGTTCCCTGCTAGTCTTAAAATTTAACGTCAATTTAGTACGGCGGCTCTGTTTGTTAATTCTGTATATTTTAATGGAAATTCTTGTCAGATAATCGGCGAAACTTGAGATCTGATGTGGATAGGCTCACCCATACAAAACAATTGTAAACTTATTGTGCAGGTATATTACACCATTATTGACTTCAATGAGGTAGACATAAGGACTTATCTACCCTAAAAAGTGATAATTTATCGAGGTCACTAGGCCGAGGTGAATATCACTTTTAAGGGTAGATAAATCCTTAGGTCTACCGAAATTGAAGTCAATAACTGTTTTGTTATTTGATTTTCATTTAAGAATAAAGAATTTGCTACTTTCACTTTTGTTGTTTAAGGCATGTTCAACATCGAAAATATTAACTTCTGGAAACTAGTTCAAGCTGGTTATCATGCATTGTTATATCACTGGAGAGAATCCTGTCTCCTGATTGTCCCAATTTGTCTTCATAAATTTCTATGTCTACCTGGATACTGGTCTAAACCGGCCCACAAGTTAATATTGCATGAAAACCAGCTCGAACTAGTTTCCAGAAGTTAATATTTTTGACACTTCTGTAATATTACCCTCTAGAGAGCTAAAATAGCATGATGAGTGTAAAACTAGCATGTGCAGCATGAAATTGACATGATTTGCTGTATCACCTACCAACAGGTAAATTAAAGACTTTCATGAATTTTTACTACAGTTTTGTTTTGTTTTCTTTCAAATTATTATTTAACTTTGTTTGAATTAACAAACTGTAAAAACAGCTTTATGATAACAATTTATATTCCCCATTGAGAGAATTAATATACATTTGAAAATGCAAAATACTACATTAAAATATTTTAATAACAGTTGCTAAAACTTGTGAGAAAGTCCTTAGATTGAAGGTTGAACATATCTTTAACAACAAAAGTGAAAGTGGCAAAATTTTCATTCTTAAATGAAACGTCATATAAAAGACAAATTTAAAATTCTATTATAATGAAACAGAAATTGCCATTGTGAATACATTTTCTTATCTTGGTATTGTTTTTTCTACGGGAGGATCATTTTCAGCATGTCGAAAGCATTATCAGCACAAGCCTTGAAAGCTATAAGCTTAATAGCTACCTTTATAATTTCACTAACATTAGTATAAGACTTAGACTCGAACTTTTTGACAAACTTGTGACTCCAATAATGAACTATGGAAGCGAGGTATGGGGGTTTTGTCATGGAAAACAAATAGAAAGAGTTCATATGTTATTTTGTAAACAACTTCTTTGCGTAAAAACCTCGACCCAAAATGATTTCATATATGGCGAATTAGGTAGAACAAATTATTATACACATAGAATTTATATTATAATTACATATTGGTTGAAGGTAATACACGCTGAGGAACATAAATATATAAAAAAAATATACAATGTGATGCTAACCGATATCAACGACAGACCTAATATCCAAAATTGGGCATCATTAGTCAGAAATACATTAAGTAATCTTGGTTTCTTTAATTGCCCAGAGAGTGGGAGATGTAAATATTTTTCTAAGTGTTATTAAACAAAGATTAAGCGATACCTTTGTGCAAAATTGGCATGAGAGATTGAACGAATCAAGTAGAGCTTCATTTTATCGACATATTTGCAATTTTCTATTTCAGCCATACCTCGACACATTAACATTAAAACAATATAGAGTAGCAATGTCAAAATTAAGAGTATCATCACATAGACTGCTGACTGAATCAGGACGGTGGAATAAACCACAACCAATACCTAGGAATGAACGATTGTGTCAAATTTGCAACAAATTGGAAGATGAACATTATTTTCTATTGGAGTGTTCCCTTTTTACTGATGAAAGAAAGAAATATATTAAACCGTATTATGTTAAAAGAACAAGCATGTTTAAAACAGTTCAACTATTGGGGTCCAATAACAAAAATGAAATTAAGAAATTAGCAGTATATATTTTTAAATGTTTTGAAAAACGTAATGAAGCTCTGCTGCTTAATTGATTTATTTATTGGTTAGCATTGCATACTTGATTATATAGTTGATTTATTTTATTGGTTGTCATTGCTTGTCTCATTTCTTCCTTATAAGCCTTTATACTGTAAACAGTATGTTTGAATCTCTAATACTCATGAGGCGATACAGGTTTCTGTTCAGGGACTATCAAAAGGGAAAAAATATATTGAGTAATTACTTATTATTAAGTTTAGAATATATTCTGAGCACTCAGCAGAGTGGTCTCTTTGAGGCGATTTCTTTTGAGTGCCCATACTAAATGATTGGTTTATAGCTATACAACATTAATATACATGTCAATTTAAAATCTGCATATCTTGAAATTATCTAGAGGTTTGCATAATGGTTGCCTGGAATGGTTGTTGACTAGGTATCTGCCGTCTGCTCACTATGTATACTGCATTTCACGTTCATTCGGACCAGCAAACAGTGTGAACCGTGATCAGACTGCATAAAAGCAGTCTGATCTGTTTCATATTGATTGCAATATTTGTCTAGAAGTAGTATCAGCGGACAAGAAGGCAGACACTACTTTAATTGAGTCTGATTAGCCTATTAGCATTATGTTGTAGCTATATAGTGTCCTGAAGCCAGTCTTTTACTTTCGCTTTCGGGAAGGCCGGCGATTGGGATTAGGGTATACATGCTTATTACTCTGTTTTGAGCGGTTTTTATGTTCTTTATTATAAATAAAGAAGTGGAAACTGTACAAAACATACAATCATGCTTATTTTCCTTCAAACAGCTTAATTGCGATTTTATTAACTACAGGGACACGTCAGGTACGCACACCTGTGTAAGCTTGCGTGTATCTGTCTTTGATATAAGATACCATTTAATGCAATATAGCAGAGGTAATGGGTATCTTTAATGGCGATCATGTTTTCGGCGACCCACCGCCTTCTTTGGTAATTGAGCTAAGTTGGCGGCACTGGAACCATGAGCGTTGTTAAAGCAACCATTATGTTGCGTACTCTATAGTATTGAGATAATACTCGAAAGTTATGTTGGTTAAATGAAATACTCAAAATCTATCTATCTATCTATCTATCTATCTATCTATCTATCTATCTATCTATCTATCTATCTATCTATCTATCTATCCATCCATCCATCCATCCATCCATCCATCCATCCATCCATCCATCTATCTATCTATCTATCTATCTATCTATCTATCTATCTATCTATCTATCTATCTAATGCCAAACACAAACACACACACACACACACACACACACACACACACACACACGATTAGTGGTAGACGAAAATCCTAATTGGCGAATAACCTAAGAGCGCGCCAAGAATAGTTTTTTACACCGACTGTTGTCTTTTTGCTGTTTTCCTTTTTGCCGTTTTTGTATATACATGTTTTGTTGGTGGACAACAAAATAAATTGTTCAAAGAAGTAACTTTAAATATTTACGCAAGCTCAGGATAGCTTGCTGATCATTGTAATTATATACTAAACCGGTAGTGAGAGTATTGTAACCATGTGTGAGAGGCATGGATGCAGATCGGCCTGCACAGCAAATGCAGACCGGTCTGCACCCATGTCGGTCACCGAATATCGAATGTCAGTTTGTTTTGCTCCTCCTGGCATAAATCATTTAGCTCATGTTAGCCTTTGCACAGTGATACAGGTGAACTGAAACAAAAATGCAACCATTTGCATTCTAAGTTATAATAAAATACTTACTTTTAGACACCAAAACCAACAACTAAACGGAAGCATGGCCACCTCTGAGTGACATCCTTTTTATATCTGGGTCAAATATCTCAACACTTTGCACGTGGCTAGAGGTGGATTGTCACACCGGTTCGCTAGATATTTCTGCAGCATTTGTCTCCCTTTGACCAAATAAGCAATTGTCTGAACAACAAGCTCGGAGGAGTTCAACCTCGTGAGTATTATAGGTCGAAAGCAGAGAGTGCCTGTGTAGGCATGTATTGATATACTGATCAGCATGTGCGCTCTCTGTTTTAATAGACAGACCAAACATGAATATTTGTACCCATCTTTGGATCTAGGAAAATATCACAATATTGTCAAAATAAAATTTCAATACGTTTCCCATTTTAGAATTATCACACTATAAATATGCTGGCAATTTAATTTTTATGTGCTGTAACGATCCAATTATCAATTTTGGATTGCACATTATCCCTAAAAACATTATTTTGTAATACCAACCTTGTTGTCATGTATGTTTATATGTTATCCTTGTATGACATGTACATGACGTAAGAGAATAAACGTTTTGTCTGTCTGTCTTTAGTGGCGATCATGTTTCTGGTGACCTATTGTCTTCTGTGGTACTTGAGCTAAGTTGACTGCACTGGAAACACGAGCGCTATTAAGGCTACCATTTTGTAAATAGTTTGGTAGTATCAATAATGTATATATATAGTCAATAATCAAGTATATTGGTTTAACAAAATACTAAAAAACAAAACAATCTATCTATCTATCTATCTATCTATCTATCTATCTATCTATCTATCTATCTATCTATCTATCTATCTATCTATCTATCTATCTATCTATCTATCTATCTATCTATCTATCTATCTATCTATCTATCTATCTACCTGATATGTATATATACCTATATATGTATATATTTACGTCTTTTTTGTGTGTTCTCATTGTAAGTAAGGTAGAAACTTAATATTATATCCAGATACACAGTATTGTGTTATTTGACATAGGAATTTGTATTTTTGCATCTTTATGGCGATCAACAGTAAATGCTGGTTTAAATGTTATCTTGAAAGATATTGATAAAAGTAAAACATAAGTAAAGCATAACTAAATTCAGGGAAAAGACGAGAGGTCGTGCGTCACAACATTTGGTCAGTTCCTCTGAATTAAATCGGTCTAAATACAAAGTCATTTAGTTTCTACACTGTCCGCCATGCAGATACTTAGTAAACTTGTTTATATATGATTATCTACTCAAGGGCCTGTATGGCCTATTGCAGATAGTATTTGTTTTGGTTGTAAGGTTAATGGGGGATGGCCTCGACCCCTATTGACCTATTACGAGGTTAATAAAATTCTTATTCTTATTCTTATTCTTATAACAAAACAGTTATTGACTTCAATTTCAGTAGATATAAGGATTTATCTACCCTTAAAAGTGATATTCACCTCGGCCTAGCGGCCTCAGTGAATTATCACTTTTTCGGGTAGATAAATCCTTATGTCTACCTAATTGAAGTCAATAATTGTATAATATTAACTTGTGGTCCGGGTTAGACCAGTTTCTGGGTAGACATAGAGATTTATGAAGACTAATTGTGCCAACCAGGAGATAGGATTTTCTCCAGTCATATAACAAGTCGGGTTAAAATAATGTGGAGAATACATGTTTCAATCCATTAACACCTGCTTGTCCTGATGAAGGTGTTTGAGTACGAGGTTCAATCAGCTTTCGAGGAACTGCAAGTGTTATTATGCTGTAACAAAGTTGAAGTTTATTTTGTATTTGACCTAATTTTCATCCAAAATTGCACCAAATAAATAAATGGATAACTGTATTCAAAATTTTCATTTGGGGAGGTGTATCGTCGGATATACGGTCGGAAATTTAGTTTTACAACGACGAACGAGTGGAGCCATAAAACGTAATTTCCAACCGTATATCCGACGATATACCTCCCCAAATGAAATTTTGAATATGGTTATCCCCATTCTAATGCACTTCTGCAGAGTACTCTCAAATTGAAGTGTTGCAAGCCGCATAAAGCCGCACGTCATCCAAGGATATGTGATTTAATTAATGACGTCAAATTATTTCCGACAGTATATCGCAGGATATACTCTCGTGTAAATTTTAACGATATCCAATCAGAAGTAGCGTTACAAAAGCAAGTGCATTAGAATGAAGGTTCACTGGCCGTTTTATTACACTGGATATTTTATGAGCAGTCACAATGATAAAGTGACCATTCAATGGTGTAGCACTTTCTTATGTTATGTCATACAGACAAAACAGAGCCCAATTTATGGATTCTCAGTTTATAAATTCTATGTTCAAAAAGCTCAGTCATGATTTCCATGATCTGAAGACGGAGTTGTTTCATTTGAAATTGTTTAACAACTAAGCATTATGCACATGAGTATCTTTTTCAAGAATGACTATTTGAACTGCGAAGAGTTTGATTTATTGGTAAATGTTTAAAGTTTTAATATCGAAAAGTTTCTATGTGAATATATTTAATGAGATTTTCCCCACCATTTTGGTTACTTGTAGATGTATATCTTAAAACGACGATGGCAGGAGAGGATACTTATAAGCTATTAAGGTGGCTCTCCTAAACGTAAGTGAGTGTGGCCAGGAAAAGTCCTGATCACACAATGCTAACCAACACAAAGCATCACGAGGAAGAGACAAAAATACCAACAGCCAATATGACCAGTTAAGCAAAAGTATGTCTCGTCAAATTTCGATTATTTTCTTATCTATCAGTTTAAACGTATGTTTTGGGTACTCAAAATAACCGTCTCGTCGTGACGGTTCTTTTGAGTACCCACAACATATGTTTTGGATGAGAAATAAAGAAATAGTTTCCAATACACACTATTATCTAGAGGCCTGACAGCCACATGACACCAAGAAGACAATTTAAGTAAAGCAACCAGCTCTTTCGTCATCTGCAAAATGCTTGCCAATCTAGAAAGGACACAAAAACTGCATAACAAAACAAGGACCTAACACAAAACCCTGCAAACAAAAGGAGCAACAAAAACAATGCATCAATAACAACAGAACCACTGCTGTTACGTCATAAAGACGGTCAAGACCGAAGAGGGGAAAATTTTATTGGAAGACCTGTTATGCGCTGACTATACTACCAGGGAAAAATAATGCACGCAACTAGTAACAACTTTCCAGTACTTTATGAGGGTCTGGATGGGGTATAATGATTAGCGAATAATGGCCATTTTTTACAATGAAAAGTGAATAATGAGCCAAAAAATAATGAATAGTGAATAATGAGGGCCTAAAAATTAATGAATAATCCCACTTTTCTAATAAATTGAAGAAAAAATTAATGAATAGTGCATAATCAGATTTCATTGCCACCTTTCTTACATTTAATGAATAATTGGTCTTATTTTAATGAATAACCCAAAATTTTAATGAGATGAATAATGGGCTAAATTTTTAATGAATAGTGAATACCAGACCCCCCAATCTAGACCCTCCTTTATGTACTAAAAACATCGACATCACATTAATGTTACAAAGACGATACCTACGTTAGTATTTCTGACTAGTTGACCATCCTATACTAAAGCAAGTTTCAACTCTAAGATAGTTTCTACAGGAGTCAATCTTACAGTGTCCTGTTTTAGACGTACGTCAACTAGGCAGAAATAAGAAACGTAAAAAAATAAACAATTTACATATACATTGAATGACTTTATGCTATGAGCTCTTTTATTCTACCGTTTCTTCAGATTTTTTTCTTATTTATTTATTGCGATTCGCCAACTCTCATTCACAATTTAGTGGTTCTACCACTTGACGCTTGCGTCAGTCTGATCTGTGTCTGTTGAGCGATCTTTATCTACTATGTGCTTCCGACACTGGGTCAGTTTTCTTTTTTGATACGTATGTGCGCGCAGGATTCTGACCTTTGGGTCAGTCTATGTGCACTTATTGATCATGCGCGATCCTAGCACTTAGGCCGTCACAACTTTCTCGTTGGATAACTTGACCCAGACAACGTTGGGGTTTATAATTCCTCCAGGTTGGTAAGTTGAAAACGCTCCCTCTCTGTCAGTGGTATAAGGGGAGCAGCTAAGTTCTGTGCCCTCAGATTTAGGAATTGTTGGCTTCACGGCTTACTTCCCCTAATGTCGGAGTGGACACTCAGAGACAATTCTGTAAAAAATAATCTACTAATAGAATATTGGTTACTCAGAATCTCTCTGCTGTGTCTAGTGGAACTGTTCGTTTTCATGGTCATAAAATAAAAAGTTGTAAGTGATCCATTTTTTAAAACTCCAGCCTAACCCTATAAGCGTGTGATTAGCCCTCACCCGTGGGTGTAAAGCTAACAGCTCCCATGTGATTAGGATGGATCCGTTTTCGGATATCCTGCAACTAAATTTGTGAAACAGAAAAGTATTTTTTAGTGACCGGCCTGTGTCAGCACTAAATAATACCTCCCATGCAGTAACGAACAAACCCACTCACTAACAAAATATACAGTGCACTATTTAAAACGTCACCCTGGTTTGCGACTCTAAAGTAGCCGAAACATCGAGTATCTATGGCCCTTTTCCCTTTGAGGTCACACAATCTAGATAAGTTTGGATTTTACAAATACTCCTACTTATTCTCTTTGAAATTCCAGGAAAACATTGAGCAACGTGGTGTCAACGTAACGTATCAACGTCACCTTGGCCACAACCCTGTCTACATGCTAATTTTGTACTTGAACACAGTATCAGCAGTAAACACATAAATATGACCTATCGTCAACATAATATTTACCTCAATATTGCGTATTTTCTTTCTGCTGTTTTATGCGTGAATAATGCACAATATTTTTACATGTGTTTTAGTGAAAACACCCAATCTTTAAACGTACATGTGTCAGCTATAACTACAATTACATATGTATATCTGTCTATGTACCCCACCTCGACACGTTCATGCGTCAGTTATTACCTTATTTATGTGAGTTTTATTTAGTGTATACACCTAACCCTTATTCGTACATGCCTTAGATAGAACTCGATGTGACACACACAGGTCGCTACAGAAAGCCGACTCTCCAAAAGTCAAATCGTCTTTCCAAACCACGCAATATAAGTCACAACAACTTAAAACCTATCTGCTTAAAATGCCTATTACACTATTGGTCTCTGATAAATCCACTAGCATGCAATTCCAGTTTATGTGCAGGCCTGACATACTCTGCGACCACTATGGCCAAAATAATCCTCCAAGTCTATCTTGACAGCTCCTCCATATCCGCAAGAACGGTCCCAAATTATTTTTAGGCACTACGCAAGTGCGTAGACTGTTACGTAAGTGCGTAACATTAGCTTTTTTCTCCCAAAAGCGGGACGTTATTTGTAACGCCCTATAGAACCGGTACACAGAATGCTGGCAGACTCAACAGACGACAAAATAGAAAAAGGATGACTTTTTTTTTCTCAATAAATATGACCTGCTAGAGACATAGTGATTGATGCAAAAGCATTGAACCGCCACAGCTCGAACATGTACAATACTAACTCTGTCAAATATAGATAAACTTCACATACCTGCCTCGTGTAAAGAAACAGTATCTTTACGATGTATCCCCTACGGTGGTTTTCTATGTCCCCTAATACAAATGGACAATTCTATCCTTATATAGGAATATATGCACAAGATTTGCGAGAAAGACGTGAAAACATTGTTTCACTAATACCTGAGTTTCTAAATATAGAATTGAGAACTCCATCTCAGACAAACCACCCTTATATTGGACTTATATTAGAAAAGGTACCGTATCTCAGTACATACAGGTGACTAGGTGCATAGCTAAAACTTTGCGTACTTATGCGTATATGCAACCATCACTGATTCTGATGTTTCCTTCATTCTACATCGTTACAACTGCCTTAAACCTGACAGCAGTGGAAGCCACTAGGGAGTTAAGTTAATTTTACTGGCCAGCTTGTCGCCCTAGATTCTGATACTTTTTACACTATGTTATTTGGAATGTATGTAACAGACACATGATTTTTTTTTAACCCAAACGACGAAGAAATGATGAAAATTGTAGAAATGACAAAGAAGAAAGCCTTTATTTATTTAATATGGATTGATGAAAAATATCTATCAACGTGTATGGCAAAAAAGTGAGTATGATGAGGAAATACCACAATCACATACTGCAGACCAAACCACAGCACCCTGAGGAAGAGCCACATAACAAAACAGCACAATTACAAAACAGCAGGAAAATAATTAAAGTAATGCAACCCGCTCTCTCTGGCTATCAAGATGCAGGCAAAACTAGAAAGGATACCAGTAGGTTCTGCATATAACAAAACGAGGATCAGATACAGAGCCCCCGTCCCCGTCCCCCACAAACAATGGGAGCAAGAATAAACAATAAATCGACAACAATGTATCCACCGCTTTAGAACTGACAGAAGCATGCTTAAATGCATTTACTGGTACAGTGACTGTGTGCGCATTAAAACATGCATAAAGGAGGGTCTGGATGGTGTAGAATAGTGAATAATGAGGGCCTAAAATTAATGAATAATCCTATTTTTTAATGAATTGAAGAAATAGTGAATATTCAGATTTCTTTGCCACCTTTCTTACTTTTAATGAATAACTGGTCTTACTTTAATGAATAACCCAAAATTTTAATGAGATGAATAATTGGCTAAATCTTTAATGAATAGTGAATACCAGACCCCTCATCTAGACCCTCATAAAGGATATAACACTAGTGGTCATTTCATATGCAATTGATTAAACCAGCCTTTGGCGCGTTTAATAAATTTAATATTTAATGGTCGAGTGTAAGTATCTGTTTATCATTTGACTTTTTGAATGCGATTTTAGCCGCCATCAGTTTGTTTATTTAATAAAAATTAGCAATGTTGTGACGGACGTCGTCTTTATGTTACTTGTTCCCACCGACAGTGTTATGTAACAAGTGGTCATAACATTATTTATGACATGATAGTAGAAGACCAAGGGTTCAGAAATGTCAAAAATAGCCATTTAGTTATGACCCAATTTTAGTAGAATTCTAGCAGAATTTTACTTGTTTTATCAATTAATACAAAGCGAAGGTAGTATGAAACCTGATATTGCGCTCAATTTAAGTCTTGCAAACATACCTGCAGCATTGTGTTTATAACGTTATCCCACATTTTCTTAAAACCAAAAATATGTAAATTAAGTCTGTTTAGGTTAGACTTGAGGTCACTTACTTTGAAAAGATATTAATTATTTACAATTATTTTGGAATTTGTTCAATTAAATTACAATTAAAATTGCATGGCATTTGAGAAAAGTAATTGATAACATTCATTTCCTTTGCCCAACGAAATTAATTAATCACATTTCACTGCCACTTAAGACGCTTTACCAGATTTTCATCTAGGTAAAAAAATCTGAGTAACCTTGGCATTCTAAATTTAACATGTCCATTAGGTTGATTTTATTTTGAGGACATCTTGTACTGTTATGTCAAGTGATGCAACTTAAAAGAAATGAAATATAAAAAAAACATCATGTTTTCTAAATAAAACACTACCGCCACTTGTAATTTTCTAGGGGATGGGGTGCCCTTCTCTAGGGGTGCAGGGGATTTTCTGCCCTTATCTGGGGGCCGAATTTCGGCCCCATTCCCAATCGAAAACAGCCCCATTTTTCCCAATACCATATGTTTTTTCCCCAATAATATTATTAAGAAACGTATTTTTTTATTATTATTTTTAGTGACCACTAGATACTACTTATGAGAAACAATGACCCATATTAGAATGATACTTAAACAATTGTGCTTAAGAGGTATGCTTTATATAATACAATCTAATATAGTTTGATTTTGAGGAAATGTTTTGCTGTCTTTGTTATGTTCTATGTCATTAATTTCTTCCAATTTTGATGTTAAGTCGATCATTTTTGCCCAATTTTGGCCAGGGGGCTTTTCCCAAAATTGCTTGAAAAAAGCCCTTGGGTGTGAGTGGGGCGGATTGGACACACTGCACACACCCTCTCGATCCGCACATGAAGCTAAGACCATTGAATGCATCATACTATGGTGAGTGAGTATGACCAAGAAATGTCAAAATCATAGACTGTAGACAATGTCATGGCACCATGAGAAAGTGAAATAAAATACAGATAGCCACGACACAATTTAAGTAAAGTAAGTAAGGGTGCAAAGATCAGGAATCGATACAATCAAGTACCACACCTGACCCAGGATACCAATGGGAAAGTGACAAACTCACAAGCAACTCTCTACCTCAGTAAGATAATTGCTAAACTACTGTCGTGCCAACCAAGAGTGACGGTGACATATTTTTTGTTTATAATTGCTAAGTAAAAATTTAAGTTGTACACTTCATTTGAGGTAACGCGAATCGATATATCACTTGTGTATTAATCCTATCCTGTGGATAGATTAATACACAAGTGATCTATCGATTATAAGTCCCTGATTATTTTGTTAATAAAACATGACGTCACTATTCCTCTTGACTGGCAGGATAGTAGAAAGGGGGTAGTACAGGCGTATACTACTAAAGGGCACAAAAACAACAACAACAACAACAACACTCAAAATGGGAGCAACAACAAACAGTGGATAAACACTGATAATCACCACATTAGAATTTTCATTTTTTTCATTGGCTGTTATTTTCTTCAAATTTTTTGATGGAATAAAAAAGAAGGCCCCTCAGCGTCAGACAAGGTAGCACTTTTTCATAAATTCAAGCACCTGTGCCGAATTCCTGCAGACACTGCTTGAAGAGACTTCCCACACTGGTCAATGTAAAATCACCGGTTGTTGCAACAACGAACTGGTTGTGGCTAATTTCCGCACTGGTGCTGGCGTAAAAGGTAAAAAAATCTATACCTGTAGACTTTATGATTTATTTATAAGCTTGTATTTTATTTTAGTAGTGATGACACCTGGCGGACAGACCATCGATAACATTGCAGTTTATGGCTCTACCAAGCAAATGGTGTTTTAATTAATGGTTTGGACTGCAAACTTACACAGTTCTGGAGTTTTGCCGTGACAGTTGTTTTTTCTGGTGTAACTGCCTAAATTGAGAGAATCTGCATGTCTAAGCGCAGCTGTTGTCATACTCCCATGAAATAACATCCTCTTTGATTTTTTTTCTTGGTAAACTAGCAAATGTTCTCTTGACTCTGGTGAGTCTATACATTTGTAGTCTTGCTTGAGCCTTCATCAGTGTACAAAACCACAAAACCTATGCCTTTTGACTGAATGATTTTTTTTATAAGCTTGCATTTATTTTACTTTTGATGACACTGGGCGCACAAACCGTAGGACACATTGCAGTTTATGACTCTGCCACGCAATTGGCGATTTAATTTATGGTTTGACCGACAAATCCGACACTGTTGTGGAGTTTGGCAGTAACAGGTGTTTTTTTCTATTGCGATTGCCTAATTTGAGGGAATTCTGCATGTCTAAGCATAGCTGCAGCAATGTTATCATAGTCCCATGAAATAACACCCCAAAACGATTTCTACTCTCTATTTTTTCTATGCAGAGAAGGCTCTGGTGAGTCTGTACATTTGCATAGGCTCACTTGAGTCTTCGTCACAGTACCGAAATATCATGTGCTGGCTCAAATGGCGATTTGTGTACCGTTTACAAGAACAGTAAACGCTGTGGTGAGGCTGCCTCAGCAGCCATGGTTTATCTAGGCAACCATCAGTACGTTGTATCAATGCGTCAAAAAATGCTCCCAGTGTGTCGTAATAAAATTCCTCAATAAAACGTGAGCTAGTTACCAAGGAAAAAGTACAAGGTGGTAATAGTTTATTGGATGTTATTTCATGGGAATATGACACACGGGTGGTAATGTCGTAAGGGGCGATCAAAAGTTATGTAAACGGTCGCCTTAAGGGAGCTTCCAGACATGAGTAACGAGAGCCAAAAAAAACAAAAAAAAAAAACAAAAAAAAAAAAACAAGCAAAACAGGTAACGTTAGCAACTTCTACATTTATTTCAATGTTTGCAGGTAAATATTCTGAAATCAAGCAATGTGATTTCCAACAGTAGTCATTTTGCATAATTGTAAGAGATCCCGGAAGTGGAAAAAGATGAGTTGGTCTAAAAATCAATTTCTCATGGATGAGGGTGTGTTGATCTTTTGGTTTTGATCTTAAATAAGTATGGTTTAGGGGCATTCGGACAAGTTAAGAAAAGTGCAGGTTTAGTGAGACAAATATACTTTACATGAACTCTCTTTTATGCCTAAATAGTTTGTCGTCAAAATCGGGGTTTGAAATGTTGGCATAGTTTTAAATAGAAAAAAAATATTACTTACGATATTGATTCCCCCTTACGAGTCAGTTAACCCTTACGGGCCAGTTTGGCATATACGCCCTGCATCTGATAGACAACGGATTACTCTTAAAATGTCTGCTATAAAATTCTTGGTTTAGCACTCGCATGCATATTATCCAGACACTTGAATTTAAGACCAACCATGAGATCAGAATTCAGGACACAAATATCTAAGCATGCTTTAAAACAGGGAACAGTTTATTATAATTATAGTTCGGATGAAACGGTAATACAGGAGTTTTCCCTATTTTGGGAATTTTCATGCCCTCTTTGCTGCCAGCAATGCTTAGAGTGTGCAAATGATGAACGTGCCTGACAGTGGTGTTGCTTGAGCAGGTGAATAAAAGAAATACATACATTTTGTAAACTGTGATGACAACCGACTACTCACATGGGAAATTCAGAACATTTATACAGTGATGTCCCTTTGATAGACAAAGGCGCTGTGTTTAAAACGTCCCACCAACAACTACGGTCATATGGAGACTGGGCCACGGCACTAGTCTCATCCAAAAGACTGGCGAAGCCAGGTAACCAACCTGCAACCCCTGGTTTATCTGCTACACCACGGCAGCTCCTAGATTATGAGGTGATGTTAAAGTAGACCCAGGAAAATATAAACGAAATTTTAAGCAAGCGATAGAAGGGGAGTTTGGTTATACGAAATAGTTTGGTTGGGTGGCTGCAATTTGATTAAAATCTGTTCACTCCTTGCATGTTATAATACCCGGTTCTATAGCGAGGTCGCTTAGGATGCAACACCACCAAGATAGACCCACACGCCCAGTGGAAGGTGTGTGTGGGAGTTGGTTATTTTCATTATTTTCTGGCTACATTATCAGTTCACCTTAGAATCTACTGATTACCCCCCCCCCCCCACACACACACACCTTAAAGGATATGCGTCAAAGATGCACCCAAAACATTTAACATTTGAACATGCACCACCCCAAAACTATTTTCATTCTTTCCCTTAACTGTAGAGTGGCCC
The DNA here is from genome assembly GCA_964019695.1 of Loripinus fragilis. Classification (NCBI taxonomy): domain Eukaryota; kingdom Metazoa; phylum Mollusca; class Bivalvia; order Lucinida; family Lucinidae; genus Loripinus; species Loripinus fragilis. The sequence continues at coordinate 19,945,313 of OZ026523.1, forward strand.
TAAAATGAACCCATAAGCAAATCCATTCAGTGGCTACCCTAATACCCCTCTCCCACCCACCCCCCCAAAAATCACAAAGAGCGACCCTATGCCCATTGGTTAGAGCGGGTTGGGGGGATAATTTTATTTTCAGCCTACAGTACATGTATAAGTTCCGCCCTAGCATCTACTGATTACTCTCTCCCTCAACTATATATATATATAGCATGCACCCCAGCACAATCACATACACAAACGTGTTGCGCAAAAATATTGCTTACCCACCCCTCCCCCCCTCCAAAAATCCTAGCCTTGAAGAGAGCCTAAAATGAAAAAAAAAATAGTAACCTATCATCCCATACCTATTATTCGAGCAAGCTCACGAGATAATATTTTATACCCAAAGGCTTAGGCGCGACTGCGCATCTAGATCCTTTGATATTGGCACATATTTATTAATTAAAACGAAATCCTTCCAGTCCGATGGATTTTGTCACTTTCTCTTTATGTTTGAGTCATCATAAAATTGTAGACCCAAATGAAACGCCCATCGAACGTCCTGGGCACTTCGTTTTGATTTGGTATCTAATGAAATATTTTTTTTCTGTACTTTTGGACATGAAACATGATTGTGCTTATATACTTGCTTGGTTTTGTTTTGTTTGATAACGTCCCAGTCAACAATTTTGGTCATATAGAAGATAATCTACCTGGGTTGAACCAGTACCAAGCAGAGAATCAAGTACTTGCTTAAGACACAACCCAGCGCCTTTGGTGAGACTCGAAGCCGCAACCCTCGATCTCGCCACTGAGTCATCGCACTCCTTAAAGAGACTAAGTCTGCAACCATGAACATTTTTCGAATTTTTTTTATTTTCTTTTTAAATCATTTGAAAAGAAGAATTAAGTTATGTTTTCACAATAAATATGTTCACTATAACTGAAAAATGCACGGAAAAGTGAATTATCTTATAAAAACAGGTGTGTTTTCTCTTGTTGGTAATTATTTGCGTCCCTCCAATAATTATAGACAGCTAATAATTGCTGTTGTTTGATACTGATAATTTGTTAAGATTCACGAAATTGGTAAAATGCATACCTGAATTTTAGTTTTTTTTACTGTGTTCTTGAAAATAGAAACATTAGTTCTAAAATTAGAAGATCAAAAGTTACAGACTATGCAGCTTTAATATATGACTTGAAATTGAGCCACACCATGCGAAAATGTGTCTTCGAGATTTCAAACCAGGTAAGATTCAAACCAACCTCCTAAACCACAGAAACAAGCATTGAAATTCTGGTTTTAGCATGATTTAGCTGGTTTAACCATGAGTAGGTATCCTGCAATCAAGGCAGCGAACAAAAAGATGCTGACCATACTGCGCAGATGCACAGACTAATTTGCGCCTCTGTTGGTAGCAATTGACATTAAGCATGGCATCGCTCGATCAAATTTAAGATCGGTGACACGTCCTGTATCACAATGAACTAATCATTTTCTACTTTTCTCTTTGAACTGTCCCACGTTTATTCGCATTGTAAGGGGCAATCGTACTGATAGGGCATCCAATGTCGTAAGAGCAATAGTGACCAAAAGCTCGTCGCCGACAAAAGGTGACGTCAAGAAGATGGTGTATACTGCTTATGCTTCAGAAACAACCCAAGTTGGAAAAATATGATTATTTACAACCATAAAGCGTTTGAGATCATTTGTTGGACAGAACACCTTCATTAGCAACCACTAAAATTAATATAAATGCGTTCAACTTACCCAGGAGAAAGTATATCATTAGTTAGCTGTAGACTTGCGTACGTCAGATTCTTTTGCTTCTTGTAAAGAAATGACTATTTTTGGGAATAGCATTCTCTTTTTACTTATATTAAGCTTCAAAACGGTAAAAAACAGATATAAAACATGGCTACACACACAGCTGCTTCCATTGTTTACTGCTCCGGTAGCTCATCTCTGGAAGATCTCGTAAAGATTTCATTTGCATAACCGTTCGATTGCCCCTTACGACAATACCACCCGTGTTTAGACATGCAGATTTCCCTCAATTTAGGCAGGTGCACTTGAAAAAAGCACCTGTCATGGCAAAACTCCAGAACTGTGTTGGATTTGCAGTCCAAACCATGAATTAAATCACCAATTGCTTGGCAGAGCCATAAACTGCAATGTTACCGATGGTCTGTGCGCAAGGTGTCATCACAAATAAAATAAATACCAGCTTATAAATAAATAATATAGTCAACAGGTATAGTTTTTTTTACTTTTTCTGCCATTTTACGCCAGCACCAGTGCGGAAATTAGCCACCACCAGTTGGTTGTAGCAACAACCGGTGCTTTTACATTGACCAGTGTGCTTCCAGAGCCTCTCCATGCGCAGCATCCTTTTCCGTAATCGAAGGGAATAACATAATATTGATGTCCAAATTATATCAAAGACCTGTACAAATTCAAGAAAGTAAGGCTTTAAACAGGAGTCAAAGTGGACACTGTGCAACACTTCACGCACAACCCATCAGCATTCGAGCGTATTATAAAGAACTGAAATTAAGATCGAGCCAAATACGAACATTAACTGGTAGACTAGAGTTTCGGAAGTGCCGTGAACAGGCTGACTTTACTAAATGTGAGGTGATTCAGAAGAATTTACCATTTTATCTACTCCCTCTTACCTTTGTGTCTAAATCCCACCGATGGAGTCAGAGACAAGCGCAGATAGCATCCGGGCTGCACAGATAGAGTCCGGGCTGCGCAGATAGAGTCCGATATGGTTATGCACCGTGGTTATGCACCGTGAATAAACTTAGTCTTGATAAAGGCCTATTTGAGACTTCACGTCACAAATGACGTCATTACTTTTCGCCATGATACTGACTGCAAAAGAAAACAATAGGTAGGTCTCGTTTATTTTCAGGAAACTCGATAATATGATGCTCTTTCAGCATCTTAAAGCTGAATGAGATGTTAAGAATATAGACATCTACTAGGCTAGCATGTCAAGCTTTCTATACAGGAACATCTGCTGGACCCTGAGCATGAAAGGCGTTTTAACGACCCCCCCCCCCCCCCCCCCCCCCCCGAAATGGGTTTAGTAGATGCTAATGCTCACAAATGAAATCCTCTTCTGGTAGAAAGTCTGCTACGACCTGTTTGACCAGATTCTTTTTGTCAATATATCAGTAATGCATTCGAAATTTTGTTGTTGTTGCTGTTGTTGTTGTTTATCTAATTATGGCACTATGATGTTGCCCCGGGATGTTGCCCGATAGACTCTATAGATGTGCTGTCAACTTTGTGGTGCTTCTCTCGATGTGCTTCATAATCATGTAGAGCTAACACCATTTTTGACGTTATTATTGCATAAAGAATCTATGGAAAAAAGCATGTAAATTTGGGTCAGTTATTTTTTATGAACAATCCATCTATGAACTTTCAAAACCCTATCTTAAATTTCAAATAACAAAGGGCAATAACTCGAAAAATGCAAAGGGCAATTACTCGAAAAAAATAAAATGACTTTTTTGTAAAATTTTACCAGGTAATCTACTCATTATCCTCTATTAGCTGTTAGAGATTGAAGCTCCTGGCTGTTATGGTTTTTGATGTATCAAGTTTTCTGTGTCCAAATCTGCAAAAGGGCAATAGCTAAAAAAAATATATATTTTTTTAATTTTCACCAGGTAATCTACGCACTATTTTATATCAGCTGACCAAGTTTGAAGATCCTAGCTTTAATGGTTTTTGATATATTTCTTGATTACAAAATTTCATTAGTCTTTGGCCCTTTAAAAGGGGCATAACTCTGCAAAGGGACATACTTCAACAAAGGGAGATAATCCAGTCTTTGATTGATTAAGGGGAACAAGCCAGAGGAGATCCGTATGAATGCCAATAAGGCCATGATTCCTCCTCAGATATTAGCCACTAAAGAACGCTGACCATATTCAAAACCTCAAATCGATCAGATTAAACTCCAACCGAGGGTTCCCACAAGCTCTGGAAATCATGGAAAACCTGGAAAATCACTAAAAAACTTCCATACATGAAAAAATCATAGAATTTGAAAAAACCTAAATAATCATGTAAAAATCATGGAATGTTGTGAAAAATATGACAAAACCACCAGTAGCCAGAAAACTGGCTGTCGTGTGTCCGACAGTTAGTTTTCCGACTACTGGTGGTTTCAAGTTTGAATTATTTCAAAATGCATGCGTAGTCTACAAGCATGCTGTTGTTGCTGCATTCCGCATTTATGCTCTGCGCGGCGAAGTTGCTGCTAAAAGGAGAGGTTGGAGTCTGTGCATTAAATAGTCATGCAAATTAATTGTTGATCAAGGTAAATCATGGAATTGCTTTTTGAATTTCTGTGGGAACCCTGCCAATCGCTTCCATGAATCTTTTTTCCTTCTGCTATATGAATAAGAGCATGGAATAATCAAACAGGTAGGCCTAAGATATAACAGTTGCTTCATCTAGAGGTCCACCTTTGATCCATCTAAGGTCGAAATTAGGCCGGTATAGTAAAAACTGTGTAAAACGGCCACTCAAAAATAGACAAAACAAAGATCTTTATGACAAATGGTAGTTTAATAAAGGTTGAAAGTATTGCAGATTGGAGCATTCTGCTATACTTTTGACCTTCATTAAGCGATAATTAGTCTTAAAAACCAATTTTTGGTCTTTTTTAGAGTGCCCGTTTTACACAGGTTTTACTGTATTGTAAATGGTTTATCGATCTCAATAAGTGGTGGTGTTATAACACTCACAGACAAGACGACAAGTGATAAATGAATTTATGTTAACACAAAAATGTTTTATTTTTCTCTCTTTTTATTGATCATATTACCTTGCGCCCTTTTCATGGGACAAAGGCAAATATTGCAGACCCAGATTAGACGTCACAAGACAGTGACTTACTTTGCCATTTTTCCACCTTATAAGGGAGTCATTCCCAGTAAAAAAATGGTCTTCATTTTCCCAATTTTGAGTATTTTAGGATTTCCCCCCAAAAGCACCTTATTTTATACTCTGAAAAATTTACCCGAAATGTAAAGCAAAACACTACAAGACGCGGTCTCTGATCAGAGTGTTACAAAATGTCCAATTTGAATTTGAGCAAAAACGAAAGAATCCGTGATTCATCTTTTATTATTTGCGTAGATAGCGATGGCCCTTTTTCCACCCTAGGTTGGTCTCGTTCAGGGCTGATAAAAGTCATGAATAATGCAAATTCTTGGTAAGTTTTGCAGGTAGCTGAAGCACAGATGTTCGATAATTGTCTTAATGTTGGTGTACATGTAGCACCATAAACAAGTTTCACACAGTATTAACGCCGATGACAATCTCGGTTTGGTCGGAATACATTTATTATATTTTAGAAGAGGTATCGTATATATTGTAAATTTCGGAAATTTTAGCGAGAATTTAATTTTCGCAAATAGCATTAAAATACATATTTGCGACTTTAAAGGGCATGCCTTAGCTATATCAGTAGACGATATAGTGATTTCGCCATTGTTAAATAAAAACTTTGTATTCGCGAAAATACATCACTCGAGAAATTTCCGAATTAACATTAAATTTACATCACATTTCAATGATTTCATTGGCAATTATACCAGGTTTCATGAAGTAACATGATTTCACGAAAACAACTTTTTTATTCGTTATCCAGCGAATTTTCGGAGAAAAGCGATGGTTCCTAAGTATTTAAAATTCGGCTTTCCGAGGTCCGCAGTCTGTGGTGCGTTGCTCCGATACCTTAGACAAGTGGTAACTTGGGTGCGTCGCTCCTCCTACAGTTTGATACCGATAAGAATAATTTGCCTTGACCATTTGGCATTGATTACATATAATATACTTTTTTCGAGCTATTAAGGCATAACGAATAAAACAATACAATCTGGATAGAATGTAACTGGATGGGTACAAATGATCAGTTTTCTTTTAAAATTAAACAGGGATATTGTTAAGATGGGCCCGAACCATTTTGGGACTACAATGATAAGCCAAAACGGCCCATCAATTTTGCTATAGGGCCCATCAGATTTTCAAAAGGCCCATTAAAATTATGAAAATCATTTGAACAGGAAATGTGCCATTGGCAAATAGGCACTATCATCATTTTGGGCCAGCAATATCTCGGCGCTTGCATCATGACTTTGTCGTAATCCCTTTGATCTATCCTGTTCACTAATTTCGACAATACCGCGTCTTTCATGGGGAGGAGCTTCAAAATGAACTATCTGCAAAAAGAGGAGCACTCATGTAAGATCTTCTATATCTCAAACAAAAGGGGCACTCATGTAAAATCCTCTATATCTGCAACAAAAGGAGCACTCATGTAAGATCCTCTATATCTGCAATAAGAGGAGCACTCATGTAGGATTCTCTATCTATTGCACCCCAAGATGTACAACTGCCTGAAGTTAGAGCAAACTTTTAAAATTTCATTTCCTTGAAAAACACACAGGGTAGGTGCACCACCAGGGGTCATGCGCGGATCCAGAGTGGGGGACAGGGGGTGACAGGGGGTACGGACCCCCCTGAAGAATCACAAAAATAAAGGGTCTCTTAGCAATAATGGACCGAATACCCTTAAATTCTCAAAGCTATATCAAGCCAGCATTCAATGTTGCACGCCAGCGAAACGCCTTTTTGTTGCACATGATAACGAGTCATCCCGTGGCACAGGAGCCTGTATGTTTTCAACCTAAATGCCATTGGAGCCTTTTGATTATAAAAAGTAAGAAATAGCATATAGGATCCGTAGCCAGTAACATATAGACTAATTAGCCAAACACTAGCCAGATTATTTTCCTTTCCGTGCTATTAATAGAGAAAATAACGTATAATTCGGCTGTGAAATGCATATAAGTCATTTTTCACAAATACAAAAAAAAAAAAAAAAAAAAAAAAATGCGAAACAACCCAGACTGTTCGAAAAAGTTTGCTTTCTTTGGTGTGTAATCGTCTGTGCACGCTTCCGCAACGAAGAGTGTGTCGTGTTATAAAAACATCTGCATCATCGACGAAATTTTGGCTGATTAATTTTTGTCTCATAGCTTCATTGTTATTCTATTGCATTGCCTTTTTTCTTCATGCAATTAATGCAATTTATAATTTTACTTACCTTTTGATGGCACTGTCAGTGTGTCTAATTAAGTTTTTAGCGGATAGGCTCCTTTTCTAGAGCGGTTAGGGCTCAGGAAAAGTAGTTTAGAACGGATAGGACCTTTTACGCTTATATACCGTGATACTAGGATAACAATATTGGTAGATCATATCCAGGCAATATAGGATCCTTAAATAAAGTTAAAAAAGCAAGTGAGTATGACCAGAAAATGCCTAATTCATAGACTATAATAAATAGAACAACCGATTGCACTGCGAGGAAGAGACACAGAACACTAACAGTCACGCAACAAGAACACTATATAAGTAAAACAACCAGCTCTCTGTTCTCAGTAAAATTGTTGCAAAACTAGAAAGCACACAGTATTGCTTTGCAAAACGTGGACCAAACAACAACAACAACAACAACAACAACAACAGGGGAATGGGGTCAACAGTAAACGTTTTTTTTTTGTTTTGTTGCTTTACGTCTCCGGCAACAGCTATTGTCATGGCGGGACGGTCAGTTCACCTAGCCACACTTTTTCCTGGGCAAGCTTGAACAAGCGGTTAACCAGTATTTCGTGCACATACTTTCGTTTGTAACTGACAACAACCCTACTTGAGTGATTCAGCGGAAGAGAGCAGAATGACCATAGAAATTATGTCATGATCAATCTTCACGAATGTATGGGACCGGGCCGGATTCGAACTTGCGTCTGTAGCCAGACACGTTACCGACAGCGCTCCGCTGTCCGTTTACAATAAACAGTGAATAAACAACACCAGAACTACCACCTTAGAAGGGACAGCAGCCGATGCCACAACCATGACCACTATCATCAATATATAACATGCATAAGATTTTGTCACGAGAGTGAATTAGGCTGTAATCTAGCAGTACCTGTCTTAAAACATAGACAAAGCAAAGATCTTAATGACAAATGTTAGCTTAATGAAGGTGGAAAGTATATCCGAATGCTCCCCTTGAAGTATTCATGGCATTGCTAAAAATATACTGGATAACAAGGTAACAAAGTATCACACAGTCTTACGTCAGGTGGCACATTTGTTGTCTACATTGTATATCCGATGTGTTCTGATGGGTATATAAAAATGGTGTGTTCATAAGTAAAATTGCAGTCTCTATAATGAAATATGTTCTATCATAGAAGCTTGTATGTACCTTTATTTCGCACATACACTCACTGGCATTCAGTTTTGAACAACATTTGTATGAGCTGCATGGACATGTTGTCTCCATTATATTCCACTGTACTCTTGTAATATACATATGTTATTTTGTATTATCATGTACTCTTCTTATTGGAGGAAATAAAGAAATTTTATTATTATTATTATTATTATTATTATTATTATTATTATTATTATTATTATTATTATTATTATTCAAGGAAGATGCTTGTTTAACTGATGTAGGGAAAGTGTCCATAGCTTAGGGGCTGGAACTGTTTAAAGGATTGCTTTTAAAATGTAAATATTTAAAGTTGAAGGCATACTGCAAATTTTAAGATTCGAATTTTAGTCAGCAAAAAAATCAGAAAAGTTAACAAGTACAGGCTTTTTGTGAAGAAAAGGGTTTGACACCTTTATTAGGGGTAATTTGGTATGTTGAATCCGAAAATTAATGTTGGCAAGCTGAGAAATGACGTCTTAATGACCTAATTTGCATATTTTCAAAATGGCCGCCAAAAATCATGGAATTTGACACATTACTGAAATATTTTATTTTTTGACAATGTTTTTTCCCCCAAATCATCAGTATTATTTGTCCTAAGATTGTTTTACCATTAGAGTCAAAGGTTTTGGCGGCAATCCATGATTTTACCGTATTCATGGTAATAAATGTCCGTTTAGTCCATAAATCATATATAAACTTGCCTTATTCTGTATCCTACTATTTTAATGTTATTTTATTCATAGAATGATTTTAGACTGTTAACCAGCTTTTCAAGTAATAAATGAGAAAGACAATGTGATAATCAACAAGTTATTTTGTTTGAAAATAAATTTGTCATAATGTCCATGCCCAAATATTTGGTACATTTTGTATATATAAAAAGTAACAGCATGCACATTCCTTAGTACCCTAGGGTCTAATTAGACCAGCCTTGCAAAATCAGAAACACTTTTAATAGGTGTCAAATTGTTTTGTGAGGCCGCCTAAATGGGGAAAAATAATACCCTAAAGAAGAAATCCATTTGAGCAATGTGAAATTGCATGGTTACCATGGCAACGCATAATGCGCTTCTAAAGAATGGGGATAAACCTTCAAAAGTACTCATATCTCAGCAGCAACTCATCTGAAACTTTTAAACTTGGTACTAACTAAATATTAAGACATAAGACTTTCATCCGATGTTCAGATATGCAAATTCTTAAATTAGCATATTCTTGAATTTTAATGAATACATTAGAAATAAGAGAAAAATCATAAAACAATTAAGGGCGTGTACATACAAATTTATCTATTTATCAGCTGCTTACTATCCTATACTACCAGCCTCGGTATCAATTTAATGCTAATATATAGCCTGTTTACTTAATGATCCAATATGCAAATTATCTAAAAATTGTTGCCATGAATATCAATTAAATATTAGAAACGAGAAACAAAGAGAACAATTAATAGATTGTACATACAAAATAACTCAATCTCATTTGCTATTGATCCTAGATTTCATACTCACTTTCTAAATTAGTTCCCAAATGAAAGACCAGAAAAAGTTCTATCATAGTGTTGTTTGATACGCAAATTATTTAATTTGTTTATGAACGAGTAATTTTTGAAGAAACAAGCTTATTGATTATTTTTCAATTTTTCTTTAGTGAGCTATAGGTTTCATCGATATTCATTAATATGTTTGTAAAATGATTGTATATCTGATCATTGGAATAAAATACTATGTCTCAGCCTTGATTTCATACTAAGATTTATTGTCTAGAACAATTAAAAGATGAGTTAGGAGTAGTTTTAGAAGTAGACCCCTACTAATTGTTCTACGTTTTTTCTCTCATTTCTAATATTTACATTAATATTAATACCTTTTAGAAACGGATAATTTCACATACTGACTATTCAGTAAAGTAAATGTCTTAGCTTTAAATCGGTACCAAGTGTGGTAGTCTAGGAATATTAGCAGCTACGATATGAGTAATTTTGTAGGTACACCCTCCTAATTTTATTACCATTTCTCTCTTATTTCTAACATTTAAATTAATATTCACAGAATATAATCATAAAATGATTTGTATATCCGACCATGGCATAAAATATGCTATGTCTTAGCATTTAATTGGTACCAAGTTTGTTAGTCTAGGACAACTAGCAGATGAGATATAAGTAATTTTGTAGATATATCCATTTTATTTTTCTGCGTTTATTCTTTCTTTGTTTAATGTTTTCATTTATATTCACAAATATGTAAATACGATTTATATATCAGACTATTGTGTTAAAGTACTATAACTCAACTTTCATTTGGTACCAATTTTGGAAATCTAGAATAGTTAGCAGCTGACATACGGGCTATGTTGTACGTACACCCATTTAAATTTTCTAACATTTTTCTCTTATTTCTATTTTTTCATTAATATTCATGAATATGCAAATTAGATCATTTGTATATCATATTATTGAGATAAAGTGATATGTCTGAACTTTTATTTGGTAAGAAGTTTGGTATTCTAGAATAGTTAGCAGCTGCCATAAAGGTAATGCTGTACGTACTCCCCCCCCCCCCCCCCTTATTTTTTCTATCATTTTTCTCTCTTATTTTTCATGTTTTCAATAATATTCACGAATATTCAAATTAGATCATTTGCATATCGTACCATTGGGTAAAAGTACTTTGTATAGGCTTAGATTTGGTACCCAATTTGATAATCTATGATAACTAGCAACAGATATATGGGTAATATGTATAGGTACACCCCCTAATTTTTTCTACGAATTTTCTTTTATTTCTATTTTTTATTAATACTCATGAATATGCAAAAACGAAAATTTGCATATCAACACATTAAATAACTATGTCTGGGTCTTAATTTGGTACCAAGTTCGGTAGTCTAGGATGAGTTGCTGCTTAGATACGAATCATTTTGTAGGTACACCCACTTTCTTTAGAATCATGTTTTTTTTTTGGGGGGGGGGGGGGATGGGGGGTAAATTGTTCTAGGCAAGCCTCCCTGAGCCAGGTTTTTCTTTGCTATGTAGCAACCATTTTGTTTCGCCAGTATCTGACAACTTGCTTTTCTTGAATGAGTGGAAGAGAGAAAACATCCATGAAAGAATGTGCGGCACGCAATGTCGATCATAGGTCTGCTTGCAAATGACCCAGCTACATTGCCCGATGTGTTGCCATCGACACCATGCAATTCTATGTAATCCAAACTGTTTTATTTTCAAAAACACTATCTTTTTGGCATTTAGTGGTCCCACTGAACAATTTGCATCCATCAGTAATTGTCCTTGGTTGCAAGGTAAGTCTAATAAGCCCCCTCCCCCTCACAAGGTGTGTATGTGAGGTCAGGGGGGTTGGCAATTAGATATTCCATGATTTAACCACAATTTTTAGTTTCATTAATATTCATGAATATGCAAATGAGATAATTATATATATGACATTTATATGAAAGGAATTGTCAAATTGTATCACTGACGATATAATAACATGCAACAAGGGCAGTTTGAGGCAGAATTCAGTTTATATTTGCTTTTTGTAATTTTCACTTATTTTTTTTTTAATTTTCTTCGGTATTGATGAATATGCAAATTAGATAATTAATCTGCATATCATACCGAAAGTACTATATCTAAGCTTTAATTTGCTAGCAAGTTTAATAGTGTAGGGTGAGTTGCTGATGAGATACGAGTCATTTTGTACGTAAATACCCACTTTCTTTAAAATCGCACTAACTCCCTCCCCTAGCTGAAATTTATAGAATTTTGTTTAAATCACCATATTTTTTTGCAAACAATAAGGATATCATTGCGATGCATTTTTTAAAGTTCTCAATTTAATGAAATCATTCCTGACACATTTGGGCCAGATAATATGCACGGACTATCATGAAAAACCTTAACTAAGTCGGAAGCAAATTTTTTTTCTCAAGTTGTCCCCCCTGACATTAATTTCTTTATTCTAATTGCATAATTTGATGTCAACGAAGACCCCCCTTCATTAGAAGATGTTTTTGGATTGATTTGTATCAGTTTGGCATCCTTAACACGTTACTCTACAGATTTTTATTGATTTTTCTCCAATTTGGTGGTCAGATTGGAAATATGCAAATAAGATAGTGAAGACGCCATTTTTTAGCTTGCCAACATTGGTTTTTGGATTCAGCATACCAAAATCCCATTAGTAGGTATCTCAAAACCTTTTCTTCACAAATGACTGTACCTTCTAAAATAAGCGTCTTTTTCTGATTTTTCCTGACTATATATTTCTAAAGTTCTATTCAGGGTTTTAGAAAATTTGAACTTTACACCTGTACGTCTTGAACCATTTCCTCTCTTTGTTTCAGGCTAGGCAAAGTCACAGGGGTAATGGTTAGGACAAGGAGTAAAAGAAACCGCGTTCTGCTTATACTAACAGCTTGTTTATTGGGGATATTTCTGTACAGTAGTGAATATGATGGAAGTTTATCATCAAATGGTAAGTAGCATGCGCTGATCCAGAAAGTTGTGCCAGAGGGGGTCCAACTTTGACAACCTTTTTTTTAGCTTGATGAGGGGCGGAAGGATCAAAATACCACTATTAGCGGGCCACCATCGGCCCGCCAGCGAAACGCATCTGGCGTTTCGCTGGCGTGCCGATGATGGCCATGCATTGGATGCTGGCTTGGTAGCTTTGTGATCTTAAGGGGATCTAGACCACTATTGCTAAGAAACCCTATATTTTTGTGATTTTCCAAGGGGGGGGGGTCCGGACCCCCTGTCCCCACCTCTGGATCCGCGCATGAGTAGTTACTTAAATAAGTGTAAGTCACTGTATGGATTGTGCGTCTGTACGAATAAACGGAATAATCCACGAACTTAAGCTTCAGCAAAGGGGTTACCAAACTATAAATGATACCAGCGTTTGCCCTTAGCAATTGCCTTTAAGAGTTCGCGTGACTCCAATGTCCTTACATTAAGGGTTCCAGAGTCTAAATCAAGGATCCTCATTTGCTTTGATTCATTTAGCAAAACAGGGCTAACAATTCACTTCAATGATTAGATTGCTATTTACAAGAAGTAATCTCGAATCTAAAAAAAAAAAAAAAAAAAAAAAATGCTCTATTTATGAATAACTGTGAGTAGTTTGGCACTATGTGCACACGCTACTCGCAGTATTTCATAAAAAATCCTAAGGGCACACGCTACTCACAGTATTTTATAAATAATCCTAAGGGCACACGCTACTCACAGCATTTCATAAAAAATCCTAAGTGCACACGCTACTCACTGTATTTCATAAAAATATACTAAGGGCACAAGCTACTTACAGTATTTCATAAAAAATCCAAGGCGCACACTCTACTCACAGTATTTCATAAAAAAGTTCTACGTGCACAAGCTACTCACAGTATTTCATAAAAAACCTAAGGGCACACGCTACTCACAAGATTTCATAAAATATCCTAAGTGCACACGCTACTCACAGTATTTCATAAAAAAAATCCTAGGTGCATTAGCTACTCACAGGATTTCATAAAAAATCCTAAGTGCACATGCTACTCACAGTATTTCATAAAAAAATCCTAGGTGCATTAACTACTGACAGTATTTCATAAAAAATCCTAAGAGCACACGCTACTCACAGTATTTCATAAAAAATCCTAAGTGCACACACTACCCACAGTATTTCATAAAAAATCCAAAGTGCAAACCTACTCACAGTATTTCATAAAAATCCTGACTGCAAAGCTACTCACAGTATTTCATGCAAAAATCCTAAGTGCACACACAACTCACAGAATTTCATAAAAAACCTAAGTGCACACGCTACTTACAGTATTTCTTAAAAATCCTAAGTACATGCGCAACTCACAGTATTTCTTACAAATATCCTATGTGCACAAGCTACTCATAGTATTTCATAAAAATATCCTAAGTGCACATACTATTCACAATATTTCATATAAAAATCCTAAGTGCACACACTACTCACAGTATTTCATAAAAATATCCTAAGTGTACACGCTACTCACAGGATTTATAAAAATATCCTAAGTGTACACGCTACTCACAGGATTTCATAAAAATATCCTAAGTGTACACGCTACTCACAGGATATCAAAAAAAATATCCTAAGTGTACACGCTACTCACAGGATTTCATAAAAACATCCTAAGTGTACACGCTACTCACAGGATTTCAAAAAAAAATTCAAGGCGCAAACGCTACTCACAGTATTTCATAAAAAAATCCTAGGTGCACACGCTACTCACAGTATTTCATAAAAACATCATTGTTCGTATAAGTACCGAATGAAAACTCAAACAAAAATACATTGCACAAACGGCCCCTGATTTAAATGCAGTTTATTAGACTAGTCCCACAGGATGCACAGATATTTTCTCAGGGATCCCAGACAGGTATAATGGAGTCTATGACTCAATATAGCGAGTCAGGGAAACCACGGGGTACATAGATCTACATTTCAAAAGCGGGACTAAGTACGAATTCACCATACACAATGGTAGCTAGCAGCAACAAAGAACTAGCATCGCCAGAATCACTGCCCTAAAACGGACATCAGCTGGGGACTCCGAACAGGTCATACCCAAATCAACCTGTTCAGCAAAGGAGACTATCAAGAAAATTGAAATCTTGCTTGTAGGAAGTCTATATGTGATGCATTCCAATAAGCGAATAACAAAGGCGCTGAACAGACTGTGCGGATGCGCAGACTGGTCTGCACCTTTGTTGTTCACAAACCCCAAAGACAGGTTTTCTCATATGTTTTTGACCACCACATATTCGCCTCAGATTCTGTTGCTGTTCAAATCCATGCATTTTAGTTCCAAAAGAGGATGTATCATGACTAAGAATATCAATCAAAATAACTGGCAAAACAAAGAAAGGTGTCCATATCTAACAGGGAGCAAGTACCTAACATAACTACTAATTGAGCCAAAGCGGACCCATCCGTTTAAGACAGGCATCTGGTACTATCCCAACTTTTAAAGGTTTAAGGTCATGATCTTCATTGAGTCTGATACTTGGATCACAGTCATGCAGTCAAAGGGGACAACACAGCTATAATCCTGATAAGGATCTATAACTACGCATGCTGACTTCAGTATAAAACCTGTGGTTCCATACATGTAGTTTTAGAGCCGTCCTTAAAAATGTTTGCTCTCAGCCTACTTTTAATTTTCCAGGTGGGTAGGTGGAATGTATTTTTTCAATGATTTGTTAAAACATATTAAAATAAAGAAAAAAATATCTAAATTTAGAATAAAAAATATCTCTCTGAAGCTTGGAGTAGGGCGAATTTAAGTGAATTGGTCGCAAAACTTTTTAAAGATGACCTAAGGCCACGGCAAATAAATTTTTAGAGTCTCATTCCCACCCGCCCAAAATAAAAAAAAAAAATGGGTGGAAGCCACCCCGTTTTTTTTTCATTTTCTTATTAAAGAAAAAAAAGGTTCGAAAAAAGCGGTACATTTTTTGTGCAATTTTCCTTGCCAGCATATTTGAAAAAACAACAACTGGTTTTTATTTAGACACTTAATTTTTATCATTTATACATTTTGACAATTTAATTTCAATGCGTTAAATGTTTTTTTTCTTCAGAACTGTTCTTGTCATTAAAGCAGTCGGGTAAAAAAACGTGAACCTCTGACCCACCCAAATTTTTCACAAAATTTGGATGAGAATCTTAAAATTTATTTGGTGTGGCATCATAAAATACTGGCTCTTATATGCCTCCGTTGTTGGAGAGTTTTTATACCATCTCTGAGCGTTTGCTATCCGAGAAAATCAACATCTTTTCAAAGGGTTACGTACACTAAGAGGCTATTTTTGTCCCCTCTAGAGCCAAAAACTGAAAATTACTTTTCACCAATGTCTTTTGGTTGGTTTATTTGAGAAAAACTGAAGTGTAAAATTTCGGTAATTATTTTAAATTTACCGTTGCTATGGTAATAAAAATGGCCGACAAAATATGCTTAAAACAGAGAAATTCCATTTGGACCAAATTTAAGGCTTTTGGAGACCGATTTTTTAAGAATTAGATATCAGCACAGCTAAATACCAAAACATCCTTTAAATATGTTGTGTGCCGTGGTAATTCTCATCTTCTGTTGAAAAATCTTTTTGATATTTGCTTATGCTCTATGTTAATTTCTCTGTCAAACCGCTCAATGTTGCTCCAAAATGGCCAATTACCTATTTTCAGCCTATTTTGGCAGCCATTTTTTTTACCATAGCAACGGTAGAAGTCAAAGTAATCTGAGACTTTAACACTTTGGTTATTGATATAATAAACTATTAAGAACAAATTGGTGAAAAACACTTTTTATATTTTAGCCTCATGGGGGGAGGGGGGGGGGGGCAAAAAAGCTCCTTAATGCACGTAGCTCAAATTTCAAGCAAGGACATTACATTATGCTTTGAACATATTAGTGTCGTAAGTATTCTGGTTGTGCGTACTGACAAATTAACATATTATTCAAAAAATATATTTATTAAATTCATTCATGTTTTGAAATATTCCAGGAAAATTATTATAAAACATAGAAAAACAAAACAAACAAACAACCAAACAACCACAAACAAACAACAGCAATCAGCTAAAATATATAGAGGCTTGCCGAGCGATTCGACCACAGGAGATTGAAGTTTGGTCCTTATATCACCTATATAGCCTCAAAACCAAAAGCTCACTGTGTCATTACATAGGTACTACGTAATGACATTGTGAGCTTTTGGTTTTGAGGCTATAGGGGTGATTTAAGGATCGAACTTCAAGCTCCTGTGGTGAGATAGACAAAGTTTCGATATGTTTTAAAAATACAATAGGGTCATAATTGCCTGCTTAATTTTACAGGTTTACTGGTAGGAATAAAGCGGCTGGTACGACAAACTGTTAGGAATGTTGCAAACCCTTTTAGAAAAGTGGTGAGTTCCAAACCAGATGAAAAAGTAAGTGAGTATGACCAGGAAATACCACACTCACAAACTGCAGATCAACACATGGCACCAAACCAATCTGCTTCAACTTAAACTGTTGCTTATTGTACACCTTTCATTTATTGTACATTCGCTGCTTATTGTAAAGCGGTTGCCTATTGAATACAAATTGCTTATTGTAACGTGTGTTTTTAGTATATCTGTTACTATTGTATGCTTGTTGACAGTTGTTGTTTTTGTATACCTGTTGCTTATTGTAACTTGTAGCAGTTGCTTACTATACACTTGTTGTTGATTGTATGCATGTTGCTTATTGTATGCGTGTTACTTATTGTATGCGTTTTGCTTATTGTATGCGTTTTGCTATTTGTACATGTGTTGCTTATTAAATACATGCTGCTTATTATATACATGTACATGTTGCTCTTTGTTCACTTGTTGCTTATTGTATACATGTTGCTTATTGTATGTGTGTTATTATTGTACATGTGTTGCTTATTATACACCTGTTGCTTACTGTGAATACCTGTTGCTTATTGTATGACTGTTGCATAGTGTGTACCTGTAGCTTATCGTATTCATGCTGCTTACTGTAAACTTGTTGCTTACTTTAAACTTGTTGCACATGATAAACCTGTTGCTTATTTTATTGTAAATTCCTTGCTTTGTGTATACGTCATCATCATCATAATCGGATTTTTGATTAACGTGCAGGTGCAGGGGCATCATCCACATCAGTGGGCCCCTTTCCAGGTAACTGGCTAGCTGCACGCATAGCAGATCTCACACCTGATCTCCAGGTGCTCCTTTCTTGAGGGTCAACTGTGGTGAGCTTCCACTCACGGCAGTCTTTCTCTGTCAGTTTCTTCCATGTTTGCTTGGGCCTCCCTGCCCCCCGCTTGCCGTCAATCTGCATATCATATGCTGTTCTGATTGCACCACTCGAACGCGCCACATGCCCAAACCAGCGAAGCCTTCTCTCTCTCAAAATGAGGTCGAGGTCCTCAAGCTGAAGCTTTGCCAGTAGCTCGCTTGACCTTACCCTGGCCACATCCTCTGGCTTGATACCGCAGATCTGTCTGATCATGGCCCTATTATTGCGTTGCAAGCGCTGCAGGTTCGTCTTGGTAAGTGGCCAAGTTTCACTGGCATGGAGCATGGCGCTCCGCACGCAAGAGCTGTACACATGGCCACGGGTCTTGTAAGACAGGTGGCGGGATGTGAGAACTGGTAGTAGCTCCTTGAACTTCTTCAAGGCGGTTTTCACACGAGTAGTGACCGCCATTTCACAGCCTCCACCAGCAGAAAGCATGTGTGTGGCCTTTTTTTAAATCCTTATAATGCTGGTGAATTTCCCCTTACATATTGATACTATCTAAAAGCATGGCTTTGTACATTATTGTTTTATGAGGTCACAGGTCGAATTTTCTAAAAAAATTGATATATATCTGGCCCTAAAAATTATTTTATCATAGCAAATATTGCAGACCCTGATGAAGATATTTCATCTAGGTCCTCACTGTTTACCAAAGTACCTGTTTACTGTCCTGCCAACCAAGAGTGACAATGACGCCATGTTTTGTTTACAAAGTTATCAGGAACTTATAATAGATATATCACTTGCGTAGGATTAATACACAAGTGATCTATCGATTCGTGTTAGCTAAAGTAGAGTGTACAATGTTTTCCTTAACAATAATTATTGTAAACAAAATATTACGTCACTGTCACTCTTGGTTGGCACGACAGTACCGGTATCCAGAATATGAAGAGCTACTGTCCTGCCAGCCAAGTGTGACAATGACGACATGTTTTGTTTACAAAGTTATTAGGGACTTAGAATTGATAGATCACTTGTTATTTAATCCTATCCGCCGGATAGGATTAATACAAAAGTAATATATCGATTCGCGTCAGTTCAAGTCGAGTGTACACGTTAATATTTTACTTAGCAATTGTAAACAAAATATTATGTCACTGTCACTCTTGGTTGGCACGACAGTAACTTGTTTATTGTAAACTCAGGCCTTAAGAGAGATTTTTTTTTATCTTATTTCTCCACCAAAACATATGTTGTTGGTACTCAAAAGAACCGTCTCCTCAATCATGGCCGTAGCTCCCAAATGCGCATTTACGCACGTGTGTACTGAAAATTTTACACATTCAAGCCAAATCACATAATATAGAAAGTTTTTTTTCAAACCAAGAGGGACTGCTCTTAAAAAGAAATAATTCGCTTCCTGTCGGAGCAAATTCTTTCCACATTTTGAAAAGGGACGCAACTGATGAAAATCAGTTTTCGTTGGAGTAGTCACCATTTGATGTGCGTAACTATTACAGCGTTCTGGCTACGCCCTTGTCAATGTGCACCAAGAACAAATGGTGTGTGAGAAAATATTTACAATTGTAAGCTGTAATGTTGTGTTTATCTGTAAAATACCCATGTGCTGGCTCAAATAGATTGCTGATTATTTGGATAGTCAATAATTCATCATATCGTGTGATTGAATCAATTCTGTGTATCTATTCCGTCTTAAGTTGATTCGGAAATCGACCATACACTGCATGATTAAAGCGATTTCATTAATATTTAATCAAACAATCGTACCTTTATGGCTACAGGTACTTGAAGGTGCGTTTCTCAGCATCTTCAATTGGAGACTTTCTCCGTGCAAAGGTTAACACAAGCTTACTAAAAACGCTTTTTTATTTTTTGTTTTATAAATGTATGCTATCTTTGCGCGTTACTAAATCTATACTGACGTCAAGAAAAAACGCCTCATCTAAAAATAAACGTGAATATCTCTTAGACTGATCAGACTAAAGTTATGAAATCTAGTGCATTATAATACCTTATCATTCAAGCGTATCTCATGAAAACAAAATTGTTGAAAGAATATTTGAGGCTGAGAAAACGACCTCGGTTTGAGACAGGGGTCACAATTTCGTGCGACACAAGAATTTAGCCACATTTGCTTTTTTTCCAGACACAATCCGTTGACAGGAAAAACAGTCTCTATTTTACCAAAAATGCGTTCATAATGTTCAGACAATGTTTGTATGCGTCTGCTGAACAAAACAACTTACCCCACCCACCTTTTCGCCATGCATTTTAGTAAAGTTTAAATGTCATGACTCTTCAAAGTGGGTGAAAATATTGTTACGAATCCTTTGCAAAAGTCTTAAGTCTTTAACCAGCGACGACTGCTGAGGAAACGCAATCTAGCACGTGTTCCAGACGGCCGTTTTAGATGACGTTAACGTAGACCAGTGACTGGCCATTGGGCTTTACAGCTCATCTATTGACGCTAATGACCCAAATGGGTTGATGCGTTTTTAAACTCCAACTCATCATCATCATTACAGCTCATCTTAAATAATGTAATATGTAGGCATATTCTGTGTACATTACCTAATGTTCCCCCTTATCTTTTTTTCCATTTCTTCAAGCAAAACGAGAATGTTGGCTAGTTTCGTAAACGAACCTTACATTTTGTCCTTAATATGACGTCATAATTTCATAAAGTTATTACTCGCAAGCACAACTGTTTGAAAAAATGATCCAAACTTTGTTCATTAATTAGCAAAACGTTAACGGCACAAACTGGGTGCAAATTCAAATTGAAATCATAAGCGATCGAGGCACAATGCCGTCATGTGTACGTTGAGCCTATATGGCGTTACCGGAATAACGCGTCACCTGCATATCAAATAAAAGTCATTTTCCAACATCGACCAACCTCTACATAAAGAAGCAGTACGTGGCTGTTCATTCACCAGCGCGTCAGCGCTGGTGATATACGTTAGAAAACTTCCATTAGGCGCGTGTTCGATTCGGGCCTGTTCCATTAGCAAGTTGCGGAAATGGATCAGGTGTTAACTCCCTAACAGCAGTGTCTTTTACAGTTCTTTCCGTCGACCAAGTTACTTCCAAAATTCCATCATTGCGTGAGCGATGTTGATATACTTTGGATACTGGATTGCTTCTAAAAGCGAAGAGGCCTATTAGAGACCTTACCACTGAGCGAGAATCCCGATCAAACATGAGCCCTTCGGATATTCTAGACTAAATGTGACGAAATATCTAGATGTAGATGGGTCAGTTTCAATATGCCCCCTAGGCATTATGTGCATTGACTTCGATTGAGTAATACGGTTGAATGACCTAAAACTTACTGCTGGGGAGGGGGTTAACTCTACAATTATTCAGTGTGTTCATGAGCAGAGTCTTACTGGAATATGCATATTTCCTGTCTTTTATTTGCTTCCAATGGATAACCTATGTACAAATCGTTAATAAAACAAACAAAAATACTCAGAGCTTGAAGCCCATGAAACACTGAAAAGAGTGGCTTCAGCAAATGCAATAATTAAACACTATAAAAGTTCTTCTTTAATAACTGTAAAACGACATGCGATGGTTCTAAGCTTCTTTAAAAGCTAACCTTGTTTTTATATATCTTCGCTTAGAAATCAGTGATAATGAGTGAGGCGTTTTTAGTTGACGTCAGTATATACATTATTATACATATATATTAATTGTTTAATGGTAAATCGCGTACCAAATAGTCTTTAATAAAGACGTCTTCATAATACACTGCCCTATCTAATCCTACATGCCCTAGAAATATCCTCAATGGAGACAAGTTTTGATCTAGGATCTAAATATTTTTAGAAAGAGGATACATGTCTATTGATACTTGTTTATTAGGATTAAAACTGGTAGGGGGCCGCATGACTGCCTGCACCTTAATCAAATATATTTTAAATGAGCACCCAAAACATATGTTAAAATTGATGGATAAGACAATATTTACGATTGTACGCTGAAAAATGTTGTACATTATATCCAAACCTGTGCATTTATTCGAGCCATTCTTTGATACAGGATTTGAACCAGCTGGCATTTAGTTAAAGAGCGTAACAGAACATTATTTTTCTTATTTCTAAACCAAAACATATGTTGTATGTACTCAAAAGAACCGTCTCAATGAGACGGTTCTTTTGAGCACCCAAAACATATGTTAGAAATGATGGGTAAGAAAATATTTACAATTGAACGCTGAAAAAAGTGCACTGTAAATTCGGAATTTTTCGCGAAAGCTTAATTCAAACCCTCGCGATTTGGCGCTATCACTCTGTCGTTTACTGATATAGGCAAATCATGTCCTTTTCGCGACTTTTGTACGTCGCAAATGTGTCTTTTAACGCAGGCCCCCTAGTGGAACCTTCAAAACCTTTAGAAACCTTTAATTTTGTTGCAATCCTTTAAAACCTTTAATTTGGCTAAAAAACCTTTAATAACCTTTATTTTGATTAATAAACCTTTAAATTTAGCAAGATCAGTTAGAACATAAAAAATAGACCATAAGTACATGTATCGGTATGTTGAAAAGTAATGTCTGTGACATCTTGGGCTTTTCAGAAAGCCATTGTGTCTACCTACCTCTTACATCAGGGTGACTCAATTTTTCTGAGGCTTCAGATAAGGCAGCAATAAAAAAGAGTGAGGTAAGGTAGATATAAATGCTTTTGGCCCAAAAGTTGATTTTTTGCTTTACATCTATGTTAAACAGCTGAGGTAATGTCGGAATGACTAGTTGATCAGAGCCACCCTTTATCTAGACAGGCTTAACCCGATCCTTTCACAAGTCCATGTATTCAGTGCTCAATTTTCTCTAGTATCTGACAACTATAGTGAAAGAGTGTGCTCAACTGCAAAACTCTTGACATTAGGTTGGACATGCTACCGACTGCGATAACTGGGATGGCAAATAAATGGATATCATTAATTGGGTTTATTGACTTCTGAATAATGTGCTGATTTTCTAAGGTTGTCAAATCTGAACTTTGATATCTACACACAAGACTAATAAAGTTATATGCATATCTTTCTAAGTTTTATATCTAAAAAGGGCATACAATAAAAACTGGAGCAATATCCTCTTAAATTGTTCATTTACTGAAGGTAAAATTGCCAGAAGAAAATGACCAGAGATGGCCTCTCCTGCTTTAATGGTTTTCAAAATGTTCCGGGGGGAAGACCCCCCACCCCCCTTCAAGATAAGAAAATATATGTATGTGATTTATTTTTCAATCCAACACTGCTCAACACAAGCCTTTAGTTCAAAGTGAGGTTTACAAACTAGGGAGTAAACAACAACAGTTTCTTTCTATTGATTTGTGATAGATCATGGGCTATAATTTTATTGGCTAAGGATTTGCTACATCATTTTCATACCATCTTCTATGATAACATGGATTTAAAGATTGGGATCCGATAAAAATACTAAAAATTTGACGTTGAATTGCTCTTAACTTTTGTTATAATTTCAATGAAACAACCTTTATTTTGCCTAAAATAGCCTTTATAGAAAACCTTTAATTTTATGAGAGTCTGCTAAGGGGCCTGTTTAACGCTATTCGCGAAAATGAAATTCTCGCGAAAAATTCCGAATTTACAGTATATCTAAACCTGTGCATTTATTCGAGCCTTTTTGCGTTTCTATGATCCAGGCTGTAGACCAGGTAAGAGAGAAGACCATGGCTATGGAAAAAAGAAGGAATCTTGTACGTCTCATATGTAACAGAACTGGACAGATTTCTGGAAAAACGTTTGAAGTGTCAGGAACTGAACGTTATAATCTATCATATTGCCTGGTTCAGAAAGCTGGATGCACAATCTGGTCAAGATTGTTCAAATTCCTTAATGGACAGAATCCTCAGACTGGCCCTCTTTCCATTGGAAAATATGAAGTTCATTACGCAAAGTCAAACTTAAATAAATTATATAAAGATAACGGTCAGGATGGAATGTTTGTTTCGAAGTCGCTTAGAGCAATGACGGTAAGAGATCCGTACACCCGTCTGTGGTCAGCTTACATAGACAAGCTACTGTTACCTGACTTCTGGTTTACGAAAGGAAAAATGATCATACAGAGAACGCGGGTGAACCCTTCCGCTATGTCCCTAAAATGCGGATTTGACGTCACATTCAAGGAGTTTATTGATTATGTCACTTCAACTGGACATTCGTTTGCCCACAGAGATCAGGATAAGCATTGGCTTCCGGCCTCCGATATTTGCGATCCCTGCGTCTTTAAACCTGATATCATCAACAAACAAGAGACATTTCTTGATGATCTGAAATTTACGTTACGTGAAAGTAACATGGCGGACATGACTAATCTTCTTATTGCTAAAGACCCGATGGAGTATGAAATAAAAGACGAAATAGATTATAATTTCAAAGTATTTTACCAGTTTACGAAGTGTATTAATAGATATAATCTGAGTAAACTGATTTGGATAGCCCTGACACTCAATGGCTATATTCCTGTCCAAGAACCGTTTCCAGCGAACATATCTGAAAACAATCTTAATTCTGCGTCTTTGTACGAAACGGTGAAACGAGTGAGGAATAAACACAAAGTGACAAGAGCAGATGTTAAACGGGCAAGGTACCTTGCATTGAAGACGGCCTATTCACAGATTTCAAATGACAAGTTACAACTGTTGAAAGAGTTATACAGAAACGATTTCGAGTTATTTGGATACAACAGCAGCTTAGAGTATCTGGGTTTGTAAGCGCCATCTGTTTACATAACTACACCAGAGGCTTACGTCTGAGATTTCCCCAACATAGTCTTCAGGAAGGCCTTTAGTTAAGAGTGTGTACCAAAAAAATATTTTCTTAGTTCTCAACCAAAATATATGTTGTGGGTACTCAAAAGAACCGTCTCAATGAGACGGTTCTTTTGAGCACCCAAAACATATGCTAAAACTGACAGGTAAGAAAATATTAACAATTTTACGCTCATATTTTTTTTATCTAAACCTATAGGAAGATTTGGGTCTTAGCATGAGAAAACCTGTCTTTGGGTTTGCGACCAAGTTTAGCACAAACCAACCTGCCAAGCTACAGGGACTAGCTAGAATATTAAAATTTCGCATAAGGCAAGTGGAGGTATATAGCATTACAAAAGGTGAATAATAAAGGTGGATGGAATCAAAAGCTGGTCTTCGCCTTTGCTGGTCGCCTGCAAAAAAAAACTCTGGTTTACTGGCGGTGATGCCCATTTGAGGACGGAAAATTGGAAAAAATGGGACTAGGAAATTTCAAATTTTAGAGTGAAAAGTAGGGGTAAACCAACAATTTTGCAAAGCAAATTATAGGCTGATCTTTCTTCAAATTTTGACACAATATTGACATTGTAATTCGATTCATAACCCCCGAATTTATCGTTTTATGTAAACCATTTTGACCCAAACCAACTGGCTTCTAGCTACATGGTAAGATTGCGTACATGCAACTCTTTGTAGACTTATGGGCTTTTCCGTCAAAATTGAAACAATTAAGGAAGAATGGTCCATTATATACAGTTAGGGGTCGCACGTTATAAATTCCCCAAAAGGCATTGTATATATTGAGGGGTAACAGGTTATAAATTGCAAAATATATTGTTTTTCATTCTCTGAAAATCGATTCTGTCTTAGCAAACAGTGCAGAACCTGACGATTTTGAGGCATTTCATCTGGGTCTTCACTATTTGCAAAAGTACCTGTTTACGGGGCTTCCAATCTACATGTACAACGCAATTAACTGATGCATTTTGATTGAAAATTCGATAACTTTTGTAAGTTCTTGATAAAAACATGTTACTTAAATCTACTGTGAGTTATTGAAACTATCACCTTTCCAATTAGACGCTTCAGTTGAAGAGACAAAAAGCATCCTAGGAAATAGTTTCTGTAAACAAACACTACACCAACTGCCATGCTAATTGTTAGGGAAACGCGTTTTATAGAAAATAAATGGAATTATGTGGTTGTCAAAACATCGATTTGTTATTAATTATATACCTTTCACAACTTTAAATCTGCATTGGCGACGCAGTTACGCGCGTGCGTAATAAAAATAGTAGCATTTAAGGGAGGTCACCTAATGTGGTAAAAGTGATTTCCATACCATAAGGAACTGCTCTTAAAGGAAAGAATTCGCTCCCTCTGGGAGCAAATTCTTTCCTTTAAGAGAAGTTCCAATTTCAAAAAGGGAAACAATTGAAGAAAATCACTGCTTGATCCAGTAGTCTCTCTTTGATGTGCCTAACTTTTTCGGCGTTCTGGCAACAACACTGATCTGCAAATGCATTTGGGTAAATTCCCCGTTTTGTATGAGAGACAGTGCTCAGGTTTCTTGCATTTCCACTACTTTATAAAACAAACTGCAAAAAAAGACTACATTTCATGGCAATCTGGTTGCAAAGTGCAAGTAAACTGAAACCACATGGCAGGACAGCATGTCAACTTTATTGGGCCTCGATATGGGTGATGAATGCCATGACATCTTTGAGTGTACCTACTTAAAATCTGAAAGACATAAATTGATATGCAAAGATTTCAGGAAAAGCCTAATGTTCACATGTTTTGGAACTTACTAATCTTCTGATAAGCAGGTTATTTTTAGGTTAGCAAAATTTTGTAAACTTATTTTGTCACTGTTCTCATAGAATATTATATTTTAGTGAGTTGACCTTCCTTTCAATATTTTAATATAACAATTTGCTTTATTATGTTAAAGCATAAACTCAAATTATGCCATAAAGACATAGGTCTTGGGTTAGTTTATTTACCTGAAATGGCATTTATTTTCTTACCCATCAATTTAGACTTGCGGTTTGGGTGTTCGAGGGAGGCGTCTCATTAAGACCATTCTTTTGAGCACCCTCAATATAAGATTGTTTTGAGTTCTCAAAGGAGCCGTCTCATTTGAGCATCCACAACTTATGTTATTATTGAGAGATGGGAAAATAATTTTAAATACACACTTGTGTTTTTGGTGTTAGAAAGGGCCGTCTCATTGAGACGGTTTTGGGCACCCATAATCTATGCTTTGGTCGAGATATAGAAAAGATATATTTTAAATACGCACTCGTGTATGGAGGCCTGAAATCATCATGTATCGTAATGTGCTGGAGTGCTCGGAATCTAACAATGCTGCTGTTAGCATTGATCAAAATTTGCTTAATGCTGAGAAGGTAGATGAATGACATACCATATGGTTTGATCATTCTTATTGTAGAAGTGTATGTGGATGTGGATCAATGTCGACACGTCACCTGTCCAAGAGTCTTGATATAGTTGATATAGTTTTTGAACCATTACAGTATTTGCTTTGGATCTGAAACAGTTAAATGCTTAATTATCTTTTTCCTTTCAACTCATTTCTTTTGCTGTTATATATGTTTTGATCATTTATTGTATGTTGTATTCTCATACCCCGGGTAGGGGTCCAGAATAAAAAATGACTTTGACTTGACTTGAGGCAAGAAACCCAGTAATGGAAAAACTGGTGACCGGAAACCGCCCCTCCCCCATACCAGGTATTTCCCCCCTCAATACAAGGTATTCGGGTATTGGTTGCCTTTTTTACATTAGTGACCACCTGTATGCTTGGAACCAGCAATCAATGTAGATGTGGTGAATGGAAAATGATGAATGAATGGAGCAGATCATATCATATTGAAAGTAAGAAAGAGGGCAAAGATCAGGAATCGATACAATCAAGTACTACACCTGAAGCCATGCGGCGGGCTAATGTAACTGAAAAATCATCCTTTAGATATGTAACTCCATATTCCTTAACAGTAGGGACCCACACCATGCATGTCTACCATCAGAAACCATTTAATTAACTGAAATTAAAAGTGATTTAAAGCGTATGCTGCTTACGGACATCTGCATTTGCATGGTATATAAGGGCTCTTTAAATGAATACACAATTGACCCTACATGCAAACTGTGCCTTGTTGCACTAGAAACAAGCCAACAAGTTATAGCAAAATTGTCAGCATATGAACCAGAAATTAATGCAAGCAATTGTGAAATAAAAAAAAATATGTGAGTTTGACCAGGACATACCAAAATCACACACTGCAGACCAACCCCACGGTACCGCGAGGAAAACCATAGAACACTTACAGTCATAAACCATATAAGCAAAGACAATTAAAGCAAAGCAACCAGCTCTGTCTTCCTCATCATTATGTCTGCAAAACTAGAAAGGACACTAAGTACCGCATAACACAAAGAGGACCAAACACAGGACCCCAACAAACAACATAAAGCAACGAATCAACAACATAAAGAAACGAATCAACAACAACAGAACCACTGCCTCAGAACGGACAGCAGCCTAGACCATTGGATGGAGCGAAAGGGCGTTGTTAAAACACAAAAATTGTTTAGCTCGCATGGGGGCCTTCCTATAGCTTCACCACAGAGAAACGATATATTCAATTCAACTGACTGTAATGTGCACGACCCGTGGTGAACGTAGATTAATCAGTATCCGATGCTAGGGTCATACAAGGGTCGTGCAATTTTAATCTGACGAGCACAGGTATGAGGGATATATAGGCAAATTGCTCAAGTGTAGAGATTAATACGTGGTGGCCGAGTGTTCTAAGAGGATTTCTTGTAATTTAACAACCTGACGCACAGTGTTTCGAATCCAAGCGTGAACAATATTTTTTCTTTTCTTTGTCATTTTCCCTGCCAATTTCAAAAAGTGTATAAGTATGCAAACTTTAGATCAAAATCGATGCTGCGGTTCAAGAGTTATGAGCATTTTTACTAAAAGACCTCGACCGTCAAGAATGATGCTGGGCAAAGCCTTGTAACCATTTTGCATACCAGTGGTTGAACAATGCTAAAATAATTAATTAAGTTTACAAAATTTGATCCAAATATACCATGCAGTTTAAGGGCTATGAGCCGGCCGAAATGATGCTCAACAAACCCTAGTCCATCAATAAAGGCTGTTACACATGCTTGAGGTTAGATAATGTTGACATACATTTGCATGCACAGCTTGATCAAAATTTATATCACGTGGTTCAAGAGTTATGAGCACTTTCATTCACTGACCACGGGTGGATGGACTCACATACTGATTATAGTGCATACCCAAGGGCTATGCAATTGACACACTTTAATGAAACAAAGAAAGGGACTGACGACTCGCTGATACTAGTAGTCAGAGCTAAAGAAAACCTCAAGTTTAGCATCTTGAGCCATCAGCCCATTCTATCCACATCGTATTGATGTTAGTGCTCCCCTCTATACTCTAGTATACTGGGAGAAGTATCATAAATCCATTTTAAACCACTAGGCATTACTGTGCCAAATGCGCATTGTCATTATATGGCGTAGCATATATGTAGTCTCTCCTATGTTTTCTTCATAACACCTTCCAATGGCGTAGCCAGAACGCTGAAAAAGTTACGCACATCAAAGGGAGACTACTGTTTCAAGCAATGATTCTCTACAATTGCGTCCCTTTTCAAAATGGGAACTTATATTAAAGGAAAGAATTTGCTCCCAGAGGACGCGAATTCTTTCATGTAAGAGCAGTTACTTAAGGTATGGAACATCACTTTTTACCGCATTAGGTTAGCCCCCTTGAATGTTACTATTTTTATTACACACGTGCGTATACTGCGTAATGGGAGCTACGCCGATGCCTTCCACACATTTTACATAGATATCATTTGTTTTTACACAAAATATATACGTCTGAACCTACATGACTTACTAGAGAAGGAGTATACGATATGCATTGGCGTAGCTCCCATTACGCAGTTACGCACGTGCGCATTAAAGATAGTAAGATTCAAGGGAGGTCATCTAATGTGGTAAAATTGATTTTCCATACTATAGGGAACCGCTAATAAAGGAAAGAATTCTTTCCTTTAAGAGAAATTCCCATTTTGAAAAGGTACGCAAATGAAGAGAATCACTGCAAATGCAATTCCGACGATCCAAGAAACCGCAACAAATTTTCGTAAAATTAATACAATTGTTTTCCTAATTATGATGGGGAGAAGTTAGTCGGCAATATTTGCAAATGTTTGCTCCACCATTTTTAGGGAATAAGAAAGAGGGCAACGATCAGGAATCGATACAATCAAATATCATACCTGGCCTAGGACACCATATGTGAAAGTAACAAAAACATAAGGACACATCACATGCAAGAGAGCCAAGAGGCTAGCCCTTTTCCACCAGGTGAGCACAAAGCTGCAAGGAACAGACAAGAAAGAATGTCAGACAAACACGAAACACAGATAACAAAAGGGAACCACCATAGAAGCACCGCCTTGGAACGATCAGTAAAAAATACTAGAGGGCTTAAACATGTTTGACGGTACCAGCAACATCCTTATTTCTGATGTGGATCAAGCCAAATGACCACAGGCACAGAATCAGGCCCTACCCTTCTGATCTATAGATCTATGGGTTTTTAGTCGGAGCCGTCATAGAGTCTGAGGTTGCAATAAAAGAGGAAGCTATATATATATATATATATATATATATATATATGAATCGCGACATGAGATTTCCAACAGTGTGGTATGTGTGGCCAGCAAAGGCTCAGACCAGCCTGCGCATACGCCCAGTCTGATCAGAGCCTTTGCTAGTGGCATGAATATTCTATGAATAACTTCATTTGGAGTTTCTAATCTTAAAAGGAGGCTGCACAGGCTTGTCTGAGTCTATTTATGCCAAAATGCCATAATGTTTGAAATCACATATTGCGGCTCAATTATATCAATCAGATTTTCCATCGAACCCGTAAAGGATATGGCTAGCTCAGCAAGCATAGGAAAGTGGGCCACTATCGTCCCATTATAGAACGGCCATCGCAATGTCGTTTCGATGATAAAACGATAGTGGCATGAGATTGTTTTCAACTCCACTGCAACGAAAAATGCTAACATTTGCGATGCAATACATTTTTAAGATGAATTCGTTCAGACATTTTTTTTTCAATCAATTAGCATGTATATTGTTACCTTAGTGTGGTACAGGTGACAAATGGGTATAGACATGGATGTCCTCCGTTTTTGTACAGTTGAGAAAAACAAAACAAAAGCAAGATTTCATTCTTTTTTTTTCTAATACACCAGCTGTGATTAGGCAAGGGAAGCAAAACAAGTATCGCAATAAAACCAATGCGATTAGATTTTTTCTCTTAGGCCGGCTTTCTCTTCACCTTACCCAATACCATGTTTGTTTTGATGCTTTTCGTCCCAGTCAACGATCTTTCACCCATGGCTTTTCCAGATTTCCAGTCTACCTGGGTTGAACCAGTACTAAGCAGCGGATAAAGTTCTTGCTCAACGACACAACCCAGTGACTCCGCCGACTAGCCACCCTTCAACCCCTAGTCTCATTCTCTACCACCTGAACCACTGCGCTTACCATTTACCATGTGATCTGCTAACTTTTGCAATGCAATACGTCATTGTATTGTCCGATTTTATTAACCTGACACTGGTGCATAATTTCACGGTTAGTGCTCAAGATATTTTTACCTTCCGCCGACTTTCGGTATTTACCGTAAGTTTTATAGGAATTTTGCAAGTATTTTATGCAGATAATGAAACGTTTTGTACCGTCCTACTGACTAGTCAAGTGGTTATGATACAGAGTTTACAACCAAAAGGTCGTGAGTTCGAGTCCACGTGTGTGTGTTTTGGGGTTTTTTTTTTACCTTTTTCGATTCGTTTAATTTTATTTATTATAGATGTACCACGACCTCTGAGGAATGAAATTTTGGATCATTCTATTTCAAAGGGTTGATGCGTAACGCGTAAAATGAGCCAGTCTGTCCGATACGTCTTCAGAGATTATTGGTAAATATTGTTCCATATTATTGCCAAAACATATTGTTAAAATGTATTCATGTTACAAGTTGTTTGAACTTAAGTTCAGTGGGAAAACGTCTGAAGAAAAGTATGCAGCAAGTCATGGCACTAAGGCAATACAGATTTTTTTTTTAAAATATCTGCGATTACTTTCAAGAATGTATCAAAAGCACAGAGATTCAACTTCACATATTGAGCGTACGGTAAACGTTCTCGGTAAGGATCCTACAAAAATAACAATAACAAATGCAAGCATAGATAAACAAATAACTTTGAAAAAACCACACACGTGGACTCGAACTCAGGACCTTTTGGTTGTAAACTCTGTACCAAAACCACTTGACTAGTCAGTAGTACAGTGCAGAACGTTTCATTATCTGCATTAGAACTTGCACATTTCTCGTAAAACTTACGGTAAATACCGAAAGTCGACGGAAGGTAAAAATATCTTGTGCACTTACCGTGAAATTATGCACCTGTGTCAGGTTAATAAAATCGGACAATAACATGAATTTGTTCAATCATTTCTAAGATCACCTGAGCCGTAAGGCTCACAAGGTGAGCTTACAGTATAGCTATACTCACCCCAGGGAACGGAAGTGACCGGACAATTGCTAGTGAACGACAAGTTACGACACTTGCGAGGTTGTACATTGGACGGTTGGCCACTTGCGGTATTGATTATTCGTTTACAACCCAAACAAATTGCATTTTCTTACACGAAATAACAACATTTTCTGACTGCATTGAAATGCAATTTCATGGTCGGTGTTCAGTGAATTTGTATTCTGATCACTTGTTTATCATCTAAGGGTAGAGTCCTTGCTCGATAAGAGTAGAGTTACGTAAACTCGATTTTTTATGTTTTTCACATTGATTTTCGGCGATTACTTTTTAACTATTAATTTTAGCAAGCTGTGTTCGCGATCAAAAATGTAGAGAAAAATTAGCGCCGATTTATCCAAGTGCCCCGATGTTTGTGGCACAAACCGATTTTTGTGTACATAGATGAAGCTTTTGCAATAAATTGAATTCAGCCAAAATTTCTAAGTCTTTTATTGACAGGTAAATTTCGTAGAGGCGTGACAGAAAGGGTTCATCTCAAAAGAATATTCACAAGGGGTATATATTCAGTTATTAAACGGCTGTTAATAGCATAATCCCGTCGTATAAAGACACAGAATGTACCGTGCATGTTCAGAATCTACTATGAGCATAATCATTTGTAGGTACAGAAGCTGTAATATCGCATTACGCACCATTTTCCTCTAATGCACGTGCTCATAAACGGACAGTTTCGAGATGACCGAACTAGCTTAACGCACGAATCAGGCGCGATTTCCCATATATTTGAACAAGCCGTCCATCGTCTTTCTTATTACATTGGGGCGGTGCAATGTAACTTTTTGACTGACATATTTGACTTAGTTTATTTGCGCTTTGCTTAAAATGCTCAAAGAGTGCCTCTATGCGCAGAGTTAATTGCAGTATCAATGATGTAGGAACCGCTTGGAGAAGTTGGCGCTAATTTTTCTCTACAACTTTGATCGCGAACACAGTTTACTAAAACCAATAATAAAAAAGTTATCGCCGAAAATCAATGTGAAAAACATAAAAAAATCGAGTTTAGTTATTTTATTCATCCGATTGGACAAATGCAGGGTTTTCTTTCATACTTCAAAACTGGCATTCATATTGCAAATGAATAGAACGGAATCTCTAATTTTTTGAGCAACCGCCGCCGCGTACAATGCACAACGTTTGGAACCTGGTCCCGAGGTCATAAAATGTTTTTCGTGCTGAACTCAACTGAGCATGGAATTTCAAATGCTCATGAAATCTAAAATGCTTAAAAATAAATCTGTTTCTTGCTTTCAGATGCTCAGATGTTTTATTTACCATGCTCATAAATATTAAAATGCCATAGATTGTTGGCATTTTAACATTTATGAACATGATAAATTTCATGCTCAGTTGTGTTGAGCACGAAAAAAGTGTTATACCCTCGGGCCCGGTGCACAATTGCAAGAAGTTAATAGTTTGTACAATCAGTCCTGCTGCTGTCATTGCAAAATTGATTGAACAAAATGTTAAGCCTCGTTTATATGCACAATTTGCACCCTGGTGCAAATTTGCACACAGGTGCAAAATTGCACCCGGGAGTAAATTTGCACCCCCCCCCTTATGTACCGTTTATATATCAATAAATTGTGTACATTTTATGTAATTGAATTTTCTCTTTAAACATATCACAAATGTTTCAGTTTTACTTTTAGGAGAATTCAACTTGCGTTAAGAATGTTCAAGATACCGTCGTGTGAGAAAAATGCAACTTTTGCTTGATTTATTTATACAATATTTAAGAAGGATAAGTGTCACTTATAGAAGCTGTTGCAGCAGTACTAAGTAAATATATACTAGGCCAAAAAAGAAACGCCGCATATAAAACATACATTGTATATGTGGGTCTTTCACCAATCTCTCGCAAACGATTTGCCATAGTTTAAGCACTGATTCTTTGATTATGAGTTCCTGGTGTTGTGCTAGCTATCATTGTCACCGGAAGAAATTGATTCAGCAGTTTAAATCTACGTTTTTATCGATCTTGACGTCGCGTCATAAGGCTATGACGTCATGAATGCGCACGGTCTGAAATTGTTCTAATTTGTCAAAAACGTTTCCTAAGACGTTCAATCATCCTTGCATGCCATCGAAATTGTTGGGCTATCACCGATGGTGTCACGTTAGCTTGTAACATTCTTATCGCCTTTTCGCGTTCAACATTTGTCCGTTTTGGCATCGTAAATTAGCAATGTGTAACTTTTAATTTTACAGTTTTAAAATGTTTTCAAGCAAATTGGATATTAGACTAGTGATTTCAGTATTTATTACATGTGTAAATCTAAATTAAATGAATGGTCACGTGAAAAACTTGGAAATAAAAAGACAGCCAGTACACTGGTTTGGGTTGACTGAGCTCAATGAAACAATGGGAATAAAGTGTGGCAGGAATAGTATCGAAACATAGATATCAGATGAAATTTTGTAACTCATTTGACGCGCAATATTTTTAATCTTTGTATGCGGCGTTTCTTTTTTGGCCTAGTATATGACTATCTGGCCGAGATATTGCTTGAGACTTATACATGTACTGATGATCAGTGGCTTCCCAATTTGACAGTCTCTGCGACATACTGCGCGAACAGCTGCAACGGAATGCGCGTGTAGTAAAGTTGTTTCAATTGAACTGCTGGCGGCAGTTTGACTAGGACTGCGCAGAGATGGACAATGGTTTACACCAGCCTGAAGTAGCTCAACAGGTGGCGCTGCTGGTTTACCAGTGAATGGCTTATCAGCTGTTCAGCGGAAGACACATACACTAAGTGAAAATAGTATATTTTTGCTTTGGTTTCATCTGTTTACTTCAAAATACCTAAATATTTAATTATTTTTGTCTTCCTGTTTGCAATATATAAAGCACATTTATCTATTTTTTTAGTTTTTACATGCTTTTTGTCGTCTGCTGAAAAAAAAATCTATTTTATAGTTAATAAATAGGAAAATGTATAATTATAAGTACTATCTCAAATGATTCCAGATTAATGAATACCTAAACTAAATTACTGAGTATCGCGTTATATTAAGGACACAAATGTCTTGTTTCCGGAAACGTCTCAGTACTTTTAAGGGTCGGTAGGATTTTTTTTCAGTTTTGTTTGTTTTAGTAATAGTTTTCTATTGGAAAATGCATGACCCAAATCATTCATGCAATATCACTGGGTGGAAACGTACACCGGATATTGCTCCAAAATGAGCCGATGTTTACACTGAATTAGGAAAAAAAAACAGACAACGAAGGTAAGGAAATCAGGAATTTCTCCTATTTAATTCTTTTTTCGGTACTTGGTGTGTGTCGATTTAGAATCGCTATATGTATATTTAGCAAATTGTATGCATGATTTGGCATCAAA
This sequence comes from Loripinus fragilis, assembly GCA_964019695.1. NCBI lineage: Eukaryota > Metazoa > Mollusca > Bivalvia > Lucinida > Lucinidae > Loripinus > Loripinus fragilis. Next base: position 19,981,242 of record OZ026523.1, read on the forward strand.
CACTGAACTTGATAATGAAAATCACAAAATGAAAGCCGTGCTCACACCAAAATTTAGACACCTATCCCCAAAAAGGAATAATATTGAACCAAGAAAGCAAACTATTAAAATTCTGAATCGGTCATTTTTTGCAATGGTATTTAAATATCAATACTGAAAATTTCAGCCTGGTGAAACTTGACGGAGATATGGCTCAAAACTAATGGTCAGTTAGTCTCGAAAAGGGTACTGGGGATTGGGAAAAGGTGTACTGGGTAATGCATATTGTCTAAATTTTGTGTACTGAGTATTGGCAGGTAAGTTCTAGCCTTTTTTAGCACCCTACTAATCAAAGTCAGTTTTAAGTACTATCAAATTTCTTGATTCCGTCAGTACTTCTGTCTGCCATTCTACCTTTCAGTCCTGACAAACTAACAATTGACTTCACGCTCCTCCAAGACTCAGAGCAGACTAAATGTAACTATTTGCAAACATTATGTTTCCAGATAAGACTTATCTTTGGAGCAGTCTGGTTAGGATCCATAGTGTTTGCTTTTGCAATAAAAGCAGTATTAAGTACATGTATATATACTAACCCACACTTCCATTGCAAAATGTTTCAGGAATTTAATCTAATTACAAACTAGGTCTTGCCTAAATGTATGTATTAATAGACTTTTCACTGACTGTAAAGGCGGCAATTTACTATTCATATCAGGGCAGGGTTTGGCTATTTCATCTGCTAAGGAAGGGAAATCACGTTTTATTTATAATTTGGTAAAGAGTTAATCAGCTTTTTGGGACATGCAAGCAAGCGTGCATTTCATGAAAATCTTAACCGTATACACACTGAACTCACATTTATTAACCCCTAAAGCGCATAATCACAAAATGTATGTTTTTTGCATTCCTCTAAAATATTTGAAGCCTCACAGACAAACAGTGTGGACCCAGATCAGACTGCTCCTGTAGGAGCAGTCTGATCTGTGTCTACAATGTTTGCTCCTATGCTTATATTAAATAGACATTTTTAGATGCAGTTATTTTGCTGGCGTTTTAAGGACTAAATAACGTGTTTTGCGTCTATACTGAGTCAATGGTGCAATATGATAGTTACTTTTAATAAAACCACACCTCATTTTCAGCTTTTACCTATTTGTAAGGTTGACCAGTCCTTATTATGCATTCATGAGGTGCAGCCTTTGCAGTGACCAAAAAGTCACATAACACCGTTTAGAGGTTATGACAGACATTCAACCAATCCAGTTCTGATAGAAAAAAATATTGATTGATAAAGTTCTACTTTCATTTTCATAAATATTAAGTGTTTTAATTTTTAATAAAATCATGTTACAATGGGTGAAATAATATATGGAATATATACGGTTCAGATAGATTTTGCATTAAAAAGTAGTAAGTGAGTATGATCAGGAAATACCACAATCACAAACTGCAGACAATCCCATGGCACTGGGAGGAAGAGCCACACAACAATCATGAGACACCAGGAAGACAAACTAATCAAAGCAACCAGCCCTCTCAAAATCAATTATGCTGGCTTATTTGGTTTATTTTTCACATTAAATCCAGCCAAATTGGACATGCTTTAGATACAAATAGATGATGACTATAGGGGTAGGCATGAAGGTTGTCAAATGTGGACTGAATTTTTACAACTCAGATAAACAATATCATTAACCATTTTATGAAAAGTAATTTGACCATTAAAATAAGCAGTTCTTTTAATGTTGGTTACATATTTGATACAAAAACTTCTATGGTAGTTTATGTGCTTAAGTTCAAGTATCTTCCTCTAAATCACACATGCTTCCATCAGTTTTTTTCAGTAATATGCTTTATACTAATAAGGGCACCATTCATCATATTTCGCATAAGTGGGTCTTCAAATGGCAGCAATTTATACCCACTAGTAGTTTAAACTCATATAATGCTTTAATTACACTTAAATGATAAATATAAAAGAAAGCAACATATGTAACTGTAAAAAATGGGTGCATATTTCTAGTCCTTTGCTTCAATAAAAAATTATATTGACATGTAAAAATAAGAAATACTTTGATATTACCACTAAAGAAGTTCCTATCTTACTACAGAAGCACCTATTTATTAGGGTAACATAGCAAACTTTGATATTGCAGGGTAATCACCTAACTGTGTATGAGCTAACGAATATAATTTTGTGGTTTATATAATGAGTTTGTAGCAAACTAATGAACAAAGCTTCAGAGGTATTATGAAAGTCAATGGTCAAGTGATAACACTGTACTAAATACAGCTGTGGTATAATATATTTGATATTAAGTAACGTATACAACAGTTTTATCATAGATGTAGATTGCTTTGTTGCATACTGGCTGTTGGTTGCATTTATTAACACTTTTCAATGCAATGAGCACGTCATTAAATAAGAATTAGATTTAACTTTGTATTTGTACAATATATTTTGATACTATTATAGGGTATCAGAGTTACCATGGTTGTTACACAGTGAAGCCCAAACTGCCAGAAGCTAACATTGTTACGATGCAGAATAGATGGAACAACAGAATCAGTGATGGTTGCGTATATGCACAAATACGCAAAGGTTTAGGTATGCACCTGGTCACCTATTCGAACCATGATAGGTACCTTTTCTACTAATAGTCCCAGTAAAAGGTCGGTTTGTCTGAGATGGAATTCATTGTGTTTATATTTATCAACGCTTGCACGATTTCTTTACTTTTCTTGAATATCTTGGAAATCTTGTACATTTTTCAATATATAAAGGATGGAATTTCCCATTCTTGTTAGGGGACATTTTAAACATACAGTTGAAAGGTTCGATATAGAGACGCTATTCATTATCATAAAAGGTACGTGAAGTTATATATATTTTTACTGTGTTGAAATTGTACATGACAGGGCGATGGTGATTCGTGTTATTGCATTGAATCGCGATGTCTCTAGCATGTCATATTGTATTGAAATAATAAGTCACTCGTTTTCTATTTTGTCGTCTGTTGAATCGGCCAGCATTCCGTGTATGAGTTCTTTCGGGTGTTATCAATAACGTCCCGTTTTTTTGGTGAAAATGGCGATTGTTACACACTTGCGTATGAAGCTACGCACATGCCTAATGCCTAAAAATCTGCTGGGACCATTCTTGCGGCTATAGTAAAAGCTGTCCGGATGGACAAAAGTAGTCACAGGCCATGTCGGGCCTGCACATAAAACTATAATGGTATGCTGAAAGATTTACCAGGGACAAATAGGTGAAAAACAATTTTAGCAGCTAGATTTTAAGTTGTTGTGATTTTATATGGCGTTGTTGGAAAGACAATTTAACTGCCAGTGATAGTCGACTTTCTGTAGCGACCTGTATGTGTCACCTTGAGTTATATCTGATGCATATAAGAATAAGGGTTAGGTGCATACACTACAACACACTTACATGAATAAAGTGATAGCTGACATGTATGTTTAGAGATTAGGTAGATGTAATGTTACACCAAAGTAAATGTAAAATATTTGTTACACCAAAGTAAATGTAAAAATATTTGTTACACCAAAATGAATGTAAAAAAATATTGTACGGTTTTACACACATAAAACAGCAGAATGTAATCTCTCAATATTGATGTAAATATGTTTGCCGAGAGGTCATAATTAGTTGTTTACAACTGATACGTTATACATGTACGAAATTAGCGTGTGGGCAGGGTGATGTCCGATGTAAACGTCCAAACGTTATGTCGGCACCACACTGTTCAACCTTTTCCTGGAATTATAAGAGAATTTGTATCAGTATTTGTAGACCTCGAAACTATCTAGATAAAGTGACCTTGAAGGGAAAAAGGGCCACGGGTTCTTGATGTTTCGGCTGCAATAGCGTCTCAACCAGGGTGACGTTACGACAGTGTATTGGAAATTTTGTTACGTATGGGTTTGTTCGTTTGGCATAAGAGGTATTGTTTAGCGCTGACATAGGCCAGTCACTAAAAATACTTCTCTATTATATAATTTTGAGTGTGGATATTTAGAAGAGCCGATCCATCCTAACCGCATGGGAGCCGTTAGCCATACACCCACGGGTGAGGGCTAATCGCGCGCTTATAGGGTTAGGCTGTAATTTAAAAGAGTAAGACCACTGAAATTATTTCTATTTTTGTGAACTTTAAACGAACAACTCCATTATTGACGCAACAGAGTGATTCTGAGATTCTAAAAGTAGATTGTTTTTTGCAGAATCGTCTCTTGTGTCCCCTCCTACGTTGGAGGCTGAATGTTGGTGAGCCAAATGATTGATACCTGAGGGCACTTATTAGCTGTCCCCCTCAGGCCACGACCAGCGTGGATCAGGCCCAATTGTTACATCCAACCATGTAGAATAGCCCGAGTTGGGAGCCAACCGGCTTGAATTGTTATAAGTGAATCTGACATCCCAACGTGGGGATACGATCAGGGACCGTTGGATAGGAAGAACCACTTATACTAAACTTGACGTCTAGAACGACGATCAATATTACACGCAAGAAATACTATGCGAAACCAGTAACGACCAAAGTACAGGTTCGATCACCTCAGCGCTGATTGTCTGAAGTAGACAACATGCGACTAAGAAGACATAGTGTTCGCGAGACCCGTGAAATATCAACAGTTATAGTGTTCGCGGGACGCGTATAATCTCGAGATTTCTCGTCAATACGAGAACTGAAATATTAAAGGGCCCAATTTTATTTTCTATGAGAACTTAAGTTATATGTTAATCATATTATTTACGTCTTTTATTTCTGGCTAGTTGACGTACATCAAGAGCAGGACACTCCAAGATTGATTCTAATTGAAATGATCTTGGAGTGGCAACTTGCCCTAGTATAGGATGGTCAATTAGCCAGAAATAACAGCGTAGGTGGTGTCATTGTATATTAATGTGTTGTTTATGTTTTCTTAGTACTTAAAGTACTGAAAAGTTTTTGCTAGTTGTGTGCATTATTTTTCCCTGGTAGCATCGTCATCGCATAAAGGAATTTTCAAATAAGATTTCCCCTCTTCCTTCCTGACCGGCTTTATGTCGTAACAAACATGACCCATTTTGCATCTTATATTCTTATATACATCTAATGCAGTTTAAAGAAATCATATTGTACTAAATAACTACTTAAACGCCGGAGTCCAAACAGCTGAATTACCACCTGGTAAGCCATTAAGAGAATAGGAGGAGCTTATCACTGAAGTAGCTTGTGTGTATTCTAAAAATAATTGGTATGGTGTTTACAATCTATGCTGACCTTTTCGTCTGCTAGGAAAAAGAAATCGTACCCAGAATGATTTCAGCTGTTTAGGGTGTGCATTAATCATCACATATTAATTTATGCATAAAACAGTCTTAGTTTTTATTATGGGACTCATGCTTTGAGAAAACCTCCTTTTGCCCATATTTTCTCTAAGAGTTCAGTTTTTCCCATCATCTCTTGGAATTTCAATTCTGAATGATGAAGCGGCATGTGTGTTTGTCCTTGATCTAAATAGTTGTGTAAAGACAAGAACTGGAACTTGGGCACTTACATTACAGAAACAAGGTTGGTGGTGAACAGGTTCATGAAGACTATGATTATAATGTACATAAAATGGATCATTTTCTATCACATGCTACTGTAAATAACAAAACCGTACTATCCCACCTATTACATATGATTATATTGTATTATAACTGTTTTCTGTCTTCTCCTGAACACCTCAAGGAAATGGACTTTCCTCTTTTACCTGAAATCATCTGAATCAGTTCCCACTGTATGTGGCATAAATATACTGCCCGCTCCAGTCTTCTGAAAGGCTTTGTATATGCTAAATTGGCCCGTAAATTGGATATTTGTTTGTTTAGAAATTATATACAAGAAGTGGAAACATGGCTACATGAAAGATAATATTAACATTGGATTTCACTTTAGAACAGGTGGAAACTATCAATATTTTACTTTTGTTAGTTACAACAACTGGGATATTTTGAGGGAAGTAAAATATCAAATTTATTTTGAAATGCTGTGTCATCAGGACACTGAGATGTGTCTACACAGACTAGGGATTGTGATTCTCTGATTAACAGTGGGTCATGCCATGAAAGTGTAATTTAACTCAATCATCTGATTGATTTTTAAATATCAGTAAAATATCTGCTTGCTTCCCATGTGCTAATTTCCCGCCAAGTGTCAGACATTACCTTTCTGTAGTGGATGACTCATACAGCAGCTAGCTCTTAGCCAATGGTAGAACTGTCAATCATTTGTGGGGCAAATTCAAATTTTGTAGCAGACAGCAAATATTTTTTTTTCTGGAAATCATATTTATAGACAACTGTGAGTTTGAAAATTTCAAGGATTCAAAACACCACTTTAATGAATAACTATGCCAAAAATAGTGCTTATCTGTGCTGTAAGTCCCAACATATTTGAAATTATTGAGGAGCATGTTAGCCTGTTGTGAGCAGAGTGTACTGGAAACAACTGGCCGTTTGTGCTTTGGATTTCTTTTATACTTGTACTCCGGTCTTTAATGGGGAGGGGGGAGGGCTTCCATAAGTTTATTTTTTGGATATTATGTTTGTTACTATTTAGTCTATGGTTTCAAGATAAGCATGCCGCTTATGTATAATTAACTGCTGGTATCCAATCTCATATTATGCAAGCTGAATTTATTTGTTTTCACTCTGCATGACATTTATGCCATGCTTTTTAGCCAAAAATGTGGGTGTCAATATTGTAACCTTATCAAGCCAAATGTCTACAAAAAATATTCTATAACAGCTAGGGAGCTGATCTTTACAATTTTGGATGGGTCAGTTAGTTGTCTTTTTGATAACACCAAAAACTTGACCCTTTTGTCAGTAATTAGAAGAAACGACAGGCATATTAATTTCCCAGAAGTAGGGTAGCAATGAAAAATGTCACGTAGCATAGTGGATAGCATAATTTTGTTTAAAATAATAAGGTTTTGTTGCTAAATGGTTGAGCTATATAGAAACGTTAAACTTCAATTCATTTGAATGTCTCATAACATTTTTGACTTTTTAACAGTCCATTTAATTTTAATGAATTTTTGAGAGTAACGTACGTGACAGGTGTTACATTGCTTATGCGACACTTGTCAGAGGGGTAACATGTTTCAAAAAAACTCGTAAGACATTGGGCTATATGAATAACATATTCTGCAAAATTACCTCTGGGGGAGGCAAAGCCATATGTATCCCATGGCCTATATTACTCTGTGGCTTATATAATGAGTTTGTAGTGAACCATAATTAACAATGCTTATAACAGTATTATCATAGCTGTAGATTTGTCTTTTTTGCTTCATCCTGGCCATTGGCTGCAATTTTTAAGAGCTTTCGATGCAATTACCATTTGGTTGATGAATAGGAATTAGATTCAACTTTGTATTTGCACTATAGGATTTTAAAAGGTAACGGAGTCAATATGACTGTAACAAAGTAAAGCCTCAACTGCCAGAACCTAATATGAGCCATTCTGCTTCTTATATTCTTCTAAACATTTAATATACCTTTAGAAAATCATAATGTACAAAATAACCCCTAAATGGGATGGTCCATTCGCAGATATTTTTGGATGTTATATATGTTATTATTTGCATTATGTTTTCAAGATGAGCATGCTAATCAAGCATAATTTAATGTTATTAATCTCTCTCATAACATGCCAGCTGAATATATTTGGGCTTTCTTTAAACTGCATGACTTAATCCATGTTTTTAACAAAAAAATGTATTTGTAATTATTGAAAATTAATACACTGGTAGTCATTTTCAAATGCCTACAATGGGCTATATGAAAATTTAAAACTTTAACTAATTTATATGCCTCTAATAACATTTTGACTTTTGTACATTTCATGTCATTTTAACGATTTTTGATAGGTATCATGTGTAACAGAGAGAGCACAGTAGTTCAGTGGTAGAGTGCTTGACTCAAGACAGAGGGGCAATGGGTTCCAGCCTCACCGTCGTCACTGCATTTTGTCTTTGAGCAAGAACATTAATCCTAGCTAAGTACTGGTTCAATCCAGGAAGACCTGTCCCTATATAACTGAAAGACATGATGGAATTTCTCCTATTTAATTCTTTTTTCGGTACTTGGTGTGTGTTGATTTAGAATCACTATATGTATATTTAGCAAATTGCATGCATGATTTGGCATCAAACACTGAACTTGATAGTGAAAATCACAAAATGAAAGTCGTGCTCAAACCAAAATTTAAATGGGATGTAAAGAATCAAAACAAACAAAACAAACATGTGTAACAGGATGTTACAGGCTTACGTGACCGTTGCCAGACGGCTAACATGTTTAAAAAAAACTTGTAACATATTAGGCTTTATGTAAATCATAGTCTACAAAATTCAACCTGTGGGAGGGTGGGGTTAAACCATATCTATTCCAGGGCCTAACAGCTGTAGCATCTAACTAAACCACAATCTGTTGCATATGCATATAAAGTCATCCCTTAAAACACATGCACAGCCATAGAGTGAAACCAGACGCCTTAATTTCAGCATGTGTGGTTACCCAAAGCCTCAATCAAGAGCGCAGTGGCTCAATGGTAGAGAGCTTGTCTCGAGACCGAGGGGCCGCAGGTTCAAGCTTCACCGGCGTCACTGCGTTGTGTCCTTGAACAAAAACATAAATCCTTGCTTAGTACTGTCTCAACCAGAAAGACCTGTCCCTATATAACTGAAAGATTGTTGATGAGATGTAAAGAATCAAATCAAACAAACAAATCAATCAAGATTGTACATTTCTGCAAGCTCCCCAGAGCCATTCTTGTTTGCGTACCAGCATTTTGGCTTTTAGAGGCTATATTGGCCCACTGCAAAAAATAACATCCTGACTTTGTTGCATGCCAGCAACATAGGTGCTGACAATCTTGTGAATGCGCACAACTTGATCAACACCTTTGATGTTCAATCTCTGGAAAGTCAATATACTAGTCTCTGAAGCCAAACAGACTCGCCTGATCACTTACCTTGAAGATAGGCTTTCTCGCGTCGCAATCCAATTATTATTTAGGTCATGCATTTATTCGCTTAATTAATCCCTTAACAATACAAGTACAAGCGCAGCTATCCAGTGAGATCAGACCCATAACTTTCGACTCATGTACTAATTAATGTCCCTTTTATGTTTGAAAACAGCAAATATATGGAAGAAACTGTGCATTTTTTTAGCTTTGACAGGTTCTTCAACGCTCTTAAAATTGTACATACATTAAAGGCATAGAAAATTGAGCAATAATACTGGTACCACTCATTATGATTCTCTCCAGGGGTCATACTGGACAGATCAAAGGCTAATCTTTATGAGGTGATTATGACTTCCTTACAGGGGGCAATAAAGTGGTCCCATGAAGGGATTAGGTATTTTCTGATAAAATATTGATCTTTATCTTAGTGAAAGAAATTGTGTTGTATACAGGTAAGTCCCCTCTTGAGGCCCCTTTAAGTTTGTGAGATACTGAAACTGTCCCTTATCAGTAAAGTCACTAATGATTCCATATATCACAAAATATATGTCTTTAACGTGTATGGCTTTTGGACGCTGTAGTATATGTACATGTATAAAGCTCATCTTATGTGACCTAGTGTATATTTTCGTAAATTCATCCCTTAAAGTACATGCGCAGCCACCCAGCGTACCAGACGCCTAAATTTATGCCTGTGTGTCCGTCCAAAATTGTAATTTGTATGTGCATGCAACAAATAATCTGAAAAAGTAATGCCTTTGCACAGAGTCAACTGAGCCTCCGTTGCTTGCGTATGTGCATGTAAACAACTAGTACAATAAGATTTAGTGATAAATTGTGGGTGATGGGTGTTCAGATTCGGTAAGGGATTTAATTGGAACAACATCCCGTATCAGCATATCATGAAGAGCTCAAATTATCAACCGAACTCTGTTTTTTCATTTAATTTTCAATTCAATACACAGTACACTACAAAACAATACTCTCGTACACTAAAACTGAGACTTCCCAATCCCCAGTACCCTTTTCGAGACTAACTGACCATTAGTTTTGAGCCATATCTCCGTCGAGTTTCAACCTACGAGACTGAAATTTTCAGTATTGATATTTAAAAGCCATTGCAAAAAATTGGCCGATTCAGAATTTTAATAGTTTGCTTTCTTGGTTCAATATTATTCCTTTTTGGGGATAGGTATCTAAATTTTGGTGTGAGCACGGCTTTCATTTTGTGATTTTCATTATCAAGTTCAGTGTTTGATGCCAAATCATGCATACAATTTGCTAAATATACATATAGCAATTCTAAATCGACACACACCAAGTACCGAAAAAAGAATTAAATAGGAGAAATTCCTGATTTTCTTACCTTCGTTGTCTGTTTTTTTTCCTAATTCAGTGTAAACATCGGCTCATTTTGGAGCAATATCCGGTGTACGTTTCCACCCAGTGAATATAAGTAGTAGAAAAAAACAAAAACAAACAGATGTCCAAACATTTGAAGTAGACCGCAAAAAATAGGGAAGGTACGACACTTTTTCCTTACTTTTGAAATGCAGGAGCGCGTCTTCGAATACTACCTATCACTGGGTCTTGTGTCTTTGAGCACGACACTTATTTTTGCATGATATGTAATTTTACATGTTTTGCCGTCTGCTGAAACTGATCTAAATCAACTTTTTCAAGCCATTCTTTCAGTAATACCATATCAGAGTTTCAAACAGTTTGGATCCAGATCTGGTCCGACTTTTTGTCATGCCTGTTTTGGGTCCAAACTTGTTACAAAGGATATCAGCAATAGTGGGCAAACTTAATTCACCACTGCTTTGCACTGGTTCATGCCAAAAAATATGGCCATGTATGACGGACTGTGGAGATTTTAGTAAATGTATTCATTTTAATATCTTGGAATCTATTCGAACAAGATTTTTTTTTAAATCCTCATTCATTTTCCCATTACTTTTCTGTCTTTCGTCCGTCCAGTGTATCCCTCCTCTGTCTTGCATTGCACTAAGGAGTCCCGAGTTCGACCCCCATTCACTCACTTTACAGTCCCCTAAAACAATGCATTACGTTATGCAAATATAGTATGATGAGACTGTCAACATCTGTGGTTTGGGTAGACGTGAAAGAACTGGCAGAGCCAGTACACACCGGAAAGATTTCGATACGAGCGTACATGTATTTTTAACTCTTTGCCTACAAGTGTCATCGCAAACATTTTGGGCCCGGATCAGGTATGACAATCCATCGGGTCTGATCTGGATCTAAATTGTTTGACACTCCGATGAACTTATGTGTCAATAAAATATAGTTGAAAACTGCTTATAACAACAACCATTTGAGCATAATTCATTCTTAAAATTACATACTATGACGATGGAACAGCATTTTTTGGCAATTTTGGGGGTACTTGCTATTGATAAACGTTGTAAGGAATAACTATTGGCCATTTCCAATGCTTTTCTTTTCTTTGATTGTTAAGACATAAGCCTAAACTAAACTTATAAACCTTAAAGTATTAGAAAATGCATTGTTTACATGCTAAAATGGGGATGGGACACAAAAAAGACCGAATTGGTGAACTTAACTCGTTTTGGCTGTAAAACCATTGAGACCCTCTTCGTTATAGCAAAATAAACGCCTTGTGAATGTGTAACACTGGTTTGAACTTCAATTGTTGACGAACTCTTCTAAATCTCTGTTATGTTTCCGAAGGGAAATGACTCAACCGAGGTTATCAATGGATACAAGAGGGTTGGATTCGGCTTATACTTCATACTCCCGGTCCCGAAATTCGCCAGCATGTAGCCTACATATATATTGATACTACGTGCGCCTATCCTCCCTCCTACCCTTCTATAAGATATGCATGATCTTTCAACTCAGCTCAGCTTACTCAACTCATCAAGCTGAACAAAATAAGCATTTTTCGCCCTTTTTCGGAGTGAAATTAACCATGCCACCGAGCTCAGGTTACTCAACTTATCCAGCTCAGCTTACAACTTATGCTACTTAACTTACCTAAGTTGAGTTGGATAAGTTGAACTGTAAGTCAGCGGTCAGTATATTTATAATATATATATATATATATATATATATATATATATATATATATATATATATATATATATATATATATATATATATATATATATATATATATATATATATATATATATATATATATATATATATATAACTATAACAAACATACATGTGATAGGTCCCTATATTCTAAGTTCTAAGTTGAGTAAGTTGCCATAGCTGTCTATTATAGCCGATGAGTTCGGTAAGTTGGGTCTTTAAACAATGATATGTATCCAGATGCTTCAATGGCTGAGCTAAGTTCGGTAAGTTATAATAGCTGCGCATATGTTAGGATGAGTTGGTGATATGTGTCCAGATACTTCAATGGCTGAGCTAAGTTCGGTAAGTTATAATAGCTGCACATATGTTAGGATGAGTTGGTCACGAGTATAACATTGGACCATTATATGCAGCAAGATGCAAGCTAAGTTCGATGAGTTGAGTAAGCTAAGCAAACTGAGTTCGATAAGTTAAAAGATAAGTTCGATAAGTTGGATGAGTTGGGTAAGTTTGACGAGTTGGATAAGTTGAGAATGAGTTCGATGAGTTGGATGAGTTGAGCTGTTCGATGAGTTGGGTAAGTTGGATGAGTTGGATAAGTTGAGGATGAGTTCGATGAGTTCGCTAAGTTGGACTGTAAGTTCGATGAGTTGGCTAAGTTGGAATGTAAGTTCGATGAGTTGGATAAGTTGAGGATGAGTTCGATGAGTTGGATAAGTTGGACTGTAGGTTCGAAGAGGGATAAGTTGAGGATGAGTTCGATAAGTTGGGTAAGTTGTACTGTAAGTTGGATGAGTTGGCTAAGTTGTACTGTAAGTTTGATGAGTTGGATAAGTTGTACTGTAAGTTCGATGAGTTGGCTAAGTTGAGGATGAGTTAGATGAGTTGGATAAGTTGGACGGTAAGTTGGATGAGTTGGATAAGTTGAGGATGAATTCGATGAGTTGGATAAGTTGTACTGTAAGTTGGATGAGTTGGATAAGTTGAGGATGAGTTCGATGAGTTGGCTAAGTTGTACTGTAAGTTGGATGAGTTGGATAAGTTGAGGATGAGTTCGATGAGTTGGCTAAGTTGTACTGTAAGTTTGATGAGTTGGCTAAGTTTGAATGTAAGTTCGATGAGTTGGATAAGTTGAGGATGAGTTCGATGAGTTGGATAAGTTGTACTGTAAGTTGGATGAGTTGGCTAAGTTGTACTGTAAGTTCGATGAGTTGGCTAAGTTGAGGATGATTTCGATAAGTTGGGTAAGTTGTACTGTAAGTTCGATGAGTTAGATAAGTTTGAATGTAAGTTCGATGAGTTGGCTAAGTTGTACTGTAAGTTCGATGAGTTGGATAAGTTGAGGATGAGTTCGATGAGTTGGATAAGTTGTACTGTAAGTTGGATGAGTTGGCTAAGTTGGAATGTAAGTTCGATGAGTTGGATAAATTGAGGATGAGTTCGATGAGTTGGATAAGTTGTACTGTAAGTTGGATGAGTTGGATAAGTTGAGGATGAGTTCGATGAGTTGGCTAAGTTGTACTGTAAGTTTGATAAGTTGGCTAAGTTGAGGATGAGTTCGATGAGTTGGATAAGCTGTACTGTAAGTTGGATGAGTTGGCTAAGTTGAGGATGAGTTCGATGAGTTGGATAAGTTGTACTGTAAGTTGGATGAGTTGGCTAAGTTGGAATGTAAGTTCGATGAGTTGAGGATGAGTTCGATGTGTTGGATAAGTTTGAATGTAAGTTCCATAAGTTGGCTAAGTTGGAATGAAAGTTCGATGAGTTGGATAAGTTGTAATGTAAGTTCGATGAGTTGGCTAAGTTGAGGATGAGTTCGATGAGTTGGATAAGTTGTACTGTAAGTTGGATGAGTTGGCTAAGTTGGAATGTAAGTTCGATGAGTTGGATAAGTTGAGGATGAGTTCGATGAGTTGGATAAGTTGTATTGTAAGTTGGATGAGTTGGATAAGTTGAGGATGAGTTCGATGAGTTGGCTAAGTTGTACTGTAAGTTTGATAAGTTGGCTAAGTTGAGGATGAGTTCGATGAGTTGGATAAGTTGTACTGTAAGTTGGATGAGTTGGCTAAGTTGGAATGTAAGTTCGATGAGTTGGCTAAGTTGAGGATGAGTTCGATGAGTTGGATAAGTTGTACTGTAAGTTGAATGAGTTGGCTTAGTTGGAATATAAGTTCGATGAGTTGGATAAGTTGAGGATGAGTTCGATGAGTTGGATAAGTTGTACGGTAAGTTGGATGAGTTGGCTAAGTTGTACTGTAAGTTCGATGAGTTGGCTAAGTTGAGGATGAGTTCGATGAGTTGGGTAAGTTGGAATGTAAGTTCGATGAGTTGGCTAAGTTGGAATGTAAGTTCGATGAGATGGATAAGTTGTACTGTAAGTTCGATGAGTTGGCTAAGTGGGGGTGAGTTCGATGAGTTGGCTAAGTTGTACTGTAAGTTGGATGAGTTGGCTAAGTTGGAATGTAAGTTCGATGAGTTGGATAAGTTGAGGATGAGTTGGATAAGTTGTATTGTAAGTTTGATGAGTTGGCTAAGTTTGAATGTAAGTTCGATGAGTTGGCTAAGTTGAGGATGAATTCGATGAGTTGGATAAGTTGTACTGTAAGTTGAATGAGTTGGCTAAGTTGGAATATAAGTTCGATGAGTTGGATAAGTTGAGGATGAGTTCGATGAGTTGGATAAGTTGTACTGTAAGTTCGATGAGTTGGCTAAGTTGTACTGTAAGTTCGATGAGTTGGCTAAGTTGAGGATGATTTCGATTAGTTGGGTAAGTTGAACTGTAAGTTCGATGAGTTAGATAAGTTTGAATGTAAGTTCGATGAGTTGGCTAAGTTGTACTGTAAGTTCGATGAGTTGGATAAGTTGAGGATGAGTTCGATGAGTTGGATAAGTTGTACTGTAAGTTGGATGAGTTGGCTAAGTTGGAATGTAAGTTCGATGAGTTGGATAAATTGAGGATGAGTTCGATGAGTTGGATAAGTTGTACTGTAAGTTGGATGAGTTGGATAAGTTGAGGATGAGTTCGATGAGTTGGCTAAGTTGTACTGTAAGTTTGATAAGTTGGCTAAGTTGAGGATGAGTTCGATGAGTTGGATAAGTTGTACTGTAAGTTGGATGAGTTGGCTAAGTTGAGGATGAGTTCGATGAGTTGGATAAGTTGTACTGTAAGTTGAATGAGTTGGCTAAGTTGGAATGTAAGTTCGATGAGTTGGATAAATTGAGGATGAGTTCGATGAGTTGGATAAGTTGTACTGTAAGTTGGATGAGTTGGATAAGTTGAGGATGAGTTCGATGAGTTGGCTATGTGGTACTGTAAGTTTGATAAGTTGGCTAAGTTGAGGATGAGTTCGATGAGTTGGATAAGCTGTACTGTAAGTTGGATGAGTTGGCTAAGTTGAGGATGAGTTCGATGAGTTGGATAAGTTGTACTGTAAGTTGGATGAGTTGGCTAAGTTGGAATGTAAGTTCGATGAGTTGAGGATGAGTTCGATGAGTTGGATAAGTTTGAATGTAAGATCCATAAGTTGGCTAAGTTGGAATGTAAGTTCGATGAGTTGGATAAGTTGTACTGTAAGTTCGATGAGTTGGCTAAGTTCAGGATGAGTTCGATGAGTTGGATAAGTTGTACTGTAAGTTGGATGAGTTGGCTAAGTTGGAATGTAAGTTCGATGAGTTGGATAAGTTGAGGATGAGTTCGATGAGTTGGATAAGTTGTATTGTAAGTTGGATGAGTTGGATAAGTTGAGGATGAGTTCGATGAGTTGGCTAAGTTGTACTGTAAGTTTGATAAGTTGGCTAAGTTGAGGATGAGTTCGATGAGTTGGATATGTTGTACTGTAAGTTGGATGAGTTGGCTAAGTTGGAATGTAAGTTCGATGAGTTGGCTAAGTTGAGGATGAGTTCGAAGAGTTGGATAAGTTGTACTGTAAGTTGAATGAGTTGGCTAAGTTGGAATATAAGTTCGATGAGTTGGATAAGTTGAGGATGAGTTCGATGAGTTGGATAAGTTGTACTGTAAGTTGGATGAGTTGGCTAAGTTGTACTGTAAGTTCGATGAGTTGGCTAAGTTGAGGATGAGTTCGATGAGTTGGGTAAGTTGGAATGTAAGTTCGATGAGTTGGCTAAGTTGGAATGTAAGTTCGATGAGATGGATAAGTTGTACTGTAAGTTCGATGAGTTGGCTAAGTGGGGGTGAGTTCGATGAGTTGGCTAAGTTGTACTGTAAGTTAGATGAGTTGGCTAAGTTGGAATGTAAGTTCGATGAGTTGGATAAGTTGAGGATGAGTTGGATAAGTTGTATTGTAAGTTTGATGAGTTGGCTAAGTTTGAATGTAAGTTCGATGAGTTGGATAAGTTGAGGATGAGTTCGATGAGTTGGATAAGTTGTACTGTAAGTTCGATGAGTTGGCTAAGTTGTACTGTAAGTTCGATGAGTTGGCTAAGTTGAGGATGATTTCGATAAGTTGGGTAAGTTGAACTGTAAGTTCGATGAGTTAGATAAGTTTGAATGTAAGTTCGATGAGTTGGCTAAGTTGTACTGTAAGTTCGATGAGTTGGCTAAGTGGGGGTGAGTTCGATGAGTTGGCTAAGTTGTACTGTAAGTTGGATGAGTTGGCTAAGTTGGAATGTAAGTTCGATGAGTTGGATAAGTTGAGGATGAGTTGGATAAGTTGTATTGTAAGTTTGATGAGTTGGCTAAGTTTGAATGTAAGTTCGATGAATTGGATAAGTTGAGGATGAGTTCGATGAGTTTGATAAGTTGTACTGTGAGTTGGATGAGTTGGCTAAGTTGTACTGTAAGTTCGATGAGTTGGCTAAGTTGAGGATGATTTCGATAAGTTGGGTAAGTTGAACTGTAAGTTCGATGAGTTAGATAAGTTTGAATGTAAGTTCGATGAGTTGGCTAAGTTGTACTGTAAGTTCGATGAGTTGGATAAGTTGAGGATAAGTTGGATGAGTTGGATAAGTTGTACTGTAAGTTGGATGAGTTGGCTAAGTTGGAATGTAAGTTCGATGAGTTGGATAAATTGAGGATGAGTTCGATGAGTTGGATAAGTTGTACTGTAAGTTGGATGAGTTGGATAAGTTGAGGATGAGTTCGATGAGTTGGCTAAGTTGTACTGTAAGTTTGATAAGTTGGCTAAGTTGAGGATGAGTTCGATGAGTTGGATAAGTTGTACTGTAAGTTGGATGAGTTGGCTAAGTTGAGGATGAGTTCGATGAGTTGGATAAGTTGTACTGTAAGTTGAATAAGCTGGCTAAGTTGGAATGTAAGTTCGATGAGTTGGATAAGTTGAGGATGAGTTCGATGAGTTGGATAAGTTGTATTGTAAGTTGGATGAGTTGGATAAGTTGAGGATGAGTTCGATGAGTTGGCTAAGTTGTATTGTAAGTTTGATAAGTTGGCTAAGTTGAGGATGAGTTCGATGAGTTGGATAAGTTGTACTGTAAGTTGGATGAGTTGGCTAAGTTGGAATGTAAGTTCGATGAGTTGGGTAAGTTGAGGATGAGTTCGATGAGTTGGATAAGTTGTACTGTAAGTTGAATGAGTTGGCTAAGTTGGAATATAAGTTCGATGAGTTGGATAAGTTGAGGATGAGTTCGATGAGTTGGATAAGTTGTACTGTAAGTTGGATGAGTTGGCTAAGTTGTACTGTAAGTTCGATGAGTTGGGTAAGTTGAGGATGAGTTCGATGAGTTGGGTAAGTTGGAATGTAAGTTCGATGAGTTGGCTAAGTTGGAATGTAAGTTCGATGAGATGGATAAGTTGTACTGTAAGTTCGATGAGTTGGCTAAGTGGGGGTGAGTTCGATGAGTTGGCTAAGTTGTACTGTAAGTTGGATGAGTTGGCTAAGTTGGAATGTAAGTTCGATGAGTTGGATAAGTTGAGGATGAGTTGGATAAGTTGTATTGTAAGTTTGATGAGTTGGCTAAGTTTGAATGTAAGTTCGATGAATTGGATAAGTTGAGGATGAGTTCGATGAGTTTGATAAGTTGTACTGTAAGTTGGATGAGTTGGCTAAGTTGTACTGTAAGTTGGATGAGTTGGCTAAGTTGTACTGTAAGTTCGATGAGTTGGCTAAGTTGAGGATGATTTCGATAAGTTGGGTAAGTTGAACTGTAAGTTCGATGAGTTAGATAAGTTTGAATGTAAGTTCGATGAGTTGGCTAAGTTGTACTGTAAGTTCGATGAGTTGGATAAGTTGAGGATGAGTTCGATGAGTTGGATAAGTTGTACTGTAAGTTGGATGAGTTGGCTAAGTTGGAATGTAAGTTCGATGAGTTGGATAAATTGAGGATAAGTTCGATGAGTTGGATAAGTTGTACTGTAAGTTGGATGAGTTGGATAAGTTGAGGATGAGTTCGATGAGTTGGCTAAGTTGTACTGTAAGTTTGATAAGTTGGCTAAGTTGAGGATGAGTTCGATGAGTTGGATAAGTTGTACTGTAAGTTGGATGAGTTGGCTAAGTTGAGGATGAGTTCGATGAGTTGGATAAGTTGTACTGTAAGTTGAATGAGTTGGCTAAGTTGGAATGTAAGTTCGATGAGTTGAGGATGAGTTCGATGAGTTGGATAAGTTTGAATGTAAGTTCGATAAGTTGGCTAAGTTGGAATGTAAGTTCGATGAGTTGGATAAGTTGTACTGTAAGTTCGATGAGTTGGCTAAGTTGAGGATGAGTTCGATGAGTTGGATAAGTTGTACTGTAAGTTGGATGAGTTGGCTAAGTTGGAATGTAAGTTCGATGAGTTGGATAAGTTGAGGATGAGTTCGATGAGTTGGATAAGTTGTATTGTAAGTTGGATGAGTTGGATAAGTTGAGGATGAGTTCGATGAGTTGGTTAAGTTGTACTGTAAGTTTGATAAGTTGGCTAAGTTGAGGATGAGTTCGATGAGTTGGATAAGTTGTACTGTAAGATGGATGAGTTGGCTAAGTTGGAATGTAAGTTCGATGAGTTGGCTAAGTTGAGGATGAGTTCGATGAGTTGGCTAAGTTGTACTGAAAGTTCGATGAGTTGGCTAAGTTGGAATGTAAGTTCGATGAGTTGGATAAGTTAAGGATGAGTTCGATGAGTTGGATTAGTTGTACTGTAAGTTGGATGAGTTGGCTAAGTTGTACTGTAAGTTCGATGAGTTGGCTAAGTTGTACTGTAAGTTCGATGAGTTGGCTAAGTTGAGGATGAGTTCGATAAGTTGGGTAAGTTGTAATGTAAGTTGGATGAGTTGGCTAAGTTGAGGATGAGTTCGATGAGTTGGATAAGTTGTACTGAAAGTTCGATGAGTTGGCTAAGTTGGAATGTAAGTTCGATGAGTTGGATAAGTTGGGGATGAGTTCGATGAGTTGGATAAGTTGTACTGTAAGTTCGATGAGTTAGCTAAGTTGTACTGTAAGTTCGATGAGTTGGCTAAGTTGAGGATGAGTTCGATAAGTTGGGTAAGTTGGACTGTAAGTTCGATGAGTTGGCTTAGTTGAGGATGATTTCGATAAGTTGGGTAAGTTGGACTGTAAGTTCGATGAGTTAGATAAGTTGTACTGTAAGTTGGATGAGTTGGCTAAGTTGTACTGTAAGTTCGATGAGTTGGCTAAGTTGAGGATGAGTTCGATAAGTTGGGTAAGTTGTACTGTAAGTTGGATGAGTTGGCTAGGTTGTACTGTAAGTTCGATGAGTTGGCTAAGTTGAGGATGAGTTTGATAAGTTGGGTAAGTTGGACTGTAAGTTCGATGAGTTAGATAAGTTGGAATGTAAGTTCGATATGTCGGTTAAGTTGGAATGTAAGTTCGATGAGTTGGATAAGTTGTACTGTAAGTTCGATGAGTTGGCTAAGTTGAGGATGAGTTCAATTAGTTGGATAAGTTGTACTGTAAGTTGGATGAGTTTGATAAGTTGGAATGTAAGTTCGATGAGTTGGCTAAGTTGATGAATAGTGAATAATGAGGGCCTAAATTTAATGAATAATCCAGTTTTTTTAATGAATTGAAGAAAAAATAATGAATAGTGAATAATCAGATTTCTTTGCCACCTTTCTTACTTTAAATGAATAATTGGTCTCATTTTTATGAATAACCAAAAAAATTTTATTGAGATGAATAATGGGCTAAATTGTCAATGAACAGTGAATACCAGACCCCCCCATCCAGACCCTCAAGTATTACCTGCCTTGTTGATTTAGAATTACGGCTATTGGTGTCAGTAGTGACCTTATCATGGAAATATTGATTGTTTCCAATGCCACTGTATTAGAAAAATATGAGAATACGAAGATTTCAATTACAAAAAATAGAGCCTGACAGAGTTTGTCCCCTTTTAACAGATGTTTTATATTAAATAAAGGCATTATTATTCGATGTTCTATAAAATCACCATTGAGAAATACTTCGGCATAAACATTACCGTCCAACTTATCCAACTCATCGAACTTACATTCCAACTTAGCCAACTCATCCAACTTACAGTACAACTTATCGAACTCATCAAACTCATCCTCAACTTAGCCAACTCATCAAACTTAAAGTACAACTTAGCCAACTCATCGAACTCATCCTCAACTTATCCAACTCATCGAACTCATCCTCAACTTATCCAACTCATCCAACTTACCGTCCAACTTATCCAACTCATCGAACTCATCCTCAACTTAGCCAACTCATTGAACTTACAGTACAACTTATCCAACTCATCAAACTTACAGTACAACTTAGGCAACTCATCCAACTTACAGTACAACTTATCCAACTCATCGAACTCATCCTCAACTTAGCCAACTCATCGAACTTACATTACAACTTAGCCAACTCATCCAACTTACAGTACAACTTATCCAACTCATCGAACCCTTAACTTATCCAACTCATCGAACTTACATTCCAACTTAGCCAACTCCTCGAACTTACAGTACAACTTATCCAACTCATCGAACTCATCCTCAACTTAGCCAACTCATCGAACCTACAGTCCAACTTATCTAACTCATCGAACTCATCCTCAACTTATCCAACTCATCCAACTTACAGTCCAACTTATCCAACTCATCGAACTCATCCTCAACTTAGCCAACTCATCCAACTTACAGACCAACTTAGCCAACTCATCGAACTTACATTCCAACTTAGCCAACTCATCCAACTTACTGTACCACTTATCCAACTCATCGAACTTATCCTCAACTTAGCCAACTCATCATACTTACAGTACAACTTAGCCAACTCATTGAACTCATCCTCAACTTATCCAACTCATCCAACTTACAGTACAACTTATCCAACTCATCGAACTCATCCTCAACTTATCCAACTCATCCAATTTACCGTCCAACTTATCCAACTCATCCTCAACTTAGCCAACTCATCGAACTTACAGTACAACTTATCCAACTCATCCAACTTACAGTACAACTTATCCAACTCATCGAACTCATCCTCAACTTATCCAACTCATCGAACTTACATTCCAACTTAGCCAACTCATCGAACTTACAGTACAACTTATCCAACTCATCGAACTCATCCTTAACTTATCCAACTCATCGAACCAACAGTCCAACTTATCCAACTCATCAAACTCATCCTCAACTTATCCAACTCATCCAACTTACAGTCCAACTTATCCAACTCATCGAACTCATCCTCAACTTAGCCAACTCATCCAACTAACAGACCAACTTAGCCAACTCATCGAACTTACAGTACAACTTAGCCAACTCATCGAACTAATTCTCAACTTATCCAACTCATCCAACTTACAGTCCAACTTAGCCAACTCATCGAACTTACAGTCCAACTTATCCAACTCATCCAACTTACCTTCCAACTTATCCAACTCATCAAACTCATCCTCGACTTATCCAACTCATCCAACTCATCCTCAACTTATCCAACTCATCAAACTTACAGTACAACTTATCCAACTCATCCAACTTACCTTCAAACTGATCCAACTCATCGAATTCATCCTCAACTTATCCAACTCATCGAACTCATCCTCAACTTATCCAACTCATCGAACTTACAGAACAACTTAGTCAACTCATCCAACTTACAGTACAACTTATCGAACTCATCGAACTCATCCTCAACTTATCCAACTCATCCAACTTACAGTCCAACTTACTTAACTCATCGAACTCATCCTCAACTTAGCCAACCCATCGAACTTATAGTACAACTTAGCCAACTCATCGAACTTCCATTCCAACTTATCTAACTCATCGAACTTACAGTACAACTTACCCAACTTATCGAATTATCCTCAACTTAGCCATCTCATCGAACTTACAGTACAACTTAGCCAACTCATCCAACTTACAGTACAACTTATCCACCCATCGAACTCATCCTCAACTTAGCCAACTCATCGAACTTACAGTACAACTTATCCAACTCATCGAACTCATCCTCAACTTATCCAACTCATCGAACTTACTGTCCAACTTATCCAACTCATCCAACTTACAGTCCAACTTAGCCAACTCATCGAACTCATCCTCAACTTAGCCAACTCATTGAACTTACAGTACAACTTATCCAACTCATCAAACTTACAGTACAACTTAGGCAACTCATCCAACTTACAGTACAACTTATCCAACTCATCGAACTCATCCTCAACTTAGCCAACTCATCGAACTTACATTACAACTTAGCCAACTCATCCAACTTACAGTACAACTTATCCAACTCATCGAACCCTTAACTTATCCAACTCATCGAACTTACATTCCAACTTAGCCAACTCCTCGAACTTACAGTACAACTTATCCAACTCATCGAACTCATCCTCAACTTAGCCAACTCATCGAACCTACAGTCCAACTTATCTAACTCATCGAACTCATCCTCAACTTATCCAACTCATCCAACTTACAGTCCAACTTATCCAACTCATCGAACTCATCCTCAACTTAGCCAACTCATCCAACTTACAGACCAACTTAGCCAACTCATCGAACTTACATTCCAACTTAGCCAACTCATCCAACTTACTGTACCACTTATCCAACTCATCGAACTTATCCTCAACTTAGCCAACTCATCATACTTACAGTACAACTTAGCCAACTCATTGAACTCATCCTCAACTTATCCAACTCATCCAACTTACAGTACAACTTATCCAACTCATCGAACTCATCCTCAACTTATCCAACTCATCCAATTTACCGTCCAACTTATCCAACTCATCGAACTCATCCTCAACTTAGCCAACTCATCGAACTTACAGTACAACTTATCCAACTCATCCAACTTACAGTACAACTTATCCAACTCATCGAACTCATTCTCAACTTATCCAACTCATCGAACTTACATTCCAACTTAGCCAACTCATCGAACTTACAGTACAACTTATCCAACTCATCGAACTCATCCTTAACTTATCCAACTCATCGAACCAACAGTCCAACTTATCCAACTCATCAAACTCATCCTCAACTTATCCAACTCATCCAACTTACAGTCCAACTTATCCAACTCATCGAACTCATCCTCAACTTAGCCAACTCATCCAACTAACAGACCAACTTAGCCAACTCATCGAACTTACAGTACAACTTAGCCAACTCATCGAACTAATTCTCAACTTATCCAACTCATCCAACTTACAGTCCAACTTAGCCAACTCATCGAACTTACAGTCCAACTTATCCAACTCATCCAACTTACCTTCCAACTTATCCAACTCATCGAACTCATCCTCGACTTATCCAACTCATCCAACTCATCCTCAACTTATCCAACTCATCAAACTTACAGTACAACTTATCCAACTCATCCAACTTACCTTCAAACTGATCCAACTCATCGAATTCATCCTCAACTTATCCAACTCATCGAACTCATCCTCAACTTATCCAACTCATCGAACTCATCCTCAACTTATCCAACTCATCCAACTTACAGTACAACTTTTCCAACTCATCCAACTTACAGTCCAACTTATCCAACTCATCGAACTCATCCTCAACTTATCCAACTCATCCAACTTACCGTCCAACTTATCCAACTCATCGAACTCATCCTCAACTTATCCAACTCATCGAACTTACTTTCCAACTTAGCCAACTCATCGAACTTACATTCCAACTTATCTAACTCATCGAACTTACAGTACAACTTACCCAACTTATCGAACTCATCCTCAACTTAGCCAACTCATCGAACTTACAGTTCAACTTAGCCAACTCATCGAACTTACAGTACAACTTAGCCAACTCATCGAACTCATCCTCAACTTATCCAACTCATCGAACTTACGTTCCAACTTAGCCAACTCATCCAACTTACAGTACCACTTATCCAACTCATCGAACTCATCCTCAATTTAGCCAGCTCATCCAACTTACAGTACAACTT
The DNA here is from genome assembly GCA_964019695.1 of Loripinus fragilis. Taxonomy (NCBI): domain Eukaryota; kingdom Metazoa; phylum Mollusca; class Bivalvia; order Lucinida; family Lucinidae; genus Loripinus; species Loripinus fragilis. The sequence continues at coordinate 20,005,687 of OZ026523.1, forward strand.
AGCCAACTCATCGAACTCATCCTCAACTTATCCAACTCATCCAACTTACAGTACAACTTATCCAACTCATCGAACTCATCCTCAACTTATCCAACTCATCCAAGTTACCGTCCAACTTATCCAACTCATCGAACTCATCCTCAACTTATCCAACTCATAGAACTTACAGTACAACTTATCCAACTCATCCAACTTACCGTCCAACTTATCCAACTCATCGAACTTACATTCCAACTTAACCAACTCATCCAACTTACAGTACAAATTATGGAACTCATCGAACTCATCCTCAACTTATCCAACTCATCCAACTTACAGTACAACTTATCCAATTCATCGAACTCATTCTCAACTTATCCAACTCATCCAACTTACCGTCCAACTTAGCCAACTCTTCCAACTAACAGTACAACTTATCCAACTCATCGAACCCTTAACTTATCCAACTCATCGAACTTACATTCCAACTTAGCCAACTCATCGAACTTACAGTACAACTTATCCAACTCATCGAACTCATCCTCAACTTAGCCAACTCATCGAACCTACAGTCCAACTTATCTAACTCATCGAACTCATCCTCAACTTATCCAACTCATCCAACTTACAGTCCAACTTATCCAACTCATCGAACTCATCCTCAACTTAGCCAACTCATCCAACTTACAGACCAACTCAGCCAACTCATCGAACTTACAGTACAACTTAGCAAACTCATCGAACTCATCCTCAACTTAGCCAACTCATCGAACTAACAGTACAACTTATCCAACTCATTGAAATCATCCTCAACTTATCCAACTCATCGAACTCATCCTCAACTTATCCAACTCATCGAACTCATCCTCAACTTATCCAACTCATCAAACTTACAGTACAACTTATCCAACTCATCCAACTTACCTTCAAACTGATCCAACTCATCGAACTCATCCTCATGTTATCCAACTCATCGAACTCATCCTCAACTTATCCAACTCATCGAACTCATCCTCAACTTATCCAACTTATCCAACTTACTGTCCAACTTATCCAACTCATCTAACTTACAGTCCAACTTATCCAACTCATCGAATTCATCCTCAACTTTTCCAACTCATCGAACTCATCCTCAACTTATCCAACTCATCCAACTTACAGTACAACTTATCCAACTCATCCAACTTACAGTCCAACTTATCCAACTCATCAAACTCATCCTCAACTTATCCAACTCATCCAACTCATCCTAAACTTATCCAACTCATCGAACTTACTTTCCAACTTAGCCAACTCATCGAACTTACATTCCAACTTATCTAACTCATCGAACTTACAGTACAACTTAGCCAACTCATCGAAACTATCCTCAACTTATCCAACTCATCGAACTTACATTCCAACTTAGCCAACTCATCCAACTTACATTCCAACTTATCTAACTCATCGAACTTACAGTACAACTTACCCAACTTATCGAACTCATCCTCAACAACAGTACAACTTATCCAACTCATCGAACTCATCCTCAACTTAGACAACTCATCCAACTCATCCTCAACTTATCCAACTCATCCAAGTTACCGTCCAACTTATCCAACTCATCGAACTTACATTCCAACTTAGCCAACTCATCCAACTTACAGTACAACTTATCCAACTCATCGAACTCATTCTCAACTTAGCCAACTCATCAAACTTACAGTACAACTTATCCAACTCATCGAACTCATCCTCAACTTATCCAACTCATCCAACTTACAGTACAACTTATCCAACTCATCGAACTCATCCAACTTACCGTCCAACTTATCCAACTCATCGAACTCATCCCCAACTTACCCAACTCATCGAACTTACAGTACAACTTATCCAACTCATCAAACTTACAGTACAACTTAGCCAACTCATTCAACTTACAGTACAACTTATCCAACTCATCGAACTCATCCTCAACTTTGTCAACTCATCGAACTTACAGTACAACTTAGCCAACTCATCCAACTTACAGTACAAGTTTCCCAACTCATCGAACCCTTAAATTATCCAACTCATCAAACTTACATTCCAACTTAGCCAACTCATCGAACTTACAGTACAACTTATCCAACTCATCAAACTCATCCTCAACTTAGCCAACTCATCGAACCTACAGTCCAACTTATCTAACTCATCGAACTCATCCTCAACTTATCCAACTCATGCAACTTATAGTCCAACTTATCCAACTCATCGAACTCATCCTCAACTTAGCCAACTCATCCAACTTACAGTACAACTTAGCCAACTCATCGAACTCATCCTCAACTTATCCAACTCATCCAACTTACAGTACAACTTATCCAACTCATCGAACTCATCCTCAACTTATCCAACTCATCCAACTTACCGTCCAACTTATCCAACTCATCGAACTTACATTCCAACTTAGCCAACTCATCCAACTTACAGTACAACTTATCGAACTCATCAAACTCATCCTCAACTTAGCCAACTCATCAAACTTAAAGTACAACTTAGCCAACTCATCGAACTCATCCTCAACTTATCCAACTCATCCAACTTACAATACAACTTATCCAACTCATCGAACTCATCCTCAACTTATCCAACTCATCCAACTTACCGTCCAACTTATCCAACTCATCGAACTCATCCTCAACTTAGCCAACTCATTGAACTTACAGTACAACTTATCCAACTCATCAAACTTACAGTACAACTTAGCCAACTCATCCAACTTACAGTACAACTTATCCAACTCATCGAACTCATCCTCAACTTAGCCAACTCATCGAACTTACAGTACAACTTAGCCAACTCATCCAACTTACAGTACAACTTATCCAACTCATCGAACCCTTAACTTATCCAACTCATCGAACTTACATTCCAACTTAGCCTATTCCTCGAACTTACAGTACAACTTATCCAACTCATCAAACTCATCCTCAACTTAGCCAACTCATCGAACCTACAGTCCAACTTATCTAACTCATCGAACTCATCCTCAACTTATCCAACTCATCCAACTTACAGTCCAACTTATCCAACTCATCGAACTCATCCTCAACTTAGCCAACTCATCCAACTTACAGACCAACTTAGCCAACTCATCGAACTTACATTCCAACTTAGCCAACTCATCCAACTTACTGTACCACTTATCCAACTCATCGAACTTATCCTCAACTTAGCCAACTCATCATACTTACAGTACAACTTAGCCAACTCATTGAACTCATCCTCAACTTATCCAACTCATCTAACTTACAGTACAACTTATCCAACTCATCGAACTCATCCTCAACTTATCCAACTCATCCAATTTACCGTCCAACTTATCCAACTCATCGAACTCATCCTCAACTTAGCCAACTCATCGAACTTACAGTACAACTTATCCAACTCATCCAACTTACAGTACAACTTATCCAACTCATCGAACTCATCCTCAACTTATCCAACTCATCGAACTTACATTCCAACTTAGCCAACTCATCGAACTTACAGTACAACTTATCGAACTCATCGAACTCATCCTCAACTTATCCAACTCATCGAACCAACAGTCCAACTTATCCAACTCATCAAACTCATCCTCAACTTATCCAACTCATCCAACTTACAGTCCAACTTATCCAACTCATCGAACTCATCCTCAACTTAGCCAACTCATCCAACTTACAGACCAACTTAGCCAACTCATCGAACTTACAGTACAACTTAGCCAACTCATCGAACTAATTCTCAACTTATCCAACTCATCCAACTTACAGTCCAACTTAGCCAACTCATCGAACTTACAGTCCAACTTATCCAACTCATCCAACTTACCTTCCAACTTATCCAACTCATCGAACTCATCCTCGACTTATCCAACTCATCCAACTCATCCTCAACTTATCCAACTCATCAAACTTACAGTACAACTTATCCAACTCATCCAACTTACCTTCAAACTGATCCAACTAATCGAATTCATCCTCAACTTATCCAACTCATCGAACTCATCCTCAACTTATCCAACTCATCGAACTTACAGTACAACTAAGTCAACTCATCCAACTTACAGTACAACTTATCGAACTCATCGAACTCATCCTCAATTTATCCAACTCATCCAACTTACAGTCCAACTTACTTAACTCATCGAACTCATCCTCAACTTAGCCAACCCATCGAACTTATAGTACAACTTAGCCAACTCATCGAACTTACATTCCAACTTATCTAACTCATCGAACTTACAGTACAACTTACCCAACTTATCGAATTATCCTCAACTTATCCAACTCATCGAACTCATCCAACTTACCGTCCAACTTATCCAACTCATCGAACTCATCCTCAACTTAGCCAACTCATCGAACTTACAGTACAACTTATCCAACTCATCAAACTTACAGTACAACTTAGCCAACTCATCCAACTTACAGTACAAATTATCCAACTCATCGAACTCATCCTCAACTTAGCCAACTCATCCAACTTACAGTACAACTTAGCCAACTCATCCAACTTACAGTACAACTTTTCCAACTCATCGAACCCTTAACTTATCCAACTCATTGAACTTACATTCCAACTTAGCCAACTCATCGAACTTACAGTACAACTTATCCAACTCATCGAACTCATCCTCAACTTAGCCAACTCATCGAACCTACAGTCCAACTTATCTAACTCATCGAACTCATCCTCAACTTATCCAACTCATGCAACTTATAGTCCAACTTATCCAACTCATCGAACTCATCCTCAACTTAGCCAACTCATCCAACTTACCGTACAACTTAGCCAACTCATCGAACTCATCCTCAACTTATCCAACTCATCCAACTTACAGTACAACTTATCCAACTCATCGAACTCATCCTCAACTTATCCAACTCATCCAACTTACCGTCCAACTTATCCAACTCATCGAACTTACATTCCAACTTAGCCAACTCATCCAACTTACAGTACAACTTATCGAACTCATCAAACTCATCCTCAACTTAGCCAACTCATCAAACTTAAAGTACAACTTAGCCAACTCATCGAACTCATCCTCAACTTATCCGACTCATCGAACTCATCCTCAACTTATCCAACTCATCCAACTTACCGTCCAACTTATCCAACTCATCGAACTCATCCTCAACTTAGCCAACTCATTGAACTTACAGTACAACTTATCCAACTCATCAAACTTACAGTACAACTTAGGCAACTCATCCAACTTACAGTACAACTTATCCAACTCATCGAACTCATCCTCAACTTAGCCAACTCATCGAACTTACATTACAACTTAGCCAACTCATCCAACTTACAGTACAACTTATCCAACTCATCGAACCCTTAACTTATCCAACTCATCGAACTTACATTCCAACTTAGCCAACTCCTCGAACTTACAGTACAACTTATCCAACTCATCGAACTCATCCTCAACTTAGCCAACTCATCGAACCTACAGTCCAACTTATCTAACTCATCGAACTCATCCTCAACTTATCCAACTCATCCAACTTACAGTCCAACTTATCCAACTCATCGAACTCATCCTCAACTTAGCCAACTCATCCAACTTACAGACCAACTTAGCCAACTCATCGAACTTACATTCCAACTTAGCCAACTCATCCAACTTACTGTACCACTTATCCAACTCATCGAACTTATCCTCAACTTAGCCAACTCATCATACTTACAGTACAACTTAGCCAACTCATTGAACTCATCCTCAACTTATCCAACTCATCCAACTTACAGTACAACTTATCCAACTCATCGAACTCATCCTCAACTTATCCAACTCATCCAATTTACCGTCCAACTTATCCAACTCATCGAACTCATCCTCAACTTAGCCAACTCATCGAACTTACAGTACAACTTATCCAACTCATCCAACTTACAGTACAACTTATCCAACTCATCGAACTCATCCTCAACTTATCCAACTCATCGAACTTACATTCCAACTTAGCCAACTCATCGAACTTACAGTACAACTTATCCAACTCATCGAACTCATCCTTAACTTATCCAACTCATCGAACCAACAGTCCAACTTATCCAACTCATCAAACTCATCCTCAACTTATCCAACTCATCCAACTTACAGTCCAACTTATCCAACTCATCGAACTCATCCTCAACTTAGCCAACTCATCCAACTAACAGACCAACTTAGCCAACTCATCGAACTTACAGTACAACTTAGCCAACTCATCGAACTAATTCTCAACTTATCCAACTCATCCAACTTACAGTCCAACTTAGCCAACTCATCGAACTAATTCTCAACTTATCCAACTCATCCAACTTACAGTCCAACTTAGCCAACTCATCGAACTTACAGTCCAACTTATCCAACTCATCCAACTTACCTTCCAACTTATCCAACTCATCGAACTCATCCTCGACTTATCCAACTCATCCAACTCATCCTCAACTTATCCAACTCATCAAACTTACAGTACAACTTATCCAACTCATCCAACTTACCTTCAAACTGATCCAACTCATCGAATTCATCCTCAACTTATCAAACTCATCGAACTCATCCTCAACTTATCCAACTCATCGAACTTACAGAACAACTTAGTCAACTCATCCAACTTACAGTACAACTTATCGAACTCATCGAACTCATCCTCAACTTATCCAACTCATCCAACTTACAGTCCAACTTACTTAACTCATCGAACTCATCCTCAACTTAGCCAACCCATCGAACTTATAGTACAACTTAGCCAACTCATCGAACTTCCATTCCAACTTATCTAACTCATCGAACTTACAGTACAACTTACCCAACTTATCGAATTATCCTCAACTTAGCCATCTCATCGAACTTACAGTACAACTTAGCCAACTCATCCAACTTACAGTACAACTTATCCACCCATCGAACTCATCCTCAACTTAGCCAACTCATCGAACTTACAGTACAACTTATCCAACTCATCGAACTCATCCTCAACTTATCCAACTCATCGAACTTACTGTCCAACTTATCCAACTCATCCAACTTACAGTCCAACTTAGCCAACTCATCGAACTCATCCTCAACTTAGCCAACTCATTGAACTTACAGTACAACTTATCCAACTCATCAAACTTACAGTACAACTTAGGCAACTCATCCAACTTACAGTACAACTTATCCAACTCATCGAACTCATCCTCAACTTAGCCAACTCATCGAACTTACATTACAACTTAGCCAACTCATCCAACTTACAGTACAACTTATCCAACTCATCGAACCCTTAACTTATCCAACTCATCGAACTTACATTCCAACTTAGCCAACTCCTCGAACTTACAGTACAACTTATCCAACTCATCGAACTCATCCTCAACTTAGCCAACTCATCGAACCTACAGTCCAACTTATCTAACTCATCGAACTCATCCTCAACTTATCCAACTCATCCAACTTACAGTCCAACTTATCCAACTCATCGAACTCATCCTCAACTTAGCCAACTCATCCAACTTACAGACCAACTTAGCCAACTCATCGAACTTACATTCCAACTTAGCCAACTCATCCAACTTACTGTACCACTTATCCAACTCATCGAACTTATCCTCAACTTAGCCAACTCATCATACTTACAGTACAACTTAGCCAACTCATTGAACTCATCCTCAACTTATCCAACTCATCCAACTTACAGTACAACTTATCCAACTCATCGAACTCATCCTCAACTTATCCAACTCATCCAATTTACCGTCCAACTTATCCAACTCATCGAACTCATCCTCAACTTAGCCAACTCATCGAACTTACAGTACAACTTATCCAACTCATCCAACTTACAGTACAACTTATCCAACTCATCGAACTCATCCTCAACTTATCCAACTCATCGAACTTACATTCCAACTTAGCCAACTCATCGAACTTACAGTACAACTTATCCAACTCATCGAACTCATCCTTAACTTATCCAACTCATCGAACCAACAGTCCAACTTATCCAACTCATCAAACTCATCCTCAACTTATCCAACTCATCCAACTTACAGTCCAACTTATCCAACTCATCGAACTCATCCTCAACTTAGCCAACTCATCCAACTAACAGACCAACTTAGCCAACTCATCGAACTTACAGTACAACTTAGCCAACTCATCGAACTAATTCTCAACTTATCCAACTCATCCAACTTACAGTCCAACTTAGCCAACTCATCGAACTTACAGTCCAACTTATCCAACTCATCCAACTTACCTTCCAACTTATCCAACTCATCGAACTCATCCTCGACTTATCCAACTCATCCAACTCATCCTCAACTTATCCAACTCATCAAACTTACAGTACAACTTATCCAACTCATCCAACTTACCTTCAAACTGATCCAACTCATCGAATTCATCCTCAACTTATCCAACTCATCGAACTCATCCTCAACTTATCCAACTCATCGAACTTACAGTACAACTTAGTCAACTCATCCAACTTACAGTACAACTTATCGAACTCATCGAACTCATCCTCAACTTATCCAACTCATCCAACTTACAGTCCAACTTACTTAACTCATAGAACTCATCCTCAACTTAGCCAACCCATCGAACTTATAGTACAACTTAGCCAACTCATCGAACTTCCATTCCAACTTATCTAACTCATCGAACTTACAGTACAACTTACCCAACTTATCGAATTATCCTCAACTTAGCCATCTCATCGAACTTACAGTACAACTTAGCCAACTCATCCAACTTACAGTACAACTTATCCACCCATCGAACTCATCCTCAACTTAGCCAACTCATCGAACTTACAGTACAACTTATCCAACTCATCGAACTCATCCTCAACTTATCCAACTCATCGAACTTACTGTCCAACTTATCCAACTCATCCAACTTACAGTCCAACTTAGCCAACTCATCGAATTCATCCTCAACTTATCCAACTCATCCAACTTACAGTACAACTTATCCAACTCATCCGACTTACAGTACAACTTATCCAACTCATCCAACTTACAGTGCAACTTATCCAACTCATCGAACTAACATTACAACTTATCCAACTCATCCAACTTACCGTCCAACTTATCCAACTCATCGAACTCATCCTCAACTTATCCAACTCATCGAACTTACATTCCAACTTAGCCAACTCATCGAACTTACATTCCAACTAATCTAACTCATCGAACTAACAGTACAACTTACCCAACTTATCGAACTCATCCTCAACTTAGCCAACTCATCGAACTTACAGTACAACTTATCCAACTCATCGAATTCATCCTCAACTTATCCAACTCATCGAACTTACATTCCAACATAGCCAACTCATCCAACTTACAGAACACTTTATCCAACTCATCGAAATCATCCTCAACTTAGCCAACTCATCAAACTTACAGTACAACTTAGCCAACTCATCGATCTCATCCTCAACTTATCCAACTCATCCAACTAACAGTACAACTTATCCAACTCATCAAACTTACAGTACAACTTAGCCAACTCATCAAACTTACAGTACAACTTACCCAACTCATCGAACTTATCCTCAACTTAGCCAACTCATCGAACTTACAGTACAACTTAGCCAACTCATCCAACTTACAGTACAACTTATCCAACTCATCGAACTCATCCTCAACTTATCCAACTCATCAAACTTACATTCCAACTTAGCAAACTCATCGAACTTACAGTACAACTTATCCAACTCATCGAACTCATCCTCAGCTTAGCCAACTCATCGAACCTACAGTCCAACTTATCCAACTCATCGAACTCATCCTCAACTTAGCCAACTCATCAAACTTACAGTACAACTTATCCAACTCATCAAACTTACAGTACAACTTAGCCAACTCATCCAACTTACAGTACAACTTACCCAACTCATCGAACTTATCCTCAACTTAGCCAACTCATCGAACTTACAGTACAACTTATCCAACTCATCGAACTTACAGTACAACTTATCCAACTCATCGAACTCATCCTCAACTTATCCAACTCATCGAACTTACATTCCAACTTAGCCAACTCATCGAATTAACAGTACAAGTTATCCAACTCATCGAACTCATCCTCAACTTAGCCAACTCATCGAACCTACAGTCCAACTTATCCAACTCATCGAACTCATTCTCAACTTATCCAACTCATCGAACTTACAGTCAAACTTACAGTTCAACTTATCCAAATCATCGAACTCATCCTCAACTTATCCAACTCATCGAACTTACATTTCAACTTAGCCAACTCATCGAACTTGCAGTCCAACTTAGCGAACTCATCAAACTCATCCTCAACTTATCCAACTCATCCAACTTACCCAACTCATCAAACAGCTCAACTCATCCAACTCATCGAACTCATTCTCAACTTATCCAACTCATCGAACTTACCCAACTCATCCAACTTATCGAACTTATCTTTTAACTTATCGAACTCAGCTTGCTTAGCTTACTCAACTCATCGAACTTAGCTTGCATCTTGCTGCATATAATGGTCCAATGTTGTACTCATGACCAACTCATCCTAACATATGCGCAGCTATTATAACTTACCCAACTTAGCTCAGCCATTGAATCATCTGGACACATATCACCAACTCATCCTAACATATGCGCAGCTATTATAACTTACCGAACTTAGCTCAGCCATTGAAGCATCTGGACACATATCACCAACTCATCCTAACATATGCGCAGCTATCATAACTTACCGAACTTAGCTCAGCCATTGAAGCATCTGGATACATATCATTGTATAAAGACCCAACTTACCCAACTCATCGGCTATAATGGACAGCTATGGCAACTTACTCAACTTAGAACTTAGAATATAGGGACCTATCATATGTATGTTTGTTGTAGTATATATATATATGTTTATACTTTATAAATATACTGACCGCTGACTTATAGTTCAACTTATCCAACTCAACTTAGGTAAGTTAAGTAGCATAAGTTGTAAGCTGAGCTGGATGAGTTGAGTAAGCTGAGCTGAGTGGTATAGGTATCTTGTCCGGAAAAAGTGGCGAAAATTGCTTATTTTGCTCAGCTTGATGAGTTGAGTAAGCTGAGCTGAGTTGTAAGTCATATGAAAGAAATAAAAGGGGTGGAGGGAGGGTTGACACACAGTGTATCATAATATATACATGTAGCTATTGTAAATCATCAAACTTAGCTCAGGGCTCTCTTGTAACATTGCCGTTGTTTAAAGGCCTAACTTACCGAATTCATCTGTTATAATGGACAGCTATGGCAACTTACTTAACTTAGAACATAAAATCGGGACCTTCCATATGTATGTTATATCTCAATAGAATATATGTACAGTCTTATCATTTCAGTCATTTTTGTCCCGAAATTATTTGGTCTATAGAAATGCATGGGGACTCCTGTGGGCTACGTACTTCATACTCCGTGTCTCGAAATTTACTGTCTACGTTTAATAGATGAATATTGTGAAAATTATGCTGAGATACTTTGTGTCATAGTATATTGCATAGGCATGTGCCTGAGACAGAATTCGGGACAGGGAGTATGAAGTACCTGCCTTGGATTCCCAAAGGCGAAGACTTGGTACCAGTATCAATTACTGAAGGGCTTAATCTAGTAAATCTAGATGATGATGATGATGATGATGATGATGATGATGATAATGACATGATTACCTATAAATAGATAGAGCATTTGCTTTAACACAATCATAGAAATTGCATGTTAGGAGCCTTAATAGATGCAGCATCAGTCTTAATACACTGACTACAGTCTAATCATATCAAATTATGTTTATTAAACTATGATTGTTTAATCAATTATTTTACCTGATCAATTCAGAATAAATTATATATGGTTACTTTGCAAACAGTTTGAATCCAGAATAGGACCAACCATTTGCATAGATCATCAGCAGACAACAGCTGATAGAAATATCAAATAAAAATCTTCACTGTCATTCTTTTGCTTACCTTAGCCAAAAATGTAGACACTGAATTAAAATCAAGTTATTCATTTTTAAGTCCTGCCTGAATGCCCTCGAAGATACAGCCCACTTTAAAAGAATCATGTTGATCCAATAATCTGGAGTTTGTTGGCAATTGTAAGTTATTTTCTGCCTGCGAAATGGATGCCTGTTGATAAACTTTACAGTTTGGACCAAGTTCAGACGCCAAAAAACGTCGGGCCTGATCTGGATTTAAACTGTTCATCAAGATTTTCAATGCCCTACGCATCTGTAACAATTTGGCCAGTTGAACTCAATTTCACATGGTTTGCTGGGAGCGCAGTGGTTCAGTGGTAGAGTACTTGACACGAGAAGGAGGGGCCGCAGGTTCAAGCCTCACTAGCGTCACTGTATTGTGTCCTTGAGCAAAACATTTATCCTAGCTTAGTACTGGTTTAACCCAGGAGACCCATCCCTACATAACTGAAAGATTGTTGATGGGACGTAAAGAATCAAATCAAACAAATAAAACCTGGTTTGCTGGAAATATTCAAGCTAGTCGCAACACAAAGATGGCTGCCATGCCCGTATATTGTTACTTTACAAACAGTTCAGAGCCAAATCAGGACCCACCTGTTGCATAGATAAACAGCGGATAAAGCTGATAGAAGTATCTTATAAAAAAAACTTCACTGTCCTTGTTTAGCTTACCTCAGCCAAAAATTTTAAACCCAAATGAAATTAATCATATCTAAATCTTGTTAATTTATTTGAGGTCCTTGCTGAATGTCCTTGAAGCTACAGCCCGTTTTAAAAGGATGTGTTGGTCCAAGAATCTGGAATCTGTTGGAAACCGTAAGTATTTTTTGCCTTATTTGTCTGCCTGCAAAATAAATATCTGCTGATAAACTTTAGCAATTGTTTGGATCAAGTTCAGGCGCAAAAAAAATGTCAGACTCTATCTGGATCTAAACTGTTCATCATGGCTGCAATGCCCATATGCGATAGATATGGTTACTTTACAAACAGTTTGGATCCAGATTAGGACCAACCATTTGCATAGATCATCAGCAGACATAGCTGATAGAAATATCTAATAAAAAACTTCATTGTCATTCTTAGGCTTACCTTAGCCAAAATTGTAGACCATGATAAAATTGATCATAATAAAAATCTAGTTATTCATTTTAGGTCCTGGCTAAATGTCTAGGCTACAGCCCACTTTAAAATAACGATGTTGATCCAAGAATCTGGAGTCTATTTGCTACATTAAGTATATTTGGTGCTTGCACAATGGATATCTGCGGATATACTTTACAATTTGGACCAAGTTTAGGAGCGAAAAAATGTCAGACCTGTAATAATCTATATGTTCAGCTGTTCGGTCACTGTCTCGCCACGTGGTATGCAATGCCCCGGTCTCTTGTAAAGCTAACGGCGATAGGAACCAGTTGTGGGCGTGGCCAGACAGTGACCCCCAAAGCCGATTAATACTTGAACATTTGTATAAATTTTGATTGAATATTCGTAAGTCCCGATTTCTCGTTGTAAGAAAAGAGATTACACGTGCCGGAGGCAACAAAACTGAAGTATCAGTTTATGCAAAAGTGTCTGGTATTGTAATGGGCCTTGATCAGTTAATCATTACATTGTGACATTTTGTCGATCACAGCTCATCCTCCTTAAGATAATACCAAAGACGAAATTCACCAAAACAGCATGTGCTAAGAGTAACTAGCATAGGAAATCAACTGACTGTAATGTGCACGCAGTCGCTCCATTGTGTACATAGATAAATCAGTATCCTGTGTCAGGGACAGATGGGCTCACACATTGATTGTGATTTTTGGCAGTTTTCTACGTTTTTTTAAAAAAAAAAATTCGCCCAGCAGTCTCGTCACAGTGTCGCAAACCAGTCTCAGGACAATGTTAAAATGTATAGGTATTCAAATTTTGATCGAAATATACCATGTGGTTCAAGAGTTATTAGCGTTTTACTAACTGAACACGACCGGCCAGACTAATGCTCAGCAAAGCCTTGTCCATGAAAAGAGGATGTTCGGCATGCCAGAGGTTAGACAATGTTGACATGCATACGAATGCAAATTTTGATTAAAATATACTAAGTTGATGACAATAATTAAGCATTGAGCCCAACTTGTAAGCTTTGCATTCATGTTTTACGAATAACTCAAGACAAAATCGGACCTCGATCCCAGCTTCATGGACCGTCTCAATGAGATGCGAACCTGTTTTAGCACCAAAACATATGTTTAAACTGATGGGTAAGAAATAATACTTTCAACTAACAAAAAGTTGCTTATCATGCAAAACAGGTCCATAATTTATGTAGATTACATCCGATAATAAAGTCGGATGCAGACACATATGACAAAACTAATCACGTTTGAATGGCAATGGATGATTGTTTGTTTACTGCTAAGCTAATGTGCGTCTGAAATTTCAAATGTTACCAACTAATTTCATACGTCTACTTTCGTGGACATTTTACAATGTTTTATACGCTCGTAGAGTTTTTCATATGAAATGAAATTGAAATAAATTTCTTTGTTAAAATAAACAAAAAACAACATGGTCTTTGGTTTTGTGTATTACTACTGTCGTGCCAACCAAGAGTGACAGTGACGTAATATTTTTGTTTACAATTGTATGGTAAACATTTACTTGTATACTTTAGCTTACGTGAATCGATAGATCACTGGTATATTAATCCTATCCTGCGGATAGGATTAATACACAAGTGATCTATCAATTACAAGTCCCGGATATCTTTGTAAACAAAACATGACGATACTTTATTAATGCATAAAGCCATAATGGCCCATGAGCATATAAACAAAAACAAATACAATACAGTACAATACAGGATAGCGAGATACACAAAACACAACACAGTTGCAATACAATGACAGCATTTCAAAACAAGATTTAGGTGATAATGGAATATAAGTGTATAGGGAGAGGTGCCTTTTTCCTCTGAAACATGTTTTTACCTACGGTAATCGATATGTGTCGCATATAGAAAGCAACATTTGGTGCTGGCAAAAAAGGTGCTCACCAGCCTGCGCATTCGCGAAACCCGATGAGCACATTTTAAGCTGCGGCGACAGTTACCATATATATTAATTAATTGCAGAAGAGGGTAATGGCAGTCTTCCATGAAGAAAAAATATCCCTAGATCCGATCTTGTCGAAACGAAATACAAGAAAGGGTCAAAGGATAACAATATAGTGGTATTATTTATCATCCTTGGGTACAATCTTGTAAAATACAAGAAAGTATCTCAGGATATCACCTGTTAATTCGAAAGTTTGAGGATAATTAAGTATGTGCAGTCAAATTTGTATTTTAGTAAAAGATTATCTAAATAAATAATGTCAAATGAGACCAAGGCCGAATAATGCTATACGGAATACAGGGGCCACTAACTCGTAGACATCTTAAGCCCTAAGACCACCTTAAGTTCAACTTACGTTCACCTTAATGGTTATGGTCACTAACTCGTACGAACCTTAATTTACGGAGACAACTTAAGATCATCGTAAAGTTATGGTCACGATAGAGTCACCTTAGCGTCGTCTTAGTGGTTACGAGAGTTACTTCCCAGAACGAACGTAATAAATAAAATATAATTTTGGCGACAATTTTTTTTAATTACCCTAAACGCCTATGCCTTTGAACAACTTACTGCGTGCTTCGTTTTTGGTGACTTTAAAATGCCACAAACATAGACACATGCACATAGGCAATGCGCGAATCCAGAGGGGGTACAGGGAGTCCGGAACCCCCTGGAATACAACAAGTGCTATAGAAAAAAGCAATAGGGCCCAATCACCTTGGAAAAGGTCGGACCTCCTGACATTTTGACCCCCCCCCCCCCCCGCTTGGACTCTGGAAAAATGATAGTTTCCTTGAAATAAACATTGGGCCCCCACTGAAAAATAAGTTGAGGACTAAAAAATTGTCAGGGCTCTTTTCTACCAGTTGGGCTCGGACCGCCCACCACCCTGGCGAAAGTTACTGGATCCATGCATGTACGCATGTAGCAGATAAACACGCACGTGTAAGTACATGCATTTTGCTTTATGTATGTTTGTATTTGGTAATTATAGGTCATCTTATGTTATGGTCAAAATAATTAGGGGGTGGAAGACCATGGGAACAAGGGTATTGTTCTAAGGAAAACAAGGGTACATTTGTACATACATGTATATCATGTATCTAAACACATCTGAGGTAAATACGAGTTAATGAACATATCACGTTGATATTGCAGTTCACCCAGAGAGCATGTATCAACGTTAGCCCCAAAAGTGGGACCAAATGAACATACAATACCTATGGAGAAAAATTAAACGCTATTTGGATGATCAGTTATGATGCCCTCACAGGGAATACTTGTTTCATTGTTGGCTTGATCCCAAAAGTAGAACAAAATGTCATTTTCCCTAGTTCCCAAAACCATTGGGGGAGGGGGGGGGGGTCTCGGTAATACCATGTCCGTTTCCTTTGTTCAAAAACCATTGGGAGGGCCCTCAGTAGTGTTCGTTTTAATGCTTATGAGCGGGGCGACTACAGAGATGCCTAAAACTTTGCAGCCTGATCAGAGTTTTCGACGTACTAATGAGTTATAGCTCTTGGCTCTCAACGTCCTCTGCTTGCTACTTTTATACGTAATTAATTTTGGACGTTTTGCTATTAATTTTTGGACTAGAGCTTGCTCAATTTGTAGCATAGACTGAGGTCTCTTTTTGTAAGCTTTTGCTTAATTTCTAGTTTTTTTATTCAGTAAGCTATGACAATAATGATGAATACTTTTTTAATTGTATGTCAAATGTGGGTTGTTGAAATTAACTAATCCAGCATGATAATCATGTTCATAAAACGCATTGAAAACCATCTTTGACAAGCCGCCGCGACTGCGACATAATCTTTGATCATCGTGTACGTTTAAGACTTGAAATGGAACCAGGCGAAATGTAATCCTTTGTATACTGATTAATTCTTCCTTCTGCTTTGATACAATGAACTTGGGATAGTCCATTGTACACATCTAGAGTGTCAGGTTGTAATTTTTCAAAAAGAAAAAGAAAAAAAACAAAGTGTATTCTTTTTTCCGACGATCGTTTTATCTTTACACGCAGTAAAGAGCCTAATGAAATGCAGTTTGCATTTCATCTTGGCTTTTACTGTTTGTAGAAGTACTCGTTTAGGGGTTACCCGAATACAAAAGGTAAAAAATATGAAATACTAACATCAATAGATCGACGCTTAAATACGTAATAACAACAATAAGGGACCTCGCCTCGAGGAAAACTGACTTAGTTACATGCAACAAACGATGGCACAGAACACCCTGCGCAACCTTGCAGTCTGCAGTGCCTTTATTTTTGCTAACTGGAGAGTATAGTAGTCATAAAGTGAGTGGCTAGAAAATACCACAATCGCAGACTCCAGACAAACCCACAGCACTGTGAGGAAGAGACACAAAACACAGGCAACACAACTTGCAACTCGTTTTTTTTCAATATTGTAGCTATTCTCTGTAGCTGTGTATGCTGATTTCAGCCTACCCGAAGCGTCCCGACCCATATATTTATCTTTTCTACTGAGTCGGCTCTAAATACTGTAAACAACACGCTTTGCGCGAGAGAATAAATATAACACAGGTAAATCTTAAAAGATAAGGTGACCTTAAGTTTAGAATACGCTAAGACGGCTTTATGTTATCGGAATAGCGCCACCTTAAATGTTACGATCGCCAACTTAACTTCAATTTAAGACCATCGTAAGTTGGTCAACTTAAGATGTGTACGAGTTAGTGGCCCCAGGTTTATAACAGAAATTTAACCTGTGGCAATATGCTTTGCTCATTAAATACACTTCAAGATCCGCCCCGTTAGTCACACTTACCTGGGCAAGCTTTCCGTGCCTTTTTGGTGTATTGATTAAAAAGGAATTCAGTTAAAAAAGAAAACAAAACAAAACAAGACTGTGTGGATCTATGCGTAAAGACAGTGCAAACTCAGACGAGATATCCATTTTTGCGACATCTCGCCCGAGCCTGCAATGTATGAAGTGTTAATGTAAAACATATAGCTACAGCCCATCAAGTTTAAGGCAATATACAATCAGTATAATGGAAAAGGGAGATTACTTTCAAGCAATGGTAAGTATTGGGTTTTTCTTAAATCACATTTGCTAGGTTTTGGCAGTACTGTGGCATTGTCAACCCAAAAGCCTACTCGAAAATGCATCCGCAACTGCTGTCTGCACACGTCGTCCGCTACATGCATTCTCTTATAATATTTAAATATTTAAGTGCATAGGACAACCGTTTGGACTCAGACCAGATTGCAACTATCGGAGCAGCCAGACCTGGGTCCTCACTGTTTGTTGGGGAAGGAAATTTATATCATTTCAGCAGGCGACAGAGCGAGCAGATGACATTTTTGTGATTGGTGGAGCACTAGCAGCGCGAAATATACGATGGTTTTGTGTTACATACGCGTCGTGTAATCTCGATAGACTGCCTCGGCGAGGCTGTTCTAACAAGAATCCACGATCGCAAACGATGATAATCACCTACCCAAGTAATCTTGAATGATATGGGATGGAATCTTATACGCTCATTAGTTATTGGGTGTTATCAGATTAAGAGTAATTCTATAACAATGTTACTGTTTTCTTAGTTATGAAACTCAGACTGATTTAGCCAATGTGATCAAACCAATGATAAAACATGTAACAGATTGAGATGAAGACTACAGGCTATAAATCACCACCATATCACTACTCTACGTCAAATAAATTTGCCTTGTATCAATGCATACCACTATCAGTCGCTACCTTGGTAGGCCGACTGGTACAGATATGCATGTATATAAGTTAATCCTATATTTTAAATTTACTGTAAATAGCAGAAGCACAGATTTAAAGATACATAATTTCTTTTCTTAATTGAAATGCCTTTTCAATAAAGACGCTAAGATTTTTCAAGGTTTTGCAGTGTTCTGAACATATTAACTGTATAAATTTAAGCATATTTGGTCTCTGCCAGTAATATTTGGATATATATCTCCTACGAAATTCAACATAAATAGGACATTCTAGTACAAAATGAAACTCGTCCTCCAAAACGTTACAACTTTTGCATTTTCTGTTTTCATAAGGAATTTTGTTAGGTTTTGCCCATCGACCCACTTCAACCTCAAGTCTATGAGAAGATAGGCGCAATCTACTTAATTGTTTTCGATATTTTGAAATATTTAACTTATCTAAATAAGTTTGGTGTTGAAAACTTGCAAAAGTAATATAACATCTTGCACGAGTTGAATTCTCTAACCTCGTGTGCCATTCTTGAGCGAAAACATCCCTTACCCTTTGTTTAAAAGTCCCTAAAAATTGTTCGATATTGCCTACCCCTTGTGTTTCCCAGACTATCCTAAATCCCAGTTGACATAATAAATCTTTTACACACGAGGCCCAATTTCGTTTTAGTGGGTGTGCAGCCAAATCATTAAGCATCATGTTATAAATTTGCTTAATATACTTATTTTCTTCACTACAGATAACTTTAAACCAATACTTAAGTATAGCTAAATATCTGCGCGACTGATAATCAATCCTTCCTAATTCTCCATATATAAAATCATTCTGCGTGGATTGTTTTACACCTAAAAGTTTCTTGCAAAATTGGAGATGGACTGTTTCAACTGATGATGCCTTGCTGAACCCCCAGACTTCACTTCCGAAATTTAATATTGGGGAAACTAATTTGTCAAACAGCTCCAATACATGTGATGGTGTAAGTGATGTGAAGTTAAAAAGATACTTATTCAATGTAAAAACCGCTTTCTGTGCTTGGCCAGCTAAGGTTTTCTGTGCCTCAAAACACGAACCCCCAGATGTGAAGACTATGCCCAAATAACAAAATTTATTCACGATCTCAATGCTCTCATTTTTGTAAATGAAGTTAATATTATTTGGTATACGCCCCCCTTTTCTAAATATCATAATTTTAGTTTTATCAGTGTTGACCTTTAATTTCCATCTCATGCAATATTCCTCTAAAACTGATAGCGCCTTCTGTAGATCTTCTGGTGTTTTGCCTAGGAGTATGATGTCATCGGCATATAACAATATATATAAATTTAACATGCCAATATTAATACCTTCGATGCCCTTCACTGCCAATTCAGCTTCGAAGTCATTTACATACATGGCAAAAAGAAATGGCGACAAACACTCACCTTGCCTTACTCCAATATTGCACGTGAAGGGCTCGCTGAGTGTGTTGTCATGCTTTACTCTCGATTTGACACTGCTGTAGATTGATTTTATTATGTTCAGCATCTTACCTCTAACCCCAAGCCGTATCAGTTTGAACCATAAAATATCTCTGACTACATAGTCGAATGCTTTTGTAAAATCGACAAAGGCGCAGTATAGGCGTTCGTTTTGGTTAATTGAATGAGTAATGAGGCTATTCAGAATAAAAATATTGTCTGTCGTACCCATACCTTTACGAAACCCCGCCTGCGCCTCTACATAAATATTATATTCCTCTGCCCATGTATTTAATCGGCTTTTCAGAATGCGAGTAAAAAGTTTACCGATAATGCTCAATAATGTTATGCCTCGGTAATAGACTAGTCGGTGGGGCTTCAAAAATAGGCTCACCTTGAACTAATTGCAACAGAAATGCTATTAGTTTTATTTGCTGCATTAATATGTCTTTGATCACATACTAAAAGTTGCAAATCCTATCTTGTGGGGAAGTGTTCATATTTTCGACTTAAAACGATCACTTTTATGCTTAAAATGGCCATTGAAGATCATTTTTATTCAATGGGTCACTTCTTCTGCAGTTGTTTTAAGTCATTTATGCTTTGATTATAGAATCTGATTTGATTATATGAGCAATACACATTATACATATGTTATTAAACACATATGAAAGCATATAAATGAGCCGAAATGTTAAAAATCAGAGGTTGAATTACCCCACCCACCAATATATTAAGATTAGAAACACAATAGTTCTGTTTACATTTCTATTACAATATATTAGTATTATTCTAACATTCATAACAAGCTGATAACCCATAGTGACTCTCACAATAGATATACCAGTTGTCGTTGTAGTAGTTGTTGTTGTTGTGATTGGACGATGTCGCTTTCAACAGGTTTTTTTTCTCAATCATACCATGATGGTCAGTTATCATTGCTCCGATCTACAAGTCGTTTACGCGTACTTAGTGAACACCATATACTGTACGAGTAACTGAAAATCAGTGACAAGGAGAGAATAATCTTTATGAAAGTATGTATCCTTATTAAAACTAAAGCAAACACCACCCCACTATGCTGTCCATACACTTAAGTCAGATTATCAATCAGACTCACTTCTAGTCAATGAGCTAAATATTTGAAAAATCGATTGGCACAATTTTCCTGCCAGAAAAGGTTATACTTTATTAGTTAAGACTAGCCTCCTACAACATTTCTAGACACGTTGTACGGTCAAATTGCGGTAGCAGTTTTTCAGGAGGATAGGTTTTATACACCTACCCCATTCTTTTTACTTTAAAAACTAAATTGTGACATTTGAATAAGAAATGGTATCCAGGTGGTGTCCAGCTGTTCCTTACAGACTTTCGTTACTACGGACAGCTTGCTTTGAGGCCTAAACAAGTATCAAAATAAATTGTTTGCTTCCAGAAACACACCTTAATGTTATTTATGTTACATTTACGTTACATTTCCAACTACACCTTATGAAATCATTAAACATGTGTTTCAAAAGTTTCATTTGATAAGCTTTATAATGAGCATTTGGGTTTTTGATACCACATTCCTAAACGACAATTAACTGACTATTTCAAAACTGCAAGCAGCTTGTTTATATCATAAATACTTTAAGAATTATAAGATGTTGAATATATGATGATCCCGAATTAAATGTTGAATATAGTAAGAACCTTTTCACTTTTAAAATTATCATGTTATGCTATCTATTAGCTTGTAAAACCCATATATGAGCATTTGATGGATTAACACGATTAAAAAGCTATACATAACATCGTTTCTGGTGTAAAGTAGCATTTTGTTGCTTGTATAAAAATATGTTGCATACATTACAAATTTTGAAACTTGCTGTACATACTGCTAAATACCTAATTTTATAGTTAATATGGTATTTTATTTCATTTCAAATCTATTTTTGTGTTAAATTTATAACAAGATACCAGTTTGTCCTAAAATAATTATCAGTTATTCTCAAGAAACTTTATCTATACATTAAAGTCGATATGTCTACACACATTTACATTTGTGAAATAGTAAACTTTTGAACGTTTTTTATTTACAAAATATTAATTTGATTTGTCCAAAGTTAAAGATTTTAAAACTCATAACAAATAAAAGGATAGTTCTTTAATAACAGAAGAAGAGTGCATTCCCATTTTCTGTCAAATATATCAAAGTAACATATATAACCTTATAAAATATATCATAAGAACCTAAGTTTGTCCAAACTGTTAAAGACAGTATACAATTGGGCCTGAAAAGCTAATATATGTGTGGATGTAGATTTTTGTAATATTTATCTGAAAAAATAACTTAATTGAAAGAAATCTAATCAGATATTAAAAAAAAATATTTTTGTGTACCCAGTTTACTATTGTTCACATTATACAAACATAGTCAGTAACATGATACAGGCTATTTCCTTGTATATCAAGGTCAATTTACATAAAAAAGCTGCTATTTACTAGATGTTTTTAGGGAGGTGGTAGCATACAATTTTCCTTTACTTACATTCTAGATAGAATCAATCACATAAGAGTTGTTAGAATAAGCTTTGATATATGTTACATTAGATATTATGCATTATATGTGTCTGTAATCAGTTATTTTAAAGATATTGTCTCAAAAATCAAATTGTATACTGACATCTTTATGCGTATGCAGAGGGTGACACGTTTTATTTAGGAGAAGCATTTCCCTAAAACTCGGGAAAATCAGGTATAATGGTTGGTTTTACAAAATGGCAATGGTCACTTGTGATATGATCATATTCAAGGAAACAGGTTGATTGCTATTTACGAATCCATTTGAAATCTTTAAAACTTTATCAGTCAGAATTGTCAGGCTGAATTATACCTGAGGACATTCAAGTTGCTAATGTCAAATAGATTTTACAATGTTCTTTCATAATGTTAGATATTGAAAAGTTAAATGTTTAAAAACGTCTAGTCATGAGATCTTACTAAGATTTAGCAAACAATGCTTAAATAGCTGATGCTAATTTCCACTATACAGACTGTGGTATGGCCAAATTATTATAGGAATCTTGTAAATGGAATCCTTGATAGCAAGGCGTTATATGCATACAAAACATTAGAATGAATTGTAAACTCACCAGTGTATTGACTTAATGAATAAGTGGGGTAAAATAAAAATCAACACAGCTTTTGTTTTACTGTAATATGTTTCAGAAATGTTTTCCTTCTCCAGACAGTAAACAAATGCACTACATGTGAGCAGCAAAGGCTCTTATAAGACTGCCCATCTCGTGGTAAATAGGAAATTATGTAAAAACACCCAAAAATGCTGAAGGTATTGATCAATAGACACACGCAAAAATATCAACTGTTCTAACAAACATTAGCATTTAGAGGCCCCTTATTTCAGTACAGTCATTGTCACCAATGATAGACTTACATGTAATGTCAAGAAAGTGCACATGAACTTTATGAAGTATATATACATATCGTATTTGCCATGCTTCCTTTTGTTCAATCATATTTCTTTTACTTGTACATTGTTTTAAGGTTATTATAAATCTCAGATGTTGATAAAGCAGCGTTTCTATTGTCATTTGTGTTATGTGTGTATAATATACTATATCAAATATTCAATACCATGTGGATTTGTTCTTTGACAGTAGTAAAAGTATGAATTTCGTTACCTTTAGATGAAAAAAAATAATGTTGAACGCTTTTTTATGTTATTTTTACAAGCTCAAATGAAAATTTTGAGCAGCACAAGAGATTTTGGTTCTTATCGCAAATGGCAAATGAATCTTTAATCAACCATACTGATGCAGCGGAGATAGCATTCTAAAATGTGGCCTGTGTCTTCAATTACACACTGTGTCGAACTACACATTTTCACAGGCTCGCCTGCTCCTTCACTGCTCAACACTGGGTTATGAACTACAATTGTTTTATATCAATGTTTCGTTTAACTTAAGCTGTAGCCAGTTAAAAATATCTTGTATATATCATTCCAAATACAAAAAGAAGGAAACACAAATGTTTCAGAGAGATAAAAATATATCAGGTAAGCATTTAAGAAACATAATTTGATCATGAAATATAAGTAGTTTCTAAAATGCTGTTTATATATTTAATAAAACACTCTGACTTGAAATGGCGTTTTATGTGATTTAGGTATAAGTTTCTTCCTTTTTATCAGTAATGCTTTGTTGGGTTTTATTCTTAGTTACTTGTTTCGTCAAATAATACAATATTCATAATTTCTCTCATTACTGGACAGTAATTTACATATTTTAGTAGTGTAAACTCATGCTGTGCTGTTATTGCATTAAAATACTGTATTTAATAGAAAGTAACGTATATAACTGTAATCACAGGTGTCTTAATAGGTAAGTCATATTGCTTATCATTTGCTTTCATTTAAAAGATAATATATGTAATAATAAGGAATAATTTGATATAATAACACTATAGGATTTCCTATTATTTTAGGGTAACGTAGTGTCTGTTGCTATTGCAGGCCTCGACCGCTAAATAGCTAATATACTTTATTATCTGACTAGTATAATGTGGTTTTAGAAAATAACAGTCTACAAACATGATTCCTAAGAGGTATTTTGGCAGCCTATTGTCTAAAGATAGTACTGCATTAAATAGTAATACATTTGAAAGTAAGTAACGTATATAACTGTAATACCATATAGTATGTTGTTAGGTCATTAAGTCCTATCACAACAACCTCAACACTGTTAAAATAATACTTATATGTTGTAATAGAAAAGTAAACAGTGCTATTATGTTTCTAATCTTAATATAATTGTAATATGGTGGGTGGGGTAATTCAACCCCTGATTTTTAACATTTCGGCTCATTTGATATGATTTAATATGGTTTTTATCATGTGTAATACTCATACAATCAAATCAAATTCTATAATCAAAAGATAAAAGGACTTAAAACAACTGTAGAAAAAGTGTCCAAATGAATTTACAATAATCTTTATGGCCGCTTTAAGCATATAAGTGCTCATTTTTAAGTCGAAAATATATATACTTCCCCACAAGATAGGACTTGCAACTTTTAGTATGTTGCTCAAGATAACCCAAACAGTCGCAGGATTGCTGAAAAAATTCTGTTGCAATTAGTTCAACCTTATCAGTTCTACTGATTAGCCTATAATTAGACGCCTCGTTTTTGTCACCTTTTTTAAAAATCGGAATAATATGGCCCTCAGTCCAGCTTTCGGGAAAATAACCTATTTCATACAATTTATTAAATAAGCCATGTATATAGGAAAGCAACACGTTAGTTCCCTTTTTCAAAAACTCGTTTAGAAAAAGATCTGGCCCCGCGCTTGCTCCGTTTCGTAATTGACTGACCCCCTTTTTGACTTCCTCAAAAGAAATCGGTAAATTTAATTCTTCGAACATGACTTGAATTTCTCCCTGCGCATATCTCTCATTAAAATATAAAACATCTTCATCGGGCTGATAAAATATGTCGTTTGGGTCGTTAACAGCCTGGAAATATTCAGCAAATCGTTTTGCGTCTACTGAGCATTTAGTTTTTATATTCGCAGCGTGTTTAAGTAATCGCCAATATTCTTTTACATTTTTCGACTTAGAAACAATTAACTTTGCAGTTTTTTCTTTTACAAAATAAAGGCGTTTCTGACGTAAAATTTTCTTATAAGCTGACCTTGTCTTTGCAAGGTCTGACTGGTTAAAAGGTGACTTATCACTCCTATACGCATTTAGGGCAGAATAAAAGAGTTTACGGTAATTGCGACATTCATCGTCAAACCAAGGCTGGTTTGAATTATCATTGATATCAGTATTTTTTGAAGGAGTAACCTTTTAAGAGAAAAGTGGGTCACAGACATTTTCCCTTAAAATTGTAAATTTCTGAATATTATCGTCTATTTCTTGAGGTGATGTAAGTCGCGTTAAGTCTGAGCTTAAGTCGCGTAAACCGTTTTCTTGTTCACCGAGTTGAAAAATATACTCATCGGCTCGTTCGTCACGCCAAACATACTTCTTATCTACCGTTTCAAAAGTTACCTGTTCTTCTGAGCTTTCAGTTTCAAGAAAATTCTTGCATTGCAAAGAAAACCCGATTGCACAATGGTCGGATAATATATTTGGGTCACCCACGTGAAAATCACATATCAAGTCAAATAAATAAGAATTAATCAGCAGATAATCAACAACGCTGCGTCCCGTGCTGCCAACATAGGTATACTGTCCGACCCCTCTGTCAGAGCCCATCCGCCCATTGGCTATGCGTAAGCTGTTTAACTTGCAGAAGTCTAACAGTCTACGGCCATTTGTATTTACTATGCTATCTTGTGAAAATCGTGGAATATGTACATCGATATTATAATCAATCGGTAGTATCTCTATGTTGGCATCATTGTCAAAAACAACGTAATCTTTTTTATTTCCAACACGGCTATTTAAGTCTCCACAAATTAAAATGTTGTAGCAATCGTTTGTATCATTAGCTATTTTGATAATATAATTGGAAATTCTGTCAAGTACGTCCATCTCAACTAAAGCCGCACGACTTGAAGACACAGGAATAATGTAGCATAAGCATAAATACAGATCATGGGGTAAGTTGAATAATTGACCTTTAATTTTAATCCATATTATGTCGTCAGAGTCTTTCGCAAATAAAGTGCAATATCTGTAGAACGACTGCCTAATGTACAGAGCAATACCGCCTGAATCGCGCTTAGCAGTTCTCTTTTTCTCTACCCGGTTTAACTGAATCAAATTAAAACCCGGAACCGAGATATCTGTAAACTCCCCAGCCCAGGTTTCAACTAAGAGCACAAAATCGTTGTGGCTAAAAACTGTTTGTAATTCTTGCGAATGCAGCTTATTGGTAAACTTTGTCACAAGACCTTGAATATTCAGTAGAGTAAAACGAGCCTGCACACTCTCCCTGTTGTCCTAGTCAAGATTCGTGTAAGTAGGAGTGTCACGCGACAAAGCACCGTTAGTGTTCCGATTTGTTGAAGATGGTGAGTTGTTAACAGTAGTATTGTACGCTGAATTTTGACTTAGATTTGTAGTATTATCAGCTGTACGAGACGACCCATATCCACGACCTTGGTTCTCTGCATTAGGCGCTGTATATCGTGGCACGTTTGCTGGCCCTGGTGCAGACGCGGAATTACTCGTAGAAGCTCTTGTTAACGGGTTGATCGGTTGACCATTAGACTGCTGTTGATTTACTGATGAAGCAACATGTGCGTAGGTTCTAACTGGACTCCCTGGGCTATCACCTACATTGCTGGTTCCGCTATAAACATCATGGTTACTTGTCCTAATGTGACGAGGTGGTACTAAATGATCGTTTTGTTGTGGCCTGTCTATTTGCGGCGAGTAATCTCCACAGGCCAGTTTATAACGGTCGTGTTCAAGGACCTGGTACCAGTCAGGGAATTCATCGGCAATAACACGGCCATTGACTACTAGTCGTGCGGGGTACTCAATTGACACTTTATTGTTTCGATTTTGTCTTTCCGATTTGAACAGCGGTATCAGGCGTTGTCTGGCTGCGACTATTTCTTTGGGATAGTCCTTTGTGACTGAGTAGCCCGTCCCCTTTAGCATATAAACAGTACCTAGAATTCTTTCTATATTGCTGTAGTCACTAAAGGCTATGATTATAGGTCTCCTTGGGTTATCAGTCCGTTGCCTTTGTTTAGCCTTATGTAACGAACCCAGCCTGTGAAAACGATCGATGTACAGGTCATCAGAGTCGATCCCCAATTTCGGACCACATGAATTCGTGAAGAATTTCACTCAAACGTTCGTTTTTAGTCTCAGCTAACCCGTGTATCACCAAGTTACACCTCCTTGAACGGGCCTCAATGTCAATCGATTTGTAAGCCAGTACTTTCAAAAGCAGCTCATGATTAACAGTACGTTGTTCAGTTTTATCAATCTTGGATTGTAAAGAACTCATTTGTTGACCAAATTTCATGATTTCACGGTTTGACTGTTCCAGGCCATTCAATTTATCAAAAATATGGGACAGTTTCTCATCCATATCTAACGAAGAAAAGTTATTTTGACCTGTACCTGTGCCTGGACTCCCTGTATTACATCTCCTCCGTTTATTTCTAGCTGGCACCCACTGTAGTTTCATTTGCTCCGGCTCCTCTACGCCCATCGAATACCCCACCCATTCGTTCAATGGCGCGAATCTATTTTGGGTGGGCACAGAAACAAAGTGATTTGGAGCGTATTGTCCCCCACTAGCCAGGTTCGATCCGTGCCCAACAGGGTCCTGGGTTGTATAGCTCTGCATTGTCACCATAAAAAGTCCATAACACTAGTTTTAAACTGTATTAATTCCGAATTTTCTTCAAATTTCAAACAAAGAAAATTTATGTCGACTCCTCGCTATCCTGCGCATGCGTATAACAGGACAGGACAGTAGTTACTGCTACAGTGACAGCATGTTTATAATAGATTATTTAGTGACCAACGTGATGACAATTAAAATACGCTAGCATTTCTGGCTTGTACGTGTAATGTGGATCCCGATAATGTTTTTTGCAGACAATTAATAATTCTCTCAAGGAAAAGTTGATTTCTGATAAGAGGCTGTAGAATTACAGACCTTCAGCTCCGCGAGCAGCATCTAGGGAAATAGCAGTAAAATAACTGGGAAGTTGCTGATAATTCCAGAGTAATCTTGGTTAAAAAAGGGTTTATAATGTCAAAAAAATAAAATAAAAGAAATCATTTATATCTTAAAAACCATTACACATAATCTGAAAATATTGCTTAAGATGGCAAGCTGTTTAGATAATCTTGAACTTGTAATTTTTATGCAATCTGTATAACGTACTGTCCTGCCATTCAAGAGTGACAGTGACGTCATGTTTTGTTATCAAAGTTATCAGGGATTTATGATCGATATATCACTTGTGTATCAATCCTATCATATGGATAAGATTATTACACAAGTGATCTATCGATTTCCCTATAGCGCAAGTTAGGTGTACAAGTTATTATTTACTTAACAATTGTAAACAAAGCATGACGTCGCTGTCACTCTTGGCTGGCAGGACAGTAGGAAGCTTTCTTTCTTTATGATGTTGATGTAGTGCATCATTCAAAAAGCCACAAGTAAGCAACCTTACCTGTAGGTCCTATTCATGGACATCTTTCTTCAAATGACTAAAAGATAAAAAAAATGAGCCGTGTCATGTGATTTCCAACAGTGTGGTATTTTGACAAGTGTAGACTCAGATGAGCCTGGTGCAGCCTCTTTTTAAGCTTAGAAACTCCAAATAATGTTCAGTCAGTAGCCTAACACTCATAGAATATTCAAGCGACAACCAAAGGCTCTGACCAGAATGCGCGTATGCGCAGGCTGATCTGAGGCTTTGCTGGTCGCACATACCACATTGTTGGAAATCTCATGCACTGGCTCAAATATTACAGTGAATCAAGGAAGAGACCCATACAAACCATTATGAAAGTTTCTTCCAAATCTCTTAATTATCTTCAAATATTCTTTTCAAATTCAATGGTGAATAATAAAGTTGACTCTTAACCGTTGAAGGAATCTTAGTGCTGATTTCATTTATCTTCATTTCAATCTTCATCAGTGATTGGTTTACAAAGCAAGTGTAATAAGTACTTCACATGTGACCATACAATGAACCTGTTGGAAATGAAACTATGTGTCCAGGTTCTTTTGTGAAGAGATTGTGGAAGATAAGAGGAAACTACAGATATAATCATTTTTTAAATATTCAAGGGAGTTATCAATCTACCCCTAGCCTAACCAAACTTCATTGTCATATCAACACCTTGTGATAAGTTAAAGAAACACATATTACAATCTTTTCAATGCTTGCCAGTTAACTTTATAATCCTTCAATGAATATGAATGGTGAGTTCTTAGTTTGACAAGAAGTTTAGAAGAAACTTTCATAATGGTTTGTATGCATCTCTGTCTGGATTAGCTGTAACATAATTAGTGTAATAAAATAAAAATAAACCCTTTGTCATTAATCTTAAAAAAAAACTTTTATTTCGAAGTATTTAATACATTATATTCAACATGCTCTCTTGCACTAGCTATAAGATTGATATAACCTGGCTTGTGTGGAGTGCTCATAGGTTAGCGCGTTCGATGTAATAGAACAATTGTCCGTTAGTATTGAATGCGACAGCAACCACCAGCACAACGACAGCAACAACAAAAATGCATTGCGGTATATATTTAAATTAACAAACACTTTAGGTGCTAGCCAAAATCACATAGACAAAGAAAGCAGATCCAGATCAGTCTGCTCTCTGTTTTCTTCTCCGACAAGAATTTTGTACATTACCAGCCATGAAAAGCAACAGTATAATGTGAATTCGTTTTTACTACTAATCCAGACAGAGATGCATACAAACCATTATGAAAGTTTCTTCTAAACCTCTTGTCAAACTATGAACTCACCATTCATATTCATTGAAGGATTATAAAGTTAATTGGCAAGCATATAAAAGATTTTAGCATGGGTTTCTTTAACTTATTGCAAGGTGTTGATAGGACAATGAAATTTGGTTAGGCCAGGGGTAGGTTGGTAACTCCCTTGACTATTTGAGAAATGATTTTGTTGGTAGTTTCCTCTTATCTTCATCGAAATCTATGTTTATAATCTCTTCACAATAGAACCTGGACAAATATTTTCATTTTCAACAGGTTCCTTGTATGATCACATGTGAAGTCCTTATTACACTTGTTTTGTAAACCAATCACTGATGAAGATTGAAATGAAGATAAATGAAATCAGCTTTAAGGTTCTTCCAAAGGTTAAGAGTCAACTTTCCTATCCACCATTGAATTTGAAAAGAAAATTGGAAGACAATTAAGAGATAGATTTTGAAGAAACTTTCTTAATGATTTTTATGGGTCTCTCCCTGGATTCGCTGTAAATCGTATACGACAACAAGATCGTACGCAAGGGTTAACAAATAGCTCTGATAAATCAAACAATAAACATTTGTTCTTAACTCGAAGCTGACAGAAATGTCTGCATTGAACTCCATTGAGACTATTTGTTTAACCAATTCGATTAATGTCACTTTCTAAGCATAAAGACTAAGTGCAAAACCAATTATAGAATATTCCATTTAGGCCGTGGCATATGAGATTTCCAACAATGTGATATATGCGACCAGCAAAGGTTCAGACCAGCCTGCGCCTACGCGCAGACTGATCAGAGCCTTTGCTTGTCGCTTAAATATTCTACGACTGTTAAACTACTGACCGAACCTCATTAAAAGGAGGCTGCAAAGGCTCGTTTCAAAATGCCACATTGTTGGAAATCACGTGTCACGGCTCATTTATAAGATACCACACTAAATGTAACTGAGTCAGTGCAGTGCATAATATTTGGGTGTAGATTCAGACTCCGGCCAAATTTTAGACCTGGAGACTCGCTGGATATGTCAATGTGGGTGTTTAGAGGAAACATTCGCGCGTATGCGATAAGAACCAAAATTCCATGTGCTGACCCAAATGTTGAATTTCATAGCCATAGAGTATCCGACACTTTATGAGAAGGCACGTCGTGTAAGGCTGGGTACGGAACCCGGGAATGAACATTTTTTTTTATCTTGTACGTTATCTTGAACGTACAAGATATTAAAAAAAAAAGAGAGAAAAATAATGAAATAGAATAAAATGTCCCTTAGTTGTACGACACATGCTTTTTAGAAACCCCCGTCTAACTGATAATTTAATCATATTACAAAACAAAATGTAACTTATTAGATCATCTTATCTTCAGTCTCTTTATTAATATTCTATCATACTGAGCCAAAGTTATAACACAACATTGGTTAATGCACTGCTCAAAATAGTTAAAGGAACACTGCGTGTTTTGTCATTGATCACAAAACAAATGCACTCATAGTCTGACTCAAAGCGAAAGTGGATTAATAAGGCAAAATCATGCTTGTCCTGTGAATAGTTTGGTTTCCGATCAACGTTGTGTTTCTTGATGAAATGAAGTAATCCCGTTCCAGAATTATCCATTGAACCCTTCATGTAAGAATGGAATTTTGTTAAAAATACCCCTTTTTCAAAACCAAAATTAAAGATGATTTTATCAATCAAACACCACAACATAATCATTTCTGTACATTCAATAGCCCTTTTGATGTTGTAGAAATCATTAGGTTACGCTATTTAAAAATCCAAAGATTCTACAGTGTTCCAGAATAAAAACGTCATTTTCAAGAAAATTAAAAATTACAAAATTTGAGCCATGAACTTGAGCAGCGATTGTTTTGTTAAAAACTTTTTTTATCCAATATTTTGACTCTATATGCAAAAATGGCAAAAGAAACTGGGGTTCTACCTCATTGTCTTGTGAAGCATATGGCTTATCTATATGACAGGGGATAACATTATCACATTACGGAAAATTATCAGGTGTTCCTTTAAATATTTTGAGCAGTGTATAATTGTCCAAACGCATTCACTAGGCCTGTTGGTGCGCCTAAACAAAAGGTCATTTAGCTAGGCATCGAAACTTACTTTGGTTTAAACAATATATCTCAAACTGTTTGAGAAACAAAGCATTTCATTGAGGTAGGGCTGTTGAAAAAACGCAAATGCATGGTAATGCTCCAATATTCGACATGTGACACACATTTCGTCATTATGAAAGCTGATGTGATTTCTGGGATATTTTTTCGAAAGTCTTTAAATTTCTAACGATAGATTATTCTTCTTCAATTCGGCTAAGCGTCAGGTCCGGTTGTTCACCAATAAAATGGATTTAAAATGTACTCAGATTTAAGCTTACGTTTTATTAAGGAAGTTGCAATTACTCTCAAAGTAAACATGAAGCTATGCAGTATTTTTTCTTATTATATACCTATAAATGATACATCTATTGAATTGTCTGTTTTCTGGCTATCTTATACAGAAAACCAGATCAACGAACTGAGGTTTACTGATTCCGTATCACTATCCTTTATCCTAACGTCGGTTACCTGTTTTTGCGACGACGTTGCGTAAAGTAAATTTCAAGCATGGAACCAGAGACGGAAGACATGATGACATAACGTCAAGAAAAGTAAGGTAAAGACAAAAGTTCCCGCAATTTTTCGGAATTAAAGACCAAAACAAGTTATAAAATCAAAATAATGTCAGAAAATATATCATTATAATAGAACTTGATCTGGCGTACAGTATCACGTCTCATGGATGAGGCCATACCATCGGAATACCCTCGACGCTTGGCGTCTCGTGTGATCCGATGATATGAGCTAATCCACTCCACCTGATACAGTACGCCAGATTAAGTAACTATAATAATTATAATGATATGTATCTATTATAATAGAAACTTTATCTGGCGTACAGTATCACGTCTTATGGATGAGGCCATACCATCGGTTCACCCGAGACGCGAAGCGTTGTGGGTGGTCTGATATAATGACCTCATCCATGAGACGTGATACAGTACGTACGCCAGATCAAGTTACTATTATAATAATATGTATTTATCCTTTTATGCTTTTTACCATTTCTAAGCACCAGAAGTAACACATGTTCATAATTTGAATAAAATCCACGTATTCTGAAATTTATGAGATATTGACTTAGCATGGAGTTGTATGGACGTACTGACGATAAACACTCAAATCTCAATTAACCAAACTTCGACGCTTAATTTTGCGAAATTCAACCTATATATTTTCAAGTAATATTCCTCATCTTATTGGCCTAACGATTGAGTGTGGGCTAGTATGGACTTTTTTATTTTCTGATCTCTGTTAGAAGGTCCTGGGACCCAAAATGTCTTTATGGCCAATCAGATTTAAGATCACCGAGCCATGCAGCAGACATAGTAGTCTCTGCGAACAAAAGATTATTTGTGATAAGTTGGGCAAACTTTCCAGCATAAACTGTCCTACAGCAATTGGTCGTATATAATTCTGACCCTTAACGAGGTGCGGTATAACTTTGGCTCAGTAAATCTGACAAGGCAAGCAGCTACCAAGAAGGGAGATCATAGCAGAGAAAAGTGAAGTTGACCTTGAACTCAGAGTCTGAAGCCGGGATACATGCTATTGTGCTTTAAAGGCTTGCTGGATCAAGCCACTATTGGTATAGCATAATTTTATTACAAGTGTTGTTATATTAGCCACCCACCTCATGGTGTGCAACATATTGTGCTTTAATGGTCATTTGTTAGGGTAAGTGTTTGATTTGTTTTTAGACGAAGACTTATAATTTCATTGTTGACCTAGAAAAGCTGACTTGATCTCTGTATGGAAGAAAGCACATGTCATAAAATGGTTATTGGACTATTAAAGCGATTTCTTGTACTTCAACAACAGCAGAATCTAGGGCGAAGAAGTGGTACCAGTAAATGCATTTAAGCCCCCCCCTCGTGGCTTAGGCTGCTGTCCGTTCTAAGGCGGTGGTTCTGTTGCTGTTGACTTTTTGTTTATTGTTACTCCCATTGTTGGAGTCTGTAATTGTTCTATGTTTTGTTGTACGTTACTTTATGTCCATTCTAGTATTGCAATCATCTTCATAGGGAAGAGAGAGCTGGTTGCTTTGCTTAAATTGTCTTCCTGGTGTCTCGTGATGGTTGAGCGGCTCTTCCTTGCGGTGCCACGGGATTGTCTGCGGTTTGTGATTGTGGTATTCCCTGATCATACTCACTTACTATTTATTAGTTGTATGAAATGTTTATTTTTTGCACCTTTTCGTTAGTTTTAGACATGTTTTTCACGTTGACGCTGAAAGTATGGCTGTTAGAAATATCTGCAAGTATATTTGACTTTACGGCACGAAAAGTCTTCTGAAGGGAAGATTTGTCGATATTTATAGATTACATGATAAACTATTAAGGTAGCACGCAACCATTCATTTTACACTAATGGCACGCAACAGCGAAAAATGGGATGCTCCCGTTGTGGGGTTCTGTAGTTGTTCTGTGTTTTGTCGTGCGTTACTTTGTGTTCACTCTGGTTTTGCAATCATCTTGATGGTGAGGGAATGTTGGTTGCTTTGGTAAGTTTGTCTTTATGTGTCTTGTGATTGTTGTGTTGCTCTTCCTCGCGATGCCATGGGTTTGTCTGCAGTTTGTGATTGTGGTAGTTCCTGATCATACTCACTAGCTAAATATTAAATGTGCGTGGTTTGAGTTTAATTTCTTATGTTACTCATATCAACCATGTTTTCTTTCACTTCGTCGTATATCTTTTTTAAAGATATTTCTTGGTTTAATTTATACTCTTTTAGTCCCAGTCAACATAGTGTCAGACATTTCGGGACGGTCTTCCTGGGTTGAACCAGTTTTAAAGCAGGGATCAACGTGTCTTGCACAAGGACACAATGCAGTGTTGCCGCGGAGGCTCGAACCCACAATCCTTCGATCTCGACTCTACCACTGGGTCACTGCACTCCTCCATACAGTACTGACCTCGATGTTATACAGTCTCAAAGTCAGAATAAAGCGCAATGATTGGTTGCTTGCGGACACGTTTCCGCAAGCAGCCAATCACTGCGCTTTATTTTGAGTCTGAGAATGAACTCAACTTTTATAACCTCGATGCCTGGTCATATGACAAAGTGCACAAGTAGTATTGCAGACCCTAGTTGGTCTTACCTAGAGCAACATTGCTTTTCAATATACCGGTTCGCAGACAAGAACAATTTAAATTATGACGTGTTCAGGGTCAGATTCGAACGTGATTAGTGCAAGATCCAGAAATAATCTTTTTCACAAGATATTAGAATGCTGTTTAGTGTCTGAAGATACCCCAGGACTCAGACAGAATTACTTTCTCCCAAAGATAAGGCTTCTGTAGGTCGTCATTGCAGCCTTTTTTTCTAGATATTATCTTGTAAGATTTAATATTTACTGTAGCCATAATCCCTGAAAATTTCATCGTGACACAATATAAAACTGTAATTTAATTCAGCAAAATATCAGTCGCACATTGAATTAGAAACGAAGTTTACTTAGACAAAAAGCAATATCAAATCAGCTTTTCATCGAATTTGGTAATATTTTAATACATTTTCAGACATTGTTTTATATTTGTATTTTATATTGACTTTCCTTTGTCTACAAAATGCACATTCGTTCTCTCGGTGGCTTGGAAAATAAAAATTTACAATTATTTTCAAAATATTCAAATGAACGTTTATATTTGACACACCGTTATGAACGAATCGATTTGAACCACGCCCACATGTATTCGTGCAATATGGTCCAAGATCAACGCCATCCAATCGCGTTTTTTTTTTTTTTTTTTTTTTTTTTTTTTTTACATTTGCCTGATGTTAAACACGTATCTTCATGGCGCTAAGCGCGAAAATTGGCGTTTAGGCTGTTCCGAAATCTCCGTTATGTCTGATAAAATTCAAAATATCCTGGAATCCAGCAAAATTAGGTGAAAACAATGAAAATTGTTGCTTAAAATGTAAAATATAAGTAATAAAATGCAAGAGACGCGATATGTTCATCATTCCATGAACAGACCAAAGTTTTAATTTATTTCTTATAATTAAATAAAAACAATATACAAGAAAACCTGCGCAAGACAAATAAAAAAAATGCGCCCAGCAAAGTCTCAAAACAGCCTGGCCATGAGGTTATTAATCTTTTTTCATACTCAACTCATCTGAGCACGAAATTTATCCTGCTCATATTGTTAAAATGCCAACAATGTTGGCGTTATAAAATTGTTGACGTTTTAACATCTATTATAGACGGATGGCTGAGAATGGTTTTGCTCCCCCGCCCCCCTAGGGAATTTTGCAGACATATCCTATCTTGTAGAGAATTAAAAGCCGAGTCTTTTAAGACTTGTTTGCACTCTGTGCGTTGGGGCGTTAGTCTGTAAGAGCCTGTAACATACGTTACTTTATCAAATTAAGAAAAAGTAAATTGAAAGTTTGGGCTACAAATTAAAGACATTAAAATAGTTATTTTTAAAAAGCATTCATATAGTCTGCATACTGTATATCTTAACTACTTATGACAGCCATTTGAATAAAATTGTGGCTTCCTAAGGTGTCATATGCGTTACATAAATCAGATAACCCATTAAAATTTGCAAGTGTGGCTAACATCATTTACATTCATAATCTCTCTGTGTGTTTTGCAAAATGTTTCTAACCATGTCTGACTAGCTTATGCAAATGGCTAACAGAAAATTAAAGTTTGTTTCCCTATCTTAAATATATTTTCTGGAATAAGCAATTAAACAACCCTACCACTACCCAGTTTTAAGGTGAAAAGTTTGGTATTAAAACTAAAGTAAAAATAGTTAAAAAATATTTGCAGTTGATGAATATGTTTCATTGTTTGGGATCTATTTGCTTATATGAAAAGACTCATAAATCTGCAAGATTGTTGCAAAATTTTCAATAGCAGAGGCTGTAACATATGTTACCTGATGTAATAAATGGGCAAGCTCATTGTCTTTACGTAAGATATGCCTAAAAGTGTTTAATCTCCTCGAGGGAATTTTGCAAACATATTCCTTCTTAAAGTACAACTCAAGCTGCATCGAATAAGGGATGTTTGCACTCTCTAAGGTGGGGCGTAAGTCTGAAACAACATGTTACATGCGTTACTATATCAAATAAAGAAAATGTAGTTTGAAAGTTTGAGCTAAAATTGTGAAAAAAAAAAACTCGCAGCTGCTGGATATCTTACATTGTTTAGGGATTTTAAGTTGGCTTGTATGATAAAGACTTATAGATCTGCTAGTTGTCACCAATTTTTAAAGATCAGGGCCCGTTACATATGTTAGCGTGATAAGTAAAATCATCAAACAGTATTTTGACATCAAGCTGAGTAAGGGCCTGCTCCATCCTTATCCCCTTTGGAATTCTGCAGACATATTACATCTTATGTAACAATTCAAGGTGCATTTAATAAGAAATGTTTGCACTCTGTAAACCGGGGCGTTAGCCTGTAACAGCTGGTTACATATGTTACTATATCAATTTGAGAATAAGAAATTTGAATGCTTTAGCTACAGAAAGAAGACATTAAAATTATCTAATAAACTGACATTCTTATAGTCTGCATGCTGGATGTCTTTACTACAGATGGAAGCTGTTTAACATTAATACGGCTAACTGTGGTGTTATGTGCGTTACATGAACATAATGATAATTTAAAAGCCATAGTTTTAGCTATTGTCATTTAGTTTAACAACTACTATGACATGGTTTCCAAATGTTTTATTAGATTTTACAAACATATACTCAATTGATGAATAGGAAAAACCAAGTTTGCTTTTCTATCTTAAATATATTGTCTTATAGGAGCTAATACACACCCCTACTCCCAGTTTTACCGAGAAGCAAATTTTGTTATTATCGTTTAAGTAAAACACATGAAAGCGATTGCAGCATGTGGATATTTTAGATTTTCTTTGTCTTGCTTATATATCTGTAAAATCAGGACACTTAATGTGTACTTAAAAGTCTTTGGAACAAAAACACTAGAAATTATATTCATTTCTGTTTATCAAGCCCATGGACTGTTGTTACAGATGTTATCAATGACCTTTTGGACACATTGCCTAATACTGTTCATATAATGCTAAATATAGAGCCACAAATAGAAAAGATAGTTTTACATTTGTACAAGACAATACAATAAATGAAATGGTCCAAACTAATTCTCATCGATTTTAACACTCATGTTAAACATTTGTCGTTGTCTGCTTCTGTAGTAATCATTATTATCACACGCCTCCTTGTAGAATCATCACACAATATTTCAATCATTTACTGTTATACAATTTTACCACCAGTCCTCTCAAAATTGATGGGCCATTATCAACTTTCCAATTTTGCCATTCATGGCTTTGAACATTTGGAAACTGATATGAATTCCTTATAGTTGGCTCCTTGAGTATGTGTTTCAAGTGATACTCTGCAAGTAGGAGAAAGACTAAAGCTTTTCAAGGAGGAAAACTATGCCATTAAAAGCAATGAGTACCTGGACTGATGTACCTTGATATTTCTGTGATAAAGAATCATATCTTAGCTGATTTACTTTTATAAATGTAGCCTTTCCATACATGCAACAAACATATTTTCGTCTAATAATGTCTCTGCACTTATAATCTTTCCCCAAGCATTCAAAAACTTATTGAAGTCTTAGTACTTCTTAAGTGCTGAAACCCAGGTAACTCTTTCCCTTCAGATAAGCGAACTCAACGTACCACAGCAGGTAAAGCAATGAAATGCAAGATGAACAGAGCGCAAATTAGACCCTTTCACTTCAATGATTCACTAAGTTTCTAAGATAAGAGCGCTTATTAAAGGATATAAGATATATAACTGTCATAATAAATAAGCAAGGGCATTGTCGTGACATCCTTTTTGATTACACAGTCAGAGGCAAGTGTTTTCAATTTCAGTGTTTTCAATGGATCATGAAATGGGACAACCTTATCAACCTGTTTACTCTGTATAAATCTTCCACAGAGCATAATATAGAACTACTGGTTATCCTATTCTACCTATAGTCCACTTTCTTTCTTTTGAATGCAACAGCTAATGATATGGCTGCAAAAACTGAGAATTCAAAGGTTTTACATTATTTTAAGGCTGGAATTAATGTACTGACATCAAAAAACAACCAGCTGCAAACATAACTGATGGCAATGTCCAACTTCATGTTCTTTCTAAATACCAGATATCTTTCAAGGTGTAACAGAAATTGTTTCAGACGGTCTGCCAAAACCATCAAGAGTCAACACTGTAACTTAAGAAAACTTATAAAGTTCTTTGGGCGCAGCAAAATACTATTGATCTAAGACCTGAGGACTTAAGCACCAAAGGACTGGAAAGGTTCCATGGCAAATGATGCAAAGAAGCAGTCTATCAAATTTCTGTTTGACCAATGTCAGAAATCTTATAGTATTCTTAGAGGTACATGGTAGAGATATAGCTTTTGCAAAATCAGCGCAAAGTTATCATTTGACTAGCGCGGATGCAGAGGCAGCTGCAGTAAGATTGTTCTTGCCACTTCACAGGAAGAGACATATACCAGAGTCATACTCCATTGTATGCATATATGTGAAATGGCATTAACCCCATATTCAATCATTTGGTTGATCCCATGACACTGACATGCAGTTTCTGCTTTTGAAGAATGCTAAGTATTCAAGTTATAGCTGAGTCAATTTGTTTGATGCTGGCACTGGCCACACATACAAAGAAAATTAAGTCTTTTGATGGCAAAAGAGGAGGATCACACGAAATGCTTATAAGTGATGTTTGTCACAATTACCAATTTTAAAAAGTAATCTTAATTAATGTAACGCATATAACACCATAGATTAAGTCTTTTGATGGCAAAAGAGGAGGATCACACGAAATGCTTATAAGTGATGTATGTCACAATTACCAATTTTAAAAAGTAATCTTAATTAACGTAACACATATAACACCATAGGAAGCTGTATATTTGTTAAAAACACTTTCTTATGTATCAAAGGTATTCAGCATGCAAACTACATGAATAGTTCAAATAAATAGATTGTTTTATGTCTTCTTTCTGTTTCTCATATTTCCAATTCATTTATTCTTAAATGATATGGTAACATATGTAACATATCATTACAGGTGGTTAGTAGAGTGCAAACATCTCTTATTTGATGCAGCTTGAATTATTCTTAAGTTAGGATATGTCTGCACAATTCCCAAAAGGGTGGAGAGGAACGGAATTGTACTCAGTTCAGTGCAGTCCTAATACTATGCCATGATTCTACTGGTTGTGATGAAATGGGTGATTATTTTGCAATTGAAGCAGACACAATGATAGACATTGTGAGGGTGACTTGAATAAAGATTGATTTTGAATAATTATATTTACTAGGAATATTTATTAAATTGTGTCATTTAAATGGGAACTATTATTTTCTATTTATATGTCTATATATTTCAATTTTATAGGCATTAGGAAATATGTGATAAAAAGATTATATATAACATCTGTAACACAATTCCATGGGCTTATTATCAGCAATGACTATTATTACTAAGACTAAGGCACCAGAGGCAAGAGATTAATAGAAAACATGTGAAAAATAGTATTTTTTTTCTGAAATATCATCTCTTACTTCCAAGACAATTTCCTTGCTCATTCATTATGCCATGTAACATACGTTACATACTTTAATCAGTGCTCTGATCCTGATGTCAAACTTGCAAATGTATGATTCTTTATTGCATTAGCAAATAAGTGCCAAAAATGTAAGATATTTACGAGCGTCAAATATTTTCATATATTTTTCTTCAATAATAGATACCAAAATTGGATACTTAAAATTGGGGGTAGGGTTGTTTAATAGCTCATATAAAACAATGCATTTAAGATTGAAAAGCGAACATTGTTTTTCTATTAGTCGAATGAGTATTTTAGCAAACTATGATTTAAAAGTTAGTCACGAATTCACCTTTCAAAGGAAATTTAATCTATGTAACGCATATAACACCATTGAAGGCTGTATTTTTGTTTAAAATGCTGCTTTTATGTAGCTTAGACATCCAGCTTGCAAACTACATAAGAAATTTGAATAATTAGATGGTTAAATGTCTTCCTTCTGTAGCTCAAACTTTCATTTTGATTTTTTCCTTAGTTTGTTACAGTAACATATGTAACAGGCTGTCAGAGACTAACGCCCCGGAGCACAGAGTGCAAACACCTCTTAAAGATGCGGCTTGAAATTTTCTTCAAGATAGGATATGTCTGCAAAATTCCCTGGGGGGGGGGGAGCAGGACCTTTTTTAGCTCGAAGTCTATTACATGATAAATGCAACTTCTGAGAGACTCAAAGCAAGACACTTCTTTATTTGACCGTTTTTTTTTTAGTTTTTATGAGTAGTTGAAATTTCGTACTCAGTTGAGTTGAGCATGGCATTTTTTTATAACCTCGAGACCAGATACCTGCCGAGTCCAATTTAAATCCTCGATGGATCGAGAAAATCTGGGTCCTTATCATTACCTTCCCATTAAGCACACCTGCAAAGACACTGATGCCCTGGGTGATCTGGGTCTCTTTTGAGCACAAAACAGCCAGCATTCAGCATATTCAGTGTCGGGCCATCATCGGCCCGCCAGCCAAACGTCATTTAAATGGCGTTTCGCTGGCGGGCTGATGCTGGTCCACTTTTAGTTTTTTTTTACTGGGAGGGTCCAATTGTTTGTTTTGCTATATATAGAGGCTCTAATACAGTTTACAAATAATAATGTCTCAGATATCGACCTAGAATAAAGAAATGGTGAGATTTAGTAATACAAAAAAAAAACTATGCCTGTTCTACAGCCTTAATGTATATACAAATTCATCATCATCATTCCTTTCATTTTATCTTACAAATTTTTACTCTTTCCATCCACATCATGTTTAGTTTAATACCGTCTGACGCTAATGACCCACAAGGGTTGATGCGTCGTTAAGCACCAAACAAACAAACAAACAAACAAACGAACAGCCTTAATGTTTTCTTGCTGCACATGAAACGATATTATTTGTTCAGATTTAGTGAAAGGTCTATGTCTGTTTAAATAGCTTTTTCTTCGTGCTGCATATAAAACGGTATTATCTATATTATTTTCTTACAACAG
Organism: Loripinus fragilis; assembly: GCA_964019695.1. Classification (NCBI taxonomy): domain Eukaryota; kingdom Metazoa; phylum Mollusca; class Bivalvia; order Lucinida; family Lucinidae; genus Loripinus; species Loripinus fragilis. Next base: position 20,048,580 of record OZ026523.1, read on the forward strand.
AAACTCAGTGAATAGTTGCCTCGCGTTAACAAATGCACCAAAATTAGGTATTTCATCTTCACCTTCATCTTTCTGATACAGGTCTGTAATGCAACTTTGGGAGGTTTGGACACCCGTGGCTTGTTACACTGTGTATGAGCACGATAGGAATACGTTTGTCATTCTATCAGAATCGCATATTGGGGTCATTTGTCGTATTCATTTGATGATTGGACCTGGCCCTCCGACCCAATTAATCCCATACGTGTTCTATGGGGTTCATGACTGGGGATAAAGCAGGCCAAGACAAGTCGTTGACGTTGTTTTGACTATTGAATTGTGTGGCTATACGCGTTGTTTGAAGCCTTACATTGTCATGCTTGAAAATGCCAGGTCCGTGTTATTTTGCATAAAATGGCCGATGAACGTTTGTGCATGAACCCCATAAACACCGAGCAATAATGGTTGCTGGTTAAAACAATAGCATGGGTGAGGGCTCTGACAGACCCAGTAATACTGTACCGGTTCACACGATTATGAGCAGTCTGTCCAGATGATGATCTCCACTGTTTGCCCACAGATTGTTCTATTAGAATTTGAATAAAAATGAAAAATATCACTAAACATCCCTAAAATTGGAAATGACCTCGTCCTACTGATAAGAGTAGGAAAATTCATTCAGTTTAAATGGGTTTGCAGGTAAATTATTCCATTCCTTTACAAATCTTACTGGAAATGAGCTCAGCCTAAAATATTCCCTTACATGCTGTTTTCAAAATAGAATAAATGTCCACGTGTGTTGTTGTTGTTGTTGTTGTTGTTTTTGTTGTTAAAAGTGAAGAATTGAGTGGTATCATTATTATCAAACTTAGTAATTATCTTGAAAATTTGATCTATTCTCTGTCTTCTGTACTGCAATATGGTAGGTTAAGCCTCATACGGTTAATTTTTTTAACTCTGGAACAATTTTCGTTGCCCTCCTAAAATATATTCTAATAAGTTGATGTATGATACCAGACCGCTATAGATAAACTAAACGCTTTGAGGCATGACAGAAATAGTTCCATATTTGAAAGTATGGAAATGTGTTTACTGTTAGATTTTACAATAATGCTTTTGACACACACAGATGTTCCAGCCCGACCGGCTCATGTTCGGCGTTCCACTTCAACTTTTTTGAAATGGAATGATCTAAAGGTCATAAGTTCAGAGGTCGTGGAACATCAATCTGTATTACATAATCTATTATTGACCATGGCTTATCTATGTTTTGAGTAATTGAGTAAACAATTGTTTAGCTATACATATATCTAACTGTTCGTTTCATAAGACCTGTAAGTTTTTATATCTGTTTACAACACTTTTAAATGCAAAGAATTTCAAGGATTTTTCAAAACAAATCAAATCAATTACTCTCAGGTACATAAATATAACAACCAAAGGAGCAATATAGATAATGTCACACATATATTGCTATGACGGCTGTGACAGCACTGTGACCCAAAGAGTTTTACAGTGGTCTTAGCAGGTAGCAATTTATGTAGTTATATAGGTAGCTTTTCTTTCCACGCCCTCCAGACTCAAATGTAAGTTCGCACTGTCTAAATTGTAATGCTATAAACTATCACCCAGTCTCCTTACACTTCATTGACGACTTTATCACATCAAACAGATTCGAGTCCATAAGCCCATCTGAGGGCAGCTCTCATTCACACCTCACATTCCAATCCGACCTGACAACTAGTCACGGTGACCAAGTACACAATTCATCACCTCAACCCCTGTTGCGGCAGCTTACATCACTCAACAGACAAAACCCAAACACACAGCAAGATCAATTTAACCCATCAAAGTACCTAATGTAAATCTGAACTCGATAGTGGCCAATAGCACTGATTTGTGCAATATGGTTGGCAGCATAAATCCTGACATAATTGTAGGTGTTAAGACCAAGATTGACTCTAGTATCTATATGGAAGAAATACTTCCAAAACAGTATCTTAAAATGTTGTTAGGGTTGATAGAAAAAGGGTAGGTAGTGGAGTAATCACTGCAGCAAAAGACGATTACATCTGCAGTGAGGCTGCCGAATTACTCACAAAATGAAAAATTGCTTGGATGCGATTAGAAATTGCAGCCTGCCAACCACTTTACATTTGTGGCTATTACAAACCCAGTGAAGGAGACAGTGTTAGTATCAAACAGTTTGAAGAGTCGCTCAGGAGATTAGGAATAGTTAACTCACATGTCTTAATTGCATGTGACATGAACTTCCCAGGATACGACTGGGAAAAATGTTTTTAAAGCCAAATTGCAACTACCCAACCCTCACCTATCAGTTTGTTGACCTATTAGATGATCTTAGTCTTTTCCAACTAGTAAACGCATCAACTAGAGGCAACAACCCCTTGACCTTGTCACCACAAATAACTCAATTTAAGTTACTGCCTGCAGAGTTATTCCAGGTGTCAGTGACCATGAACTAAACACTAAACCATTAAGAAATAAGCAGACCCCAAGAAAAACTCCCTCTTCAAAAAGGCTGACTGGGAAGGGCTAAAGAAACATATTTCTGAGTTTTGCAGAAGTTTACAGCCAAACCTCTGTTAACCAGCTTTGTGATAATAGAACATTTGAACTAGAAAGAGCCATTAACATGTTCCTTCCGTACAATACCGCCAAAATTAAGGATAGACAAACTTGGGTTAACATAAAAAATCGGATGACTTATGAGCAAAACGGGATAAACTATATTACAAAAATAAACACAGGCCCTCTCCAGAAAAATCACTCAAACTCAAAACACTGAAACACCTTATTCAAAGCCAAAGTAGGGAGGCCTATGTGGAAGACCTGATTACACATAAAAAAACTCCCCTGATGAACATTTCTCTATCTCGAAAAAATCTATACTTTTATCAAACATAAGAAAACTGATTCCACAGGTATCAAAACACTGAAGAAAAATGGATCCATTATTACAGACCCAGAACAAAAGGTTGATCTCTTGAATAACCACTTCTTCTCTGTCTTCTCCAGCAAATACCCATGAAACTCTCTGCCCTATGCAAATTTTTCACAAATCTTTTCCAAAACAATGAAAATGACATGCAAGAAATTCAGGTAACAGAGAAGGGTGTTCTGAAGCTACTTCAGGCTCTCAACATCTCTAAAACTGCAGGCCCAGAGACCAAGAGAACTCAAAGAACTGTCTTCAGAACTGGTCCCTATGTTTACTCTGCTTTTCAGGCTTCTCTGCACTAACAATCTATCCCAGACATATGGAAACATGCAAATGTGAGCCCTATTTACAAGACGGGCGATAAGACAAACCCATCTAATTATCGGCCAGTGTCCTTGACCTGTATTTCATGTAAGCTCCTTGAGCATATTAACTGTAGCAGCCTCATGCAACATCTCACAAAGCACACTATTCTATTCCCACCACAACATGGCTTTCGTGATAAACGTAGTTGCGAATCCCAGCATATAGAATTTGTCAATGACATAGCCTTTAAGAGCGATTCCCTGTAAATATGGAGCAAAGTTTTTCACGCATAGTCTCAGATTTCAACGAAACTTTCTGTACTTGTTTGTTTTCATCCAAAACCAAATCATTCATGCTTAATTCTTTAATTTTTACTTCCGTTGCCATGGTAACCGAATCCAAAGTTTTTGACCAAAAAGTGCCCAAAAATCACTGAAAATAGACATAAATTGCACAGTTGCAACTTCTAGAATAAGTAAGTCTTGAACTTGTGACAACTTGTACTCCATAGTATTGCTTTATGTTAAGTCAAGGAGGGTCTGGTACTTAAATTTGGTATTTCTGTCTTGTAGCAATTGTATCAGAAAAGTGGGTGGGGTAACAAGATACTCAAATTTGTCATTTTTTGACATTTTTGAACTAATTTTGTTGCAAGCCGCGGTTACCCGGAATAATGTACATGCTTTAGTAAGACAAACCTAGATATGATATGTAATGAATTGGAAAAAAATGTGTGGGAAGTTACCGTCTTCTTATCGTAACAATGGCAACTATGATGCCACCGTCTCAAAAAGCCAAAATAGACAAATGCAGCTTATAAGGCGTTTTTCTATTGCAGAACATGAAGTCATCTGGCACAATCAACAATTAAATGTTGAAATAATGCTTATATTTTGCTTTTGTGACAAATTAGTGGTGCAAGGCCCTAAAGGGAACAAGATAATAGCCCTTTTAGAGGTCTACATAGGGAAAAAAGCCTTTTTTTTTTAAAAAATAAAACATGCAAAACTCATGTATAAGAAGTGTAAAAATAACATTAAAATATGTATAAGTCATTGATCTTATAGCTAGCATTTTATAAAAAAAATATATAGGGTGTTGTACCAATATATGAAGTCCAAAAGGGTTTCAAAAGGGGGTAAATGAGGCGTCAAATTTTTTGACCAAATAGTGCCCGAAAATCAGAAAAAATAGACATATATTGTGCTTATGCAACTTTTAGAATGAGAAACTTTTGACCTTGTGATTACTTGTACTTGGCAGTATTGCTCAATGTGAATACATGGAGTGTATGGTTTATAATTTTGGCAATTCTGTCATAAAGCAATGGTTGCAAAAGTGTGGGTGGGGTAACAATGTACATAAATATGGTAATTTTCGACATTTTTGAAACCATATGGTTGCAAGTCGGGGTTACTTGGAAAGGTTTGCACACTTTAGTAAGACCAAGCTTAATATGGTTTGTAATTAACTGAAAAAAAATTGAGGAAGTTACCACCTTCTTATCGTTACTATGGCAACTCTGTTGCCACCGTCTAAAAAAGCCAAAATGGACATTTGCAGCTTATAAGGCGTTTTTGTATTGCAGAACGTGAAGACATCTGACACAATCAACAATCAAATGTTGAAATAATACTTATTTTTTGCTTTTTGACAAGTAAGTGGTACAAGGCCCTAAAAGGGATCTGATAATAGCCCTTTTAGAGGTCTCTGTTGGCAAAAAATAAACCACTATTTTGTAAAAAATGCCAAACTCATGTAAAAGTAGCGTAGAAATTACATTAAAATATTTTCAAGTCATTGATCTAATAGCTAGTTTTTTATGAAAAATAAATATAGGGCGTTGTCTCAATTGAGGGGTCGAAAATGGGGTCAAAAGGGAGTAAATGAGGTGTCATTTTTTTACCAAATAGTGCCCGAAAATCAGTAAAAATAGACATACATTGCGCAAATGCAACTTTTAGAATGAAACATTTTGACCTTAGGTTAACTTGTAATAGGCAGTATTGGTCAATGTGAATACAAGGATGGTATGGTTAATAATTTTGGTAATTCTGTAATATAGCAATGTTGCAAAAAGTGGGTGGGGTAACAATGTACTAAAATATGGCAGAGAATCAGTAAAAATAGACATACTTTGCGCAAATGCAACTTTTAGAATGAAAAATCTTGACCTTAGGTTAACTTGTATTAGGCAGTATTGCTCAATGTGAATACAAGGATGGTATGGATAATCATTTTGGTAATTCTGTCATATAGCAATGTTGCAAAAAAGTGGGTGGGGTAAAATGTACTAAAATATGGCAGTTGTTGACATTTTTGAAAGCACATTGTTTCAAGTCGGGGTTACTTGGAAAGGTTTACAAACTTTAGAAAGACCAAGCTAAATATGGTATATAATACATTGAAAAAAATATTTTAGGAAGTAACCATCTTCTTACCATAACCATTTCAAAAAGCCAAAATGGACAACAACAGTATGAAGGTCCTTTTTGTATCAAAAACAATGAACATCTGACACAATAAAAAGTAAAATGTTAAAATGATACTCACATGTTACTTTGTTGACAAATCAGTGGTGAGAGGCCCTAAAATGTACTTGATAATAGCCCCTTTAGAGGTTTATATAGGTAAAATGATAATTTTAATCGAAAATGCCTAACTTCTATATGTGTAGCATACACATGTCATCAAAATATGTTTGGGGCATTGTACTAATAGCTAGCAGTTTAGAAAATAAACATGTGGGGTTGATTCAAACTAGGGTTTGGCAAAGGGCTCAAAAGGGGGTAAATGAGGTACATTTTATCAAAACACATGTTTTAGTACACTTGACTCAATTTCATTGTAAAAACCTGAGTCCTGCTGCTACATTTATCAAGTAAAGTAAGGAAGAACTTAGCCTTTTGACCAATTAAGTCCAAACAAATGTTAACAACCCCACAATAGGGGAAATTAGTGGACGTCTCAAATATACCATAAGAAAAGCATATTTTTAGCATTTAGGCCAATGAAAAAGACGAAATTATTGACAAAAATCAGGAAAATTTAGACATATAAACCCTAGATAAATGAATGAATGTTAGCTTTTTAATGAAACTTCTCATTTTCTGTTAAAATTTTAAATTAAAAGTCCCTAAGTACATGTATTATATAAGGAGGTTATCTCAAAAGTAGCTTTTTTACTATGAAATCAGTACCTTTAATGCATCTTGTGTACCAGTAAGATTGGCTTAACCAATATATGTAATCATAAACTGTATTAGTGAGGTTTTCATAATCATGAAAGGTTATGGGAAAACTGCAGTATAGTGAGTAAAAGCTCAATAACTAGCTAAATTGGGTGAAAGCTGTTATGAACCATTACTATATCAAACTGTAGGTCAAAGTTGTTTTTGCACATTTTTATGTTTTTTCAAATATGAGTTATTGCCCTTTAATGCTAAAATTTATATAGAAAATGGGTCGAAAATCAAATTTTCTCAAATAACTTGCTTACTAGGGATCAGATTTCAGTAAAAGCATACACAATGTATTTGGTTTGGTAGATCTCTACATTTGTTAACTTAAATAATATAAAATTTTGCATAAACATGAGTTAATGCCCTTCATTTTGCATTTTGGGGTGAAAAAATTCATTATAATATGCCTTATGAATGCATCACTGTCCTCAAAATATTGAACAAATATTGAATAACCCATAATATTTTTATATATTTTGATGACTACTGCAATTGTCTTTATATATCAACAACAGAATTGTATATATGCAACTATTTGAGCCATTTTTTTTATCTCTTTCATTGTGTCAGAGTAGATAATCGTAGAAAAAATGGTGGGTTAACAATATTTATTTATTTATTAAGATTAACTTTCTTTTATTGGTCAATCCTCTCAAAACTAGTTTCTACACATACAGATAGCAACGAAGCATTGTTAAAATTTATTGGTCTGTTGAAAGTAAGTTTATTTTTTGTTATACAGTTAAAAAGTTACGAAATTGAAACTGTGCATTACAGGGTGTATCTCTTTTTTGAGACGGTGAAAATTGCTCAAATTTCATACTGATTCACCTCAAGTAATGATGTTTATGATATACAAGTTTCACAAAAATCTATTTTTGGAATGGCCTAAAATATTTGAATATTTAGTTGTCTATTTTGACTATTCTCTTTAAAGAAAAAGTTGGTCATTAAATATACAATGGCTAGATTCACATCAATTAACCATCCTAGTATTTCAAGTAAACTTAAGTTGCTATGAAGCAATAAGTCACAATATGCCATAATCATCAGCTACCATATCAAAGACCTGTTTATCTTCTACTTCGGCCCTGAACATTTTTGGAGAAAAAGGGTGTATTATGCATGTCTTTGAATAGCCATAGCTCAAATACTAAACGGTGACATTGATTTTTATTATTTTTATAATTATAAATAAAATGAAACAGCAAATAACAGAAAATAAAGAAAATTTATTTTTCGGAATAAAAATTGCGCGGATGTCAGTAATGACCTTAAAAAGGAGACCACAAAAGATTATTCAGGTGTAGCTTGGCGACACTCCAACCAGAGGTTTAGGAGATGTGATTTAAAGCAAATGTTGACTGACGACGGACATCCTAGGATCACAACAGTTCATTTTGAGCCCCTAAAAAGGGTTGTCTCAGAAGTAGTATTTTCACTATAAAACCATTAACACAAGTGAATTTTCGTGTAATTCTGAATACACTGTAGTTCGAGTTAGATTAACTCAACCAATAACTATAATTATGCATTATTATATTTGTGTTTGTAGGGTTATAAGAGACTAAAAAGCTGTTTCAAACTAAAAAATTGCTCGTCTCAAATACTTAATAGGGATTTTTAATGTTTTGCTAGCTGGTCATAATCAAAGTTATCATACCTTCCTCATGTTATAATTATTGCACTATATGAGAGAGCAGATTGCCACCTATTTATTCAAGACGGTGTGCAACCATGGTGAATTACTAATCTCATCTGATCGACAACAGCATGCATTAAGAAATGAAATCCCAATTTTGAGGTTGCATCGACTGATGAAAAACAGTTGCTCAGTTACTTGTTCAACTTTCTCTGTAAACAAAACAATTATGATACAAGCTTGACAATATAATATGTATATATTTTTTTTATTTCATTTTCAGACTGGAATCATAAGACTTTCCCATAATTTTCGGTCTTTCTAGTACTTAAATGAGTATGTTGATACGTTTTAGAATGAAAAGGGTTTGCAGAAAAGGTATTTATGGTATAAGCTGCATGCGGAACCAACTGTCATTTACCATTTAAACGCCAACGTGTTCGATAGTATGCAAAATAATGAGAAAAGTAGATCTATAAGGTTCTGCATGCATAAATGTATGTAAATAAGTCACACAGTGCACGAGGGTAGCTGATAGCTCCATATGCATTACAAATCAGCTAAAACAATTACAGGTACAAATGTACGCAAGTTCTGTTCTCACGAATAACCAAAATTGCCCTGTTTTGAATATCCAAATATAAGTCAACAACAACAACAACTACAAGTTTGAAACCCAATTTATGTTTGCTATGGCAACAGAAATAGAGTATGTGTTTTAGTAATACACTGACCCAAAATGAAAACTTTACACTGTATTCAAAAGTATATATTTTGATGATAAATTAAGCTTCGGGGTTAATTTTTTCGGTCATCGAATCTTCAATGCCTTATCGATGTCTCTGAAAAATTTATTGGATAAAAATCATAAATTGCATAATTTTTATGAATAATTCAGTTCAGAGGGGTCAAAATGAAAATTTCTAAAAACAATTTAAACAGTCACACAGATTTTGGAAACAAGAAATTACTGACTGCATGCTCTAAGTGATGTTAAAAAGATCATCAGTAACCACTGTGACCTCCATTTTTACGAACGCTTAGCAGAATACGTCGCCTCATTGAAATTACGTAACGTTGTATGAGTACGTTAGGGATACATATGTTATGCTAACAGATGTGCATATTGGAGTCATTTAACGCATCCATGTGATGATTGGGCCTGACCCTTCGACCCAATTCATCCTGTACGTGTTCTATGGGGCTCATGACCCGGGATGAAGCAGGGCAAGGCAAGAGGTTGACGTTTTTTAGCATGAAATTATGTGGTTATTTACGTGTTGTGTGAGGCCGTGCATTGTCATGCATGAGAATGCTAGGTCCGTTATTTTGCACTAAATGACTAATTATCTTTTGTGCATGAACCCCGTAAAGACGAGCAATAACGGTTGCCGTTTAAAACGATTACGTGGGTGAGTAAACGTGTTAACGCGAAAATGACGTAACGTCGTCACACGTGCGCTACCAGATCTTGCACGAACTCTGACATACTCAGTTTTGTTGTACGGGTTCATAAGATAATGAAAAGTCTGTCTAGAGCAGCCAAAATGATGCACAATATCATTTACCGTAGACCCCGCCTTGAGCACGCCAATAACTTGGTTTCTTTGATCTTTTGAAAGACGTGCCGTCACTAAATGGAAACGTTTTGTAACAATAAATTAATTTTTATTACCAGTACTCAGCTGCAAATGTTTTCTTGTCGGTTTTAAAGCTGTAAATGAACCACCTGTTCCTCAGCACGTGCAACGTAAGGAACACGTTTTTCAGGCGTTGACACTTGAATTGACCTTGGATTTGAATAAAAATTGCATCATCGTTATCTGCGACGGAGTCTCGATGAGCATGCGTAAATCTTACAACGACATGTATACTAACAAAACAGTTATTCAAAGAAATAAAGTGTAAAGTTTTCATTTTGGGTCAGTGTAGATACTTTTGTATTCTATCAGTTTCATAGCATAAATCTGAGAAACGGTAATAAAAGATATATTTGCTTGTTGGTTTCATATATATTAATGACATATTGGAAAACACATTTATGAAGAAACAACACCATGTCACAAAAACTAACGTTGCCATGGCAACAAATATATCACATTGTCCAATAAACTCACATACTATCCATATTTTTCTGTTTTAAAGCAATGAAATCATTTTTTTTTTGGTAATTGGGTAGTTATTTAAATAGAGGGGTTGTAATACACAAACAAATGTTAGTTTTTCTATTTACAACTCTGGACCTGGTAGAACGTATATCTAAATTTAAAGGAATTTAGATTGATTTTATGCCAAAATATTTGAAAGTTGTTGCCATGACAACCGAAAAACCAACAGCTGAGCAAACATGAATGTGGTTGATTTTACTAAAATACATAAATTGCCATTATTTTTTTTACAAAATCCGAGAGACCATATGTGAAACACTTCTATGGGAGATTGCTGAATGATTAATGAGAATTCGAGGGTCCTACTTACCCCACCCACTTCTCATGCAAGATAAGTATATTGTAGCAATTAAATTAGGCTACTGTATTAAATTATTTCCATCTATTGAAATGAAAATTTGCATTTTCTGACACAAACCATATTAATTGTGATGACGATGGGCGATTTCAATACAAGTCAGAGAGCAAGTTTGCCTAACTTTTGGGTTTGGGGTTTTAACTAGCCTAAGTCAGAATTTAAAACACTAAAATTACATTAAAAATTCAAAGGCAGTTTTCCTATTGGCTATTTTATTGTTATTTGTAAGAAATGTGATTAAGTAATTATATAAAGAGATTTATAATAGATACTATCATTTCTTATAACAATAAATTAATATCATTGTGCAATAAAGTCATTTTTCAGTTATCCTACAGTAAAGCTTTTGTTGCCATGGTTACGAACAGAAGCTGATTACTTCTAAAGCATGTTTTTCATAAAACAAAAAAAATATCCTGCTCTAATATGTATTAACATGCATATAAGTTTAAATGCATGATTTAGGTTGTTGACTGTGTTTAAAATGCTTAAAAGGCATGTTTTTCAGGTCCAACTTACCCCACCCACTTTTCCTTATAAATAAGTATGTTTAGATAATTTAATTAGAAAACATTTATCTTATTTCTTTAATTTAAGTCTAAATTTTCAAAAATATCGCACATTGGTGATAAATAATAGCAATTTTGAGGGTACTGGAAGGGCAAATTAGCAAAATGTGTTGGTTTTGATTTTGAAAATCATAATTTTTACCCCTTATGATGCCCCTAAAAGTCTAAAAATAGCTTATCTGCAGCAGACTTTAATGTCATATATAAGAGAGATGTGTGAGTAATGAAAATATTTTATTTATAATAGACTATATCACTGTAATATAGCAATAAATCAATTGTTTATGCAATATTTATCTTTTTTAGTATTTCTACAGGGAAACATTTGTTACCATGGTAACAACAAGAAGACGGTAACTTCCCAAACATTTTCTTTCATATTATAAAATTTCATACCCTGGCCTATTATATATTAACATGAATGTATGTGAAAGTAGCCGTGCAAAGTTGTCGTGTTTGTGCAAAAATGCCCCAAAAGCGTAATTTTCCGGTCCTACTTACCCCACCCACTTTCAGTGAAAGATAAGTATAGCTAAGCTTTTTCGTAAGGCTGCTACCATTAGCTAAATCGGTTATATTAAGTCTGTTTGTTTAAAATAATTCCATGTTTGTGATTGGTAAAAGCCAATTTTAGAGTAGTTTAATGGTAAAAATGTCATTTTTCATCTCATTTTTGCTTGTTTTTTGGCCCAAATCTTTGGATGCTGTTGCCATGGCAACGGAGGTTGAATTGAATGAACTAACACTTGATTTCTTGTTTTTACATGACCACTACCACTGTCAGCAAGTTTCATCAAAATCCGAGTCGGAGCGTGAAATGGTTCCTATATAACTTGCTCCATATTTACAGAGAATTGCTCTTAATACGCAGAAAGGTCACCAAAATTATGTTGTTGTGATGGATTTTGCTAAAACATTCAATAATGTTGCTCACAACAGACTGCTTTACAAATTGTCATCTTATGGAGTTAAGGGAAATACTTTGGGCCGTATAGGTTCTTTTCTCTCAGGAAGATCGCAGAAAGTTTTCCTTGAACGGAGATCTTCCTCTTCTAGGCATCTGACAGGGCTCAGCTTTAGGCCCTTTACTCTTTCTCATTTACATCAATGACCTTCCAGTATACGTCTGTAAGAGCACTGTACGACTCTTTGCAGATAATACCCTTCCGTACCTAACAATCCACAACTCTTTAGACTGCACCAAACTCCAGGATGAGCTCAACCACTTATAAAAATGAGAATCCGACTGGCAAATGTCTTTCCATCCAGAGAAATGTAAGGTCATCCACATAATGACAAAGAAATACCCTATCATACACAAGTACACACTCCATGGTCATACTCTCCCTTCAGTGCCCAAGTCAAATACCTTGTCGTACACATCTCTCAAGATTTTAATTGAATCTCACATCAACTCCATCTCCTCAAAGGCAAATCAGACTTTCTGAAACGTAACCTTAAAATCAACTCCCAAACAATCAAGGAAAAGGCCTATAAACTCATTGTCCGCCCCAAGCTAGAATATTGTAACACAATTAGGGACCCTAAATGTATTAAAATCCCAAAGAAGGCGACAAAACAAAACATAGGCTAGTACATCAGTTAGAGAAGGTACAGAGAAATGCAGCAAGGTGGGTAACAGGAAGGTACCATAATACATCCAGTGTATCTGACATACTTTGTAGTCTGGACTGGAGATCCCTCAATCAAAGAAGAGTAGACTCCAGGCTGACCATTCGCTATAAAATACGAAACCACCTTGTGGCAAATGATGAGAACCTTTATTTACAGAGATGTATTGGGCGCTGAGAGTATCAATATCGCCAGTCGAGGGCAGACAATGACTACACATGCTTGTCCTTCTTCCCCAGGAGAGTCATACAGTGGAACTAGCTTCAAAGTCAAATCTGCCTGGCAGAGTCGCTTGATTCCTTCAAGACTAAGATCGCGAGGATCGAGCACTCTAGACTTATTTAGTCTATCTCTTTTTACCTATTCTTTCTTCTGCCTTTCCAATTTATCTTTTACTCTAACTCATCCTCTTCGTTACTTCTACTACCATTTCCCTTCTCGCACTCCACTGGGGATAATCCTCATAGTTGAGGGCATACCAGTATAAAGGCAAAATCAAAAAACAAAAAGTAGGAGGACACAGTAAGTTTACGTTTCCTAATGATTTTCTTCTAAACGGGCTATGCACAAATTAATCGTGGTAATACGTGGTCGTCTTGATCGTTTCTTGAAAGTGACAGTTTTTGGTTCGCTGTTTAATGGTGGATTTATTCAGTCTCATGATATAGCAAGGTAGGCAATAATCCTTTGGCCTTTGATTAAATTTCCAACTGGTTACACGACGTGACGCAGAAATCGTTGACATTTCAAACACTACGCCCAAGTTTTTCTCTTCTTCAGATCAAGGGATATCGAAAACTGCATTGTCCTGACTCACTTATTTGATAAACAGTCTCATCCCTAACATATCCATATTAGTGTGGTATCAAAGATGCATGGTAATGATTCTATATTTCTTATAAGCAGGTAAAGGTGGCGTTTTCACTACCACGTGCATATGCAGTACTCTGTGGCAGGTTTATTATAACTGTAAACTGAAACTACCTGTATGCCTCCAAGAAAAGGTAAATTCGCCAGTGTTTGTTTACAACGATTCTCATCTATCTTTGCAACATCAATAGATGGCTTTACATTTGGGAATAAGTATACGCAACAGCCAGATCAGGCCTCTATCAGACCAACAGTGAAATGCCATTTGATGGTGGCTCGTTTTTAAATTAAGGTTGCTGGTATTCTGAGCTGTTTTCTTGCTTGTTTTATACTTTAAAGTTTACCATTCTTAAACAAGTCTGTGAACGCTATAGTTCTTATAAGCCAAATCAGGGACAAATAGTGTGAGAGATTTTTTTAGACTCACCATCAGCACTAGCAGGTCCAGCAGCACCAGCATCATGACATTCATCATCATCATCATCAGCAGCAGCAGCAGCAGCATCATCATCATCATCATCATCATCATCATCATCATCATCATCATCATCATCATCATCATCATCATCATCATCATCATCATCATCATGACCTACATCATCATCATCATCATCATCATCATCATCATCATCATCATCTAATGCCTTTTCATCGTCATCAAAATCATGATCATCATTTTCTTCTAACGCAGTACAGTAAAAAAATAAGTAAGTAAGTATGATCAGAAAATACCACAATCACAAACCCAGACAACCCTATGGCACAGCGAGGAAGAGCCACACACACACACACACAACGAGACACCAGGAAGACAAATTAAGCAAAGCAACCAGCTCTCTCTTCCCCACCAAGATGATTGCAATTCTAGAATAGACATGAAGTAGCGTATAACAAAACATAGAACAATTACAGACTCCCACAATGGGAGTAACAATAAACAAAAAGTCAATAACAACTGAACCGCCACCTTAGAATGAAGAGCAGCCCAAGCCACCTGGGGGCTTAAATGCATTTTACTGGTACCAAAATCTTCGCCCTAGATTCTGCTGTTGTTGAAGTACAAGAAATGTTCAGCTCGCATAGAAGCCTTCTAACTAATGCAATGTATCATCATGGAGAAACACTCTAATCAAATTAACACATAATGATGAAACAAAGAAAGGGCTCATGACTCACAGAGAGTCAGAGCTAAAGAAAACCACAAGTTGAGCAATGGTGGGTCCAGCTATAGATAAGCATCAGGCACCAACCCAACGATTATAACTTAATGTCAGAGCCATCATAGATTCTGAGGCCTGACCCACCGTTGTGCAATTAAAGACGAAACCATAGCTATAAAACGTGATTGGGTTTAAAACCAGGCATGCAGACTGTCGCATGACATCCAAGTTATGTCCATCCTTTATATAACGTTTTACAATCTTTTTGAATTGGTCATTAAAATTAGGTTTTCCAACAAGTCGTTTGAATTTATAAACTAAATCACCATAAAATATAGGTTCTGATATGTCTTGTTACAGAAGAGTTTTTAATCCAATGTTGTATTTAACAATTAACTCTGAGTGTCTGTGGTAGAATTTAGAAAATGCTTTTCGAATTTTATGATATCTATAACCTTGTTTTAATAACTTAGCAGTTTAAAGTAAGTTCCTGTTGTTGTAGTCATTAACATTAGAACACACTCTAGCAAAACGAATAAGCTGACAAATATATACACCATAGGAAGGGGAGCGAGGAACATCTTCATTAGGAAATGGGAAATTTTCTATTTCAAAATTCAAAATCATCTCGTTTATCATAACTTTTGAAGAAACTATGCCATTTGTTATTGACAAGTTCAAGTCCAAAAACGGAGCTTAAGTATCAGAAGAATTCGCCTTATTTAACTGAAGTTCACTAGGGTATATCTGACCTACCGTTTGTTCAAAATAAGGATAATCAATATTAAGTAAGTCATCTACATATATAGAGGGAGAGTAAAAAGCTTCGATAATATCAGTTTGATTATTGTCTGATAGAGACAACATAAAGCCTCTCTCATAGCAAAAAAAACAACAAACACATTTGCAACAAGAGGAGCACAACTAGTATCCATTAGAATACCTACAATATGTCTATATAATTTCGAGCCAAATCTCAAAAATATATTTTCCAAAAGATAATGGATAGCATCGCACATTTTCTGACATGACCACAATTTATATCGTTTATGTTGTTCAGAAGTAAAAAAGGCATTTTTATCATTACAAGCCAAATAAAGTGAGCCCTCTCTGTTAAGTGTTTGTTCAATTAGTTCTGTTAGTTATTCTTTGATTAGATTATGATGTAATGTAGTATAAAGAGTAGAGAAATCGTATGTAGACAAACCAGATGCTAGAAAACCTCTAGAATTCAATTTATTAAAAATTTCACCTGAATTTTTAATAAACAAAAATAAATTTTTACGCTTCCTTTCATAAACTGTTGTGACATATTTAATGACATGGTTTTTAATCGAAGTGAGACAAGCAGTCAAAAGAATAGACAACTCAGCAGTTGTACATGCACTAGAATTAGCAATAAAACGCGACTTATAGGGCCGTTTATGAAGTAAACCTGTCTTAAGTGGCAACTAAAAAAATAAAAAAAGGTTTTCAAGTCAAACCGATTATTGCTTAATGCAGGTCAAAAGTATTGCAGAATGCTCCAAGAGAGCATTCTGCAATAATTTCGACCTTCATTAAGTTTCCATTTGTCTTTAAGGCCTTTGTTCTGTCTATTATTGAGTGGTCCATTAAGACAGGTTTTACGGTATTATTTTGATTGCAGAATGCTATCAAGGAAAAGAAATGAGTGACACTATCGCCGCTGATCAAATTTGGACGCAGAAAACAATAAATGAGAAAACTGCGAAATCGATTAGGAAAGTTTAAAGCAAGAGCATGCTTTTCCAACTCAATTTAAAAAAAGTATTAGCGTTTTTAGTGTTTGGAGATGTTGGACATTCACCACAATGCCAAGCAATTTCGAACACTCATCGCTCATTTTTTTCAACTATTCAAGCAATACAAAAACTCATTTAAACCGAGTTTCTTGTTGTATAAATCCATGTCTTACTGAAATCGGATTTATCCTTTATGAAAATCTGTAGATCAAGATCAGCTGGCTTCTTGCGAAGCCATCTGATTAGGATCTGCACTGTTTTCTTCTCGTTTTGTAAATACATACTTGCAAGTTAAAAGAAGAAAACTTTGCGAAGAGAAAATAATATGTTCAGCAAGGCAAGGGTTAATCGCTTGTAGGTCAACTCTTTTTCCATGGGCCAATTTTAAAGAGTATTTTTATTATGCCTCCGAAAATTCCATGCGCAGATTCAGCAAATTCCGCCATAGTTAAGGAGCTAAATTTTTAAAAATTGACTAGGCACAATTGTCTAGCCAGAAAAGGTTTAACTTCAGAAATAGTTAGAACTTTATTTCCACAGGAAAAAGTGTGGTTATGTGAACTGACCATCCTGCCATGACTGTAGCTGTTGACTTGGGACGTAAAGCAACAAAACAAACAAAAACAAAATTTAGATAGATTCTATATAAGTCTTTTTAAGTGTTCTCAAGATATTGAGCGGAAACGAAAAATTATTACGGATGGACAGACAGACAAACCAAATCCTAAATAGTCCCCCTTTTTCAAAGCAGGGCTATAATTACTCAAACAACTAGACCAGCCTTCCGAACACTCTCTCTTACTTAACATTGATTAGTTTAGCGTAAAATTAGGAAATTCTCCAATTCACCCACTTCAAAACCTGTTAAGGGTGCTCAAAAGAACCATCTCAATGAGGCGATCCCTTTGAACATCCACAACACGCTTTCAATCATAAATATGGGAGTTAAGTTTCAATTACTCAAACAGATAGACCTTTCTCCCATCTATCAATTAGAAAAAGTTCTCAAATCCATCCAATGTGTGTTCAAAAGAACCGTCTCAAAGGTGACGGCCCTCATGTTTTCATTCGCAAACAAGAAAACTGAATCAACATCAGTCAACCTTGAGAACTTCTATCCATCAATTCAAACACCCGTTGTGGGCCCTCAAATGAACTGTCCCACCGGGGCAATGCCTTTGCACCCACAACATGTTTTAAATCATAAAATTATATTAAAGCTCAATTACAAATACTTAAATAACTAGACCAACCTTCCTAGCTTAAAAATAGGGAAACTCTCCCATCTACCAACTCTAACACCAATTAGTTTAGCATTAAATTGAGAAAATTCTCCCATTTATCCACTTGAAAACTTGTTCAGGATGCTCAAAGAACCCCCTCACTTAGACGCCTCTCCCAAGCTTCACCAACATTTGTTTTCACTCATTGGCAGGAAATCAACTAACGTAAAATCAGAAAATTTCTCCCATCAATCAATTTTTACACCTGTCTTGGTGCCCATAAGAACCGTCTCCCTAAGCCGGCACCTCTGAGCACCCATGACATGTTTTCCTTTGTAAATAAGAAAATCAATTCTCAATTATGCACACTTATTCAAAGGTCTGGTTCATTGCTGATCTGACAGGCCTTATCCACACTGGTAAATGTATACATCGATTAGCTGGATTTTACGCATATTGCCAGTACTTCATAGACCGGATGTGATCAATTTTTGGTGTAAATACTATATAGAAAAACATGCCATATGCCACAAGGACTATTATAGAATTCAATCATTTTTAAGTATTCAGTATTTGTATGGCGATTTATGTAAGCATTTAGGAATAGATTCAAGTACCGGTCGCATGATAGGTATTCGATCGGTACTCGAATCTTTTCCTAAATGCTTACATAAATCGTCATGTATAAAAGTAAGAAAGAAGGCAAATATCAGGAATCGATACAATCATGCAACACACCTTACCCATGGCACCACTTGAGAAAGTAGCAAAACACACAACAAGAGAGCTAGCAGATCAGCCCAGCAGGTGACCACAAGGCTACAATGAACAGACAAGAAAACACGACAAACACGAAACACAAATAACAAAAATGATCCACAAAAGAAGCACCGCCTTGGGACGGTAAGTATAAACACCTTTACTAGAGGGCTTGACAAATTTCACAGCGCTAACCTCACCCTTAGTTCAGATGTTTAAAAAGCGTTTAAATACAAAATTGGTAACCATTGTGGATGTCAGGTTGGATGTCCCCTTTACTATCCTAATACACAAAATATAATCATTTCTTGAAAATAATTTTCATAACTTCAAACAACCTCCAAATATTTTACAACTGAAAATAAAAAATACTTTTCTTTTTTCCTAAAACTAAACCAAGGCCATCTTGAATACCATGTAAAATACGTTGAAATAAAAAAATCTGATAAATTCGTCCCTGCTTTTTGTGAACTATTTCTATTTATTTGCATAAGCCGTTTTCATGAAAATTCATAAATTGTCAGGCTGGTATAATACCACTGTTGAGGTTGCAAAATGGAGCAGACACCTTGAGACTATGTCCTAAATCTTGTGTTTTCTAAGCATATATAACAAATTTTGAGGCAAATTAGTATGATTGGCTGCAAAATAAGTGAGAATAAATGACCACAACATATTGGCTTGCAGATGTATGAGCTTAAAACAATCAGTTTAAAATAGAATGCAATTTTAGAAAAACCAAGATGGCGGCCACTTTTTAAATGGTGACCATATAAAATTTTCACTTTGACAGCTATCTTGGATGACAGGTTGGATGCTCTCTTTTTTATCCAAAGTCATTAAATAAAATTATTCTTGAAAATTGTTTGCATAAATTCAAACTACATTCTTCCAATTCAAAATGAAAGCAGATATTATGTTATGATTTGTATATTGGTAGTCATCTTTAATACCATGTTGGAACAATAAGCAACAATAAAGCCATGCTAATAAGTAAGTAACATGTTTAACGGGACAATTTCTACTTGCTAGAAGTAATTTGCATCAAAATTTATAACTTTGTAAAGTTCTAATATATAACTACTATACAACTGCACTTTTTAGATACAAAAATGGTAGCCATCTTTAAAATACAGCCTCAATCTTGACTTTTTTCAAATTAAAAGATTATTTTAAGGTATTTAAATACAACTGAAGGCTATTTGAGTAAAATCAACTGGAGAAAACCTAATGTTTGCAAATAAAAAAAAGACCTTATAATGAATAATTTGAAAAAGGCGGCCATTTTGGAAAAAATGCGGCCATTAGAGGACATTTTCAGCGTGGCACTGACCCTTATTTTTTGTATTGTTATCAACTAGCCATGTACTAAGTTTCATGCTTTATCATAAAATGCACGATTCTTCTCAAAATTGTTACATATCCACCCACAAGGTATGGCAAAGATGAAAATTCAGGCCATGGTCATTAGGCCCAATACTCAGTGGACTGCTTACAGGTACGAGCCCGTATGCCTATGCTCCAAAGCTAGAGTTATAGGGCCATACCAGTAGACATCTCCTATAATTTAATCACATAGGCTGCATATCAGTAATCCCGTCAATCACCATTCACACTTTGCCTTACTACCTGAATCCTCAACACAGACCGAGAACAGGTCAGTCCTCTTGTGGCTATATAAGCATGTCACGGTAGAATCAAATGGCTTTTGAACTCTCTGTGTGTTTATTTTTCTCAGCTATTGGAATTTAACAAGTGCTGATTAAAAAAACATGCTTCAAAGGGAATTCAGCATTGCAAAATGTTTGTTCCCCCCACGAAAAAGTTTGCATTCTGAGTACGGGTAATTCTGCGTGTCTGTAAGCTCTCAGTCTGAGTAATGCGCAGTATCATTTCTTCTGGTTGTGAGGGTCTATCCACTGTACATATGCATCTACATTGATATGTTGTACCCTCACAATTGACTTTTACACAACAGGCTCTGTCCCAGGTGGGCCAGCTCTATCCCTTCTGCCCACGGTTTGTCTGTACGGTTTTGTTGTTTAAAAATGTGATGATTGTTTGTTTGTTTGTTTAATTTTAGTCTTTACGTCCCATTTACAATCTTTCAGTTATAAATGGAGGGTTCTTCCTCGGTTGAACCAGTTCTAAGCCCTTTGACTGTATTGTCTCGCAAGTAGTCAACTCATCCACTCAACTCAACACTAACTAATTTGCAAATCACAGTTAATCACTGGTCACTTTCTGTTTACAGAGGTAGGGCCAGGGGTTGGGGAACTTGTCAGTGTGCAAGCGAAAATGAAAGTAGCTAAAACGAATTGACAAGGCAAAATTAATTTACCTTTAATCAGCTAGTTGCCCAAGTGAACACATTCAAGTAATATCTTTCTTTAAAATCTCACCATACCTTTGTAATAAGTAGAAAACAGAAAGCTAGGCAGACTGAGTAATTGAATCTGCCATCTTATTTTTTTTACTACCCAACCATACTCCCCATGAGTTTTGGTGCATTGCTATAGGCGCAACCCACCGTCATGGACTTTGAGGATGCATCGAAGACACTGTTGAGCATGAATTGGTTCATCAAGAATTGTGAAATTGGTCTGCTTCAGACCAAAATCTTTCTATAGGATACACACAGGGTTGTAAAAAAGACCAACATTTCTAGATGCCCAACCAATTCCATGATTTTGTAAATAATCAATGTAGACCTTGATCAGATGATACACTCTGCTGCATCTGATCTTGGTCTGCACTGTCTGTCAATGTACTACATATTAGCCAGTTTATAAGATTGCAGTTATGTATGACCTGTACTGCAATGGCCGTTATAAATATTAATGATTTTATTGCTGTTTTAACTGTTTCAATCCTTAAAGACGCATCCTTCAGCTTCTATATTGTTTTGTAAAGCAATACAATTAAAAAGATAACTTTTTATTTTTATCAAAAAAAACCTTCGGGGGTTTTCCCCCAGAATCTGAAATGGGAAAAAAAACCCGAAGGGAAAATGAAAGTTTGGAATTAAGCCATACCAATCGTTTTCGGCAATAATTACAATCAAACAAACTTTTTTCTTGAACAAGTTTTAGTATTCGTTTTCGAAAAAAAACCTGCAGGGTTTTTCCCCCATTTGAAAATGTGGGGGACGAACCCTGTGGGGTTTTAGAAACCCTGAGGGATTTTCCAAAACCCCCAAAACCCCACGTTTTTTTTTTATTTTGACATTTTTTTCACTATCACAAAATTTTTATTTAGGGTCTAAATGCATATGTTTTACTAATTTAAGTCTGTATTTATGTATTAAAGTGGTTTGAGTCTTTTGCACCACAAAAAATGTGATGTGATTTTGCCAAATTCTGGTGCGTCAAAAAAAAAACTTGTGGTTGTTATAACATATCTTTCATACATAAAAAAACCGCGAGATTACCAGATTTAATGCATTTTTTAAATATCAACACTACGCGCAGACATGATAGCAAAGCTTCCAAACACAATAACATTTCAGATTGACAAGACAAAATGTCTTTGTTAGATAATAACGCTTTTTAAAGATAAGACATGATAGCTTTTCAACAGCACAGCATTGCAAACAGACAATACGTCATGCAACTGCGTCATGTGAACATGGCGCAAAGACAAGATAGCATGTCATTTTGACATAATAAGAAGCCAAGTTGACAAGACAAGAAGAAAATGAATAAGATAAGACAGCTACGAAATGTCCTCAGCTTATTACGTCTGTTGCATATTTTTAAATGCAGTCCAAAATACTACACTAGAAGCAAACAGTATTAACCCTCATCAAATTGCTTCTAAGAAAGCAGTGAGATCTGGGTCCATACTGCTTACAAAAGTATATAATCAGGTAAGAGAGCAGACCACATTTGTCGTAAATTGGCGGGAAAATGGACAAGCATAACATTATTTTTACTTTACGAGAAAGGATATGAGAACATGAATAAAACTAATAAAGATAAAGATGATAATGAATCAGCAATAAATGAGAAAATATAATTAAAGCGCTTGTACTTTTATAAATAGCTCTTATAGTCCGATATCGTTAGAAAAGACATTTTTGGAGCCAATATTTCCTGTCAGCATATTTAAGTGGACCACTATAGGCCCTCCAACGAAATGCCATTCAAATGGCTTTTCGTTGGTGGGCCGATTGTGGCCCTATACTGTATACTGGCTGGGGTCTTTGCTAATTTAGCAATCATTATCTTGCGTTTAAAGAGCTAATTGTACGTTTCCTTTTATGTGTATGTCTCTGTTGTCTATGTTGAAAGATATTGTCCTCTTGACGGCATATGATGGTATGTGATCTCACTCGTTACCACACGCTCAAGAATTATGGTTTAATTTCTACTGTCTGATTACCTTCTAAACGTAGCAATACTTGCCTGGTACATAAAGTTCGAGACACACATAACTCGTTTGCTTATTCGAATCTTATTGTGTGTCTTGAAAGTGCAATGCGGTTAACAAAACGAAAACTTATAGTGGAGACAAATAACCAGTCAAGTGTGGTTTCTGTAGTTAAAGAGACTAAGTCTGAACTATGAACATTTTTCGAAAATTTTTTTTTCTTTTTAAATCATTTGTAAAAGCATAATTAAGTTACGTTTTCACAATAAATCTTTTCACTATAGCTGAAAACTGGACGGAAAAGTGAATTATCTTATAAAAACAGGTGTTTTTTTCTCTTGTTGGTAATTATTTGCGTCCCTCCAATAATTATAGACAGTCAAGTTTAAACATAAATGCTGTTGGTTTGATACTGATAATTTGTAAAGATTTACGAAATTGGTAAAATATATACCTGAATTTTTTACAGTGTTCCTGGAAAAAAAGAAACACTATTTCAAAAACTAAAATATCAAAAGTTACAGACTATGCAGCTTTAACATACGAGGGTTGTCCCAGTAAACCATAGACTTTTGTTATAAAACGAGACTGTGTATCAGGAATTCTCTGAAATTTGTATTATATGTTTATATACATCTAGGACACATTTGGTACAAATATGGATGGAATCACAGTTTAGATAACAAAGTTATGAGCCTTTACTTGACAGCGTCTCAGCCTATGCGGAGCACGTCTCAAATTATTTTCAGAGAGGAGTGGTCAAATGTTTTGTCTCTACTCTTTTTTTATAAGCTTTAATGGTAACAAATAGTGCCATCTATTTGTTGAGTTAGCCTACCTGGTTCAAGTAATGACTACTCTTTAGTTTAGATATGTTTAGTAAACAAACAAGCGTAATCTTATAGATTTAAAACGAGACAACATATTGACCATTAAAATGACTGATAGAAAAATAACACGCGTTTGTTCCGTTAAATTGACGAAAGGGAACTTGTGTTTGTGGTATAACTAAAATAATATTCGCGAAATCCATTTTATGATACTAGTGACTGTTCTGCCACTTATTATTATTTAGCATTAAAAAACGTGGTTTTATGTGTTTTTAAAATTAGCCAAAAAGTATTGAAAGTCTAATATTTGCACCTAACCGTTCTTGTGGCACGGAGATAAAAGAATCATTCAAACATGTTTCAAACAAAACGTGATTACAACTGTATGAAAAATGAACACGTTTTAAGATCCCTGTTTACATGATTCCTAA
The DNA here is from genome assembly GCA_964019695.1 of Loripinus fragilis. Taxonomy (NCBI): domain Eukaryota; kingdom Metazoa; phylum Mollusca; class Bivalvia; order Lucinida; family Lucinidae; genus Loripinus; species Loripinus fragilis. The sequence continues at coordinate 20,072,845 of OZ026523.1, forward strand.
TACATACTTGATGGTGTTACCGTGTGCTTTAAGTTTAAATTCTACCCTTTAAAGCAACCATGATTTTGTTGCGGTTGAATCTCGTTTATATTAAATGTTTAAAAAGACAATTTTCACAGTTTCTGTAATTAAGAGCACTTAGATAGCAGTCAATTTTATTTTTGTCCACTGGCATTTTTACTCATATAGTCCTTACATTGCACAAAAGTAATGTTTTTTCAAACATTGTCCCATTTAATATGGTTAAAAAAATCTTTATGTACAAAACTCTCTCCCCTCTAGTCTTTTGCAACTCGTGCATAAGTAATCAATAGTTGTATGTTTGAAAGTAAGTAACGTATATAACAGTTATCATATGCGTAAATTATTTTTTGGCAGCTTGCTGCACTGAATTAAATGCTTTCAAGGAAATATGCAGATAGTAAAGAAATGTGCTTTATGTTGTCAAAATTGCTTTTCTTTTAAACAATGAATTGAATGGCCTGCTACGAAGCCTGCATAAGGGTAGTTATGGTTACCCTATGATTAAACATCTTTTGCAAGACTTAAAATTTGTACAATATCCGTTTTCACACTTCTGAAACATTATATTAACCCAGGATATAGTCTAAAATTCTGCTACTTTTCGGCCACTTTTTTTTTCATTTTTTTAATTCTCTGGATCCCCTACTATTATATCGTTAGCCTTTTCTGAAAAATATAGAAGGCATGATAAATCTTCTATAAAAGGGAAACGTTTCAAATTTTCAACACTATACATTGAAGAGTCACTAGTCGATGTAGTAATGCATTGTGTGAAACACAGCAGCGAAAGTTAATTGAATGTAAACTTCTATTTGGACTAAAGGAATTTCATTACAGAGATTTCGACGTGCTCCGCACACGCCGACATACCGTCAAGTAAAGGTTCATGATCTGTTATCTAAACAGTGATTCCACCCATATTTGTACAAAATGTTTCCTAGATGTATATAAACACACTTAAAGTATCATAGAATAACTGATACACAGTCTAAGTCCGCGGTTTACTAGGACAACCCTCTTAATGAAATCAATTTGGTGGAAAAGTCATTTTAGCCCATGGATTTGTCTGCAAATCTGCATTATTATAAGACAGCCATTTGTATTACGCGTAATTGAAGTAAGTCATTGCGTTCTACACTTTGTCAAAATAGTGTAGTTAAGCTTCTACTTCCATTCTAATGATTGAAAATTGTATTATATTGTAATGAAATAAATATGTTTAAACGAGGCTTCTTTTTTAGCACAATGGTCTACCACCTTATCACAACGACACCTTTTAATGATAAAAGCTATTATGTACACTATTAGCGAAACTGTGTTACCCGTTTACAGCAATAGACGATGTTGCATTCATTCAGCTACCATTTGTCATTAAGATCTTTATTTTGTCTATGTTATAGTGGTCGCTTAAGACAAGGTTTAATGTACCTTATATTTGATAAACTATAAGAGCTAAGTCTTGAAACTTGGTAAGCTCATGATGGATGAAGAGTAGACAACCTGATTAACTTTTGAAGGAATTAAAAATAACTATTATTAGAGTTATGGCCATACATTGTATATCTAAAAATAGCACATCCTTTATGGAAAAGCAAACTGTTTTGGGCACATTTATATACAAACACGATTTCTTGTTTATTATACTGCGCCATAAAATATAACAATTTTAGCTCCAAGTATCAAATATGGTTTCACAGGGGAATTTTGCATTGAGGCAAATATGTATAAAGGCAATTCCCATCAGTGCACACAATAGAATGTTTGCTTTACGCATTCATTATTCATTTATCAAATGGTTCGACAGTGAGAGAAAAGATAAGCTTGAAACCAAAACGTCTCTGTCAAGACGGGCACAAATTGAAAACTGTGTTTTTTTTATTAAAACTGGGATATATTTATGTTCAGAACTAATGGACCATATTGCAAGAAAATCTGATTATGCTGCCCTACCTACCTACCTGCCTGCCTGCCTGCCCCAAACCGCCCAACTACCTACCTACCTACCCAAACCTGCCCAACTACCTACTTATCTACCATCCAATCCTACCTACCTAGCCAGCCACCTTATATTACCTGCCTACCTACCTTACCAAAACCGCCCAACTACATACAAACATACATACCTTCCCAATCCTGCCTACCTACCTACCTACCTACCTACCTACCTAACCACCATACCAATCCCACCTACCTATCCACCTAGCTACATATTTACTTACCTACAGTACCTACTACTTATACTGTTATACAAAAGATTCACAACAAAGACTTATTAGTCACCGAATACGCCCTATTATCCATTAGATTTTCTGGTTACTTCGAACGATCAGTGGTCGGGTAATCTAGGTTTAGTTGTAGTAATAACTAGCATGCATAGATGACATGCACTTAAAAAAATGATAGCACATGTACAGAGGCTAATAGTAGTCGACAGTGGCAGAGTGCTACATGTAGACTTGAGATCGATGGGGGTGGGGCACTGTGTTTGTCCTTGAGCAAGACACTTTATCTAATTATCCTCTGCTTAGTTCTGGTTCAACCATTGAAACGTCCAAGCATACCTGGAAATTGTTGACTGGTTTGTAAAGCATCAACACAAAGAAAATTATATAACATAAGCATGCCCGGATACAGAGGGGGGACCCCCTGAAAAATCACAAAAATTTAGGGTTTCTTAGCAATACTGGTCCGGATCCCTTTAAAATCACAAAACTACCAAGCCATATTCATGACTGGAAAGCTTCCTTCATTTTTCAAAAGAACTATCGAGGCGATCCTTATCTTATGTCTGACTGTATATTTCATCAACTAAAAGAAGAAGCAAAAAACCCTTGTCAAAGTTGGACCCCCTCTGACAAAGCTTTCTTGATCCGCGCATGATAAGAGCAATTTTCAGATGAAGAAAAGCAACTGATCGTATTGGAAAATAAAGTCCCTCAGTAGGGGATCATGTCTTATTGAAAGATAAAATCTGTATGCATCTGTAGCGTGTGTGCAAGCAGCATCGATAGGTTTAACTAAACGACGGCGGATTGTTAACAGGCGACACTTTTATAATCAGTGATAATACGAACTGTGCTTTTTGGCATTTTAGATTTGTGAGGGCGTCAGTTGGTCAGTGCATCTTATTGTTTTGTGGTAAAATTAATTTTAGGTTTTGGCAAAACAATGGTTAGTATGGATATTATCATTTGCACCACTCCGCGAGAAAACCTGTCTTAGCATCAGCCCCATTGAATTGCGGTCTGTCGAAGAATTAAGACCCAAAATAAGTCAGCTCAACTACAGAGACTAGCTAGAATATTAAACTTTTACATGTAGAAATGATAGTTATAATTCTTTACGTAAAACGAATGACAAAAGCGCTGACCAGACTGTGCGGATGCGCTGGCTGGTCTACGCTTTTGTTTTTCGCTTTCTACGAAATCAGGTTTAGCTCGCATGAAGACCAAATGACCTGATCTACCATGTGCAGAATGTTTTGTTTTCACCTTTGAATTGACCAGCTCATGAGATTTGGCATTTATTGCATATAGGTCAGCCATTATTTATACATGCTCAGCTACCTAGTAGGTCTAGACACCAAGCGCTTGGCTTGAGCTTTCATCTTGGTCCCAATTTGTGTGTGCGGGAAATGAGACTTCAGCGAGACTTTGCGTTTCGATGCTCGCATATGCGATATTATGATTTAGTTTAAATTGTGTCTGATGTACCACGACCTCTGAGCAATGATCTTTAGATCATTCTATTTCAAAATGTTGGTGCTTATTAACGCGTAAAATGAGCCAGTCTTGCTGGAACATCTATGTGTGTCAAAGTGTTATTAGTGCCTGAACCCCCTATTTCTGGATCCGTATTTTCAATATTGTAAATAAAGTCACGCCTCAAAGCCTCTTGTTTATCTATAGAATGATGCCACGCAAACTATAATTTCCAAAGTATAACTCTTCTACATGTACATTGTATCAGCCATTATTTGGGCCCCCGACTTTTTGCATACTAAAAGAGACACAAACCAGCCTGTGCAGCTTGATCTGCGCAAATATTGTTTATTCTCTGGAAACTACGGGATTACTGTAAATTCGGAATTTTCGCGAGAGTTTTATTTTCGCGAAACTTCGCATATGCGAAGTTTCGTGAAAATAGAATCCTCGAGAAATGGCGAAATCACTCTGTCGTTTACTGATGCAGGTAAATCATGCCATAGTGGCGAATTTTTAGTGTCGCAAATACGCCTTTTAGCGCTATTTGCGAAAATAAGAATTCTCGCAAAAATTTGCGGATTTACAGTATAGCTTTACCAGCTACATGCAAAAATAAAAAAAGTCTAGCTAGTCTCTTTTTCTGAGCAGAGTCTTACTTGGTCAGAACCCCCGAGACAGGTTTTCTCGTTTCTTGGACAATTCTATGTGTCGCTAGCTGGTAATAAAATTTGAACCATGACATGTGATTTCCAACAATGTGGCATTTTGACAAGTGTAGGCTCAGATGAGCCTGTGCAGCCTCCTTTTTAGCTTAGAAACTCAAAATGGTGTTCAGTCAGTAGCTTAACACTCCTAGAATATTTATTTTTATATTTAATATTTTATTCATGTCATGGCTCATTTATTACCAGCTAAATATTCAAACGACTAGCAAATGCTCTGATCAGACTGCGCGTATGCGCAGGCTGATCTAAGGTTTTGTTGGCCTCACTTACCACATTGTTGGAAATCTCATGCACTGGCTTAAATGCCAAGCTCAGTCTATATACCATGAACAATGATGCAAATAAATGCTACTTAGCAAAATTAAAAGAAACAAATTTTATCAGTCAGTAACACCATTCAAACTATCGTAAACATCATCTCTTATATGATTGGATGACAGATATGTTTATTTTATGTGTTGCGTGTAAATGCAATTCTGATTGGTCTCTAATATATATACCGAAAAACCTGTCTTAAGCGGCCACTAAAAATAGACAAAACAAAGGTATTACAGACAGTTGATAGCTTAATGCAGGTCGAAAGTATTGCAGAATGCTTTCTTGGAGCATTCTGCAATACTATTGACCTGCATTAAGCGATAATCGGTCTTGAAACCCATTTTTGTCTTTTTTGAGTGGCCGCTTAAGACAGGTTTTACTGTAGTTTAATTAATCAAGCTATTTAGTGTGTACATATGGTTTGATGACGCTGTCGGATCTTGTTTGTGACTGAACGATGATTAACATGGAACGGACAAGGAATAACAATCAGCTATAAACGTTAACGCTTAAAGTCCTCAATTCTTAAACAATAAAAGTGGTACTATCGCATTAGGGCTATTCCAGACAGATCAAAGGCTAACCTGTATGAGGTGATTATGACTTCCTTACAGGGGGCAATAAAGTGGTCCCCATGAAGGGTTTAGGTAATTTCTGATAAACTATTTATATCTTTCTTAGTGAAAGAAATTGTGTTGTATACAGGTAAGTCCCCTCTTTATGTTCCTTTAATCCTGTGAGATACTGAAATTGTCCCTTATCAGTTATTCCTTTAATGATCTCTATTGGACAGGAATATGGGTCTTTAACGTGTGAAACCCTAATATATCTTACTTTGATGACATTGTAGATCAAGATCAGCCAAGAACTGTAGTGGAGTTTATAAATAATCTGGTATATTAAGGATTAATGCCTGCATAAACAGTGTAGATTCAGGCCAGCTGATCAGGATCCACACCGCTTCCGCTCTGTAAATACGTTTTCATAAATAGTATCATTCAGCTTAGGCCCCATTCCCATGCACGCATTTACTTATGTAAGTAAAGATACTCACGTAAGCGAATTTACTTACGGTGTGATGTGAACGCATTTACTTACGTATGTATAGATACTCCTGGAGTGAACAGGGCTAAGTAAAAGTGTATTTGCACCACGTATGGAGGTCACGCAAAAGTATCTTACTTATAAGTAATTATACTCAATGAGCAAACTCATAATTAAATATGTCATGTGAACAGGTCTCAGCTTTACATATGTAAGCAAAATGATGTTAATAACCCCACCCCCGCCCCAACCCAAGGGGGGCATATCGGTTATGGTGCTGATCTCGTCGGCGTCTGTACAGGGGTCTGTGTAGCTTTCTTTCGCTAAATTATCTTCTGAAACGGTGAATGGATTTTAACCAAACTTGCAAATATATTATTTTGAGAAGGGGGATATAGTTGATTAGATTTGGATGACCTTGACCTTATTTTTAAAGGTCACGCTATTATTTACATGCCAAGATTAGACCAAAAGGGTTTGTATGTTATCTCTGGAACTAAATGATAGATTCTGAACAGAATGTATATTTTTATTGTGGCACAATGAAGAGTTTGTTTTATTTTGGCGACCTTGATCTGATTTCAAGGTACATCAGCACTCTGAATTGTCAAATTTTGACTAAACATGGTCTCTGCATATTATCTATTTAACCGAACTAGGCATTCTAGCTAAACTATAATTATGTATTGTATCATTGTGGCAAAATAAAAAGTTGATAAAATTTGGTGACTTTGACCTACGTTTTAAGGCCACCATCCTTTAAAGACTGTACCATCAACTTCTTTGAAGCTGAATCCTATGAACCAATGGGTGGATTTTTATCAAACTTGCGTGAATATACTTAGTTTGAGGGGGAAAGGAGAAATTAGAGTTTTATGACCCTGTCCTTATTTTCAAGGTCTCACCAGCACTTTGTAATTTCAAACTTTGGCCAAAATTGTGTTTCCACATGCTTTCTCTTTAAATGAATATTTATCATTTTATATTGTATCATTGTGGTACTCAGCTGATAATAATTTGGGAAAGCATGCTTGCGAACTTAATTTACTGTTTAGGGAGGACATAGTTTCCCTCTGAAAACACTTGGGCATAGTATACTTTTATCAGCAAAATTTTAGTTCTTTAATGCAATTTACTTTTTTCAATTATTGGTCATCAGTAAATATTCCTTTATTCAACATCAGTCCACCACTTAGGAGATCGCTCTTTCATCCATCCAAATATTTTTCAGGCGACAACCCTATTGCAAAAACGCAGTGGCTGTTTATCAATCAACAATCTACAAGTGTGTGTTCTTTTTAAAATACTTATGCGGGCGCTGTTAGCATTGAGCGCAGAATAAATATACTTTTACTTACGTGTGTATATTTGCCCCATATTGCAAAATAGTTACAGGTGTAAATTGTGTGCATGTGAATTGGGCCTTAGTTGGATGAAAACGAGGGAGGAGTATAGTTTATAAAATTCCAGCACGCTAAGGGTTAAATACAATATAATATGCCTATTAGACGGATGGCTGAGAATGGGTTTGCCCCCCCCCCTAGGGAATTTCGCAGACATGTCCTATCTTGTAGAGAATTGAAAGCCGAGTCTTTTAAGAGACGTTTGCACTCTGTGCTCCGGGGCGTTAGTCTGTAAGAGCCTGTAACATACGTTACTTAATCAAACTAAGAAAAAGTAAATTGAAAGTTTGGGCTACAAATTAAAGTCATTAAAATATTTTTTTTAAAAATCATTCATATAGTCTGCATACTGGATATCTTAACTACGTATGACAGCCATTTGAACAAAATTGCGGCTTCCTAAGGTGATATATGCGTTACATAAATCAGATAACCCATTAAAATTTGCAAGTGTGGCTAACATCATTTACATTCTTAATCTCTCTGTGTGTTTTGCAAAATGTTTTTAACCATGTCTGACTAGCTTATGCAATTGGCTAACAGAAAAATTAAAGTTTGTTTCCCTAGCTTAAATATTTTTTTCTGAAATAAGCAATTAAACAACCCTACCCCTACCCAGTTTTAAGGTGAAATGTTTGGTATTAAAATTAAAGTAAAAATAGTTAAAAAATATTTGCAGTTGATGAATGTGTTTCATTGTTTGGGATATATTTGCTTATATGAAGAGACTCATAAATCTGCAAGTTTGTTGCAAAATTTTTAATATCAGAGGCTGTAACATATGTTACCTGATGTAATTAGTGGGCAAGCTCATTGTCTTTACGTAAGATATGCCTAAAATGTTTTAATCTCCTCGAGGGAATTTCGCAGACATATTCCTTCTTATGGTACACCTCAAGCTGCATCGAATAAGGGATGTTTGCACTCTCTGTGTTGGGGCCTTAGTCTGAAACAGCATGTTACGTGCGTTACTATATCAAATAAAGGAAATGTAGTTTGAAAGTTTGAGCTAAAATTGTGAAAAAACTCGCAGCTGTTGGATATCTTACATTGTTTAGGGATTTTAAACTGGCTCCTTTGATAAAGACTTATAGATCTGCTAGTTGTCATCAAGTTTTAAAGATCAGAGAGCGTTACATATGTTAGCTTGATAAGTAAAATCATCAAACAGTATTATGACATCAAGCTGAGTAAGGGCCTGCTCCATCCTAATCCCCTTTGGAATTCTGCAGACAAATTACATCTTATGTAACCATTCAAGGTGCATTTAATAAGAAATGTTTGCACTCTGTAAGTCGGGGCGTTAGCCTGTAACAGCTTGTTACATATGTTACTATATCAATTTGAGAATAAGAAATTTAAATGTTTGAGCTAACAAAAGAAGATATTGAAATTATCTAATAAATTGACATTCTTATAGTCTTTATACTGGATGTCTTTACTACATATGGAAGTTGTTTTGCATTTATACAGCTAACTGTGGTGTTATGTGCGTTACATGAACCTAATTAAAATTTAAAAGCTATAATTGTGGCTATCGTCATGTAGTTAAACAACTACTATGACTTGGTTTCAAACTGTTTTATTAAATTTTACAAACATATACTCAATTGATGAACAGGAATTTCTATCTTAAATATATTGTCTTATAGGAGCTAATAGACACCCCTACTCCCAGTTTTACAGAGAAGCGAATTTTGTTATTACCGTTTAAGTAAAACACATGAAAGCGATTACAGTGTGTGGTTATTTTTCATTTTCTTAGTCTGTCTTGCTCATATATCTACAAGATGTCATTACATTAAAGATCAGGACACTTAATGTGTACTTATAAGTCTTTGGTGCCAAAACACTAGAAATTATACTCATTTCTGATTATCAAGCCCATGGACTTGTGTTACAGATGTTATCAATGACCTTTTGGACACATTTCCTGATACTGTGCATATAATGCTAAATATAGAGCCACAAATAGAAAAGATGGTTTTACATTTTTACAAGAAAATACAATAAATGAAATGATCCAAACTATTTCTCATCGATTTAACACTCATGTTCAACGTTTGTTGTTGTCTGCTTCTGTGGTAATCATTATTGTCACACGCCTCCTTGCAACTAGTAGGATCATCACACAATATTTCAATCATTTACTGTTATTCAATTTTACCACCAGTCCACTCAAATTGATGAGCCATTATCACTTTTCCAATTTTGCCTTTTATGGCTTGGAACATTCGGAAACTGATATGAATTCCTAATAGTTGGCTCTTTGAGTATGTGTTTCAAGTGATACTCTGCAAGTAAGAGAAAGACTAAAGCTTTACAAGGAGGAAAACAATGCCATTAAGAGCAATGAGTACCTGGACTGATGTACCTTGATATCTCTGTGATAAAGAATCATATCTTAGCTGGTTTACTTTTATAAATGTAGCCTTTCCATACATGCAACCCACATATTTTCATCTAATAATGTCTCTGCACTTATTATCTTTCCCCAAGCATTCTAAAACTTATTTGAAGTCTTAGTACTTCTGATGTGCTGAAACCGAGGTAAATCTTTCCCTTCAGATAAACGAACTAGATGTATCACAGCAGGTAAAGCAATGAAATGCAGGATAAACAGAGCGCAAATTAGACCCTTTTAATTCAATGATTCACTAAGTTTCTAAGATAAGAGCGCTTATTAAAGGATGTAACATATATAACTCGTCATAGTAAATGAGCAAGGGCATTGTCGTGACATCCTTTTTGATTACACAGTCAGAGGCAAGTGTTTTCAATTTCAGTGTTTTCAATGGATCATAAAATAAGGCACCTTATCAACTTGTTTACTCTGTATTAATATTCCATAGAGCATAATATAGAACTACTGGTTATCCCATTCTACCTATAGTCCACTTTCCTTCTTTTGAATGCAACAGCTAATGATATGGCTGCAAAAACTGAGAAATCATAGGTTTTACATTATTTTAAGACATGCTTCAATGTACTGACATCAAAAAACAACCAACAGCAAACATAATTGATGGCAGTGTCCAACTTCATATTCTTTCTCATATACCAGATAACTTTCAAGGTGTAACAGAAATTGTTTCAGACGGTCTGCCAAAACCATCAAGAGTCAACATTGTAACTAAAGAAAACGTATAAAGTTCTTTGGGCGCAGCAAAATACTATTGATCTAAGACCTGAGGACTTAAGCACCAAAAGACTGGATAGGTTCCATGGCAAATGATGCAAAAAAGCAGCCTATCAAATTTCTGTTTGACCAATGTCAGAAATCTTAAAGTATTCTTAGAGGTACATGGTAGAGACATAGATTTTGCAAAATCAGAGCAAAGTTATCATTTGACTAGCACGAATGCAGAGGCAGCTGCAGTTAGATTGCTCTTGCCACTTCACAGGAAGAGATATATACCAGAGTCATACTCCATTGTATGCATATATGTGAAATGGCATTAAACCCATATTTAATCAGGTGTTTGATCCCATGACACTGACATGCTGTTTCTGCTGATGAAGAATGCTAAGTATTCAAGTTTGGCTGAGTCAAGGTGTTTGACGCTGGCACTGGCCACACATACAAAGAAAATTAAGTATTTTAATGGCTAAAGAGGAGGATCACACGAAATGCTTATAAGTGATGTTTGTCACAATTACCAATTTTAAAAAGTCATCTTAATTGATGTAACACATATAACACCATAGGAAGCTGTATATTTGTTAAAAAATCTTTTCTTATGCATCAAAGGTATTCAGCATGCAAACTACATGAATAATTCAAATAAATAGATAGTTTTATGTCTTCTTTCTGTTTCTCAGATTTCTAATTCATTTATTCTTAAATTGATATGGTAACATACGTATCATACCATTACAGGCTAACCCCCTAGTTAATAGAGTGCAAACATCTCTTATTTGATGCAGCTTGAATTGTTCTTTAAGGTAGGATAGATATGTCTGCACAATTCCCAAAAGGGTGGAGAGGAACAGGATTGTACTCAGTTTGCAGTCCTAATAAAATGCCATGATTCTACTGGTTGTGATGAAATGGGTGATTATTTTGCAATAGAAGCAGACACAATGATAGACATTGTGAGGGTGACTTGAATAAAGATTTTTTTGAATGATTTTATTTAATAGGGATATTTATTAAATTGTGTCATTTAAATGAGAACTATTATTTTCTATCTATATGTCTATATATTTTAATATTATAGGCATTAGGAAATATGTGATTAAAAGGTTACATATAACGTAGGTAACACAATTCCATGGGCTTGTTATCAGCAATGACTGTAATTACTAAGGCTAAGGCACCAGAGGCTAGAGATTAATAGGAAAATATGTGAAAAACGGTATTTTTCTGAAATATCATCTCTTACTTCCAAGACAATTTCCTAGCTCATTCATTATGCCATGTAACATACGTCACATAATTCAATAAGTGCTCTGATCCTGATGTCAAACTTGCAAATGTATGATTCTTTATTGCATTAGCAAGACAGTGCCAACAATGTAAGATATCCATGAGCGTCAAATATTTTCATTTATTTTTCTTCAATATTAGATACCAAAATTGGACACTTAAAATTGGGGGTAGGGTTGTTTAATAGCTCATATAAAACAATGTATTTGAGATAGAAAAGCAAACTTTGTTTTTTATATTAGACAAATGAGTATTTTAGTAAACTAAGATTAAAACCACTTGTAAAAATGCACAAATTGTCTGTAAAATGAATGATATTAGTCACGATTTCAACTTTCAAAAGGGAAATTTAATCTATGTAACGCATATAACACCATTGAAGGCTGTAATTTTGTTTAAAACGCTGCTTTTATGTAGCTTAGGCATTCAGCTTGCAAACTACATAAGAAATTTGAATAATTAGATGGTTTAATGTCTTCTTTCTGTAGCTCAAACTTTCATTTTGATTTTTTCCTTAGTTTGTTACAGTAACATATGTAACAGGCTGTCAGAGACTAACGCCCCGGAGCACAGAGTGCAAACATCTCTTAAAAGATGCGGCTTGAAATTTTCTTCAAGATAGGATATGTCTGCAAAATTCCCTAGGGGGGGGCAGCAGGACCTTTTTTAGCTCGAAGTCTATATGTAATCGTGGCTTTGATATGGAACTAGGTCACAAAAAGTTCAACAATTAAGAACGCTGGGACCAGGTAAGATTAAAACAAGCCTACTTAGCTACAGAGATTAGCTCGTTCTGGATAATATCAATGCCGCAAGTAAAACTTCCAAACTTTCGAATTGACAGTATTCAAATCATACCAAGAATACAAAAACAGCATTTTGCTTTATTATGTGTGACTACAGATGGACTGATCATGGTTAAGAAAATTCATAAACAGAGCCGCGGCTCTGAAAAGGAAATCTTATGAGGGTCTTTCAAGTTCAGTTCTGTATATGTAGGGTTAAAAATCGCCTTAAAACCGTAAGTTTTCCATTCGCTCCGTTTTTAGTGTAAAATAACGAAAAAGGGAGAATGTAGTGCTCCGCTCTGGTCTTTTAACTACAGTACTTATCGAATTAAAGCTGATGTGAGCTGCAAATCGTGTACGGTTTTGTCTAAATCCATATTTCAGCCTCTATAAACAGAGCCTGTGGCTGGCTCTGTTTATGAAGTTTTCCAACCCGCGCTGCTGGACATGCATCACGTCAGAACAAAATTCCTCAGAAATTGACGAGGAACTCATATGTACATGTCAGACATAACAAGAAATATATTTAAAAGAGATATCCAGCTGCATTTCAATTGTGGACTTTTTTTTATATGTATAGCTGTTTGTTAAACTTGTAAACGAGAAGGCCGTGTCTTTGTTACATTTTCAACAGCGTAAAATTGTATAACTGTCTTAAAAAGTTAGTTTTTTTTTTTTATTTCATATCCACCAACTATTTTCATTTAAAAGTTCACAACTGCCAAGTGATTGACAGCGAGCCACACCTGAGTTGACGTGCAAAAATGCTTCTTGTTTGCTCCATTGGCTGTCCGTGTCCACACTGGCTGTTCCGCTTTTCCGTTTTCACTCTTACAAAACCGTTAATAGGATTAAATATTTAATACAAAATTGATTTATCTCCTAAATTATAAATAATTTCTATATATTAGTTATTTATAATAAAATGTAAATATAAGCAATGGATTCGATTGTTTGAAGGTTCACTTTCTTTGCAATAGACCCGAAGTATTCATGATTCCATGAACCTTCCGAAAATCGAATTCATTCTTAAATACATCTTATCCACTAGATATCATCTTAACATCTGTTTTGGGTGGTCAAAACATATGTTTGATTGAGAATGCTTGGCTAGGCGCATCTGCATTTACTTCTGGTCAGAAAATGGCGGTTATATACGTGATATATTCGGGCCTTTCGGCAATACCATACAGCGCCTTTTCTTCAGTTTTAAACTTGTTAGAAATGCTTTGTTATACGTGTAAACATTTAATGTTCAAGATATGTTTTAACGTCTTGTAACGTGATGTTTTGTGTGCAGGAATGTGGATAAATACTTAACTCTGTGTGTAGTAAGTTATTTTATAAGTTTTCCCTGATTGTTTGTGTTTTTATAACTTAGCCAGCCAGTTCTTATAAAATGATTCTGGCATAGATCCAGCTAGAGTCCTTGCTCGGTTAGCGTAGAGTGACGAAATAGATTAACAGTTAGAAGTATGAAAGAAAACCCTGTATTTGTCCAATCGGGTGAATAAAGCACCATCACCTGACCACCTACGTAACTCTACGCTTATCGAGCAATACCTATAATCACATTATTATTTTGGTCGTAATCGCTGGTAAAATTGTTATTATATATGTATTTGAGCCACACCATGCGATTGTGTCTTCAGGATTTACGACCGGGTAAGATTCAAACCAGCCTCCTCAACTACTTAAACAGGCTTGAACATTGAAATTTAGGATTTAGCAAGTGTGGGTATCCTGATATCTAGGCAGCGAACAACAAATGTGCTAATCAGACTGCGGGGATACGTAGGCTGATCTGCGCTTTTATCGTTCGCATCTGACATTAAGCAGGGTTTTTGCATGGCGTAGCTCATTTAATCCATCAGGCTAAACACATGCTTTGGGTGCTCATAAGAACCACCTCATGGGGACGGTACTCTTGAGAATCCACAACTTATGGTTCGATTGAGATATAGAAAGATGTCACTATTTAAGTACTCACCCATATCTTGATGCCCAGCTAGCACAGATTCAAGTCACTCTCTGAGCCTCTTAGTGCAATCTCATCGCATAACAGAGGCTTCTCGTTCAAGCCTTACTAATCCCTTTTTTCTTCTTTATCATCTCAAAAATCATATGCCCCAAATGCACTGAAATCTCTTATAAACCTTTTGCAAATGGCAACACGTAGTTGAATAACCTAGAAAATGGCATATTAGGTATAGTTGATCGGGTCCCTTAAGATTAATTGATCTTGTAGCATACCACTTCAAACATTGCTGAACAATTCGTTTGGTAATTGTTCAAGCAGATGATTGAAATATATTTAGAATCTCTTTGGAGACTAGTATTATGTATGATAAAACGTTTAAAGGTTGCTCAGTCTACAAATAAATGTTTAGCCAAGAAAATTAAGACCGAATAATACTGAAATACAAAGGTCGTGACCCGTCTGCATGGATGTGCAGGGCTTTATGCCTTTTTTCTGCTTAATAACAAGATTGAATGGTAATTTAAACAGACAGAATTATTTCTATATTAACACTAAATTAAGATCCTGATGCTTAATTACTCTAGATGGTATCTACTAATATTTTATGCGTTCGAGATAAGAACTAATTCGTTGGGATGACAGTAAAACCTGTGAGATAACGGCCACTTAAAATAGACAAAACAAGATCTTAATGACAAATGGTAGCTTAATGAAGGTCGAAAGTATTGCAGAATGCTCCCCTTGGAGCATTCTGCAATACCTTTGACCCGCATTAAGCGATAATTGGTCTTCAAAACCAATATTTGATCTTTTTGAGAGTGACCGTTTTACACAGGTTTTACTGTAGGTGTTTATAGGGGAAAGGGGGTTAGATAAGAACTTTCAAATGAAAAGCAAGTCGGATAACAAGATTAGTAATCACATTTTACGCGTACTGCTTCTTTGATCTTATAAATGCATACAGAAAGTGTCTATCCCCTCTCACCACCTTCACAAACATCCGAGGCCCTTAAGTTAATACAAATTAGTATGGATGGACATTTTTCTGGCTCCAGCCGAAAGGGTCACTATCACATATTAGGCGTAGTTATTAAAGTAAATACCAGTTGAATTCAGTCAGCCAAAATTTTTGTTACTTTTTGCTTTTAAAAATAGCATGATTGCGGTTTAGAAAAATGAATATTTTTTTAATTGTTCCTTTACCAGATTCAATGTGGAAAATGCGCGTACATGTATTTTCCACATGTATTAACCGAGTTTACCCATGCCTATTTCTAGTCGACTAAGATTGAATGTCGGTAACGATGAAGACGTCAAACAAACAAAAAAATACATATGTTGACCCCGACGTGATTTGAACACGCAACCTTCTGATCTGGAGTCAGACGCGCTACCGTTGCGCCACGGAGTCATGTTATTCTAGATAGACTATCATTGACTGTCGTAACCTTTTAAAAGGGTGGTTTTGATAATGTTAAACTAAACGAATGATTCTTTTTTTTTCTAGTTTGTTCCTCGATTTGTCATATTCTCATGTTTGCTTTAGTTTTAAATCAGGGTTTGGAGTGAAATATTAATTAATAATGAATATGAAGTTTTCAGCTGGCTACTGTTTTCATATACCGTAACGAATCTGTAGTAAAACCTCGAATATTCGAACTTCGTTTTTTCAAAATACATTGCTTATTCGGGATAAATTTGGGACACACTGGATTCAGAGAATGGGATCTAGTCATGATCTTTTTTTTTTAAAAAAAATGTCAATAATAACATATGTTTTGAGTACATAAATGAAACATCTCTATATTACGCTTCTTTTATGCGTCCAAAACGTGTTATAAAATAGCCACTGGTTTCGTCTGCGAGGGTTCATAATAATTGTGAATTGCCTGTGGATATTTACAATATTTGTGAATGCTTGGTTAGGATCGGACACAGGTGTTCAGCCAGGTGCCGTGTTGACATCTATGACTGACGTGTTTATGTTTTATAGGGAATTCTGACACAAGTTTGTTATTGGATCTCAAATGTCGTATTTATTAGCCTGTCAATTCTGATGGGATGTTATAACACTTTCAAAATGTCATGATGACAGATGTTACTTAGTTTAGTAAAATTACATAAGCCCAATAAATAGATCATGTCGATTCTGACATTGATTGGCAGGATTGCGCAATACATTTAATCATATGACCTTTGGGAAATTGCGCAACTAGTGTGAATATGAGTCCCCTTTGTATCTTCTGATTGGTTGATATAAATGGAAGCTTACCTATGTAGAGGGCACTTTATAGTAAACTTGAAATATGATTGGTTACTGATGATGTCATTAGGTGGCGCTGTGGTCAGCTTCTATCATATGACTTCATGGTATATGAGATGAAACCCAGTGTCAGAGCCTCAGACTTTGGTTAGACTTTGGAGATTTCGAAACTTTGGGTTATAGTTAGATGGTAGAAGTATTTTAGTTGAACTTAAGAAGATTTAATAAAATTATAAAATTGTGAAAGTTGTTGCTGAAATTTTTGAGACTTAGAAATTCTAAAGGGACTTTAAAAACACAACGCAAACTTGAAGATCAGAATCAAATACTACCTTACAGTATGTTTGATGGAAAAAACTGAAAATAATCATTTTGGGGTTATCAATTTTTACGTCTACATCCCAATAATTCGAACTACTGATAACTCGAAATAAAATCTCTAGTCCAGAGCTCTTTGAATTTACGAGATTCGAATGCATGATTATTTGACTTTTTATGCCTTTGATTTCATATTTAAGAAATAGATCAGCTCTAGCAGTGAATTGTAGTATAATAATTCACTGTTTTGAGGTCAGTTGTAAAGAAGATTAAATCACGAGCGTGCAGCGCGAGTTCTTTTTCTTCGTACAACTGACCGACAAACGGTGAATTATTACTCAACAATTCACGTACTAGAGCTGATCAATTTCGATTCTAACGCACAATTAACGACAGAAACACATTTGAAGTATTCAGCTTCTTCCAACTTTCCGCCATTGCACTGAAGAAATCCAACCAATAGTTGGACTGTGTCGCATACGTTTACATGAATATGTAGCGTCTTTCAAGCGTAAAAACGACGTTACACCGTCTAACTACACGAATAACGTCATTTTGCAGTAACAATTGATGACAGCTAGTGCGCGCCTTCAAAACCGTGACTTCATCGTTTGATATATCACGTTTTTAGCATAGGCTCTATAGGCGAGGTATTGTAAGAATGTAGGTTTAGCCATGAAATGACTAAAGATGTTGTTATGTATAGTTTTCCTATCAATTCTTGATTTTGACTATTCCATGATGATACGTCTGCGATACGGAATTAATAGAGAAATGACTTCCATTTTTCGAAGGTTCACAAAATGACGATGGCCATTGGTTTAATTCAAAGTGAAATACACTCTTCCCATCATTCACAGTTGCATCGTCACTAATGGGGAATGAATTAGCTGGTTGATGTGAATTGCGCATGCAAGTGAGCTTAGTCAGATGCCAATTGTATTTTTGTAGTTAATGAGATTTTGAACGGTTACGAAAATCTGTAGATTCACTAAAGGCTTGCATCGAAAATGAAAATATACTTTTGCTGGGTCATTACGATTCTAACTTATTGTTTGATGATAGGTCGTTATGATTCTACATTGGTCATTGGAGTTTACACTTTACATGTATTTTTTTGTAAATTTCGTAAACGTATACGAAGTTTACTTGAACGGCGTATAAAAAGAGTTGGATTTCTTTGCGAGGACCGTGTAGGGTCATGTAATGTGTGGACGCAATGAGTTCAGTCCTAAATTTAGTTGCACCCTTTTCAACGTGACACCCAATAGAGTGTAACAACTACTTTGAACTGAGCATTTGAGCTGATGTTCAGCATGAGGTCCAAGCTTACATGTGCGTAAAGTGAGGATTTTCAAGCTAGTCTCTGTAGCAGAGGAGACTGGTTTGAGTCTCGCTTTGTTCGAAAGCCCCATGAAATGTTTTGTCGCGAATAGGCCAATATAATATCAAATATCATATGCCGTCTATCAAACACTGTGTCATATGCCGTCTGTCAAATATCATATGCCGTCTTGCTAATAAGCTGAAAAAGATGAGTTTGAATCTTTCACTCTATACGAATAATTGCAATGCTAGATGTGATGGTGTAATGAATATTCATGTTGCACATTTGCATTTAAATCGGTCTAGTGTTTTATGTGGAAACGTTTCTGATTTGAAGGTCATCGGACGTTAGTTATGTTTGGAGTCGAAGAATAAAGATGGGAAAATTCAAGCTATTGCAGAAATTATGGCATAATTAGGGTAAAATCAGTAACTTCGAACAGCGGGTAAATTCGGACATACATTTAAAACACTGAAACTCCAGATGAGATGCTCGTAATGAGCCGTTCAATGTTTGCTTAGTTAATTTAATTCTTATTCCAATAATTCAAAAATGAAAGAAACAAGGTCGCTGTCTGAATACAGCCAACTGTCCGAATTTACCAGACTTTATCCTAATAGACCAGCACATGAGGTCTTGGTACCTATCACATTCATGCACCAACTCACGCCTCCTTTAAACGTCCATCCTGAAGTATTCAGAGGAGCTAAAGGTTTTAATAATATTGGCTTTCGTCTGCATTCATGCTGTGTGTATGCGAGTATCAGCTCTGGCGATATATTCGCATGAGACTTCCATTATCAGTGATGTAATAGATAACATAATCTCCTCGACAATCGCGTGCACTGACCCCTATATGCATTTCTTGCTCTACATGCCCTCGGCAAAAACATGCACTGATCTGGAGGGAGATCCTCCTGAAAAATTACAAAGCTATGGGGTTCCTTAACAATATACTGACCCAGATCCCCAGAAAAATCACAAATATATATGTACCTAGCCAGCATTCTATGTTGAGCCATCATCGGCCCGCTTTCGAAACATTTGATATTCATACAGATAACTTATCATAGATAATGAAGACTGGGTTTGAAGTTAGTTGATTTCTATATTTTACAATTTGTATACATACAGAAAACCTATCTTTGTTTATCAGGACTAGGTTTGAAGTTAGGCGATCTCGATATTTTACATATGATATCCGTACAGAGAACTTATCTTGGTTTATCAGGACTAGGTTTGAAGTTAGGTGATTTCGATATTTTACATTTGATATCCATACAGAGAACGTATCTTGGTTCATCAGGACTAGGTTTGACATAATCCTGTAATATCTTTAATTCTAATTCCTTAAAATGTAACATGCTTTTAGCTTAATTCTATAGGAAATCAATTGAACTGAACTGAATATTACTGCAGTATAGTTTATTTTGCTTGATTTGATTCTTTACGTCCCATCAACAATCTTTAAGTTATGCAGGGACGGGTCTTCCTGGATTGAACCAGTACTAAGCTAGGATTAATGTGTCTTCCTCAAGGACAGAACGCAGTTTCGCCGGTGAGGCTCGAACCCGCGGCCCTTCGGTCTCCAGTCAAGCACTCTACCACTGAGCCACTGCGCTCCCTACTGCAGTGTAGATTAAAGCGGTCGCCTTGTTTAGTCATATGACATGCCTCATTCGCCAGCATACCAAAACACGTGTGTGTTGGTCTGAACTTACGAAGTCCAATTTTATAAAGCTGACATTTTGGTACAGAGCAAGAAAGGTTCATTTGGGATCATCCTTTTAAAAATATAAAGCAAAACTGTACGCTTCTGTAATACCTTCGAAAGCAGCTAATCTTGCTTTATTAAACTAATAATTATGCTGATAGAGATGTTTATGAAGACTTTGCATGAGTTTTTTTTTTGCTTCACAAAAATAGTATCTATTGCAACGGAAATATTTCAAGTATTTTACATGATATTGATCCTGGAATAAATTTTAAAAAAGTATCATGTACTTGGCAAAAAAATATTTTGTTTGCTGCTGTATCTCCAGCTTTCATATATTTATGGTAAAAGATGCTATAAATTTAATAATATTAACTTTATTGTTTACTCCGCCCCTTCCTGTTCTTCACAGCCAATCAGTTTGCACAGAAATTTAAATGTTTGGCCAAGTTAATCACATATTTTGTCAATATTTGAAATGTCTATTAGCTCGCACATTACAATTATGAAGAAATAAGTGTTTCACTCGCTACGCTCGTTCCTACTGAATTTCTTCATAATTGTAATATTATGATCTATAATCTATGCATATAAGCGTACATGTATATGACTGTGTTTTTTGGGATATTCAATGACTCTGAACGCCGGTAATGCTGTTTATACTGTTTATACTGTTTAGCTGTATTTGCACGTTCTCCCCACAGACGATGTCGGCAACTTGCAGCAAATAATCTCCTGAGCGTTACAAACTTTGAAATCACACCAGAGGACCGTAGGTCCTGAAGCGCGCACTTAAAACTTTCGTCACAAGAGTGTATATGGCAATAATACAAGGTTTCATTATGTTAATACCAACCTAGAGATGATTATTTTGAATAACGTTTGCCTAATATGGCATGGATAACAATTTGGACATGTGCCAAAAACAATATTTTAAGGTTGTCTTATCTAAAACATGCTCCATTAATAACATTGGCTATAACATTAATGTACTGCAACAGACTGTATGCTTGGTGGTCAACCCAACCATGGTTGGCAACTTTGCTTTCCTCTTTAATTGCACGCCAGTGGGTCGGATTTAAGACTCTATGACGGTTCCGACTTTAAAACTAATCTATTGATGAGATGGTAGGGGCCGGATGCTTTGGCTGTTGTTAGGCAGACTGGGGTTTACCTGTTGGATGTCTTTTGCTCAGGTATTCAGTTTTATTTACTGTTGAGTCATTAGCTTTGCTTTATCTCTTTTTATATCTTGATATATATATTCTAGGAGACGATGCATTGATGAGTTAGGGGTCTTTCATGCAAACAAAACATCTATGTGTCTTGATCCACATCTGAACTAAGGGTGAGGTTGGCGCCCTGAAACCAGTTTAAGCCCTCCAGTATTTTTTTACTGACCGTTCCAAGGCGGTACTTCTTTTGCGGATTATTCATGTTATTTCTGTCTTGTGCTTGCTATGCTTTTGTGTGCGGCTGTTTATTGATGCCTTGTGGTCACCTGCTGGGACAGGGCTGACCTCTTGGCTCCCGTTTGTGATGTCTACTTGTGAGTTTGTTACTTTCCCATTGGTATCCTGAGTCAGGTGTGGTACTTGATTGTATCGATTCCTGATATTTGCCCTCTTTTTTACTTCATGTGGTTCCATACCTTCTAAACAAAATGTGTTTGCAATCCAATAAGCTTGGCCGAAAGATCAAAAGTCATTCATGACATTTAGTGCTTACAAAAATGTCTCATCAGGTTAAATAGACGAAGTAAGTATTATGGGCTTGAATTCAACCGTTATCATAAAACCAGCCTTTTAAAGTTTTTTCGCTAATACGAATACATTCAGAAATACAATTCACTTAGTCGTAAAGTAGATTAATGGCAACCTTGGATCACTAGTCAAGCATGCATGGTAGAGGCCACATCCACAATGCTGCATACCAAATACCAGGTTCTTTGGACGTTTGGTTCTGGATAAGATTTTTATAGATTTTTACCTAATATGAGCATAGTAGACATTTTTGTGATGTGACCTAGATAGCAGGCCATTTTCTATTGTTTAATCTAATGGATGCTGGATATTAAATTTGAGTTCAATTGGCCTTGTGGCTACTAGTAAAAATATGATCAAATATACTGATGGCAGTCCAACATGAGTGATCTTGACTGAAAGGTGAAAGGTCAACCTGGACCGTAGGTACTTATCTATAGTAATTGTCTTATTCGAATAACCAAATTGTGTAAGTATAATGACTTTGGCTTCAATGGTAATACAACTATGTTTCAAGATTATTCCCATTAAACTGCATTGGGAAGCAAATTTCACCATGATGTAAGGTAGGTCAAGGTCAACATAGCAGCATCATGATGAACCAACTTGGTAGGCCCCATATCCCTAATACTACATACGAAGTCCTAAGGTTGTTGGTTCTCTGATTCTGGAGAAGAAGATTTTATCAAGGGTTTTTACCACATGTGAGAATGGTCGCCATCCTGGTCATGCGACATAAACCATATGCATAACTTTATCAATCCCCTGCCTTGAGGAGTTTTAAAATGAAACCTGAGTCTGATTGGCTTGATGACTTTTGAGAAAATACTTTTTGATATATTGATGAGAATCGAATACGAGTGACCTCAGTTGAAAGGTCAAATATTAAATGTCAAAGGTTAACCTTGACCTTTGGGGCAAATTTGTAGTCTTTTTGTCATTAAGTTAAACATATTTAAAAAGTATAATTACTTTGCTTTCAACAGTTTTCAAACAATCTACTATTCATTGTTTCTTATGTATTTAAATACATTAAGAAGCAAATTTTTCTTTGACGTTAAGTAGGTTAAGGTCAACCTTAGAGCATCAATTGAACAAACTGGTAGGCCTTACATCCCCAGTACTACATAGCAAGTCCTAAGGTTATTAGCATTCTGGTTCCAGAAAAAAATTTTTAGAAGGTTTTAACCATATAAGTGTGTGGCGACTATCTTGGTCATGTGACCAGGAGCATCTGGACACACTTCCACTACTCCATCCTAAGGGGTCTATATATGAAATGTGGGTTCAATTGGCGCAATGGACGAGAAGATGTTTGATAACGTTGACTGACCAAGTCATTTACTGGTTGATTCTCAATGTATTTGAGTTGGCATTTCGTGTTGAGTGTTTTATCCATCTTTTTGTGAGATGCATGCATATTGTTAGTTTGTTCGGCATTTTGCATTGTGTTTTCCTAATAATTTAAGCGTATATTCATAGAGAAATCACAACGGCCATGTGTTGTAAGTGTATCATATCTACATTTTGCAAAAAGGTGTCTTAATAAACAGCTGACCTGAATCAGTGATTCTGTCTGGAAAGTCATTTAGTTTAAACGTACTTATTGCCAATACAAAGCAAGGGATTTGCATGCTGGGCAATTTTGCGTACTTTTATGTTGGATGCTGATTTTTTATATAATATGCAAAAATCGATAAACATGAACGAACAACAACACAATAAATATATAATATAATAAATAAATACAAACCGAAATTAATACCAGATTGTCAAAAAATTTGGACCCAGATCAAGGCCAAGTTTTGTTAGACCTGTTCTGGGTAAAAACTGTTTGCAAAAGTTATCAGCAGGCTACACGAGCAGGTAAAGAGTAATGTACATTGTAAATATTGTCCAATACAAGTCAACATTGCCATTTTAGTAGAAGACGGATGTAGGATCAGACACCAACAGACAGACTGAAGCATTTATCTTCAAATGAACGCGTCCTTCAGACACAAATACAAGTGTGATATTCATCAGAATTAGATGAAACTTCACGAGACATTTCCCATCTTCACAATGGCTTGAGTTTATTTATCGCAAAACAGTGTAACATAACACTGACTTAGTATGAGCTTTAGAGACAGGCACATTTGTCTCTGTGAGTTTTTCTAGATCATATTCTGATTTCCAAGACAGTATATTTGTGTCTTGAATTTTTGCACTTGAACACCGATTTGCATGACTGTCATACTCATAGACGTAAAAATCCCTCAGACAAAATTCCCATAATTTTTGCGTAGTTGGACGTGCACATGAACACCGATTTGCAGGACATGTTTTACTGACAGACGTTGAATCCCCAGACATAATCCTCCTAATCTTTGCGTAGTTGAGATGCACGTGGACACCGATTTACATGACTGCCTTATTATCGCACATAAAATCTATTGGAAATAATCCTCCTAATTTCTGCGCAATAATCAATAATCCCACGTCTGCTTAAAAGTAAGGACAAACTAAACGTGAATTAAACACGTATAATAGCCTATAAATAGTGATAATATTATAGTCATTTTTACGTGATCCACACCAGGACTAAGAGTGAGTTAGTACGGCGAAACATGTTTAAACCCTCCAGTAATTTTCTTACTGACTGTTCTAAGGCGGTGCTTCTTTTGAAGATCCTTTTTGTTATATGTCTTTCGTGTTTGTCTTTGTCATACTGTCTTTTCTGTTTCTTGCAACCTTGTGGTCACTTGCTGGAAAAGGGTTGCTCTCTTGGCTCCTTGTGTGTGATTTTTTCTTGTTTTTTGGTCACTTTCCCAAAACATTCCTGGGTGACGTGTGATACTTGATTGTATCGATTCCTGATATTTGCTTTCTTCTTTTCTTTTACTATTCGATATAGTTTTTAAAATTAGATTTATCGTATGACGTCGAGTTTGGGAGTGAAACAACGCCATGTAATAAAATCGATAAACCACTAGTGGTTGACAGGTTTTCGGGAAACGTTATGACGTCCATAACAACGTTGCATACATAATGACAAAAGGGTAACGTTCATACGTCAGAAATGAGATTTCAAAGTAATCGTAATGTCATATAATAAATAGAATCTAACATGCGTGCTCTTGTATCATTGAATTTATCAATAAAACATGAACACTCATGTACGAACCCCAACTATTTAAACTAGATTTATATGAGATAATGCATGGATAAGTTAGGGGTCTTTCATGCAAACCAAACATCTATGAGTCTTGATTCACATCTGAACTAAGGGTGAGGACGGCGCTGTAAAATTGGTTAAAGCCCTCCAGTAAAATATTTTTACTAACCGTTCCAAGGCAGTACTTTTTTGTGGATTATTTGTGTTATTTATGTCTCGTGTTTGTTATGCTTTCGTGTCTGTTCATTGCTGTCTTGATGTCACCTGCTGGGAAAGGGCTGACCTCTTGCCTCTTGTTTGTGATGTTAACTTGTATTTCTGTCTCTTTCCCATGTGGTATCCTGGGTCAGGTGTGGTACTTGATTGTATCAATTTCTGATCATTGTCGCCTTTCTTACTTTTATAAGATATTGACAAAGATAATACACTGGTACACCTCGTATGCACTTGCTTTTTGAAACGCGATGTCTGATTGGATAGCGTCAAAATTTGCTACATACAGTATATCACAGAAAAAAGCTTGAAGTCAATAATTACGTCGAATTTCGTTGGATGACATCCAACGATTTACCTCCCCAAATAAAAACAAATGCATGCAGTTATCCGCTAATGTTTGTACAATCTGGTTTAACAGAATGATTAAGTACTGGAAAGTGTACTCGAGTTGACATCGCAGCAATGTCTAATAGCATTATCCTCATGAAATGTCTGCATGCTAATTGAGTACTACGTTCAGATTTTCATAGCACCTTATAGCCAATTTAAGACTATTCCTGCACATACTTGAACGTAATCATACCTTGCCGTGTTATTATGCGACAGTCTGCGTGCCATCACGGTTTGTAGTAGCCTGGCTTCGGACCATGTATTTAGGAAGCCTTACTAAAAGCATATTACTGCTAAAGTGTGATACTTTATTACGTCTTCATAATTCAATGAAAATTGTTACAGAGGTTTTGTGTGCCTATATATAGATATCAGATGAAATTTTGTACTTATCATTTATGCAATATTTTTATTTTTTATATGCGGTGTTTCTGTTTTTCGCCTAGTATTTGTTTGTTCATTTTTATACATCTGAGAGCCCTAGAGGCACACTGTCAGCGGTTCTGTGTTAGTAGAGTCTCATCAAACTGACTGGGCACACCAGCACATTGCATATCGCCATTTGTAGCTAAAACTTATCTGAAATCTTGAATCAAACGGCGAATTCTAGTCTTCTTCTATGTATTATATCGTTAGGATACAATATGGATCTAATTATAGTTTGAGAACCTTGATTTCATTTCAAAATCACCATCCTGTAAAGATTATATATCCTTATGACGCCTAGAATATTTTAAAACGCTGCCAAACAGAGATGGGTGTGTTTTATGGTCCTAGAAAGTCACATAATTCACTCACAATTAAAATTTTGCATGAAACAAAAGGGGACATGCCTGTAATGTGAAATAGAAGGTATTTTTACATTATATGCTCCAAAAATGACGACTAGCGACATACAAAACCTGTGCACAGAATTAAAATAAGCGATTTCCTCCCATTTTCCGCCCAATTTCTTCTTTTCTTTTTCTTTTCTTTTCTTTTCTTTTGCATGAGGCTCAGAAGAGCAGTTTTTGGTTTATTTATTTTTAATACAATTGGACAGACAAAATTATCGCAAGCATATCACCAAAGTGTCAGTCTTTATTGGTTCTAATCTTCCATGCATACAGCAGCAAAATCAATGGCGTAGCCAGAACGCTGAAAAAGAAAATAATTATTTTTCTGTTGATCACAATAATATCTTCACCACAAGTACTACATCGATCCAGGCAATCTATTTAGCATTTAATATAGCATGTTGAAATATTTATACTTAACTTAAGTAAATAAGGGTGCAAAGATCAGGAATTGATACAATCAAGTACCACAACTGACCCAGGATACCAATGGGAAAGTGACAAACTTATAGTTAGACACCACAAACGAGAGCCAAGAGGTCAGCCCTTTCCCAACAGGTGCCCACAAGGCTCACATAAACAGACGCGCACAAAGACACAGCAAACACAAGACAGAAAAACATAAAAGATCCACAAAAGAAGTACTGCATTGGAACGGTCAGTAAAGTATTTTACTGGAGGGCCTAAACCGGTTTGACGGTGCACCAACCTCACCCTTAATTCAGATGTGGATCAAGGCACAAACACAAAACATTAGCCTTCCTAGACTTTAAGGAGGCACTGTAATTCTGGGTCCTGATACACCAGTGCTTAGTATCAGATTCACAAATCGTATGGAATTCCGTTTATAATATGCCATTTGAGCCAGTGCATGAGATTTCCAACAATTTGGTATGTGCGACCAGCAAATCCTCAGATCAGCCTGCGCATACGCGCAGTCTGATCAGAGCCTTTGCTAGTCGCTTGAGTATTCTATGATTGTTAAGCTACTGACTGAACACCATTTGGAGTTTCTGAGCTTAAAATGAGGCTGCAGAGGCTCGTCTGAGTCTACACTTGTCAAACTGTCAAATTGTTGGAAATCTCATGCAGCGGCTCATTTCTTTTTTTTCTGATGTAGAATTAACATAGAAACACTAGCTTGGCTGGTGAGCTCCAAATTATTTGTTACCCAGATTCTCCACCAGATGTCCTACCTTGATTTTAAGGTATAAAAAAGAAAGAGTTTTCAATTTAATACATAGAGGATCTTACATGAGTGCTCATGTTTTATTGAATTTATTAAACGAGTTGGGGAAAAGAGATAAAATGCGAGGCTCGCCGAGCATTTTATCTCTTTTTCGCAACGAGTTTAATAAATTCAATAATACAAGAGCACGAATGTTAGATTCTATTTATCATATGACAAATACTTTGAAATCTCATTTCTGGCGTAAAAACGTTATAATTTTGTCATTATGTGCGCAACGTTGTTATGGTAGTCATTACGTTTCCCGAAAATCGATAAACCACTAGTGGTTTACAGATTTTATTGCATGGCGTTATTTCACTCCCAGACGCGACGTCATATGATAAAATATTTTATCGATATCTACAAATAAATATCCATATACAGTAACGAAGTTCAACAAATCAAATATAGCTTTCTTAGAGCATAAACTTGAGTGTCCAATGTGGATCCATTATTTTTATCAAGGTTTTGGAAATCTAAAACGTATAGCCCCCGACGGTGTACATATTGTGCTGAAATCTAGGTTCTAACTCACTTTCTAAAATAGTCTTATTCTCCCACCCATTTGACATTGCATTAACGTGTGGCCTTAAGATATTTATCTCAGCACACAAACATTTGGTACTTTTACCTGATCAGGGAAATTAATATTCTCACAAAGAATGTATGAAAGGCGGCTAGGAAAGGAATATTGTGGCGGCGTCTTGTCATAACCTGCAACAAGCTGAATGATTAAGTCACTGAATTCTAAATATGCCTTTGTTTTGTGTGCGGATGTGGGCCTTTTTATCTGTTATTTTTAAGCCTTTTCTCATGATATTTCCATATTCACTTCCTTAATATTTATTTAGCTTATCATTTAATAATTAATTATTTATTAAATTAATATTGCGTTGATTTGTTATTATGGTTTTGGTCAGTTTTGCAGGATCTATCACTGGTAATATTTTTCTAAAACATCCAGACGCCTTAACCCTAACATACTAAGCTTATGGCCATTTGCCCACGTGCCTAGGCGTGTTTAAAATACAGCTAGTATATCGTAGTTCACCATTTGGGTCTGTACATTTGGTAATTTTTGCATTTCGTAAGGACTGTAGAAATAAAATGGTGGCTTCAAAGCAACTTCAGACGGCTATAATTAGCCAGACCCTTGGGCACCTATGAACACAATCAAAGAAATGAATATGCCAGACACGACTCAATTAAGTCTGTTCATGATCAGTGCATAATTCGGCGGCATTTTCCTACGCCCCCAAGCGGGCTTTTAACTAACAGTATAACACTTTCATCCAGATTTGAACTGAAGATTACGTATGCATGAAGAAATACAGACTGGTATCAGACCAGTAAATATAAAAATAGTAAAACATGTGCGCATTCATCACATGTTCATATACAAGCATATATACGTCTGTATTTTTTCACTGGCTGCCTTATTAACTGTATTCTTAACAATCGGGAAGTAATAAAGAATCATGTATTTATCTCTGAAACATTAGTTAGGTGTCTTACATATAGGGCATGAAGACAGGCTAGTAGAAATATATCGATGCTCGTAAAAATATCAAAAACAACTTTGTATATTCCTAGATAGCCTATACCATATCACAAACAATATGCCCCAGTAGGGAGCAGTTTGACCAGGGTTCACATTGTTTGTGACCATATACAAATCTAGTTTGAAGTGCACTTAAATATATGCAGTAGACGTAAATAGCAGACGACACTTTCCGGACATAAATATCAGCGGGATAAAGGTTAAATATGCATTCAGTACATAAAGAACGCAATATCATCTTCGTTTGAACTTGTTTAGTTGTAAACTGATATCTTGTTAGAAACACATTCATTGGAGTCGTTTTGTCAGTCAATTAAGAATTTAACTGCGAAATCAGGATGAAATTCGAACGCAATATTAGATGTAACTTATATGAAGCCATAACATTTTCTTCATGTTTTTTCACCTTGTTCAATTAATTTTATCTGTTGACATAGGAAAATACCAATTAAAAATATGCTGAAATTGACGATTTCTCTCAAGCTTTAATTACCAGCCAACTATACTGTAAACCTCTTGATATACTTGACAGCAAAAGAAACGCATATTTTCAATATTCATTTCATACCAGAAACCCATATCAAATTTTACCCTAAATGATATGAACATGTTTGCTCATACTCATGCGTTCGTTCCACACCATTTTATTCGCCTTTACACAGTTAATAATATTTTTTTGTTAATTAATGCAAAAAAACGCAAATACAGCGCCGTACACTGGAAAACACAGGATTTGAATCTGATTTCATTGCATATCACCAGAACACACTGTAACAGATAAGAAAACAGCATAAAACTTTATAAATTCACTGCTGTAGAAATTATACTGCTAATCAGAAAATCTTCATTTTTGCATTTTTTGCATTTGTATTGAAAACCACCGGAAGCTTGGGGTGTAAGAATATCTGGAACAGTATGATTGATGTCAAGTAATGTTGTGTCCAACAGAACCGTTTTAAACAATTGTTTGGACCCTTTCTTGCCTGTATTAAACAACTTCCGGTTAATTGTCAGATAATGTAACTGGGTCATAATAGTCCACCATAAAGAATATCGGAAAAATTAAACTTCATAAGTAGTCTGTATGTCATGATTGCCACGTAGAGTGATTTTCCTGCAAATCTGTTCAGTGGTTTTAGGCATACACCATCTCGAACATCGCTTTTATTATGAGTTATTTATTATGCCCAGAGTTACGCCTCTTTACTATCATTTTTTCAATGAGCCATCCATTTGTGATGCATTTGATAATACACGTGTTCAATACATCATTGATACCTTACACATCATTAGATCAGTATTTAAAACCCCAATTATTACACTATACCAAATATGCAAAATATGCGTTTCTTTTGCTGTTCAGTATATATGGAGAATACGAGGCGAGTGTCTTTTCATATCAAGTTTACCAGGCAAGGCTTTGAGAACGCTTGTTGACATCGCGGGGCTTGATAAGCGATTTAACAAGCGTTCTCAAGGCAGAGCCTGGCAAACTTGATATCAAAAGATGTGAACCCCATATTCTATTTATCAGTTTACCAATTGGATCATTCTTCAAACTAGAGATTATGACGTAATTTTCGATTTTTGTGTTGAGTCAGCGTCATTAGCGACTTCTTTTTAAGAGTGCAACGTCATGATAACCTGATAAAGGCACATGCCATGAGATAGACAACGTTTATCAGGCAACGGACAACAATGTAGTTAATATGAGAGGTAACTGATAAATATTATACTAAAGGAAGTTAGAAACGCATCACCTGCTAAAATGCTAATTTATTGTCAAATATTTAGTGGTTTCGTTATGTGAAAATACAATTGACAAGTCCCGTCATTTAGCTTGTATTCAATAAGAAGATGGAAACACTGTGGTTAATGGTTGCCTTGAAATCGCAATAATTCTGAGACAACCCAAATTTCAAAATTCAGCGATTATCAATACCTTCCATAATGAGCGCATTTTTTAACCGATGTTCGTTCTCGAAAGCAAAAGGGAAAAAACAATTATGAAGTTTTAGGCTCTGGCAACGTACATTTCGTATACGTGACGTCATTACTTTTTGACGTAATTTGCCGTTTATGTCCTAATGAAAAGGAATAATCAAAACCTTTTAAAGTGCAACCAGATACTTCTCAACCCATTGCAAAAAAGACAAAAGTATCGCGATATGCTTGAACGTCATCCGCCTGCTATTGCTGTTTGAAAGTAAAGACTGACGTTAGCAAAGAAACGCTGCGACTGGGAGTGTAATTAAACGTTTATTTCTGAAATTGAATTAAGCTCACATTTGTCAGATGACAATTGTTGCAAAACACTTACGTCAGTGTTACGTCAGAATGAACAGCATAAGCAAATTGAAGTTATGGCAAATCATGGTCCATTGTGTAAGAGGATAATACATTATAAAGAAAACATCCTCAAATCAGCCATGTGGAAGAGACAGTGAATGTAAAATGGTGCGTTTCGAAAGTCCTTCAGTATATATACCCCTAAACAAGTTCAAACTAAGATGATGTTGCACTATCTTGTGTACTAAATGCATATTTAACCTTTATCGCGCTGATACTTTTGTCCTGAAAGTGTCGTTTTATCATAAAATATTGACACGCTGGCGTATAGTGTTTTCCAATGCCCTGTAAAGATATTTTCTATTCTCATATATGCCACTTTTATAGGAAAGAATATGCTCCATATGAGGAGCATATTCTTTCCTTTAATAGTAGCCATTTTTTAATACGTGTTTCCTCTATATTAAATATATTCTACCGTTAAAAAGTTGTGTTTGGCTTTATGGATACCAACATTCTAAGGATGCGTCTCATATTATTGTTTATTTTGTAACTGCATTCGAAACTTTGTTTCGCAGTCTCATATTTTTGGTGAATGTTGTTTTTACCACCAAAAGACATCTCACTCAAAGAAAATAAAATTACTCGCCAAATATAAGTGGTTTACAGTACAAAAAGGTCACATGGCCTTAGTAGCCTATCAAAAACTCGGGGACGTTAGAGTGCTGTTTGGCGACCTCAGTACGAAACCAAAAGTGCCACCCTTCAAGATGGCTGTTTATTCATTGCTCGTTCGTGGCTCGTTGTGTACGACCATAGCCACTCGAAATATGAGGTTGTGGCTGCAAAAATATTGAATACATACACCAGGAATATTATTTAACCTATAGACAATGTAAATCTTGTCTGGCATTAATCGGTTTGCTCATTTAAATGCATATCATAAACATTGACATAATACATAGGATCATTCCTTTCGATTTACCATAGTATCTGTTGCAATCAGTCTACAACAGTTATATTTACTCAAAAAGAAACAAATCATACAGATTATTCTACAAATGGCATATAAAATATATATTTGATAATTTTAAGCATGGAATTATTGATTAGCCGCCGTGCTTACTTTGATGGTTTTCAAATTCTTGCTGTGTCTACTATCGCTACATTTTCCGTCCGGTTTTGCTGTTTTGTTTTTGATGTAAAACAATTATTAAAAATTAATTCTGTTGTTTATTGTGTAATGACAAAAATGGGTACTAATGAATAAATTTATTGCATAATAGTTAATAAACATAGCGCGCTATTTTAGCAAAATAATTAGAATGTGTATTTTAGCGTAAACTTTTCGGATTTGAAGGCACTGTTTCCTTTAGTTTATTTTATGCAAAACCGTGACGACAGGTTTCAAGATTGCTTTGGTAAGGAATAGCTAAACAACAGAAGCGCACTGTCTAATTGTAACTGGGTATCTCCGCCCATAACAAACTTTGTGCTAAGCAAACTCTGTTGTGCTAACCAGGGAAAAAAGGTTTCTTTCGCAACAGAAACTTTCTACTTGGTTTGTAGCATTAGGTTGTTGGATCTGTATGTCTCATTTGAATATTTGGCCTTGTCAAAAATGTTAAAATGATAAGCCTATATTGCCTGGTCAAACATTATTGAAGAGATCTTGTGACTCAATAACAGATCCAGTTGATTTAAATCTTATGGGTGACATCACACAGGTATTGTGGCGAATGCACCAATTTGCATTATTTGCTACTTCCCAGTCTGAAAATAATCAATACTTGAACGTACAGGTAACCAGAACCCCCTTTCAAAATTTGATTTTTAAGTAGGTTAATACAAAGCGAGCAGAGTTGTGTTTTTCGCCGTCCACCATTTTTGCTTCATTTTGCAGCAAGTTTGTACTTGTATATGAGCCAGTGCACGAGATTTCCAACAATTTGACATTTTGACAAGTGTAGACTCGGACGGGCCTCTGAAGCCTCCTGTTATGCTTAGAAACTCCAAATGACGCTCGTTCAGTAGCTTAACAATCATAGAATACTCAAGCGACAAGCAAAGGCTCTGATCAGGCTGCGCGTATGCGCAGGCTGGTCTGAGGCTTTGCTGGTCGCACATACCAAATTGTTGGAAATCTCATGCACTGGCTCCATTATTACATTGTCGATTTTCAAAAGGGGGTACAGAATTTTGATAAAATATATACGTGTCGCTATTTTTTTGAAGTCAGAATAGTTCGGTTTATGATTTGATGATTATTACATTAGAGTAAGTGATGGGCCCTTTGTTTGTTGTGTTAAGACGGGCCCTTTGTTTGTTGTGTTAAGACAATCATCGCATAACGAAACACAGTGAAGTGGTAGTAAATGGCTAAATGGCTAGACTGATTTGCTTCTGGCTTATGTAATGTTTCTAAAATAATAGGCTCGCTGTAGGAGAGAGAGAGAGAGAGAGAGAGAGAGAGAGAGAGAGAGAGAGAGAGAGAGAGAGAAATGGGTATTGTTCTTGTTCAAATAGAGTCGATTCTCCTCAATCAAAACCTCTCCAGACCAGGTTTTTCATTTGAATTTGCATGTGTTTAAATAAATAGGAGTTGGTCAATTTAAATTATATAATCCTAAAATGAGTAACTATATTTTCTTTGTACTGATAAGAAACGCCTTACTGAGGTTTTTCTAAGCACCCAAAATATATTTGGATAAGAAATTACGAATTTAATAAAAGCATTATGTTCTCGGAATCGACTGTATCCATGATTGATTTGAATTAGCGGGTATTTCGAACTATCTGAGTCGAAATTATCTCGTTGTTTTCTTGTATGTGACGTTTTGGTCAGGATGTTTTTGTGTTGTCGCCCTCTTGTCGACACATGTGGTCGGTGATCCGTGTGTGTGGCACTTTCTTAAGTCATATACACTTTAGTCTGTATTTTTTGATTAACCCATTTATGCTTAATAGAATTTGCTTCCCTTAACAAATGTGCGAATCTATACTGAAACAATAAAGTTATGTCCGCTTGACGTTTATGTTTGCCAGTTCCAAATGTATGAACGCATTTCATTCAAATTTTCACATTACTGACTGTGATTATTTAGAAACGTTTTGCAAGTAAGATAAATTCATTTGATAATCAGTAGAGCCGCTGAAAAAGCAGCGAACACGAGAACACCTAAAATCAAAAGTTACATCATCAATAGCTTGTGTGTCCGTCATAATCACGAATTTTTAAGCACATTTAAACATCAATGAGCAAACTTTATAGATGTTATGCTTGCTAGCTGTATGCATTGCTTTTACAACCACAGCCATTTATCTGTAACATACTTTGACGTGACAAATATCGATCACGAGCGTGCTTAAAAATACTCAGAAAATTCATTTTTGGTCCAGTATTTTGATATTCAACAGAATCGGACAAATTTGATTTTTTTTGTCATCACAAGCATTTCAACATTAATCAAGACTGATCAGCATCAAACCCATTGATAATGGAAATTTTCTGATGATTTTGCAGTGAGGGGTGGGATATAAAACACAGATTTAGTAAACCTTTGATGCCTGACATCAGCCATAGATTGTGTTGTTCTCTTTTGTGTAATTGTTGTCATAAACAAACACAACACATTAAAACGAAGACGGTCTCAAAAAAATGTTAGGTCAAGGAGATTTGAAAGTTCTTAAATTGTTAATTGTTTAATTCAAAGGGAGGTTATTTCAGTTAATTTCGTAAATTAAAGGGTTTGAACTACAATGTCGCCCGTTCAATAAGCAGACTTGGAACTTTTAGATGTTCTTTCAACGTCGGACGTTTCTGGCTGCAATTTAACGTAATATGTGCCACGTTTTGATGATTTACTTCCTGATGATAATGGAAAAAGCTGTGGGCACATAAGGTTCAATAACCCTTCATGATAAAAAGATAAAATCAAATAATTACCAATTTTTGTGTGTCCTACGTTTCCTACACAGTACCATGAAAATCGGACGTTACTTTATTGTTTGAGTATATTTCAAAATAACTATGGATTTTGGATTGTAATGTACAATTCCATTCAAATTTTAAAAGTACATTTTGTAAAAAAACAAACAAACAAAAAAACCCACAAAGCAGATGCTGATCATGTGGCGGCTGATCTGATTCTGAATCAGCACTTTGTGCAGATGCTCCATAACATTGGCGCCATGCTTATATGGGTTAACTCTGTTCCAAGATACTTGTGCATCTCGTTGTTGTTACAAGCTGCTTGTCTACCGTCTGTTCAATTTTTATTCAATTAAAATGAGCTATATAACTGATTTCCCTTACAATCATGATGTATCGAAAGCGAAGACATAAACAATACAGGGGAAATAACAAGAATGTCAAAAAGGGGGTTTGACAGGCAACTTTTCAGATAGCAGCCCTTTTCTGATTGAATGAATTTGCTATGTAACAATTTTCTCCAACAAATATAGAGTTTCTTGGGCGGTTTTAATAATCGATTTGTAAAGTTTTATTATTTATTTGTTCTGTACAATAGGGCGTATCAATAACCTTCTCATTATATTTACAAAGCGTAATGGATCGTAAGCGAACGCATGCTGATAATTATGCAATTCGAAAATATATGACAATACTTCTAAGTGGTTGAAACTGTATATATGAAATAGTTTCATACATGTTGGTTGATTGGTCCTTTTGTGCGTTTATTTAGGGGCTTTTCTGACTGAAGTTAAACCAAACAGGTTGTAAGAAATTTGGAATTTATCAAACAGTTAGGACACTGTATATCCATTATATGGCTGCTACGTTAATTATAAGAGAATAGCTACATGAAGTGGTATCATTGTATCATGGATCTCTTACCACTTTAAGCCAATAACCTTTTAGAGTGCGTAAATGGAAAATAATTGAATTATTTCTCAATTTAAACATATGTTATTTTACTTCCAATTGTTTTTGTTTTTGTCACATGGAGGCATGTAATATATTCCATCAGCATAGCCAGTGGTATCATTGTATCATAGATCAATAAGCATTTAAATTGGTTACTTTTGACACTAAACTGAGACTAAAAACCTTGGGCCAATACAGCATACCTCGGACCTGTTACTCTCCGAGCCCTTTGTATAACCAATACAAACCAAAGTAAATAAATGTCCTGCCACGCAAGAAACAAACATGTTTACAGAATTGTAAAGTTGTTTCATACCTCCCCCAAGATGCCACATGGACAATTCTCACGTATGGCTTGGGCAACAGCATGTCTTAAAACACTGCAAAAAGAAGTGCCAAACTAATTCACAGGATGGGCTGGTGAGCGTATATAGAACTCCAAAATAGCTTTATAATAGCAATCGACCGCGCATCATTAATGCAAGTAAATAGACGGATTTTCTTGTAATTGCGCTACCCTTTATACTGCAGACCTAACCCAGTAATTAAAGTGATGTTAAACTAATTCCTTGAGAAGCCAGTTTGCCTTGAGCGTGTAGACAGTAGCATGTAATGACTTAGTTGTCTTCCTGTAATCCCTCAGAAAAGGAGTATGACATTTAGGTATCTTGATAGTTGAAAGCGTGCAATTTACAGTGCAATTCTCAATGAAAGAATGTTCGGTAAATGTTCTAAAA
Source organism: Loripinus fragilis (assembly GCA_964019695.1). NCBI lineage: Eukaryota > Metazoa > Mollusca > Bivalvia > Lucinida > Lucinidae > Loripinus > Loripinus fragilis. The sequence continues at coordinate 20,109,948 of OZ026523.1, forward strand.
TTTCCTCACCTTTCTCTGTGTGTACTTCAACAACATGGTGGTTATCAGGGCTGGAATTCTCAAAATGCTTATTCGAATAGCAAACAGTGCAGACCAAGACCAGCTGCTTCTGAAGAAGCAGTCTGGTCTGGTTCTGCACTGTTTGTCTAGGCATTTGTTTGAAGGCAACCAGTGTTCGAAATTGCAGAATATTTACTTTATTTACCACGAAGGAGACGAGCAAAATCTCTGTCAACATTGCAGGGCTACCTCAGCCAAGTCTTGTACACACATAGTATGGACACATATGAAGAACACCCACCCCAAATATCGACTTCTACTCTCATTGCATGGATATCTGCAGGAGTGTAACATGTATCTGATCAGCAAGCTTATCACGCGGGCAGGCCAAACAAAAGTATTACTTAACAAGGATATTAAATGTGAGATTACATGTGTTTTGTAACTATATTTAAATCATAAGTAGATCTAATAGTTATTGAGTAAGTGATTTCGATTTTGGGATAATCCTTACGTCACTGTAATAACAATTTATGGGATAGTACGCAATGCAGATGTCGTTATATAAATTGCTAGTATCATTCTGTAACTTAAATGTATCAATGTCTTTGGAAAGGTAATAGCTATAGGAAAAGTGACTATGATCACACTTTCTGATCGTAGAGTAGATAGTTAACTTTTGTTAAAAGCTGTACATTGGAATGTGCTGTACAAAAATGTCAGGTGAGTTCTGAAGTTGCTTATTTCTCTATTTTAAACTAAAAAAATTATTACGTTTAAGGAATGGCTCGTCTTCTTTCCTTAAAGAGACTAAGTCCGTAACTATGAACATTTTTCGATCTTTTTTTTTTCTTTTTAAATCATTTGTAAAAGTAGAATTAAGATAAGTTTTCACAATAAATCTGTTCACTATAGCTGAAAACTGCACGGTAAAGTGAATCATCATATAAAAACAGGTGTGTTTTCTCTTGTTGGTAATTATTTGCGTCCCTCCAATAATTATAGACAGTTAATTTTAACATAAATACTATTGTTTTGATACTGATAATTTGTTAAGATTGACGAAATTGGTAAAATGTATACCTAAATTTTAGTTTTTTTACTGTGCTCTTGAAAATTAGAAACATTAGTTCTAAAATTAAAAGATCAAAAGTTACAGACTATGCATCTTTAACTGAGATGAATATTTACAATTGTTCCATCTACTGTCGATGTCAGCCATCACACTTGGCTACATTCCTTTTAAATACATGATCACCTTTGTTCGTTATGATGGCACATTTAATTGGAACAATGAACAGATATGTTACACTTATGGTCTATTTTAGAACTATATAATTGGTCATGTTCTGATCAAGGCTTATTTGGCATTTTCTAAATTATAAAATTTTTAAATATAACATTGTTTTAAAAACTCTTCTGCAACAGGGCATATCGAAGACGGTATTTTATGGTGATTTAATAATAAAATCCAAAAGAATTGTTGGAAAGCCCACTTTAATTGATCCATTTCAAAAATATAATCAAACGTTATATGGGTAAAGTTGGATATAACTTGGATATCAAGGGACAGTCTGTATGGCTGGTTGTAAACCAAATAACGGTTTATAGCTATGGCTTCCTCTAATAGCTAATTGCACGATAGTGGGTCAGGCCTCAGACACAATGCTGGCCCTGACCTAAAGCTTTCATCCGTGGGCCAGTGCCTGATTTTTGTCTTTACCAGGGCCCACCCTGGCTCCACTTGGGGTTTTCTCTATTGCTGACTTCTGTGAGTCATGCACCGTTTTCTTTGTTTCATCATAGTGTGTTGATTTGATTAGACTGTTTATCTTTTGAATCTAATATGCTGATCTGACAAATATCTCAAGTCTCTTGGTCAGCTGACAAGTGGTTAATTGGGCTGTTTTTGGGTAAGGAACTTAGTAAGTTGATAGTCAGCTTTACTTGTTACTAAACTTCAAGGGCGTCCACGTATGTCTTGTAGGCTATTGATTCCATTTTTAAATTTATTCATCAACATTTTAACAGTACTGTAGAGTATGATACTCTTTTGTATCCTTTAACTTAACATGAGCTCTGAAAACATCGTTTGGGCTGCTCTACCTAAAAAATGAAGGTTTTAACAGGTAGGAAACCACGTGCTTTTGTTTTTAGTTTGATACACTGAAGGATGGAATAGAGGATTATAATTTCTTTCAATAGGAACTGCCTCGGCCAATTCCGCAATATTCCATGGAGGAATCATACTCTACTTTGATAACGCGGGTGATAACGTGAAGCTGACTTTATATAACGTGGCATTGACGTGAAATAACGTGACGCTGACGTCACAGAAACCATGTTAACACAATAACAAGTGTGATTGTAGCAAAACAAACGGCTTAAAAAGTTTATGTTTTTATCTCACCTGAGACATTGGCTCATGGTGAGAAAGCTATTGTGATCGTTGGATGTCCGTCGTCCATCGTGCGTCGTCCAACGTGCGTCGTTCGTCGTCAACAATTGCTTCATACGACTTCTTCCCCTAAACCACTTGCTGGATTTTAACCAAACTTGGTAGGAATGATCCTTATATGACTCTCTATTAAATTTGTTCAAATGGTTTTGGTCCATTGCATATCTAGGTCACACAGGCTAAAAATAGATTTTCAAGATGAAAACTTTAAAAATCTTCTTCTCTTCAACCACAAGGATAAGAGCTTTGATATTTGGTATGTAGCATCATCTAGTAGACCTCTACCAAGTTTGTTCAAATTATAATCCTGGGGCCAAAAATGGCCCCGCTCAGGGGGTCACATGTTTTACAAGAGCTTATATAGGGAGCAACATGAAAAAATATTCTTGTCTTAAACCACAAGGCCTAGAGCCTTGATATTTGGTATGTAGTATCATCTAGTAGGCCTGTACCAATTTTGTTCAAATTATAGCCCTGGGGTCAAAAATGGCCTGGCCCTTGGGGTCACATGTTTTTCATAGGCTTTTATAGGGAGCAACATGAACAAGTCTTCTTGACTGTAACCACAAGGCCTAGAGCCTTGATTTTTGGTATGTAGTATTATCCAGTAAACCTCTACCAAGTTTGTTCAAATTATAGCCCTGGGACCAAAAATGGCCCTGCCTCGGGGTCATAGGTTTTACATAGGCTTTGATAGGGAGAAACATGAAAAAAATCTTCTTGTCTGAAACCACAAGGCCAAGAGCCTTGATATTTGGTATGAAGCATCATATAGAGGACCTCTACCAAGTTTGTTTAAATTAGACCCCTTGGGCAAAAAATGGCCACGCCCCAGGGATCACATGCTTTACTTAGGCTTATATAGGGAGAAACATAAAAAAATCTTTTTGTCTGAAACCATTGATATTCAATATGTAGCATCACATTGTGGACCTGTAACACGTTTGTATAAAATATGCCCCTGGGGCCAAAAATGACTCTAGTCTAATATAGGAAGAAACATGAAAACATCTTCTTGTCTGAAACCACAAGGCCAAGAGCCTTGATATTTGGTATGAAGCATCATCTAGTAGACCTCTACCAAATTTGTTCAAATTATACCACCGGGGTCAGAAATGGCCTCACCCTGGATTTCACATGCTTTACTCAGGCTTAAACAGGGAGAAACATGAAAACATTATCTTGTCTAAAACCATCAGGCCTAGAGCCTCAATATTTGGTATGATGCATTACCTGGTGGTCTTCTACCAAGTTTGTTCAAATTATACCCCTAGGGCCAAAATGATAGCACCCCAGGGGTCACAGGTTTTACATAGGCTTAAGTAGGGAGAAACATGAAAAAAATCTTCTTGTCTGAAACCACTAGGCCTAGAACCATGATATTTGGTATGTAGCATCACCTTGTGCATTATGCCCCTGGGCCAAAAATGGTCCCGCCCTGGGTGTCACATATTTAACATTGGCTTATATAGGGAAAACCATCAAAGAATCTTCTTGTCTGAAACCATAAGGCTTCGAGCCTTGATATTTGGTTTATAGCATCACCTTGTGGACCTCTGACAAGTTTGTTCAAATTATGCCCCTGGGGTCAAAATGGCCCAGCGCCAGGGTCGCCAGGGACATGGTCAGCTTTCTATAGATATCTATATGTAAGCTTTAAACAAAACTCAGGTGAGCGCTTAAGGGCCACTTGGCCCTCTTGTTTCAATAAAATATCGCTATGCTTAAATGAAGTTTATGTTTTTTCAATAAAATATTGCTATAGAGCTGAACCCACATGCTACATACCTAATTTTCCATACCCGAATTCTGGCTAACAAAATTGAGCTTTTGGGTGCAAAGTAATAGGTGTAATACTCTTTACATACACTCGAGCCATGATTCGATTCTCAAATTGTGACAGACTATACCGAATGTTATTTCTTTGTGATGGTAAGGAGCTTTTATCTCTTTGTTCTGGTAATTGTATCAGTTAATCCGTATTCTACACACTAGCAAACTTTCTTTTTGTTCTCATAATACCATACTATTTTCATAAAACCTCCTTCTTTTGGCAAACACTCTGTCACAAAATTTGAAGTGACGAATGTCGTGTACATTGTATGAACGGTCTCGCTGGAAATTTTGTGACAGAGTATTTGTTCAAAGATGGAACCTTTTTTGATCAATAAGGTATCAAATGATTTAGAGTAAATTGAGGTAGAATTTGGTACATACTAACTCGAGGAATATGATTGCCTAAAGTGAAAGAAAATGTAATTTAACTATGGAAAGAAAACAAATATCCGCACGTTGCATCATCACAAAAACTACGTGAGTCGAACCCTGTTTAATATAACTGCGCAATTGCCAATTAATTTAACTTGGCAAGATGTTACACAGTGTTTATAGATTTACCCTGTCTGAACTACTACTGATTCGCAGTGTGTGATTTTGTAATTGTATAAAGATAAAGACTTATGCTATTGCTTACACGTGTTTGTATGTGGATAATATGCCTATAGGGCAATTGTACAGTGCGGTTACAAAAGAATCATGTATGTTTTGAGCCTTATATGCCTATTTTTCTGACCCCAGAACGCCGTTTCCGAGCTTCTGGCGTGATGCATGTAGTTTTGTTGTCATTGGTGAATCTGCTTAAAAAGATCTTTAAAATTTCTACCCTGTCCAAAGATATGGCTGATTAGACGTGGTTGTGGTAGAAATCTCATAATTATGAAGTGATCTTTTTTGCTATTTTTCTTTATTGTTTGGTAGGCATGGTCCTATTTATTGTATAAATCATATGCAGAGTATTTACAAATAATGAAACTTGATAAAAAATGTTTTAAATATAAACTATGTTTTGTAATAAAATGATATTGGGAAGATAATATACAAGTTGTCTGTACATTCTTTTACATGCTCCGTAAATAGCAGAAAATTGAAAGCTCAACAAATTTGATAAGTACTTTTGAATGAATCAAAGTTCACTATTTAGTGTTGGATAGTAGAACTGATTCAAACTAAATCTCTTCAATATTATGTTTGTTTGAAACATAAACCATGTCAAATGCATTTAAAGTATCCAACTATTTATGGTATATATAATAAACCTTGAAAAGCTAATGTAGAGCATGCCAGCGGAGAATTTTGTCGTCTGCAGATAAACGTTGCAAACAGTGTTAACCAGATCAGGACCAACAGAATGTAGAGTGTAAGTCCTGATCTGGGTTTAAACTGTTTGACACTCTTACATGTATAGTTTTCCTGTGCCATTTTGTTTTAAATAAAGTTAACTTGAGAAAAAAGTCAGCAGACGAGAATAAAAGCATGGACAAACACCCAGCATATAAAGAGATAAGTATAAGAGATAAAATATGTCATAAAATAACAGTAAACTTTTTTATGAAAAAATAAATAAACCATGCTAATTCTACTTCTAATCTTTAAGTACCTTACATTGCACTATCACAGAATACCAAGCAACTTAAGGGGTTGGTGCTAGAGAACTTCATTCCTCTTATTTATTCCTTATTGCGTAGAAAAACAGTTTATGGGCTAGGACCCTGGGTTTTTGAGCTGCATAATATCGTTCCCTTCCCCTTGTTCCAGCACGCCACTTTCATACAATGTGTAAAATATGATAACGCATATACAGACAATAGCTTTTACTGGCACACGGGATAGAATGATATTTTTTAAAATGTTTCTAATTTCTTTATATTTTAATGCAAACCTGATTGATCTACCCAATGTTTTACATCATTGTAGCATTAAATATGGAAAAAAATCACTTCAATTAAGTACTCAAGTCAGGGTAGCTTGACTGTGCAGAAAGAGAAGATTGAAAAACTTTATTTTTACTCAAAACCGTAGGCATTTATCAATGGCAAGTGTAAATGATCGTTAGATGGACGCTAGTACACGCTGCTTGCAAAGGTTATCAACAGACGTCATTTGCAGGCAAATAATTGCAGTAACTCCTGTGTAAAACGGCCACTTTAACAAAGACCACAAATTGGTTTCCAAGACCAATTATCGCTTAATGCAGGTCAAAAGTATTGCCGAATGCTCCAAAGGGAGCATTCTGCATTACTTTTGACCTTCATTAAGCTACCATTTGCCATTCGGATATTTGTTTTGTCTATTTTTGAGTCACCGTTTTACACAGGTTTTACTGTAAAACAGTTGCAATGTGTGCATGTCTGCTGTATCAATTACTTACGCTGATCAAGCAAAAGATATATATATCGAAGAAGACAGCCGTCAGCTAAATTCGACAAAACCTCATTTATAATTTAAGCAAGCTAACTGATAAACTAATGCTTTGACAACGTATTTGCTGGCGCAGATACAACTACTTCAAAATTTAAATATATCATGCTGTGATATTGTATTACCCGTCAACCTCTTTCTCTGGAGCTGCATGTGCGGATCAGAGTGTATGGAATGAAATTAAACGCTCGAAAACCCTTTGGCTACGCTCAACTTTGCGACTAAAATATACTTGATTATCAGCTAAAATGGAATTTAATCAGCGTAATATCGCTATGCAAGAGGCTTTGTTTGTTTGTTTGTTTATTTATTTGATTTGATTCTTTACGTCCCATCAACAATCTTTCATTTAAACAGGGACGGGCCTCCCTGGATTGAACCAGTACTAAGCTATGATAAATGTGTGCTGTGCAAGAGGCGTTCATTTAATTATGCAACTGTACTGTACAATTGACATGTGTTTTTACTACCCTCGTGACAACACATGTATGCACATGTTTAAGTTTTTATTGAAAATGCAATACCAAAACCATAAAATTTGAAATGTAGTCGTTCAAGCATCATGCCAAATTAAGTTAAATTGAAAGGCAAATATACAGTTTTATCAGAACCACTTTTTAAATTCCGTTTTTTTCTGCAAAAATTATGACAAATAAGCAGTTCAAGATTTAATCTATTTAAGCCTAGTGTCTTTTTGTGGGACATAGACAAACAGTGCTGACCCAGATCAGACGGCATAGAATGGTCTATTAAACTTTGAATGTGACTGAAAATAGAATCCAACAGTTAAAATAGAACTTGACTGGTCCAAATGATAATATTGGTAAATTCCATTTGGTTTAAATGGATCAAAATGCCAGATTGGAAAGAGTGGGTTGTGCATCCCAGCCTTGTGTGTTCAGGAAGGTCAGGTCAAGTCGACAACTACTGGAAGAAAATAGTACATTGTTTAGGCTTCGTTTGTTTAGCCTGGTGATGAGGCAACAAACAAAAAGTGTAAGCTATTGACTTTTCCTGTATAACTTAATAAAAAACAAGCCTGTCAAAGCAATTGAGAGTAGTTCATATCAATTATAAAGACAATGACTCGTAGATACGAATAACAGATCACTTTACCAGGGAACCAAGGCTTCATTGGCAGTTCTACAATATTAAAGACTTGTTATTTCCACCTGGTTTCCATAATTAAATGTAGCAAATGCAGTTGATGCCAGAACTGTTTTCTTCTGACTTTTGACAAGCAATGTTTTGTCTGCAATTTGTGATAAACGATGTGACTGCGCTTGACGGATTTCCATATAGCTAAATAACCTGTTCAGGGTCATTTCTCATTTAATAGGTGGTATAAGTCTGCGCCGATGATTATAGGAATACATTCATGACTCCATAGTTTGATTCAATCCGCTTGCAAATGAAGGCTCTAGATAAAACCTAGTCCATTGTCTAAATAAATAAAATTTTACTGAATTTATTTAACAAGCGGTCAACAAAACAAATATCAATACTTTTATTGATACTGAAACGTCTTTTTTAGATTGCAACTTCTTCATAACACTGTGCAATAGCATACTTTTATTTAAAATTGTGATAAACAAGATTATTGAATGTTTTTTATGGAAAGGATCCCAGCTCCACATCTTAAGGTGTATATATTTCCATAAATAAATTGTTTTGCGATGATATATATTACTGCTGTGGATTCAAAGATACATGAGAATCTTAGTAAATGAAAAATATAAACTAATCCAGGTAATAGGTACTTTCACATCATTTACTGCAGTATAATTTACACCGTGATTTACCTGTTTCTATGAAAAATATAGTATAATACTATTATTATGTATCTTTGACCCATCTGTACTAATGACTTCAACAACAGAAATAAATATATGGCTGTTAAATTACTAAAACAAAGTTATACTTGGCACACAACCAGAGTAAAATTACGTAGTTGGTCACGTTATGCTATTGCATTCACTTAATTGGACAAATGCATGTATTTCTTTCATATTTCTAACGGTAAGTCTGTTTAATAACTTTACTCTTATCGTGCATGAACTTTATCGATATGATAAACCTCTACAAGAAAGTTTTAAATCAAGTTGTTTGTTAAATATAATATGTGTTTGAAAATTCTACTGCAACAGAGCATATCAGAATAAGTGTTGTATTGTGATTAAATTTAATAATTAACAAGAAATGTCAGTAACACGTGACGAATGCCCCCAAAGGAATTGGTCTAGCATTAGACACATTTGAGGAAAGTTAGCTGTAATATAGGAGATATGCTCCAGACACAAAAACCTAGAAATGGGACCAGAAGTCAATGTCAAGGTCAAAGTGACTCAAAATGGTTTGCGCCACTCCATCATCCCAAGAGGAATCAACATCCCAAATTTGAGATTCCTACATCAAATAATATAGGAGATATGCTCCAGACACAATTATTCAAAAAACTGGGTCATAGGTTAAGATCACAGTGACCGGAAAATGGAATTGGACTATCCACCATTCCAAGATCATTCACACACCAAATTAGGGATTCCTACCTCAGATAATAAAAGAGATATGCGCCAGATATAATTATTCAAAAAATGAGATCAAATGTCAAGTTTAAGGTCATGGTGACCCGTAAATGGTACACAATACTTCACCACCCCAAAATACATCCACACACCAAATTTGGGATTCCCATCTTAAATAATTTAAGAGCTATTTTCTAGACACGAATATTCTACAAACTAGGTCTGAGGTCAAGGTCAAAGTGACCCAAAAACGGTATGTGACACTACGCAATCAAAAGTGGCACCCCTACACCAAATTTGAGACTCTTACCTTCAATAATATTAAAAATATGCTCTGGACATGATTATTCAAAAACTAGGTCAGAGGTCAAGGTCACAGTGACCAGTAAATAGTACATGACACTCCACCTTCCCGAGATGCATCCACACACCAAATTTCTATCTCAAGTACTATAAGATTTATGCTCCTGACACAATAGTTATTGAAACTAGGTCAGAGGTCAAGTTCAATGTCACAGTGACCGGAATATAGTATGTGCCATTCCGCCATCCCAAGATGCACATACACGCCAAATTTGGAATTCCTACCTCAAAGAATATAAGAGATATGCTCTGGACACAATAATTCTTAAAACTAGATCAGAGGTCAAGGTCACAGTGACCCTAAAATAGTATGTGACACTCAGGCATCCCAAGATGCATTAACATACCAAATTTGGAATTCCTATTTCAAAGAATATAGGAGATATGCACCAGAATCAATGCAGTTTCTAAAAACTAGGGCACAGTGACTTAATTATGTTACGCGACACTTTGTCATCCCATGATGCATCCACACATCAAATTTGAGATTTCTACCTCAAATAAGAAAAGAGATATGCTCCAGACACAATTATTCTAAAATCTAGGTCAGAGGTCAATGTCACAGTGACCCGAAATGGTACATGACACTTCAAATCCCAAGATGCATCAACACACCAAATTTGGAATTCCTACCTCAAAGAATATAAGAGATATGCTCCAGACACAATAATTCTTAAAACTATGTCAGCAGTCAAGGTCACATGGACCGGAAAATGGTATGTGACACTCCATCATCCCAAGATGAATTTACTGGCCGAATTTGGAATTCCTATCTCAAAGAATATAGGAGATATGCACCAGACTCAATGCAGTTTCTAAAAACTAGGTCACATCAAGTTCAAGGTCACAGTGACCCAATTATGGTACGCGATACTTCGTCATAGCAAGATGCATCCAAATATCAAATTTGAGATTCCTACCTCAAATAATGTAAGAGATATGCTCTGGACAAATATATTCTAACAACTTGGTCAGAGGTCAAGGTCATAGTGACCCGAAAATGACATGTGAATCTCTGTCATCCCTAGATGCATTTACACACCAAATTTGGAATTCCTACCTCAAAGAATATAGAAGATATGCACCTGACACGAAGCAGGACGGCCGGACGGACTGACGGACGGACAGACAGACAGTGTGATTACTATATGCCTCCCAAAGTTCCGCTTTTGGGCATGCAAAGAATATATGGAGACCTTTCTTTTCCTGATAAACTCAAAAAGAAAATCAAACGTAATAAAAGTAGGCTACACCACAGTCTGCGTGCCTAAAAATGAAACCTAATCACGATTAACATAATAGAAATGGTATCCACTTTGTTTGTACGACGGTGGGCCAGATTACAGACTCAATTTCAATCCTGACATAAAGCTTTCATCAGCGGCCGCTGGTTGGTGCCTGGTGCTTATTTTTGCTGTGCCTTTCATGGCACAACTAGTGATTTATCTTTGCTAGGACTATCTCAGTCTGTCTGTGTGTTACAAATAAACTATTTTCTTTGCTTCATCGCAGTTAGTTATTTTGGTTTGAAGCGTTCTCTATGATAATAAAGGGAAAACGTTAGGAAGCTTCTATGCAGGCTGAACAAATGTGTTTAAATAACAACAGAATCAAATGTGAAGGTTCAGACAGTAAACTATATGTAACGCTCTGTCGCTGTGGCTGCTGTATGTTGTAAGGCTGTTAACTATTTGCCCCCTGATCTATTTTGCATAATTTTTTGTCGTCTACTGATATTTTTTGAAATCAACTTTTTCTAAAAATTCTTATAGAAATACCATCAGAGTGTCTAATAGTTTGGATCAAGATCAGACCTGACGTTTTGTTGGGCCTGGTCTGGGTGCAAACTATTTGCAAAGGCTATCAGCAGACGACACTAGGAGGCAAAAGGTTAATTCTTTTTTTTTCGTTGTTGCTTCATTTGCGTGTGTGTGATTTGGTAATTGGCCTTGGTTTTGTGTGGTATGATTCTTTGTGCCAAATTAATGACATATGCTACTAAATACTTCCCACATTGAAATATTTTCAATACTTTGCATACAGTTTGTTTTATGCATGGACTGTCAATTTATGAAATAAAAGGGATATGTCACCATGCACATTTTTCATAATCCCATATGGAAGTTTTCAGCATTTGGCCAATTTTCTTGACAAAACCCAAGTCTTCAATGTTATGCTTACGTGTAAATAGTTGTAATCGTCATTCAGCTTCTTTATTTGAAGATAAAAGAAATGAAGTCCAAATAGCTTATTCGAGCACACTCAAATTAGCACAGGCGGTAAGCGGCAATATTTAGTAGTAATGTTTTAGACATGAAAAGACGACAACCAAAACAATTGTCCCACTTTCAATGTTTGGTGTGCATCAACTATTTCAGATATGACATTTAAGACGATTAAGTGTATTTTACTACTGAGCCGAAGCTGTGTGCATGTCGTTTAAATGCATTAAATAATGGATGCTTTGTAATTATCAGTAAAACATACAGCTCAAAACATTCATAAATCAAGCTTAAACGCAGCATAATCTGGGCAGAAATTACTATTTTCTTCCATTTCCATTTCAATGCAAGTCCTTGCACCAATATTATACTCAGCTATTTCGATCGTCTCTGTATGACTTTCGTTAAGCAGTTTTCGCGCCAGAAAAGACCAATGACAAGTGGATTGAAAAGAGCTTTTACAAAACGTTTAGGTCACACTTTAATAGTTTTGGAAGAAGCAGACGGAAACCGTCTCATTTTGCATAATCATCTATACATTTATGCAAAACAGGGCAAAAATTTTCACCACCCATACATGATTTAACATGGCAAAACTTATCATTCTAACAGTTATGGATAATATGGCAAAACTCATCACCATCCCTACATAATGAATAACATAGCAAACGTATCATCATTGATACAGTAAAACTTATCATCATCCATACAGTAATGCATAACACGGCAAAACTAATAATCATCCATATGGTAATAATAAACATGGCAAACCTTATCATCATCCATACGCCAATGCAAAACAGGGCAAAGCTTATCATCATGCATACAGTTATACATAACATTGCAAAACATATCATCATCTATACAGTAATGCATACCATGACAAAACTTATCTTCATCAATATGGTAATACAAGCATGAAAAAACTTATTATCATCCATACGACAATGCCTAGTGGAGCAAATCCTATCATCATCCATACAGTAATGCATACCATGACAAAACGTATCATCATTCATACGGTAATACCAAACATGGAAAAACTTATCTCCAACCGTATATCCGACGATCTACCCTCAGATAAAAACATATGATGATGGTTATCCCAATTCTAATGCACTTCTGCAGTTTTATCTTGAATTGCAGCTTTGCAATCCACATTAAGCCGCATATCATTCAATGAAATAAGATGCCAAACTGTTTTGGACAGATATCGCATCAGTGACGTACTGTGGCATGCTAATATCCACTATCAGACCTCGCGTTACAAAAGCAAGTCATTATCGTCCAATAGGTGGCATGACTATTGCATACTGACCTATGTGGGTAAATGTGACATACTTGTTTACCAAATGCGTCACGAAGTCATGTGATTCGCCTGATTGGTTGATTCAATCTTATTATCAATCGGCGTCATCATGCGTCACTGAAAGGCTTTTATTGCCTGGCCATGTGCAAAGTGTTTTCAAAAATGCTTAAGAGAAGACAAAAATATCATTCTATCGCTAATACAGTTATACCAAATCATTTTAGGGTTTGGCTACCAAAGGTGGCTTAATGAGACCACAGATGGGTCATTTATTGCTATACTCGGCTTGTTACTTTTTAACGTAAGTGTTTTGAGTAAAGCATTCCGCGTATCAACACAAAACCCATTTTTTTAGCAGTGATGTGACGTAGCAGACCTGTCGTCCTTTTGGTGTCGCGCCTGGGCAGACAATGAAATGCAAGTGCATTGGAATGCTTTGTAATTGATTTAGATATTGCTTTGGATAAAACTGATTATTACTCTTTTGTGAAAATCCTGCAGGATTTTTCTTCCATTTCATATTGCAGGGGGGGGGGGCACTTTTTTTTGGTTTTGCTTAACAGGCTCAAAGGATGAGAAATACTTCGATTCAGCTTCTATATTGCTTTGTAAAGCAATACAATTAAAAAATGAATAATTTTTCAAAAAACCCTACCGGGTTTTTCCTCCACAATCTGAAATTGGAGAAAAACCCTGCGTGGAACATCAAAGTTTTTAATTTAGCCAAATACTTCGGGAACCAAGGTTAAAAAATGTTAACCCTTGCACCCGAAAGGTATGCAGCTGAATTTGGTATGGTTGCAAAGGTAATTATATGGTGTATCTGAAACCACTGTATAGCAGACTCGATCGACGTGCACGTCGCTAGAGCTGTTCATTTTCTATGGAAGCCCAGCAAGAACATGTGACAATATTATTTTTTCAAAATCTCATATTTTTGTTCTAAAAAAATTGACTGAACAATATTTGGCTTTTATAATACACATACATCTGTGTAGACCCCAGAAGCAGCGGTGATCATTTAAGAATACTGCTTATTGATTTTTAAAGCATGTAGAATAGGTCACTCCAATTTTAAAATTAAATATGTAGATTCCTTTGCTTCCAATGTAATTAAAACTGTATTTCTTGTCAAGGAATGTATAATATAATTATTTATACATTACTTAGAAACACATCTCATAATATTTTGCAAGCTTACAAATTCCATTGTATGCTCCCACTGAAGAGGTCTGCATTGCACATTTTTGTACATACATAATATTTTTTTAATTGCATGCGTTTAAAAAACTGCATACAGTCAGACAGAAGTTTGGACCATAATTAAACACAATTTATTTTTATTTGCTTAGAAAAACTAGAAAAGGTAGCTAAAAAGTAAAAATATGAAACCACGAAATTTGAGACTTAGTAATTTAATCCATGCCAGCTGGCTTGTTGTTAAATACTATGGACAACTTGAGAAAGAATTAACTCATACATTAAATTTATCAATATTTAAAGGACTTTTATCTTCCTTTTATATGACAGATTTGATACATAGGTAATTATAGAGACCAATGTTGTTGTTTTTTTTCTGCTGAAAACAATAGTTTCCTTTAACAGTGACAAAATAAAAATGGAAACAATCGTATAATTATTATCATAACCATAAAACCCACATCTGTCTCCCTTTTAAATGCAAAAATGTAATCACATAAAACTTTTAAAGAAAAAAAGGAAATCCCAAGCATGACTATATTGGTGCACAAATGGCTGCCTATACTCTTTTTAAAGCATTGCTTATGATAGTGTATTATTGTAAAACGGCCTCTCATCCCCAACCTCCAGATAAGATTGCGTTATGGAAAATTAATTATGTAATTTCCCAGCCAAAAAATATCTTGTGGCTAAATAAATGGATCTTTTAAACGAGGCGGTACTTTTGAAGACCAAAAAACACGTTTAAACTGATTGATATGGGGAAAAACATCACAATTTCTATGCTATGAAATGTTGCTTATCTTGACCTATGCGGCATACAAAAAGCATTTTTTCCGCGAAATGCAATTTTGGCCCCATTGCTATACAGTGGTTTTATATCAAGCACTTCTTTAACTATCAGTATACAAAAATCCAGCCGTATACCTCTAGGGTGCAATTTTTTGTGTTTTTGCACGATACACTACTTTGGTTCCCCGACTGATACCAATCATTTTCTGCAATAATTACAATTAAATAAACTTATTTCTTGGACAAATTTTAATAATTATTTATGAAAAAACCCTGCAGGGTTTCCCCCCCCTCTAATTTTGAAAATATTGAGAAAAAACCCCACGCAGGGTTTTAAAAACACACGGGATTTTAAAAACCCAAGGGGTTTTCCAAAATTCCCGCGTTTTTTATACTCTAACCACTGTTTTCACTATGATAAAAAATTTTATTGTGGGGTCTAAATGCAAATGTATCACTAATTAAAGTCTGTATTTATGCATTAAAATGGTTTTGTTTCTTTTGCACTACTAGGAAGATGATGTGATTTTGCCAAATTCGGGTGCGGCAAAAAACTACACCTGGTGTATACATCGTGCATGTCGGGCTATTACTTTATTACCATAAAGGATGAATGATACATTATACGAGGGCTGTTCTATTTTGAATGCAAGTAGTTTCATAATTTTCTTCATATATATGCTAAGACAAAAAACATACCTTTCTGGAAAGAACTATTTGTCGCCTTTAAAATGACACCAAACATAAAGAAGCACTCACTATATTTCTCACGTTACAGACGCCTATATAAAGGCCGCGCCTGTATACTTAAGTTTTTCTGAAGCAATTTGCAATTCAGGTTTTCGTACATGTGCGGATACAGTGTCATGTCTTTGTAAGTTTGAGACAAAATGACACAAAATTTTAGATGTAAGTTTATGTAACCTTCACAAAGTTGCTTGCAGGAAAATGTTTATATAATCCTGTTTCAATCTCGAGAAAATAGGCAAGTTTGTGACGTCAATAATTTTATAAATAACGGCATTTTGAGTAATCTACTGGTGATGTAATAATGAACATTGCGGTATCTTTTTCTTTGCGTTTTGCTGACAATATGCTGTAATTATGTCATAAGGTAGTTTTTAAAACGTGATGTCCTCTATTCAAAGAGTTATCACATTTTATATCATTTTTCAAGCATTTTTCTTCCCCTTAATGATGTGTTTACATTAATTTAAATATGTTCCATCTGTTTAGCCCTCAAGACCGGCTGAGTAATTTTATTGTATACAATGCCTATAGTAGTCAAACTTTAAGTTTACGTTCAAATTCAGGATAAAGCCGCAATGTTATGCAAAAAAAAATAAGTATAAATATTATAATCCCTTCACTTAAGGCATTTTTGACTGAATAGAAATGCTTTTTAGCGTTTAGAAATTACCCACTATCCATCAATAATTTGTAGCAACAACTTAGTATGAGCGACCAGCTTATTGTTGTAGAGTTATAACTAGTTTTAATGTTGCTTCGTGCATTTGTTAGAGATAAGGTAAACTGCAAACTGATAGGTGGTGCCTTGTTTACCTTTTATTTGCAAACATAAGGAGACTTAAGTGAAAACTAGTAAAACCATGCCGGATTTACGCAACTCTCACAGAATCATTTTATAAGAACATGGGGATACTCCTTTAAAAAAAGTCAAGAATTTTCAGCTCTCTATTAAAGAATTATCAGCAAATGGCAAAATTCGCGGCTGGCAGACAAAGAATTAAACACACTTTGCGCATATACATGGCAAGATTTTGGTTCGTTGCGAGCAGTCAAGGCTTTGTTGAGAACGTGCACCTATGCAGGTTTGTCTTAGCCTCTCTGGCTGCTCGTATATGAAATAATGAACAGTCTCACATTATTTGGGCAGCATCTTTTGAACCCAGCGTTCGTTTAATTAATTTCAAACCTATAAAAATGGGTGGTAATGTAAATTTGTCATAGATTTATTGTGAATCAATACAATTACAGAATTTAGTGTCAACTTGAGAACGAGATATATTGCGATCCTTGCAGAAAATTAATGTCGGTCTCTTTATTCAAGTTGATAAATCATCATGTGGGGCATCTAATGCACTGAGTTTTTAAATCACTCATTTACTAAAAGGGTTGTATTGTTTGATCTGTCTGAATTAAATAGTGTTATGTATATTGTGTTGTTCTGTTATCTCTTTTCCCTTTCGAGGGATCTACATAAAATGGCACTTCTTATGGTTGCAGCTTAAGTGTTTAGTAGATGAATTACAGGCTATGCATATACCACCCCTTTATATAAAAATGTAAACGCTTTTCTCTGTGAAAACGCTACTCACATACACAAAGTATGGACACAGATGCAGACACATACCGAAATGCAGCCCTCTAGCTTTGCTGAAGACTTCAGCTGAGGCTTGCGACATATGCAATCAATACTGAAATCTCGTCCACTAGCCCCTATTAGTTATCTTTAGATTCAGCCATGAGCAAAACGATTTGTCTCAATGAGAAGTAAATATTTAATAATTCTAAACTGACTTTTGAAAATACTTCGTGAAGCTTCAATAGAAGGCTGCAAATATCCTATATGTGAGCTAAACTATTATGTTTGAACAACAACAGACTCTAGGTTATTTAACATCATTCTACATTCTTTGTCCTTAACACCCAGTATACACTACAATTAAACATTAAGTTTAATTCAGGTGCGATGCATCATTTGGTATGTCTTTCAAATAATATTACTTATATCATTATAGCATGCAGAGCTGTCAACTACATGTAGTGGTATAACATAAAGTAAACTATGGTAAAATCAATATATTCCATCCTGCATATATGTAGATTGAACACTTAGACATTTAATATTCAACTTCTAACCCAGATTTCCTGCATTTTCCCACGACTATATGTTACTTAGGTAGCCTTGAATCCAGATATAATATATATATTCTGTCACGACTAGATGTTGATAAGACACCAAAGCATTTATGTAACTTTTTACCAATATACACTGCATTCTCCCACGACAAATTGTATGTACATGTAGATAGGAAACTAAGTTGATTATGTCACCTCCAACCCAGATATAATATGTACATTATATCATGACCAGATGTAGATAGAAATCTAAGTAAATTATGTAACTTCCAATCTAGATATACTGCAGTCTCCCACTTCTAGCTGTAGATAGGACCTAGGTATTTTATGAAGCCTCCAACCCAGATATAAAATATTCAGTCATGATTAGATGTTTCGGGTTTACATGTGTTACCTGAAGATGAGCATCATAAACGCCGTATGCAAAAGGCAGTAAGATTTCATCAGTGATCCATATATAGCTTATTGATTTCATACACCATCATATTTCTCTCTTCAACTCTCCCTTTATGTACGTTTAATCTGAAATGCTTCTGGATGAGACTTGATTGTACTTGATTGTATCGATGCCTAATCTTTGCCTTCTTCTTTTAACTTTCATATAAATTAACAGATATTCCCATCTAACGCATTACGGTAATGTAACGTTTACGAAAGGTCCCAAAAAGGTTAGGTAAGACCTGACATTTTGATAATGTTTTACAGACGTAACTCGTATTATTATTTTTATTATGCTTTCTTCTTATAAATTTCAGATTTTGTCATTCTTGTGCAACGTTTAACTAACAATATTATCATCTCAATAATGTGGTCTTGCTCAAAATGATGCTGTAGCCTGCATCGAGTTAAACAATGAATTCAACACTGTTTTGTATATAAAAAAGTCTAAAATCATTTGGTAACGAGCTTTTTTGCAAGCGATCTTTTAGTGTTTTTACCAACAGACAATTAACGTTATATTAACGTACAAAAGACGCTCTTGACTAACAATGATCAAAGTCTAGAGCTTCGCATTTTGCAAAATGTGATTTCAAGTAAAAGTACCTTATTTAATATTCGTATTCTGGTTTTATTTGCCACTGTGTTAAATAAGTTTGTACATATACTCCTATTTATCTCAATTTATCATATGTTTGTATCCGAAACGATCCATTGCTCTTTCCAACGGTCTTGAGAAAGGGAAAATAGAAAACAGAATTACGTCATTTATAACATTTCGAAACGTTTTTTGTGTTAGCTGGGTTTGTGAGCAATCAATTAATCATTTTTTATATTTGAATGCACGCCATATTGTATCCCATATTTTGTACTTTAATGCTCAATAAATATGCGTTATGGTATATTTATAATCAACGAAAGCCTTCGTAAGACCAGCTGGATTATTGGTAATAAAATACTGAGACAGCTCGTTTAAAATAATACTTAACGTATTAGTCATTTTATAAACGTGCATGAGGATATACCTGTATACAGTGGGATTAGGACATACACTACATGTAACTTCCATAACCAGACTATAGGTATACAACTGCATAAAGGCGCAATACCGTCTGACGTGAGCATATGCGATTCAGAACATTTTCATTTGCGCTTTCACATTTAAATACGTCAATAAGAAACTTTTGGCCAGTAAAGTTTTTCCAGTTCGCACATGCTCAAGTGGCCATTTGATTACTTTCATTTAGACCAGCATATGAGTTTTTGGAACGTATGGCACTATAAATGGTCAGACGAGTTTGCGCATCCGCGCAGTCTGGCCAGTCTTCATTGCTCATAAACGCTGTATTGCATCGTAGATGCAAAACAGAACAAAATCTAGACATCTGAATTTAAGATTAGCTGTGCATGCAAGTTTAAACTATGGGCCTCGACGCGAGAAAACCTGTCTTCAGGGTTTGCGAACAACAAAGGCGCAGACCAGTCTGCGCATTCGCACAGACTGATCAGACCTTTAGAAAGTGTCATAGCTAAACTTGCCACAGGCGAAATTTCAATTTTCTATCCAGTCTCTGTGGTTGAGGATACTAGTTTGAGTGTCCCTTTCTCGGAAACCCTGAAGACAGGTTTTGTCGTGTCGATGCTCATACGATTTTATTGTATATGCGATAAGCAACATTTATTTATCACATGAGCTGTGTCAGTTATCGTTATATACAAAGGTGCAAAATTGAGTGCAAAATTGTAAATATTTTCTTACACATACTTTTTAGCATATGTATTGGGTGCTCAAAAACCCGTCTCATTGAGACGGTTTTTTGAGTACCCACAACGTATGTTTTGGTTGAGAAATGAGAAAATTACTTTTCCGTTACGCACTCTTAACTAAAATCCTGAAATTTATTATATATTTATTTTTAGATGAGCTGGGAGCTCCACTGACTGAGTGACGGATGATTCTGTAAGAAATTAATTCCTGCAATTCTGAAATGGACGGAAACGGGACGTTACCGGAGCAAGATGATTGGATGAACGGAACTCACGTTTTAAACGATAGCACGGACGTGATTCCTGAACCAATATTTTATAGTACGCCCTATTCTATTGTGTCAATGATGCTATATTCTGTTATATTTACTTTCGGTTTAGTTGGCAATACCATGGTGGTGTGTGTTATTCTGCGCTCAAAATCCATGCACACGGCGACAAACTGTTATTTGTTGAGTCTTGCGATATCGGATTCACTGATTCTAATATCAGCAACATTGCCCGCCATTGCTGAGCCTCTTTTCCAGATTAAGGAGTGGCCATGGGGTCCTATTATGTGTTCAATGCTCGTGTTTCTACAATATTTGGGCATAAATGCGTCAACTCTTTCAATAGCTGCTTTCACCATAGAACGATACATCGCCATCTGCCATCCTTTGAAAGCACGAGTTATATGTTCGGTGGCACGAGCTAAGCGGGTAATGATTTGTCTTTGGATAACGTCAATTGCGTACTGTTCTCCCTGGATAGGTCTTACATACACTTTTGATCTTACAAGTGGAGGAAAAGTTATCGAAGTGTGTTATTTTAGATTAAAAAGAAACCAATATTTAGCATATTATTTAACTGACTTAGTACTACTCTATGTGATTCCTTTAATAATGGCTGCTGGGATGTATGGCTGTATTGGGAGGGCTCTCTTCAAAACCATATCACACGACACTGGATACCTCCTTGAACGACGCCGACAAGGGACCATAACAAGCCATGGTAGCAGCGCTAAACACAACAGTAGAACCAATTCAGTGCAGGTAAGCACAGTAAAACCTGTGTAAAGCGACCACTCTCAAAAAGATCGAAACTTGTTTTTCAATACCAATTAGCGCTTAATGCAGGTCAAAAGTATTGCAGAATGCTCAAAGGGGAACATTCTGCATTACTTTCAACCTTCATTAAGCTACCACTTGTCATTCAGAACTTTGTTTTGTCCATTTTTGAGCGGCCGTTTTACACAGGTTTAACTGTACAACTATAGTCACTGAAAGTCCTAACCGGTCACCTACATTTTATCAAGTGTCTTCCAAATCTTAACTGACATGACTACTCCTTTTGCACCCCGAAACAGCCAGACGTGTTATTCACCCTAGACCCCTAGACAGTAAAGATATTGTCAAACTGTTCAGTATTGCATGCAGGATGCCCTCTTGAATATTGGTGCCCCCATTTTCAAAATTCGCAAAATTAAGCTTTCTGTGACAGTTTGTGAGATATCCATCTCCATAACATTTTAAAAAAACAAACTCATATTGAACTCCATCTGCCTGGGGCCGTTGCTATTGGTCATAGTGTCTCAAAATTCACATCACCATTCAATGCAAATACTTCTTTTTTGTAAAAGATGGTACTGTTTTCGTGAAAGCCTCCCAGATACAATTTTGTGATTTAGGCTTAGATTTTTGTGTTAACGTATACTGACATAATGGCCTATTTCGACATGCAATCGAAAATTGATATAGTTCTTACTTTGCAGAAAATCGATAAAAACACACGTGACCAGTTAAAACTTTTTGTTAGGTTTAGATTTGAAACGTTTTCCATGGACGTCCTGCTTTTATGACTTAATCAGTATATTGATAATCCTTTTTAAACAAAGAGTAAGTAAGATGTATCCACCAGACCATAAGTTAAATAAAACAATTCTTTTGAAACTGACGCCCACTTCCGCTTTGTCTATAAAAAGTGGCAAAGTTTTTATTTAAAATGCACATTGAATGATATTTTTTTGATTTTATAATAGTTACTTTCAAGTTTTTGTATGCATATTTTCCTCGTTTCCATTTTCATGGTGTAATATATTTTACAGCTTATTCGTTTAGCTAAAGTATGTTCTAAAGTTGGAGACACATTTTTGACTGCTAACTTACATATTTTTGACAGCCAACCTACCCAAACAAGGCAATCACTATTATATATTTCGAAAGCATTTTCACGATGATATCGCAGTTGCAAAGTTGATTGTGCACATGGGTACCAGATAATTACAGATCGTGCCTAAGTTTATAAATACAAACCCTTCATTATCACTTCTTGTTTCCAGAAGCTGGGCACCTGATGCTAACTGTTTATTTGTCTTAGCTATAATTGTATTACAACATATTATAAGAATCTATTGTAAGCGTGAGGGTGGGATAGGATAATCCACCTGGAAGATCATGGTTTGGCATAGAGAGGTTGGTTAGACCTCAGACTCTATGCTGCATCTGTTGACCAGCTGTTATGACATGAAGCCGGTCAGGAAGGAAGATGGGAAATCTCATTGGAAAATTCCTCAATGCGATGATGATGCTACCAGGGAAAAATAATGCACACAACTAGTAATATCTTTTTAGTACTTTATGTACTTAAAAACATAGACAACACATTAATAATACAATGACGTCACCTACGCTATTATTTCTGGCTAGTTGACCATCCTATACTAGGGCAAGTTGCCACTCTAAGATCATTTCAATTAGAATCAATCTTAGAGTGTTCTGCTCTAGATGTACGTCAACTAGTCAGAAATAAGAAACGTAAAGAATATGATTCGCATACAATCTAAGCTCTAAGAAAAAAAAACTGGGCCCTTTGGTACTTAAGTATCGCGGTGTTGAGTACTTTTCTTTAGTATACGCGTTTCGCGAACACTATATTTTCTTGGCCACACGTTGTTGACACTAAGTCAATCAGCTCTGAGATAATATGGTTTTGATCGTCTCTCCGTATTAGGACGTCAAATTTATTCATATGGGATTTCCAATAAGATGGTATTGATCGTCTCTCCATATTGGGACGTCAGGTTTATTTATTTGGGACTTCTTATAGATTCCAAGTAATTTTATTTGTGATCTGGACTCTTGAAGTCGTCTGGTTTATTTGATCACAATTCCAGCCGGTTGGCTAACAACTCGTTCTGGCTACATAGATAGTCGCGAATATTGGGACCTGATCCCACGCTGTTCGTGGCCTGAGAGGACAGCTACAAAGTGCCCTCAGGTACTAGATTCTGTGGTTCACCAAAATTCGGCCTCCAACGTAGGAGGGGACACAAATCAGAGATAATTCTTTCTATAATAATGAATAGCGTCTCTATATCGTACCTCGCTACGGTATCTTTATGATGTCCCCTAACAAGAATGGGCAATTCCACCCTTTATATAGTGAGAAGTGCACAAGATCTCCAAGATCTTCAAGAAAAGTAACAAAATCATGCAAGCGTTACTAAATAAAGACACAATGAATTCTATCTCAGACAAACCGCCCTTATATTGGACTAATAGTAGAAAAGGTACTCTATCACGGTTCGTATAGGTGACCAGATGCATACCTAAACCATTGCGTATTTGTGCGTATACGCAACTATCACTGATTCTGAAGTTCCTGACATTATACATGTAACACCAGCCCACCAGGTTTTACATGTTATTGTTGGATTTATTTCGCTAGGGTATTCTGTTGTATGTACTAATGCGTCTTTATCTTTGTTTATCTCCTTTTTATATCTTGATTTATATATACTAGGAGATGATTTGTGGATAAGTTATGGATCATCCAAGCAAACAAAACATCTATGTCTTTTGATCCACATCAGACTTAAGGGTGAGGTTGGTACTTTTTTGCTATTTGTGTTTGTCTTTGCCATACTGTCTTGTCTGTTCCTTGCAGCCTTGTGGACACTCTTGGCTCTCTTGTATGTGG
Organism: Loripinus fragilis; assembly: GCA_964019695.1. Taxonomy (NCBI): domain Eukaryota; kingdom Metazoa; phylum Mollusca; class Bivalvia; order Lucinida; family Lucinidae; genus Loripinus; species Loripinus fragilis. The sequence continues at coordinate 20,134,119 of OZ026523.1, forward strand.
TGTTTTTGTGTTTTGTCACTTTCCCATATGTTGTCCTGGGACAGGTGTGGTACTTGATTGTCTCGATTCCTGATCTTTGTCTTCTTCCTTACTTTTTCCCGTGACGAGGGGCCCATTGTTCTATCCCTTTTTCGCGCAAATAATGGGTACTTTATCGTGCACACCATATTTTTTATGTTTGAAAATAGGCTCCTAGAAGCTCCTGATCATTCTGGGATGCGACATATAACATAATGACGTCCTTTGTTTTCGACGAGCGGCTGTTCGATTTTTATCTTTCCCATGGGTTGGTACTGGGTATGAGAGATAGAATTATTACAAATGGATAAGATCAGCGAAAATACCGATCTGGTGTACAAGAAATATATTCGTTTTACAATTAAGTTATATTTTCTGTTATCATTTCTCTGACATTGTCATACAGCCTCAGAGCATATTGATTCACCAGCACATTCAATCATAGATTATCTTATTTATGCATATTGCTAAATTAATGGCTGCATTTTCGAAAGGCTTATGTCTTGTCTTGTGTCTAGATCCACATCTGAACTAAGGGTGAGGTTTGTACGCCGTGAAACCGGTTTAAGCACTCCAGTAAAATATTTTTCTGACCGTTCCAGAGCGATACTTCTTTTGTGGATCATTTATGTTTTTTTTGTCTTGTGTTTGTTATGCCTTTATGCGCGTCTGTTTATCTGTGCCTTTCGGTCACTTGCTGGGAAAGGGCCTCTTGGCTCTCGTTTGTGGTGTCTAACTGTGAGTTTGTCACTTTCCTATTGGTATCCTGGGTCAGGTGTGTTACTTGATTGTATCGATTCCTGAGCTTTGCACCCGCACTTTCTTATGAAGAGAACTTCCTGGATGCATTGTCTTTGAAAAGTGTCATTTTTGTTTAAAATCTAAAAGATTTCACTGACTTTGGTGTTGATGTTCTGTGTTTTAATCCGTTGGTTGGTGCCTGATGCTTGTCCTTGGCTGGGCCCTACGTAGCTCAACTTGAGGTCTCCTTTAGCTCTGACTATATGTGAGTTATGAGCCCTTTTCTTTGTTTCATCATACTGTGTTAATTTGATTTGATTGTTTCTCTATGATAATAGACTATATTAGTTAAGAAGCCTCATGCGAGTTAAACAATTTCCTACAGATACACAATGCACTGCACTGAAAATTAGCAACACGCAAACTATGAATGTTTCGATTAAACAAAATACAATATAAATACGTTAAAGTCAAAGCTAATTAATGCAAGACAAAATATTTTCAATTTAACACGTAACTTCTGTACTCTTATCTAAAACTGTGGCATCATCAATACGAATGGGATTTCCTCATAGGAAACAGCCACACAAACCATCTGACAGTCTATAAATCTATCAATTACTAATAATATGCACAAACAGTACAAAATGATTATAACAGATTATAACAGTCTGGCATTAAAAGAGCTGTTTACTTTTACCATTCGTATACTAATCCATATCTGACTTGGATCACTACATGAGATATTAGGAAACTAGGTAGAACATGTTTAGATCCCACGAGATGCGGCTTTTCTGTTTTTTTATTATATAAGTCATAGTTATTAATTAGTTTACTTTGTAATTTCTACCTACAGCAACCCTCTATAATTGATGATTGGACATACGGACACAAACAAACACCAAGGATGGACCTTCCTTTCATCTTATGCTAGATGCATTATTATATTACCATATATTACAATGGATACCTAACACAAACCTGAATTTCTGCAAAAATAATTTTGGTCAGACAAATACTTTATCCTCTACAACTTATGATCATGGCATGTATATGCAATATTTTCCAAACGTATCAATTTGTTAGGTGCACTGAATGTAACATTAAAATTCACGCACACGCATGTGGACTTGTCAATTTGGTTAGTATTTTACATAGGTTTACAAAATGCGAGCAATATGCTCAGAACTTCGTGAGTGGTCCTTTCAACTGCTCAAAAATACTAAACTGCTACTAACTAAGATTGTTATGCTTAAAACGCCCAGCATGCCAAAATGTGTTGGTATTTTACCAATTATTAGCATGATAAATAGCATTTATCATGCTAATAATTGGTAATACCGACACATATTGGCATGTTTACATTTATGCACAGATTAAATAGTTTATGCTCAGTTGAGGAGCATTAATCTATATCAGCCAAGCGTCATTTTGGTTTGACAATGGCAAACAGTTCAGAACGTACCATCTGATCAGGGTCGCCAATGTTTGCTGACTGAATGTTATATTAAAATTTGAATAAATAAATAAAAAAAAATTCCAGCCAACAACCCTTAAAACGGAAATGGATTAGTTCATTTGATAAGAGTGGGACATTTCATTTGGCTTAAATGGGTTATTAAAAATCTTTATAACCCTAAGATTTGATGTAGGCCACAGTGTTCTTTAAGTAAGGCAAAGCATTTTATATAAGTAAGGCAAAGCATGTTATATTTATTTTATTCTTTACGTATTTTAAGGCGACAGTAATTTTCTATAATTTGCTCAACGCTGTTTTTTTTCCAACCAATTTGTCTTGTTATAGTGAACTTCGGTGATTCTTGCCCAAGCCGAATCTGTTTTCGTTGGTTTAACAGATTAAAACTGTATTTTTTAAAACGTCAGTGTCTCTTTGAATAGTCATAATCCAGATTTGAGACGATGCAAAGGCTTTGAACATTATAAAAAAAGTAAAGCGATCTTCATTGTACTTTTTAGGCTGTAAAACCAAATCAAAACAAAACAACAAAGCGCACTTTGTATGAGATTTATACCAGTTTATTGTTTTGTTTCCTGTATCCGTACAGCTGTACATTCTAATTTTACTATCTTGCTTTGTAAGTTCGGTAAATATAAAACATATAAACACAATTTGAAAAATAATTATTGAATTTAAATCCCTATCAGATTAAAAACATTTGTCAGGCTCAATTTTAGAAATTGACTATAAGTATTTATTATTTTTCACAAGTGGTGAAACGGACTTTAATCATGACCTGGGAAAAATGGCGCGAAAAATGGCTTTAGTACTGTTAAAGTATTTCCGTTTTGTTTGACTCTTAACGTCCCAGTCAACAGCTATGGCCAGTTCACCAAACCACACTTTTTTCCCTGGCAAGCTTGACTTAGCAGTAAACCAGTTGTTTGTGCACATACATTCGCTTGTAACTGACAATATGCCTTCTTGAATCAGCAGAAGGGGGGAGAATGGCCGTATAAATTATTTTACAATCAATCTCCATGAAAGTATGGGACCGGGCGAAGATCGAACTCGTGACCCCCCCTATCTGCAGGCCGACACGTATCTGCAATCAGTCACGTTACAGACTGTGCTATATTGCCAGGTACTGCTAAAGCATGGTCCTTTGGACATAAACAGAGTAAGTTATGTTATTATTCACTTTTTTACAATGTGCAATTATGCAAGGCATGCAAATATTGATAGTAATTATTTTTAAAGTCTGCTGCAATGAGTTGAACTACATTTAATCTTGTATGATGTGTATCTATTAAATAGCAGTCTGTGTCTCAGCCATTTACATCTAATTTTCATGTTAATTTGCATTTGTAATTGGTTTGTGTGACATCCTGGCTATAAACCAATGAGAACACCGTAATTTAGCAGTTGTGCTGAATATTACAATTTAAGATTGATTCTATTATACTGTATCATACTGAGCATTGATTATGTTTAATCCGGATGTTTCAGAGACCACACTGGAAGATATCACGTGTATCAAATTAGCGTGCAACAGCTGTTCTTTAATTATATTAATAATATGCTTTTACTATGATATAAAAAGCGCAATACTTTATGCTTTGTTAGCACAATATTTAAACAAGAGTATCCTGAAGAGAATTGTCATTGTTAAAAAAGTAAGTGAGTATGACAAGGTAATGCCACAATCACGTGTCAATCACAATTTTTGCAATCATCTTACCGCAGAAGAAAAATAACTTGTTGCTGTGTTGCGTGGTTGTAAGAATGCTTACGAGCATATACACACGCGCACAAGTGTTTTGTCTTTGGTATCAAAGAATGGATAACCTTTGGAAGCGAACCTGACCAGGAAATGGCAGATCGCAATCCACTTTTTGATACCAAGAGGAAGGGACGTAGACATTAACCTTATTAAGAACATATTTATGTGGTTTTGTTTTGAGACTAGATATATAGATTGTGCTTTTACAATATGAATTTAGATTATGCTTTTACAGTATGAATTTAACAAATAAAAGTGTATGTACAGAACCTGCGCATTGGTTATTTGTTTCTTTTTAGCGTCAGCTGACTACATTTGATTTTGATCCACATTATTCTCCAATCAGTTACAATCTTGAATTGTAATATTCAGCACAACTGCTAAAATACGATGTTCTCTTTGGTTTTTAAGCAGACTGTAAAACATACTAAATACAAATGCAACTTAACATGAAAATTAGATGAAAACTGTCGAGACGCAGACTGCTTAATAAAAAATACACACCATACAATAATCTGGATAAAAACGGATCCTTCACAGATAGAAAGAACCTACAATATAAGAAACAGCAGACTCAGTTTTATTGAGTCTGTTTATGAAAATTAATGGAAAGCAAATCCATTCTTACGCCCCCCTAGCACCGGTTTCAGCTGTATTCTGCTTTTGGCCAGACCCTATATTTTCCTGAAGGATAGGAATATGAAAAAATATCAAACCTATATCGATGTACAGGGAGAAGTTTTACCATTTCCACGCGGCACAACGACAGCTGTGGCGACCTCTAAATAACCGGGAAAAACGGATCCTTCAGAAATAGAGAGAACCTACAATATAAAAAAAACGGTAGATCGGTTTTATTTTATTGAGTCTGTTTATGAGCAGTAATCAAAAGTGCAACAATTCTCACGCCTCTAGCACCGTTTTAAGCAGTATTCTGCTTTCTGCCAGACCCCAATATTCCTGAAGGAACAGAATATGAAAATAAATCAACACTATTTCTATGTATGAGGAGAAGTTATACCAACTCCTCGTGGCACAAAGACAGCTGTTGCGACCTCTAAATAATTTGGAAAAACGGGACCCCCAGAAATAGAAAGAGCTTACAATATAAGAGAACAACAGAATCGGTTTTATTGAGTCTGTTCATTAAAAATAATAGAATGTGCAACAATTCTCACGTCCCCTAGCACCGACTTAAACGGTATTCTGCTTTCCATCAGACCCCATTATTCCTGAAGGACTGGAATATGTAAAAAAAATCAACACTTTATCTATGTAAGGGAAGAAGTTTTACCAACTCCTCGCGGCACAACGACAGCTTTTGCGACCTCTACATAATCTGGAAAAATACAAGCTGAAATGTAGGTCACTCCTTTCAGCAGAATTTGAAAAAATCCTATCAATATTTGCATGCCTTGCAGAATTGCACATTGCAAAAAAGTGAATAATAACATAACTCACTCTGCTAATGTCCCAGGAACCATGCCTTTACAGCGTTGAAACAAATAATTTTTGACAATTTTCAAGCCATTTTCCCAGACCATGATTATAGTGGATTTCACCACTTATGAAAATAAAAAAAAACTACTAATAGTCTGTTTCTAAATTTGAGCATGACTAGTGTTTTTATTTGATAGGGTTTTAAATACAATTATATTTTCAAATTGTGTTAATATTTAAAAGCTGCTGAATATTTTGTTTAAAGATATTTTTTATTTAAATATCAGACAGACATAGCAAGATAATATAATTAGAATGGACGGATACAGGAAAACAAAACAATAAATATCGTTCAACGTGGTTATTGTTGTTTTCTTTTGATTTGGTGTTACAGCCTAAATTACAAAAGTACAATAAGAGCACTTTACTTTTCTCATAATAATCGTCTTAAATCTAGATGATGATCATTCAAACCAGACACTGACGTTTAAAAATTACATATATAATTTGTTAAAACAACAAAAACAGATTCAGTTCTGGCAAGAATCACCCACGTGCTTTATAACTAGACAAATTGGTTGGAAGAAACAGCGTAAAGCAAATTACTGAAAATTACTGTCGCCTTACAATATGTAAGGAATTAAATATATACAAGTATGCCTTACTTATAGAACACGGTGGTCTACATCAGATCTCGGGGTTATAAAGCATTTTAACCCATTTAAGTTGAAATTTGCCACTCTTATCAATTGGACCATTCAATTCCAATTTTAAAGGTTGTTGGGTGGTGGTTTTAATTTTATTCAAATTTTAATAGAATACTCTGTAAGCAACTTGAACAGTGCAGAGCCTGATCAGACGCCACGTTCTGCATTCTGCGGCATCTGATCTTGGTCTGCACTCTTTGCCTTTCTATCTAGAGGGTATGCTGTTTTGTAATCGATATTCTTGTAAGCAGAAAGCCAAGTTCTAGTCAGGTACATGTAATGTTTGTAGCCATATCCGCCCTTAGTATTTATTTGGGTCATAATGTCCAATTACTTATTATAAAGGGTTGTACATGTAGGTAGAAAATACAAATCATACCAATTTAGAAAACAATGTAGCCTGTGATAAAATGCGGAAATAATGCGGTATCCAATCATAGTCTACATAGTGTCCTAATGCCTCATAAATAGTGATACTGTAACCCATATATGACCAGGGTCACTACAAATGAGGCATCAGGACACTGTGTAGACTGTGATAAGATACCGTAATATGCGGCATTTTATCATAGGCTAAACTGTTTTCTATTATTGTCGAAAACAGTGTAGACTATGATAAAATGCCGCTTATTGCGGTATCTTATCATAGTCTACACAGTGTCCTAATGCCATCCTTGCCATATATGGATTACAGTAGTGTATCAAATATGATTGCATTTGGTAAATAAATCTCCTTTTTTGCCAGACTGGTATACTAATTTTGTACTTTCTGTGCATATTAATAGTAATTGACAGATTTATAGATTGCAAGATGATATTTGTGGCCATTTCCTTGAAGTAACCTCACCCCTATTGGTGATGCCTCTGTTTTAGATAAAACTACAAAAGCTACATGTTACAACGAAACTATTTTGTGTTGCATTAATTAGCTTCATATTTGCTTTTTTAACGTATTTATATTGCATTTCATTAAGTCGAAACATTTATGTTTTGCGTGTAGCTAATTTTCAGTACAGTGGATTGTGTATCAGTAGAAAAGGTGATAGCCAACAGCATCATGGTGTGTGTGTGTGTGTGTGTGTGTGTGTGTGTGTGTGTGTGTGTGTGTGTGTGTGTGTGTGTGTGTGTGTGTATATTTGTGACCCAGAATACCACATGGGAAAGAAACAAAAATACAATAAGCATCACCAACAAGAGCCAAGAGGTCAGCTCTTCCCAGCAACAAGGCAGCAATGAACGGAAATAAAAGCATGAGAAACACAAGACGCAAAAAACAAAAATGATCCAAAAAAGAAAGACTGCCTTGGATCAGTCAGTTAAATATTTTACAGGAGGGCTTAAACCGGTTTCAGGGCGCCAACCTCACCCTTAGTCCACCCTCAGTCTCAAACGACATGCTGGTGATGTCAGACCTCTGGTTTACAAAGTTAGTGATTTATTTAATACACAACAGTGTTTGAACTGGTTTCGCCAGAGACTTTCCTGCTCTCACACACACACACACACACACACACACACACACACACACACACAAAAGCTGGAAGTACTGAAGGCTCAGACCAACAAAGGCCACAAGCTATACAACCAATAGATAGCTGAGTATGAAAGGTTAAAGAATGACTTAAACTATTTTATAAGACATGATCAAACAGTGCAGACTGTCGGACTGAACTCTCAACAAAAGTGTTGGAACTAGTATTTTTTCAAAGCTGTTCATTAAATTAATTTCTAATTATAAAAAAATTGGAGTCTGTAATTGTTCTATGTGTTGTTGTACGTTACTTTATGTCCATTCTAGTATTGCAATCATCTTGATGGGGAAGAGAGAGCTGATTGCTTTGCTTAATTTGTCTTCCTGGTGTCTTGTGATGGTTGAGCGGCTCTTCCTCGCGGTGCCACGGGGTTGTCTGCAGTTTGTGATTGTGGTATTTCCTGATTATACTCACTAACTATTTTTGGTTATAATATTAATGTATTACAACATACTTCATGCTTGGTGGTCAAACTATGCATGGTTGACAACTTTGCTTTCCTTTCTAATTGCACGCCATTGGATCGAAGCTTAGACTCTATGACGATTCCTGCTTAAAGACTTATCTGTAGATGAGAGGATTGGGGCCTGATTTCGTGTTTTGGTCGGACCTAAAGGGATTTAACTGCTGTATTTCTAATGCTCCAGGATTCAGTTTATGTGCTGTTGAGTCTACTTTTTATATCTTGATTTTAATGTACTAGGAGATGATGCATCAATACGTTAGGGATCTTTCATGCGAATCAAGCATCTACGTGCCTAGATCCACATCAGAATTAAGGGTGAGATTAGTACCGTTTAACATGTTTAAGCCCTTTAGTGAATGTTTTATTGACCATTCTAAGGTGGGGCCTTTTAGTTATTTATGTTTCACGTTTGTCTTTATTTTACTGTATTGTCTATTCCTTGCAGCAATGTGATCACCTGCTAGAAAAAGGCTGACCACTTGACTCTCTTGTGTGTGATGTTTCCTTGTTTTTTGTCACTTTCCTATAAGGTTTCCTTGGTCAGGTGTGGTACTTGATTGTATCGATTCCTGATTTTTGCCTTCTTTCTTTCTTCAGTATGAGAGGCATTGGCTTTATTAAGAAATAAAACAAAGATAAGGACTCAACAGTACATACAACTGAATACCCGAGCAACAGAAATCCAACAGTTAAACCCCAGTCAGCCGGAAAACAGATGCAGCATCAGGCCCCAACCCTCTCATCTATAGATAAGTCTTCAAGTTTGAGCAATCATAGAGTCTGAGGTTCAACCAACCTTGTGATGCCAAGCGGTGATCCTCAGGATCCTCACGATGGATTTCCAAGGCGGTACTTCTTTTGTGGATCTTTTATCTTTTTGTTCTGTCTTGTGTTTGCTATGTCTTTGTGCGCGTCTGTTTATATGTGCTTTGTGGTCACCTGCTGGGAAAGGGCTGACCTCTTGGCTCTCGTTTGTGGTGTCTACTGTGAGTTTGTCACTTTCCCATTGGTATCCTGGGTCAGGTGTGGTCCTTGATTGTATCGATTCCTGATTTTTGCACCCTTACTTACTTTTAGATATCCCACCTTAACACTTATGATAGATTCTTATACAAGTGCAGCTAAGGCAAATAAACATCTTGTATCTTCAGTTTGGTTTCATTGGATTTTTATCTTATGTTGGGTATCCAGCTTCTGGAAACAAGGAGTGCTAATGCAGCATTGGATTGATAAAGTTAGGCATGATTTGTAATTATCTGGTACCCATGTGTACAATCAACTTAGTAATTGCGATATCATCGTGAAAATGCTTTCGAAATATATAATATTGATAGCCTTGCTAAGATTGGTTAGCAGTCAAAAATGTGTCACTAACTTTAGAGCATACTTAAGCCAACGGATAAGCTATAGAATATATTACCACATGAGAATGGGAGCGAGGAAAATATTCATGCAGAAGCCGGAAATTTACTAATATGAAATTAAAATAATCTCTTTTAATGTGCATTTTAAATAAAACTTTGTCATTTATTATAGACAAAGCTAAAGCCCAAAACGTGGGTTTCAGATTTAAAAGGATTGTTTTATTTAATTCAAGCTCTGGTGGATATATCTGACTTACACACTTTCTTTAAAATAAGGATTTTCAATATTGATTAAGTCATAGATATCTTTGAGTTGAGTTGAATGCTTCAATAACATCAGCTTGATTATAGTCAGAAAGAGACAAAATGAGTATTAATCATATCAAAGCAAAAACAAAGCTACAACAAGAGGGGGACAATTAGTGCGAGGGGTGATCTGAATATTCGCGGAAAATAGTCGCCATTTCTACATCGTTTGATCAATAGAGCTGGAATTACGGCACATAATACTGCAACACATATTCAGTTGATCTGTTACAACATGCTTGGTGTAAGTAGTCTGCGTGCGTTACAGTGGTCATCAAGGCAACGCTTTATCACGCAAACTGGCCCATTTTACGTTGCACTTTGACGTTTTACTGCACAAGCAATTAAACTTCAAGGTTTTGTAAAATTTTGTTATGCTGTGATAGCCCATATTGCGTTCATTGCATATTTAACGACATATTTACTCATATTCAATACAAACTTTCAAAGATTCATAGCTAATGGATGGTGTTCTAAATCGAAATGAATAACAGCACTGTCAAAAAAGCAAAGCATTCAACTTCTAATAGCCCATTGCCTGTCTTGGCATGCCAATTCTTTAAAATACGTCCCATATCTCAGAAACTGTTATTGAAATCAGAATTATATTACCCATTACATGTTGCCATGGATGTTGCCTACTCATGTTTGAAATATGGAGTTTTTATCATAACCTGATCCGATGCTATACAAATTTGTAAACAAGACTGTGGGAGCCCATGGCCGCGTAAATTCACGTTTTTCTGGAGAGTTAGTTAAATATGCAGAATGTTTCTTTGGAAAGTTTTATTAGTGGTTGGTGATGTTGTTTGAATACACATTTGACCCATAATCTCAAATACCACAATGGCATTAACATAGTTGCTTTGAACGTCTTTGGTTGATAGGCAACAACAGAAAATTACATCTTTGCCTCACTTTAAGCGTCAATTAGAAAATAGTATTTTTAAACACTTATATAAGCCATTGCGATCAATTTGCATATTTATAGACACATATTTTCATAAATCTGTTCTATAGTCTTCTTAACACATAGAAAATAATAACTTTTAATAAATGTTTTATGCCAAAGATAATACACTTTTAGTACAACCCATTTTCAAGGAAAACATTTCTTGTAATATCTGAGATATATCCTCATCAAAACCCTGCTTAAACCACAGTCGCAACCTAAACCATTATCTAAGCCGTTTAAAATCAACATACATAATGTCTTTATTTATCTATATAAAAAGTTTTAAAAAGGAGTTTGTATTTTTTTTAGAAATTAGGGCATTTATATTTCATATGGTGTCACGTCCATGGCTCTTGACCTTGTGTTCTTTGGTTGCCTAGCAACCATCGCGATGGCAGCATGGAAAATATTTGAACCTGTGGTCCAAATCCCTATATTCTAAATAACATGTGATGAGTATTGAAACACATCCTAGAGAAAAAGGTTTTGTCTTATGAGGTCATTGTTAGAACATATTGGATGACCCTCGTAAACCATTTACATACTTCGAAAAACAACCTTTCAGGACAGTAGATCTAATATTGATAGTAAAGTCCGATATTATAATTATTATGATGAACACTGACCAGAAAATAAGTTTTTTATTTAAAATTTACAGAAAATCGAAAAAAAATTGACGCATTTTAGGCCTTCCCTTCGGACTGAAACCTATTAAATTAAATACTTTGCATAGCGGTATAACATAAAAACCTCATATTATGTTCATAGAATGAGAGAACATTACTTTCTGATAAAAATACCAATCAATTCAAACACGACTACCAAGTTTTATCCCCGAGAAGCAGGCCAGGGGTACAGGTGGGCTGGTTCCAGCAAAGTGACGTCACAGCGGCGCCTCGTGCTCATATGTCTGACGTCATATTTTCTAAATTTTAATTTCAGTCAATTTGCTATGAAAGGTAGTTTATATCTATGAATTTTCATTGAAATCGATAAAAGCAATGTGATTTAATAGCACTTTTCCGTGAACTTTCTGATCACCCTTCGTACATATTAAAAAACCTATAATTTACATATACAATCTGGAGCCTAATCTAATAAATATATTGTCCAAAAAAGTGTTTAGAGCGTCGCAAATACTCAGAAATGATCACAAAACATATATGTTTCATGTGTAAAAAATGAGAAAAAACACATATCATTACAGGCCAAATAAAGTGAGCCATCTCTATTCAAATTTTGTTCACAAAAGTTTTCTTTAGTAAGATTATGATGCATTGTAGTAGATATAGTTAGAAATCATTATGTAGACAGATTAGCCTTATGTTTCAATTAAGAGTCTTAAATGAATTTTTGATAGACCAAAATAGATTTCTACTTTTCCAATACCATTGACAATATTTTTATAACATGGGTGAGGCAATAATTAAAAGTATAGACTACCCAAACTTGAATTAGCAATAAAACGAGATGTCTATTGTTTTATTGAAGTTTATGCAGCCAGTATTACGCAGGAAGCTTGTCATGATCCTAATCAACAAACAAACCAAACATAGCAGCCATATGACACCGATACCAATCAGTTACAGACCTCTCTCGCCGAGCAGAGCCCTCTTCTACATAACACTGTACCATTTTTATGATATTATTTAGATGGATAGGTGGTATGGTAATGTTATACACCTGAGTAAATCAACTCAATTTTCAGTGTATAACATATGCTAAGAAGTTATTTTTAAATGGATCACAAACTGAAAAGGGGAAAAAAACAATCAAAAATAAAGTTTGTTTTATAAATAGCATACACATGTGTTTCTGGAAGCAAACAATTTATGTTTATGCTTGTATATGCTCCCAGACGAATTGTTAACGGTAAAGAACGACTGTCTACATTATCTGGCTACCATCCGGATACCAGTTCTTATTCAAATGTCGCAATTTTTTTTTATAGTAAAAAATTGGGCAGATGCATAGAACGCCCCCTCCTGAAAAACTGCTACCACAATTGGACTGTACGACGTGGCTAGTAATATTGTAGAAGGCTAGTCCTAACTCTTTATGAAGTCAAATCTTGTCTAGCAGGAAAATTATGCCAAACTAATTTTCAAATATTACGCTCCTTGCCTATATGGTAAAACTGTTCAATAAGAAAATATTCACCAGCTTACGTTTAAAATCATGTTTATCTAGACCTATTTTAACTGTTATCTATTCACAAACTACCCATCATTTACTTGCCCACCTGTCTGGGCGTGATCAAGATGTACTAATGGAATTCCCTGCAAATTAATTTTTGTCTGATGTCAAAGCCTATTACGAATTGAGATCTGATAACTCGGATAAGATTAATTGAGAAGCCTTTGGAGTTGCACTTTACTGCGATGCAATTTTGCACGACATTTACAAAGACTTTCTGTGCAGCTTTCTCGTTAAGTGCTGTTTTATTACTTTTCTAATAGTTTTATTTTGTCTACAATTAATTTTCATTATAGATAATTGGAACAGTGGATATATAGGGTTTGTCGGTCTGGTAGCAACAATGTAACCTAATGTTTGTTTACGCTTTTAAATTTCTTGAGAGATCAACTCCTGTAGAGTTTAGTAATCTTAGTCAGCAACATAATTCTATAAGTCGTTCAGAATAGCTTTGTTTATGATGGGTAATATGTTTTGTGCTTTAACATGTCGTGTTAAAGCTCCCATGCCACATTGGTTGAAGGGTATACATTAAAATGGCCATGTTTTCATGCTACAGTCATATACAGCTCAACTAATTTAAAGCAATTATGTATTAATGCAAAAAGAGGGATTTGCATCTAAATTGCCCCACATAGGTTAAATTATTTTGGAAAAAAATTCTAAAATTGTTGACAAAGATTCAGTTTCATCTGTTAAAAAATCAAGTGATACTATTTAAGAATATGAGAGTGTTTATATTTTGTAAAATGGACTTGGACTGAGTGGGAAAAAAATTATTTGATTTGATTTGATTTTTTTTTTAATTTTCTAAGTGTTGACGACATGATCTAATTACAAGGTCACAACCTGAATTCATTGAACACACTTTTTATAAGAAGGCTTACTTGTTTTAATTTGTGATGAGATATTTCACTTCTGAAATCATCATTTATAATTATGTAGTCATTTCAAAGAGATTATGCTCCATTTACCTTTTTGGTTGCGCACAATAAATAATTGAGCCGTGACACGAGGTTTCCAGCAATGTTGTATGTGCGATCACCAAAGCCTCAGATCAGCCTGCGCATACGCGCAGTCTGATCAGAGCCTTTGTAAGTCGCTTGAATGTTCCATGAGTGTTAAGCTACTGAATGAACACCATTTAAAATTTCTTAGCTTTAAAGGAGACTGCGTAGGCTCGTCTGAGCCTACCCTTGTCAGAATGCCACATTTTACGGCTCATATATACAATAAACTTTGTCAAAGTTAACCTTAGATCTCATTGTAATAATCATTTTATAACGTACATCTTCGATACCCAATTTAAAGAACAAAGGCCGTGGTCCTCTCCGTTACATGAACATGTGGCAGCCATTCTTGACATGTGTTCTGGACGATAAATGTCAAATTATCCCATCTCATCGAATGAATGCTCAGTATGAAATTTAACTGCACTTGTCTCTGAAGGTGGTGAGAAAATGCGTTTGATAGTGTTGATGGCAGTCCAATATGCACGCCTACCAAAGGATCGAATTCTTAACCACCGGTTCAATAACGAAAACAATTGGATCGACGTTAAGTTTTGTATAGGAAGGCGTAAAAAGGTAACAAACTTTGCACGTTCTTCCATTTTGGATTAAAGTAATTACTTTGAGACAGTTATTGAAAAATTGGAGAATGTCATGCAACCACGCAAGGATATTTACGTTTGCTGAGTAACTTTAAGACCACATGCTTTGTGCATATTTAATGAATCACATTTCACGTGGTGAAGGGGTGTCAGCAGCCGCACAAAACATGGGTAATTGAGACAAAGATCGTGATTTACTCTGCGTTGGTGCCTTGCTAGAAGTTTGGCATGTCATGTTTTTCACACGATGGACACATACGGTCGTATGTGTGCTTATCCATTTGACTGAAAAGCAGCACACGTTATTAATCAGTGGGCTAAAATTCATAGTTACCCAAAGGATCTATATATATAGTGAAAACACCTGACATTTTTAGATATCATTTCTTGGCCTATGTGTATACATCTGAAGTTTTGAATGTTGACTTTCTTATCAAAACTAACCAGCATTTCCTTTCTGAGTTGGAAATTCAATACATTTTAGGTTGAAATATAATATATTATATCACCTCTATAATAATTATGTAGAAAGTGACCAGCCATTGATTCACCACAAAAAACATTTATTGTGCCGTATAATTGTTATAACCGATTAGCTGTACATTCATTTTTTCACTGTGGATTATGCCATACTGTCAGATTTATCGTGGTTAAGCATTGGATAAACCTAACGATCCATCATATGGAAAGCTTCCTTTACTGAAAGGTCATTGGTACTTGTCTTAATGTAGCGTCTCTTTATAGTAAACTTGCCCCTCCCCCACTGGAAAACCACACGTGGCTATAGTTGTCCTTAAAAATACTGGTACTGGTAGCCAGACTGTTCGTGCTTTATCAAAAAAAAATGCTAGATTGATTATTTCACATTACAGTCAGATAAAATTGCACGACCCACAGGTGTGCACTATAATCACTGTGAGAGTCCGTTTGTCGATCCCTCTATCCGTTACCAGTTGGTAAAAATGCTCATAACTCTTGAACGACATGGCCTATTTGGATCAACTTTTGCATACTTACTTATCTTAACATTGTCCAGCCAATGGTATACAAAACGGTGACGAGGCTGCTTGGAGAATTTAAAATGTAGAACACTGCCGAAAGTCACAAAATCAGTATCTTTAATTGAAAAATAAGCAAGTCGAAATTATCAATAATAGTAATATTTCAAAGACTAGGTATCGAAATTTTGCACGACCCGCAGGTGTGCAATATGACCAATGACTGTGAGTCCGTCCGTCCGTCCGTCCGTCCGTCCGCCCAATTTGCTTTCCACACATTCCTCTGATTAATCTGCCTTCACAACGGGTCGTGTTGAGTATAAAATTGAGCGGCGACATTGTTTTGTCTGTTTGTTTGATTTGATTCTTTACGTCCCATCAACAATCTTTCAGTTAGACAGGGATGGGTCTTCCTTGGTTGCATCAGTACTTAGCTAGGATTAATGTATCTTGCCCAAGGACCACAACGCAGTGACGCCGGTGAGGCTCGAACCCGCGGCCTCTCGGTCTCGAGTCGAGCACTCTACCCCTGAGCTACTGCGCTTCCTTTGAGCCGCGACATGAAATTTCCAAAAATGTGGTATGTGCGACCAGCAAAGACTCAGATCAGCCTGCGCATGCGCGCAGTCTGATCAGAGCCTTTGCTTGTCGATTGAATATTCAACGATGGTTAAGCTACTGACTGACATCATTTGAAGTTTCTAAGCTTAAAAGGAGGCTGCACATGCTCGTCTGAGTCTACACTTGTCAAAATGCCACTTTGTTGGAAATCACACGTCATAGTTCAATTATTGACGCTCGAATAGTTGTGTTTTAACGATGTTCCAAAACATGCTTTACGTGACCCGTGTCGATCGATCAAGATGGCAGGTTTCAAAGATTTCAACAATTGTAATGTAAAAGACATGTTAGATAATAGCCTCCTCAGTACATGTAATAACAACTCAATGCATCACATTGTTAAAAGATCATAGCCGTTTTGTTCTTTGAAAAAATATGCCTTATCGTTAAATCAGCCATTTATGATGAAAGAGAGGATCGAACACAAGTGACATTTGGATCAAAGCATGCATATTGACACATTTAAGCTTAGTGTCCACTTTATGGGATGTCACTAAGGCAAACAATGTAGACCCAGATCAGATACCGCATGCGGTGTCTGGTCATGAATTTAACTGTTTGCTGACAGAATCATCCGTTTAAAATTTAGGAAAACACACACATGAAAATACCACACACTACCCCTAAACTTGTAAATGGGCTCGTCCTACTGATAAAGATAGGCAAGTTCATTCGGCTTAAATAGCCAGAAGTAATAGCTATACTAATGACATAAAGTTAAACATATTTTGATTGTGTTATTTTTACCAGAGTATCATTTTTTTAAAAATCTGCAGTTGTCCATTTTAAAGCACTGTTATTCTACCATTCAAAAGTCAGTACATGTAATATAGAACTCTACAAATCCTGATGTCGTCTTAGGAACGTGAGAACTGTACCTACTAAAACACTTCTGAAAACCAAAATGTTGTTTTTCTCCAAAATTCAGGAATAATTTTACTGACTGTCTGTCAAAGTTTGCAGATAATAAATCATGCTAAATCACACCGACATAGCTGTATGGCTCTGGCAATTTCGAATGGGTTTAAATAATGACAATTTTGCCCTTTGAAACTAAAATGCATTTAGGATAATGGCTAGGAATTCTGTTTCCTGGATCTTATCATCTGTAAATGCCACAAAGATTCGTCTCACATCACCAAGCAATATTTTACAGCAAATGGGGACAGGTTTAACAGCTAAATAACAAAATTATTGCATGAATTGCATTTCACTAACACATTTCATGACCAAAATTTGTACATATTTGCTTTCAAAAGACTACTGTTAAAAGCATTTTATGTTAGACCATCGGAATTTATTATTTTTTGTCATTGGAAGTACAACATGCTTAACGTTATGTCAATGGTATATATCTAGGATAATAGCTATTTTAGAAGTCTGAATTTACTATTACTCTGCAACTTTAACACTGTTATCTTCCACTAAATTTGGTGGCAGCTAAATTCCACTGATTTAGGATTAAACTTCCAACCGCTTCGTGTTCTAATCTATTGAATTTATCCCGAGAATAACTATCAGAATTTTAGCAGTCAGAAATGTTTTTACATTCATCACTGGAGAAATGATTGCTTCAAGCTGTATTTGTATGGAAATAAGTGTAAGATTACATCAAAAGGTGTTAACTTACACTTATCTTTAACAGCGTAGTACGTGTAAAATAGAACGTATAAATTGCTGTAAAAATTGGGAATCTGTCAGTTTTTAGAAAGATATGAGTGTTTAATCTACAAGGCATGTGGAATCCAATATATAACGCCTGTCATAAAACGCAGCGACCTGTCTGGCTCTTTGTCTTAAGCAATTATTCAAAATGAGTTTTTCTTTTGTTATAATGGTCTGACGTTATCTTACAAAATCCGACATCATTGCATTACGTGACCATCGTCTTGCACATAAATGTGTGCCCTATTTGGACCACGACGCGCATAAAAACCTGTGCCCGTTATTATAAAACTTTTTTTCATGCTCGACCCGTACGGCCCTTTGTGAAATAGGTTGATTGCGTTTTCATGACCCCCCCCCCCCCACGCCCCTGCCAGAATTTTCTCAATCCGCGCATTAGCCAGACTGTTCGTGCTCCGTCAAAAAAGTATCAGTTGAATTCTCACATTACAGTCAGATAAATTTGCACGACCCACAGGTGTGTACTATAATCACTGTTAGACGGAAGGACGGACAGACAGACGCCCATATTTCACAGAGGGCCGCATGGGTCTCCCTCGAGAAGCAATTGGACGCTATGGGCTCCGTACCAGTATTTCTAAGGCCAACTTTAATCACTTGTGATTTTCCAGTGGGGGTATGTTTGATCTAAAGATACGCTACCTTGAGATAAGTACCAATGGCATTTCGGTAAAGGAAGTTTAGCATATTAGAATGCCATCCATAGTATCAAACGCATTTTCTGGGAAAGGAAATCTATAAGCTCCACGCTTTCCTTCCAATCCTATAGATTTTTACTGTATATACATATGTCTTGCATGTCAATTTGAATTTGGTAAATAAAATCTGTTTCAACCAAACACATTTTCTCACTACCTTCGGAGACAAGTGAAGTTAAATTTCCTATTGAGCATTCCTTCGGTGAGACGGGGTAAATTTGACATTTATCGTCCAAGTCACATGACAAAAATGGCTGCCACATGTTCATGTAACAGGGGATCATGGCCTTTGATCTTTAAATAGGGCATCGAAGTTGTAAAATATATATAAAAAATGTTTGTTACAATGAAGACCTAAGATTACCTTTAACCAAGCTTACTGCATATTTGTATTGTGCGCAGGATAAAATAGGTGTATGGACCACAATCTCATTGACTTGACTACATATAAATGATGATTTCAGAAGTGAAATATCTCATCATAAATTAAATAAAGTAAGCCTTCTTGTTAAAAGTGAAATTCAACTAAATGCAAACACTTTCGTTTTTTTAATAGTATCACCTGATTTTTCAACAGACCAAGTTGAATCTTTGTCAACAATTTTAGACACGTTTCCATGAAATTTTATATCAATATTAACCTATGTCGGGCAATTAATATGAAATTCCCTATTTTTTGCGTTTAAATTAATAATTTCTTTAGTTGAGTTGTATTATTTTATGACTGTGATGTTTAATTGTGTTTTTGTCACTTTTCCAGGTGGTATCCTAGGTCATTGTATCGATTCCTGATCTTTGCCGCCTTTTTTATTGTGGTGTATACCCTTCAACCAACGTGGCACCTCAGCCTTTTAAACGACATGTTAAAGCACAAAACATACTAACCATCATAAGCAAAGAAATTCTGAACGACTTACTTAATTATGTTACTGACTGCGGTTATTAAACTCCACAGGAGTTGATCTATTAGCTTTTTTAAAGCGTGTAAGACTACATTGTTTGTATCAGACAGACAAACACAATACATCACAGCTCCAATTATCAGTAATGAAAATTAATTTTAGACAATATAAATCTATTAGTAATGTAATAAAACAGCACTTAACGAGAAAGCTGCACAGACAGTTTTTGAAAATGTTGTGCAAAATTGCATTTCAATAAAGTGCAACGCCAAAGGCTTCGCGATAAATCTTATCCCAGTTATCAGTGATCTCATTTAGCTATAGGCTCTGGTATCAGACTAATTCAGGCCTTTAGTTAAGAGTACGTGACAGAAACATCATGTTCTAAAATTCTGAACCAAAACATATGTTATGGGTACTCAAAAGAACCGTCTTATTAAGACGGTTCTTTTGAGTACCCAAAACATATGCTAAAAAGTATGGGTAAGAAAATATTTACAATTTTACGCTGAACATTTTTGTTTATCTAAACTTTTGTAATAATAATCTGCAGGAAATTCCATTAGTACATCTTGATAACGCCCAGACAGATGGACACGAAAATGATGGGTATTATGTGAATGGATAACAGTTAAAATAGATAGATTTCTTTAAACATAAGCTTGTGTATATATTTTTTGTTCATCAGTTCTCACATAATGTTTTGGGCATTCTAAAGAACATCTCGTTGGTTGAGAAGTTAGAAAACTAATGTTCAATTACGCATCCTCTTCTAGTGAAAATCTGAAAAACTATTTAACACCAATGAAAATACAATGTACGCAATGCATATGCTTTGAGACACAATTTAAGTATACGGTGAGGACTGACGTATAGAGTAGCATAATTCTAGCACACCGGATAAGGATATCTGATATTTTATCCTGGGATATAAAATCCGATCTTACACATGTTATCTAAGCCAGGCTGTGTCACGTGAAGGCTGTGCATGTACAGTGGTTGTATTGGAACACACGACTTTTAGGAGCCTTTTTAAAACATGAAAATGCGGTATTTTAACGGTGAGCAAACAAAACAATCCATAGTCGTGTGAGGGGGGATAAAACATCCGTCCCTCGCATTGTCATCGACTGGAAGCATTCTATCAAATACTGACCTGTCTGATATGAGCAATGTGGGTTCATGTGACATAATTGTTTACCAAATGCATCACAGAGTCATGTGATTCGCCCGATTGGCTGATTCAATATTGTTTATCAAGCTCGTCATCACGTGCCACTGAAACGGTTTCTTTGAAATGCCATGCGGAGAATGTTTTCAAAAATGTTTTAGTGCATACAATATGATCAGTCTATGGTTGAATACTGTAATACCTATCATTGTTATGATTTGGCTACCCAAAATGACTAGATATCCCCATTGAAGGATTATCTAAAGGCATTTAAAGCTTGTTGCTTTTTAACGTAGGTGTTTTGAGTAATGCGTACTGCGTAACAGCACAAACCCGAATTTTCAGTCGTGATGTCCCATAGCAGACAGGTCGATTCTTTAGTATCGCGCCTGCACAAGACAATGCCATCCCTCAGGATCACCGTTGTCATCACTCGGAAAACCTCTTGATACCAAATGGTGATCCTCTGGATGCATTTTTCTATCCTACCCTCACACTCCAAATAGATTCTTATCGTATGTACCACATCTAATAAAAACTGCATCATACTAACCGACTTTTCATATGCCAACTCTTGGGCGACCAGGAAATCGCATTTGCAGTTATTCAAGCAATGTAAACAAATTTAGCCAGTACATGACAAGCCAAATATTCATACACATAACATCCTTCTCATCAACACAATCCGGTTATAGTCTTTAACTTGTATTTAAATAAACCATTCAAGCCGATTGAAATCTCCCGCTCTAAACAGTTTGATCAGTCAATTTCCTTTTTAAAGTTTGCTTGATGATACCTTTTATTTTTATTCAAATCTAACTTTCTATAAGCAAAAAATGGAGGCACTGATCAGGTGCTGCTTTCTGCATTGCCATGTCTGATTATGCACTGTTTGCCCTGGTAGGTTAATTGATAGATAGGAACCAATGGTTCCTCTATAATGACAATAATGACTAAGATCAGACTGGGCGGACGCCCTGGCTGATCTGAGCGGTCATTTGGCGTAGAACTCATTTTTAGGTTGTCTTTGCTTGTATGCTATAAATATATCCTCTTCCATTTGGTACCATGGGTTGATCTGGGATTTCTGTTAATATCTTTTCCCTATCATATGCTTCTATTTTCATTTTTTACATGCTATTCCCTCTTTAAACCTTTACCCCATAGGCTTTTTTTAGATCATGACATCATTTCTATTTTTAGACAACATTGAAAATGTTCAAGACAAATTTAAGTGAAGTTTTGAATACTTTTGAAAATATTATGGAAAATTGGGCATTTAATCCAAAAGAGCAAATGCTCCATTTTTCATAATTTCAATACATTTTCAAAGGCATCAAAAGGCGTAATTATGGAGTAAAGGGTTAAAATCTGTTACATATATTACACAGAAACGTTACCATGGTTACAGAAATGTTCTATTTGTCACACGCAGGTCTGTATGCTGCTAGTGATTGTGTTTGCTGTTACCATGGTTCCTGAAAATTTTCACATATCTCCTTCAGGTTGTCCATCCGATTGTGAGTGTATTTGTTATTGCCTTGTTACATAAATGCTCTGCTTTCAGGTCGTGCGTATGCTGATAGTTATTGTGAGTGTATTCGCCATTGCCTGGTTACCATACAGATCTCTGGTCGTGTACAACTCGTTGTCAAGTAGTCCATTCCTGAACCAGTGGTACCTGTTGTTCTGTCGTTGCCTTATCTATACTAACAGTGCTATCAATCCAATCCTTTACAACGCCATGTCAAAGAAATTCCGCCGTGAATTTAAGAACATCTTGTGTTGTAGTAAGTACATGTAGTTGAGCAAGCACCTGAAATGTTCGCACTGATCACATAATCAACGGGCGATACACAATGGGGCCAATTGGCAATACCATGAGGCTTAAAAAAGATACGATGGGGCTAGGAAAAAAGTATGAATGGGGCTAAACCTGTATATTTATTAGAAGTCATTGGGGCTAATCCTGCATTTCACCTGTATTTTGAGCAGAAAAAGGCAATATTGCTAAGATTTTCTGCTCTGTAATTTACAAATAAGATCAGACAAAGTAAAATAAGCACACAGAGTGTGAAATAAGAGTTTGAATTCGATAGAACGTGAAAATGCTATGATAACAGTCGGTTCTTGATAAGCATGTGTGTTTAATCAGCACTACATACATATTGGCCTATATCTCTAGTGCTGCTCAAATTTGCATGTCCTCCACAATACTGTATGGAATCAACAATACATATCTAAGAAAAATCCTCAATAAAACACAACATCAAGAATGAAAGAACAGACGTCCTCAGTCTGTTGAGCATTTACCAGTGTTATATTCTTGCGTCCAAGACGAAGCCATCGATTAAGCGTTAGCAATAAATGTATAGCTCACTAGCTAGCTGCGTAGAAGATGACTGACTTTATGCTTGTTTGATATGTACATAAACCCCAATGAACTAGATCAAGTTTAGTTAATTAATCAATCTAATTGAGTCGCATTTCCAAAAATCTGGCACGCGCGCAATCTGATCAGTACATTTGCTAGTTGCTTGAATATCTTATTAGTGTTAAGCTACTGACTAAACAGCATTTGGTGTTCCTAAGCTTAAAGGAGACTGCATAGGCTCATCTCAGTCTACACTTGTTAAAATACCACATTGCTGGAAATCACATGTCACGGCTCATAAAATATCAAAGTTGTTGAATCTGAAAATGCCCACCCAATAAAGTGACATTCCCATCAGAGGTTTCAGTCGCCCAGATCTACGGTCAAAGAAGAGCAAGGTGTCAAATGCAAGATGTACAGAACTGACATCCGCTCGTTTATTCCGTAGACCCCTGGTCAAAATCTTAACACAGTGAAGGCTTCATTAACCTCTCCCTCGCCATGAGATAAAGTCACCTCTAAAGAAATTGTGTCCTTTCTTATCAGTTTACAGATTATAGTTTTATGAATTTCAAGCCAGAAATAAGAAGAATATTTGCAATGAATTGTTTTTTGGAATGTTGACTGATGAAACAAACATCTGTGTACTATTACCAGTAATGCAATCTCATATAGCTTGTTTAATTCCTGACTTTGGTGGATCAGGGTGGGTGTAGCCATAAATCATACATTTGTGGATTACTGAATACTTATAGCTGTCAAAATTTAAATCTTCTCATTAATCATGTGTTTCTAAGAAATCATGCACATTGATATGGATTAAAACGCAACGAAACATCTTGAGATTAATAAGCAATCTGTTTTCGTTGCAATGGAGTAGCAAAAAGCAGATCTGTATGTACATCTAATCAGTCATACATGGTCCTCGTCGCGACAAAACCTATCGTCTGGGTTTCCAACAAAGCGAGTTTCAAACCAGTCATCTCGGCTACAGGGCCTAACCAGAAAATTCAAATTTCACCTGTATCAAGTTTACATATGATATTTTCCACAAAGCGAATAACAAAGGCACTGATCAGACTGCGCGGAAGCGCAGGCTGGTCTGGGCTTGTGTTGTTCGCCAACCCCCCAAGACAGGTTTTCTTGCGTCGAGTCCCATATACTACTAAATAATCCTTCAGAAATAATGAGAGCCTCATTGATTAGAAAACAGCAGACCTTATCAAGTCTGTTAGCGAGAACTAATTGGAAAGTGCAACAATTCTCAAGCCCAACCCCCCCCCAGCACCAGCTTAAATGGTATTCTGATTTTTGGCGATTACTTTTTTTTATTTTCAATTTTAGCAAAGTATGTTCGTGATGAAAGTTGTAGAGAAAAGATTTGATTCTTTACATCCAAGTCAACATTTTGACGTGTCATCCTATGTTGAACCAGTACTAAGAAGGGATTAATGTATCTTGCTAAAGGAAATTCTGAATTCTTGTAATTAATAATCCATATTCATTAGTTTAGACTACTGAGTTCTATGGTTGTTTGTACTCAAAGGAGCTGTCTCATTGACACAGCCCCCAGGGGCACTCATAACATGTACTGGCCCACTAGATAGTTATCACTGTAAAGAGAGGGGAGTTGACCAGTGAATGGTTACACCTGTACATAGGGTAGAATATTGGCTCAGTGGTTGAGTGCTTGACTCAAGGCCCAGGGGCCACGGGTTCAAGCCTCACCGGCGTCAATGTGTTGTGTCCTTGAGCAAGACGCATTTATCCTAACTTAATACTTGTTCAACCTAGAAAGACCTGTCCCAACATAACTGAAAGATTGTTGACTGGGACGTAAAGAATTCAATCAAACAAACAAACCCCTGTACATCGTTTTAGCAGGACTATTATTAATGAAAGCTTTTGCCCCTGCAAATCCCCATTAGACTGTGATTAGTTGGTTAGAAATAACTGGTCTAGATCTTACCGTAATGTAATATGATTCGTGTGAAGATCTCATTTCCAAACTGTATATTTTCAGAATCCAAAAGAAGTTCGCTGAAACAGACCAGTAAACCAACGGTGGACTCGCCAACGAAGAACAAACTTGGAGAAAAAACGTCAGCTAACGGCGTAGCCACTCATCAAATTTTGAAAGAAAATGACAGTAGTACAAATAGCCAAGTAGCCGAGACAAAACTGCTGCTTTGCCATTCAATATGCGGACAGACTACTGAAAATCGTGTTTGAGGTCATAATGTGCCAGTAATGGCTTAAAATTAAAAAAAATGATCGAAATACTTAATTCTAAAAAAAAATCAAATTCGAGGGCCATGATTGCAGATGTATAGCAATAACCGCCAATCTTAATTGGTTATTGAATTTTGCTTTTTAGCAATTTGGACCATAAACTTTCATACAAAGGACCAAGTAAAGAATCCCGACACAGATACATGTGTACTAGTACCTATTCTTGTGTTAGCCATGGTTGCCTAGGTAATATATGAAGTCATCTCATTAGGTTTTGGTACTAGTACCTATTCTTGTATTAGCCATGGCTGCCTAGGTAATATGTAAAGTCACCTCATTAGGTTTTGGTACTAGTAACTATTCTTGTGTTAGCCATGGTTGCCTAGGTAATATGTAAAGTCACCTCATTAGATTTTGGTACTAGTACCTATTCTTGTATTAGCCATGGTTGCCTAGGTAATATATAAAGTCACCTCATTAGATTTTGGTACTAGTACCTATTCTTGTATTCCGTAGCGCAGTCGGTAACGTGTCTGGCTACAGATGCGTGTCTGACTGCAGATCCAGGGGTGGCGAGTTAGATCCCGGACCGGTCCCATACTTTCGTGGAGATTGATCATGAAATAATTTCTACGGTCATTCTCCTCCCTTCCGCTGATTTATTCAAGAAGGGTTGTTGTCAGTTACAAGGGAAAGTATGTGCACAAATTACTGGTTAACCGCTTGTTCAAGCTTGCCCAGGAAAAAGTGTGGTTAGGTGAACTGACCGTCCCACAATGACCTTGGCTGTTGACTTGGGACGTAAAGCAACAAAACCAACCAACCAACCTTGTATTAGTCATGGTTGCCTGGGTAATATATAAAGTCACCTCATTAGATTTTGGTACTAGTACCTATTCTTGTATTAGTCATGGTTGCCTAGGTAATATAAAAAGTCACCTGATTAGATTTTGGTCCGGTCGAATATGCGCAAAAGCCTCATTAAAAAGCCTATGCTGACGTTTCCAGGGGGTATAAATATGTAACGTTTAGCCTGAGTCTTTATCTACATTCATTCTTTGTGTATGTGAGTGAAGAACGTGAGTTTGCTAAGGCTTCAGGCCTAAGCTCTCGTTGCTCTGCAATGCGATAAGTAGCAAAAGCTATCTATTATTTCTATTTTGGAGTTAAGTCTTCATCTTCTACCACAGATTGTGTGTGCAAGAAGTGAAGGCTCTGGCTTTTGTTTTTATCTCTGCTAATCGCTGATGCATCGGATATACAGTCTGAAATATAGTTTTACGGCGACGCACGAGCCGAGCAGTAAAACGTGATTTCTGAACGTACATCTGACAATATACCTCCCCAAATTAACATTTTGAATACGGCTATCCCCATTCTAATCCGCTTCTACAGTCTCGTCTCAAGTTGGAGCGTTGCAAGCATAAAGCCGAACAAAGGCGTAAGTCATCAAATGAAATATGAATATATAATGACGTCAAACTATTTCCGACAGTATATCGCAGGATATACTGTCGCAAATTTTTGACATTATCCAATCAGACGTCGCGCAACAAAAGCAAATGCATTAGAATTATACTTTGCACGTTCACATGAAGGCATGGAATGAAAGGAAAATTAGTATGACAAGGAAATGCCACAATCCATGGGCGGATCCAAATAATTCTGTGAGTGGGGGGAAAGGGGGTCCTGACAACTTTTTTTTTAATCCTATGTGAGGTCCAATAGGTCCAATTACTACTCGACGGGGTCCCTGCCAGTATTTCTAAGGAAACCTATAGTCACTTGTGATTTTCCAGTGAGGTCTGGACCACCTGTCCCACCCCAACTCTGGATCCGCCCATGCAGTAGCAGACTAACCAGTGAGATATTAGAATAAAGACAGACAAAGAAACACACATAAATGGGTCTCGATGCGACAAATCCTGTCAAATAGTTGAGCCTCGACGTGGCAGAACATGTCTCCTGGGGTTTCCAACAAAGTGAGACTCTAACCAGTCTCCTCAGCTAAAGAGGCTTGCTAGCAATTGAAATATCACCTAGGTGAGCAAGTTTAGATTTGATACTTTCTAAAAAGTAGTTAACAGTTTGCGCGGATGTACCTCCAAAGACAGGCTTTTTCGCGTTGAGGCCTAGCTATGATGTAGTCAAGTGCGTTTTATAACTATCCAGACAAACTATAACTGATTAAAAATTGTTTGACAGTCATTATTACTTGTACTTGTGTCTTTTATACCATCCACCAGAATTGCCCCACGTTGATATTGTCATTTTTGAACTCTTAACAGTACACTAAAAATGTCTAGTACATATGCGTATCTGTTACAGTTAGGTCTAGGGAGCAAAGACAAAAAGGCCCTAAATTGTCACCATATACACGCAGCTCACTTAGCTTAGAGTAATTGTTTTGAACCTGCAGCGGCTGTCTTCGTCCTTCATGCATTAGGCATTGTGCGTCGTCAACAATTTGCTTTGATATAGTTTTACTTCAAGTTTGGAACATTTGACTAATAAATGCATTTCATCTTCTACTTCATTATTACACAATTTACAGATTCTTTTCCTGGGTCAATTTGATAATGACTGCTTTTTCTATCTCCAAATCCTGCGATGAAATTCTGCATTTGCCTCTTTTTAGGTCAAGTATTTGTACATATTTCACTTGTTTTATGTTTGTTTTACAGCGAATCTACAGAGAGACCCATGCAAAACATTATGAAAATTTCTTCCAAATCTCTTAATTATCTTCTAATATTCTTTTCAAATTCAATGGTGGATAGGAAAGTTGACTCTTAACATTTGAAAGAACCCTAGAGCTGATTTCATTTATCTTCATTTCAATCTTCATCAGTGATTGGTTTACGAAACATGTGCAATAAGTATTCACATGTGACCATATAAGGAACCTGTTGAAACTGAAAATAAATGTCCATGTTCTATTGTAAAGAGATCATGAACAAAGATTTTGATGAAGATAAGAGGATACTACCAACAAAATCATTTCTCAAACTTTCAAGTGAGAAATCAACCTACCCCTAGCCTAACCAAACTTCATGGTCATATAAACATCTTGTGATAAGTTAAAGAAACACATATTAAAATATTGTTTATGCTTGCCAGTTAACTTTATAATCCTTCAATGAATTTGAATGGTGAGTTCATACTTTGACAAGCTTTCATAATGGTTTGTTTTTATTTTATTCCCATCATTAGGCTGTTTTTTATCATAAAATAATTGTTTATTCTCGATCTTATTGTACACAGGTTTTAATTTATTTATAATAGACTGTTTAAATTTAGAAATGCTTAATGGAAAAATTTCTAAATTCAAGAACGTCAAAATGGTTTTGAAAAATCCTGCATGAAATTGAATCTGATTTATTGCCATTTTTTTTCAAGACGTTACAATTCTACAGTACCACTAAAGAGTAGTGTGTGCATAAAAACTCCCTGGCCAAAATAGGATCCAATATTTTGCAAAACACCTTCAGTTGCAATCTACTGTCCAGTTAATTGCGGGAAAAGCTTCAGTGAAAAACACCCCTATGATGCGATATTTATCTTTGGTTAACGAGACTAGGTCCGTAACTATGAACATTTTTCGATAAAAAAATCTTTTTAAATCATTTGTATAAATAGAATTTAGTTATGTTTTCACAATAAATATGTTCAGTACTGCTGAAAAATGCATGAAAAAGTGAATTATCTTATAAAACAGGTGATTTTTCTCTTGTTAGTAATTATTTACGTCCCTCCAATAATTCTAGACACTTAATTGTTAACATAAATGCTGTTGATGATTTGTTAAAATTTATAAAAATGGTAAAATTTTTACCTAGATTTGAGAATTTTTACTGTATTCTTGAAAATAGAAACCTTATTTCCAAAATTAGAAGATCAAAAATTACAGACTATGCAGCTTTAAGGCAAAATAATACCGAAGGTTTTCAATATACTTTTGTATATTTTCATTGAATTATATTGAGAGAAACATCTATTTTTCAACATGAGATGGAGAAAACTTCCTCTGGGTTAATGTTTGAAATTTAAAATTATACTTTTTATCTACAAATCTACTAGCAGACTGTTTCTTGAGCAAGTTATGATAAATTAATTAGCTCAAATCCCTGCAGGGTTGACCCCATATAAACTGTTGGGATAACCCTCATGCAACGTTTTATTTCTCTCATGGATTTTTAGAGAGAATATGTTTTGTTTTTGGCATGGGTAGCCCCCATTTATACCACCTTTACCAACTACATCACAAAATAATTTGTGATGTGCAAGGTCTACACTGATGTAGGTGAAATAAATAGTTATACCATGTCTGTCCACCTGTACGTAAGATAATCCACTCGCTAATACTCGTGGATTATCTCCACGTACAGTCGGACAACCCTTGGTATAACTATTACATAAACAATTGAGATAACGCAGTGTTTGACTCCTCTGATAGATATGTTTTTTTTTGTTGTTCTTGTTTTTATTTCAACCTTTTTTTTTCAGTAACTATTTGAAGGTATTGGATAACATTAAATCATTTATGCATGTATTCATATTTAAAAGTGTTTAGCCTTATGCACAACAAGAGAGGTTATGTGGTGTGCCAAAATTGTGTGTGGCATTAAAACTGGTGGCTATTTATGTTGAAATTTACAATAGAATGGATATGTCAATTATAAGTACACTATCACCAATAATGAATGGAATGTGTGCATGATCAATGTTTAAATCCTTTATACTATTACAGATGGTAATTTAATTGTGTTCCCAGAGCAGTTAATCATATTTCAGACAAACTATCAACACAAACAAGTAACCCAAATGCTGCAAGCAGTTAAATGCTCCAAAAGTTAGTTCAGTTTTTGTGCACTGGGTTTTACATTATAATTGCAAACAAGTTTTATCAATCAACATTAAAGTTAACAGCAAAAACAAATTGCGCTGCACAACCGATTAGTTTTTTTTTCTTTCTTTTTTTTAGTTGAAAGGGGGAGAGGGGATTCAAATACCACTAGGAGCGTGGACCATTTTCGACCTATTAGCAAAACGCCATTTAAATGGCGTTTCGCTGGTGGGCCGATGATGGCACGTCATAGAATGCTGGCTTGGTAGCGTGTTGTTTGTCCAGGGATCCGGACCAGTATTGCTGAAACAAACTATGTTTTTGCGATTTTTAGGGGGGGGGGTCCGGACCCCCTGTCCCACGTGCCCCTCTGGGTCCATGCTTCTGGTGTCAGCAGATAAGTACATACAGCACGCTATTCTCATCATGATGAATCCAAATTTATGTTAAAATCCACCAAGGAAAATCAAAAGTACTATTGGACCAACAAATGTGATTTTGATACGAATTATATAACCGACCAACGAAGGCTCAGACAAGCCTGTAGAAACGCGCAGACTCAGCAGATCCTTCTGTAAATCGGGAAATTTTCGCGAGAATTTTAGTTTCGCGAATAGCGTTAAAAGACATACTTGCGACTTTAAAAAATCGCGACTAGGGCATGCTTTACCTATATTAGTAATCCACAGAGTGATTTCGCCATTTTGCGAGGATTATGTTTTCACGAAACTTCGCATATGCGAAGTTTCGCGAAAATAAAACCCTCGCGAAAATTTCCGAACTTACAATTTACACAAAGTATTGATGAAGGTGAAGATTCAGACAAACAACATAGACCTGTACCGTAACAAGACTGGCTACGCCAGCATGGACATTTTAAGGAAAAACTTTCATGTGATGAATTATAGACCATTCGGTTATGCTTTTAGAATGTAGAGAAGCCGCAGCCCCATGGTGGGATTGAGGCGGTAGGTCTAACTATATTTTACTGGCAAAATAGTCACTCTCCATTTTGCACATCTCTACTTTATTTCGAATAAAAGGATGCATGTTTAGGGGCTTAGGTGTCCGAAGATTTAGGATAATTACAGAAAAATCATCTGTGCTCAAACATGTCCTCTTATGTGCCTGGTGATAGATAAATACAAGGCTTGCGTGATATTGGTTATCAATTGCCTGATCACCCACATTCCAGACAGATTAAATTAAAAAATAACAGAAAATTTACTGTCAGTATCAGAGAACAAATTCATTTGAAAGCCAAAAAAACACATGATGCATGTGCAAGATCATTACAAGTGTTTGCAATTACGCTGAACCAATTACGGCTTTGGCGCAAGAAAACCTGACTTTGTGTCATGAGCACAATAAAGGTGCAGACCAGCATGTGTATTTGCACAGTCTTATCAGTGTTTTGCTATTCGCTCATTACATTATTTGATATCTAAACTTCCTTCATACAATGTTTCAAGATTCTAGCTAGTCTCTGTAGCTGAGTAGACTGGTTGAGCATGACCTTGTTGCAAATCCTAAAGATGTGTTTAATCGCACACGCAAAAGGCCCATTTTAAAGTACCATATTGTTAACTGCTTGAGAGCCAAAATCAAATATTCAGAGAGGAATAACAGTTATAGGCTTTAAAGTGTAGCAACCAGCTTTAAAGTATAGCAACCAGCTCACTCCGCCTCAGCGAGACAATTTAAATAAAGAAAGGACATGGTTCCGACTCGCCACGCCTAATGACGCGATATCTTTATGCAATCAGCAAAGACTGGAGAATATCCAGACAGCTTGGCTCAAAGTTAATCCATTGGTTTTAATCCCTTCAATATCATTGTCAAACGTATTGATGGCTCTATTTGATTGTTTGTAGATGACACTAGCTGAAACATTATCGTTGAGCTGCCTGGGCAAGCAGCAAGGTACTAAATTCTGGTTGCATACACTTTCTAAATGGACAAATGATCCACAAAACTATTAGAATTTCTGTCCTAGATATGAAGGGTGTTTGACAATGACATTGATAAAAATGAGAAAGAGAAGAGGGCCAAGAATAGATCCTTGTGTGGCCCTAGCTAATACGTCGATCCACTTGGAGAATTTATCAATGAGAACCATTCGTTGTCTGCACCCTGAAAGATAGTTAGAAAACCAAGCCAGAACTTTGTAGTTTATGAAGTAATCCCTTATACAAATGCAAACAAAAAAACATCTCTGGTCATTTTGCGTAATTTAAATCCTGCCCAGCATCCTCCTTTTTTCATACATGACACCATCATTGCAGAAGCTACAAGTCATGAGTACTTGGGTATTACATTTTCAAGTACATGCACATGGACTGAACATGTGAACAATATATACCTGGACAAGGCTTAATCTCCTAAGAGTCCTTAAGTTTGAGTGAGTAGGAAAGCAATGGAAAAATTATACATCTCATTTATTCGACCATTGCTTGAATTGGGACAATTGCTTATCAGTCAAAGAAACAGTTAGAAGCAATCCACACAGAAGCAGCGAGAATTGTCTTAGGTGCAATCCAATTTTGCCGCATTGAAAAACTCTTTATTGAATTGGGATGGGAGTTATTACAGAGCCGTCAAACAAAAAAAAATATAAACTCATTCTCCTTTATAAAATACTTCATGGTCTCGCTCCTGGTTATCTCTCTGGCATTTTGCCTTCTTTGAAACTCAGATAACATCTCAAACTATAGAGCTCAATTTAACCTTATTCCTAAACTCTTTCTTTACATCGACAATATGTGCATTGAATGAACTTCCAAATGACACAAAATGCATCTTCTGTGGCCTCATTTAAACATTAACTCTAAAAAACTAATATCACCCTCTAAGTATTAAAATGTAGGTTCACGTAAATGACAAATTCTCCATGCTAGACTCAGACTGGAGTGCAGTTCATTGAATTCTTATCTCTGCCAAAAAATATTGTTCTCAGTTCATTATGTCAGTGTGGTGATTTTAAGTGCTCCTCATTTCCTTTTCAACTGCCCAATCTATACAAATGAAAGGCAAACCTATTTACCAGGCAACCTCAGAACCTACACAACTAAAGACCTCCTATTTGGACGTGAAAACGCTTCGGAGCATGACAATCAAACACGCTTTTAACAAGTGCAAGATTTTATTGTTAATTCTGCCCAGCATAATTACACCGCTGTTATGGTCCCCAATGGTATGAGTCACTTCTTGTCTTAAACTGTTCATTCATGTCCGTACTACTGCTGTAACCACTGATTGCGCCACATCATGGTAAACAGTCCTCAGTCATGGGCAAACACAGCATTATGGATTTGTACATCTTCCCATTCTGGTCAGAATTCATAGTTTTCCTGTGATGTAGCTCATTTAGTGGTACCTACTGGATATGGTGTAAATCTGATCAAAAGTAATAAAAAATGGTAGATTAACACCAATTCAGTGTTTCAGCGCCTTGGCTTCTAATCAGGTTGACATCATGTTCCTGCTGGGAATGTGTATCTATCGACCGATCGATATATATATCTATCTATCTGTCTATCAAAGTGTTTAGACTATTCATACCATTCATATATGTTGCAAGATCCACATGATTCAGGAAATGAACACTACACTGAACCAAAGTTCTAAGTAGCCACTTATCAATTTCTTTTTTTCTTACTCAGCCCTAGTGATATTTAAATGAATTTTTGCCCAAGTATGTACATTGTAATGGACTAAAGTTTAGCGTTGTTTTGGAAGAGTTTTCTATCACTTTACGATTTTTGGGTTCAAAAATGCAAAAATCAACTTTTTGAAGAAAATAAGCGTTTTGAGTGCAGTTTTTATCTAATTCAAGAACATGTGATTGCAAACCTGCCTAGTCGACTTGAAAAACACCGAAGACTTGACAGTTTCCTTATGACAGATTTTTTAGGAATTTTTAAAAATTGATAATTTTCTTAATTTTCCGAATTTTTTGAAAATCATAAGCTACACATGCTAAAATCATTGTATGTGTTTTATTTTATGTTAATATGTTTGACAAATCACCATGCAACTTGATGAGCCCATTTTCTAACGATATGTTTTACTAATTTGGTATCCACTTCCGATTTTAACGTGAAACTTTTAAGGTCATTTAAATGGCATTTGTTAGAGATTTCTTTTAATTTTTAAGCAGAACTGTGACGCCAATTCATAATGAAGAACCCCTGAAAATTGCACAGCTGTGCAACAGATGATAAAGCGTACAGAGCAATGCAAAGTGTGTATGCAAATTGCACGGCTAAAGCTAAAACTCTTTGATTAAGCTGCTGACCGTGGCTGTCTTCATGTTAACGTAGAAGAAAAATAGAGAGTTCATTTGTCTCAAAACTTTTGATTCTTTTTCATCTTATATCACAGCTGTTATTAACATCTTCAAACTAATTAAATCATAAATGGATAACATATCAGAGGAATATTTTATATTACAGTAAAAAGTGTGACTTTTTGAAATGAGGGTACCTTTACTCGGACCTCGACTGTGCAAGCTCTACCAGTCATTTTGAAATGATATAATTTGCAGAGTCTCGACAAAGCCTTCGACCTTTTTATAGAATATAAATTTTGTGAGAGTGATTTATACTTTCTGAACGGGAGCAAAAATTGTATGGTGGCTACTTATAACTTCGGTTCAGTGTATAAGCCCTATAGCTTAATAACATATCCTACTTCTACTATGTACTTTCATAACATATTGTGTGATTTATCAAATAAAATATTGCTTAAACCATTGCACAATGAGCATGCACTCTTTGAAATTTACTTGAACTTCAGCCAATAAGTGTTTAGTCTGCATCTGATGCAGACTAAACACTTATTAGCTGCAGCCAAAGCACAACTGTGAAGTTGTCAACTAGTCAGAAAAACGTAATGTATGTGTGTTTTCAGAGTTCTGAGAAACTCGAAAATGTCAACAGGAAACTATAAACGATAACCCATTTATACCTAATGGAATTTCCCAACCTTATCAATTGGAGAGATCATTTTCGAATTTAAGGGTTGTTCGGTAGGAATTTGCAATTCCATCCAAATTTTAAAAGCGCATTATGTCAAACAACAGTGCAGAACCAAAGAAGATGTCACATTCCGCGGTGTCTGGTTTGATTCTGCACAGTTTGCCATTGCCTCATGAACCGGACGAAAGTGTTATATGGATTAATGCACATTTCATTGATTATGTGATTGTTATCAAATTCTGTAGAATAAGGGTATATAAAGATTGATAAAAAGTCGACTTAATCAACTTTGCCATATGTGTAATTTGTAATGAAAACTTCTGTGACTGGTTTGAATAGTTATCTGCCAATACGTCCGCTTATTTTAGTTTATCATTTTAGAATTAGCGGACGTTTTAGGCATAACCGTAAATTCATGCTGCAAAGACATTCTCGAACCAGCTATGAGGCCAGATTTCGTAATCCCGAAGAACATGGATGATATAGTTACTGTCATAATAATTGGGCCGCACATGTGTTTTCCAACAATGTGGTACTTTCACAAGTGCAAACTCAGACGACCCTGTGCAGCCGCCTTTTAAGCTTAGAAACTCCAAGTGATGTTCAGTCAGAAGCTTAACACTAATAGAATATTCCAGTGACTAGCAAAGGCTCTGATCAGACTGCGCGTATGCGCAGGCTGATCTGATGATTCGCTTGTCGCACATACCACATTGTTGGAAATCTCAATTTATCTTGAGAAATATGTTGGCTACACTTCATTTAGTATTTGGTCCACATGTACACGTAAAATTCTGCTCTATTTGCACAGTACAGATCGACAAAAAATGATCGCCTGTTTGTTAGTTTTCAGCATGTACATGCATTTGAACCTCTACTCTTTTAACAAGCAGGCAGAATGTCATGCCACTCTTCAATGGGAACCAATAACTAACCATATGCCTGAAGGCTTCAACATCAAGTTCTTTTCACTGGTTGATAATCATATTCTTAGACTGTGCCAAGTTATATTTTACTTTGCCGAAAAATGCTATGGACGAAATGTTCTCGCCGAACCGTCCATGACTGAGAAGTCCAAGCATTGCATTTATGAATACCTTAATCTCGTACACATGCTGGCTCAGATATTTACCTTGGCTGAAAAGTCCATGACCAAAATGCCCTGGCCCAAATATCCTTGGTCTGAAATATCCAAGCATTGCATTTATGAATACCTAAATCTCTTCCAGATACTGGCTCAGATATAGCTGAATGGCTGCTATGACAAGCCCTCCTATCATTATGTATATTCACTTTAACATTACTCTAAATACATTTCATCTTTTTTATTTCAATTTTAGCGAATTTAGCTGCTGAAACTTGAATTTAGACTTCCTATGTCTAGGGGCTACCATCACCATAATTACTTCTGTCAGACAGATTTAATGGCATTGGATATTCCAGCATCAAAATATTTAATGATATATCTACACTTTACAGAAGTCCATGCAATGCAAATGCTTTTATTTAGTATTCAGACGTCTGTGCGTTAGCTAATTGAATCTGATTTTTTTCGGACAAAAGATCTAGAAAAATCATAAGATGACATTTACAAGTTTGCCCTATAACCATAATGTCCTTCGGAAATTCAGTAAGTGATAATGGAATAAACGACTGTGTTGTGCAAGCCAAATGTCATTAGCAAACAGGTGCTAGCCCTTAGTAAACAGGCACTTCGCCAATCAGTGAAGACCCAAATGAAATTCCGCATCCAGTTCTGCAAAAATAAGGGTGAGGTTAGTACCATAAAACTTGTTTAAGCCACCCGGTAAAATATTTTTACTGACCATTCCAAGGCGGTGCTTCTTTTGTGGATCATTTTTGTAATTATGTTTCTTGTTTGCTATGCTTTCTTGTCTGTTCATTGCAGCCTTGTGGTCACCTGCTGGGAAAGGGCTAACCTTTTGGCTCTCTTGTATGTGATGTTCTCTTGTGTTTTGTCACTTTCCCATGTGATGTACTGGGTCAGGTATGGTAATTGATTGCATCGATTCCTGATCGTTGCCTTCTTACTTACTTTCCAAGGGTTCCTTTCCAATTGGATTTAGTAAATTCTTAAGCATAATTATTAAATATATATAAGTTATGATATTGTTTTATGCAATAGTTTTGTTTATTTTCTTTTAAATTTGACGACTTGTTATATGTTTTGTATTTGTTTTTATTCTATAAAAGTAAGAAAGACAGCAAGGATCAGGAATCGATACAATCAAGTACCACACATGTCCCAGGATACCAAATGGGAAGTAGCAAAATCACAATAAACCTCACAAACAAGAGCCAAGCGGTCATCCCTTTCCCTTCAGGTGACCACAAAGTAAGTAAGGGTGCAAAGATCAGGAATCGATACAATCAAGCACCAAACCTGACCCAGGATACCATGGGAAAGTGACAAACTCACAGTAGACACCACAAACGAGAGCCAAGAGGTCAGTCATTTCCCATCAGGTGACCACAAAACACATATAAACAGACGCGCACAAAGACATAGCAAACACAAGACAGAACAAAAACATAAAAGATCCACAAAAGAAGTACCGCCTTGGAATGGTCAGTAAAATATTTTACTGGAGGGCTTAAACCGGTTTAACGGCGCCAACCTCACCCTTAATTCAGATGTGGATCAAGACACATAGATATTTGGTTTGCATGAAAGACCCCTAACTTATCAATGCATCATCTCCTAAAACATATAAATCAAGATATAACAAGGAGATAAAGCAAGGATAAGGACTCAACAGTAAATTAAACTGAATACCAGAGCAAAAGAAATCCAACAGGTAAACCCAGGTGGGCCCGACAAACAGCCAAAGCATCAGGCCCCTACCATCTCATCAATAGATAAGTCTTTAAGTCGGAACCATCATAGAGTCTGAAGTCCGACCCACCAGCGTGCAATTTAAGAGGAAAGCAAAGTTGCCAACCATGATTGTGTTGACTACCAAGCATGAAGTCTGTTGCAATACATTAATGTTATAGCCAATCTTTTTATAATGGGAAATTATTTTAATGAACTGCGCTGAAAAATTATTAGAGCCAACAATCTTCTTCAATTTATACACCAAGTCACCATAGAAATCAGGTTCCGAAAGTCCTTGGCGCAAGAGAGATTTAAGTCCAACTTGGAATTTAGGAATCAAATCATAGTATCGTCTATAAAATTTTGAAAATGTTTTGCGAAGTTTATGATACCGATAGCCTTGTTTAAGATGTTTCTGAGTTAACAATTTATTGCGAGTGTTGAAGTCAGCAACATAGCTAGATGCTCTAGCAAAACGAAAGAGTTGAGAGGCAGCAATGAACAAACTCGAAAGCATGACAAACACAAGACATAAATAACACAACTGATCCACAAAAGAAGTACCACCTTGGAACGGTCAGTAAACATATTTTACTGGAGAGCTTGAATCCATTGTCTTACAATACAATACAATGACAATACAGT
This sequence comes from Loripinus fragilis, assembly GCA_964019695.1. Lineage (NCBI taxonomy): Eukaryota > Metazoa > Mollusca > Bivalvia > Lucinida > Lucinidae > Loripinus > Loripinus fragilis. The sequence goes on from OZ026523.1 coordinate 20,172,689, forward strand.
TCACTCTGTTTTACTGGCAATATCTGAAATACTGCCGATACTCACGGTTTCTTGTGCTGCCACCTTCGTCTGAATCAGTTGGTACTTATCACATATTCGCAAATGTCAATAACAAACGCCCATATAGACAAGCTAGATGTAAGACGTTTTTTACTGGAGCCTTCATATATGCGTATACTTCGTGTTCGGGGTCAACATACGAGAAATATGCACTTTAGTTCTGGTTTAATAGTGATTCTCTGAAACAATACAAAATATATATAACAACTTGTTAATACAAAGACATACAAAATACACTTTTTCAAAAGACAGACATATACGCCATTCGATCCATATTGGACTCAAGATTTGAGCGAATGTGTTTGGTGGCTTGTCTACAAATAAGAATAAGAGTAAATATTAAAATGGCCAAATATTTTGAGTAATTCAAATACACGTTTAAGGGCCATAGACCTCCATTATAGCTTTTAGGTCATACTCTTAAACCACAATGAGGTTGCCATGGAAATACAGATTGGACCTAGTTCAATCAATAACCAAGCATGTGATCGCCAATTGGTAGGAAAACTTCGTTGAAAAAATATATCAAAATGCAAAGTATTTTTTACCACACAAGTATACTCAATCACAAAAAGCAGTGACATGTTTCAAAAAGTGCAGCTTATACATACCCGTCTAATAAATTTAATTTATCCTGTGAAAGATCGCTCGGAAGCCACACTCATTCCATTAATTCAGCGCCATGGACAACCGGGCTCTTCAATCTACAGCGATGGCTGGTCTGCCTACTGCGACCTAAACAATAAAGGTGTAGGCATTTCCCAGTATTACACAAATATACATTTAAAAAGGTTTATAGTTAGGGGTCTTTCATGCGAACCAAATATGTATGTGTCTTGATCAACACTTGAATTAAGGATGAGGCTGGTGCTGTTAAACCGGTTTAGCCCTCCAGCAAAATATTTTAACTGACCGTTCTAAGGCAGTACTTCTTTTGTGGATCTTTTATGGGGTTTTTTGTCTGGTGTTTGCTATGCCTTTATGCGCGTCTGTTTATATGTGCTTTGTTGTCACCTGCTGGAAAAGGGCTGACCTCTTGGCTCTCGTTTGTGGTGTCTAACTGTGCGTTTGTCACTTTCCCATTGGTATCCTGGGTCAGGTGTGGTACTCTATTGTATCGATTCCTGATCTTTGCACCCTTACTTACTAAATATTGCACAACAGTATATGAAAGAAATGGTAAACATTTATTTTGGTCTATTAAAAATCAGGTGAAATTCTTAATAAATTGAAGTCTAGTGGTTTTCTAGCATCTGGTTTGTCTACATATGATTTCTCTACTCTCTATACTACATTGCCTCATAATCTAATCAAAGAAAAATTAACATAATTAATTGAACAAACATTTAACAGAGAGGGCTCACTTTATTTGGCTTGTAATGATAAAAATGCCTTTTTTACTTCTAAACAACCTAAACGATATAAATTGTGGTCATGTCAGAAAATGTGTGATGCGCTCCATTATCTTTTGGACAATATATTTATAAGATTTGGCTCGAAATTATATAGACAAATTGTAGGTATTCCAATGGGTACTAATTGTGGTCCTCTTGTTGCAGATTTGTTTTTGTTTTGTTATGAGAGAGACTTTATGTTGTCTCTGTCTGACAATAATCAAACTAATATTATTGAAGCTTTTAACTCAACCTCCAGATATTTAGATGACTTACTTAATATTGATAATCCTTATTTTGAACAAACGGTAGGTCAGATATATCCCACTGAACTTCAATTAAATAAGGCAAATTCTTCTGATACTGAAGCTCCGTTTTTGGACTTGAACTTGTCAAAAACAATGGTAAGTTTCTTCTAAAATTTATGATAAATGGGATGATTTTAATTTTGAAATAGTAAATTTCCCCTTTCTTAATGGAGATGTTCCTCGCTCTCCTTCCTATGGTGTATATATTTCTCAACTTATTCGTTTTGCTAGAGCGTGTTCAAATGATGAGGACTTCAACAACAGAAACTTATTTTAACTGCTAAGTTATTAAAACAAGGTTATAGATATAATAAAATTCGAAAAGCATTTTCTAAATTCTACCACAGACACTCAGAGGTAATTGTTAAATACAACATTGGGTTAAAAACTCTTCTGCAGCAAGGCATATCAGAACCTATATTTTATGGTGATTTAGTTTATAGATTCAAACGAATTGTTGGAAAACCTAATTTTAGTGATCAATCCAAAAAGATAGTAAAACGTTATATAAGAATTGGATATAACTTGGATATCATGCGACAGTCTGCATGCCTAGTTTTAAACCCAATCACGGTTCATAGCTATGGTTTCCTTTTTAATTGCACGACGGTGGGTCAGGCCTCAGACTCTATGACGGCTCTGACATTAAGCTTTAATCGGTGGGTTGGTGCCTGATGCTTATCTGTAGCTGGACCCGCCGTGGCTCAACTTGAGGTTTTCTTTAGCTCTGAATATCTGTGAGTCATGAGCCCTTTTCTTTGTTTCATCATGGTGTGTTAATTTGATTAGAGTGTTTCTCCATGATGATACATTGCATTACTTAGATGGCCTCCATGCGAGCTGAACATTTCTTGTACTTCATCAACAGCAGAATCTAGGGCGAAGATTTGGTACCAGTAAAATGCTTTTAAGCTCCCCGGTGGCTTAAGCAGCTGTCGGTTCTAAGGTGGTGGTTCTGTTGTTGTTGACTTTTTGTTTATTGTTACTCCCATAGTGGGAGTCTGAAATTGTTCTATGTTTTGTTGTACGTTATTTTATGTCCATTTTAGTATTGCAATCATCTTGATAGGGGAAGAGAGAGCTGGTTGCTTTGCTTAATTTGTCTCCCTGGTGTCTTGTGATGGTTGAGCTGCTCTTCCTTGCCGTGCCACGGGGTTGTCTGCGGTTTATGATTGTGGTATTTCCTGATCATACTCACTTACTATGTTTACTTATTTCCCATATGTTTATTATTGACATATCACAAAACACTTTACAACTTAAATATTGTGCTGAGCTTCCACCTGCCTTTGAGCCAACCACTGTCCTTTTTGCAATTGAAGGTCTGTGAACTAAGAGAAAGTACATCGTAAATCCAAATTCGACGTTCCACATTCAAACAAATCACTTACCAACTATGATATCTTTTAATTCTTCAAAATTCTTAAAGTCTGTCTCGTGGCGATTTCTCTTGGTCTTTTCTGTTGTCAACATAACTTAATAGTCAACGTTACTTAACGTAAATTAACGAACGTGACATGATCTGCGGCCCAATTTACGTTCAAAAATAAATGTGCCTACCATGAAATATCTAACGTTATTATTTTAATGATTAATTTATTAGTTTAAAACTTTAAGACCTGGCGACAGTTCAAACATTCCTCACTGTGAACTTTTCTAAATTTCATCAATTTTAATTATATTTACAGTACAAATTCCTGTTCTGTCAGTTCAAGTTTACAAGCGAGCACAGTTTAGTAATTGGTCGCACTATTTGCGATGTACGCATTCTGATCACGCAGCTATGGACGTAGCCATCTTCATGAGTAATAGAAGACTCCATGATATTTAAGGCACGCTTATCTTCTATAAACGTAGCTTCAGACTCGTTCTGGGTTATTTCATCGAAGTCCGTTGTCTACATTTTTTCAAGCTTTTGCTGCAATAATATATCACCACTGAACTGTTAAAAATTCATACTTCTTCTGTCTGATGCATTCATATTTCTAACAGGTCCATGTATCGGCCAACCAAGACTTGTTGAATTGTGTAGGGTTGGCTATTGTTGCTGGAACGCACTTCCAATGGTATATGTGCAGGTGGCGAATCTGTGCCTATCACTAGTATAGAATTTTTTGCGTCTATATTTGATACATCACTGCCCTTCATATATGACAATTTCTTTATGTCCACACTTACCACTGCGAAATGGACTGAAATTGGCAGTCTCTCTACTTTATGCAGGTTTACCTGGTCATTGCTGCTTACACCCTAAACGTGTAAGTGCGCATGAGTTGTTCTGCCTGTTGAGTTGATAGTTTATATGTTAAATGCCATTGGTCTGCTGGAAACGTTCAAGGCATCCAGCAAGCGTTCATCACTCAGCGTTTTGTCTGCATGATCACCAAGAAGTGCATACGTCTCGCACGATTGCCATTCATGCCCTTGACCACAACAGGAATGATCCCCAAACAATTTTGGGGGGTCGAGAAATATGTAGACGTACAACGCACAGAAGATTTGTCTATTTATGCGATAAACAATGATGCATTTGTTTACAGTCAGGCACTGTACATGCTAGTTGTTTCCTACAATGTTTAGCTACATGCTTACCTTTCATATAATTTTAACTAATGGACCAACTGATATCAGTCAATGATGTTCATTGTTTTAAAAATATCACAAAATTCTTAATTGGAGCAATAACCTGAGCAACAGTCACAATTTTGCTCGCAAATGACCGTTTGAATTTTGCTACCAATAGTTAGTGTGTTGATCTTGACCTCCGCACTACCTTGTAGCTAGTAGTTTACTAGGAGAACCCTTACAAACTTAAAACTGAAAATTTCCCTTGTAAGATCAACGCCATACATCGAACTGGCGATAAGAGATTTTTTGACAAATATGATTAAATTGGAAAACCTTGGCTCTCTACCATGTCTACCTGAAGCAGGCTCATTAATTGAATGTGCACGGCTTGCCCATGTGGCTCTCAGATGCATAGGAAAGGATTTAACAATTTGTCTTACATTTTCTGTGTTGTTGACATTGGAGGCAAACCCTAACTTTGTAATTTCCCATTTCTGCATCTCTAATGCTAACCTTGAGAGATCATCTGTGTCTGATGCCATTATGTGTGGACCATCCACCAGTTTGTCAATGTATGATCTAGCAATTACATGAAGTCTGACATATCGTAAGTACAAGATAGACCTAGCGTGTTCGTAACACTCAGATGGCTCTAATAGCACACAGTCTTCTATACATGACTTTGCCTCACCATTGCAATACTGAATTAATTATGGGCTTATTGGAGCAGTTTCAACAAAATTAATGGTTATATGGTTCTTATTATACGGTTAGCTCTATAATAAATGCATATGAAAAGATTCTGAATTATCCCTTTAAGTTTTACTGAAATGCATGGTGAAAAGGTGGGTGGGGTAAATTGTTTCGTTCAGGAGATGCATACAAACATTGTCTTAAAATTATAAATGCATTTTTGGTAAAATAGAGACTGTTTTACAATGGTAAAACACATTTTTCTTGTCAAGGGATTGTGACTGGAAACAAAGCAAATGTGGCTAAAATATTATGTCACACGAAACTGCTGACCCCTGCCTCAAACCGAGGTCGTTTTCTCAGCCTCAAATATTCTTTCAGCAATTTTGTTTTCATGAGATACACTTGACTGAGAATATATTATTATGAACTAAAATTCATAACTTTAGTCAGATCAGTCTAAGAGATATTCACATTTACTTTTAGGTGAGGCGTTTTTTCTTGACGTCAATATAGTTGGATTCGCTGATTCTCACTTTAGAAAAGTCTAATCGTATATTCGACCGCTCGTGGGCGTGCAGAAATAATAACATAGGGAATATATACGTGCTGTACTAAATGGCTCTCCATACAAACCGATTCGTGCGCATGAATCAAAGACTAATTTTGCAATTCGTCTTGAGAGAACTCTATTTATAATGACATTGTGTCTGGGTTACATTTGATTTTTTATAAAGTAATATACGTACAAATTCGATTAACGAGATACACTTAATGTCAGCATGACATTAGTCTGACGTTCGAATTGACCAGGAACGAATATGCTTAAGTCGCCTTTAATACTGTGACAAGACCTTTGGAAAAGAGTGTGTAATTAAAATATAACTTTCTTAGGTGTCAACAATTTACCATATGTTGCGGATTCTCAATGAGTATATGCAGGGTCTTTCTGGTAATTATACATGTACCACCCTAACCAACTTTAGCACGAAATATCTCGTGATATGCAATGTTTACACTAATGTAGGTGGTATAAAATAGTTATACCATGTTTGTCCACCTGTACGTAAGATAATCCACTCGCTAAAGCTCGTGGATTATCTCCATATACAGGCGGACAATCCATGGTAAGCTCGTGGATTATCTCCTTATACAGGCGGACAATCCATGGTATAACTATTACATGTATGATGGCAAAACCCAATATCTTTAAACTATGACAAACACGTGATGCCGGTAAAGCCAATTGGCAACCAGTTTGGTTTAAACATGTTTATTCATATTTCTTTTTACATCTTATTATACAAATATAGATTTTACAATACAATGATGATGGGAATCGGAAAAAAGTCACACGACTAATACGAATCTGTTTCACTTTGAAGAAAAGGATGCAAGAGTTATGTATGACGAAACTCAAAAATATTAATTGTATTCAAACCAATTAACCTTTCGACTCTATATGTAAAATGCTACAAGCTATAATCTTATCATAGAATATTTAGAGAAAGAGAGACAGAGAGATAAAGAGAGAGTTCATCCTCAACGCTCAAACCGTCCAATATGTATTTTTGTACTGTAATAATGAAACTACAGTTACAATGGGATTCTGATATAGGTATAGTGGAGCTGCTTAGTGAGAAAATTTGAGGAAATACTTTACTTCATCATACAAGCATGACATTTACACCATATGTTCTTTACATGACACAGATTCAAAAACGATTCCTGGCCACTTCAAATTTGGCCATTTTCAAGATGGCCTTCAAAAACAAAATGGCTGACACTTCTCACGAGGATTTATGTGGTACAGTAAACATATTAATAACACAGTATTCAAATGTGGTACACAGTAGTTTATCAATTCACTCAACATTATTGCCTTGGTTTCGTTATTCCTTTGGCATTCCAAAAAGTAATGTTGTGTAGTTTCCACTGCACAACAGACACGGTGAAGACTATCAACAATAGTTTTTTTTGTAAAAAGATGATGATTGGGAGCACTGCAATTGTTTGTTAGTTGGATATATTGTATCTGAGTTATTTGTTTGCCAATGTGATAATGTCTTAAAGGCTACTCCAAACAAGAGTGAAGAAGGAATCAACTGGCGTTGAGATGTTGGTGTATATCACATATTCGAGCAATGAGGGCCCAGACGAGCCGCCGCATTCAAAAGATCTTGCCTAACACAATCGACATAAATGGCCGTAGATAAAGAAACGAATACAGTGAAACCTGTGTAAAACAGCCACTCTCTAAAAAACCAAAAATTGGTTTTCAAGACCAATTATCGCTTAATGCAGATCAAAAGTATTGCAGAATCTGTAATCCTTTCGACCTTCATTAAGCCACCATTTGTCATTAAGATCTTCATTATGTCTATTTTAAGTGGCCGTTTTACACAGGTTTTACTGTAAACAAATTGGCGTGGACCTTAAGACATCCCAGTAACCTAGGCATGGTAAGAGGCGTTTGAAATATACCTTTAAAAATAACAAAACATACAGTCATGCCTTTATATTGCCATTAAAATGCATCTAAACGTTGATACCATCAGATCAGACTTGCAAATGCCTCTATTATCTTTATTATTCTATAACATGTAAATCATCTTTATATTTTACATTTGTATTTTTTTTTGGGGGGAGGGGGGGGGGGGGTAGAGAGTTGATAGACGGCCTCGTGGAAGATTTGCTGTTTTTGCTAAATATGTTACCCTCTGAAAATAAAGATTACTATTATTATTATTAGTAGTAGTAGTAGTAGTAGTAGTAGTAGTAGAAGTAGTAGTAGTAGTAGTATTTAAAGTTGTGTATGAGGGTTGTTGCCATGGCAACAATAGTTTATAGCACCTATAAGGCTACATAAAGAAGGGTGGGACACTTTGAATGCCTATAATACGACATTCACATAATTTTATTTGCATTTACATTATTACATATCACATGTGGAAACATTAAAGCTGTTGAGCATACACTATTGAAACGAATAGACACCAACATTCTGACGTCACTATACTATACGGTTAACGTTATTCTTGACGCCACGTTGCAAACCTGATTACATTCGTTGTTTCTAACACCCATATATTTGTCAATTTTCAAGAAAACTGCTTCACATTTTCAGGAAATGCTCTTCAGAGGAAGTACTTTGCAGAGAAAACATTACAACCAGGCAACCACACAGATAGTATTTCATTCCAATGAAACATCTTAAGATAAGCTGTCAATAATGTAAAATTGGCTATCTATTATTGTCATCCAGGTGCATGCCAAACTACACCAAAACGTGTTTATTTCTACATGCTCATTACACTGAAACATAAAACATAGTTGAGAAGTTTGTGAAAAAACTGTTTTATGGGTTAAAACTCATTTTTGAATGGACATATGTTGTAGGTGCACATTGGAATTATGCAATTCCAATGTATGTTACTGAAATTAAGTAAACCTATTTTGAAATATACAGTAAACAAGTAACATGTCTATTGGTTTTCCTCTTTTAAACATCATAAACTGCCAATCAGTATTAAAATACCTGTCACTATGTGGCAAATTGTTTATATTTACATGACAGCTATATCACCAGAATTGATTTCATGAACTATGCTTTGCAAAGCTGGTAGTTGCATGGTTGTAGTTAAATTTTGATAACTGGATCATTAAGCATATTTTACCAGCTCATTACCGAACTATATTCTTAGAGAAACTTGGAAAACCTATGTCCTTCAAAGTTCGACATGCCAGAAAAATATAAGTTGTTAAATGATCTTACGACAAATACCGAATTAACGGGGAAAAGTTTCAAAAATAAAATGCAATGAGAACCAACCTCATATTAACCGTCACCTTAACACGTTTACATGGCTTTAAACATCAAAGACTACAAAATGAATGACACAGATTTTCGACATCAAAAGAGCTTCCATAAAAGGCTGTAATACTTTCCTCAAAATAAGTCGCATTTTAAAACAAATAGTTGAGCCTGAAACCGTTCACCAGAAGACAAAAAATCGCACAAATAAGTGAGTATGACAAGGAAACGCCACAAACATAGATGAAAGAAGAACCCTTGCACAATGAGGAAGGGGCATTTGGTGTCTCTTCCTTATGGTGCCATGGGTTCGTATGTAACCTGTAACTGTGACCTTTCCTGGTCACACATATTCCATATCAATCGACCTGTGTCTATTAACCCTTTGTATACGGAAAACCACTAAAAGGGATTATTACAAACAGTGAACAGCATAATGCGGCATTTCATCAAGGTCTACACTATTTGTAAAGGTAAAAAAGATCTTCAGACAAATTAATACTACATGTATTTTTTAAGATTATAACTTGAAATACTTTAGAAACGCAACACTAACTTCCCTTTATATCTTTCAAAAGACAGATGGGTGTAAACTTCCTTTGCTCGATGATGTCATTCCGAAATGGCTTTTTCCGGCAACACTTTAATTTTAATTGTGCAACTAAACTTGGCGACGTCACTACTTCGAATGAATTTAGTCGCTGAAACATTCTTAATAACGGAGAGTTTAGTCAACAAATGAAAGTGTACCGAGAGATAAACGTCAAATAAGCAAAGAGGCTCTAGATATCGCAGACCTGCCAATCAATATAAAGTACTAACAAAGGTCATGGCGCACATTTGATGCTTCTCGTATTTCTTGATTTATAGATGTTAGTAGGATATCTTTCACTGGCTATATTTTGTCACATGAAACAATTAACTCATATCTTAAAAAGTTTCAAATTTTAATTAACTCATCATCAACTTACCATTACCGAAGTCGTACCAACCTGCTAGGCAACTTCTAAAGAATCATTGGTAATGCTTTGAATTATTCAATTTAATTGAACCATTTTTTGCATGTGTTACTAGCACCAAAACATTCTAAAATATACATGAACAGTCAATTAAAACGAGCGTTCTGTATTCGTTTTCGAGACAAAAATTAAAGTTGATATCCAAGTGTTGCATTTTTAAAGTTCGTCAGTATAGTAAAGAAATAAGTTCAATATCATCACGCTTATTTCATTGGCACCTCAAGATGAACATTAGATTAACCATGAAATTGCGTTTTTGTATATAAAATGTAGCATTTTGTTCAGCTATGGAGCCAATAAAAAGCTTGTCAATTTAAAAATCTCTGCATGAAAAATGAGAGAAACACACTTCGCACGCCATCTCTGATACGTTTCATTTCATCATCGCAGATATGAATAGTAAAAGAAAAAACGTTTGTCCTCCCGTGTGTGACCTTCATTACCTGTGTCCCATATTGATGTAAACTTTGTCTTGATGAACTCCGTGCGGATTTATTCCGTTCAGAAATGTTAAAAATGCCAACAATTGAAAACATTTTAACATTTATAAGCAGGATAAAGCTTTAAAGACAGCAAATTAGTGTTTTAGCATTTTAGCATTAATGAGCAGTTGAAAGTTCGTGCTCAGTTGAGTTCAGCATGAAATTAGTTTTATAATTTTGGGGAAAGGCTGATCTGGACCTTTACAGTCTTCAGCAATACTAACGGAGTTTTCTTTTTTAATTGGTTACCAGGGATATTTCAGGGATGGACCCGAACTGATAGAGTATTTCTATTTTCATTACCATATGCTATTCAAATCAGGTGTTCATTTTGCTGTAAGGTAGATATTAATGTATCTTGGGCCCATCTTGTTTTTCAAAATGGCCCATCAAAATTTCAAATGGGCATTTAAAATCTTTGCTTGCAAATAATGTGACATGGGCCATTGGCCCATTTTCATGGCCCGTCCATATTCTGGACCATAAATAACCCTTGGTTAAACAATTTTATGAATGAATCGCGCAATCTCTGAGTTTGTCTCCTAGCACAGAAACGCGAATTCAAGAATACACGAAAAAAGTAAATTGCAATACTTCTGCAAGCAAACATCAAACGCAAATTAAGCTCTGTTGACAAAGGTTAATGTGCTTGGGGCTTAGAAGATATTGAAAAAGATCGACTTTGGAATTTCAACGCACAGTCGTTTTAGCCAGTGCATGAACTGTTGAGCGAGCAGCAAGGGCTCCGATGAGCCTACTCGTTGGAGCCTTCGCTGCTCGCCACATGAAAAAGGGGCGTAGTTTAAGGCTATGTCCGTGCAGCCCACTATACATATTCGAAGGAGAAACAATTGAGCCGTAACATGACAAAACCAAGGCAATATGAATGCGCAAAATCTTCACTGTGCGCTCAGTAGGTAAATAAGGGCCAGGCTTTCTTCAAGCGAACAACGAAGACTGACCTGGCACCGAGGTTATAAAAAAATTCATGCTCAACTCAACTGAGCGCGAAATTTCAACTGCTCCTAAAAACTAAAATACTGACAAACAAAGAGGTCTCTTACTTTAAGTATCTAAGATGTTGTATTTATCATGCTAATACATGTTAAAATGTCAACAATTTTTGGCATTTCAACATTTATGAGCAGGATAAATTTCGTGCTCAGCTGAGTAGAGCATGAAAACAGTTTTATAACCTCGATGCCAGATGCCTAGGTCATTCTGAGTATTTTCGTAACACACAGCAATATTGTTGTGTTTGGGGTTTTTTTTTCATGTCGCGGCTCAAACAACCACGCAAGTACCAGCTGAGCATAAGCATAGTTCATGAAATCGAATTTGGTGATATAGATGTCATGTAAATACAAACATTTTGCCATATAGTGACAGGTATTTGAATAGTGATTGGTCGATTGAGATGTTTTAAAGAGGCAAAGCTAATGGACATGATTCTTGATAAATGTATATTTCAAAATAGGTTTCGATAATTGCAGTAACATATATATGTCGTTGGTGCACATTAAAATTGCCTCAATGAGGCAACTCCAATGTGCATCTACAACATATACCAATTCAATAAATGAGTGTTTTTCACCATAAACTTTTTCACAAACTTCTCAACTATTTTTTTATGTTTCAGTGTAATGAGAATGTAGAAATGAACAAGTGTTTGTGTAGTTTAGCGTGCGCTTGGATGGCAATAATAGATAGCCAATTTTATATTATTGACACCTAATCTTTAGATGTTACATTGGAATAAAACGCTAAATTGGTGGTTGACTGTTTGTAATATCTCATGATCTAGCACATTGTTGAAAAAGTGTGGCAAATCAGGACTTTGATAAAATTGTTACTTTGTGTGCACATTGATTCAGATTTGTCGATAGTTGGGCCTTGACGCGAGAAAATCTGTCTTCGGAGTTTCTCACCAAATAGGGATCAAATTAATAAGTGAGCGTGATCAGGATATACCACAATCCGGCATACACTGAAGATCAACCCATGGATCCACGAGGAAGAGACACAGAACACTATCAGGAAGACAGTTAAAGAGTATATATAGCTAGATGACTTGAAGGTCCTAAAACGCTCTCCTGGTGTCTCCTTAATAATGTTAAACTAGGTCGAGGTCAGCCAAGGCTTAACATTTTGATATAATTGCTTGGCTCACATCCAAAAGGACATCTCTAAGACCCAGTGGACTAATGCTACATATACATACCATGGCCCAATCTCATTGGCCTTTTGGTTCCAGAGAATAATTGATAACAGATGTCATTTTTATATTGTTTTATCTGATGAATTCTCGATATGAAATTTATAAATTCAATGTTCAAAGTTCAGCTTGATCTTTTGTGGTTATATAAAACCATAGCCTCTTAACATTTTTGCAAGAATTCTTATTTTGGCCTTAAAATGAACTTTTGAAGATTTTTCTAATATAAATGCATTCGAAATCAAATTTGACCTTATTGTAAAATATGTCAAAGTCAACCTAGAATTATCATTTGTGCAAACTTGGTAGGGCCCACATCCACAATGCTGCATACCAAGTCCCAATGCCATTGACCTTTTGGTTCCAGAGAAGAATATTTTAAAGGCGTTTTAATTTATATGGGTGTGGCCATAAACCTTTGCAAAAAACCTTGCCCCTATTTAAGAAGTCTTTATATAAAATTTGACTTCAATCAACCTGGTGGTTTAAACTGATATTCGTATATGTATGTGACAGTCAAAAATGAGCGACCTTAGATGAAAAGTCAACAGTCAGGTCGACTTTTGGTACTTACCTACAACCGATGTCTCATTACGTTGATCATACGAGGGTCAGTCAAAAATAACTGAGAGTTGGTAAATATCTTTTTACTGGGTCCGCAGTTTTGGCTGAAACTTTATACATATATAGAATGAACCTTCGGGCTTCGCTACATATAGAAGTTGGCGTCTTATAATCGTCAATGCACTGTTGCTAGACAACCGAAGACCGTCTCTCAGCGATGTGCGTTCGCGCTGACGACACTTCTGACAAAGCAGCCATGAATTTAAAATCATTTCAAATCTAAAACAGTATAATAACGGACCTTTTATCTCTCAAATTGTATCAAACTATGTGCAAGGAATGTTTTGAAGAAATGTAATAGATAGTAAATACAATACATGCAATGTTCGTTGCCTAGCAACCAAAACCGATGGAAATTCCAATTTTAACTAAAAGACCAGATGTTGTTGCTATGGCAACCGTTCATTCCTGGGAATATTCAAGCTATGCATTCAGATGTCAAAACCAATTACTAAATACAATGAAATGGTTATATGATATGATACTTAGTTGATACAATTGCTCTAAAATGAACCGTAACTGGTGGCTGGGGTATATTTTGGGGTGAAATTTTCAGACAATTTAGTTAATTTTCCTCTTATTTATGTAATAAAATTACAACGCCTCAATCTCAGTTGTTGCATTTCACAAAATACATTCACATACTTTATTTGCAACAATTGCACAAGTTGATGTAACTTAAATTTTGTATAGTGTTTCCATGGCAACGCTATATTCCAGCGCGAACGCGGTCAGTCAAAAATAACTGAGAGTTGATTCATATCTCTTACGTAGGCTAACATACACTAGTGAAAATCGGCATATGCACGCAATGAACTGTCCTGCTTCAGAATATCCAATATACAAGACCATGCAAAGTATAGATTGTTGTTGCTTAGCAACCGAAGAATGTGAAATAGTGTCATGCGTTCACGCTGGAATATAGCGTTGTCATGGAAACACTATACAAAATTTAAGTTACATCAACTTGTGCATTTGTTGCAAATACAGTATGTGAATGTATTTTGTGAAATACAACAACTGCGATTGAGGCGTTGGAATTTTATTGCATAAATAAGAGGAAAATTAACTAAAGTTTCAGAAAATTTCTCCCCAAAGTATACCCCACCCACCAGTTACGGTTCATTTTAGAGCAATATTATCAACTAAGTATCATATCATATGACCATTTCATTGTATTAAGTAATTGGTTTTGACATCAGAATGCATATCTTGAATTATTCCAGGGAAAAACGGTTGCCATAGCAACAAAATCTGATCTTAAAGTTAAAATTGGAATTTCCATCGATTTTGGTTGCTAGGCAACGATCATTGTATGCATTGTATTTACTATCTATTACACTTCTTCAAAACACTACTAACACATTGTTTGATACAATTGGAGAGATAAAATGTCCATTATTATACTGTTTTAGATTTGAAATGGTTTTAAATTCGTGGCTGCTTAGTCAGAAGTGCGTCAGCGCGAACGCACATCACTGAGAGACGGTCTTTGGTTGCCTAGCAACAGCGCATTAAAGATGATAAGACGTCAACCTATATATGTAATGAAGCCAGAAGGTTCATTCAATATGTGTTTGAAATTTCAGCCAAAACTGCCGACCCAGTAAAAAGATATTAACCAACTCTCAGTTATTTTTGACTGACCCTCGTATCTAGCATGTATAATGGTTTTAGGCTGTAATAGTTATGGAAATATGAACATATCAAGATTTTCCACAGAAATTCATTAGGAACCAAATTGGACCTTGCTGGAAAGTATGTCAAGCTCAGTCCAGAATGATGATTTGTGCAAGCTTGGTAGGGCCTGCATCCCCAATTCTACTTGACATGTACCGAGGCAATTGTTTGTTTTTGGACCCAGAGATATGTATAATGGTTTTAGGCTGTAATAGTTATGGAAATATGAACATATCAAGATTTTCCACAGAAATTCATTAGGAACCAAATTGGACCTTGCTGGAAAGTATGTCAAGCTCAGTCCAGAATGATGATTTGTGCAAGCTTGGTAGGGCCTGCATCCCCAATTCTACTTGACATGTACCGAGGCAATTGTTTGTTTTTGGACCCAGAGAAGAAGGTTTTTCATGGGGTTTTACCATATAAGGGCATAGCGGCCATTTTTGCTTTTTAGCTCACCTGAGCGGCCGTTTTTGTCATGTGAGCAAAACAATTTGAGTACATTTTCTTTACCCGACCCTAAAAGTCTTCATATCATGGCCAAATTAATGATTTATGAAATAATGGAAATCTAATATGAGGTGAAAGGTCAACCTTGAATTTTTAACTTATTTCATTAGGTTAAACATATCTAGTAACTTTGGCTTCAAAAAATCACCTTTTCAAAAAAACTTCCATTTAAATGTATTAGGAAGCGAATTTGACCTTGACATTAAGTTGGTCGAGGTCAACCTATAACCATCGTTTGGACAAACTTGGTAGGCCATACATCCACAATGCTTTATGCCAAATCCCAAGGTCATTGGCTGTCTGATTCCGGAGAAAAAGATTTTAAAGCTTTTTTACAATATATTGGCGTGGCAGCCATCTTGGCCATGTGACCGGGATCATTTTTGAACAAATTTTCGTTCCCCCATCCTAAGGAGTCTCCATATGAAATATAAGTTTAAGTGATGCAGTGGTTTCATGGGAGAAGGTGTTTGAAAATGTTGACGGATGATGGACGGACAGACGATGACAGATGACAAACGTTGGAGTCATTGGTATTCTAGTTGGTCAGGTGAGCTCAAAAGCAACCAGCTTGAACAAGATGATTGCAAAATTATAAAGAACACTAAGTACTGCACAGCAAAACAAGGACCAAACGCAAACTCCCACAAACAATGGGAGCAACAATAAACAAGGAACCAACATAACAGACATAATCACCGCCATAGAAAGGACTGGGGATTTAAACGCAAATTCTGGCTCCAAATTTTTGATAAAACACAAAATTCTTATGGTGGATTCCAAACTTATGCAATTCATCATCACAGAGAACAATATTAGTCAAACTAACTCATTTTGATGAAACATATATTTTTGCAAAATCAGATTGTCAGAACAGCATGGGTTATAAATAATGTTCGAACCAGGGCATACAGTTGTACTTCGTTCTGAGGTATATTTACCATCGCAGGTCACGGTACATACTACCATGCAACTACCAGCTTAGCAAAAGCATAGTTCATGGAATCAAATTTCTAAAAACAAGATTTTCTGAGCACTATCATCGAATAAAAAGCCTTGCAAAATTGATAATTTTCTATATAGGCATTTCAAACAAACTAATCACTCTACTAGCAGTATTTCTATTCAGCCTGTTCAAAAGATTACATATGATGATAATTCCACTAAAAGATATAGTACTATTCCTAGGCATGAATTAGAATTAAAGTAGATGAAATTATTACAAACACCACATCCACTTGGTTTTATTGATCATCTTTACCATGAAGGTAACCTTTCTAGATTACCTGATTTTGATGGGGGTTTCTCTTTTAGATATCCGTAAACGAAATAAGCAATCTCATGGTAAACGGAAAAATAAAAATTTCAAACGCAAAAATAAACATGTTTTAACTCTTTCAGAATTAAGTATCACCTTAAAACATTCAGGCCGTCATAAGGCCCTTTCAATTTTAGTTTCTCTTTCTATCTCTTCACTTCATAATTTGGATATTGAGGCTAATAAATTCTATGATAAAGCTCATCGACTTTATGATGCAGCACTTCTTACCAGGTACTACACTCAACATGCTTTGGCCATACATAGACTCCGAAATTATTCATATTAGACATTTTATCAAAATTCAATTTGTCAACAAGGGGATTGAATTTATTAGCTTACCCAGTACATCTAAAAATAAATCTGTTATCTCTTCTTTCCTACTTATGTTAGCAATAAGGAATCCACTATAGTTTGTTATAAGTACAATAAACTTAATCCTAGAACTCTTTTTAACGCTAACTAATTAGTAACAGAACTTGATACTGAAAATTCTATTCCTGACTCTTGAGATTGTAAAGACTCTAAGTATTGCTATAAACACGCTGGTCATATAGTCACAGGGGATTTAGAAACTATAGCTTATTCAATAATTCGGTCTATTATATGTAAGGCATCTAGATATAGGTTTCCTTTGCCAATAAACTTCAAATCATGTCGTGAGGGATTGCAGACGCCTTACAAGAATTTTGTAATCGCTTGTGTAAACGAGAGCATATTGAGCCTAATGCCTTAAATAGTACGAAAATAAATATTTTTTTCATGATTATTGATGGTAGAGTTTCATTTTATTGCAACAACTTAGATCTTCTACCACCTAAACATAAATTCACTTTTAGACGTTTAAAGAAAAGGATCTAGGATTTCCATGGGAGGTTTGTTTTGGCCCCAGCAGGTAAGGCTGCTAACAATGTTGCGGTCGTTTGAAAAAGGTACTATATTAACACCCTAAAGCAAGAATTTAGCATTGCAAAAACGTATGTCATTGAGCATAGCCTCAGCATAGCCTCAGACACTATGACAGCTCTGACTTAAAACATTAATCAGTGGGTTGGTGCCTGATGCTTATCTGTAGCTGGACCCACCGTTGCTGAACTTGAGGTTTTCTTTCGCTCTAACTTAATGTGAGTCATGAGTCCTTTTCTTTGTTTCATCATGGTGTGTTAATTTGATAAGAGTGCTTCTCCATGGATAATACATTGCATTAGTTAGAAGGTCTCCATGCGAGCTGAACATTTCTTGTACTTCAACAACAGCAAAATCTAGGGCGAAGGTTTGGTACCAGTAAAATACATTTAAGCCCCCAAGTGGCTTAGGCTGATGTCTCTTCTAAGGCGGTGGTTCAGTTGTTATTGGCTTTTTGTATATTGTAACTCCCATTGTGGGAGTCTGTAATTGTTCTTTGGTTTGTTGTACATTACTTTATGTCCATTCTAGTATTGCAATCATCTTGATGGGGAAGACAGAGCTGGTTGCTTTGCTTAATTTGCCTTCCTGGTGTCTCGTGAAGGTTGAGTGGCTCTTCCTCGTAGTGCCATGGGGTTGTCTGTGGTTTGTGATTTTGGTATTTCCTGATCATACACACTTACTTTTTTATGAGATGTCTATCGTTGATAGGCATCGATGCCATATGGCAGCTAAGTTTGAGGTGCTTGTTGCTGAGGACCATAGCAAGCTTCCTACGTTATACTGGTTACCTGAACTTCATAAACGGCCCTATAAGTCACGTTTTATTGCTAATTCTAGTTCATGTACAACAACGGAGTTGTCTATTCTTTTTATTCACTGCGATTAAAAACCATGTCATTAAATATTGCACAACAGTTTATGAAAGAAATGGTAAAAAAATATTTTGGTCTATTAAAAAATCAGTAGAAATTTTTAATAAATTAAAGTCTAGATGTTTTCTAGCATCTGGTTTGTCTACATATTATTTGTCTTCTCTCTATACTACATTGCCTCATAATTTAGTCAAAGAAAACCTCAAAGAATTAATTAAACAAACATTTAACGGAGAGGGCTCACTTTATTTTGCTTGTAATGCTAAAATGCCTTTTTTTTGTTTCTGAACAACCTAAACGATATCAATTGTGGTCATGTCAGAAAATGTGTGATGCTCTTCATTATCTCTTGGACAATATATTTATAAAATTTGGCTGGAAATTATAAAAACAAATTGTGTGTATTCCAATGGGTACTAATTGTGCTCCACTTATTGCAGATTTGTTTGTGTTTTGTTGTGAGAGAGACTTCATGTTGTCTCTGTCAGACAATAATCAAACTGATATTTTTGAAGCTTTTAACTCCACCTCCAGATATTCAGTTGACTTACTTAATATCTATAATCCTTATTTTGAACAAATGGTAGGTCAGATATATCCTACTGCACTTCAGTTAAACAAGGCGAATTCTTCTGATACTGCAGCTCCGTTTTTGGACTTGAACTTGTCAATAACAAATGGCATAGTTTCTTCTAAAATTTATGATAAATGAGAGGATTTTAATTTTGAAATAGTAAATTTCCCGTTTCTTGATGGAGATTTCCTGGCTCCCCTTCCTATGGTGTAAATATTTCTCAGCTTATTCGTTTTGCAAGAGTATGTACTTATGTTGAGACTTCAACAAGAGAAACTTATTTTAAACTGCTAAGTTATTAAAACAGTGTTATTGAAATTCGAAAATCATTTTCTAAATTCTACCACAGACACTCAGAGTTAATTGTTAAATACAGCATTGGTTTAAAAACTCCTCTGCAACAAGGCATATCAGAACCTATATTTTATGGTGATTTAATTTATAAATTCAAACGAATTGTTGGAAAACCGAATTTTGGTGATCAGTTCAAAAAGATTATCACACGTTATATAAAGGCTGGTTATAACTTGGATGTCATGCGACAGTCTGAATGCCTGGTTTTAAACCCAATCACGGTTTATAGCTATGGTTTCCTCTTTAATTGCACGACCGTGGGTCAGGCGTCAGACTCTATGACGGCTCTGACGTAAAGCTTTAATCGGTGGGTTGGTGCCTGATGCTTATCTGCAGCTGGACCCACCGTGGCTCAACTTGAGGTTTTCTTTAGCTCTGACTATCTGTGAGTCGTGAGACATTTTCTTTGTTTCATCATAGTGTGTTAATTTGAATAGAGTGTTTCTCCATGATGGTACATTGCATTAGATAGAAGGCTTCTATGCGAGCTGAACATTACTTGTACTTCAACAACAGCAGAATCTAGGGCGAATATTTGGTACCAGTAAAATGCATTTAAGCCCCCAAGTGGCTTAGGCTGCTGTCTGTTCTATGGCGGTGTTTCTGTTGTTGTTGATTTTTTGTTTATTGTTACTCCCATTGTGGGAGTCTGTAATTGTTTTATGTTTTGTTGTACGTTACGTATGTCTATTCTAGTTTTGCAATCATCTTGATGGGAAAGATCGAGCTGATTGCTTTGCTTAGTTTGTCTTCCTGGTGCCTCGTGATGGTTATGTGGCTCTTCCTCGTGATGCCATGGATTTGTGATTGTGTTTTTTCCGGATCAGACTCACTTACTATTTTTGGTGATATAGCTGTCATGTCAATATAAACAATTTGAACTATAGTGATAGGTATTCTAATACTGGTTGGCAGTTTTAGATGTTTAAAAAGGAAAACCAATGGACATGATACCTGTTTAGTGTATATTTCAAAATAGGTTTCCGGATGTTGTCAAAGAGGCAATTCCATAGTACACCTACAACATTTGTCCATTCAATAAATGAGTGTTCTTCACCATAAAACAGGTTTTTCACAAACTTCTTAACTACTTTTTTGTTTCAGTGTAATGAACATGTAGAAATGAACAAGTTTTTGTGTAGTTTGATGACAATAGTATATAGATAGCCAAATATTATTGACAACTTATTTTTAGATGTTTCATTGGAATGAACTGCTAACTTGGTGGTTGCCTGGTTGTAAATGTATACTGTAGCAAACATGCGTAATAGAGCTGACGTATTGGATGTTTAAAATGACTTTCCCATTTTCTATACGTTAGACAGGAAATCTGCGTGGTAATTTCAATTCCA
Source organism: Loripinus fragilis (assembly GCA_964019695.1). Classification (NCBI taxonomy): domain Eukaryota; kingdom Metazoa; phylum Mollusca; class Bivalvia; order Lucinida; family Lucinidae; genus Loripinus; species Loripinus fragilis. The sequence continues at coordinate 20,193,435 of OZ026523.1, forward strand.
AAGTAATACACTCTGTTAACGGATGCAAGAATTCTATTTCCTTATAAGAAAACTTGCGCGGATCCAGAGTTTTATCAGAGGAGGTCCAGCTCAGATTTGACGTTTTTTCGCATTTTAATTTTATAGTCGATGAGGGGGAGAGAGGATCCAAATACCACTAAAAGTAGGCCATCATTAGCCCGCCAGCGAAACGCCATTTAAATGGCGTACGCGTTTCGCTGGCAGACCGATAATGGTCTAACATTGAATGCTGGCTTGGTACATTGTAGCTTTGTGATTTTTTGGGGGGATCTGGACCAGTACTGCTAAGAAACCCTATAGCTTTGTAATTTTACAGGGGATGTGGTGTGAACTCCCCCCTCTGGATCCGTGAATAAGAAACTATGGACATTGAAGCTTTGCAGGAACATATTGGGGCATTTTCAGATAAGTGGAACATGGGCATCAGCGGCCAGAAAACCTGTCATTCGGGATTGCGAAACCAGTAAGCTCAGCTACAGTGACTAGCTAGAATCTTGAAATTTTGCGTGTACATAGGCATTTTCAGGGGGGAGGAGGTCCAGACCCCCCCCCCCCCCACCTTACATACACACACTGAACAACCATTAAATAAAGGAATTCTTAGCAATATTGGTCTGGGTTTTCTAGATAATCATTATGCTACAAAACCAGTATTCAATGTTGGGCCACCATCGGCACGCCAACGAAACGCCATTTTCATGGCGTTTCGTGGCCGGCCAATGGCCCGCTTTTAGTGGTATTTGGATCCTCCCTCCCCTAAAAATGTCAAAGTTTTGACACCCTCTGACTAAACTTTCTGGATTCGCGCAAGTGAAAATGAAAATTCTTGTATTATACTTTCCAATAGTATAAATGCGCAGGCTGGTCTTCTTACATGTATTTAGCATAGAACAAAATCAGGTTTACTCGCGATGAGGCCCAATCATGCGCTAAGCAATTATTATGGCATGCATGCGCAGCTATCTGATAGAGTTAGGGGCTACAATTCTGACCGATGCATGAATCTACGTCACTTCTTTGCGTGTATGTGCAGCGTAGTCTCTGGCAAGACTGCGTGGAGGCACCAGCTAGTCTCGGCTTTCCCTGTTCGTATTTTAGAAAATTACCAAATTCACATGGGCTCAAACTGCTTTCAAAACCATGGGGCAAGCTCGATTTATCCTTTTTAAACCAGAAACTCCTAAACGGGTACTTTTGCAAACAGATACGGTGAGACCAAGATGAAATGCCACATAATGCGTCATTTAATCCGGGTCAGCACTGTTTACTAAGACAAAATTAATTTTCAGAGAAAGAAATAAAATGTGTTTTTTAATTATAACCTGTGACCCCTAAATATATACAATAGACCATCCTGACATTATCATATGTAGCTTTATGGAAAATTCAATTGGTCTGAAATGAGTTAAAATGTCCATCAGCACTCTAAGAGATCTTGCAATTGAGCAGTGATCTTTCTCCGAAGCAATCAAAAGTTCTATTAAAATGAAATAGGAAACCAATTTGCGCTGAAAACCCCCACTTCTAATATTTCCCGTTCATTAAGATCCCAATAAATGCGAGAAATTGTTTCTGGATGGCAACTTTTTTAGAAAACCTTAGAACAGAGGCCATAGCCCTATATAACCAAAATTGGCATGCTACTGTCATATTCAAATAATAAATTACCGTTTGTGAATATTATTCACAAACTTTAATTTATTATTTGAATATGATAGTACGAGGGGCGTTCAATATGTAATGAAAACAATCCAGTATATACCAAAGTTTTATATTTACACACTTCGTCATTACTTTAATTAAAGGTCTGTTTCTTGACTAAATACATGTAAAATTGCAGTTGTCCAGCTAATTATCTAATTTACACAAGCCATTTTCAAGATAGGGTGCTGAAGTACACTGCGATATGAAATAAAACAATGTTTTCAAAAGCAGATAACTACATGAACGAGGGATGTTTTCAGTCTGCTTCTTCGTGTGGTAAATATTCATATATTGGAGATTTATACCTGCAAAAAAATTTGCTGTTGCTTCATAATCTATGAAATACTGAGGCTGTCATTTTGGTTAAAATCCTCCTTGATGCTACATTTTCTGGCATTCCATTGACAGAGTCGTTTTTGCGTGAACGAATACATAGCGAAAATTCATACGAAAATCATTTGTAACATTTTTTCTTGTCGCTTCGATGTTCATTTGCAAGTAATAAAGCCGATTTTGAAATTTCCACATTTAATATTACTCATAAAGTACCCCCAAGTACGTCATTTGAAATAAGAAAATCACTTAAAAGAATGCCATCATTGGCTAACACTGAAATGGATCAGACAAAATACCACGTTTTCATCGATGTTTGCATCGGGATGCATTATTTGGACTTTATTACACGTATTTACATGTACATGATCTGGCTGGCTAATTTCAGACAATAAAAATTATAGGAAACGAAAATAGTATACCAATCAGATCAGATACCCCAAGATATTGGTTTCAGTTTAGCTGGTCTGCTGCCTATACACTGTGTTTACTGAAACTTCGATACAATCAAAATTATCTTTTCCTGGTACAAAGCCACATTTCCAATTTTCAAGAACCGTGCGTATTTTAGTGTTACGTCCATTGCTTTAAACGACGTCAACGTAAGAGGGGGTAACGTACTAAAACCGTTTGCACGAGACATCAGTACCGGTCAAAAGTTTGTATCATTATAGCAGATAAAGGGAAATGAGTCAGAAAACTATGGATATGCGATTCATGCATGTTAAATGTTTGTTTTAGAAAATACAGCATGCCTTTCTACTTTTGTTAAAATGAGTCTTTACAATTCAGAGGAAAAATTATGCAGTGTATATATGTGTGCTTTTTAAAAAGCCTGTATCATATTGAATTTGGAAAGATAAAATAATGTTTCATGAACCATTATAACGGCGACGCTTTGATCCTTTGTTTGGCATATAGCATTAAATCCTAACGGGTTTGTGGATGGAGTTATGAATGGGTTTTCATTACATATTGAACCCCCCTCGTAGCATAGAATAAAAAAGAGTCAATAAGCAATGTTCATTAGATACCACCGCACAGCAAGGGTCAGTGAAAACAATACTTAGTTTTGGCAAGTGGTAGTTCAAACCAGCAGACCTCAGTTTTGAAAACTATGCTTTAGCAGAATCTGTGCCAATGATCTCTAAGTTGGCAATCTATAACATTTGGTAAGATAAAATGCACAAAAATGTCACACAGGTTTGAATATATCAAAGCTTATATCGGAACAATTTAGATAATTGTTTTCAACAAACCCCTCCATACATACGTTCAGTATGTGTATAGGTAAAGTCAAGTATCAATTCATCAAAAGCTGTGGAAGGAGCTGATTGGCACTATCTACGCACATACAAAAGCCATATTAAAAGGAAAATTCACACTTTTATTAAATGCATTTATTATAGAGCTTACAGTATGGTAGGAATAATCATTAATTTAATGTGTGTGAAATCCCTTCAATTAGCCTGTAGTTAATTACTTTCAGTCGGCACGGGGGGTCTGGCCATTTGCAGGTCAATGAGCTCCTAACAAGTGGACTGAAATCACTATGACCTGCTTACACACTACCAGACCAAAGTCTTAAATCCTTGATAATGCCAAAAATTAGCAATGTTTCAAAGTAAAATTAGAAGCAGTGTGTACACTGATGACTATATTTTGATACATGGGCCAAGGTTTGATAATTATTTCTAAAATTCAATTCTTAAAGCACTAATTATTACTAGAGCAGACGACATATTTTGTAATAACTTTCTTTTTTGGGGGGTACAATAAGAAATAGCAAAATCAACCGAAACTTATTGAAAACAAAATACTTTTCTTTTAATAGTCGTAACATTCTAATTTGCATTAATCTGACTGATAATTGTTATTAAAACAGAATGTCAATTACCCAATATTGAAATGAAGCAATGTATAGAACCACTAGCAAGGTGATTCCATGAGTCATTTAGCTGACCTAAAATAAAGGTAAATGCACATCTTTTAATGTCCATTACTGTAATATGGCAGCCCCTAGAAGTTTAGATTAAGGCAATGAACACTGCCATAGTTAACTTAGCAGATGAGGGGATGGTCTATGAAAAATATATAAGTACATTATGAAGTATTTATTTTTTATTTAATTAAGTAAAATGTTCAAAACCATGAACATACACTTTAAGGAAAGATTACTTTTAAAACTGTGGTAATGAAAGTTCTATCTATACATGAATAATTGTCTAAGCTGTCATAGCTATCATTTTGTCAAAACCAATTGCACCAAATTCTTTCATGCATATGCTCAATATGTCTAAATTGTATAGGTTAAGTCATGTATTAATTCTGTGGTAGGAGTTGATCTATGTAATGGCACTATTCATGCATACAAAAGCCATATTAAGAAAACCCTGAATTAATTCATCAAACGCTGTGGTAATGAAGGTACTATATATATATACAGGAATAATTGTCTAAGCTCACATAGCTGCCATTTTGTCAAAAACCAATTTGCACCAAACAATTTCAGGCATGTATTCAATATGTCTAATCTGTATAGGTGAAGTATTGTATTTATTCATCAAAAGCTGTTGTATGAAGGCACTATCTATGCATATACAAGAGACATATTAAAGAAGATTGGTGAAATTCCCATTGCTGTCATTTTGTCAAGAGTTATATTTTCCACTGAACTCAAGCATAGCTTCAATATGGCTACATAGATTATTCAAGCAACAAAGCAAAGGTTCTGATCAGACTGCACGTATGCGCAGGCTGGTCTGATGATTTGCTGGTCGCACAAACCACATTGGTAGAAATCTCATATAGCGGCTCTATTTACCCCTTGTATTACGTATAAAGGATTTTGCCATACATATTGATACAATAAGTATGGGACTGTCTATTGTGAACTTTGAGGGGCCACAGGTAGAATTGTTCTAGATTTTGATGTTTTTTGTCCACACCAATTGTTGCAATCTTAGAAAACAGTTTAGACCCGGATGAAATGCACCAGCTTCATGCCAACATTTCTCTAGTGATAATGCTTCTTTAGAACATTTCTACCTGTTATTGTAGTCATTCTCCGGATCGGACAAAACATAGATTTTAATGCAGTTGAAAGGTTACATCTAAATTAGGGGCAGTTCAGCTGCCACAAAATTTTGTGTGAAATTACACTTATTTTACAGTGTATAATGCAAAGCAATGACAAACAATCCCCTCCTCATACACATTCAATTGGAGCAACAATAAACAACGAACAAACAGCAAACTATTTAACCCACCAGAACGGACAGCAACTCGGGGGCAGGTAACTCGGGAGGTAATTTTTTCAGGGGTGTGTGAGCCAGTATTTTGAAATCAAACCCAATCATATACTTTGCCTTTGAAAAAAACAGCCCATTCATATACTTGATTTCACAGAAAGTTGACTTATTCATATACCGTCCTTTGAAATAATATAACCTTTCATACAAATAATAAGTGCATATAGATGTGTCAGAAAATTTGGGCCATTAATATACCAACATCAGCAAATAGGGCCAAATATATACTGTCTTTTTAAGGGGGTTTAGTATATACTGGGCGGCGCTGGAAAAGGGGGCTATTCGGCACGCACATCCGTACTATGTCATATATAGGCAGTTCCCCTACCTCCCCCTTCCCAGAGGACAGCAACGGACATAGAATATATAGAGGATCTTACATGAATGCTCATGTTTTATTGAATTTATTATACGCGCTTTGGAAAAGTGATAAAATGCGAGGTTTGCCGAGCATTTTATCACTATTTCGCAACGACTTTAATACATTCAATAATAAATAAATGAGCACGCATGTTAGATTTTATTTATAATATTTATAACTTAAAAATTATTTTGTAATCGCGTTTTTGGTGTGAAAACGTGAAGATTTTTGCCAAATATACGCGACGGTGTTATAAGCGTTTTTTCACAATACCAAAATCTATAAACCACTAGTGGTTTCTCGATTTAAATACTTGGCGTTATATCACTCCCAGACGCAATGTCATATTATGATAAATTTTACTGTCGAATCTTCTTTGATTTGAGTTTGTAAAAGTACATGCATTTAATCGGTTATGCCATGCTATTTTCGCTTGTCGGGCCTAACCTTTATTTATGCCCCATTCACTAAGAGAATTGTTAATTAAATTTGATTTATAGCTGCATTTTAGCATTGCAGGTATACTAAATTTTGCAATTAGTAATATAAATCTCTGTGCAGCAAGCAGGGAAGCACATCAATTAATAATTGTTCTTGAGGCATATGCACATGCAACAGCAGTACTTAAAGTGCATTTAAGAAGAATTTAAATTGAAAACACTTTTTGTGGCTGTCTTTAACACCATTTTGTTTCTAGCTAGTTGCTTAAGGATGCCAGACAGGCATTCAAAGTTTTTATAACTTACACTATCCCTACTTTAGATATATACTAGACTACAGTCTATGGTACACCATCGCAAATATCCGCTTTTTAACCTTCCACAATGACCTTTAAATTGAAAAACACTTTTAGAGACTGTCTTTAACACCATTTTGTTTCTAGCTAATTCTTAAGTATGTCAGATGGGCATTCAAAGGTTTTATAGTGTACACTATCCCTACTTTTAAAACATACTAGACTATGTACAGTGGATGGTAAACCATTGCAAAGTATCCGCTTTTTAACCTTCAACAATGACCTTGGGGTCAATGTTACTCAAGACGTTGTCCAGTAGTCTCTACATAAAATGGCCTATGTACCTGCAAAGTTTGAAGGTGCTACTTTCAACGGGTTAAGAGAGTATGCATTTACAAGAAAAACATTATTTGACCTTTGACGACCTTTGGGTCATCGTCTTATAAATAGCTGCCAATTGTCCTTATCATGTAATAAATGTTGCTGCAAAATTTAAAAGTTTCTACGTCTAACAGTTTAGGCGGAAGTAAATTTACAAGAAAATACATTATTTGACCTTGACCTTGGAATAAATGTCTCATGAAATGTTGCTCAGTACACTCTACATCATGTGACCAATGCAGCTGCAAAGTTTTAATTTGCCAAGCCTAATGGTTTAGGAAGATGCATTTACAAGAATATACACTATTTGACCCTTGACCTTGCGGTCAACGTCACAATGTTATCCAGTACCCTCTACATCATGTGAGCTATGCACTAACAAAGTTTGAAGTTGCTACATTTAACGGTTTAAGAAAGATTTTAATTTTAAAAAAGTAAATTTCCCTTTCTTGATGGAGATGTTCCTCGCTCCCCTTTCTTTGGTGTATATATTTCTAAGCTTATTCGTTTTGTTAGAGTGTGTTCTAATGTTGATGATATAAGCTAATTGTTAATTACAACATTGGGTTAAAATCTCTTCTGCAACAAGACATACCAGAACCTATATTTTATGGTGATTAAGTTTATAAATTCAAACTAATTGTTGGAAAACCTAATTTTAGTGATCAATTCAAAAAGATTATCAAGAGTTATATAAAGGTTGGATATACTTGGATGTCATGCGACAGGCTGCATGCCTGGTTGTAAACCAAATAACACCTCTTTAATTGCATGGAGGGTCAGGCCACAGACTCTATGACGGCTCTGACGTAAAGCTTTAATCGGTGGGATTGTCCCTCATGCTTATCTGTAGCTGGACCCACCGTGGCTCAACTTGTGGCTTTCTTTAGCTCTGACTATCTGTGAGTCGTGAGCCCTTTTCTTTGTTTCATCATAGTATGCTAATTTGATTAGAGTGTTTCACCGTTTCTCCATGATGATACATTGCATTAGTAAGAAGGTTTCCATGCGAGCTGAACATTTCTTGTACTTCAACAACAGCAGAATCTAGAGCGAAAAATAATGCATTTAAGCCACCACCCTCCACCCCCCCCCCCCCCCCCCCGGTGCCTTAGGCTGCTGTCTGCCCTAAGGCGGCGGTTCTGTTGTTATTGACTTTTTGTTTATTGTTTTACCCATTGTGGGAGTCTGTAATTGTTCTATGTTTTGTTGTTCGTTATTTTATTTCCATTCTAGTTTTGTATTCATCTTGATGGGGAGATGGGGAAGAGTGGGCTGGTTGCTTTGCTTAGTTTGTCTTCCTGGTGTCTCGTGATGGTTTTTAGGTTCTTGCTCGCGGTGCCATGGGTTTGTCTGTGGTTTGTGATTGTCGTATTTCCTGATCATAATCACTTTCTATTTAAGGAGGTGATACATTTTAAAGAAATGTGACAGACGGACAAACGCTGGACCGAAATTGATATACCATTTTTTTCTAAAGAAAAAGGAGGGTATAACAAACATGATCTTTTGCAGAAAGTATTGCTCATTTCTGGTGATATTTTGGGTTTCTCAGACTGACTACGGCTAGTCTGTGCCTTTTTTGGGTCTGGTACAACAAAATCAAAGTTTTCTTGCGACGGTGAAGCATATATTAAACGCATCTGGATTTAAGACAGAGCATGACAATAACAAGCATTGACCATCGAGCAAAGACTAAGATCTGACAATTAAATATGCTTCATTAAAACAGAAAGAGAACCTTAAAAATGAAATAAAATACACCAAAGACATTGGGCAATTAGAAAGAAAATTAAGTAACTCAGATGATTCAGAGTTACATGATAGAATAAAATCAAATTTAGATTGTAAACGAAATGAATTAAACAAAATTTTGGAAAATAGATTAAATGGCTACATAACAAGTTCAAAAGCACAAATAATTGAGCAAAATGATAAAAAATAACAAATACTTTGCTAGTTTAGAGAAAAAAGTCTTAGGCCAAAGCAATAACAAGATTGAACATTAATAATACTGTAGTCATAAATCAAAGAACCACTTTGTTAGAGCAAAGAAGTTTTATGAACAACTTTATTCAAAAATAGAGCAAATAGAATCAGGCATAAATTTTTTCGACAACTCATTACCTATATTAATTGAAAACGAACAAAATAGATGTGAAGGGCATATGACTGATCTTGAATGCAAAACATCTTTGGGAGATATGAAAAACCAAAAAAGTCAACGGCTCTGATGGTATGATTACAGAGTTTTATAAAATATTTTGGAATGACACTGAGGAATATTATATAAAGTCTATCAATTTTTCCTTTCAAAATGGAGAACCTACAGAATTACAAAAACAAAAAATTATTACACTTTTGCCAAAAAATGGAAAAAAACAACCTACTTTTAGAAAACTGGAGGCCAATAAGCTTACTAAACGTTGATTACAAAATAACAGCAAAATCCATCGCAAATAGAAAACAGTTTTACCAAAGTTAATCACACGAATAGGATTTATGAAAGGACGCTATAATGGTGAAAACATAAGATTAATTTTAGAGACAATAGACATTACTGATGAAAACAACTTACCTGGAATGACATTCCTTTCAGATCTTGAAAAAGCTCTCGACAGCATTAATCACGAATGTATGTTTAAATGTCTAAGGCATTTGAATTTAAAAATGGTCTAGTAAACTGTGTCAAGTTATTTTACAAGAACGCTCAAAGTTGTGTTACAAACAATGGTCACCATTCTGATTTTTCCACATATGGCGTGGTGTGAGACAGGGCTGCCCCTTGTTCCCATACTTATTTATTATTTGCATTAACTACTGTCAAACCAAGTCAGAAAGGCCTAGATATAAAAGGTATATACATAGAAGGAAAAGAAAATAAAACATCTCTTTTTGCAGATGATGCATCTTTAATATTGGATAGATCAATTAAATCTTTTGAAAACTTGATAAGAACACTGGATAAATTTACAAACATTTCTGGGCTCATGTTATATGCAAAAAAGTGCCAAGTTCTATGCATAGGTTCTCTAACATCAAAAACTATTGTTTTATAAAACATAGAAAGTTCTCTTGGATTTCAAACAAAGCAAGCTGTCTAGGAATGTTTTTAAAACAAACAGAGAAAATTCGTTATCCTCCAACTTAGAACCAAATATTATATAAATTGAAAAATGTTAAAGCAATGCCGATACAGGAAACTGACACTGATGGGCAGGATTGTTGTAATAAAGTCATATGCACTCCCAAAACTCATACATCCTTTAACATCCTTGCCAAATCCGCCAAAGGAAACTATCAAACGTATAGAAAAACTGATGTATGATTTATATGGGATGGCAAACCAGATAAAATTAAGCGGGAAATATTAACATCTGATTATGACAAAGGAGGGCTTAGAATGAATGATATAGAAAAAGTTCATATGGTCACTAAATAAGTTGGGTAAAACGTATATTGCTAACAGAAAGCAATAGTGTACTGAAACATCTATAATGAAAACGTTTTTAAACAATTTGGTGGTATCATTTTATTTGAATGCAATTTCAGAGAAGCTGACATTATTAAACATTTCAATAAATGAATTTCCTTAATATTTTACTACTAGCATAGTCAAAACTTGCCAACAAAATAGTTATATCAAATTATCACAATGAAATCATTTGGAACAATTCCACCACTCACGTTGTCGAAAACACGATTTTCTACAAATAATGGTTTCAGTTAGGTATTAAGCACATTAAAGATATTTGTGATCAACAAAGCCAAAGATACTCCTCCTTTTATAAATTGCAAGAGAAGTTCAATTTACCAACTACCGAGTTTTTGAGATACATGAGTCTTATGTCTTATTGCATTCGTTAGATGGCCTCCATGCGAGCTGAACATTTCTTGTACTTAAACAACAGCAGAATCTAGGGAAAGATTTGGCTGCTGTCGGTTCTAAGCCAGTGGTTCTGTTGTTGTTGACTTTTTGTTTATTGTTACTCCCATTGTGGGAGTCTGTAATTGTTCTATGTTTTGTTGTACGTTACTTTATGTCCATTCTAGTGTTGCAATCATCTTGAGGGGGAAGAGAGGGCTGGTTGCTTTACTTAATTTGTCTTCCTGGTGTGTCATGATGGTTGAGCGGCTCTTCCTCGCGGTGCCAGGGGGTTGTCTGCAGTTTTTGATTGTGGTATTTCCTGATCATACTCACTTACTATTTATGAACAGTATTCCAAAATACTGGAAATATAACTTTAGACATGAAATCCAAAATGTTCATATGGAATCTAACGTACTTAAACAAATAAGAAATCAACACATGTCAACAAATTTGCTTACAATAATTTTATGAGATATAGTCAAGGTGCTGTAAGTAAGGCAGAGAATAAGTGGAATGAACAATTTTCAGATGAAACGCTTCAATGGAAAACTATTTACCTAACTGTTTTTAAGTCAACAAACGATATTAAATTGCGCAATTTTCAGTATAAATATATCATGTGCGTTGTAACAACTAACCAGTTCTTAACAAAACGCAATATTGTTGGTTCAGCCCTCTGCGAATTTTGCAGTATGGAGATAAAACTGTTTCACTTCTGTTCAGGGAATGTGCTTATGTACAACAGTTTTGGACATCAGTGTCAGATCTTCTGCGAGTGTGTGATAGTAATATAAACAAAACAGTAAAACAATAACTTTTGGAATTTCAAAACCTAAATGTGATGCCATAGTGATAAACTTTATAGTCTTTTTGGCAAAATGTTTTATTTTTCAAAACAAACAAAATAATAAAAGTGCCAAACATACATGTTTTCAAGTACTACCCGTCTAACAGAATTAAGATAGAAAAAAGATAGCTTTGCTCAATGACAAGCGTGTTTTGTTTAAATATAAATGGGGGAAAGTTTTAGATAAACTTAACATGAAATAATTCCTAAGGGCATGTGATCGGCGGGGGATTTTACTTTTTCTTTTCAATTTTTAAAAAAGTTATTGTTGCACTTTGTGTAAAGGTTTTGTATATATCAAGACCATCGCTATGTTAAGGTTAATTCAAGAATGATTGTTAAGACATGTAAATGCTTTTCTTACCAATGTTATATGGAGTAATTTGTGTTTGCATTGATCTTTGCACGTTGTGTGAAGATAATAAAAAAAATATATGATAAAAAGATCTGACTAGGGATCCGCTTAGCCTGAATGTAATATTTGCTTTCATAAACTATTTTTGCTTTGAGACTGAGGCTTTTAACATTTCCTGCTTATTTTGGTGATTTTATCATGCAGTGGGCTCATACGTATAGTGAAAAACTCTTTATATTGATGCGTGCAGAGTTTTCGGTTGAGATTAGCAATAAATCACTCCTTTTGCCATTTTTGTGACCCAGAAGTTATGAAATAGAGTATTCAGTTACTTTGACACAGGCACATTTTTGATGAACTTCCATTAAGAATGCACGCAATCTGTGTTATTTCATACTGGCTTAATGCACCACATTTTCAGTACAGTTGCACTGACTTAAGCCGTAACTTCTGGACCACAAAAATGGTAAAAGGATGGTTTTATTGCTAATCTCAACCAAAAACTCAGCACGCATTAATGTAATGGATTTTTTTACTATATGTATGAGCCCATAGAATGATAAAATCATAGAAAACAAGCAGGAATTGCTAAAAGCCTCAGTCTCATAGCAAAATAGTTTATGCTTGTGAATATTCAGACTAGGCGCGCACAGGAGACAGACGCCTTACAATATTATCTCTGAGAACGTAAGATATCTAGCTTTAGGCTCAGCATTTGCAATACTTTGTCATCGTTGTGATTGCACGACCCTTGGGTTTGCACTATAATCACTATTTGAGTCTGTCCGTCCGTGGTCAGTTAGTGAAAATGCTCATACATGTAACTCTTGAGCCGCACGGTATATTTGAATCAAATTTTGCATACTTATTGACTTTAACATTGTCCAGTATGCAAAATGGTGACATATATACATTTAGTATGTTATAGACATAATCTGGTACAAACATTATATACACACGTGTATATGGTATTATACATCCATGAATTAACATATAATATGCACCTTTATTCATAAACATTCTAATCATGATAGGTAATTGAAATTTAATACCGTGTACTTGCAAAAAGATGTTTTTGAGTTTGCATTTCATGTTGGACTGGGTGTTCCACCCTTGTAAACAGTTTTACTCACTTATCTTCTTGGAGAGTTAATTCCATCAAACTTTGTAACGTGGGTTTCGTATGTATACAGTATATGCTCAAGGGTCATGGGCCTATTGCATTAAAATAAAATTTTACTTATCTTATCTTAATGTTAAAATGACTAAAATTGTTGGCATTTTAATATTTACTCGAATTGGCAGGATAATTACAACATCTGATAGTTTAGGAGCAAGAAAACTCTTCATTTTTCAGCACTTTACTTTTTATAAGCAGTTGAAATTTCATACTCAGTTGAGTTAAGCATGAAATAAGTTTTATAATATCGGGACCTGGTTACATGTACCAATGTGAAGTACATCAAATTCTCATGCAGCACCAAATACTTCCATTGACTTATGTTAACATGAGCCAGCAAATAATTGTTCAAAAATGTATCTTATTATATGTATAAAATGTATGAATTAGCACTGTCTAGACCGTTAGAATCACTCTACTTTATAATAATTGGAATTAGCAAAAGGGAGTCTATTAATGTAACCCTATGAGGGTAAGATTTGACACGAACATACTTATAATTATAACAATGCACTCAGACATAATTTCAACCTTTTAATATGCCAGTTTGGAAAACTTTCTGTGCCTAAGGAGTGTAGTTTCCGGACAAATTTCCATTACCGAGATCAATGGGAATCAATTGTTAAAATGTTGTTGTTGTAATATTAAAATAGGTGTGCAAGATTCTGAACCTCATCATGATTACATGCTAAAAATCCTGAGTGAATATAAAATATTTGTATTTTGTATTAGAATATTGTTGTTTGTTGCATTTTATTCACTTTGTTCGTTTGTTTGTTTGTTTGTTTGTTTGTTTGATTGTTTGTTTGTTTATTTGTTTGTTTATTTGTTTGTTTGTTTGATTTGTTGTTGTTTTGTATATGTGTATGGTAACATTGTAAATGCATGCCAACCAAGGTGATAGAACAGTATGTACTAGATTTTATTAAAGTTTCTATCATGAGTGCCCATGTAGGATAGAGAATTAACAGCGGAGGGGTAAGCATTTACCAGCGATGAGCCCCTGGTTTAATTCCACCTGCGAAGGTCAGATTTCTCTGTCCTACATGGCAGGCTTATGATGATTTTAATCTAAGTTTCCGAGCAAATATATACTTTTAATATGAATCCGTAAAACCAGAAGTTTTTTCCATTTTACATACATTCTGAGCACACGGGTGTAGTTGCACCTTGTTGGTGACGGGCAAACACGAACATTAGTTTGATTACATATAGAAGATAGGCTGTAAATACCATGGAAAACTTTTTTAGGATTTTGAAATTTTACCTCTTATAAGTTAGCATCATAAGGGGTGGCAGCTGAGCTTCCACCCCTTTGGTGTAAACCTACACTTGCTTTCCTACTAAAATAACTTGATGACACCAATTTCTCCAATATAACATAGGGGCTTTGTGGGCAGCATAGGCGCTAGCGAGACTGCACGAAAGTGTACAACGTAGACTGTTCCCGAGGTTTTAAAACTTTTTTCATACTCAACTCAGCTGAGCACAAAATTTATCCTGCTCATAAATGTTAAAATGCCAACCATTGTTGACATTTTAACATTTATTAGTATGATAAATACAACATCTGAGAGCTTGAAAACAAAAAAGTCTGTATTTTTCAGCATTTTAGGTTTCATGAGCAGTTGAAATTTCATGCTTAGTTGAGTTGTGCATGAAAATTTTTTTGTAATCTAGAGGCCAAATATCAGATGTAAATGTTGATATTGCCCATATAAATCCATACCAACCGCTATCATTCCACATCTTATCTTTTGCTAACAGATTCCAGTCCAGAATTTTAATTTATGCTGCCTCAAAGATCTGAGGATAGCAGGAGAGAAAAAAAAGTATTTTTGAGAGGAATACACATGTATGGTTATTTTAGTGAAAATATGTCAATATGAGTCGAAATATATATCTATACTGAGGCAAAATGTTTAGCAATACACTTTGGGGATTCACAGTTTAGAAGAAATAGAATTTATAATTTTATAATAACAAAAAATGTATTTTGACAAACGTTTACGAGCACGATAAAATTAACCCGTTGACATTTCACATTATGTAAAGTCCGATTTAAGTCCCTTTGCTAAAACAGCTTATCTGGCAATGGTGCAAATATTTTTCCGCTACAAATTTCATTTTTCCGTCAAATGTTGAGATCTTAAAGCCAAAAAGTGAAAAAGCGGTTAAAAACTAAATGTTCTGTTCGCCATTTTCGTATAGCTTTTTAGTTGAAAGTCGAATGTTTTCAAATTACCTCCCTTTCAATTGAGTATCGTTTGAAATTGAAGTACTCAGCAGATCAAATGCTCGCTATGAAATCAGAATTTGTTTCTTTTGACCTCTTTTGGCTAGCCATTAGATCATTTTTAAACAACTGACATGTTTGCTCACTTGTTGAAAAAAAAGATTTAATGCTAAAAAGATTGCCTTTTGAAAAAAACCATTATAAATAAGTGCTTAACTTTTTTCCCTCAGTATATATGCAAAAAATTACATCTCACCAGACTGTATAAGTCTAGGTACAGTGTAGCGCCTTCGCTGGTCGTCTAAATGGCTTGTTTCAAACTCTGGCGTGATGGCTCATTTTAATATCCGATGCGACGGATGCACTTTTATCTGCATTGAGATTAAACTTGTGTAATTCTAATTAACGCTCCAGTATCTTGACATTTCAGTAATTATTGCTTCTGAATACAAGTTTTATCATCTAGTTGTCTTCATACGCAACTGCCAGATTAGGCACATCGACAGGTTTCCTTTTCATACTGATCTCTTTACTCGCCAATTTCGAAACCGTTAAGGGTGTATGTGTGTGGGGGGCTTTTTCAGCTTTTCCATCCATCCTTCAATCTGTCTGTCACCACACCGTTTAACAATTACTTCTAACGTGGGTATGTTTTACTAACGTGGTTGTAAACACTAACAGCGCGAGAATACCCGCGTAAAGAAAATCTCAATTTAAGCTTTTCCGTCGTTCACTTGTCAGAGTTGGTGTAAAAAAAAGCATTTCTTTGAAATGATGAACCGACAAAACTGTAGGTTTGTGTAAACTATAGATATAAGCGATTTCATTTCAAGAATGACTTTTTTAATTTGATATTTAAATTGGTTATGTGTTTGTTTTAGTGCATATTTCTAACTAAAACAGTATTTTGATATATATGAGACATATCTGTTTATTGCGTTTACCTGAGACTGATTCTTAAGGTGTTCAAAATCCGTGTTTAAAAATCTGCCCAGCTTCTCTGTTGGTACAACCTATAATGGTGATGATACTACTCAATGCGTGTCAACATAATTTGGGTAGAACGAACACAGGTTACAAATTCAAGATATAAAACACATAATGCAATTCAATGCGGTTTGAATGAGCACCTGTAATCTATACTGAATTCCACAGCCAACGCAACTCTCCATTTCACTTAAATAATTATGTTAGCTTTTAGTTGATTGATTCAGCATTTTCCATAGATAGACCATTTGCAAAGATGGCATTTGAAGACCAGACATGAGATTTTTTCTGTTTTCCTGAAAATGCTTCATAACTGAAGCTGAGGTGCTTTTTAAAAATAGCAAAAAAATCAACGTTTTAGAGCAATTTCTTATAAAACTGTACAGGACGCACTACTTCCAAACGACAAAAGACAGTTAAAAACGATTTTCTCATAGTCGCAGTAGCTTTTCTTAAATATGGTAAGCTTACTCACACACAATTTAGCCTAATGGTGACAGCTGCAATGAGGTCAACCACGTTGCCAAGTGACGTCAATACCCACAAAACCACCACTTTATGGTAACCGAAAGTCCATGGTGATGCTTGGCTGTGCGCTACAAATCTAGACATTTCACTTGAAATACACTTACTGGGCAATTTTTCAAGATTTTGAATGATGGTTTTGAAAAATTACTTTCGTGTGTAAAAAAAAAATAAGTTGTGTTGGCAGTGTTTTAGAGCAGAACCATATTTATATTCACATATATATCCCAGTTTTATCATACAAAAGGTGGTGTCCAGGGTTCTAACTTATAAATGGTGTGTAAGCCTTATGAAATAAAATCAATATACTTTGTTACAAATATGACACCCTTTAGGTAAAACATTTATACAAACTTGCATACATTCAACATGATCATTCACATGTATACATATATGTGCTAGAAGACTGAGTCAGGACTAAAAAACTGGACGTTTAGCTCAGATAAGTGACTGAGAACGACTGAATCTGTTACATATTTGACCAGCTTTAATGTTGTGGAGCCTCAAAACCAATTTCTATTGCAGTCAATGTATTTTGGAAGATTTCTGGCCCCTGTAAAATTTAATTTGACGCTTATATCGTCTATAACCCACCAATTTATTAAAGTACTATGTCTTGAGAAACATATATCTTGGGTGTCATAATTTAGCCTTTTGATTGGCATAGCTTGTTGCCATTGGTTATGGTCAGATTTAGGAAGTGTTTTGTTGGGAAAACCCTATTGCATAGCTATCACACTAATTTAATTATAAAACATCAAATTCTATTTTTTGAAAGAATTTACTCACAGATAGAATGAATTTTATAATTAAACAACAGTTTGCAGCCCAAAATTGAAATGAGTGCCAGAAAAGGGAGAAAAAAAATGCTAGTACTCTTTTGTGCAAAACTTGTACAAAATAGGAGAGGATGATATACTGCTGAATTTGCACTACCACCACCTTAACAACTGGCATGTTGTACCATGTAAAAACAAAATAAAAGGGAATTATCACAATGTTTGTACAGCAAGGGCTTAATACAACGTCGATTTAGTCACCAAACGGTAAATTGGTCTTACAGAGTACTTACGGTAACGTGTCTGGCTACAAATGTGTGTCTGACTGCAGATCCAGGGGTCGTGAGTTCAATCCCGGTATGGTCCCATACTTTCGTGGAGATTGATCATGACATTATTTCTACGGTCATTCTCCTCCCTTCCGCTGACTCATTCAAGAAGGGTTGTTGTCAGTTACAAGCGAAAGTATGTGCACGAATTACTGGTTAACCCCTTGTTCAAGCCTGCCCAGGAAAAAGTGTGGTTAGGTGAACTGACCGTCCCGCAATGACCATAGCTGTTGACTTGGGATGTAAAGCAACAAAACAAACAAACAAACAGAGTACTTCCCCAACATTAAAATGTTCTTTGAAAAAGGTCAAAAAATTGTATTTTATAATCTGTGTTTTGTTTTAACATATGTCCGTGTTTATTACACCTTCTTAGGAATTTACCCGTGGTATGTTGCACCATACCAACTGATAGTGCACAAGTTAAAAAAATCGATCTTATTCGATTTTTACAATATCGTATGCTTGCTTGTAAAGGCTACACTTGCATTGGTTCCTAAAGACCTGACACATCACAGAACCGCTATATTTTTTTTTTTCGCTTTGTAACTATTTTACAGATCCTCAAACAGGAATTTCCCATTGTCATGCATACAAATCAGGATTTCGAAGACTCTAATTCTCTAATCTTGCGATTCTATGAAGCAAGATTGCGAGAAAACAAGAAAAAAAATATACATTTTCCTACGATGGTTTTTTTTTTTTTTTTTTTTTTTTTTTTTTTTTTCAGTCTTTTTTTTTTTTTTCAGTCTTTTTTTTTTTTTTTTTTTTTTTTTTTTTTTTTTTTTTACGTTTTTTTTTTTTTTTTTTTTTTTTTTTTTTTTTTTTTACGATGGTTTGAAAAAATCAGCTGTGGTTAATTTCATCTTAATAAGAGGAAAAAGATACATACATTTATTTTACCCGCCTTATATATTAGTATTGTTTATCCCAGCTTTAGTAAATCGTGCCCGCGTTACAAGTAACTGGGTAAACCGTGTGGTCATGCATTGCTGTCATGATGGGTTCTTTTGGTTAGATAATAATGACATACTTTTCCTGATTAGTGAAAACTCGGTAAAATACTAATTAGATAAAAAGGAGGCTTAAATATTAAGAAAATTCTAAAAAAATAAAGATTTTAAAAAAAGTAACAAAATTAATAATAATCATTATTTGTATGTCATTTACAATACAGACATTTTTAACTCCCTCAGCACCATAAATAGTGCAGCAGACGACATTCTAAAAATTGTCCCTGCTTTAAGCCACCAAATAAAACGTGATAATATTAATGTGAACAGTCTGCAAGCATGAATTCCGAGAAATAATAGTGTTAAGCAAAGTAAACATAAAAGCGGGTCAGTAAGCATAAAAGCGGACCACTATCTGACGCTCACGAGTAACAAGTTAATCATTTTTAGGGTCAGATACACAATTTGCTGACCTGTTTTTGTCTGTTGATAGTTTACACACGGTAAACAACATGCATTTCTATACGTCGAAATCCTAATAGCCAAATGTTATTAACCAAGTAAAATAACATAGCGGCAGTTACGGGTCCTCTGTCTGCAATATTGACCGAAGGCCCAAGAAAATAATGAATCCAGCAGGGACAAAATTAGTTAATTATTGACAACTTCATTAATTGGGCCTCGACGCGAGAAAACCTGTCTTCGGTGGTTTGCGAATAACACAGGCGCAGACCAGCCTGCGCATCCGCGCAATCTGATCAGCACCTTTGTAGTTCGCTTTTTGGAAAGTATCATATCTAGGCTTGCTACACGCGAAATTTCAAAGGACGTGTAACGGTTTGGCCGTTTTTTTTGGCCCACGATGGATTTGGCTGATATCTAAATATATGGTGGTTTGATCTTTGCCCTTAACATGAGCATGTTTTTGAATTAACGACGGCATATGCAGTCACATGAATTAAAGTTTCTCACTAGTGTGTATAAACAGAGGTTTGATCATGAATGTGGATATTTTTAAAGATGCAACAAGCAAACTGATCTCAAACATAATACCAAACATGCATGTGTTTATACTCGTCATGTCTATGTCGTAATTTGAGCTAACACTGCCATCATTAATTAAAAATTATGCTAAAACTTGGCTAAATACTGTGTTTGCGATTACCTTGATGATGTGTTGTTTTATAGGTGTAATATATATTGAACATTTATTGTTTTATCGCCTTTTCCAGTTAATCAATAGCTCAAACAAGCCTTTTCCGGTTTATTCATATCAATATAATCAGTACGACATGTACACAAGCGTGCATGTAACATGTTAAACGCGGCATTACATGCGCAACCTTTTTTTGCTGGATTGGTATGAAACATGAATATAAATAGTTACAAAGCTACAGAAATGATAATGGAATCTTTGAACACTTTTTTTGCTAACAGACACAATTATTAAATAGATACATGTGAGTGTTGTATATCTGTCTGTTCATCATAGTAAATGCATATATATTCTATCAGGCTAATGTTAGCCATCTTGCATCTACTAAACCATAATTTTGCACTATGTTTTGTAAATGTTATACTGTTTATATTGCTCTTCTCATTGTATATATGTTAGAGTAGAGGCACATAGGTGCCTAACTCAGTTAATAAAGTATCAAGGTGCATCTGTCAGTCCGTCTGTATGTCATACTTTTGTGTCTGTGACGTATCTTCCAAAAGCCTGATTCGATTATAAGATTAATTCACAAAACCGTGCACCTTTGTGGATGAACATGCAGAATAAATGAATACTTTAAGGCCATGTCAAAGCAGGCGGTCATAGTTTACATGTACAGAATGCATATCTGTTCCATGTTTTACGCATGTCCCAGCTCAGATATCCAACAGTCGTATATGCCCTGTGGTCTACATTACTTACCTATTATCTTACGTGTGACTAAGGGATCGCAGTTCACAATCCCGAAGAAACATGTTTTGTGTCATTGTGCAAGACCTATCAATTTTATTGCCTAATACATGTTCAGCCGAGGAAACGGCATGACTGAAATATGGTTCATTGTAACGTAGAGCAATGACGTAGAGCATTAAAACACTTAGTCATGTTTCAAGCATTTGTGGTGCAGACATCTATTTCAAGGGTGACAACTTCCGTCAAAGCAGGGATTTCGGAACCGTTTGAACAACCTACAATGTGTTTTGATAAAGTTGAATGAACATCTAAAATAGAGTATTTCGATCTTTGAATATTAAATGTATGTGTTTGTTGTACCAGTGACTATTTACCATCTGCAGATAAGTGGCTGTTGTATATATACACATTATTTTAGCAAACACTTTACGAGAGCAATATTCATTGAGGGAAACAAACAGTTTAGCACAGATATTGTGCACATGTAAGCATGAAAAGCGCATTACATTCATTATGAATAGAATGCTTGTGGCGTTCGCATTCAGGCCATTGGCTGTTTTTATACATGCTTTCTTGCATAAATAACAATGAAATGAAAAGAACAAAACTAAATCAAAGAATTACATTTGTTTATTTGCGACAATATCTGAGCGACCTATATACATCATATATGTACATAAGAAGTTACGAACTTAAAAAAATATAGATAGGTGCTAGCTTTGAGGGTCAGTTACAATATATGTTGAGAGTGTGCATTTGTATACATCACACCAGCTCCCCTTTGTTCAAATATCCTCACTTTAATAATACTTCCATTAAACTGACAAAGTTCTATCAAAATTTTGGAATCATATCAAATGATTCTGATATCTGTGCTGTGAAGTAGCTTTTTTGCTCTACCTTACGAACCGCTAGATGAAGTTCATCGAAACTTGCACAGATACTTATTATACCCCCTGCAAACTTTGTTTGTGGTGGGGTATACTGTTTTCACGCCGTCCGTAACGTTTTGTTTTCTTAATAACTTGAAGAGTTATTGCTGGATTTTCATCAAACTTTGCAAAAATATTTATATATGCAAGACAAATAATTTAAACAAAAAAGTAAGGGCTAGGGGCCAATTCTATTAGAGTTATTTCCCTTTGTAGTTCTAAATGGCTTTTATATAGGGCTTTATGCTAATTTTGTCCATACGTGGGCCGATCAACTCCTACCACAGCTTTTGATAAAACAATTTGATACTTTGCCTATACAATGTAGACACATTTAACATATGCATGAAGGAGTTTGGTTCGAAAAAATATTTTTGACAAAATGACAGCTGTGAGAACTTAGACAATTTTCCCTAATAGGGCTTTTGTATATATTCATAGATAGTGCCTTCATGGGCCGATCAACTCCTACCACACCTTTTGATGGAGCAATTTGATTCTTTCCCTATACAATGTAGACACATTGAACATATGCATGAAGGAGTTTGGTTCAGAAAAAATAATTTTTGACAAAATGACAGCTGTGAGAACTTAGACAATTTTTCCCTAATACGGCTTTTGTATATGCATAGATGGTGCCCTCATGGGCGGATCAACTCCTACCACAGCTTTTGATGGAGCAATTTGATACTTTGCCTATACAATGTAGACACATTGGACATATGCATGAAGGAGTTTGGATCAGAAAAAATAATTTTTGACAAAATGACAGCTGTGAGAACTTAGACAATATTCCCTAATAAGGCTTTTGTTTATGAATAGATGGTGCCTTCATGGGCCGATCAACTCCTACCACAGCTTTTAATGGAACTATTTGATACTTTTCCTATACAATGTAGACACATTGAACATATGCATGAAGGACGTTTGTTCAGAAAAAATAATTTTTGACAAAATGACAGTTGTGAGAACTTAGGCAATTTTTCCCAAATAGGGCTTTTGTATATGCATAGATGGTGCCTTCATGGGCCGATCAACTCCTACCACAGCTTTTGATGGAGCAATTTGATACTTTACCTATACAATATAGACACATTTAACATATGCATGAAGGTGTTTGGTTCAGAAAAAATAATTTTTGACAAAATGACAGCTGTGAGAACATAGACAATTTTTCCCAAATAAGGCTTTTGTATATGCATAGATGGTGCCTTCATGAGCGGATCAACTCCTACCACAGCTTTTGATGGAGCAATTTGATACTTTCCCTATACAATGTAGACACATTGAGCATATGCATGAAGGAGTTTATAATTTTTGTTTGCACAGATTCTACTGAAATCTTTTCAAAACTAAGGTCTGCTGGTTTGAACTATAACTTGCCATGTTTTTTCACAGACTCTTACTGTGCGGGGGGTATCTTTTTTTTTTTTTTATTTATTATTTATTTCTGAAACATATATATTATAAACACATGCATATTTCAGATATGAATATGGTATATAATGTACAGACATCATATTAATGTAATAAGATGGCTATTTAAACACATACATTTTACAGTCTATACGCTAATGTTATGTATATTCTACAAATTAGTTTCAGAAATAGTTATAAATAAAAAAAATGTTATTAAATAAAGAGAAAAAAAAAACAAAGTAAAAGAGAATAAAGCGAAAAATATAACTAAATATGCCGAAAAGGGTGCAATGAAGCACCCTGGAATCATCAGAAATATGTTGTTTTCTAAGGTATGTAATATGGTAAGAGAGAGAGAGAGAGAGAGAGAGAGAGAGAGAGAGAGAGAGAGAGTACTGTCGCCTTTAAGGTACGAGCGTGTTTGAAATGTTAAATTAATTTTCGTTTTACTCCGTTAGTGTTCTTAGGTTTCCCCATTTTTTGTTGAATTGGGCAAGTCTGTCTTTCTTGAAATAAATGTGTTTTTCTATATTGATTCGATGTTTTAGATATAATTTGAAATGAAATAAATTTGGATGTTGTTTTTTATATTTGTTTTTTAAAATGAAATGTTTTCCAAGTAAAATTATAAAATTCTTTGTTTGAACTTCTGTTTGATTTGTTCCTTCCGTTATACCAAGCATTATGTTTCTTAAGTTAAAATGAATGAATACATTATAATCTTGCAAAAGTGTTGATAAATTTGTCCAAAAAAGCTGTACATGAATGCACTCCCAAAATAGGTGGTCAAGTGTTTCAATTTCCATGCTGCAGAAATCACATAAAGTTGTATGTCCAATGTTACATTTTAATAGAAATCTGTTTGTTGGAATAATACGCATTAAGAACTTGTAATTAAAATTTTGCAGTTTTATGTCTTTTGTTGCCCGAAGGGAGGATGTATAAATTGTTTTCCAGTTAAGGTTTTCATCGTGGAATTGTTCAGCCCATTTATTCTCTGATTTCTTATCTGGATGTTTTCTTTTTTTCTGAAGTAAGTTGTATACATATTTATTGGTGTGTTTTGTGTTTATTAATTGTCTTAATATGGTGTTTGGGTTTGGCGTGTTTGTATTTTCATTTTTAATATTGGTTTTCCAAGAGTGTGGTATACTATGTGTCAAAGTTAGATATTTTAAAAAATCACCTTCGGGTAGGTTGTAAATTTCTCGTAATCTACTAAATGGGTAAAACTTCTTTGAGGCGTCATCATATATGTCTTTTAAAACTTTTATTCCATTGTGGAACCAATTTGGAAACATAATTGTATTTACACCTGCCTTAACATTACTGTTATTCCACAGAATTTCATGTCTGTAACTTTGTATAACAACATTAGATTTGCATCTGCACCACGATAACAGAACATCATTTAAAAACCTATTTTGAGTTATTCTACAAATGTCGTCTTCGGAGATATTACATTCAAACAAAAGTTTTCCACCAAATGAGCTGAGACTGTTAATATATATTTTGTTTAAAATTGCGTCATTTTCAGCTTCTATCATTCGTTTTATCCAACATATTTTAAGCGAATTTATAAAATTGTCTAAATCAATCATTTTTAAACCCCCGCTTTCATACCCCATCGTGAGTATATCTCTCTTAATTTTTTCAGGTTTGCCATCCCATATTTATTCGTACATAAGTTTTTCAATTCTTTTTACTGTTTGAGGGGGTGGGTTAGGCAGAGATGAGAGTGCATATATCAATTTTGGCAGAGCGTAATTTTTTATCACTGTAATTTTACCCATAAGTGTTAGTTTTCTATGTTGCCATTGTTTTAAACATTTTTCAAAAAGAACAATTTTGGGTTCTAAATTTGCTTTGTATATGTGACTATTGTTAGTGCAAAAGGTAAATCCGAGTGAGCTAGCTTCGCTAGAGCTCCACTTAAATTTCCGTTTTTTCAAGTATACTACTTCATTATGAATCATACTGCCTATTCGCAAAACTTGGCATTTTTTTTTAATTTAGTTTTAATCCAGATATATAGCTATAGTTATCTAAAACATCAACAAGAGCTTCAAATGATTTTATTGAACCATCTAGGATATAAGATGCATCGTCAGCAAAAAGAGACTTTTTAAATTCGTGTTTCGAATATGTAATACCTTTTATATCTTCAGTAGTTGTTATCTTATATGATAAGAGCTCAATACATATAATGAAGAGGTAAGTGGACAGGGGACACCCCTGGCGGACACCTCGCAAAATAGGAAAGAAGTCAGACAAATATCCATTGTTGGAAACACAACTCTTTGCATCTTTATAGAATAGTTGTATCCACTTAATAAAATCTTCACCGAATTTAAAATGTTTTAGGCAATTTATTATATATGTATGGTCAATGCTATCAAAAGCTTTTTCAAAATCTGTGAAAAAATAAGACCTGGTTTATTTTCTTCTTCAGCGTTATCAATTATTTCAAAGAGCAATCTTATGTTTTCGCCTATATATCTACCTTTTATGAATCTGGTCTGTGAATTATGAATTATTTTAGTAATGACATGTTTTACACGGTTTGCAATAACTTTAGTTGCGATTTTATAGTCTACATTCAATAAACTTATGGGTCGCCAGCTATCCAGTGATGTCAGATCTTTGTTTTGTTTAGGGATAATTGTAATTATGCTTTGTTTTTGCAGTTCTGTGAGCGATCCAGTTTGAAATGAGTAATTTATAGAGTTCACGTAAAATTCTTTAACGTTATTCCAAAAGAGTTTATAAAATTCCACTGTAATTCCATCAGTGCCTGGACTTTTTTGATTTTTCATAGATTTTAGGGCATTTATACATTCAGATTCTGTTATTTCTCCTTCACATTTAATTTGATCAATATTGCTTAATCTGTTTATTGACTGGTCGAAAAAGTTATATTTTGAGTTGCTCATTTCTCTTTTGTTATATAGATTTTTATAGAATGTTTGTATTTCTGTTAAAATTTCTTTTTGGTTTGTACTTATTACGTTGTTGATGCATAACCTTGAAATCAGTTTTGTTTCAGACCGCTTTTTTTCTAAGCTGGCAAAATATTTGCTGTTTTTTTCGTCATGTTCGACTATGTTAGCTTTTGATCGCAGAATTAATCCGTTTAGCTTAGTTTCTGTTAATTGTTCAAATGTGTTCTTTTTCTCATTAAGATCGTTTTTTAATACCTCTATTACATTTGCTTCCGTTGATTCAGAAATTTTGTTTTGCAATTCGTTTATTTCATTTGTCAACTTTTTTTCTTGTTTATTAGTTTCTTTCTTCTTGTATGTTGCATATTTTATTGTTTCGTTTCTAATTGTACCTTTAATCAATTCCCACTTTGTGTTTGGGTTTGCTTCTTTGTTTATTTCAGCTATTTCAGCTATGTTTTTCTTAACTGTTTCTTGATAATCCTTATCCAATAATAGACTATTGTTAAGTTTGAAATAGCCAGGCCCACGGGTAAGGTTTATTAGGTCGATGTTTAAGGATACTTTACTGTGGTCCGACTTATACCCAATGTTGTGTTTGCAGGATACTACGGAATTCCTCAAATTTTCCGAAATTAAAAAATAATCAAGCCTACAAAATATTGGTGGTTTGTGATGTGAATGCCAAGTAAATTGTTTTATGTCTGGGTGCATGTCGCGCCAAATATCAGTTAGGCTATATCCATCAATAATATTGTTAATAACCGTTCTGCAACGTTTGTGTGAGTATATCCTGCCATTTCTTTTATCAAGGTTTTCATTCAATACGGTATTAAAATCGCCACCTATTATAAATGTTTTTTCGTCGTTTTCTTTTAAGTACTTTTCTAATTGTTCAAAAAAATTGCAGTCATCATTATTTGGACCATAGATGTTAATAAAATAAATTTCCTTGTCATTTATTATTAATTCTAAGGCTTGCATTCTACCCGCGATTAAATCTGTGTATTTTAGAATTGTGTATGAAACTGTTGGATTTATCAAGATTCCTATACCTTCACTGTTGTTGCTATGTCCACTCCAGAACGCGTCATTTCCCCATTCCTGTTTCCATGAAGTGTGAGTGTTTTCTCCTGAATGAGTTTCCTGAAGCATGCAGAGTGTATGATTGCTTGACTTTAGCCATGCGAATATTTGTTCCCGTTTAGGTTTATTGCCCAAACCTCTAACATTGAAAGAGCAGCAGGAGAAATTCATTTAATAGTCTTGTAAAAAGCGTACATGTTTCGTATACAAAAAGGCGACAGTGAAGAGTAAATAAGAGGAAGTATATGAGCGTGGTTTCTAAATAACATCTAGTTATTCAAGGTGGTGAACAGGTTTGCCATGCATAATGAATAATGAATTAGGTACCGCATCAATATCGTACCCGTATATATACTGAACAGCACAAGAAACGCCTATTTTGCATATTTGGTAAAGTGTATAAATCGGGGTTTAAAACCTCATCTAATGATGATTAATTAATCCCTGGTGTATGGAACATGTGTATAATCAAATGCTGTTTTGCGTTTTTTTTGTATTAATTAACAAATAATAATAATTAACTGTGTAATGACAAATAAATGGTCTTGAACGAACGCATGAGTCCGTTCAAACATCTTCATATCATTTAGGGTAAATTTGATAAGGGTTTCTGGTATTAAATGGTTGTTGTATAATATGCGTTTCTTTTGCTGTCAAGTATATATGTAAATGCTTATGCTGGTACTTATATACTACCGAACCTCATTTATTCGAACTTCGGAGGATCAAAGCTTTTGTTTAATATTTTTGTATCATACATAAGAGATTTGTTTACACTTTTTGTCTAAAAAACCAAGAGCAATTTACTTGCCGCTCAAGGCAGGGTCTCACAGGGGTACCTCCTTTAAGCGGCCTGACCCACTTAGGTGTGATGCGGGAGATCCAGAGTTCGAGTTATCGAGTTTTTACTGTGGTAACTATATTGTATCTTAGGACAGTAATAATTCAACCTTTTAACAACCGAATATAACTACATTCGGAAGTGTCTGTTTATTGTTAAACATATGTATAGAGTCAAACAGTGTGGGCCCAGATCAGACTACTTCTACTGGAGCCGCCTGATCCGGATCTACACTTTTGTTAAGAGGCTTCAAAATGTCTCAACAGACGACAAAAAAATACGACTTTTTTAATATGCTCTTTTATGGTTAATACACCTGAGGTCAATGTATATACCGTCAGAATTCCTGAGTAGATGGAATAGCCAAACCCCGCCCAGATATGAATATTAAAGTTATCGCCTCCAAAGCGACCAAAAAGCTCCATCATACAAGGATGCATCCATATTCGGGCGGGGGGTATCTTATAAGCATTGCTTATTGACTTTTTTCATCTGGGACAGCCAAAACAAATTGTTAGATTTTGGTGACCTCGACCTGATTTACAAGGTCAACAGGGAAATATATAAAACAAAAGGCTTGTCTGTACTCTATCTTCCTAACCAATGGCCAGATTTTTACCAAACTGACACAGACAATTCATGGGAAGACCTTAATGAATGACTAGAATTCGGTAGTATTGACCTTAATTCCAAGACACCAGCGTCACATAACTCCTTTAAGTGGTGGGGGGGAACTCCATCTAATGTTATATACGTTCCATTCCTAACTACTCTAGTATGGCCATATTTAACAGCGTCTGCCCTGTAATTTGAGAATACCAATAATTGATTATTTTTTCCTCATGCTCCAAAGAATGATCACATAATTTGCCATTTTTGACAATCTTAATTCAAAGCCATGGGCCATGCCAAAACAAAAGTGGCGGTGAGCTGTCTTTTTAAAAGCAGATTGTACCAAAGAATTGTCTCCAGAAATCTATGTATCAGTTAAAGAAGTGGGTACATCAAACTCTCTCCTTGCACCTTCTCCCTCCACTGCTCTCTCTCTCTCTCTCTCTCTCTCTCTCTCTCTCTCTCTCTCTCAAATAAGACTCGCATTTACTGAAATGTTGTTGTATTTGCTTTTCAAAAGCAATATATCCAAAGACTGTTTGTAAGAAATAATATTGATACGAGCTTGCTGATATGTACAATGTATTCCTTTTTTTTTGGACGGAAATCTTACGTCTCTCCGGACGTTTTTAGTACTCTCAGTGCTTTGATGAGTATGAATTGAAAAGTACATTTCAGGATAAAATTTGCAGAAAAAGTCTTTTTACGGTATTTGCCGCATGCGGAACCGACTCAGAGCTACCATTTTATGGTGTACTATTATATGCACAATAAAATGAGAAATAGTTTTATCCGGTTCTGCATGTGGACATGTATGTAATTGAGTCACAAAGTACACGAGGGTGTTTGGTTTTACCATAGACTAAGTGTTAAGTGTGGTCGATAGGGCATGTATTTAACCCAAAAAATTATCATAAAAATATATTTTAATGAAGAAAATAAATTGTGGACATTAAACTAGAGACTCTTAGGTATCATTTGGTTATATTTTGGAGGGATTTCTTTACAATCGATTTTTTACTGTACAAGTGGGCCATTTGTAATACAAAACCGTTACACGTCCTATCTAGATAGTCTGAGTAGCTGAGGAGACTGGTTTGAGCCTCGCTTTAAAAAAAACCAAAGACAAGTTTTGTCGCGTCACAGCCCAATTAAAGCAAGATCCAAATGTAGGAGGGTATTTCGATAATTTCGTGATCTAATTTTACTTCATCATTAAACATAACCTGACATAATATTATCCCAGAGATGCGCGGCTGTCTATATTAATATCGTATAATAATGATAATGTAAGATCTATCGCAAATTCCTGTAAACAGTGTGTTGTTGCTACGAGACATTATTATACCTCACATAAAGTTCCAATGTAACACCTCCATAGGCTGGAGGTTGATAATTTCGACTATCCCTCTGCAATAATTACTCCCCTCCACCCAAAACGGAGTTTTAGGGGGTATACTGTTTGCAGCCTGCCCCTCCTTCCGTCCTGTCATCATTCTGTCAACATTTCAAGGTTTTGTTGAATAACTTACATAGCCTTTGTCTGATTTTGATTAATTTTGCGTCACAGCTTAACCATTAGACAATGCATGGTTAGTAGGAAAAATGGGGCTGAAGGGTCAGCAAGAGTTATGCCACTTTGTAATTCTAACTGTATGGTGTTGCAATATGGTTAATAGTGCATAATTTGTGAAATCAACTCCTCCTTGAGCAATTAGTGTATCATTTTAATACTTTGCAGGTATGTTAAAGACATATTGAAGATGTGCATGAAGAAGTTTAATAAAGAAGATTTTTATTTGATTTCACAGTATTTTAACTTAGCCCATTTTTGACCAATGCACATGTTGAATAATGGTATGTAATGTCTTCTTTGTGTAATCAACTTCTCCTAGAGCATTCAGCTTATCCTTTTGATACTTTGTAGGTATGCTACAGGCATACTGAAGATGTTCATGAAAAATTTTAATGGTGAAAACATATTTTTGATAATTATACAGCATTTTTAACTTAGCCAAGTTTCGACCTATACACATATTGAATAATTACTTAAAGTGCATACTTTGTGAAATCAATTCTCCTGTAGCATTAAGTGTATCCTTTTAATAATTTGCAGGTTTGTTACAGACATATTGAGGATGTGCATGAAAAAATTCAATAATGAAAAAATAATTTTTGATAAATTTACAGCATTTTTAACTCTTAAATTTTGGACCAATGCACATATTGAATAATGGCTTGTAGTGCCTACTTTGTAAAATAAACCCCTACCGCATTCGCTATATCCTTTTGATAATTTGCAGGTATGTCACAGGCATATTGAAAAGTGCATGAAGAAATTTACTGATGAAAAAATATTCAATAAATATACAGCATTTTTAACTTAGCCAATTTTCGACCAATGCACATATTGGATAATGGATTATAGTGCATACTTTGTAAAATCAACTACTCCTAGAGCCTTCAGCGTATTCTTTTAAAACTGTGCAGGTATGTTACAGACATATTTAAAATGTGAATGAAGAAGTTTAATGAAGAAAAAATATTTTTTTTTATAAATTTACACCATTTTAAAATTAGACCGTTTTGGACTAATATATATATATAAAGTGATGGACAACTGCGCACTCTTTGTAAAACTGACTCCTCTTTCAGCTTTGAGGATATTCTTTCAATACTGAAATTGTGAGTATGCTACAGACATAATGAAGATGTGCATAAAGAAGTTTGATCTCATTTTTTATACTTACAGCAGTTTTAACTTATACATTTTGATCATTGCAGTGCATACCATGTTTGAATTGTTTTCCATTTCAGTTTAGAGGGCAGACCTATTGTTTTGATTGTAACAGTTCCTTGTAACTGCTTAGCTTTAACTTGTCCATTTTTATTTTGGTCAGTTAAAGCTGTTAGCAAATTTAAGGAAAAGCATAGTTTTGTGGGGAGGGGGGGGGGTAAACTGAAAGCCTTGCTTGCAGCCCAATTCTTGTTTCGATTATGACATGCGTGCCGCCATTGCGCGTATGGTTCATTTACACGAGACATGGCCTGGGACATGTACGGGACATGGCCTGCTTGCTTTAAACTCCCAACAATTAAGTTATTTGTGGCTAGAAATATAAAGTGTGGGTACTCTTACGGGCAGTACACTTTGAGACCGAATTTGAGCAGATTAGGCGAAATTTTCTGTTTTGCAACAAAACCGCTTCATCTACAGCAGCTCCATTTATAAATTATATTGCAAACAATACGGACCCAGATCAGACTGCTCTCCTTGAAAACATTTCCTCCCACAAAAATATTATTGAAAAAATCCAGTCTGTAGTGCATTTGAATGTATGAGCAGACAATAATTTAAGGAAAACAGTAATTGCTGGCTAAGTTCTTGTGTAGTCGTAAAATTCTTGTCACAATGCAGGATACAGTTTGTAATATGAGCATCTGAGAGTCCTGGAGTCAAATTGATGTTAAACAGTTTGAATACTGATCAGGCCTGATGTTTAGTGTGGGTATGACCTGTATTTTAGTATGGTTTGGCTTGTTATTTTACATCTCACTCAACAGATATGGTTATGTCCGGACAGTCAGTTCACCTAACCACACTTTTCACTGGGCAAGTTTGAACAAGCCTTTAACCAGTACTTCTTCCACATAAATTCCTTTATAAAGTTCTGACAATAATCCTTCTTGAATGAATCAGCTGAATAGAGAAATTGACCGTAGAAATCATTTTGTGATCGATCTCCACGAAAGTATGGGACCAGACTGGGATCGAAATTGCGACCCCTGGATCTGCAGTAAGACATGCATCTGTAGTCAGACATATTACCGACTGCCGTGCGCTATGAGGCCCAGTATGATCTGGATTTAACTTTGTGCAAAGTCTACCAACAACATACTCTAGCAGATGGCCCAAAAGGTCATCTAAATTATACTTCTCAACAAAAATTTAGCACAGATAAATAAAAATTGATTTTTATTTGAGCAAATGATTTAAAGTTACAAAATATCTGCTGAAATGATGGTTTGATATGTGATAAAGTTGAGGAAAGTAATTGGCGTAATTTAATTGGATTTCTACTGCGTCGTGCATTGCTTAAACAAGAGAGTGGTCAAAAACGTGTTTCAACTGCATTATTGGCAATACAAAGTTTGATACAGCATCGGTTTATAAAGTCTTTTGTTTTTCTGATTGGTCGAATAATCCATTCTTAAAAAATAAAGATCGTCTCCATTGAGCATTTGAAGCAAAAGTTTAGTCTTGAAAACAACTAACGTCGTTGTTATAATGACGTTTACAAGTTAAAAACAGTGCTGTTTTCGTTGAATATACATGCTTAATTGAAAGGGTTTTCGTGTTTAGAGGATGCCAAAGGAGAGACAATTAAGGGTAAGGAAAGTTTATAAAATTTTGTCCCTGGGTATTTTATTTATAAAAAAGTGACGTTAATCTGAAGTTGAAGCTAAATATAGGCGCTAACGTTATCTATAGAAGACGTTTTCAAAAGGTCAACTAACAGAAATGTTCCGGGTGCTTGTACCACTCTAGCATCAAAATGATAACTTGACCGCTTCAAACAGTTCGCTGAAAAGTCAAGAAGTGGGAAAATGCCATTTTAATGTCATAATGGACAGTAAAACGTGGCATAAACGGGTATCAAACTTTGGCTTTTTTTTAACGTTTTATATCATTAAGAACCTTTTGCTTTACGCTAGAATCAAAAGTTTTAATTTTCTATGTAGACGTACAACCTTTATATACACTTGACATTAAATTTAACGTCAATCCACTGACGCCTAACCAGATTACCTTTCGTCTGGCGGACACGAAAAAACGTAAATATCAAGATCCCCATACATGTTGATTACATCAAATAAAATGTTTTATGTTTCATTCAAAGTGGGGCATCATGTTAAAATCCGTGTTAAACTTTTGTTAAGCAGTATATGAATACATATTTCATTTTGGCCTGATATGGCTCAAAACTGTTCGTCTTTCTGTTGGTTTTGAAAAAGTTTATTTTATAAAGAATCAGCAGACAACACAAATGCTAAAATTATATTACCTCTCAACTATTTAACAAAAATTGTTAAAGTGTACAAATGTTTTATGTATACTTAGCTGATATTAATATTAGTTTTATTACTATGCCAAAGCAAATTCAGGAATACCACCACAATGTCAAACAGGTTGGATCCTGATCAGGCACAAGATATAGGGCCTGATCTGGATCTAAAGTCTTTGCAAAGTGAAAAAATGAGATGGCACAAGCAGGGTGGCCCTAACATGTGCAGCTTTACTGTAAATACAGGTATATTGGTAGCATAATGTGAAACTCTGTCTTTGAGTTTGTGACCAAGTTGTTGTGTTTGTGTTTAACGTCCCACCAACAGCTAAGGTCATATGGAGACAGGGCAGTGGCTTAAAGTCTCATCCAACAGACTGGTGAAGCTGGGTATCGAACCTGCGACCCCTGGTTTACAAGGCAAGCGGTTTATCCACTACACCACAGCGGCCCCTGCTTGTGACCAAGTAAATCTAAAATACAGTTTACTGGCTGGCTTCATTACAACATGCAGTAACTGAGCTGGATCCACACCATGTGAATAAATGCAGATAAAATACTTTGCCATTGAATAAATTTCTCTAAGGATGAATACCCTTCAGAAAAAACATGGGGAAAAAAATCCTGCGGGGAAATATTATATATTTGCGAAAAGGTGCATTTTGACCATGGGGAAAATCAAAATATTATTATATACTTGAAACATACTAAAATGTGTCAAACAGATTGCAAGAGTGAACCACCTAGGCTTGATTTAGACCCTTAAACAGATGTTTAAAAAAATCTAAAAATCCCTGCAGGGAAAAATCCCCGTGGGAAAAAAATGAAAAATTGTTATTTCTGGTGGACATTCATTTTTACACACCATTAACATGAGATCTTGTCATATTTGAATAAAAATATGAACTTTAGAATTTTCGAAAATCCGCGACGGGAAATTTTTCGCATTGGGAAAAATCCCTGCTGAGAAATTTTTTCCCAACTGGGATTTGCAAATCTTTGACCTTTGTCGTGGAATATTTTGGAATATTTTCTAGGTCATTATAGATTTTAAGCCAAAAAGCTATAGAATTTCCTAAGTACGGTCTATTCTACTGTAAGAAAACTCACTTTAGGTGTCTTTGTCAGCTAAAAGTACTAGGTCATTTTGCCATAAATTGGCTTGGCAAAAACAAATCCAGTGGCAGTTGAATGTAGAGTTAAGCAACGCTGCTAAGCAGCCTATAAAGTTTGTCGTCATCCATCAGAGATAATGCCACGATGTTTAAATTGCAAGCATGATCAGTTTGAACACTTAAACTGTTTACAGACACAATCCTTTTGTGAAAGATATTATTTTATCCATATTCGTAGCAATTACGCATTGTGTTGTATTTGGAACTTCCCTCACCATGCTAAGAAATTAAAGGAATTATGTTCGGTATAATGATATAAATTTAACATTCTTGAGAGGGTAATAGACGAAAAATTACCCCTCGAATCCTGATTATTAACCCACACCTCGATTGATAAAACACATTCCTCGGGATGATATTATCGACTATCACCCTCTCAAGAATGTTATTTTTATATATTGTCAACAGGTGAAACATTTTGCATTTGGCAGTGAAATGGTCAAGACCGCCGTCTCAAGAAAATGCTGTGTGTTGACGATTTGTTTAAGTACTCGCAACCACCAATGTATGGACATTGTCACAAGAGACTCTTGTTGGTGTATAAGAACAACAAAGGAACATCCGCGCAGTCTTATCAACACGTTTGCTCTTCGCTCTCTTGAAAACGTTAATATACATGGCTCACCCTGCCATTAGCCATTGTAGCCATTTGCTACTCAAAAGATAGAGTGGCTACAAATATAGTCGTTGGCTAAAAGTACAGTCTTGTTGTTTCAAATATTATATATTTGCGAAAAGGTGTAAGTTGATAAGCTTTTGGATTTTCAAATATTACTTTTATCATTCCTTCACACTTTATTATTGTGTCATATTTTACTCTTTTGGATGTCAAACAGTTTGAATCCAGATCATACCCGACATTTGGTTGGGCCTGATCTGGGTTCAAACTGCTTACAAAGGTGATCAGCAGACAACAAAGTCACCCCTAGAGGGCAAAGAGTTAAATAAAAAACAACTTGTTGATACTACTTTCAGGCTAAAGTTATTTTCATTTGGCTCCAACTTTCTCCATTCGGCTAAAGTGTTGGTTACAACATATTCTGAGCCAGGAAAAGCCCTGTTATAGCCCAACTTGCTACTAACAGAATTTCAATCTTCTAACTAGTCTGGAAAGTTAAGTGGGCTGGAATGAGCCCACCCCAAAGACTGATTTTATTTTTCGTTGAGGCCCATGTCATTTGATTGGAGATAACGGATTTAAAATAATTCATTTCATGGATGACAGTGTTGATATTTTTTTCATATTCTGGTCCTTTTGGAATATTGGGTTCTGGCGGAAAGCAGAATACGGTGCTAGGGGGTGTGAGAATTGTTGCACTTTCCATTACTTCTAATGAACAGACTCAATAAAATCGAGTCTGCTGTTTTCTAATATTGTAGGTTCTCTCTGTTTTTGAAGGATCCATTTTTTCCAGATTATTTTAAATTATTCCTTTTAAATCTAAAGATTCTGAAAACACAAACGAAAAATGAGCTGCGACATGACATGAGTTTTCCAATAATGTGGTATGTGCAGCCAGCAAAGCCTCAGATCAGCCTGCGCATAAGGTAGTCTGATCAGAGCATTTACTAGTCGCTTGAATATTCTATGACTGTTCAGCTACTGACTGAATATCATTTGGAGTTCCTAAGCTTGAAAGGAAACTGCACAGGCTTGTCTGAGTCTACACTTGTCAAATTGCCACATTGTCCGAAATCACATATGTAATGTAGTGAATGATTCTAATCTTTAAGTTTGCATTGTGTTTTCAAAGTCTCTTTAGAATTTCTATTGTCCTGCCAGCCAGGAGTGACAGTGACGTCAGGTTTTGTTTACAAAGTTATCTGGGGCATAGAATCGATAGATCACTTGTGTATTAACCCTATCCGCAGGATAGGATTAATACACAAGTGATATATCGATTCGCGTTAGTTCAAATGGAGTTTACAACATAAAATTTAACTTAACAATTGTAAACAAGCATGATGTCACTGTCACTCTTGGTTGGCACGATAGTAAGTCTTGTAAATTTCAACTAAAATACTTCTAGAAACTATCTATAACCCAAAGTTCCTAAATCTACCAAAAGTCTGAGGCTCTGACACTGAGTTTCATCTTATATACCATGAAGTCACGTGATAGAAGCTGACAACAGCGCCACGTAATAACATTATCACTAACCAATCATTTTTCAAGTTTACTATAAAACGCCCTATACTTAAGTAAGCTTCCATTTATATCAACCAATCAGAAGATGCAAAAGTGACTCAAAGTCACACCAGTTGCGCAATTTCCCAAAGGTCAGATGACTAAATGGATTGCGCAATCCTGCCAATCAATGTCAGAATTGACATGATTTATTTATTGGGCTTATGTAATTTTACTAAACTAAGTAACAGCTGTCATCGTGACCTTTTGAAAGTGTTAAAACATTCCATCAGAATTGACAGGCTAATAAATATGACATTGGAGAAACAATAACAACAAACTGGTGTCAGAATTCCTTATAAAACATAAACATATCAATCACAGATGTCAACACAGCACCTGGCCGAACACCTGTGTCTTATCCAAACCAAGCATTCACAAATATTGTAAATCCCCACTGGCTATTCACAATTATTTTGAACCCTCTCAGACGAAACCAGCAGCTATTTTATACCTATCTTTTACAGCTAGGTTGATTGCGGTTTTTGGTTCACATGCACTGAAAAGGGTGTTATTTCCGCACAGTGTCAAATCTCAATTATTCCATTAATCTTTTTGCGCCTGCTGGGAGCCCTGAGAATTCATTGACAAATTTATTTGTTTTACGAAATCACGCAATTTCTCTGGATCACTATGGCGTTCGCTTCCGATGAAGCATTAAACTAGGCCTCGTTGTTTTGAAGAAAAAATACTCAACTGAACTGAGCATGAAATTTCAACAGCTCATAAATAAAAACTGTCAGACGTTTTATTTATATTGCTAACAAATGAGCAAATGCCAACATTGTTGGCAAGCTGGATAGTTTTCGTGCTCATTTGCATTGTGAATGAAAGAAATGTAGTCTCGGGGTATATTTCCCATAAAACTGAGAAAATCTTACACACTAGATTATAAGAATCTATCATGAGTATGATGGGGTTGGATAGAAAATTCCTTCTCGAGGATCAGCGTTTGGCATCACAAGGCTTGCCGTGTGATGACAAACGGTAATCGCGATGGACGATTATTTTCTATTCCATCCTCTCATAAACAATGCATATTTTTCTTGCTCACCATTAAAATTCGCATTTTTTTTAAAAGTTCCCAGACGTTGCTGATTAATCTGGGAAAACGGATCCTTTAGAAATAGAGAGAACCTATAATATAAGAAAACAGCAGACTCGGTTTTATTGAGTCTGTCCATGAGAACTAATGGAAAGTGCAACTCCCACACTCCCAGCACCGGCTATCAACACTGTATCGATGTACGTGAAGAAGAATTCGCTGAGATGCGATTTAACATAATATCTTCACTTTAACATATCAATGGCGTCACTTCAACCGAGCGGCCCTTTCCATGCACGGTTTGGTATGGGGTAAGTGAGATGGAATTTGCTCACAGCGGAAACGTAAGAAAATGTTGTCCTCGGATTTCAATCGCAATGGCAAATATCATCTCACCTTTATTTCTACAGACCGCTGTCACGGATAAAGTTAAAACAACCATTGACACCTCATTTGAGAAAATATATTTCACACAAAAATTAAGCACTCTACTTTTGAGTAAACCTCTCTTCTCTTAGTAGGCACATAAAAGTGGAAGCAATCAGTTCAGCAGCGAAACGCAATTTATTTCGCTGGTGACCCGATGGTGACTCGGGACAGTTTGTTTGCTGGTCTTTGTCCTCA
This sequence comes from Loripinus fragilis, assembly GCA_964019695.1. NCBI lineage: Eukaryota > Metazoa > Mollusca > Bivalvia > Lucinida > Lucinidae > Loripinus > Loripinus fragilis. The sequence goes on from OZ026523.1 coordinate 20,232,183, forward strand.
AGTTATAGCCAGAACAGGACAATCACATATTAAAAAAATGTCTGAGCTTTTATTGTTTGCACACGCAGTAAATAAAACCTGTGTGAAACGGTCATTCTCAAAAAGCTCAAAAATGTTTTTTTCAAGACAAATTATCGTTCAATGCTGGTCAAAAGTATTGCAGAATGGAGCATTCTGCAATACTTTTGACCTTCATTAAGCTACAGTTGTCATTAAGACCTTTGTTTTGTCTATTATTTCTATTATTGAGTGGCCGTTTTACACAGGTTTGGCAGTAGTGTAAAAAGGCTTGTATCGTGTCCCAATTCTCGAGTTGTGCCAGTGTCAAAGTTCTAAGCATATTAAATAGAGCAATTTCACAAGTAACAATTGTATCAAGATCAGATACGTATGTGTTAATGCACACTGTCACATTACCAATGTAATACAGGCATTTTGCTGGCAATTCCTTTAAAAGTCGAGATATTTAATCTTAAAATGGAAGAGAAGTGTTATCAGCTGCATAATTATTTTGTTCTCTATTAAGTTGCGACATATCAATTAAGAAACGAGCTTAAACGCACATATCTGCACGAGATGTAAGGACTGCACATCATAGAAAAGCAATGGGATGGGTTCTTTTTCTGTTTCTGTTTTTTGTTTTTGTTGTGTGTGTGTTTGTTTTTGTTGCTGTTTTTAACGTAATTGTCTCGTCTGTTTCTTGGTTAAAAGGAGATGGTCCTGATTGATTTACCTTTACTGGTCTTCATTGCAGAGACGAATGTTAAAACCATTTCGCCTGATGTGACTCTCTGTAGTACAAAGTGTTCAACGCCCGTGCTTTTATCCACGTCCTTGTGCTACTTCGTTCTTTCACAAAATTCTTAAAGAGCTGTCTATTCGACGTTCTGTTAAATAGGTTAAAAGGCAGATAAGGGTGCTAGAAAACACGTTTGTGGGAACTTTTGCGCCATGAAAGGCGACAATGCTTAAGTAAACACGGGATATGTCTTCTTTCAGAATTTGCCTGTTGCCCAATTCAAGTCAATAAATGAGGTCAAAGATCAACAAGTGCGAAAATATGTTATATGTACTAAACACAATACCTTTTTATTTGCAAAGCAATGCTAAAGTAACTAAAGAACATGCCTTCTTTCAGTTTTAGCCTTTTGCTCAAAATTAAATTCATGATTCAGGTCAATAAATGAGTTCAAAGGCCAACAGCTGCGACAATATGTTAAATGAACTAAACACAATACTTAAGTCTATATGAAACTGAAATTTCGCTGCAAATAATTTGAAAAACAATGCTTAAGTAACCAAAGGACATGCCTTCTTTCAGTTTTTTTTTTTGAGTTTTGCTCAAACTTAAACGCATTATTAACGTCACAAAATAAGGTAAACAGGTTCGAAATTAGACAAAAATTATTTAATAAAAAACAAGTGAATACGTTAAGAAAATGCCACAATCACAGATTACACAGCAACCCATGGCTTCTTAAGGAAGAGACATTAAAATACAGATCCAACCAACACACACACACACACACACACACATGAACACAAATAAAACAACTTAAGCAGAACAAACAATTCTTATCCCAGCAGGCACACAACCTTAAACAACGTTATATCAACGTTTATGCGACGTCATGGCGTCACATCCACGTTGATATGAAGCTGTTTTGACGTCATGTGTCTGTATCGACGTTGATACGATGCTGTTTTGATGCCATGTGCCTGTATCGACGTTGATACTTTACTATTTTGACGCCATGTGCCTACATCGACGTTGAACTGACGGTGTTTTGACGCCATGTGTCTACAGCGACGTTGATATGACGCCGTTTTTATGACATGTCCCATCATCGACGTTAATACAACGCTGTTTGACGCCATTTGCCTGCATCGACGTTGATACGCCGCTGTTTTGACGCCATGTCACATCATCGACGTTGATAAGACGCTGTTTTGACGCCATGTTCCGTCATCGACGTTGATACAACGCTGTTTTGACGCCATGTACCTGCATCGACGTTGATACAACGCTGTTTGGCGCCATGTGCCATAATCGACGTTGAAACAACGCTGTTTTGACGCCATGTACCTGCATCGACATGATACGACCCTGATTTGAAGTCATGTGCCTGGTGAGCTGTTCTTTATCTAGTTAGTATATTTTCATTGAAAGAACCACGGTTCATTATCGCTCCTTTGTTACTTTGATCCAGGGTGATTTATTATATGTTTTTTTTTTATTACTACCAGCTTTCGTAAACTAAATGGGCAGTTCATCGTTGCATTTGGTTATTGTATTTTGACAGCAAATTGTCGGTCTTCAAAATACTTGTACACTGTAGGTTGCGTGCTAAACTTAATAAATATTTCTTTGCTTGATGTAGCTAGGTCCCCCAGACCACACTTTTTATTTTTTTGCGCCATCGTGTTAATACCACGCAATAAACTAGGACATATGATTCTTACCGAATTATTCATACTAGGCAGCACAATTTGTCCATATAATAGCTTTTTGTCTGGTAAAAAATAACACTGTTCCTTGCTGAAGCATCATTTCATATATACTAGCCAAAAGTTCTAACTGGCCACGTCTGTTTTTGCTGATTTTCTGAAAAGCTGTTAGCACCATATCAATTTCATTTGAATAACCGAATAGGCCAGCATATCAGTAAACGATACCAGAAAGCGGCGGCTAAGCAAAATTCATTTAATTGTAACAGGGAGGCTCTGCCGAATACATATACCCTCATTTTCAAAATTCTCAAGAATTCGCATTAGATGGTGGGGTATTTTTGACACTTTGGCCAATAGCGATGAGTTTCATGCATATGAAGTGTTCATTTCAGCACCTGGTGTTCAATATGAGTTTGGCTTTTGTAATGAAAAGGCTTTGCGTGTGAAAGGGGCTTATTTCAAAAAGTCATGACTCGCAAATTGTGCCAAAATGCGATTTTTGATAATGAGGCCACGGTTCAAATTGGCATCCTGCATGTACCGATGAACATTTTGTCAAAATCGTTACTGTTTAGGGTACATAGCACGTCTAGCTATAATTCGAGATGCAAAAAGAGAAGTCATGTCATTTTACGTTTTGAAGTAAATTAATAAAATGCAGGTGGTCGGTTATAACTTTTGGCTAGTATATGATATATATGCTGGTTGCACCAGTTTTCGTGATACTAGTTATTCAATCCCGTACCACGTAATAAAGAAAAAATCAGGGGGTTCAAATTGGGTCATAATATGAAGTAAAATATTTAATATTGTACATATAACTTACATTTTTATTGTCATGGCTCCATTTTTAACCCAGATGAAATCTTTACAAGTGTGTTGACCTTTGACGTCGTCGGAGATGTGTTCCAGATTTCGTGGGTCGTTCAAAAACTCCCCAAGCAGGGTATCTTTACTTTTAGACTTACTAAAATCCACCTTGAATTATTATTATATATCTTGTAAATTGAGACAGCTTCATTTTTTAAGAAATAAATTGTAAGATATTATTTTATAAGCACTTCAAACACACCAACTCTTTTTAATTTAGCAAAACAGTCTGGAGACAGGCAAAGTGCATTTCTTTTGGACACCCTATAACGCATAATAATAAACAACAAAACATTATATATAGCATATGAGCGTATGGATCGGCTTCTATTTATTATCTATAACATATTCATCTGATATGACCATAGAACATTGACGGAAACGCCAATTCACTTTTTCTCATTGACCAAACTATTTGTAACATTCAAGAATCGTCTCAGTAATCTATGTACTTTTGCGAAAAACTACTCATTATCTTTAATCCAAAACATTATCATTTTCATAACATATTAATATTATGGAAATAAAAATGCTTAATAAAAGAAATAATAATTTAAAAAAAAAACATACATATTAAAAATCACACCACGGTGCAAATCGACGTTGTTGATATGAAGCGATCCACCGCTAGAATGAGACACCTGCAATTCATTGAAGCATATCACTGCCCACAACTATATCTGCAAATGCTCAGTTTGGCCAGGGAAAATAATTAACTTCTAATTCTCTCCTATCAAACGAAATTAATTTTATTTGTCCTTGCATTTGTCCGATTTGTCAATGTGTTATGAAAACTTAAATTTTTGTTTATTAACTCAACTCTTCAAGCTTGAACACATTTACAGTCTGGCTCACATGAATTATTTAATTAGTGTGAACTATGATGACATAAAAAGGTGCTCTATCATTTACTTTTTTCACTTGTGTGCAAAATTTCAAATGTGTCCCATGATCACACATGTCAAACTGTGCCCAGCTGACAAACTCAACTTGTGTCCACTGTCTTAAATGTTTGGGCTCCCACAATTAACAGACATATGCAAAGATGCAAATGTCATTTCATCTTCAGATATCGGTTCACTTTTCTCAGCAGCTTAATTGATATGACTGGGTACTGGCTCTTGACTAAATGTAGAATTTTGTCATTGCTGATTTTGCTTAACAGTTTGAATTGGTGAATTGAATAACTTTGATTTTGACTTATATTATTAGTTTTAATTGATTGTATTGTATTTTTGGGGCTTTTTGACTTGGCTGGTGTTGTTTGTTCTTGTGTTTTCTTGATATTAGCTTTGAAAGGAGTGCATGAACGAGTTCATTTTCAGTTATTGCCTGTCCAGCTACAGGGACAACATTTTTGGAGCAGATCTTGGTTTTTTAAAGGGTGGCACAAACTTTGGCACTTTTAATTTTAAGAAGATTTCTTTTGATTGTTTTGTCATAACATTATTTATAATCTTTTTTCCTGAGTTTGGAATGTCACTTTCTTAACTTGCTGTTTCACTTGATTGTTGGTCTGTTTCTGGAGCTGTTGTTGTTATGAGATAAGGTGCAAGCTTCTCATCTGAAACAACTTCCTTATTAAACGGCCATTTACGGAAGCCATTAGCGGAAGGCAAAAGTGATGTTGCTAGGGGTAAGGACTTTAGGATAAGCTTTGCATACTAAACTGCATATATCATACCTGGAAATCTGCCTTTAAACATGTGTACGCATAAACAAATGACACTCTTTGTTGTATGCAGTTTTAAATGGCTTGGACACACCAACGTCTAGAGGTTGACGTTGGTGGCTACTGTGTGCTGGCAATACAAAAATAATTATTTTGTTTGATTTTGCCCACTCTATCAAAGGTACACTGCTATGTGTTTCTGTTCCATCATAGATAAGTAACGTGTATTCTGTTCCAACACCCCCTGAAATTTACTTTGGTTAGTGTGACTCGATACACTCATGAAAGATTAGACTATTTGACCATCCAGTAGCAGACATTGTTGATGCAGTTCCCGGCAGGGCTCCTGTCAAAAGATCATATATTGCATTTTACCCTTAAAACAAAGAATGGAGGCACACGTTGACCTGTGGCGCTACTAACTGAAATTACTGTTGTTGTTCAAACCTGTGCTGAAGTAATGGAAGGAACTGTAGTACCCTTTGGGCCAATCACAGAAGGAGAAGAATGTTCTGGTTATTTACCCATTCCGTCTTTATTGAATATTCTGTGTGGCTTCATTGAGTTCATACTTATTCAAAATCTCCTCAAGGTTACTGTTATATGCATTGATAATTTATCTGCTCGCAGCTTTCGCTCTGGTCATTGATAACGATCTGGGTATTAACAAGTTTATCTCTGTCCACCTCCTCAGAAATCCATTTAACAACTTTCTGCCAAACAGTTTTCTTTATTTTCCCATTTACCCAGGTAAATTGCAGTATCAGTTGCTAACTCCTGCAGCTCAGGGTAAGAATACCCATAGCCATACATGGCCATTTCCTGCACATGCGCACACAAAGATTTTTACCTCAGCAGCATCCAAAAGTGTATCAGGACCAGACCTTCTTCTTTCAGGTTTGATGTATCCTCTGGTGTGGTCTCTCAATGTTTGTTCTGGTACTCCACAATAATAGCTGCTTTGTAGACACTCTGTCGTTTCTGCCAAGCATCATATGCTGTGAGCATGTTTTCTTCAGAATAGCGTCTGTACTTCTGTTTGATCTTTTGGGGTTTAATCTGAAAGCATTGAAAGATTGCATAGCTCACTTGCAGACAGATTGTATCAAAGCTTTAAGAATATTTTGCAAACATTAACAATATGTTAATGTTGTAGAGCGAAAATATTATACCTGCCCCAGCAGGGAATTGAACCCAGGTCGCTGGATCTACAGGCAAACACTCTACCACGTCGCTGTAAAAGCCGGCTTGCAGTAGAAGTGTATAATATACCTATACCCTGTGACATACACCCCCTCCAATTTGAAATTCGTCCCTGAATTTCTTGGTACAGGAATCATGTGAAATGAGACCAAGGGAGATATTTATGCACAGAACGGTCATAGGATGGGTTATTTACGGTGGGCGTCATTGTCGTAGAGCGAAAATACTTTACCTGCCCCAGCTGGGAATCGAACCCAGGTCGCTGGCTCTACAGGCAAACACTCTACCACGTAGCTGTAAAAGCCGGCTTCTACCGCAAGGCAGTAGAAGTGTATCATATACCTATACCCTGTGACATTATGGTTTACCAATACTCTTAAAACCCCATTTGAATAGCCCTTACTATGCAATCTGAAATTTACATTGTCAAGATAGCTAAAAATGACATTATAATATGACAAGGCAATAGCATTATTAGGCTTGGAATTCTCCTCTGCTTTCTGAAATGCAAGATCAATAAAATTGTTGAACGGCCCTTACATTAACTTTTTGCAGTTATGTCCCTTGACGCCGCAAATTTGACAGATGGCTGGAAGTTACATTTTTATGAAACATACTTGGTATTTAGGTGGAATAACATTCGCCTACATGTGGGAAAAGGATTTTATTGTGGATTTTATATCAATTAAAGGTATACGTACCATTGTATGCCTCATTGCTGTTCTTTATTCTGGTTTGACAGAGAGAAGAAGGTTTGTGATGTGTGTTGACAAAATTTGAGCACGCGGTTGTTTCACAGATAAACTGACGCAAGTCCAATCGGAATACCACGAATATAGGCTCTACCTAAAAAACTGGAGCATCGACCATACATATACGAATGCAATTAATAAACATCAAATATTAAGCTAAATAAATTAAAAAAAAACTATTTTTTTTTCAAATCTATATCTAACAAACATGCTGGTATCTGGAATCAGACCAATTCGACGTTGTTTCCGTGTGGTGACAACGTAATTTGCTTACTTAATATTTTGATTAATGATATTTACAATATACAAGACAAGACTGTTCTTTTATATTTTTCCTAATTAATCAGCATATGTCAAACATGTGACCTGGGCGGTGCCATTTTTGACTCCAGGGGTATAATTTGAAAAATAAATTGGTAAAGGTCCACTAGTTGATGATACATACCATATATGAAAGGCTCTAGGCCAAGAGGTTTCAGACAAGAAGATTCGTTCATGTTTTTCTTATATAGGCTTATGTAAAACATGTTACCCCCAGGGCGGGGCGCTATTTGCCACATTTGAACAAACATGGTAGAGGCTTATTATATGATACTGTATACCAATTATCAAGGCACTAGGCCTTGTGGTTTCAGACAAGAAGATTTTTTTAAAGTTTCCATATCTTATAATAATATGTAAAAACACATGACCCCAAGGCCGGGCCTCATTGAGCCCCAGTGGCATAATTTAAACAAACTTGGTAAAGGTTTAATGGATGATGCTACATACCAATTATCATGGCTCTAGATTTTGTAGTTTCAGACAAGAAGTTTTTTAACTAGATCTGTGTCATTAGAAAACTTGTTCAAAGAATGTGGATGGACAACTTTGTCAAAAAGAAGGCAACAACATAAACTCTCTTTCATGTATCAGGTAAATAATGGCATTGTACCTTCATATATACAAGATTTAATTCCTCCTTTAGTTAGTGAAATTTCAAATTACCCTCTGAGAAATAATAAAAATATATCGGTGCCCTTCAATAGAACTAGTATCTCACAAAAATCATGTATTCCTTCTTCCATTAGACTTTGGAACTCCCTTGAAGATGATTTAAAAAATCTAACAAACCTTTAAAAAAACATATTACTTCAAGTTTCAATAACTCATGTGTTCCTTCTCACTTTACTATAGGAAATAGATATATTTCTATATTGCATGCAAGACTTCGAAATAATTGCAGCAACCTTAATAATGACTTTTTTAGAAATCATCTCCGTGATAATCCTTTATGTGATTTGTGTGGCATGATAGAGGACGCCATCTACTACTTCTTTCATTGCAGATAGTTTACAATGGAACGGCAGTTTTTTAATGACACAGTTAGAGTTTTCCAACCATTAAGTATTGATATGATTCTATGTGGTAATTTTAATTTGAATATGGAAAACAATATAGTCTTGTTCAGAGCTGTCCACAGATATATACATGCTACTAAGCGTTTTAAAACCAGTTGACTCTTTGCTTGAAGTTTTCCTTGAAACATATTTTGTATATTAATAAGTATACCTATGACCAATTTGTTCTATTCCCAAGTTGAAGTGGTTCCTGGCAGTCGTACTATTATTTGTTTTTTTTTCTTTTAATTATCCAATATTAATTACTTACTTATTTATTTATCTACTATTCTGATGTTCGATTTTTTCTTCTTTCATATATATTTATCTTCATTTATTTATTTATTTATTTCCTTATTTATTTATTTATTTTATTTATTTATTTTTTTATTTACTTATTCATTTATTTATTTATTAGTTTTTGATTATTTCTTTTGTATTTATTTGCTTATTTATTTATTTATTTATTTATTTATTTATTTACTTATTTACTTATTCTGATATAGTCTTGTTTATGTTACTATCTGTTTTGCTTTGATAACAACTTGTTAAGTTACCATATGTGTTTGTATATATAGCCATGTTTATAAGCTATTGTGTATATATAGAATGTAGGGGAATGGTCGAAACTAATGTTGTGAGAACTTGTGACCCATCCCCATTGCTGTAAATATTTTGGCAATAAAATATGTTTAAACTAAGAAGTTTTTTTACACGTTTTTCCTATAAAAAGCCAATGTTTAACATGTGACAATCAGGGTGGGGCCCACTTTCTGCCCCAGGGTATAATTTGAACAAACTTGGTAAAGGTCTCTTAAATGATGCAATATACAAAATATCCTTGTGGTTTCACACAAGAAGACTTTTTCATGTTTTACCTATATAAGCCAATGTAAAACATTTGACCCCTGTAGCGCGGCTATTTTCGGCCCCATGGATATAATTTGAACAAACTTTGTAGAGGCTACCTAGATCTAGATGATGCTACATACCAAATACCAAGGTTCTATGCCTTGTGGGGTTAGAAAAGAAGATTTTTAAAGTTTTCATTTTGAAAATCTATTTTTAGCCAATGTGACCTAGTATGCAACCGACTGAAACCATTTGAACAATTATTCAAGAATGCCATATACTGTGTAAGGATAATTTCTACCAAGTTTGGTCAAAATCCAACCAGTAGTTTAGGAGGATATGTTATTTGAAGCAATTGTTAACGACGGACGGCACATGACACACGATGGACATCCAATGATCACAAGAGCTCACCATGAGCCTTGACTCAGGTGTGCTCAAATGAGGCTAATGTCACCAAAGTATAATCGGTTCTTTTTCCTCTCCCAATAATATTTCTGTGTTCCTAGTTATGACAGTTTATGAACCCAATCGCCGTTTAAACGTCTTATTTGCCCTTAGTGATTACACGAAGTCTGTAACTGTGTCCATTGTGGCTCAATAAGTTTTCTTTGTTGATTAATGTGCTTTTATTTGGTCCTTTCTATGTGATAATACATTAATTATGCCAAGAGGTATTATCATGAACTAACCAATAGTTTTGTTTGTTCAACAACAGAATCTATGGGGGAAGAGTGTATACCGTGCACTTTCCTCCCTATAAACGAGTAAATAAACGGTAACATTGGTTTAACCACTTTGCAAAAGCCATATGTCGGAAAGTTCTCTCGTTAAGCAGAAGCATTGTCTGCTCTTTCTTTAGTACAGAGACGATTTTACAATCATCATTGTCGCCAACAGCGGCTAAAATCCTGTACTAACACGTAAGCCGATACAACAATCTCGGTTAGATATTGCTCTATCAGCCTGAAATTAATCTGACTGCAATACTTTTTTCAGGAGATACGAGTACGTTTGACTGATCAATGATACAATATAATGCATTAAAAGTCATAACTCTGGTTTGTTCAATTTAAGAGATATCTATGTGTACATCTAGGCGAGACATTCTGAATTTACGTAAGTAAAGTTCAATTTGTCCTCTATAGCCTGGCAGTAAGCTCGCTGATGAACAGAGGGCTAATTGATTCGTTTTTAGTCCTGCTTGTAATTGTTTGGCTTATCTTATGATCTTCATTGCGGAGACGAGTGTTAAATCCCCTTTCATTTATGTGAAAGTGTTCAACGCCCGTGCTTTTGTCGAAGCGGCTTTGACGTCATGTACCTCCACCGACGTTGATATGATGATGTTTTGATGTCATGTGCCTGCATCGACGTTGATACGACGCCGCTTTTGACGCCATGTGCCTACAGCGACGTCGATACGACGCTGTTTTGACGTAATGTGCATGCTGGGCAATTCCTCATCAAGCCAGTATATTTGTATTGAAAACATCACGGCTAATTATCGCTCCTATGTTATGCTGGGGTTTGATGTTTGATGCTGGGTGGTTTATATGGGTTTTGTAACATTTCCAGCTCGGCAATCATCTCGCTGGGGAAGAGATAGCTGGTTGCTTTACTTTAATTATATTCTAATATCTATGGCTGTGCCTCGTTTTGCTTGTGTTTTAATGGCTCATCATCTTTAACCATTTGTTTTCTGGAAACCGATAAATGGGCAAAAAGTGTAGACCCAGATTGTGCACTGTTTGCTTATAAGTTAAAACAACATTCAGGGACAGAAATGCATGATAATTTAGAATAGTCTACCTGTTTCCCCATTAAGTCCACAATAGACAGTCTCATACTTTTCGTATCAATATGTATGGGGAAATACATCAAATACATTGTGTTAAATAAATTCTATCAAATGATGTGAACACATTCATATTTACTGATCTGCTAGCTGCATATACCAAGCACCTGCGATGCAATTAAAGTCTTCCAAAAAGTTAAATCAAGCAAATTCATGGAGTTTAAATATAAAATAAAATATCAAGCTAGCGGGAAAGGCTAGTTTAAAATGGTAAATGAGCTCTACATAGAGTATCTATACATGTAACATGAGTGCTCATAAAAAGTTTAGTTGAGAGGCGAGTATAATAAATTCAGTAGTACAGAGGCACGAATTCTATTTGTCATTATTCCGCATAAATTAAAGTGAAGAGTTTATCATATATAAGTGACTCTGTTAGATAAGCGTCATTTCATAATGAATCTGACCACAATGTTATTCTACACAAATAGATCCCTATTATACTGTGGTGTTAAACTGCCTCGTCATGTGGGCCTCCCTTTATTAAGTGTGTCTGAGCTGGACAATGAATAAGCTTTCAGATAATATTAAGTCAGTCCTCGTAGCCGGCTATTCTAGGTAAATTCAGACCTTTGGTCTACATTATGAAGGTGTCTCGAGTAGCCAGATGACTGCTATGCCAACAGTGTTTGAAAATAACCAAATGGTCACAGACCTGTAATTATATAAAGGGCAGTGATTGGCTCAAAAGGTGGTTGGAGGCTCAGCACAATATTTAAAGTATAAAGCGTTTCGTGATTGGTCAATAATAAGCATATGGGAACGAAATCATATTTATTAGACGGCTATATATTTGCAGCACTTTTTGAAACATCTCACTGCTTTTGTGGATTAGTTTACTGCTGTGTCTTAGAAAAAAAGGACCTTGCATTTCGATATTTTTTTCAATGAAATTTTCCTCCCATGTAGGGTAAAACATGGCGGTCACTGGGGTATCTCATTGTTTATTGATTGATCCAGCTCCAATATGTGATTGTTTGGCAGCCTAATTGTGATTTAAGAGTTGTGTGGACCACAGTTTACTTAAAAGCTATAATGGAGGTCAATGGAAAATATTTACAGTGCCAGATTTGCCCTATTGAAACTCTTGCCAGAATAATTGCCAAAACGTGTAGTTAAGTTGGGGGAAACCTTAAGATGAAAGACAAGTTAATCATTAATAATACAAAATGATGTACGAAATGATTAAATTATATAGTGAAATTAATTGTGTTTTTTTAATATATAATTTAACAGTGGTTTATCACATGACGTCGCGTCTGGGAATGATATTACACCATGCATTAATATCGATAAACCACTAGTGGTTTACAAATTTTAGTAACGTTAAGAAATGTCGTCCATAACAACGTCGAGTATATTTGGCAAAACATTTCACATCCAAACGTGCTTACAAATTAATTTTAACGTCATATGTATGATATATAGAATCTTACATTCGCGCTCTTGTGTTATTGAATTTATTTTACTCGTTGCGAGCCTAGGCAAGCCTCGCATTTTATCACTTTTTCAAAGGTCGGTTAATAAATTCAATAAAACATGAGCACTCATGTAAGTCCTCTATTTATCTATTTTAATACTTTTTATCACTCCCAGACGCGATATCATATAATAAAAGTGTTTAAAATAAGACTTTGGTTGATGGGATTGGCAAGTTTATCGTTGCATTTGGTGATCGTATTTTATCAGCCAATTGTCTGTCATCAAAGTACTGGTACACTGCACATTATATATCTATATTAATTAAATGTTTCTTTTCTTGATCTAGCTGGGTCTCCAGACCACACTTATATATTTTTGCGCCATCGTCTCTCATATTCAGAAATATCACGCAATAAATTTGGACATGATTCATAACGCATTATTCATAAGGCACGATTTGCCCATATAAATATTTTTTGTCTTTTAAAAACAGGACTGTTCATTGCTGAAGCATCATTTCATTGTTGTTGTTTTTTATCATTTATTTTTTATTATTTTCACACAACGTGCAAAGATCAATACAAACACAAATTACTCTATATAACATTGGTAAGAAAATCATTTACATGTCTTAACAATCATTCTTGAATTTACCATAACATAGTACTTGATATTGATTTGTACAAAACCTTCACACAAAGTGTAACAATAACTTTTTTTTAAAAAATAGAAAAAGTATAATCCCCCCGCCGACCACGTGCCCTTATGAATTATTTCATGTTAAGTTTATCTAAAACTTTTCCCCATTTATATTAAAAAAAAAGCAAGCTTGTCATTAAGCAAAGCTATCTCTTTTTCTATCTTAATTCTGTTAGACAGGTAGTACTTGAAAACATGCATGTTTGGCACTTTTTTATTTTGTTTGTTTTGAAAAATAAAATATTTTGCCAAAAATATTATAAAGTTTATCACTATAGCATCACATTTAGGTTTTGATTGGCAAATTCCAAAAGTTATTGTTTTTACTGTTATATTTATATTACTATCACACACTCGCAGAAGATCTGCCACTGATGTCCAAAACTGTTGTACATGTGCACATTCCCAGAACAGATGTGAAACAGTTTCTATCTCCATACTGCAAAATTCGCAGAGGGCTGAACCAACAATATTGCATTTTGTTAAGAACTGGTTAGTTGGTACAATACGCATTAAATATTTAAACTGGAAATTGCGCAATTTAATATCATTCGTTGATTTAAAAACGGTTAGGTAAATATTTTCCATTGGAGCGTTTCATCTGAAAATTGTTCATTCCACTTGATCTCTGCCTTACTTACAGCACCTTGACTACATCTCATAAAATTATTGTAAACGAATTTATTGACATGTGTTTGATTTCTTATTTGTTTAAGTAAGTTAGATTCCGTAGGAACAATTTGGATTTCATGTTTAAGTTTATATTTCCAGTCTTTTGGGATACTGTTTATAAGACTCATGTATCTCAAAAACTCGGTAGCTGGTAGATTGAACTTCTCTTGCAATTTATAAAAAGAGTAGTACCTTTGGTTTTGTTGGTCATAAATATCTTTTATGTGCTTAATACCTAACTGAAACCATTCTTTGTAGTAAATCGTGTTTTCGCCAACGTGAATGTTAGAATTGTTCCAAATGATTTCATTGTGATAATTTGATATAACTGTTTTGTTGGCAAATTTTGACCATGCTAGTAGTAAATCTCTAAGAAAAGGTTTTTTATTGAAATGTTTGATAATGTCAGCTTCTCTGAAATTGCATTCAAATAAAATGTTTCCACCAAATTGTTTAAAAACGTTTTCATATAGATGTTTCAGTAGGCTATTGCTTTCTGTTTGCAGTATACGTTTTACCCAACTTATTTTAGTAACCATATGAATTTTTTTCTATATCGATCATTCTGAGCCCTCCTTTGTCATAATCAGATGTTAATATTTCCCGCTTAATTTTATCTGGTTTGCCATCCCATATAAAATTATACATCATTTTTTCTGTACGTTTGATAGTTTCTTTTGGCGGATTTGGCAAAGATGTTAAGGGATATATGAGTTTTGGGAGTGATTTTATTACAACAATCTTGCCCATCAGTGACAGTTTCCTGTGACGCCATTGCATTAAACATTTTTCAAATTTTATAATTTTTGGTTCTAAGTTGGACGATAGTGATTTTTCCCTGTTTGTTTTAAAAACCATTCCTACAGCTTGCTTTGGTTGAATTCCAAGAGAACTTTCTATGTTTCATTAATTCAATTGTTTTTTATGTTAGAGAACCTATGCGTAGAACTTGGCACTTTTTTGCATTTAACTTGAGCCCAGAAATGTTTGTAAATTTATCCAGTATTCTTATCAAGTTTTCAAAAGATTTGGTTGATCCATATTCATTCATTTCATTGTTATATTAACACAATATGAATATTAAAACATAAAAAAAAAACAAATAAAATATTAAGCTATATAGATTTTTTTTAGAAAAGTATTTTTTTTCTAACAATAACGATGATGGTATATGGTGACAGACGCTGTTTCCGGATGGTAAGTAGCGTAATTTGCTGCCAATTTCTTTGCACTCTTATTCAAGATGATATACATTTGGAATATACACGTATCAGCCAGCCTGCGAGATTTTGGTACTTATGGATATGCGCAAAGCTTCATTTTAATGCCTATGCTAACGTAAAAGTTATTTTTGTCTGTTTGAGTCGATGCTTTATGTCCCATTCAGCACTTTTTTAGTCATGTCGGGTTGAACCAGTACTAAGCAGCGGATATTAAACGTATATGTATCCAGCTTGTGTGGAGGTATAAAGTGTGATCTTAGTCTTCGTCTACACCAATAGTTTGTGTATGGGAGCAGCAAACACACCCATGCTAGCCTGAGCATTGGTGCGGGCTGCCCTTAGCCTGTGTTGCTCAGCAAAGCCATATGTACCAAAATCTCAAGTACTGGCCCATGTCGCTTCTCATTGAATACTGTAAATTCGGAAACTTTCGCGAGGGTTTTATTTTCGCGAAACTTCGCATATGCGAAGTTTCGTGAAAATATAATCCTCGCGAAATGGCGAAATGACTCTGTCGTTTACTGATATAGGTAAATCATGCCTAAGTTGCGAAATTTTAACGTCGCAAATATGTATTTTAAAGCTATTCGCGAAAATAAAATTCTCGCGAAAATTTCCGAATTTACAGTAGCACATCAATTTGGTCATTATTTAAATAGGAGAATGCAAACCAATTAAGCGTTTGTGTTCATATAAAGAGACATTCTTCTCACAATCAGAAATCTTCTGCTCAATTCGAGAATCAAGCCTCGAATGTATGTAAGGCATAGTACTATGCATGAAAGAGCTCCATTTTATCAGCCGGAACTGGCGTTAGGAGAAAGTTACTGTAGCATCTGGGTCCAGTTCTGTTAACATCCATTATTTTGATTACCTGAAACGTTTTATCAACAGATTAAATGAAATTTATGATTTTTCAATAAACATAAACTTCTTTTATAAACGTTTGTTTTGCTGCAGTCACACTTGCTATTGGGTTGGCATGGTTGCTATGTAGCCAGCGTCACGTTATGTAACGTCAGTGTCACGTTATCAAAGTAGATCCTAGATGTACATCCGAGGTCTGACTCCACGGAATTGGACGGGGTTGATCTATTCGATTCTTCTCGGTAAAACAGAACTAGAACTATTTTTAGAATAAATAAAGAACACAATTGGCTGCCCCTTCCCACCCCATCCCCCTCAATCCAACCAGCGCATGATGTGGCATATCTATCAAATATCCAGTGAAACAAATAAAAATATGTGCAATTTTGATCAAATTTATATATTTCTTTTGGAGACATGCCCTTGTAAGATCACTGGCGACCTTGAAAATGGGTTAAGGTCACAAAAAATAGTATAAGCTAGTTTGCATTTCCCAATAACATATATGCGCCAGTTTGGTACACTTCCATCTAATGGTACAGACAAGGTCGTTTTCAACACATTACCTACTACCTGTAACCTTTTTCTTGAGCATTGTCTGTTGTTCTGTATAGTAGTACAGAGACGATTTTACAGTTCTTGCCAACTGGGTGTGTCTGGAAACAAACCGAAAATGGCTAAAGTCCTGTGTCTCATTAAATTGATGTACGTGAGATTAATTTCAGACTGATAGAACTATCTTAATAAGAGATTGCTTTATCAGTCTTAAATTAATTTAACAGCCATATTTGTTTTAGGGAGATACTTTGACTGGTGATACAATATTAATCATTAAGTCATAAATTTGTTTTTTTTAATTTAGGAGATATTCATATTTATATGTTTGCTAAGTTAAATAAAATCACAACTGGAGCATGATTTACAACAATAAACAATACTCGTCATTTCGCCAATTTGTGAAGGTTTTATTGTCGTGAAACTTTGTGCATGTGTGCAAAAGTTTCGCGAAAATAAAACCCTTGCTAAAATTTCTGATTTTATTATAGTAGTCTTACTTGTATATGTAACTGTATGTTGTAGCGTATCTTACTCTGTGCGCCATGTGTTCACCTGTGATTGTATATAGTAGCATTTCACATTTAAAGAAACACTGGTCAATGTCTTAAGCTCCATTTGCAAAGCCTACTGAGGTGCTCTAGTTGTATGTCTTACTGGTTACCCAGTATCATGTCGCAGTCGTAAGTTAGTCATTGAAAGATACAAGTAGAGTTAATAATTTCAAAAACAACAACAACAACAAATTGTGTTTTTTTTAAATGCTACTAGCGTATCTTACTCTGTGAACCATGTATTCGCCTGTGATCTGTACTTCTGCTGTTTTAATTTCTTGTGATGTGTTTCAAATAAAATTTAAAGATAATTTACACTTTCTTTAGTGAATTACATCATCAGATTATCTCTATCTTGCTTGATAAATTCAATCTGGACCAGCCCATAAGATATTGGCGCCTATTCCATTTGTGCAAACTCACTCATTGAAACATGCGTAAAAAGCTATCTAGTGGCACCAGAAATATAACGGTTTGAGCGATCCTCAACGCCCCTGCTTTGTTTATGGAGCCAGCAAATGCTCTGGCAAGACTGAGGGGAACTCGCCCAAGCCTTCGCTGCTAAACGTAAGATAAAAACCAAATGTCATGTGCAGGCTCATTTGGTATTTTCATTAGTGATTCACACCCGATAAAACAATGACATTTTAATCACATTTTAATCGGTTTTGGAGAACAAGAGATTTAGGGTATGCACTATAACTCGTATCCTAAGGTGTTACGCAATAAACACATTTTGTTTTGCGGTGTTTAAAGCTTCGAAGTATAGTGTCACATCTTATCTTGAATTTAATATTTTATTTCGTTTTCTTTTAATATGGTAAAACCTAGACTGGGTAAAGGAGTTAAATTTATGCCCCCCATCACCGGGATCTCGATGCTGCTATCCCCTCTTATTAGGGCAGTGTTTCTGTTGTTTTGTGTTTCCTTCCCATTGTGTGTGGATGTTTTGTGTTGAGCCATTGTAGTGTAGTTCTAAGTGTCCGTTCTAGTTTTCAATCATCTTGTTGAGTAAGAGAGAACCAGTTGCTTGTATTTAATTGTATAATTGCTGTCGTGTGCCTCTGTGTATGCCGCGTCTCTATCTGGATATACCATGGGTTAGTCTGTGGTCAGTGATGTTGGCATTTTCCGATCATAACCATGAGGTTAGCATACTGATTGACTACTCTTACTTAACCATAGCTGCAAATATATTTTTTTCATTCGTACGTTTATTATAATGAGTTTTCTATCATCAATGTATACAACTTGGCTACATGTAAGTACAAGCTATAATACCACTTCTGCTAAAAAGTGGTCGTTTTCCAACTTCCAAAGATAGCGACAAACACCAATACATTCCTGCCTATCTGCATTAAGATATTCGTTTTCAGGATCATTTGAAAGAGACAGACCAGTCAGCACATACATTTGTAGAAGCCTAGCGCATAGAACATATTTTAAAACACCAGTTTCTACTTCGGATAGAGGAAATTCCTCAATATAGTTCTTGAAAATAGGTCGAGCGACTTCTAAAGGGTTGTTCATCTTAAAACATGAAGACATGATTTCAGCCATTACTGTTGCTAGCTCGTATACGTAGTAGCCTGAACAAACATCTGAAAAGTCTATTATACCGGATATGACGTAATCTTCACGGGTACTACTATCGCCATTGGAAACAGGCTTTATGATGATATTGCAGTTATTAACATCACAATGGAGGATGCCTGGAAGAGACATAAATTCATGACTGATAAGGACAACATATCACAAGTGTGAGGGTGGGATAGAAAAACGTGTCACAAGGATCACTGTTTGGCATCACGAGGCTTGCTGAGTGATGCCAAACGATGATGCCGAGGGACGAAATTTTCTATCCCATTCTAACACAAATAATGGATTCTGTTTCTTGCTTACCGTAGATCCAAGAACCCCCTAATTCACAACACATTTTTGATATTGTTGAATTTATTAAAATAGACTATATTTATGTTAGAAACAATAAGTGCACGACATATGGTCTCTGCATATTAGACGAGCTAATAACTGGGATAGGGTAAGATAAGATAACATTTATTTAGTGTCTGCAAGTCTCAAACAGTAAAACATCAGCTCTGATGAACTTTTAACCCGACTATTTAAAACACTGAAGTGTATAAATCAAGAAATGTAAAACAGCTTAAAGACATCAAGTTATAACAATATTAGATCACAGGTTCAATTAGAAATGCATACATTTAATATGGTGGCTCGATTGGCATATAAAATAAGTTTTAGAAGCAAAGCAGTAAGCACATTAAATAGACACATAATGACTAACATGAAATGTACCACCTCAATCTAATACAAGTGATTTCTACATTGCTCTGGAAGACTTTTAACATCATATTTTGACAACATAACTGTGATATTGTTTTGCAAATTAAAATTTATAATTGTTCTGCATTATTATTTATATTTAGCGTGTTCAAAACATTGCCGTTGAGTACAGAAGAACTTGAAAAATATGAAATGGTTCTAAAACAAAATGATTCACATTTTATTCCAAATGGGGACTTTACCCACAAAAGCGCCAAGTTTCACCAAAAGGAGCTAGTACATGTACCAGGGAGAATCAGTGGACTGTTATATCGAGGGCTTATATGGGCATGCTGATAATTGCGATTTAAGAGAAACAAAGAACGAACAATTTGGCACAGAACTAGAAAAAGAGCTTTCCAAATAAAAGAAAATTAGAGCTACTTGAACTTACAAAATGCTGTTTGCTTGTTTTGTTGCTTTACGTCCCAAGTCAACATCTATGGTCATGGCTGGATAGTCAGTTCACCTGACCACACTTTTTCCTGGACAAGCTTGAACAAGCAGTTAACCAGTACTTCGTGAACATACTTTCGCTTGTAACTGACAAAAACCCTTCTTGAATGATTCAGCTGAAGGGAGGGGAATGACCATAGAACTTATTTCCTGATCAATCTCCAGGAAAGTATAGGACCGGGCCAAGATCGAACTCGCGACCCCTGGATCTGCAGTCAGATTTGCATCTTTTGCGAGACACTTTACCAACTGGGCTACGCGGCCTAGTAACAAAATGCTGTTACCATGAGCAGACATGCAGAAATTGTAAAGGGCCAGGACAAGAACTAGTCTGATTAACACATAGAAGCCATTTAAATGCATGTGCAAGAACAAAGGCAATAAATTATCATAAGTTTAAAGTGAGTGGAACAGAAGCAGCAAAAATAGCAGTAAATAGGTAAATATGGCTAGAAAATCCAAGTAAACCTCATAGGTAGATTAACGGGGGGCTTAGGGACATTTGAAATGCTCACTTATAGAAATTTTGGATAAAAGTGCAGGCGCTGTAAGGAAATGGATCATTTCCCAGTTTGCTATAGATTCAAAAATGTTGCAGCAAGGGATTTTATTCATGACAAAGGCGATCACATTGATGACAGTGTCTGTGACAATGGCAATGTTGATACATTCATCATGGTATTAGTCAGTGGATTGGTCAGAACACAATACGCCATGAAGTATTACTTTAAACATGACTGTGCGCATCCGATGTGGAATTTAAATTTAAAGTGGGAGCAGAAACTACAGTCATTTCTGAGAGAAAATACACAGTGTTAAAATAACTTTCATCTATAAATCATACAACCTCAGTTTGAACTAGGGCAACTGTACAATTAGAGTGTAAAGGATACTGTAATACTGAAACCTCAATGACTGGTAAGTTTTGTGCTCTTGTGGTCGCTAGCCCAAATCATAATACTCTGCTTTGTAGACGCATGACATGTGCATTCTGTTCGGTAAAACATCTAGAGCAAGTCAGTTGTAATGTGTTTGGTTCAACTGTTTTTTTAACTGCGAACCAATCACATACAAACTAAACGCATATACGCAACCATACAGTATAAACACTTCTTGGCCTATACTCTTCCCCATATGCCGAAGTTCAGAATGAGTCTAACAGAATGTTAGGTGGTAATATAATTGAATGAGTTACAGATCTGATGGACTGGTGCACGCCAATGATGATTGCACTTTCAAAGGTCACCGCTTCCTTTACTGAGATGAAGCGCAACCACTTAAACTAAGGTTTATACATAGGTTCAGTCATTTCAAGAAACCAAGCCAGTGCCCAATACGGTAAATGCTACAGATTATATTCCAGTAATAACAAAATTATTTGAGTCGCGACATAATATTTCCAACAATGTGTTATGTGCGACCAGCAAATGCTCAGACCAGCCTGAGCATATGCACAGTCTTATCAGATCCTTTGCTAGTCTCTTGAATATATGATGACTGTTGAGCTATTGACCGAAAAGCATTTCAAGTTTCTAAGCTAAAAAGGAGGCTGTACGGGCTCGTCTGAGTCTATTCATGTCAAAATGCCACACTGTTGCAAATCTCGTGTTCGGGCTTAATTTCGTTTCAGATGTTTGGAGGCAGAATATTCCGTCTAATCTTTGAAAACCCTCATAGTGGACACCATGGTAAGTATATACAATCTACTTTCATACATACAGTCAGTTGTCCTCAATAAAGCCAAGGTAACATAGCTGCAAGCTGAAGCCTAGGTCAAGATCACAAAATATATCTGCTTTAAGAGCATACTGTATCACTCTAGGAAAATCTAATGGAGATTCACCTTCACACTTCATCATATCCAGAAATGAATGTGCAAACTTACCTTCAACTACAAGGACCTCTGAGGCTAAACAACCAAGTAAGCAGAAGACATTGAAAAAGCTTGACAATCTTGGAAAACAAAACTACACAATGCTTTAATAGGAAGGATACAGTACAACCATCAATTTTTAAGGAGGTGAACAATTGAGAATAAAAAATATAAGAAAAGCACTTGATCAAAAGAATGTATCATTTAAGAAGCTTTTCCGGAACATTAGATCGTATAAAAGGGTCATTATAAATAATGACCCCTTATTTAAATTAATCTTAAATATCGACCTCCATGTCACTCTGTCTGGGGTTATCAAATGACAATATAGTTTTACTGATATAGACATGTTATGCCAAACACTGCATATGTACATGTACAGGCGTCATGTTCATTGAGACTTATTGCCTAAATGCATCGACAATAAAATGAAAATTAGATTTTCAAGTCTGGTCGATTTATTATTCTCATTTTAGGGAAGGGCATCTTTCAACATATTGTAAATAATTATAACGGAAGACAAAATGGTGGTAGTTTGAATAAGGTATGAGATGAAGGTTTAAGGTTATGGTAAGCTGTTTAAGATATTGAGTAAACATAATAATTCAAACATTTGTTATGAAGAACTTGTCTTGGCAATGGTAATATCTTTAAAATAGTAAGTAGACAGAATGTTTCATACAGTTGTTTACCAGAACTTATCTTGCAAAGTTTTTGAATTACAAAATACAGGGGCATGAATTAAATTATAAGACGCTAAACTCGATAATAAGACAATATATATATATTTTTTTACACTTATAAATATGTTAAGAGAGCAAGCACTGTGAGTATAGATCAAACAGACAGATATAAGTTATTACATAAACTAAATATAGAAGCATTCTTCTCATTAACCAAATCGTTGCATTTTGAAGAAGCACAAAAACTTGTACACCAATTTTGAAGTATATACACCAGCTCTGCCAATTTATACCATTTTTCTGGTTTCAGCTGGCTCTGACGAGTCTTTGCATGAGTGTCATCAATTGTGCTGTTAAAAAGCATGCTGTATGCATGCAACTGACATGTGATAATGTACATTTCAACTGCTAGAAGTAAATGGGATAATAAAATGTATAAGAGTCAATACAAATGTTAGAAAAACATTTTATCAAAATTAAATGGATAAATAAAGAAAATAAAACGGCTATTCGTCAGAACAGAAGAGTTAAAACAAACTGGTTATATAATGTATAAATAATGTAATACGTACCTGTAAAGGTGATATTAACCTTGGTTATAATATATTTTTCTGATGCATATCACATCGTATACACCAGCTGAAAAGTCCATTATTGTTTAATATTGAGAGCGAGCAAAGCCAGTACAAAAGTGCGATTTTGTTGTACATTTTCGTATGTTGACCGTTATTTTTATAGACGGTAGAAGCATTAAAGTTGCGTACATTGTTGACACCCAGTGGCATTGGAAGTAAATCATGACTCCCACACCAGCTTCAGGTTTGATTTTGTGACCCCCCTAAAATACTCCCACCCCTACCCCAGCTGATAGATACTGATCGTTCCCCTATAAATATGACCAAAAGATACATTTCAGAGAAACTGAAGACACCTCAACTCTGTGGTGGTTTCTCCAGCAAAGCTTGATACGGAAGCTTGATTCAAGGATACAGAACAGTCTAACAAAAAGAAAGTGCGTATTAAAAGTAAGTGAGTATAATAAGGAAATACCACAATCAAACCTGTTGTACAGCCAACTTCACCAAAGTGAGCAGAACAAACAGAAATGGAACCATCTGCCAGTCAGAAGTCGATGAGGGGGTTTTAAGCAAATATATGAAATATGATAATTATTTGTAATGACGATGCCCTGCTCTATTGATTAATATTATAGTGGTGCCAAGAATACAACAGATACATTGGAGTCAGATATTAAAGTATATAACAATATCTTTGTCCTTTCTAGTTTTGCAATTAACGCTAAAGAAGAGAGAGTTAGATGCTTTATACAAACTATGTTCAAAATGGCTGAATTATATAGTTTTACTGTATCAATTTGTAAAATAAAAGGGTTTGTATACATCTCGTATTGGTCAAAGCCACTGGTCCATTTAATCTAAGCATATCTCAATTGTTTTCAAATTTTATTGAGTCCTTGCCTTTTGTAATACATCATCAAATTTAACTTGACAGATGCAGGGCTTTTTGGCAATTATTGGAAGAGGTTCTAGGGCCTTTCAGATTGGGAAAATTAGCACGGCAAACCCCTGAATTTGGAATTTGTTATAGTGCACAATTATGCCTTTTTTAATCATTAAAAAACTAATTAGCTATTACACATACTTTTGTCATTAAATTGAAGAATAGTGTCTCCATGTAGCTTGTGTTAGTGTTGACTGAATGAAATCCCAATCTTCAAAAAAAATCAAAGATTGGGATTTCTTTTCAATATTGGGAAAAATGCACTTAAATTCCATTGGGATTTGGGCCGCATTCCGACCCTGAGAACATCACAAAATCTCTGAGATGTTGGAAGGTATTAATCCTTTAGTTTATACAGATCTCCATTGGATCGAAGGCTTTACTTAACTTCAGTTTGTAAAGATCTAATGTTATTCAAACTTTCATTATACCTGCCTTAGTTTATAAAGATCTAAAGTTATTCGAACTTTTCATTATATCAGCCTTAGTTTATAAAGATCTCAAGTTATTCAAAGGTTTCATTATATCAGGCTTAGTTTATAA